>BSBN01000044.1:0-1250000 GCA_027924645.1 Cunninghamia lanceolata | reverse complement strand
CAAGGCCGCAATTTCAAGTTCAAGGATGCATGCCAAGTTCAAAGCTACAAATGAGAGGTTCAAGGTCATAGGTGTAGGTTTCAACCTTGCTAGAGAACAACAAATTTTATAATTTTTTATAGATTGATTGATGTATATATGATAGCCAATTTCTAAACAGATCATAATGCAAATGTTACAACAAAACATTCTTTATCACACACATAGCTAAAAGTGTCTACCCTTCTTCATCAATATAGCATTTATTTTATTACATATTTTAATGCTTTATCTAGACAACTCATTTATGTCATTTAATTTAATTATTGCATGTATTAGCATAGATATTTATGGTAGGGATGTTTTATTCTTAAGGATCTAGATTTGACCCTTAACTTTCTTATTCCTAATCTTAGGTCAAGATTGAGCTAGGTAACCTTGAACATGGTTCAAGACTACACATGTTGCTTTGACCCCCATTTTCTAAATTAAAATTAACGATGGGCCTAAGTTGACTCAGTTTCAGTTAGCTATTACCCACCAACTCAAGTGTGAAATATTCAAATTTTAAATGCTAGGGTTTCATATAAATGACAAGATCCCTAGGTCATTTAGATCATGAAGTGATCTGATTACACTAGCTTATCATCATATCATAGAGCAATCATTTCCTTAGCATCCACATACATAAGCATGGATACATAGGAATTTACATTTTTCATGGAATGTCTTTCATCTTGTTCATAGATTGTTGAATCAATACATAAGGCTTGACTATAATCAAGATAATTTATAAACTCCTCCACTTGATAATATGCCTTACTAGTGCTTTTAAGCATCAATGAGTCCAAATATTTAGAGACAAACACATTTCTAAAGAAATAGGATACTAGGTTCAAGGCCACAAATGAGAGGTTCAAGGTCATAGGTGTAGGTTTGAACCTTGATCGAGAACAACCAATTTTATAATTTATCATAGCTTGATTGATGTATATCTGATAGCCAATTTCTAAACAAATTACATTGTACATGTGTTACAATAAAATATTCCTTGTCATACATATAGCTAAGAGTACCTACCCCTCTATCAATATACTACTTATTTTAGTACATACTTTAATGTTTTATCTCGATTCAACTCATTTATCTAGTTTAATTTAATTATTGCATGTATTAGCATAGATATTTATGGTTTGGCTATTTTATTCCTCTAAATGAATTGGAGAACTCAATGTTTACTACACCTCTAGAGTTTTGCCTTAGGATTTATTCCTATTTTTACTCATAGAAGATACAATTTACATTGGTTAGGGTTTAGATCTATCCTTGTGTACTTTTCATTGTTATATCTCTACCACAAATGTATTTTCCTCTTTCCAAGCCACGCTCACTTCTTATGCTACCATGCTTTATGATGATGTCACTTCTTTGTGGTCTATGATAGTGATTTAACTTTTCTTTAGTTCTATACTCATTTAATATATCTAGGGAGGATGATTTATGTGAACGATGTTCTATTGACTACTCATGATGTTTTGTGTCTAGTGATGATGTTCTTTCTACATCTCATGATAACTCTATAATCTTATGAAGAGCCCAAGTACATTAATGTGTGTTTCATCTTCTTCATTTAAAAATTATACAAAATATAACTACACATGTCATTGGCCAAATGGGAAATCATAGGATATCTATCTTGTGTTAAAAATGGTATAGTCATCTACAAAATGCTCTAAGGAGGTGGCATTGAGGGCCCCTTAAAAGAACAAAATTAAGCCACCTCTTATGAGATAGAAACCTAGGTGATTGCTAATTCCTTCTTTATACTAACTATTAGATTTAATGATAAAATGTAGAAATATAAAAAACTAAAACTATGATAATATGATCTATAATAGAAAGCACAAGAGTTGGGAATTCTAAAGTGTTAATAGAAATGCTACAAAAATAATTCATGAAAATAAAACTTGCGCACCTAGAAAATCAAGAATTTGATGTTGAAAATGGATTAGAGACTGAAATGATGCTCTAATAAAATTTTGGCAACTATTAGATAAAAAATCAAATCTAGGCACAAAAATGTTTTGGGGCATTGAAGTAGTGCAATGGCATAGTTATAGAGTTCATGGGCACATATCATCCTCCTAGGCACATTTCTTTGTCTTTAGGGATCCTAAAACTTACAAGAGTTGTTTGTCTTAAAAATTTGATGCCTATCTTGCTTGCTAGCAACACATGTTTGCTCAAAATAGTAAGAAATCTTAAGCTAATGATTGGGACAAGGGGGAAGGGTGTGATGTAAAGGAGACTACCTTAGCCAGTCCCTTATTTGGTATGTTTCAACCTTCACAAGTAATATTGGCAAATTTGGGTGTGTGTACAAACCTAGTGACAAGGTGAATATTGGTGTGTGTATGATATGGTAATAACAACATGAAACCCTAGGGAGAAAACTAAGAAACAACTAATGTGTGATGTGATGGATACAAAAGGAAGTGATAAGGATCACAGAAGAAGGCTACAAGAAGGTGAAATGGATAGGAATTGGTCTTGATCTAAGTGGGAGATCAATGGGGAAGGTTTTTATATTTGGAGTTTTAGCTATGGTGAAGAAATTTAGGTACTAATGGCTTCCTATATGGAGAATGGTGGAATGGATGAGATAAATGGAGGGACAGAATGGAAATCACAAGGAATTCATATCTTGATGGCACAAAGGAGCTACAAAATCTTCCAATCTTACAACTCCAATCTTTACCCTACTCTCTAATGGAGACTCTACAATTCACCTATATGTTGGAGGGAAGAAGTGGTAGTGAGTTTTTTTATTGCAAGTGTTCTATGTGTTAGAGGGGACAAGGATTTAAAAACATGCCTATACTAAGTTTTTGGGAAAGTTACCATTAAAAATGGAGTAAGGATTAGGGTAGAAAGGGGTAGGTTACTTTACTTTTTGAAATTTGAACATAGACACTAGTGTAGTTTGTTTTAGTGTCTGATCACTAGCATCAAGTAGAATAGGTGTCCTTGAGGGATCAAAGGTAAAAATTTCTAGGGTTGAAAAATGAACAGAGTTATAAGGATAGAATTGTTTGCATCATCCTTCTGTGATTAGGGGAAAGACCGCAATTAAGTAAAAATGGTCCTAAAAGCATGTTAGGAGAGTGGACACCAAAATGAGTGTAGAAACATAAGGTGGAGAGTGAAAAGTAAGCAATTTTTGACCTTACACCCCTTTCCCACCTATGGTGCCTACTTTACAATCTCCCCCTTATGTTTCTACATTCATTTTTGTGTCCACTCCTCTAGCATGCTTTTAAGACCTTTTTTGGATCTAGTCCTAGTAGGGGATCGTGTTCAACTATGTGACTTGCTACTAATATCCACTCTTTGTCTCTTGATCTAGTTGCATAACTTTGGATTGTCTTATAATGTCATTAGTTACTACAATAATTCCATCTCAATAGGACCACTTGGGTATCATCCAAGTCCCTCTTCAATATATGAGCCTCTTTCTCCCATTTTTTTCTCTCTACGCAAGGTTACCACACTCAATCACTACTGCTATATGTCCTACACAAGCTTGGGTCACTAGTTCAAAAGGTAATGCAAAATAACCAACATGTGTATGATCTCAGTCAATTTGATCAATTGATGTAATTGGGAAACCTCTCATAAGATACTCTACTATGGATGAGATTAATCTTAATCACTCATCTACACTCCCTGCATAACACACATGTTATGGATGTTAAACTCTATCATACATACTATAACACATAAAAACACAAGTTATGCCATCCTATATCTAGACATATTGCTATGTACCAAGTCATTTGTCTTCCAAACATCATCTCTACCTACCATGGTGGAGATACCTCTAGGGGTAACTAATCGGATATCATCTCTCCTACATCCTCCCCACCTTTTTGTATGGCCTCTTATGGATCCTCTCCACATGTAGTGCATCCCATATGTTTCCTCCACCTCTTATAAATTTGATGGATATAATTGTGTTGGGTAGGCCATATCTCACCACCTCTTCATGTATTTGTTAGTCCCATGTCATTTTCCATTGCTATCAATATTGTCTCATCCTCTTCATCATTATTTGTGGGAACTTATTCATTAAACATTGGATAAATCATATCCTTAGCTTAAAATAGTGACCTTTAGTGCTTCCTATATAAAGGGTAATCATGGTTCATTGGCCATTCAATACTAAACTATTGAAGCACTTTCTGAGTATGGAATTTCTCTAATATAGTGGTATGTTTACTAACAAACCATCAAAAGTAACCAATCCTTCCTAAATATTGGCTATCCTCAAGCCATTCCCTCACCCCCCTATATGGTTATCAAATGATCATGTCTACTACTAGTATGTCAAAAGACCTCCTTCATTACTCTAGTATGTGACCTTCACACCATCTCCCAAGACTACTAATGTCCCACTAAAAGGCATGTGGAACATCATCTCCAATATCCTCTAGTAATCCCATAGGTTTCATGCTCATATGTCGAACACTATAGAAGTCTCATTGCCAATATAAACCTTCCACTCTCATAAACAAATTGATGCATATTGTGAAAAAGGTGAGAAAGAATATACTTAACCCAAAAGTACATGATATTGTGCTTCTCCATGTCTCACATTAAATGTTTTAAGCCATATCCAAGGGTCGAGCCCTTACCATAGGGTACCACTAATACTGCAAAAATATCTAGAATCCACTTGCATGATTATGGTGGATCTCTTTTAATAATTTCACCCAATGATACCCCTCCAACACAATAGGCATAAGCATCCCTATCAATCCATTGGTTCATTTCATGATCAAATAACTAATGGATTCTCTACATTGGCAACCTAAGAATCCTCCATATGTCCTCTAATGTTATAGTCATCTCCCTGAGAGGAAAATTGAATGTGCATGTGTTTAAGTCCCATTTCTCCACTAAGGTGATCAACATCCTTTCATCATATGCAAATGATGGAAGCTCCTACATATACCATAGAGAGTTATCCTCTCTAATAGCGTTGTCCCATCATCAATCATCTACTCTAGTAATTAAATAGTCTCTAACATGTGGTTGTGTGTTTTCTCATGCATACTAATATCATCTTGCATCCATAAACCACTTTTTTGTAATATCATGATCCATAATAAAGCATACAAACACTGACAAAATCATGGAATAAATAATTTTATAAAGAAAATTACATGGTTAAGGCCATTGTTTTAAGGTCAAAATTATGAGTCAAAGCAACAAAATTTAGATTAGGACTACAAATTTTGGCTCAAAGTTGCAAGATTTAGTTCAAGATCATAATTTCCCAATGACCCTACAAAGTTCCCTAATATCAAATCTTGAGCATTTTATGAAAATTGAAAAATTTAACAAAATTGAGTAAAATCAAGATTTCCCAACTCAAGTGCCTCACCGGTAGTAATATGTGCTCATATCTATTTGCATAGTAATCCTTGATTCCTCATTTTCATGACATGATGACTCTAATTTGGTGTTCTCTCATACAAGTGAAAGTGAAAATGAATTACCTTTTTACCCTTTCACCCCACTTTATATAGTAAGGTGAAATACCTTTTTGTAACACCTCTTTTGAAATTGTGCCATAATTCCTTGTACATGACACAATATTATTTTGCACAATGATATACCTTGTACTTATTTTCATATGTCAACAACATTTTTCATGAAGACATTTATTAAATTGATTCTCCTTTAGGATAGTAGACACATATAGTATGGTAATTCATATTAACTTATTTTTGGATGACACATTATTAGACTTAAATAACTATAACAAAGTTCTTTTATGATGATATTTCTTTTTATTAAGTAATTTTCATATTAATATAGATATTTTTGGGTCACATTTACAAATAGATTAGTGTACAACTTTTGGGCCTTCTTTTACAAATGTAGATAGCTATACAAATTTTTAGGTCACTTTTATATAAACATATCGGTGTACACCTTTTGGGATTTCTTCTAGAGATATAGATACATATTTGCAAATAATGTTTTAGTTCTCCTTTACAAACCTAGATGGTATATAGTTTTTGAGATATATATTTAGATTGGACTTTAGTTTCAGGGTACCAATTTAGTTTGGCATTCACTTATAAGGTACATATTTAGCTTGGTAGTTAGTTTTAAGGTATAGATTTATCTTGGTAATCAATTTTAGGGTACAAATTCAACATGGTATTCAATTTTGGGGATACAACTTTAGTTGTCTTCATCTTCACGATGCCTCATAGCCTTTCCGCATCCATACACCTTCCCTGATACTTGCTTGTCTCCTACATTCGTTCATTGTTATATCTTTTATTCTCAATGATATTTCACACACATAAGTTTTCTTTCATGATTATATCTCATTAGCTATGCTTCTATATCTATTATTACATGTTCACATCTAACACAATAACTATCATTATTTTGTTCTTTGTCTTGACAAATGGGGGCATCTCATCACATCTCATTACATGTTCTTTTACAATTGTGCCTTAATGTCTTATTTGATTCTCGTTACAAAACGATATCTATGACACTATTACATGTTTATGGAGCCTACATGATTGTATCTTTTCACATTTTAGTTGATCTCCTCTCCTCAATTCCATTATATCATTATGTATGCAATCCATTTGAGAGGGCATATTATATAACTATTAATTTTCATTTCTATGGTTACAATGGCTCTCTAAGGGTCACAAACCATTCACTCACAATTATAGTGGCTCTTTAAAGGTTCTACATTAATCTTGTATGGTTGCAATGGCTTGCTATAAGCTCTACATCATCTTTTTCATTTAGAGCATGGTTATAGTAGTCCATTCATGGGTCTTACACTACCTCCTTTTCTAGAACTATAGTGGTCTATTTAAGGATTCTACACCATTTTTCTTCATTTGGAACATAATAAAAATGGTCCATTCAAGGATCTTACACCTCCTCCTTTGTTGGTTATAGTAATCCATTCAATGTTCCTACACTATTATCTCTCCCACTCTATCTCTTTTAGGTTACAAAGGTACATTCAAGGATCAATATACCTATTTTTTCATTTACATATTGAATTTTGACACTGCTACATAGTTGTTCATAACGATTTCAAAATGCTCATCAAATGCTACTAATGGAATTTTACACATCTAGGTCTAAAAATAGAGCTATCATTACACAAATCATGAGTAGATAATCATTTATATCCATATCCTTTTTACATTTGCTTGCCATTTTATTTCATGTTGGATGCTCAATTACTTTAACATGAATGATTCATGGTAGTTCACGTGCAAGTCAATTGAGGGCAAATTTTAGAGGTGAAAAGTTCATCCCTAACACTTGTATCTCCTCATTTTGGAATTGCTTTAGCACTTTATCCTTAATGCAATATTCTGGTATCCTATAAGGAAATAACAATATTGATAATATAATAGAGGAGAGTAATTCTAAAGTTATAGATCTAACTATGCAACATAATAGCAACACAAAGCTAATAATAACACAACACATAGGACCACCATATTCACACTAGGAAACCTTATTGGGAAAATACCCAACAAAAACAACACCAATATTTTATACTATCTAACAAAAAGATTATAATATACATAGAAAATTTAACATGTGCTAAAAAAGAGTCTTCGCCCACTATAAATTCTAAAAGCATGCACCTTCTAAGAACCTTTTCTCAATGCCACATGCACTTGTAAGTTGATCTTAAACCTATATTAAATCCAATAGCATCTATATGCCTCATTGGTTACCATCTCACACCATTAACCCATGCAATTTATATACAATAAATATAGAAATAAGAAATTGAAAGGGCATAAATGAACCTTCTAAGTGTATGTGCTTACAAGATAGTATTATGCTTTCTTTTGTATTAATTGATTATCAATTAGAGATATGAGAAATATAGAAATCTATAAATAACTAGTAATTTAGTTGTGAAATGTGATCACATGATTAGAAATGACATTGAAATGAAATGGGGGAAAAGAATATGTACACCTAATATAAACCAATTCTAAGACTAGAAATGGATTACAGAGGATCAAATTACCTAGAGATGAGTTTTTGGAGCCTTCTAATTTTCTGATAGTGGCATAGAACTACTATGGAAGGGTAGTACAACTACAATGGAAGGGTAGTGCAACTACAATGGAAGGGTGGTACAGGTGATCCTTAGGGGTGCATGTGACCTGTTGGTACTTAGGATTGCGGGACTCTCAACCCCTCCCTTCTGGGCCCGTGCGGTCTCTGGGGGTATTATGACCGGGGCGCCATTCGCCATCAGTTCGAGCTTTTGGCGTAGTGGTAGCCGGGTCGTGTACCAACAAATTGGCGACTCTGCTGGGGAGGGGTTCGAATCCCGCCCGATGTCCACTGCTCTCCATGTGTACAAGGTGCGCCTAGCAGTCCGTGTATGTCCGTACGGTTTACCGTCGGGCATACGCGGACCGGTGGGGGTATGTTGGTACTTAGGATTGCGGGACCCTCAACCCCTCCCTTCCGGGCCCGTGCGGTCTCTGGGGGTATTATGACCGGGGCGCCATTCGCCATCAGTTCGAGCTTTTGGCGTAGTGGTAGCCGGGTCGTGTACCAACAAATTGGCGACTCTGCTGGGGAGGGGTTCGAATCCCGCCCGATGTCCACTGCTCTCCATGTGTACAAGGTGCGCCTAGCAGTCCGTGTATGTCCGTACGGTTTACCGTCGGGCATACGCGGACCGGTGGGTAACACCGGTCCGCGTATGCCCGACGGTAAACCGTACGGACATACACGGACTGCTAGGCGCACCTTGTACACATGGAGAGCAGTGGACATCGGGCGGGATTCGAACCCCTCCCCAGCAGAGTCGCCAATTTGTTGGTACACGACCCGGCTACCACTACGCCAAAAGCTCGAACTGATGGCGAATGGCGCCCCGGTCATAATACCCCCAGAGACCGCACGGGCCCGGAAGGGAGGGGTTGAGGGTCCCGCAATCCTAAGTACCAACATACCCCCACCGGTCCGCGTATGCCCGACGGTAAACCGTACGGACATACACGGACTGCTAGGCGCACCTTGTACACATGGAGAGCAGTGGACATCGGGCGGGATTCGAACCCCTCCCCAGCAGAGTCGCCAATTTGTTGGTACACGACCCGGCTACCACTACGCCAAAAGCTCGAACTGATGGCGAATGGCGCCCCGGTCATAATACCCCCAGAGACCGCACGGGCCCGGAAGGGAGGGGTTGAGGGTCCCGCAATCCTAAGTACCAACATGACCTTTAGGAATAAAGATCTCAAAAATAATTCACGTCTTTTGCCTTTAATCCTTGACCTTGTTCCACTTGAAATCAACCCATGACCTCCTAATGATGAGATATTTAGATTGGATCTATGGGGACATGGAAAAATGGTTGTGATATTTAAAAATCTACCTAAGTTAGTCCCCTATGTGGTGTATTTTAACCTCACGAAAGCATTGATTAGAAAACTAGGTGTGTGCAGACTTAGTGATAATGATGTGATGTGTGCAATAATATTGATGATACAAGCAAACCCTTATATGATCTAGTTTCCAACTTTTAGGGGGTGGTTAAGGGTGGTTTTCTAAGGATTAGGGAGCTTGTATTGTCAACTTGTGATCATCAAATTGGCCAAAAATAGAGGTAAATGAGCCTACAATATACTAGGGGAAACATGCACTAAAATGGACACAAAAACATGAGGAAGTTATAGAGTATACAATTTTTGGCATTACAAAAACTTACTATGGTTTCCCATTCATGTATCCATGTTTCATTTCCCAAGATGGGAACCCAAGTATGACTCTACCTTCACCAAGAGTCATTTCAACTTGTAAGGAAATGCCCATGTACTCTTCACATTCTCCAAGGGTCTTTCCACATTCCAAGGTTTTCTCATGTGGCCTCTCTTTCTTCTATTTAACACAAGTTCTCAAGGTCACCTTTCACCTTCTATACAACTATCCCTTTTGCTTTTGCCAATGTGACCCACATAATTTTTGTAGTTCCAAAGTAACATAAAACATTACCTAGGAGAAATCAATCTAACAACTAAGTGTGACATTCCATCCTAGGTGGATCAAAACTTACAACATCATTACAATTTCATTATTCTAGGTGTAAAACACACCTTTCCCACCATTCTCCCACTTGTTATTATCATTGAGAAAAATTCACATAAAAGAAAAATAAAATTTATCTTCAACAACTTGAAGATCCACTGAGTTATATCCTAAGTGATACCTTGTCTCCTTGTCATATTCAACACCTTGAAGATACACTGAGGTATCATTTTATCAATAACTTATCTCATTGTCATCTTCAACACATTGAAGATCTTTTAATGTATCACCTCTATGATACCTTCAAAGTTATATCCTACCCAATATCTTGAGGTGTCACTTGGGATGATAGCTTGTGGAAAAGTAACACCATTCTTCTTCTATAAGATATAAATTTTGCATATAAACTATAAATGAGGTACTTTTTTTTTAAATTACTTGTTTTGATAGGAATTTGAATACCCAATAACATGAGAGTTTGAGGCATATAATATGAGTGATATCTTCATAGCTATCTCTTACACCCAAGATACCTTATTAGTGCTCACTAACATCATTTCAAAGACACAAACCTCTCCATTTGTAACAACTTTGAGATTGTCATGATGACTGTGAAACAATAGTTTAAAACCAATATACACACAACTATGTCACTATCGAAACTCCCACTACAAGAAAACTACAAAACTTGAAGCTCACCATGGTATAATGTTTCATGTCCTTAATACCATAAAGACCATCCATTTGTAAATAATGGATTCATAACCGACCATATAATTACCAAAACTCCTAGTGCATGAAAACTGCATGATCTAGAGCTTCCCATGGTAGCATGGTTCACTTTGACACCTTGAGATTTGGAACTCAATCTGAGACATCCATTTTTGACCAAAAATTTCTTTTTTGTAGGTAAAACATGGTCAACCACAATGCTAGTGTCCAACTTGTACAAAGTATCAACCTAGATTCCTCATGCTAACACTTTTCTTTCATGCTACAACATTGAATATGCTGCTACACTGATAGATAAAAATCATAGACATTAAAGTATGTCCTTCCCATTGCCTTGACATACCTTGAAGTCTTTGTACCTAACACCACAAGGTGTCACCTAGGCAACAACTTGAGGTATCTCCATCTTAGAAGCATGAGAAGGAACAATGATTTTGTAATTATAAGGTATCATCTAGGAAACACTTCTATCAAAAACCAAGGATGAATTACATCCGCCACTCAACAAACATGGTTCCCACCTAGACCCCCTTATTAAAGACCAAATTTCCTCTAACCATTTTACAACCTTATTTACTAAAGATAATGCACACTCACATCATTCATCTTGCTCACATAAATCATTTTTTAGTAAACTCAAGAACCTAAAAGACTTTAGAGATTGATTTCACTCTCTGATCCCCAAACATTAGTTTGACCTTACCCTAACCCATGATATTGTGATTAGATTTATCCCCTAAGAAGACATCACATGCATCAAAAATATAAAATTTATATAACACTCCTTATGAAGAGTCATGTGACAAGATGCTCCAAAATCAATCAACTATGCATCACTGTATGCATGTGTACAAGATGATGCTAGAAATAAATATTCATTTTCTTCATTATAGGAATTTAATTCTTTGGAAGGAGTCTAATCAAATATTTTATTTTCCTTTTCCATCCTTATACTTTCAATCTCATTTAATTTTTCTACTTTTCCCATAGTTCCAACACTTCACCTTTAAACTTCTATATAGTTCACCTCTAGTATTGCTCTTTGCTCTTTCCTTTGAGTGACATCTAATGATAAAATCATCCTTAATGTATTCTAATTTTTTCTCCTTGTTTCCTCTAAAAATAAGGTCCTAATCACCTTTTCCAACTTCAACATAGAAACAATACTAATTATTTCATGATAAGGTCGTCCCATGAATCTCATAATGAACATAACAAGGTAATAAATTTATTCTCCTCATTCATATTGACATCGATAGATGTTGACTAATTAATAACAATGTTAAACTCATTTAGATGCTTCATTATAGAATAACCATTAGACATGCTTGGTAATACAAATTCATCCACAAAAAAATGTTCACTAGGGACTTTTTTGATACAAAGCTCCAATCCTATCCCATAACTTCTTGGTGGTATCTTGTCAAGAGACATTTAGGAGCATTGAACCTGTAAGGCAAAGCTAGATCAAGTTTGTTGTCTTCCTATGATTCTTTGTCAAGTGTTAAATGAATATGCCCAATGATTTCTAGGTTAAAACAACAACCCTATGATCTCTTTTAATAAAAAGATCTTCTATTTTGAGGTTCTATGGCTCATACTTGTGCCAATTAAATTTCCCAATCTCTATCTTTATAGTGTAACAAAAAAATTTCATACCCTACAACTTTTGCATTAAATTTTGTAGATTCATTTGGGTGTCTATTTCTTAGTGTGTCTTAAGTCCATTTTACATTTATTTTTGACCTCCTTAATGACATGGACTAATATTGTAGGCTTCCTAAACCTTAGTAAACCACATAGACTACCTCCATAAGATAGAAATTTATATCTTGTAGGAGAATTTGCACCCCCTAGGTCCCATGTTCTTGTAGAATATCTTAACTAAACTTTCCTAATTGGCACTTTACCTAAACCCTACCCATATTTTTATCAATCCCAAACCCTAAATCTAGTTTGGATTGGTATTTAAGCCCATTTTACCCACCTTTTACTCATTAGGCTTTAGGAAATTTGAAATCATTGTGAAAACTTAGTTTGTCTCTCCATTCCAAAGGAAAATTGCAAGTACATTATCAAGGCAAGGAGGAAACAAAACTAGTATTATAGATATGAAGCTATTGTTAGATTTCTACCCAAGAATGCAAGTGATTGAGAGAAAGCAAAATAGAAATCATATATGAGCTAAATAAATTATATTCAACTCAAGAGAATGCAAAGCATTACAATAGAATGGGATGCTCATATGAGAGTAAGAGGTGGGTATATATAGGATATTCCACCCAAGAAACTCAATACACAACCAATGTGGGATAAAGTGAAAAAGTCCCTAAGTAAGCTTAACCTAGTGTGAAAAGAGCTAAGGTGGAGAACAAGCTAAGAAAGAGCTAGATAGCAAAGTAACCCTGTTCACACTAACACCCCCCCTTAAGTGCAACTTAGGGGGAAATGTGACAAAATGCAAAGATGGGTCCCGACAACAAGGCCATGTTAGGTACCCATGTACAAATGCAAATGAAATCTCTCACAAATGGAGAAAAGGAGAAAACCAGTGGGACAAAACTCCTCTCCAAAAGAGAGATGAAATACAACAATGATATCCATCACAAATCTAATCAATCTCTATCCACACAAAGGATGATAAGAGAGATCATACAACCCCCCCATAATGAGATAACCTACTGCAACAAAAAGCACTGGAAGCACACTTGTGGAGTAAAACTAGAATCCTCAATCTGGCAAGCAAGGAAAGATACTTTTGTTTGCTAGAAACCATATTAGAGTCACTCAAGGACTCTGGTCAGAATCATGAAAAAACAACAGTAGACCTGATGCTAAGGAACACTAGAAAACTCGCAACTGGTACAACTCTGGAATCTATGAAGCAACAGTTGATTGAGAAATGATCTGGTACAGAAATGAAGTGCAAAGAAAATGCAAACCTAATGCCTGCAAGAAAGGAAATAGTGCATGCACTGATGAATGTTCACATCAGCCTCCATGAATAAAAATGGCCTTAGATATGTGCGTTACAATGCTGGAGTAGAATTTTCCATAGTTTTACAATGTCAAAAATGGACCCAAATACTGAAAGTACAGAAATATCTTAGAATTAGAACATAAAAATAGGATGATTGTGTAGTTCTCATAAAAATATTAACTTTCAAAAAAAGAATGACCTCGATCCGAGATCATATGTGAAAGTTATAGTCGTTTGAAGTTCTAAAAAACTGAAACTGCCTATCAGATCTGACAAGAAAACATAATTTCTAGAAAATTCATGTACCAAACTCAGAAATCATTTGAACCAGCATGTAGAGAACAAAAAATTAGCCAAAATCAAAAAAAGAATCTCGCAAATCGGAGGTCGGGAGCCTGAGTTACAGCCTTTGGAAGTTGAACTGTAATTTCCAAAACGCCAATGGAGAGGGGTTTTGCTATAGCTTTCTAACGTCGTTTCTGCAAAATATATAAGCTGTATGCAAAAACTAACAGATACCCAGATAGTTTTTTTGGTTCTACGAACAAAACCCAGAAGGTGTTTTTCTCTGTGATCTACAGAAAATGTGACTCTAATTGAAAAAAATGTGTTTTGCACCAAAAAAATGGCATGCAAAGACTGAATCAGCTACCTAAGACAAACAAAGGCATGCTGCAACCTACAAGATTGATCAGAATAAATAAAATGCAGACCAATTGTTAGATTTTAGCTCAAAGAGTCTTGAGGAAGCTATGAAAAAAACTTGCAACTGGCAAGTCAAAATATGAACCCCCCCAGAAACTAGAGTTTTTTCTCCACACTTTTCTGTTTCTCCAGATCATCCGAAGATGCAAGAGAAGAGCATACTCATGTGCTTCGAAAAACACAACTCACAAACTAGAGTTTTCTCCACACTTTTCTGTTTCTCCAGATGATCCGAAGATGCAAGAGAAGAGCATACTCATGTGCTTCGAAAAACAACTCTACACTCTCAAATTTCTAAAAAAAATGCTAACCCACAACTCACAACCGCTCTGATACCATTTTAGATTTTTACCCAAGAATGCAAGTGATTGAGAGAAAGCAAAATAGAAATCAGATATGAGTCAAATAAACTATATTCAACTCAAGAGAATGCAAAGCATTACAATAGAATGGGATGCTCATATGAGAGCAAGAGGTGGGTATATATAGGATATTCCACCCAAGAGACTAAAAACACAACCAATATGGGATAAAGTGACAAAGTCCCTAAGTAAGCTTAACCTAGTGTGAAAAGACCTAAGGTGGAGAACAAGCTAAGAAAGAGCTAGATAGCAAAGTAACCCTATTCACACTAACAGCTATGGTGTCTCCCTTGAGCCCTTGAGTCATGTTATCCTTGTAGTTTTCCTTCTACATTCTCATTGTCACATCCTATTCATCTCATTTCCATCACCCATTAGCCATAGAAACCATTATGAAAGCCTCTAAATCTAAATACCATCACCCTTGAAACCATTGTCCTTTCTACAATCCTTTATTCATCTTTCTTGTCCCTTTATGATCACCCTTCTCATCTCCCTTTGTCCTCCAACTCAAGCACACACCACATTACCTAGGTTTACCTCGTAGGGGTTGTTATCTATGTATCATTAAACACGTCACATTCACCTTCATCTAGGTATACACACATTTTCTATTTCTTATAGTGCTTTGTGAATAAAGTTGAAATATATTCAATAGGGGGTTGATTAAGGTAGTATCCTAAATAGCATAACTATTTTTTCCAATCCATCTAGCTTAGATATAGTATATTTCACATTTGGAGTGAACAACGATTAATTATTGGCTAGAAGAGGGTTTTTAATCAAAGAAGAGCTTCCTTCAAAATTTTAGGACCATCAAACATAGGGACATTTGTACCACCTAGGACATCTTTTCCCCTCTAGCACTACAACTACACCTCTCTAGCCTAGAAGTTACTCTACCTTTCTAGAAAACTCATTATAGAAGCTCTAGATCTCACTTGTAGTAAACTACAATAATTTAAGTTCATTTCTACATTTGGAATCCAACTAATTCCAAGTTCACACACTTAATTTTGTGTATCCTTTTCTTTTCCATGGGCATTTTTTATTTTATGGTGCATTCTCCATTACCTAGTTCTTGTGTTTAATTGATATAGGTCAAAATTAGGCTTGTTTCTTTCAAATTTGAAAGTTATTTAAATTTATATAGTAAATTAAACATTTAAAAGGATAGAAGTGTACTCCTTTGCAATTATAATAACAAACACTTTTTTTGTATCTTTCATTTGGTGAACGTGATACTCATACATTTCCTCATTTTGATTTTTGGTCCAAAAACCAACAACCACCTTATTTCATATTTATTTTTCTTCCTTCTATCTTTTTTTTTTATTCATGGGTAAACGCTTTTGACCGGAGCTATGAACCGGTTACAATTATCAGGTGGGCAGGGGGGAGACTGGACCTCGTGACCATCTTTACCGCAACGGAATTACTTAGCCAATCGAGCCAGGGCCCTTGCAAATCTTCCTTCTATCTACACCTACTTATTCTCAATCATTTTCCTTCTTAATTTACCATAGGAATTTAGTACTTTGCTTTCACATTTCTCTTAATTTTCTTATTATTTACCCCTACTTTTCCTCACCCCTCCTTCCCCTTTTGTTACTATATCTCTCTTTATTATCCCTTTTCTAGTTATCCTTTTGTCATGGCCATACCTCTCTATCCTCTCTTCATATTAAGTTCCTCAAACCACATTTCTATTCTTCATTCCTTGGTACCTACCCAAACATTTTACAACACATGATCTCCTTTTTACATCTTCCCCATGCATCATTTTCCTCTTCTTATCTCCTTGATAACTTCACTTACTACCCCACTATCACCTCTTTCTTTTCCTCTATTACCTCTTTTTTTGGCTCCCATCCCCTGGATCTTGAATACTTAACCTCTTTCACTCCACATACTCTTGATTTTCCTCTCCCTATAAATGAATCTATTCTATTATCTCTTTATCATCCTTCTCCTTCCCCATCCTCTCCTTCTCCCTCCCCACTCCTGACTCTTTCTATCTCTACCCACTTTCCTTCTCCTTCTCATCTCGCTATATCTCCTTCAACTAATCTTCATTCTCCCAAGTTTCCTACTTTTTCATCTCCTTCCATTTCTTTCTTTCTACCTTTTACTTTTATTTATCCTCCTCTTTGTTCTATTCCTACCTCTTCCATCTCATCATCTAGAATTTCTCCTTCATCTTACCCTCATGTGTGTTAATCATATTGTTTGATATTCAATAGTTCTTATATTGACGAAACACAATATCATACAAGTATTTAGAACATTATGATGATAATAGTAATCCTAGAGTACATTTAGAGAAATTTATATTTTATATGCATCATACTTCTACTACTAAGGATTCTTTACTTTCTAAGTTCCTAACACACTATATGGTAGCACTCATAGATGGTTTGAAACATTTGGTATCTTTACATGTCTTTTAGTGATTTAGCCACTACTTTTGTTGATTTATTCATGGTGCAGGGGCACCATAGTAAAATCTACTATGTTGAAATAAGGCCTATTTGGCCATGTCATCTTGTTCATGTTTTGTCTTCTAAAAACCTAGAAGTTTTTGTATTCCATTTGGCAAATAATGGACACATTTTGTATCTAATATAATCTGAAAAGGTCAACATGAGTCAGTTGGGATTCAGGGCAGTTGGCCTTCCCTAACTGTTGATCAACCGTTGATCTTCCAACTCTGGCTTAATAAAAGCACAGGGGAGCAACCGAGAAGGGGATTCTCTAGATTCGAAGATTGTGATTCGAAAATCATCTAAGCAATAATAACTTTTGTCCGTCATTTTCTGTGTTTGATCTGTGTCATAAATATTTCCTGATTGTTCATAATAGCTTTCTGTTCTTTGCAATTGAAATAGTTTAGTCTAAATTGTCGAAGATGAGTCGATAACCATTCCACTCGTGGATTTCCAAAGAAATCAGTGGAATGGCATTGGTCTGTACATATTTATGTTTGTTTTTCCTTTCATTTACCTATTTGACGGGGCAGATGTTCTAGACTGAGGAGTGTGCACAGTAGCATGTCCTAGCATCTCTATGTGCTAGACGTAGAGTGTAGATCAGACTGTGTGAGAGTTGACAACCCTATTGGCATATCGCTGTGTCACAAAGTCGGGTTCTAACGATGGCATCGACTTCTACTGATAGAAAAGAGAGGATGTTATCGGAGTATCGGGTTGATAATATTTGGCTCCACCAATAGGCGTTGTCTTGCCGAAACCATGACGACAAATGCTAATTTGTCTTAGTCACATCGGGGTGAAAAGAAGTCAAGCCTCGCCGATATTGAGGGCCATCGTCCATCGGAGGAACAATATACCATGGGGAAAGCACTCTTCTGAGTAGAAATGAGAGATTGGTCACTATTGAACTAACCGTCGGCCCAAACGAAGAAGAAGTCTCACCGATAGGAGGTATCAGACAGACTTGGTGTTCGGCAAAATAGTTCCAAAGGCCGCCGATAGTCTAATATGTTGCCGATGGCAATAAGAAGGAAGTTCTAATAGAACTATATGAAAGACATAAAATATTTACCCATCCTCTCCTAAGTTGAAAGAGTAAGAATATTTATTTATTTTTGGCTCCTCATCATATTGGTATCAGAGCCTGAAAAGATTTGGGTGGTAAGTTGAATTGAGGATTTGCAGGAGTGTTGGCGTTTGGGTGCTGTCTGTGAATAGTGTATGTTAGACAGAGAAAGCGAGACAGAGGTAGAGAGGATGCCTCCCAAAAGTATGTCACAGGACGCCATTAAGAAGCTAATCGAGGAGATGCTTGAATCCAAGCTAAAAGAGTTCAAGTAGTCTAAAGGCAAGGACATGGAAGATGAAAGTGACAACGATGAAGGAGATACAATAATTGATGAAACCAATAAGAGGACAGAGGAGATACCAGCAGACCAGAGGGCATTTGTAGATACTTTGAAGTCAGTCAATAGGGACACCATGGATGGGTTACCTATGTATGGTGGAAGTATGGAAGCTGAAGAGGTGATTGATTGGATTGAGGCATTGAACAATCATTTTGAGTACAAAGAAGTCCCTAATGATAGGAGGGTTAAGTTGGCAAAGGCAAGGTTGAAGGGGTCTGCTCTTGCATGGTGGAATTATGAGCAAGGAGAGAGAGTCAAGGAGGGGAAGAATATGATAACCTCCTAGGAAAGGATGAAAAGCAAAATCAAGGCACAATTCTTACCTCTAGACTATAATGTACAAATGTATAAGAAATTGCAGAATGTCAGACAGAGAGACCTTGATGTGAATGCATACACACAAAAATATCATAAACTCAGTCTTAGATCAAAGAGACAAGAAGAAGAGTCAGAGAAGGTGCAAGGTATCTGAATGGCCTAAGGATGAACATCCAAGATGAGATCAACATCTTAGCACCAGAAACAGTGAACAAGTGTTTCCAAATGGCCTTAAGGGCTAAAGAGAAGATAAAGAGAAAGAGTGAACAAAATAATAGAGGTAGAGGAGGAAGAAGTTTTAGAGGCAGAGGCTGTTCGCAAGAGACACTATATGGATTCATGAATGTTGTTATTGATGGCAACAAAGTTCATCCCACACATCCGTAGGACATGGTATGTCTATATCGGAAGTCAGAGTGAAGAATGTTGTGGTCCGGTAAACAAGAATAGAGCATGTGGCGATGTCCGACAGTCAGGTCCGGATCTCTTAGAGGAAGTATCTTGGTGAAGTGCAGATTTGGGGAAGTCAAGAGGACTACCTAGAGTGATAGATTCCAAGGATATAGCCTCCGGTGATAGATGAAGAAAAAGATATGACTACTTGAGTATCGGGTTCCTGATTGGCAGTGTGACAGAGGAAGAACTGACTAGCAGAACATCAGACATTATTCTGGATGTGTTACTGATGATGGTAAAGATTCTTAAGGCATAAGTTATGATTGGCCGACATGATTGATGACTTCTACAAGTATATCCTTGATCCGCATTACTTGGTAAGCAAGGATTCAGCCGACAGATCAGAGTTTGTGGAAAATATTGACTATTCCAAGTGCCGATTAGAAAGGTGATGAAATCACTTGTGTGCATATATATACAAGATGGATTTAGTTGTGAGAGGTGTTGTGGTTTTTGGTAATGTCCGAAGAAAAGTAGTAGAGTCAAATAAAAGCAGAAAGGAAGGTCCAGTATGTGAAAGGAAAGCAGCACAAAAGAAGAGGAAAGATGAAGTGCAATAGATCAGTGTACAGAGCCTAACCGGAACTGAACTCCAGCATATGTTGATGCTCCTTATCAGTTCAAGTATTGTATTACACTCTTTATAAATTGTAGACAGTGTGTCTCTTGTAGGCAGTGTGCCTCTTGTGAGCAGTGTGCTCGAGCAGTGAGCCCTAATTGGCAACTGCCATTTTGTAATCCTATTCTTCTAATAGAGAATACAATCTTGGGTTAATCACCCTGTGGTTTTCTCCCTTAACAGGGTTTCCACGTCAAAAATATTGTGTCATGTGTATTTCCATTTCATGGTTATGTTTGCTTGTTTGAATTGATGCTACACTAATTATTAAGAAAGTTCAGAAAGCTAAAATAATTAAGATAACTGATTCACCCCCCCTCTCAATTATCAACAATTGGTATCAGAGCCAAGTTCCTCTTAACAGAGTTTAACAGCTTGAGGAAGATCTGAGAATTCAAATAGAGGTATATGGTTTAAGGGAGCAACTCAAGACTGCCCTTGATAATCTTGAGCAGTCAAACTCTGAAGTCAATGAATTAAAGGAAAGACTCAAACAGGCTGATGATTTCATGAAAGAACTAAAAGACAAATTAAGTATCTCTATGAAAAAGAGAAAGGAGCTACTTCAGCAATTGGCAAGTCAAGGTGAAGCTAATGATACAAATGAAGATCTAAAGGAGAAAACCAAGTTACGTGAAAAGTTATCAAAAGAAATCATTATGGTAAGACATGAAATGGAATCAGGAGTTATGAAGTTTACCCAAGAGGTTGAAGAGAAAAGAAAAATTGAAGATGATCTAAGACAATCTCTCAAGGAGAAATCAGAAGATTGCCACAAGATGGATAGAATTATCAGACATCTTGAATCTGATCTTGAAGATGCTAAAGATAATGAAGAAAAACTTGAGGATCAAATTGTCTCTCTTAAAAGGGATCTTCAAACAACAAATGAATATAAAGAGAAATTCAAGATAAGTTCTGCTCAACTTGAAGTTCTTCTTGAAAGTCAAAAGAGGGTAGATGACAAATGTGGTTTGGGATATGAGAAAGGAGAAAGCTCCGAATCCGGTCAGAAGAATCTTAGATCATAAAATCCAAGGAACAGGCCTAGAAGACCTCCGGTAAGACAGCCTAATGCTCAAATATATCCATCCTTCAATGGATACTGCCACAACTGCAATAACTTTGGTCATAAAGCTAATCAGTGCAGAAAGAGAATGAATCAGACCAATACATCCTTCTCTGGACAGTGTTTCAATTACAAAAGGTATGGTCACAAACCTCATGAATGCAGAAATATGCAAATAAACAATTCATTCAATGGTAGATGCTTTGCATGCAATAGAATAGGTCATATGGCTAATCAATGCAGATCAAGAGGATATCAATCAAATATGTAAAGAAGTATTGTTTGCCAAATTTGCAATAGATCCGGTCATATTGCAAAATTCTGTAGAAGCAAGAATCAGGACAAAAGAGGTTCGGTATATCATAATTAGAATCAAGATAAGGGAAAACAAAAAGTGAATGCGAATGAAGATCAAAGTGAGATAACCAAGATTTGGGTAAAGAAAAGTATAGAGAATGTAGAGGATGGATCCGCACCAGACTCTGGTGCTGATATTCCTTCCAAAAATTAAAAAGTGAGCTCTGGCTCAGAGGGAGACACAAAGAAAACCTTGTTCCCCCAGCCAGTCAATTGGCACTGGAACTGGCACAAGACAAGTCGCGGATTAAAGGGTTCTTAAGAGAAACATCCAAATAAACTATGGTTAAGATTTGGAAGATCCACAAGATGTTTAAGATCAAGATTGATCCGGTTCTTCAAGTCATCCGAATAAGGCAAACCGGAATAACTTAGGTCGAGCATTTATTGCAACCTGACATTAGGGTTTGCGGAGCAATATAAGGGTTTTCTCATTAAGCATTTGTTCATTCTGCATTCAAGAAGAAACGAAAAGTGAAGCTTTGCAACAAAATTCCTCAAGCTCATCAAAGATCATTTGCAGAAGTCAATTCATCCAAAAATCGATCCAACTAACTCCGTGAAACCGAAAGGCGCAAAAGGTATTCTCCGTTATCAAATATCTCTCTATAAATCCTTGAATGATGGGTACTCCAAATATTGTAAAAATCTCTGATAGGCCTCGCCCCAAATTCAAGAAACATCCATACAAATCTTTGGAAGTAGATCCCCTAGGAGCTTTTTCCAGTGTTCCACATGGTGTGTTGCATATAGAAGACATTAGGGTTTACATACACGCGAATATTGAAGAATTTGGGGAATCAAAGTTAATGGATATCTATCACAAGCAGTTAATGGATGATTCTTTTAAGATCAAACCTTAGTATAAAGCCATCCGGGATAAGCATTTTGCACAGTGCATTCATTTCCCCTGTTTTGAAGAAGATGAATGGGTTCGGTATGTGTTGAGTAGAGTGCATGACAATTTCTTATGGTTGAATAGACCATTTAAGATCACCAAAGATACAATTAGGGCAGTAACCGGTCTACACTCATCCGGTGGAATACCTATTCTCAAATCTGTCAAGAATCAGACAGTAAGTGATGCAACCGGATCAAAATTTGACAAGAGAGCTATGACAATTGAAGACATCACTGAACCGGATGTCAAATTTGCATCCATGATAATTGGTTACAAGATTTATCACTCCAGTAGGGAAAATTCAGTACTGGGAACTACAGTTTACACAGCCTATCAAATGCTAAAAGAAAATGCTGACTATGATCTGTGTGAACTTCTTCTAAGCCAACTTTTGGAAAATCTGTAAAAGATTAAGAAGGATAAGAAGAACTCCTTCAAGTATGGGGGCTTGATACTCTGCCTATTCTTTTATTACATGAATGAGCTTCTCAGATCCAATGGCTAGGTATGGCAGAATGACAGACCAGTTGCCATCCAAATCAGAGACTATTTGCATGGGCTTGGGGATGCTAAAGCAAGAAATACAGCCCTGTGGGTATATTTCAAGAATTTTCAGAACATGATGCAAGCAAGAGAGAGAATTCCCCAGTCTCTTGTTGAAAAATACAAAGACACAGTATGCTTTATGGTAGAGACTGATCAGTGCCTAATGGAGGCAGTAGAACCAAGAACTGTATGGATCATGCCTATGGGGTATGAAGTTGATGAACAAATTGTGGAGCTGCATGTTCAACACATGTTAAGTCAACCAAAGGATCCAAAGGCAGAAAGGTTTGGAACCTTTGAAGAGCTAAGTGTAAAAGTTCATGTGGAACTCAGACAACTAGAAATAAAGAGGAAAGTGAGAAAAGAAGTTGAAGAAATTGCCAAAGGCTTAGGCATCTCAAAGGAGGCTCTTGATGCCAATAGAGAAAAGGTGGAAAGGGCAGAGAAAGAGGAGAAAGAGGTAGAAAAGGGAAGTAAGGAAAGTGCTCTGGTAGAATCTTCCACCTGGACAAGATCATCAAAGAGATCAGCACCTGTCACAGCCAAAAGCTCAAGAACATCAAAACCGGAAGTCCAGGCATCTGGAAAAGGAGAAAAGAGAACAAAGAAAAAGGCAACAAGGTCCTATGTTAGCCTAAGGATGATGAAGAAACTGAATCAGATGAGGGGATAAAGAAACTCAAGAAGAAGAAGAAATCATCCGGTGAACACTCTACCAGTCAAGGAGAAGAAGAGAAGGAAGAGGAATTTGTTGAAAAACCCACTCTATCCTTAGATATTGTAGTGAAAGCAGTCACTGTGGATGGAAACCTGCAACCCTTAACAGAATTCTATGATGCATATAATGAAGCAGATAAAAAGATTCTAGAGGAAGCCACAGTTAAGTTTTTGAACACTTACAATAAAGCTTTTATTGAAATTATCTCTCTAATTCCCAAAAGCTTAGAGAAAAGCTTGAAATGAGGAAGAACAATGCTTGAGCAAAAGATCTCGAGATCCGGGAATAGGTCGCCATTCAGTTCTTTCCTTTAATCACTCCGCAGCAAATGAGTATGATCTTCAAAGATTGCAAGGATGAGTTCCAGAGCAAAGCCAGGATGAATCAGCTCATGCTTGGTGAAACCGACAAAGTGGCAAGAGAGACTGAAGAGATCCTTCGAAATGCTTTTAAAAAGTTCACATTCCCATCATAGAGGACTCCGGTGAAGGTAAAGACAAGGGCTCAGAATCCTCTACTCCGGAAGAGGTGGTTTATGAACAAACAAATATCTCTCCTCCAGTTTCCCCTACAGTCTCCGGATCTAAAGGAGAAGAAAGAATACAGGAGAAAGAACCAGAGGTGAAGGAAAAAGAAGGTGACAGTACCAAGGTTGCAAAAGGAGAGAAGACCTCAACAGAGAAGACCACAACTGCTAGTGCTAAGAATGTAGAAGGAGAGAAAGCTCCAAGAGATAGCTCTAAGAATGCAGAAGAAAAGAAAAACCTGTCTTTGGCAAGAGACACTGCAAAAACTGTCCAAGAATTCTTGAACAAAGAAACAATGGAGATTGATGAACCGGAGCTTCTACAAGGACCATTTAATTTTGATTCTCTTTCTCTGATACAGACAATGAAGATAGCTTCATTTGCTAATGCAAAGGCTAAAGAAAAACTCCTAAAGTCTCACATGGAAGACTGTGAGTTGATAGAAGTTGCTTCCGGAGTGCTAGAAAAGATTATGCCATCGTTTCAGAAGGATCCCATAGCCTCCTCATCTAGTAATCTCAAAACTCTAGTCAATAGTGTTAGCACACATTTTGATTCCCTAGAGAAGTCAGCAGAAGATAAGGTCCGGAAGGAATTTCTTGCAAAAAGATTATCAGAGGTACAAGGGTTGATAATTAATGATAAGAGAAATATGAATATTGGGATAAAGAGCTTAGAAAATGCTCTTAAAAATGGCAGAGAAATGTACAAATTTTGTTTATCATGGTCCAAAACAACAGTGGAGATTGAGAAGAAAATGAAAGAGCAGGAGGATAAACTGATAAAACTTTCTCAAAATTTTGATCCACGTACTACATCCATAATAAATCAAGAATGTCAAACGGTTACAGTTTTGAATGAAATTAAGAAGCTTGAAAAAGAGAAGAAAATAAAATCAGTAGGTTGAGTGAGCTCAGAGGGATAATTGTCCCTAAGTTAGAGGCCATGCATGAGGCCATAAAAGAAGCTCAAATCACAGCCCAGACCAATGATCCAACAGATCTAAAAAGGGCAGATGTGTTTGCATTCCTGTTGAGCAGTCATATATCAATTTTGGATAGAATGAATTAAAGTTGGGCTATAGAATTCATTCAATTGAAAACAACTTTTGCAGACATACTTCAGTATATGTAAGTATTCCATAAGTATATACTTATGCGGATAAGATTTTGAAAATTTTGGTATGCGGACCCTACCCTTTGCCATTGATGTCAAAGGGGGAGTGAGGAGTAGTGAAAAATGAGGAATCCAACTAAGGGGGAGCTCCGGAAAATGTATATAAAAACAGAGCATCAGCCAAGGGGGAGCATAGTGTAAACACTTAGTCATTTTTCACTAAGTGTTGCCATCAATGCCAAAGGGGGAGATTATTGGTAAGAGACACTATATGGATTCATGAATGTTGTCATTGATGGCAACAAAGTTCATCCCACACATCCGCAGGACATGGTATGTCTATACCAGAAGTCAGAGTGAAGAATGTTGTGGTCTGGTAAACAAGAACAGAGCATGTGGCGAGGTCCGACAGTCAGGTCTAGATCTCTCAAAGGAAGTATCTTGGTGAAGTGCGGATTTGGGGAAGTCAAGAGGACTACCTTGAGTGATAGATTCCAAGGATTTAGCCTCCGGTGATAGATGAAGAAAAAGATATGAACACTTGAGTATCGGGTTCCTGATTGGCAGTGTGACAGAGGAAGAACTGAATGGCAGAACATCAGACATTATTTCAGATGTGTTACTGATGATGGTAAAGATTCTTAAGGCATAAGTTATGATTGGCTGACATGATTAATGACTTCTACAAGTATATCCTTGATCTGCATTACTTGGTAAGCAATGATTCAGCCGACAGATCAGAGTTTGTGAAAAATATTGACTATTCCGGGTGTCGACTAGAAAGGTGATGAAATCAATTGTGCGCATATATATACAAGATGGATTTAGGTGTTGTGGTTTTTGGTAATGTGCGAAGAAAAGTAGTCCGAATAAAAGTAGAAAGGAAGGTCCAGTATGTGAAAGGAAAGCAGCACAAAAGAAGAGGAAAGATGAAGTGCAACAGATCAGTGTACAGAGCCTAACCGGAACTGAACTCCAGCATATGTTGATGCTCCTTATCAGTTCAAGTATTGTATTACACTTTATAAATTGTAGACAGTGTGTCTCTTGTAAGCAGTGTGCCTCTTGTGAGCAGTGTGCTTGGGCAGTGATCCCTAATTGACAAGTGCCATTTTGTAATCCTATTCTTCTAATAGAGAATACAATCTTAGGTTAATCACCCCGTGGTTTTCTCCCTTAACAGGGTTTCCACGTCAAAAATATTGTGTCATGTGTATTTCCATTTCATAGTTATGTTTGCTTGTTTGAATTGATGCTGCACTAATTATTAAGAAAGTTCAGAAAGCTGAAATAATTAAGATAACTGATTCACCCCCCCTCTCAGTTATCAACAGAGGCAGTTTTGGAGGAAGAAGTCCTAACCAGAGGCCTAGTGGTGAGTCTAGCCAAGAAGAGCAAGTTGGACACTCAAGTAGCAGAGGAGGCTACCGAGGAAGAAGGCCTAATGGAAGAGGTGGGACAAATGGATCAGGTAGAGGATCCAAGTTCTCCAATATGAGATGTTATAACTGCAATCAGATAGGGCACCCGGCATACAAGTGTCTAGAGAAGGCCTCAACTTCTCATGGTGGTGAGAAGAGAACCACTTTGATTCAAGAGGATGCAAGGAGTGTGACATCTCCTGAAGTGAATCTAGAATCATAAATGGGAGAAAATTTGATGATCAAGAGGACGCTGCTCAAGGAACCAGTGCAGACTGAACCGTCTCAAAGAAGGGCTTTGTTTAGAATCAACAACAAGATCCAAGGTAAGGTTTGTAAAGTTATTATTGACTCTGGTTCTACCTATAATATTATATCTTTGGAAGCAGTGAATAAGTTGAAGTTAGAAAGGATACCCCATAGCAGTCCATATAAAGTCAGTTGGTTGAATAAGGGGCAACACATACTCATCAATGAACAAGCATGGGTAGAATTTAGTATTGGGGGGTATAGAGATAAAATCTTATGTGACATCCTTCTAATGGATGCTTGCCATCTTTTTTTAGGAAGACTATGGCAGTTTGACAGAAAGGCTCATCATGATGGAGAAAAGAATGCTTACTCATTCCAAAAGGATGGTGTGACTTAAAGGATACAGTCATTGGTAGAAGAGGATCCAAAACAGGTAGGGTCTAGTATAATGATGGTAGGAGAGAAGGAATTCCTTGAAACACTAGAAGAATCAGGTGGAGTAGGTTTTGCTCTGGTTGTGAAACCTAAGGAGAAGAAAAGAGAAAATATGAGAGAGGTAGGACCTAGGGAGGCCAGAGAACTAATTGAGAGTTATAAGGAAGTAATTGCAGCAGATATACTAGACTCCCCACCTATTAGAGATATCAACCATCAGATTGATCTCATACTGGGAGTTGTACTTCCCAACAAGGCAGCCTATAAGATGACCCAGCCTATAAGATGACCCCTCAGCATAATGAGGAGATAGCCAGGCAAGTTCAAGAACTTTTAGACAAAGGGTTAATAAGAAAGAGCTTGAGTCCATGTGCAGTCCCCACTATTTTTGCACCAAAGAAAGATGGGAAATGGAGACTGTGTACTAATTCCAGGGCAATAAATAGGATAACCATCAGATACAGGTTTCCTATTCCTAGAATTAAAGACCTAATGGACTATTTGGGGGGTGCTACCTATTTCTCTAAGATAGACTTGAAGAGTGGGTACCATCAAATAAGGATAAGAGAAGGTGATGAATGGAAAACAACATTCAAAACCAATGAAGGGTTATATGAATGGCTTGTATTGCCTTTTGGTCTTTCAAATGCCCCTAGCACCTTTATGAGACTAATGAATGAGGTGTTGCAGGAATTCATAGGGAAATTTGTGGTAGTCTACCTTGATGATATCTTGGTGTTTAGTAAGAGCAAGGAAGAACACTTGAAACATTTGGGGATAGTCTTGAAGAGGCTGCAAGATCAGAAGCTGTTGATAAACTTGGACAAATGTGATTTCATGAAACAAGAGTTGATCTACTTAGGTTTTGTCATTTCCAAAGGTGATCTGTAGATGGATCCTTCAAAGGTGGAGGCTATTCTAAATTGGCCCACACCTAAGATAGTACGGGAGGTAAGGAGTTTCCATGGTTTGGCCACATTCTATAGGAAATTCATTAAGAACTACAATGACTTCTGTACACCTATGTTGGAAACCATCAAGGGTGGTTGCAAGGTGAAGTTTGTGTGGATGAGAGAAGCAGATAGGAGCTTTGAGAGTCTGAAACAGAAAGTTGCTAAATTCCCTGTCTTAGTGTTACCTGATTTCAATAAGGTTTTCACAATTGAATGTGATGCAAGTGGGCTGGCCATTGGAGCAGTGTTGAGCCAAGAAGGCAGACCAGTAGCCTTTTTCAGTGAAAAATTGAATAAAGCTAAGAGGAAGTACTCCTCTTATGATTTAGAGTTGTATGCCATGGTACAAGCTCTGAAAAAATGGAGGCACTACTTGCTTCCTAAAGAATTTATTGTATACACTGACAATCATGCTCTCAGTTTTCTGAATGGGTAGGACAAACTCAGCCACAAACATATGAAATGGGTGGAAAGTTTGCAAGCATACACTTTCACCATTAAGCATAAGAAAGGAGTCACAAACAAAGTGGCAGATGCTCTCAGCAGGAGGGTGTTGATAGTCCAAGAAGTGCAGTTACAAAGCATGGGTGTTGAGTCACTCAAGGAATTGTATGAAGAAGATCAGGATTTCAGAGAAATCTACAAGGTATTTAATGAATTTGCTAATACTTTTCATAGTGAGTTTTCAGATTTTACATTGCATAATGGACTATTGTTCAAAGGATGTCAGTTGTGTATCCCTAAATGCTCAATGAGGGATAATATTGTGAAGGAAAAACATAGTGGTGGACTGGGTGGACATTTTGGGTTGAATAAGACTTTAGATATGGTAAGGAGATTTTATTTCTGGCCAAGAATGCAGTCTGACATCAGAAAATTTGTTGAAAGTTGCATAGTATGCCAAAGAGCAAAAGGAGTCTCGACCAATGCAAGATTGTATCAACCTTTGCCAATACCCAACAGGCCTTGGGAATGTTTGAGTATGGATTTTGTGATGGGGTTACCCAAAACAAGGGCATGTTGTGACAGTGTGTTTGTAGTGGTAGACCGATTCAACAAGATGGCTCATTTCATTCCTTGCAGGACCACTAATGATGCTAGCTACATTGCAGGTTTGTTCTTTAAAGAAATTGTTAGGATTCATGGGCTACCCTTGAGCATTGTGTCTGATAGGGATAGCAAATTTGTAGGACATTTTGGAGGACTTTGTGGAAAAGATTGGGAACAAATTTGTCTTTCAGTTCAGCCTATCATCCTTAGACTGATGGGCAAACCGAGGTGGTCAATAGATCTTTGGGCAATCTCCTTAGATGCTTAACAAAAGAACATGGCAGCAGTTGGGATGTGATACTCCCATAAGCAGAATATGCTTATAATGACTCGACAAACAGGAGCACAGGTCTGAGTCCCTTTGAAATTATATATGGCAGTCACCCCAAGGGTATTTTTGAATTGAGAGACATCCAGGGGTTGGACAAAAGGAGTGGTCATGCTTATGCATTTGCATAAGCCATGAAAGAAATACACCAACAGGTCAGAGATACTTTACACCAGAATAGTCAGAAGACAAAGGCTTGCATGGATCAAAGGAGGAGGGATGTGTAGTACCAAATAGGTGACTTGGTCATGGTTCATCTGAACAAAAAAAGATTGCCAAAAGGAGGCCACAACAAACTGATGATGAGGAAGATTGGACCCTGTCAGATTCTGGAGAAGTACGGTCCAAATGCTTACAAGATTGAGCTTCTTGATGATATTGCCATTTCACCCATATTCAACATTACTGATTTGACATTGTACATAAGTCCTAATACAAGAGAGAATGCAGAAGACTGGCTGAAGCACTTACCTTCTAGGGAGCCGCCAAAAATGGAGTATATTTTGGAAAGCAAAGAAGCCAGGAAGACAAGGCACAAAACATACTTTGAACATCTGGTTAAGTGGCAAGGGCTTCCATATTCAAAAGCTACATGGATGCTAGAGGAAGACATTCTAAAGCAAGGTGGAGATGTACAAGAATTGGTCTCTAAGAGGACTTGAGACATTTTTCTTCTGGGGAGTATGGTGCAGGGGCACCATAGTAAAATCTACTATGTTGAAAAAAGGCCAATTTGGCCATGTCATCTTGTTCATGTTTTGTTTTCTAAAAACCTAGAAGTTTTTGTATTCCATTTGGCAAATAATGGACACATTTTGTATCTAATAGAATCCGAAAAGGTCAACAGGAGTTGGTTGGGATTCAAGGCAGTTGGCCTTCCCTAACTGTTGAGCAACCGTTGATCTTCCAACTCTGGCTTAATAAAAACACAGGGGAGCAACTGAGAAGGGGGTTCTCTAGATTTGAAGATTGTGATTCAAAAATCATCTGAGTAATAATAACTTCTATCCGTCATTTTCTGTGTTTGATCTGTGTTGTAAATATTTCCTGACTGTTCATAATAGCTTTCTGTTCTTTGCAATTAAAATAATTTAGTCTAAATTATCGAAGATGAGTCGATAACCATTCCACTGGTGGATTTCCAAAGAAATCAGTGGAATGGCATCAGTCTGTACATATTTCTGTTTGTTTTTCCTTTCATTTACCTATTTGACGGGGCAGATGTTCCAAACTAAGGAGTCTGCAAAGTAGCATGTCCTAGCATCTCTATGTGCTAGACGTAGAGTGTAGATCAGATTGTGTGAGAGTTGACAACCCTATCGGTGTATCACTGTGTCGCAGAGTCAGGTTCCAATGACGACATCGACTTCCACTGATATCAAAGAGAGGATGTTATCAGAGTGTCATGTTGATAATATTTGGCTCCATCGATAGGCGTTGTCTTGCCAAAACTGTGACGGAAAATGCTAATTTGTCTTAGTCACATCGGGGTGAAAAGAAGTCAAGCCTTGCCGATATTGAGGGCCATCATCCATCAGAGGAACAATATACCATGGGGAAAGCACTCTTCTGAGTAGTGATGAGAGATTGGTCGCTGTTGAACTAACCGTCGGCCCAAACAAAGAAGAAGTCTTGCCGATAGGAGGTATCAGACAGACTTGGTGTTTGACAAAACAGTTCCAAAGGCCGTCGATAGTCTAATCTGTTGCCGATGGCAATAAGAAGGAAGTTCTAATAGAACTATATGAAAGACACAAAATATTTACCCATCCTCTCCTAAGTTGAAAGAGTAAGAATATTTATTTCTTTTTGGCTCCTCATCAATTCACAACCTCCTTTGATAACCTTTATTTGACCTCTTTTCCTTATTCAAAATCTCATGTCATTACACATATGGTTATGGGACCTAATGGAACTTATATATACCTATCTAAACCAACTCCCAACCCTCTATTTTATCTTAATTATACTTGTTCTTCTACATGTTAGATTCTATTTAAGGTATTTCCTTCTTTTCTTCTAAAATCCCTTCTCCCTCTACTCTCAAAGAAGCTCCACTCCTTATTATAGAGGCTGGATATAAAATGTTGGCATCAAACAAGTCCTTATTGATAATAGTTTTGGTCTAAATGTTTACAATAAATATTTTCTTGGATGTATACATGTAGATTTTTCATGATTAAACAAATATAAGTTAGCTACTCATGGCTTAGATAATGTTAGTCGAGAACCTCATGGAACCATAATCTTACCTATCACTATAGGTCATGTTACTCTCCTTATGATTTTTCATGTAATACCTAGTAAATTGCTTATAACATTCTTCTTGGTCAACCATGGATTCATGAGATGTATTCCATTTCATCCATCCTTCTTTGGTATCTTAAATTAATGTATAATAACCAATCTTACACCAGTTATGTTGATGAAGCTTCATTTCAATAATGTCAAACTATTGAATCACAAGGCCTTATTAATTTGGCCACACATATATACCCTCTCTTTCAACTTGTCAAAGAAAATACATCCAATTCCCCCTTAAATTTACTCCATTAATAGGTCCTTGTCTTCATCCTTATCATTATTGAATGACATAACATCCATATCTATAACACTCCCTCTCAACAATATGATTTCCGGTTCTCTTAATACTTCTCATTCACCTTATCCACCTTTAAACCCTTTGACTATAGATGATTGCGGTTCTTTCAATTTCACCCCGTCTTATTCAAGGAAGTATAAGGTTAACCTTCATGATTTTAAGTTTCCTACATTACATATTGACCCTCATGACTATTCTAAACACCTTAAGTCTTATTCTTTATCTTCTTATTTGTCTTCTCACACTAATACATCTCCACCTATATTGAGTCCAATTCTACTGAGATGCCAACTGAAACCAACACATTGATAAAATGTAGGGTGAAGGATTTTGATTTCTCATTTGTAATGGCTTCCAAGTGTAAGACCTTAGATGTAAAGGAAAAGGAATAACCAAACCTATTCAACTCAAGTTTCAATCCAACAAGTCAAGCCTTGGATACCATCCCTCACATAATACATTTAATTCTAACACTGCAAGTTTGATTTTTATTATTGTATATTTTCTCCTATATCTCACTCTCTTATAGTAGTTAATCAAAAATTATTTGATCTAGCACCTCACTCCACCACTACTCTCAGCAAATTTTTGACTAATGAGTCCTTAGCTAAGTTGTTGAGAGTCTGTCTTGATTCTCCCTCTTTTCACCATGATCAAGATTTTCCCTTTCACTTAACCAACATGCTTACTTTGGAGAATAATTTGTCATAATGGTTTCTCAATTTGTTCTCCCTAAAGAGATTCATGTAAGTCTCCCTACTCTCCCTTTCATTGAAGATCATAGTAACTTAGCCAAGGGTGAGATGATTGATATACCTATGGACCCTGTAGATCCTAATAAATTATTAAAATTAGGTGAATTCCTTTCATCCTCTGAACATAAGACCCATACAAACACTTTCCATGCTTTTCTATATATCTCTTCTTGGATTGATGAAGACATGCTAGGCATTGATGCAAGTGTTATGGTGTGTATTATTGTCTTTACTCCTAATGATAAACCCATAAAAAAAGAATTCGTAAAATGCACAACAAGCTAGCATTGTTACTTAAAAACAAAATGAAGAAGATTCTTAAAGATAGATGATCTAGATGGAGGTTGGAAGATATTGCAATGAAGCACATCTTATTCATCTATTTCCATATTATCCATTTTTTCATTTTCAGGAAGAAGATATGTGTATGAAAGAACATGATAATCATGTGTGCTAAAGGGATTAATTACCATGGACCTCAAAAGATAATGCCTCATGAAAAATCATACTAGGTTTTGTAGTAATATCAATTAAAGTTACATTTGTGGGATCATGCATGTAATGTGGTACTACTTGAGTTGAGTTAGCTTCACATGATGAAAACGAGATTGTAGAGGATTTAGGATGGACATCTAAAGATGACGTGTCATTAGCAATCATAGGAGTGTCTATGAATATCTCTAAATAATGACCACTAGAGGATAATAATGTGAATCATGAGAAACATAGTCTAGGGTTACTATTGAATAAATTGTTTAAATTGTTTGCTAAAGAATAGAATGAAGTAAAGAAAACATGAGACTCATTAAATAATTACAATGCTTGTTTAATCAAAGTTTTTTGAAATGTATGTATCAAGAATTTATCATTAGGTATGTCCTCATAATATAAAGAAATGAAGGATTTGACATGTAAAGAAGCATATTCATATCCATCAAATGTAAGTGTCTTAGGGTCTCTAATGATATGATCATTATGAATAGTATGAACCAATGTATCAAGATACAATGAATCATTATATGTATGGAAATATCAAGGATATATAAGGACTATCATGATTTATATGAAGGATATCATCATCACTAGGTATACAAACATCATGAGTAATTGAAAGGGATGAAGAATGATCACATGAGTCATCATCCTAATATATATCAATAGATAGAGGAATGTGCATAGAGCTAAATCACTACCATGAAAGAGTTGCCATCATCATAAACAATATGGGCAAATGTAGTGAGTTATGTTAGAATGAATGCGAATGTGTTCGTGTATAAATATAGTTTAGCAATCACGAAACCTAGCAATAAAAAGCCACCATGATGGATCTGAAATTTGAAAATCAATGAAGGGGTAAACCCTAGGAAATAAAATACAAGTGATTGAAAGACAAATTAATAGGTGCATAATAAATCTAAAAAATAGATGATCAAATACAACAAAATATCACATTTGAAAATAGAAAGTGAAGAAGAAAACCTAGGCAAAACCCTAAGTTAGGCTCGAAGTCACATGCTCATCAAAATGTAGGGAAATAAATCACACCTTAAAATTAACTTAGGAAGTCTAATTGAATGATTAAACAATAAGGAAGCAGTTAAACCTAAATTAATCAGAGCTAAGATTGATAAGTGTAATGATAAATAGAAAGTGGTTAGAAATGCTTAGCTCATTGTTGATGATGAAGATTATGTTGTTCATTGTGATCAATTACTTGAATATAAAATCTAGAATTGTATCTGCACTTGTAAGTCTATGGCAAATCTATAGTATAGGGACCATTTTCCTCTACATGGTCTAGTCCTCTATTGATGTAATTTTTATGTTTTGCTCATCTTTGACGTATGTATCTAAAACAAGGGTTGTACTAAGAACAAGGTGGATTATGTTATGTGTAGAGGGAAGATTTATTGAGTTCATTGATAACAAGTTAAACTCCTTTGTTAATGATACAAAATCAAAGACACACCAAGCAATAGATGCAATGTCTATGATGTCATAGAGTACTAATGCAAATTCTTTAAGCAATGATCTAATGATGATTTATGATTCTATCTAATATGACTTTTTGATGAGTACTAGTGACCTAAGAATTTATATAAATACAAGATCTTACGCACTCAAATTGAGGCGTTTTGACATGTAAGCTAACATGAAAATAAAATTTAAAAGGATGGGGTCAAATCGAAAGATTTTAAATTTTAAAATTGGGTTGAACTAGACCACTACGTAACCTAGTCTAAAGGATGAGACCTCATCTACAACATAGTCCAAAAGAACATAACTCTTGCAAAGCTTACACCATTTTTAGTGGTAATGTGGCTCACTTACTACCATAAACATTTATATTAAAATTATAAACAAGGAAAAGATAAATATTGATAAATATTCAAAACATTTACCTAAGGATAAGGATGGAATGGAGTGAAGATGAATGCTTAAACAATTTGATCACAAAGATTCATATATATAACTTTAATGAGTACTCCTTATCACATTTGTTATTTAAAAATAGTGGAAACAAGGTGGTCAATATTATTTTGACATGTTAATCATAAAATAAACTAATTTGTAAGACCATAAGCCATAATGTTTTAATAATTATTTATAGAAAATGAAGGATGGTAATTAGTCGACTAAATCCCTATGATGATGAGTACATTTAGCCTATGAGACCAATAAGGTATAATAGTTTATGTCCAAATAAGAAGGGCTTGATCCATGTGATACAAAAAATTTGTAGATAGAATTCATGAAAAATGAATAACTTATTATGCCATGTGAAAAGAGCATCTATGTGGGTCATGTGAAAGAGAATATATAGGTACGCTAGAGAAATGAGAGGCATGTACTTACACTAAAACAAAATTCAAAACCATCTATCAACCAACAATGTTTTTATATGTACTCGTAACATGTATGATGGTAGATATTTGATCTTGAATGAAAGTTTAAAAAATGTTTCCATAATGGAGCAGCTAGAGGGTGGATATGTTTCCATTATTTAAGTTGTCTCATAAACATGAGACAAAATAGTTTGATAATTTACTAACACGGTTCTTATATGATTCATGATTGAAGTTTATAATGTGCCTTAAAATTAGAGTTAGATTCCTATTCAAAATTTAGTAATGTCCTTATAATAAAGTTAAGAAGGTACATATAAGATTAGAATGTCCTCACCTTGAGATAAGGGGTAGGTACTTATAAGATAAAAACCTTTGTTTATATAATTGAAAATTAAAATTTATTAAATATATTTTTTAAATAAATTAATTGATTATATAATAGAATTAAAATTAAATTTCTAGAGAGTTAGCAATCAGAATATTTTAAAATAGATAATAAAAAATAAGTATACTTTCTTATATAATATTATCTTAATGAATAGGGTAAGTGTTTAGGTTCATTATTACCTTTTTAATTTAATAATAAAAGGTTTGTTTTGAAAATGTACAAAATAAAAATATGAAATAATATAAAATTAAATTAGATATATGTGTTTTAATTGCACAGTAAAAAATACTCATCTATTATATACACATCACTATTAGAAAAATCAATTAATCCAATTCACAACATATTTTCTAGTCCTACACATACAAGTAGAATCTTATAATATACATTTATTAAGCTATATTAAGTACCTAACAAGATCCATATAGCCATTCACCTAAATCCATTCTAATTTCCTTAAGTTTTCCTTTTCTTGAGATTTAGATTTTGAGTAATGATTAAGTGGGTGGATCCCTCTAGTTGTATCTAGCATTTTCTAGCACAATATATATACTAATGGTAAAAATTGTATCCCTTATACTTTTTTCTCTTTGTTTTGGACCCTTTTGGCTAGGTTATCTCTTTTGAAATGAAAGGGTGCAAATGATATGATTTTTTGTTGATAGTTGGCACATAACTTGAGCTTTATTTATTTTCATCTACATTCACTTATAGGGGCTAACCTTAATTCTTAGATTCATCCATTTTCCACCTCAAGTTAGGTTCATAGTTGTGTCTAAGTCAAATGCATAATTGTGGAAATGACCCCCAAATCTTTAGAATTCAAATTTAAATCAAGGCTAACCTTACCCTTCCTCACTTGACCATCATGTGCCAACTATATGTGTGAAATATTTCATTTATGATCCTTGGAGTTTTATTTAAAGGGGCATCTCTAGTTCATTATAGGGATCACCTAGAAATAAATTTAACAAGAGCATTCAAGTTACCTTTATTAGCATTGAATTTAGAGCATTTTATTGTGTTTCTACTTGCATCATTATATGGGCCATTTGTTGCATGCTTGCTTGTTGTGTTTGATAATTTTCTAAGTTGTAGACTTAGTATCCTTATGGGGTTTGACACAAGAGAGTAATTATCCATGTCACATGTAAAATCATGACCACACAACAAGTTTTTATATGGAGACCGATATAGAAATTCATGATACACTAAAAGTGAATGTTTAAGGATTTACAAATATAAGACCCAAGCATAAATACCAACTTTGCACTTGTGTAGGTCAAATCCATAGATGGGTGATCAATTCCACAATTATAGATTTGACCCACAATGACTTTAAATATTTTGAAGCATTTATTTAACAACCATTAAATTTCCTATATCTTTTAACGAATCATTCAAAAACATCTATCACAACATATTTACATTTGATTTCTAGATAAGTATCACTATTTATTCATTTAATTTTTCAAAGCATTTGTTTCCTAGTTCTTTAATCTAAGGTAGATATTGAATGCTTGTGTTGTTTATTTAACCTAGATTTATGTAAAAGGATTTTATTCTCCCTCACAATAATTAAGATAAAGCACTTACTACTATGATATCTTATGTTCAAAATTGATTTAGTATGTTGTAAAACAAATTTTAATAAGGATTCATAATAACACATGTAACACATAACATAGTACTTAGGATTATTACATTTCTTATAGTTTATATTTTCACTAATATAATTATAAATAAAATTATAATATTATGTATTTCATCTCACTTAACTTGTTATAGTTTCCTAATGTGAAAATTATTCTAGAGTAGTTAAGTCCCCTTGACACTAGTCATTTTATATGACACTTGTGAGGACTTTCTTAATTTGTGTATTATGTTTATACCCATATCTTTTAAAAGTTTTGGAACTAGTTTTTCACAATGTGGTTACTATTACTATTACTATTTGTGACTAATTTGATTAAAAATAGAATGTGACCAAAACCACTCGCAATTTGAAGTAGTGATTTCACATGCAAATTTATTTCTTTTAATTCCTATTTCTTTTGATAGCATTCTTATTTTGATATAGTAATTAAATTTTGCATATTCCTTGTCACACATCATAGTGTAGACCTCTATTTATTATGTTTTACTTGATTCCCATATCAAAAGATGTGAACAAAGATGTTATGCCTAGTAATTAGGTAGAACATTTACTTGTACTAAATAATTGTGTTAAAAACAATCGGTTGCTGTGTTATATTCTCTTGGTTTTGAGTTATGGCAAGCTATTGATACATGTCATGCTGATATTGGGGGTTTCCATAGCTGATTAAATCTGATCTGGACAGTCTTTTTATATTGGTTCATGTCTGCATACTGTTGTTCTAGTTGATGGTAAATGTCATTTATGCCAATTTTTGGGGACAGGGAGTGTCTACAGCCGATTCCTTGTTTCAGGCGTACATTTTCATGTAATCTGATCTGGGACTATTTTTTGCTCTTTGTATATTGGTTTTATGTCTCTCTGTTGTTCTAGTTTGTTATCTTGACAGTCTAAGACTGTTCTTCTTTTGTATTCGCATTCTTTCAATATAAAAAAAAATATTGCTCAACGTGATAGCATGGAAATGAACAATTTGAGTCTAGCTTAAAGATTGATCTCTTACATAAGTTGTGTTAGACAGCAAGGTGATTCACTTACTACTAAGACAACTTATGTTCAAATCTTGTCAACTTATTTCATATGATAACTTAGATATAAAGTGGTTCTTTTTACTGATGTAGTGGAGCACTAGAGTGGATTAAGTTTAAATTCTACAAGCTTTCTCCACACGATAATGTGGAGAAAAAGAGTACATCACTAAGGTGGGGCATATAATGAAAAACACTTATTTTAAAATTTGATGGGATTACTCCATGCTGATAATGTGGGGATAATATGCAAGTTAAGGTTAGAGAACCTAATTAAAGGATTTTAGGTTAATCAATGATTCAATACATACACAAGCATATATAGAAACAACATATATTTTTATTATTTCATAGAAATTATAATTTAAAAGGCACAAGATAGAGATTAAAATTGACTCCTATCTCCTATAAAGAATATAACATATGGTACTAGGATTGAATATGAGTGATCCCTTGTAACTCTACTATGTTACATATTTATACACATAAAAGCATTAAACAAAACTTCTTAAAAATCCATATGAATTGGGATGTCCTTCCAAACATGGTGCTTCTACTTATCTAGAGTTGATGAAACTGAAAAATTTCATTGTGATCCCTTGATATGTTTTTCAAATTAAAAGTTGGTGATCATGCTACATTTTCATAGTATGTGATTATCTTCTGATGTGTACTCTAATTGGACCATATGAGCATTGTGTGGATTGAAGATCCACCAACCCTTAAATGACATGTGCTCCAATCATCCTTAAAATATACATTTGTATAATACAATTCCATTGTGTCAAAACCTTCTACAAGTCAACTTTCATTTATGTGAGTAGAAAACTCCTTATGCTCAATGCATCTACTCATCCATTTCTCTGATGTGATTCTAATGATAACCACTTTTTAAATCTATTTTGGTGAAGTACTGCACTCCACCCAAATAGTCCATCAAATCATGCATTCATGGTATTGGGATTTGGTATTGGATTGTGATTTTATTGATGGCTCTTGACTCTATGCATAATCAATATTCACCTTCTTTCCTTAGCTCCAAAACTTCTAGTACCACACATGGACTTAGGTTTTCCCTAATCAATCATTTCTAGAATAACTCATGCACTTGGTGGTATCTCATTCTCCTTGGGCATCAATTTCTATGTAGCATTTTTGGGTAGCTTGCTTGTATAATCATATCGATATGATGACTATTACTTATCCATTGTGGTAATCCATCAAGCCTTCACTAGATACTATTTCATCATACCTGGTTAGTAGCTCATTAACTACCCACTATAGGTCATTTGTCAGTACCATGACTTCCTTTGCAAGATTGGAGACTATTGCATAACCTACCCTTGTCTTCAAAAAAATTAGGAATTACTTTCCTTAGATTAACATCACTTTGGAGTATTTTTCATACTCCTTTTGATTATTTAAAAGATTTAGAATATACTTCTTGCCATATAGCAATAGTATATGTGTATGCTCTCTCACCATAAACAACTTTCTTGACAAATTACCATTGTCTTCCTAGGAATGTATAGCACACATGTCCATAGGCATGATGTCACACCATACTTTATCTTTGCATGAACTAATGTGAAATTTACAAGGAATTTCTCCTTCACAACAACTTGATGTCCCCATTTCAACTAGGACACATTGTAAGGGTTTGGATGCAACACTTTCTTCAACCATAACTTGTATACAATTTATACAAACATTAGATTGTTTGTAATTCCATTATCTATAATCACCTCATAACATTTTCCTTCGAACTTGTACATAGTGTGGAATAAACATGTTATGTACCAATTCATTGGTTTCCTAAGGCATCTTCAATATAAATCTCCTCATCATGATAATCTCATTGTGTTCTAGGTCTTTAACTATATTAGGCAATGAAATTGATTCTTCATTTACTTGCACTATATGGGGGCTTACATATCTCTTTATGCATCCTTCAAATTTGATCTTATGGGATTTAATGACTTGGTGACTAGGTTGTCCACATTTGAATTAGGTTTCTTGAAGTCCACTTCCATAGTTTTTAGATCCAGTACTTCCACAACTAAAACTAGACTACTGAGAAGTACTTGCCTCTCTTCCAATCCTTAACCTTGATGGGGTCTTCTAGCATTCAATTGACTTTTTTTATATTGTCCTATTGCCTTCTAGCTATTTTCTCTTTGGCCTTCAAGGAATCTTCATCTCATCTTGGATGATAGGCATCTTTGGCACTATGAAGCCACAACATGCTCATATCATCTTGGATGATAAGCCTTTTTGGCACTATGTGTACCACACCACCTTCTCTTGATAAAATTCATGGTGATTGAACTAAATAGTGAGATTATAAAACTCCTTGGTTGCATAATTCTTTGCATTGAGCTTGTACTATCTCAAGTTCTAGAGCATCTTCAAAAGATATAATTGGTAATCACCTAATGTTTTCCTTTTATCTTTTCCACCATTTGATCCCAATAGATGTTCTTCTCCTTTTGACACCTCATTCTATCTAATTGTGACACCTTCGACCATAATATAATATAACTTTTGAGCTTGATCTAGACTATTTTCACTTTGTGAGGATCTAAAATGTCTTTAAACTCAAAATATTCTTCCATTTTAGTAAACCAATTGACCAACACTTATATATTTAGAGAAGTTTGTCTCCTCCATTATCATGTTGAGCACCCAATCCTTGCAATTTATCTTAAAAATCTCTCTTCACGTGCATTCATGTTTTGGAATTTGGCTTGCTCTTTCTCTTCGTTCTTACCTCTTTATTTATCCTCTATGTCACTAGGATCTTTTCTCTAGATAATTCCTTTATGCTGATCTTCCTCAACCACATCTAATATAAGTTGCATCATCCTTAGCATTTCCACTACCTTATACAATCTCTCAGTGAAATTAGTAATTATGGGTCTATCTCTACCAACTATTCTTATGGGCAACATGTTGGCATTAGGTCAAACAAAACCTATGACTATAACTATGTTTTACACTCCTACATAGGTTGAACACACTATGAAGACTTCTCAAAACTCACACTTATAGGAACTACACTTGTTCTAATACCACTTGATACAAACTAGGTTTAGAGAACCTAATTAAAGACTTTTAGACAAAGCAATGATTGAATGCATATGAGAGCACATTTGTTGAAGCAAAATAAATTTTAATTATCTTGAAAATATTACATAGTTTACAAAGGGCACAATGCAAAAGAATGCAATTGAATTGTATCTCATATGAACAATCAAATACATTGGGTAAAAGTACAAACCTGTGTCACACTTTTATAAAGGAAACAACTAACACTGATCCAACTTTTAAACTTGAATCACTAAAAAGTGACATGTTTCAAACTTTGAAATGATGTAAACTAATAAAATATTTACTTTTTAGTATATTTTATGTTTGTATTTTTTTGAAAAAATTAAAAAATTATTTGAATATAGTTTTTAATAAATTGACACTATTATTTAGTTGCTGATCAAATGCTAAAAAATGAAGTTATATGAAACGTCAATCTTTATATAGTAAATTTTATTTTATTTTTTTCAAATTTTTTGTGTATATTTATAACTTGAAACTTTAGTGCATGGATATTTTTTTTCCAACTTTGATAAATATATATTTTTAAATAAATATTAAAATGTGTGTATATTAAAATGTAGTTGTTTCCATTTGATATAGATTCTTTTATCTAGTGCATCATATTTTTTTCAATTTTTTTAATAAGTTTTACTATTTTTCCTTGACATGGTAATCGACATAATGTTTTGTGTTGATAACCTACTTTTAGTAAAAATAAAAAGGAAAATATAAATAATAATCAAACTATATATAAATATATATTTGAAAACTAAACTTCTAGATCTACAAAAGGGTATTTTTATATATTTTTAAAAAATGTTATTTACACGAGTATAAGTTGTTGAAATATCAAGTTTTTCAAATAATTTTACTTTTTTGGTAAATTGGTCTCATTGTGGTGCTATTTAGCCAACAATTTTAGTTGGAAAAGTTGTGGACATATCTAACTTAGCTAGAACGAATCTTAAAAGATCATATGTTTGACCAAAATTAATTTTTAGTTAGAAATACCTAAATTCACTTGTGTTGAAAATTAATTTTTAGTTAGAAATACTTAAATTCACTTGTGTTGATAAGTTGGCTGAAAGTGTGACACAACTTTGTGTTTTTACCCCATTGCAATATAAACTCTAAATGACCCCTTCTAACATTGCCACACTACATATTTAGACACATAAATGGGTCCAACAAAACCTAATATAAATCCCTATGAATCAAGATTACTTTCCAAACATAAGATTCATTAATGTCTATTTATCCATTTGATTAAATTATCAACTCCCAATGTGATCTTTGCGATATGTTTTCTAAGTTAAAGGTTATAGATCATACTAAATTTCCCTAGGTTGTGATTACCTCTAGATTTGTACTCCAATTGGTCCATGTGAGCATTGTAGGAATTTTAGATCCACCAACCCTCATGGTGTGTGTCAACATCTAAGATCTAATGAATATACCTAAACATTGATCTAGATTAAAACATGTCAACATGATGTGCTAAAGGGATTCTTGTCGACCGATAGATTGGAGACATCTCTCAATTTGATATCCTCATTGACTGTGAGTTTGGAGCCAATGATTATTCAACCAAAATGGTCTTCATATAGGAAATTTCAATTCTCTTGAAGACATATTGATGATAATTGAGGGATCTTGGTTTGTTCTACCTCTAAATAAGTAGTAATGAAGTTCCAATGTTAAGTAGATGACACAAAAAATTTTGATTGTAATTTTTGCTTAATTGAATATCATGAAAATTCACTTTATTTAAAAAAATTATAATTGTGTTTATAAAATTTAAAGTTGTGAAGGACCACTTATATACTTATATAATAAGAATTCCACAACTAAATTATTTTTCTGAGTGTAATTTAAAGAAAACTAATATAAAACTACAAACTCTTACCCTAAAGACATTTAAAAAAAACCTAATATCACATAAATAAACTAAATAAAAACTTTAACATATTTTTATAATACGAGATTGCTTTACTATGTGATGCTCTTGCATTAGTGGAATAAAAGAAAATTTATGTGGCACAATTACTATTACAACAATATCTATGTTTAAACTCAACAAGCTTTTCCCATGGGCCATGTGATAATGTGCAGCACTTGGATCAATTAATTAGCTTGTTCCATATGATAGGATAGAGAGAAAGTATAGAGAGAAAGAGAATACATTTGACATTTGGTGAAATACCTACTAATGAGATGATTTATGTTCAAAATTAGCAATGGCTTATATTCTAAATCGAAAAGTTTTCTCCATGTCATAATGGACAAATAAAGAAGGTGCACAAATTAAAAAAATACGTTTAAATAAAAAATAAAAAAGTGGTCAACATACAATTTTAGATTTTAGATTTTATATCATGAGAGAGAACATCTATCTATTGTGTCATGTAAAGAAAGTATTTTAATTGAAGAAAAGTTTTATTAATAAGAAAAAATATATAAATATATTATTAGAAGATATCATGTTGTTTAGAAAATAGTTAAATTGTTTAAATAAATTTTCATTGAAAATCTAGGTGATCTAATCAAGAAAGTAGTTTTTAAATCATATAGAAATAAAAGCATCTTGAAATATAAAAATCTATAAACTTTTAACAACTATCAAATAAAAATATACTAAAATGAAATACATATAAAATAAATAAATTCTTATAATATATACTTAACATTATTTTTTAATTTTAAATCATATTAAGTATCTAACAAAATCTTTATACCCTCTCAACTATCTAATCTCGTGCCTTTTATGATAAAATATATATTTAATTTTAAAAATTTCTTAAATAAAAGTGAGTAAAAAAGGTTTTTCCTTTTTGAAATATTATATTTTTAGTTATGATCAAGTGGGTTTTCTCCAAAATGGCTTATGTTCATAAGTGATAATGACTTATATTCAAAGTAAACAAGTTTGCTCCATGTGATTATCTAAAAATAAAGGAGCATAAAATATTTTTAAAATAATATTTAAATTGAAAACAAAAAGTTATCCACATCTAATTATCATGTGTATGTGAAGAGAACATCTATTGATGCCATGAATATAATAGGAATGAGAAGCATCTTGAAGCAATTAACTATTATTGATATGTTTGTTGAAATTGTAAAGCTAACTACCAAATGAAAATGTACTAATATTGATACTGATAAAGTAACAAATATATCCACAATAGATTTAATAGGTGACCATAGGGCTCTGAACTAAAAACTTAGATTAGATGTCTTAAAATTAAGTTAGAGGATAGTTATATAATTTATAAGTAAAATTTAAAAATTTATTATGATGTAATTATAAAGGAAAAAAATGCATATTTTGATTTTATTTTAAAATATATTATTATGGTATTTAATTTAGTGTATTTTGCACACAAGTTAACTTAAACTTGAAATTAATTTTCTATCAATTTATCTTAGTTTTTAATAGTCTAAACTAAATCTTGTTGCAATCGTTCGTGTATCTTGGACTAGATCTTGGATCAATTATGTTGTTTGGATTGAATTGTGCCCTTGATTTTGTTTTCCATTTTCAAATAACTTTTTTGGCCATCCTAAGATAACCCTTTCAAAAATTATGACCATTACCCATTGACTTATATGCCTAATAGTCTGAATTGAGCACTTAGAGTTGTATATTTAAAGACAAGTTGTAGGACATATTGGAAGAATGGAATTAAAAAATGTTAGATCATCTTATCATCTAAGGATCAATCTTTCAAGAGAAAGAGAATTAGAAAATTTTATATAGCACTATAGTAAAACATTCAATATTATATCTTTCATTTCTTTAAATCTTATGAAATTGGTAATAAGATTTGATTTGGAGTTAAGGAAGCTTCATACTTCAACTCTTTTACAACAAATCTCTAAAGGTACCTCTTAGTGCCATATTGTGTTAAAAACAAGAATTATTGAAGGCAAATGATAATCAATAGATATTACGATAAATGACAAAATCATGTGTGCAAAGGTGTCCACAGACTTGATTATAGGTGAAATACAATCTTTGACAGTTTCACAACTACAAATAGAAGTGTTAGAGTCTAACCAATATAAGATCAATCTTCCCCTGTTAATGGGGTTAGTGGAGTTGATTCTAAGAAAAAAAGATTAGAAGCCAAATGGGAGCCACCGGGAGAAGGATAGTTTAAGTTAAACTTTGACGGGGCCTCTAGAGGCAACCCAGGGGCTTTAGGAGCTAGTTGTGTGGTTAGGGATTCCAAAGGAGAGTTGGTGGGTAGGGCTTTAGGAGGTTGAAACTAGAGTCGAACAACACTGCTAAATTTCAAGCATTAGGATTAGGTTTTCAACTTTGTCTAAAGATGGGCATTAGAAGGTTTGAAATAGAAGGAGATTCGTAGCTTGTTGTAAATGCTATTAGGAAGGGGGACATTCCTAATTGGAACCTAAGGATCCATTTAGAAGAGGTAAATGTTTTTTGGAAAAATTTGATGAGTATACTATCAACCATATCTATAGAGACATAAATCACATGAGGTGGATAGGATGGAAAATGAAGCCATCAATGGGGAGGCTGATTTGAAGTGGGAGATGACTCTCCAATAATTCCTCATTGTTGCAGAGAAAAGTTCTAGATCTGAACACATTATCAAGATGAAAGTAAAGAAGGCCAAACATGGGAAGAGGAATGCTTTACTTTCCATGATGAGGAGGCTGATAGAGATGACAGGTGCCTTAAAACAACGCTTGTGTCACATTTATGAGGTATTCTTCATAACACATATCATAAACTAAGGTAGTTTTATAGAGGAAATGGATACCCCAATACTGTTGAAAGGTGCCAAAAGACATGGTGTTTCTGGGGGAGATTTTGGACCAAAGGATGTAGAAGATATTCAAAACCAAGAGCGACATTGTGAGGTTCATGATTGAATGTGTTTTGGGAGAGGAGTATATGTGTTTTACAAATCGATATCGTGTCAACTCTGATGTGGCTGCTATGTTTATGGGTACTCTGTTGTACATAGGAGAAATTTGGGAGCAAATTCAAGTAATGGTGGATGCTTTTATTTGTAAGGAATTCATAGGTGGCTTGGGCGAGGTCTTGGCAGTGGCAAAACTGGGAGTTGGTATCCCCTTTTCCTCAAACATCTATAGAGTGAATGGGAGTAGTAATGCAGTGGACTGGCAGCCTTTTGTGGTGGTTTCCAAGGCCGATAGGGAACAAGGGAGGTGCAGGCAAGCAACGATGGGAGCAGGCTTCCTCCAAAAGGTGCTAGGGAGAATTGATGGCTATGAATGGATGACTGACTTCATCATTGAATACTACCAAGTGGACTTAGATGCTTAGTGTAGTTTGTTATATGGTTTTTTGTATGCAATATGGTGATTTTAGGGCTCTATATGTCTACATTAGCATGATAGATGTTTTTATCGAGATGTTGTAATGAACTTTTATGTTAAGTATGGTTTATAAATATAAAAGGGAACTGCCCCCAAGGAGTACTTTACCAAGCAAAAAAAAATATAAGATCAATCTTAGAATCTCACATTTGATCTCCAAATATATTACACAATTAAATCTTCTACTTTAACAATTCTATTTTGAAAAAAGAACTAAACATTTTTTTAACATCATTTTATTTACCAATTCACAACTCAAAATTAATTTAAAAACTCTTACTTTTTATTTTAAATTTCACCTAAAAATATTAATATTTAATAATAAACATAATTAATGATACCATTTAATAATAAAATAGCTCTTAAGTAAAATATAAAGTAAATAAATAATTTATCTTAATTAAATGCTACATAGTAAAATACTTCTTCCTAAACAATGTAGATAAAATAAAATATTTCTTAATTAAAAACCAAAATTTATGTCTCTTATGTAGTAAATAAAATAGTTCTAAAGTAAAATAAAATAACTGTTAACTAAATAAAATAGTTTGAAACTAATATTTGGGTGTTTTTTAGATATATGTATTTGAGATATCTATACTAGTAAATAATTATGCAAAGAGACTTTCTACAGTGACAACAAGGGATAGAGTGTTAGAGTGTCATGTGGTGACCATGTACATAAAAGCCAAAACATAGCAGACACATATTTAAAAAGTGAAATTAAAAGTTAAATACAAAAGTAAAATAGCTCTTCAAATAAAAATAAACAATGTAATAAAATAAAATAATTCTTCAATAAAATTAAAATTTGTGTCCATGTATGTGGGAAATAAATAAAAGAGTTCTAAAATAAAATTGAAAAAATCTAAAGTAAATAACATAACTGGAGATTGATATCTCCTCATTTTTTAATAGATGTATTTAATATATATTCACTAATTTTATTATCTATTATATTACTAAATTAAGTGTAATGTATATTTTTTCTTACAATAATAAAAAAGAATAAAATTGTATTGTAAATCAAGGTAATTTAATTAAAAAATATTTTTTATATAAGATAAAAATAAATACACCTTAAAATATTAAAAACCCATTAATTTTTTATTAACAACTATTAAACAAAAATATACTAAAATTAAATATGTATAAAATAGCAAATATATTCATAGTAAAAATATTTGATAATTATAAAATTTATAGCATATCACTATTACAAGAATATTTAATCTAACTTTATATATTTTTAAATTCTATCCTTTAAGTAAATTCTTATAATATATATTTAACATTTAAAAAACCATGGTATCTAGCAAAATCTTTGTACCCTCTCACTCTCTAATCTCATGCCTTTTTTCATAAAATAAATATTTTTAATTTTTAGAATTTCTTAAAATTAAAGTGAATCAAGGAAGTTTTTTTTCTCCCTCAAATATTATATTTTTAAATATGATTAAGTGAGTTTGATCCAAGATGAATAATGTTCATTAGTGATAATGACTTATATTCAGAGTTAACAGGTTTGATCCATATGATAATGTAAAACTAAAGGTGCACAAATATTTAAAAAATATATATTTAAATTGAAAACAAAAAGTTACCCACATATGATTATCATACAATGTGAGGAGAGCATTCAAAGTTAAAGGTATGATCCATGTGATAATGTAAAGTTGAAGGTGCACAAATATTTAAAAAATATATATTTAAATTGAAAACAAAAAGTTATCCACATATGATTATTATACAATGTGAAGAGAGCATCTATTGATGCCATTTAGAAAGAGCATCCATGAATATAGTAGAAATGAGAAGTATCTTGACTATTATTGATATATTTGTTGAAATTGTCTAGCTAACTACTAGACAAAAATGTATTAATATTGAGTTGAGTATGACAAAATAACAAATATATCCACAATAAATTTAATAGGTGATTATAAGTCCCACAACTAAAAACTTAGATTAGATGTTTTGAAGTGAAGTTAGAGGATAGACAATTCTAGAGGAGAGAAGTGCATATTTTGAGTTTAGTTTAAATCATATTATTATGGTATTCAATTTAGTTTATTTTACACACAAGTTAACTTAAACTTGAAATTAATCTTCTATTAGTTTATCTTAGTTTTTAATGGTATAAACCAAATCTTGTTACAATAGTCTTTCTTGTATCTTGGACTAGATCCTGGATCAATTATGTTGCTTGGATGAATTGTGGCCATGATTTTGTTCTCCATTTTCAAACAACTTTTCTTGCCATCCTAATACGATCCTTTCAAAAAATATGGCCATTGTCCATCAACTTACATGCCTAATAGTTTGAATTGAGGGCTTAGGGTTGTATATTTAAAGACAAGTTGTAGGACATAATTTGAAGATGAAATAAAAAAAGATTAGATCATTTTAGACAAAGAATTATAGTATTTTAGATAACAATACACTAAAAATACCACACTAAGGCATTCCATATTATATCTTTCATTTCTTTCAATCTTGTGAAATTGGTAATATAGTTTGATTTGGAGCTAAGGAAGTTTCATACTTCAACTCTTTTACAACAAATTTCTAAAGACCTTCTTAATGCCATATTGTGTTCAAAAACAAGAATTATTAAAGGTGAATGATCATTGATTTAGAATATGATAAATGACAAAACCACATGATGCAAAGATGACCCCAAACTAAATCATAGTGCAACGCAGTCTCTAATAGTTTCAAAGCTATAGGATATAAGTGTAAGAGTCTAACTAGTGCAAGATCAAACTCAGAATCTCAAATTTAATCTTCAAATATATTACATAATTAAATCTTCTACTTCAACAACTCTATTTCAAAACAAAAAAAAACAAAACACTTTTCTAACATCATTTATTTACCATTTATAACTCAACAGTAATTTAAAATCTTATTATTAATTATTTTATTATCTATTATACTAAAAGGTATACTTTATTCTTACAATAATAAAAAAATAAATATGTACAGTTTACATTTAAGATTCAAAATGCCCCTCCAATATAATCATGGGTAGATATAAGAGATTTTCAAAACTTACAAAATCTCACCACACAATATTTTGAAGATATGTACAAGTTCCATTATTAAAGCCTACACAATGTACCCACAATACAGCGAAAATGTCCTCACAACAAAGTCTAAGAGAATAAATATATGATCCAAGAATAAATATATGATCCAAAATGAAAGCTTACTAGATGCCTTAAAAGCTACGAAGTGGACAAATAAAAAAGACAAAAGAAACATAAAGCATAATGAAAAGGTTCACATGAAAAATTACTTTTTAGGCTTCCCTGTCTAAGGGTCTCTTTCAAGAGATGTAAGACCCCACAATGTTTTAAAAGTGATCATATCTAATACCGCTACTTCCATTGACATTTTTAAATGTTGAAAATGTATTACATTTTGTTGGGGAATGTAATAAGCATAAACTAAGAGTAGTGGAAGTCTAAGATTACAACACATAGAACTCTTTCCTTTTATTATTTTAATTTTATAATGAAGTGTAGCCATTGAACTCTTCATCTCAAGGAATGATCTTTTTGACCCTACTTTTTTTTAAGGCAAATTTTACTTACTTATTAAAGAAGGCCGGTTCGTGCAACTTTGATGAAGATTCCAAACTTGTGGTGCCCAATCACTTCCCCAAAATAATATTTCCTTGGTTTATTTTAACTATTTCCGTAGATTTTAATGCAAAACAATCCCCTAGTGATCTTTTAGTGGATCTTTAACCGACCCAAATTTCACCTTGCCTAGCGGATGGGAAGTTTTGCATCACATTGTTGGTCAACCAAAATTTTTATATAAAAGTAAAAATAAAAATTATTTGCATATAAAAAATTTGTGGGTTGAGACATGATCCACAACCATTAGTAGTTATTAAATATGTGGAGTTGGAGAAAGAGATATTTTTTAAAGGGGAGGAAAAGTTTAAAGCAACAAGCTTCCTAAAAAGGAATATCAAACGTAACAAACTCATTATTAAGAACTAAAACTATATCAAGATGATATATAATTAATTTAAATAAATAAGTTGAGTTTAAATAATGGTGTAATTAAAAGTGTAGAGGAAGAATACAAAACAAGATTTAATAAAAAATTAAAGTAAAAAAAACAATAAGATTTTATTACAAAATACTAAATTCCTTCTCATTCTCCTTAAATATAAAGAGTTTCTACTTTTAAAATTTAAATACAATTATTACTCAACCAAATTATGATATGTTTGTGCTCCTCCACTAAAGCTTAATAAATACTCCCACTAAAAAACAAATCAAAGAAAACACACTAAAGTGATTGAAAAAGTTAATTTTGAAAAACTACTATTCTTAGTATTTTTTATTTAAGTACAGATGAACCTAAAAATTATCCACTAAGCCCTACACAACTAAATGAATCTTGAGAGTGACTTGCAACCTAAGATCACACTTAAACACTAAATTATAAAATACATAACTTTTTTTTAAAATGAAAAAAACATTAAATTACAATTTTTGAGACTTAGATGGTTGAATTTGGCCCCCCAAAATGTTGAAATATGTTGCAACCGACTAAGGATGGCTATGGTGATTTGCATCTCTTTGAGATCTTCAATTTAAAAAAGGACTCAAATGACTTCCTAGATCAAAAGTTATGGTCTCTGCAAGTTTTATCTCTCGCACCATTCTCCCTTGGTTGAAAAAGCTCAACTCATGTGAGTTGTTCTAATTAAGCTCCTATCATTTGCTCCTATCAAGTTTCTTTAGTTTCTATTTTGAGATCCAAGTGTTATCCTCTTACTACAATCCTTCCCATTGTACCAAATGTAGAGTCTTTGCTATGTCTAGTAAACTTGGTGGCAATCACACAATTCAGAGGAACGACCTAATTGAACAATCCACTATAACCCGTGAAAAGACCTTCATTGAATTATCAACCAGGGCTAGTAAGCTAGTGATGGCACTGACACTGTATGTGCTTTCAAAGATTCAGGGTACCTAACTCACAATATTGCAATTGCTAGGGAAACTGTATGATAGTAAGGAAAGTAATGATGGTACTGTTGCTACGGGTACATATAACAAAAGACTATAACTGATTACTGTTTAAGGAATGAACACTAAAGTTGAACTAGATATTAATAATCTGAACAAACATTCTACACTCTGGAGTACAACAAGGTAAAATAGCTAGAATATCTTGAAGAATCTAAATGCATTTATGAACTGGCTGTTGAAAATAAAGTAACATACAAGAAATGAAGTGAGGGACAGTTACCCTGAGTGGCCCTTGCTCAGGTGGTTGTCTCCACTGTTCTAACTCAAATCTAGTTCTTCAGATTTACACAATCATACTTGATTCTAATTCATTCATTGCACAATCCTTTTTGAATCACATAAGATCTTATTGGAAAATATTATTCATGAACTCAAAATCAAAATAACAACATTGTCTGCATATAACTGGAAAACGATCTGGTACCTATGTCTGCGATTGAATAATCTATTACAAACTTAAAACTTTCAACTAAAAAAATTTAAACTACCTCAGCCACCGAACCATACATATAGGCACAAGGGAGTTTATTGGAACAAGGTCTCTTAACTGAAACCATAAAGCACCACTCCGTACAAACCAGAGTGTGATAAATATCAAACAACAACTGAAAGAAAAAGGAAGAAGAGTCCTAATGAAATTGGAACTTCTTGCTGAAACAGGGGAACATGGACTGGTTGAGTCAGTCATGTTGAACTCCTAACTACAACATAATCCTTTTCCTCTAATTGTCTTTATAAATTGCTACCATGATGCATGATTATCTTCATCAAGTGTCTCCATGTTGTAGTTGTTGCATGTGATTTAGTTTGGAACCTCTCCTGCTCTGCTGTCTAGAAATTCTTTGGCTGCGAGTTGCACCTACAGTTGCTGTATGTTACAGTCCACCTTCTTCAGCTGCAAGAGTTAGCTCACAAAACATGCACATGATACCAACAACCATATCAAGCACAAATATCCTTTACAATTCATACATTCTCAACCATAATCATGCACAATTCATCATATTAAAACCATATTCCATATACTTAATAATCAGGTTTAGGTCTGCATAATGAACATATAAGATATAAAAGTGTAGGAATATATGTAGGACAAATGTCTGAGAATTTGCATAAAAACATAAGAAAATTAGTCAATAACTAGACCCATCATTTTCCCCCGAACTACCCATTTGTTTGTCCCCAAGCAAATCAACTAGGACTGGATGTTGTAGTGCTGTCATGTGCAAATATTAAGGCATTGTTTAAATTAAAGATTTAAAATGTCATGTTAATATCCCGGCCATACCATTAATAAATATATATAATATTATATGATATTATCTATTAATATTTTAAATATAATATATTAACCGATATACTATATTATAAATAACTATAAATGTAAATATTAATAATTTAAATATTATTATAATCATTTATTATAATAATATAAATATAATAATAAATGTATTTTAAATACAAATATAATATATTATATATCATTAAATAAAAATAACAAATATAATTATCAATATAAATACAAATATTATATATTACTATTATTATATAATAATATAAATTATAATTATCAATATTATAGGTAGCCCTATGTTTAAGGCAGCAAATAATATGGAACATATTAATTAATATCCAATGAACAACTATTATGTTAGAAAAGGCAACATCAATGACCGTTGGAAAGGGTATATCCTTTTACCCACGGTAAAACCCTTGGAAGATATATAAAAGGGAAATAAGGAGATGATAAAAAGGGGGAAAGAAAAGTAAATAAAATATATCAATTTTGATATAAATAAAACAAGAAGAAGAAAATAGATAAATATGATATAAAGTTTGGAAGTGGAAATATATTCATAGTAGATTTAAATCTACAATATCTAAGGAATATCATCTCTTTGGAATATAAAGACAATGACAAAGAAATATTTATATTGCCTTGTGAGATATAAGGATATAAACAAAGTGAGTGATATAAGATCATAGAACACATTGAGAGATTGGAGGTAGACTTGTTAGGAAGAAGCAATATTAATACCTCGAAAGGTAGATAAGACCGGTAGTGGAATGGACCATGTTACATCATACTTGTAGTGCCCCTCCAGTTTCACCTTGTATGTGCAGGTGGTCGGACTATGAAGCATGAAGATGAAGGTAAAACACTCGAAATACTTAGGGTATGTTAGACAGGATGATGGTAGGTTTATTGTTTTGATGTAGTTGATGACATTCATTGATGCTTACTATGATGACACTGTTGAAGTTTATGATGTGATCATTTATGGGTTAATTGATTATGTGGATTAGTCTAGTATGTGATTTATGCGATTAATTGATGGTGTGTTATCAGGTTGTTTATGAACTTGTTGAATGTGGATATTTGTGATGTGTTTTGTGAAGGGACAATGTAGTATTACTCATGTTGAGTACCCTACTACGCTACGATTCCCTGTCATAGTGTGTTTGTTTGGATGATTAAATATATGTTTGTATTCAACACGTTTGTTTGCTACAGGTTGCAGGTACCAAGCATCGACTCCACCTGATTTAACAGGTCTGAGCGTGCCTTGAACCCAATGGATAAGTTGTTCTGGAGATAACTTAAGGTCACACACCCTAAGTCATCATCCGTGATCAAGATGCATGACATGTCCAGTTCAACCTGTCAGTTCTGTCAGTATGTCAGTTTGGTTAGTTAGCATTGCTTCAGGTCTTGCAATTGATTGATTTTTGATGGAGCTTGTTGGTTAAGTACGTTTTGGCCCTGACTTGTAAACATGTTTGATTTGGTTTGCAAGGGTTGTCTTGCTCAGTGGATTATGTTGTATGCTTAGACTTTGTTATATAGTCATACTATTATTTGATCCACTATAATATCTAATAAGGTTAAAATGGTAATTGATAATTACCAGTTCAAGGTAATTATTCAAAGTTGTTTGAATGTGAATTATTTTATTACTGTTATTAAATTGATTTATTTGAGGGTATTTATAAATTTAAATAAGTTTTTAGTATCTTAATATTTTAATGTTTTATTATTAGGATGCTTAAATACTTTAATTTTGTAATATTTATTTTAGTTTGGGGAACATTATGTTATGCTTACCCTTGTGCAAATCTAATTCATTTGAATTCAACGATCTTATAGAATTTTCCATATTCTCTAGTAATGTTTACCCTTCCAATATGCCTCAAATGGTTTCTCATCAAGATTTTTGCCAATCTGACTCGGCACATTATTATAGAGCAAACCTATTTTTAGATTGCTTCATTTAATATCACCATTAATCTTGCATATGGTGGAGCGCAATGTTAATATTATACAGGCCATTTTCGTAGATTACTTTATTTAGCATTACCATTAACCTATGCATGTTACTGTAGTGCATTCCTATTTTGGGTAGATAGCTTTATTTAGCATCGGGAATTATCAGGACGGGGAGAGATCACCGTAGATGAATGAAGGGAAAGGGGGACATCTAAGATATCACTTTCGGGGCCGTGAATCTGAGAGGAGGAAGGGGGCTCTCTGGAATTTTGGGGAGTTTTTGGCAGAATAGGAATTGGAAGGAAAGAGAAGCAGATTGAGGGGGAAAATGAGGATTTGGGAAAAATAGCTAAAATCCAGGTATGTGTTTCATTCTAAGACTTTTCTACACGATTAATTTCTTCCACACGCTTTTGCAGACCCTAAGATTACATTTTTTTTGTTATGTGCTATCATTATGCGATATCCTCAACAATTTTCTTCTTTCTCACTGCAATCTGGGTAATCATATTTGCATGGATAGGCTGCAGTCATCATCTTTGTTGGTATCCTCATTTGGATTTCCATACTTGATTGAGTCCTTCAATTTCCTTTAAAAGATCTCTTGGCAATATTCTCTCAACGAAGCACTTATTGCTATTGAGTTTGCCCTGAGTGAATACTTTTTATTTTAAAAGGGGATTCCTTCTATGTTCACTATCTTGTGCAATATAATCTTCAACAACCCTCCAATCACGCGGCCTTTGTTAAAACCACCTATGCTTTTTGCATTGTGATACTTGACAATTCTCCTGAGATTTAGCTACAAGACAACGAGCCGTTAATATCTTTTAAAGCCTTGTCAACAATTATTACCTGGTGGGCGCCTCTTATAGAGTGAATTTATTTGTACCACACTGAGGTCGATGCTGAAGCAAGACGGTCTCCACTGAGGTGTTCTACCAAAAGACATAGTAGTCCATTCATTCACCTGTCAATGAAATCTTTTGTAGCATCTAAAAATTTTTCTTCTATTTTCGTTAGGCGTCGATTTAACGTACATGGTGAATGTCTTATTGTGTCAACTTTGCCAACCACTTTTGCTATAGACCTTTGGTAAATCTTGAAATGTAGCAATGTTAATTTATATTGGAAATTCTGAATATATTCCTCAACATCAGGCCTCGATAGCCTTAGTAAATCGATGTTTTTGTGCCTTCCAATCAAACTCATACTAAATGATCGGCTTTCCTCTTGGCCGAGCCATCAAAAGTGTCCAAGCTATTTCAATGATTTCATTGAATCTGCACTAATTTAGAGGTGAATTCTTTTCTGCGTTCAATATGTAATCCAAACAATACTCTCTAAGGTGATATTTCCTTTTGGGCGCTGATGGGTTTCTGGATCAGTTCCTATATCATTTAAACAAAACCCAAATTGTATCTCAGACTAGATATCCCTTTTGCATTGTTGGGGTGCCGAATTACTCTTTTGTCATCAAATCTCAACAGTTTAGAAATTGAAAGTAAATTATTCATGGGCGACTTACCTAATTTGATATTTGTTGCCTTTTGTTGGTATCATTGTAAGTTTCTAAATGTCTATCTTGCAAGGCTGCGTGCATTCTAATAACAATCAATGTTATGATGTGTTTCAATGTGTTAGCACCCTTGCCTATCTTATTCTGTATAAAACTGTAGTTCTGTAATCCTTGAGATCACGTGCTATGCCTCCACATATCATAAACTGTTACCTCGCCTTGTCTAAACAATCACATTTTGTGAATTCTAGTTGTTTTTTTTGTTTGGGGCCGCTTGCTCAAACCTGTTATATTATATGTCCTATGTTTAAAATTGGTCATAGGTGCAAGGCGAGTTCATCCTCTAACTACTACTAAGAATTAGGAAAAGAAAAGAAGTTGAATCAATATGGAAAGTATATAATTAGAGGAATCTAATGCTAAATTAATATCAAGTAAATTTTGGAAAGAAAAACTCTGTTGATTAAAATAGTAAGATTGAGATCTATGATTATGTAGGTATATATCTGTATATGTACATTAATATCCTGCATATTTATGCATTTATGGTAATTTAATGTAGGCCAAATGATAAGTCCTTGAATTATTTCAAGATTTCCAATTATCAGTTTGAATGCATTTAGTTAATACGGAGGAAACCACTAGATCCTTTCTTTAAACCATTTTAATTAGATACTTAAATTTTATACTTTAATCATATTAAAGTATAATTTCATGAGTTTATTTGTCAAACTAGTGTAGTCTGAAAATCATGTAAATCTAATATTGCTTTATGTCATTAGTTTAGTTTCAGAACTCACCCATTAGTGTCTTTTCGAGTTATGGATATTGAAAACCCTCCTAGTAGTGCATATTGATCATAATTATTACTTTTGTTCTAACTCAATGAAATGAAAAAAAAATCTTTATGTATATATAGATGTTGATGAATTCTATTTAGATTGTTATTGATTTTCCTACGAGTTCTTTATTATGGTCTTGTTAAGTGGAGTTGTGAATAATAGATGTAAGTTTAAGTTATAAATATTGTCTTTGGAGAATAATTTATAAGTGTGGCACTCCGTTAATGGGTGTTGTGAGTCAAACTTTCATTATGTTAGTGAACTTGGGTGTAAGTTGGATCTTGGTCGAATTAGGACTAAGTGTAAGTTGTCATGGTTAGTTACCAAAGATTTAGGATGTAGGTAGAACTTGATATGCTTTGATTTAGGGTTAATTCTCTTACAAGTTGTGTAGATTGTTATTATCTATATCAGGGTAAAAGTGGTTTAGTTTATAATGGTGAAAATTGTAGCCCTCAATTATATCTTTCATGTATTATAGTCATTATTACTTGTGGGATAATTCTAATTGTGGTGATAGTTCCTCATGGTGATAAGAGTTGCATTTGTGTGAGTATGTCTTAGGGTTACTGGCATGTTGTTCATGACAAAAATTGGGATCTATTGGTTAGAATAGAGTTCTCATGGACACTTATATCTTATAATCATTTTGGTAATTGTTACTGATGGTTAAAAGGTTACAAGTCATATTGATGGAATAGATTCACTGTACTTTGATAGATGATAGATTATGCATGGAATAAAGTATTGTGTTGGTTTATGTAATCGGTTGATTTTTTTTTTTTTGGAGCAAGAGGACCCATGCCTTGCTCTGGATACATTATGTTTATAGTTAAGATTTTTGGAGCAAGAGGACCCATGCCTTGCTCTGGATGCATTTTGTTGAGATTTGTATGCAAGAAGGTAAATGCCTTGCATGGTATATGGATACTTGTCATTATGTCTTGCTTGATGAATAGGGTCTTCTAGATGCAGGTGGGAAAGTGGCTTCCAATGTGGGGCCGGTGCCCAAAGTGGCTACCAGGATAACCCATTGGAAGTTGTTAATCCAGTGATAACTTAATAATAAATTTGGAGGGTTGAGGGGGGGATTTCACATTAATCAAGATAAAGTATGCCTCACTCATGGCTCAAGTGCTTATTTAGGCTTGAGATGAGATGAGAAGGTCGTGGTTGGCAAGATCAACTTCCTTGTCCTCAAGAAAGGAATGTTGGTTCTGCATGTGTCACCCTATGGGGCCGGTGCCTAGAGAGAGGCTACCAGGATAACCATAGATAGGGACCAGTTTATAGAGAGAGATAGCCTGGATAACCTATGCTAGGACCATGCGATGACACTCTTCCCTACTGCAGTCTAGCAGTCCCTAGTTGTACTCTTCCCATTCGTTGTGTGGTTGCCTTTGGAAGTGATGTTTGTGTATTGCCCTGTGGTCATGTGTAGTTCTTGTTTACCATAGTTATTGTCTGCCTGACTATTCATGTTGTGGGACCTTATTGTTATCTCCTAGCACGGGAAGTGGACCTCAGGGTTCCACATGGTTGGGTGGTTGTGCATTCTTCCATTGGTTTTTTGGCACCGTGGCTCGTGTGCAAAGAAGTTGTATCTCATGTTTCCAGATTTGTACCTACATTTGAAGATAGATATTTATACTATTCGCATCTAGATCTGTGTATCAGTGGAACTCATTATGTAATTTGATGTAATCAGAAAGGAAGTGCTTTTGTATCATAGAAATTATGTAATTCCTCTTGTAAGATAAACTATTATGCATTTTTAAACATTATTGCAAAGATGTTGATGTATTTATCTGAAGAGGTAATCAAATTGTTATTTTGAGTTATTTGAATAAACTATGTATGTTGTTGATTAATGTTTAATTTCAATAATGCGGTTGTGTAATCCCTAGAGATGTTAGTTTAACTGGTTGTTGATAGATTATGTTATGTTTTAGTTACTTCTATTTTAGTTAAAAAAAAAATCTGCCCTTTTATTGCTTTAGTTGAGTTTATCTCTAGGGTTGCATGGCGGGGCATTACATTTGGTATCAGAGCCATGTTGCAACACTGAGACCTCTAGATTGTTGTTGTTTCTCTAGGTTAAACAATTTTCTCATTATAGTGAGTTGGTAATAGTATCTCCCACCTATATGCATTAGTAGACATTAGAAGGTTGATAAGCTTACAGACTTGCTCTTTATGAAATGAATTATGCTTTATTCTACTTATGTGTCTGTTGTGTTCTTCCTCCTTTTCTAGAAATGTGATGTTACATCTAACAATATGTCCTTCCTAAATGTTAGTGCATCTAATCATCTGGTGGCATCATGCATCATGAGTTATGTGGTTATGTGATGTTGACATCTTCACATGGTTGCTTGAAGATATTACTGTATATGTCTGTGTAAGAATTGTGTGCAGGAGATCAAATGGGAGTTTGTGTTGGGCCTATAAGATCATGAACTTGATAATGTAAGTCAAATATAGTTTTGAATTATTCCTATGTGTGATATCATACATTCCCTTTATATCTTCTTGCATAAGGAAGCAATTGCATATTTCCATAGTTTAATAAAAAGAAAATTGTATTGTATTAAAGATAGAAGTTGTTCAAGTAAATAGGTGGCGAATGTGTTGCCTTAAATCCTTGTATAAAAGTTGTTTAGATAAGAGGATGTAGTTAACTTAATTCTTTGAGTGTTGGTGTACACTCTCTAACGCATTCTGGACCTTGTGTCCTTGAGTGTTGTGTAGCGGATACTCCCTTCTTGTGGCTAAAATTAGTCACATCGTGATGTGAATTTGTTTTGTAACTTTGTTGTTTTGGAATTTTTAACGGTTGTTTCATGTGTTGTTGGGGGTTAACAGTGAATTTTTCTTCTTTGAACTTTCTTATGACAGGAGTGGTCACCAAAACTCCTTTCTTTGTACTTGATTTATTTTTGGAAATTGCCAGCACTTTGTGACTTAAAGTGGATTTGATTATTTTCCCACTTGGGTTTGCATTTATTTTGTATTTTCTATGGTGGCTATTCCGAATGTTTGGTTTTGTTGGCCCCAATTTGTGTTAAGTGTTGTTTATATCATGTTCATGTCGAACCTTTGATAGTATGTTGAAGGGAGGACTCCATGGAGAATTGCACAGGTGTATGTTGGTAAATAGTCAAAAGCATAGTGGAAATAAGATATGAGATACATTTTTCTTTGATTATATGTGAATGCAATTCTCTAAATTGTATGAAATTCCAAAACATGAGTGGTTAGATATAAGCAGATCACATGATACGCCTTAAAGGTAAAAAATTAATGTTTTTATTGTTATGGAATGATTGTTCCTATTTTATGAACAATTGCTTAATATGGATATGTATGAAGGCAATAGAATGTTGCAATACTAATATGTTCTGTTTCCACCCTAGCCTGTGACTTCTAGGAGGAAGTCAAGTTTTAGGGGGGGCAGTATGTAGTGCCCCTCCAGTTTCACCTTGTATGTGTAGGTGATCAGACTATGAAGCATGAAGATGAAGGTAAAACACTCGGGATACTTAGGGTATGTTAGACATGTTGATGGTAGATTTATTGTTTTGATGTAGTTGATGACATTCATTGATGCTTACTATGATGGCACTATTGATGTTTATGATGTGATCATTTATATAGGTTAATTGATTATGTGGATTAGTCTAGTATGTGATTTATGCAATTAATTGATGGTGTGTTATCAAGTTGTTTATGAACTTGTTGAATGTGGATATTTGTGATGTGTTTTGTGAAGGGACAATGTAGTATTACTCATGTTGAGTACCCTACTACACTGCGATTCCCTGTCATAGTGTGTTTGTTTGGATGATTAAATATATGTTTGTATTCGACACGTTTGTTTGCTACAGGTTGCAGGTACCAGGCATCGACTCCATCTGATTTAATAGGTCTGAGCGTGCCTTGAACCCAATGGATAAGTTGTTCTGGAGATAACTTAAGGTCCCACACCCTAAGTCATCATCCTTGATCATGATGCATGACATGTCCAGTTCAATTTGTCAATATGTCAATTTGGTCAGTTTGCATTGCTTGAGGTCTTGCAATTGATTGATTTTTGATGGAGCTTGTTGGTTAAGTACATTTTGGCCCTGACTTGTAAACATGTTTGATTTGGTTTGCAAGGGTTGTCTTGCTCAGTGGATTATGTTGTATGCTTAGACTTCGTTATATAGTCATACTATTATTTGATCCACTATAATATCTAATAAGGTTAAAATGGTAATTGATAATTACCAGTTCAAGGTAATTATTCAAAGTTGTTTGAATGTGAATTATTTTATTATTGTTATTAAATTGATTTATTTGAGGGTATTTATAAATTTAAATAAGTTTTTAGTATCTTAATATTTTAATGTTTTATTATTAGAATGCTTAAATACTTTAATTTTGTAATATTTATTTTAGTTTGGGGAACATTATGTTATGCTTACCCTTGTGCAAATCTAATTCATTTGAATTCAGCGATCTTATAGAATTTTCCATATTCTTCTCGAGTAATGTTTACCCTTCCATTATGCCTCAAATGGTTTCTCATCATGATTTCTGCCAATCTGACTCGACACATTATTATAGAGAAAATGTAGTACCCCTCAACTTATCGTCTTTTGGACTGATGGTTGCTTAGTAGTATTGGACATTTTGACAGTATTTTTAGATCGTTGATGATGGATTTCTAGTTATTTTGCCTATTTCAGTATGAACTTAATTGTTATGATAACAGATATTGATGTTGGATTATGTCATTATGCTTTACAATTTGATAAACGAACTGATGTTTTAGATGCTTTGATGTTATTCATTATATGGGATCGGAAGTTAGCTAATCATTTTATGTCGTAGATTAGTAATCTGATATCTTGTTCAATGTAGTGATTATTATTTTAAAACGTGAATGGAACAGTGTTGTATTACTCGTTCACGAGTACCCTACCTCACTGCGATTTCCATTCACGATAGGACTGCATGTGATGTATATGTATATCTTGTTACGGTTAACTGTGCGTTGCTGCAGGATGCAGGTACTTGGCATCGACTCCACCTGATTACAGGTCTGAGCGTGCCTTCGCCAATGGATTAGTTGGTTGGAGTTAACAGGAGGTCCCTAGTCAGTGTTCCTTCGTCGTCAGTTTACCCTTGTGGCTATTGGTTGTCATTCGCCCATGTCTCACTGTCAGGTAATGTTGTGTTTTGGAGTCAAACCAAGTTCAAAGGTGTTTAAGTATGTGCGGTAATGTTGTGCTTTAATTAGAAATATTCTACGGAAGAGTCTAGTGTTGTTAAATAGACATATTGTCGTTAGTTGTCGATTTAAGTTATAAATAAATTATTATTTTAATAGAGGTGTTGTTGATAAATAAGTTCTAAGAAGTTGTATTATTCGATATAATATTATTTATAATAAATATTTAAATAAATAAATAATTATAGCCATGCTTGTAAATTGTGTTTCACAACTAGATTAATAAAATAAATTATAGGATAGTACAAAAATATGGATAGTTGAAATAGTACTATTCTATTAATGATAATATTTTGGGGTCGTTTATAAAGAAAATAATAATAATAAAATAAAGTACCTAATAATTGGGAATCATTAAATTAAATTAAAAAAAATATACTTTTTCTTAAAAAGAAGCTTCTCGGAATCTTGTGGGAAACCCTAGGAGAAGAGAAAGGGACTGAGTTATAAAAGAGTTGTCGGTGCAACAAGGAGAACAACACAGGGGTAAGGAAAGAAGCAGCTGGGAACTGCATCAATTGGAGCGGGTTCGTCACGGTGGTTGCGAAATCAGGTTCCGTCGAATGCCTTATCTCTGAATTTCCTTTCAATCTGCGAATGTGTTTTTAGTTTGTTTGATTCCGCATAGTTCGGCAGTCTGTCCTTTCTGTGTGTGAACAGCAACCTCTCTTAGGGTTTAAATACATAGGTACTGCCCAAGGATTCTGGAAGTCAAATGTTTTCTTTCCTTTCAATGGTTGCCGAATTATTCGGCATGCATTCCCAGACCGGCGAGATCTTGGTAGGGTTTGTAGGACATCTCGATAGGATTACCGTGAATCGCGGTTGGTTCCAGCTAGTTGTCCCTGTAAGATCTGATCAAGGTTATTAGTGTTTTCTCCCTGTGGTGGCTGGAAACTGTCAGGGAAACCCGCTGTATGTCTCTTGTACCCAACGACCTGCTTAGGCTGCGTGCTTGCTCCCACATCTGCAACTGGAAATCCTTTTTGCTCAGAAACCTGCATAGCGATTGTAACTGGAGATTGACTGCTGAGCATACAAGAAACTGAAACTGTAGGGCTCAACAAGCACAACGCATTGGAATTTTCCTTCCAGCGTAAATGAATGGAAATGGAGGCAACTGGGGTTCGGCCAAATTTGTCGTTTCTGGATTGCGTTTTGGAAAACCTGGGCTGTTGATTTCATTTCTGTAGGACGGATGGTCTTGCGAGGGTTGACAGGAAACTTTAATTGGTAGATTTGCAATAGAAGAAGGGAATTCAACTTCAATATCTCTGTAGTCTCAGATTTAAGCAAACAAGGGCGTCTCTAGAATCTTATTGCGTGGTAAGGGGATCTATACCATTTTGTCTTTGCAATATATGATTTTGTAAATAGATTGAAGCGTCTAGGTTGTGACGGTAAATGTTAGGTATTAGGGATGAATGTCGTCTTTGGCTCAGATATGGTTCTCCATAATACGTCATCCCTATTTTAGAGATTGGTTACTTGCGAAGTCTGGCTATCGAGAGGATCAAAAAAAAAATCTTTCTCTTGTTCTTTATAGCTGAGCGGCCAGGTGGTGTTGTCTTTGGGGTTAAACCCACGGGTTCTTTTTCTCCATTGTCTAGCGCATTCCTTAGCTGGAGTTCTTCTTGTTTTGATAACCTTCTGCACACGCCTCAGTGTTATCTTGTCATGGATCTCCATGAAAGTATAAGAGGAGTCTCTCAAGGACAGTGCGTTCCAACAGCCAGTTCGATCTTATACACCTGGAGCAAATCGAAACCTACAGAAATGCCTAGACTTGCGTAAATTCCCAAGCGTGTAAAATGCAGATTCTTTCTAGAGAGGTTGAATGCTTATTTTGGCAGGCTGTTCGTTTAGCGATCTGGCACGGCACTCCATTCGTCATGCCTTGTAGCGTTTGCTAAGGTTTTGTTGGTGACGCTGCATATTGTTAAGTCAGGGCGCGATGGGAGGTGATGAGTCGAGTAGCTCGCTGCCGTTTTGTCTCACCATTCGCTCTCATTTGAAGTTCTGCTTGTTAAAGAAAACTGGTGAGCCAACTTATCTGAGATTCTATGTTTTAGCTGCGGTTGATATTGGCTATTAGTGGATCGGGATATCAGGTCACGCTGCAAGGTTGAAATGCTCGCTGCCGTGGCCTTATTGCTGTTCGCTCTTGTTGAAGTCACAGAAGTCTTCTCAACATGACCATTTTATGGCCACCGTCAGTCATTGTCAGTTTTGGGACGATGATTCTTTGTACACCAGCCATCTTATAGCTTGGGATAGCGCGTTTTCACTGGCTTTCAAACACGCTGAGCAAACACCGTTAACCCTGGAAGATGATGGAGGCTGTAGCTTTCAATATCGAAGTTGATTAGGGTATTCGTCGTACATCAATCTCTGACCGCACTCATAGTTTATATAGCAGTAATAATGTCTTAAGAGTTTATGCTTACTGCAGTTGTTAGAGGTGAAAATCTAAACTTAGTCAGGTTTAATCTGTAGGCTGCCGTTGTCTTAGCTGGTGCACGTCTGAAAAAGTTTGGGGTGACCTCAAGATAGCCAGTGAAGGCAAGATGGTCAATAACCAACTGTTGGTATAATGTAGTAATAGTTCCAAGTGTAATTTGAGCAGCTGTCTGTTTCTAATAGCTACTGTCTCGTTTTGGCTAATCCTCAACATCTGAATATCTCAGAAATCTGATAACAGATTCGGCAGCAGCAGTGTGATAGAAAAATTATCAACATAGCTCTTCTTACAGGCAGAAAGCCATTCTAGTATACTAACGAATGCAGTTCGCTTACTGAGTTGAAATGAGATTGCTGTGTGGGCAAAACCGTGGTCTTCTTTTATCACATCATAAACACTCTCCAGTTCTTTCCGATTTACGTGGATACTGTAAACGCAGTAAAATTTGCAAGTTCAGAGAACATAGCCGGAAGTCATCAGACCGGATGCATATCATTCACGTCAGTGATTAAACAGTCAATAGCAAATTTTCACCTCAGTAGTAAAATATCCCAAGCTGTTCGCATAGGGCGCAATTATGATCATTCTCTTGAGAAAGTAAATCACTATAGATAAGATCAGTATCGGAGATAACTTAAAATCATCATAAAAGAATTCTTTTGGATTTCGTGTTTGAATTTCGCCTCGTGTGATTGCCGTTCAGCCATGAGACATCTCTCTTAGCGTTATTATCCTTAATAGAATAAACTAGTCTGATAAGATTGAAGGATAGTATATAAGATTGTATCTGGAATTAAGTGGTTCTTACATCAATTACTGTAATGATTTAGTTAATCAATTTACTGATCTTTTGAAGCAAAATAAGGATTTGTTAGAAATGTAGTTGCAAGTGTTAAGATATAATGTTGATTTTATTTCAGAAGTTGTTTGCATTAAAACTGAGAATGAATTGTAGTATTTCATCTCTTGAATTTTGAATTGAATTGTTTGAGTGCTGTAATGAGTCGTATTGAGGTTGTTCAAACTTGTATTCCAGAGGCTGAGTTGTCGTTGTTAAGTATTGGCAACTGGTGTATTGCTGTTTTATGATTGTGATGTAATAGCGTTTATATGTATCAAACAAAGTGTGTAGTATAATGAGGTACTGTCACGGTTGAATGTTGTGTCTTGTAAAGTAATAATCTCGGGATGAGATATCAATCCTCTTGTGACCTTATTGTACTGTTTTGTCGTAAGGAGAGACCTGAAATCTGTGAAAGAATAAAGTTATGTAATGTTAAAAGTATTGGATCACAATTGATGCTATGATTCTATTTTGATGCAAGAGGGTTTATGCCTTGCAGTGTTCATTTACGTGTATGGTTATAAGTCTTGCTTGATGTTTTAAGGTTGACTAGGTGTTAGGAAGGAGAGTGGCTTTCAACGTGGGGCCGGCGCCCAAAGTGGCAGTCAGGATAACCCGTTGGAAGTAGATTAATCAAGTGATAACCTAAAAATTAACTAGGGGGTTAAGGGTAGATCTCACACTAATAAGATTAATGGATTCCTCTCCCATGGCCTGTAGTGCTTGTTTAGACTAAGGATGGGTAGAGAAGGCCTGGTCGGCATCATTGACTTCCTTGTCCTCATGAAAGGAAGGTCGATTCCGCATGTGTCACCCTATGGGGCCGGCGCCTAGTGAGAGGCTGTCAGGATAACCATAGATGGGGGCCGGCGCCTAGTGAGAGGCTGTCAGGATAACCCATGTTAGGACCATGCGATGACACTCTCCCTACTACAACCTAGCATCCCTTGTTCGGTCTCTCCTCGTTTGTTTTGTGTCGCCTCTGGAAATGAAGTGAAAGTTAAGTTATGTTGTGCTGCATTGTTATAGCCAGGTGTTGTATTGGCATTGGCCATCCTTTGTTCTTGTTTGTCTTTCGTCTACCTGACTGTCAGTGTTTGGGACCTCATGTTAACTCCTAGCTCGGGGGGTGGACCTTAGGGTTCCACATGGTCGGGTGGAAGAGCTATTTTATCCATTGGTTCTCTTGTCAGGATCTTATGCAGAAAAGGATTTGTTTCAGTTGTACTTGTTTCAATGATGAAGATGTAAGTGTGCAACCTTGTACCAGATTTATGTAACAGAATATTCTTTATGTATGTGACTTTAAAAGTGGACTAAAAGTGGCCTTGTAATGATGTCTTGATGTACTTATATAAGGGCATTTCAGTTATGTATCTTATCATGCTGATTCCGTTATCTGATGTTTGCAATGAATGTGAATGAGTTATTTATTGAAAAAGAATTTGGATCAATTACTGATGTATGTTAATTTTATGTTAGTTGATTGGTTAAGTGATGCAGCCTTGGTCCCTTAGAGAATATGTTGTAATTAGTTGTGTAACTTACTTTATCAGTTTTAAAAAAAAAATTTCCTGTTTTATATTGCACACATGTGTATTCTTTAAGGCGTTCAAGGCGGGCGTTACATCTGGTATCAGAGCCAAGTTACTAACACTGGGTACTCTGGTTTTATAATTAGCCCATTAAGCTATGCTAGTTGCTTAAACTCTGAAGGACATATTCATTTTTAGTCCTTGCCTAACAACCTGAAGTTTGTTCTTGGATGTGTTGTCCAGGAAGATGCCTAGGGTGCGAGGCCGAGGACGTGGTCGAGGTAGGGGTCGTGGGAGAGGTGTTGAAATCAGCCCTCCTCCTAGCTCCCCTCATAGAAGTACACAAGAAGGTGGAAGCGAGAATCAGGAGAATCAGGTTCAGCCTGAGGGTGCACAACTACGCCAGCTCCTTGAGGAGGTGCTTGCTCGTCTTGGTCCGAGGCAGGAGGTGGTGCAACCGGAAGAAAGAGAAAGAGAAAGATCTCCTAGAAGGAGAGAGGTCACAGCTGAACAAGAAGCCATTCTTGCGGGCCACATGAGAGATCTGATGAGAGCCCGTCCTCCTACTTTCGATGGCTCCGGTAGCGGTTTGGAAGCAGAAACATGGCTCATCGATTTGGAGAGATGCTTTGCTATGCATCCATATGGCAGCAACACTAAGGCAAGATGCGCCATCATGCATCTAAGAGGATTCGCCTCTACTTGGTGGCGTCTTGAGGAACAAAAGTTGCATCTAGATATTGCGACAGTTTCATGGGAACTATTTCTGGATAGGTTCAGAGCTCGATTTTTATCTGATCACTGGAGGCAACGACGAGCGGATGAATTCCATGGGTTGAGACAGATGGCCATGACAGTGGAACAGTATGAGCGCAGGTTTTATGAACTCAAGCAATATGCAGGGATTGGAAACGACGAGGCCATGTTAGTTCAGCATTTCATCAGAGGTCTGAATGCACGCATCAGCGGAGGAGTTCGTGTGTTCGAGCCGAAGACCATGGAGGTAGCAGTGGAGAAGGCTAGATTGGTGGAAGAGAACTTGACCATGGCCCTAGGAGGTCATACAGGTGTACAGATTGGTAGCTCATCTCGAGCAGGTTCAGGTTTCCGAGGTGGTCAGTCTCATGCAGCAGGTAACTCGAGGAGTCATCAGGTACCTTCTAAGAGTGGACAGCAACAACAACAGTTTTCTCAGACGAAATCAAGAAACTCTCAGTATCAGCAAAGCAACAGATTTCATTCCAGAAAGGATCGAAGTTGGCAGAGAGTTAAACGTGATCGTGCCAGTCAACCAGCGCAAAGCACACAATCTGCAGCAAGCAGAGGTAGTTTTCAGCAGTCAAATGCTCCTGTAGGCGGTGGAGGTTTTGGCAGGGGAACAGGATGTTTTTCTTGCGGTCAGCAGGGCCACATTGCTAGACAGTGCCCGCATAAGAATACTTCAGGATTTGGTCAGAGACCCGCAGCTTCAGAGCCCACTGTTGGTGATGCAGGCAGGTCACATAGAGTGTTTGTGGCGGTGGATAATCGCCAAGCGGAGCACCAAGGTACCGTTGTGGAGACTACAGGTGTCTTGCGAGGTATTACCATTTCTGTTCTTTTTGACTCTGGTGCTTCAGATTCTTTTATTTCCCCTTCTATAGTGGAACGTTGCAAATTAGTGGCAGCAAAGCAAGATGTTAAGTGGCAGGTAGAATTGGCCTCGGGATCTAGAGTATCAGTAGACTCTCTTGTGCATGGTTGCGAGTTGAGGATAGGACCTTTATCTTCCACAGCGGATCTTCGCATTATACCATTAGGATCCTATGATATAGTGCTGGGAATGGATTGGTTGGATGCTCATCAAGCGGTGATAGACTGTCGCCGCAAATTAGTAAGGTGTGTTGATGATTCGGGCAAAGAAGTAGAAGTGGTTGGGATTCAGAGACCCATCTCCTTGCGCATGATTTCTGCTATGCAATTGAAGAGATGTCTGCGTCAAGGGTGCAAGTTGTTTGCTGTAACAGTTAATGACTCAGATTTTGGGGAAAATAGGGAGGCATCCCTTGATGATTATCCTATTCTCAAGGAGTATGAGGATGTCTTTCCTAGCGAAATTCCAGGTATGCCACCGAAGCGTGATATTGATTTCAAGATAGACCTTGTTCCTGGAGCAGAGCCTATTTCACGAGCTCCATATCGAATGACTACTCAGGAACTTAAGGAGCTTCGCTTGCAGCTAGAAGAGTTATTAGCGAAGGGATTCATTCGTCCGAGTGTCTCTCCATGGGGAGCACCTGTGATTTTTGTGAAGAAGAAGGATGGATCTCTGCGTTTGTGCATCGACTATCGGCAGCTTAATAAGGTGACTGTGAAGAACAGGTACCCATTGCCGCGAATTGATGACCTTTTTGATCAGATCAAGGGAGCTAAGGTATTTTCGAAGATAGACCTAAAATCGGGATATCATCAGTTGCGCATTTTTGAGGCTGACATCCACAAGACAGCATTTCGCACTCGCTATGGGCATTATGAGTTCACTGTTGTACCTTTTGGATTGACAAATGCGCCATCAGTATTCATGAGCCTGATGAATGGTGTGTTCCGTACCTATCTGGATAGATTTGTTCTTGTCTTCTTAGATGATATACTGATTTATTCAAGGTCTATGGAGGAGCATGAAGAGCATTTGCGGCAGGTTTTGCAGTGTTTAAGAGAAAATCAGTTGTATGCAAATTTGGCTAAATGTGATTTCTTTCAAACTGAAGTAAAATATTTGGGACATGTTATTTCGGCCAAGGGTATTGCAGTGGATCCTTCAAAGATTCAAGCGATCATGGACTGGCCTGCTCCTACCAATGTTTCAGAGGTTCGTAGTTTCATGGGTTTAGCAGGCTATTATCGGCGATTTGTGGAAGGATTTTCAAAGATAGCTCACCCTATAACTTCACTTCAGAGAAAAGGAAAGAAGTTCATATGGTCAGATCAGTGTCAAGCAGCCTTTCAGAGTCTTAAGGAGCGGTTAACCAGTGCTCCTATTCTAGCAGTGCCGGATCCTGCTGGAGATTTTGTGGTTTGTACTGATGCATCTTTGGAAGGTTTAGGAGCAGTTTTAATGCAGGAGGGTCGTGTGATAGCTTACGAGTCCCGTAAACTCAAAGATCATGAGTTGAATTATCCTACACATGACCTAGAGTTAGCTGCAGTTGTTCATGCATTGGTAAGATGGAGACACTTCTTGCTGGGGCATCGGTTTGAGCTGCACAGTGATCACCGAAGTTTACAGTATATCTTTACTCAGCCAAACCTGAATGCGAGACAGAGGCGATGGATGGAGTTTCTATGTGAGTATGATTTTGAGGTAAAATATATCCAAGGTAAGGAGAATGTGGTGGCGGATGCCCTTAGTCGTCGAAGACATGAACTTTCATCTATTACTCTTGGAGTGGATTTGAGAGGGCAGGTTCTTGCAGCTCTCCCTGCAGATAGATGGTATCAGGAAGTGAAAGCTGAAGTGGAGTCTGGTAGAGCCTTGGAGGGTAGATATGCTGGGTATTCTATCGAGTCGGATGGTCTCTTGCGACATTTAGATCGCATTTATGTGCCTTCTACAGAGGGTCTCCGCACCCTAATCATGACTGAGGCTCATCGGGCACCTTATTCTGCGCATCCAGGTGTCAAGAAGATGTATGCAGACCTTCGTCAGATATATTTTTGGGCCGGAATGAAGAGGGATATTGCTGATTTTGTTTCGAGATGCTTAGAATGTCAGAGGGTTAAGGCGGAACATCAGCATCCCGCAGGTCTTCTTCAGCCACATCTTATTCTGGAATGGAAATGGGACATCATTTCAATAGACTTCATAGTTGGTTTACCCATGTCTTCTCGTCGCCATGATGCGATAATGGTCACTGTAGATAGGCTTACGAAAGTAGCACACTTTTCTCCTGTCCGATCTTCATATAATGCTTCTTCTGTGGCCAAAATTTTCATGGAGGATATCGTCAGATTGCACGGGATTCCTCGCAAGATTATCTCCGATCGTGATCCAGTTTTTACTTCAGCTCTTTGGACGTCTCTTCAGCATGCTTTGGGGACTCAATTGAACTTCAGTTCAGCTTATCATCCAGAGACTGATGGGCAAACTGAGAGGGTCAATCAGGTCCTCGAGGATATGCTCCGTATGTATGTGATGGATCAGCAAAACCGATGGGAAGATTATTTGTATTTGGTGGAGTTTGCGTACAATAATGGGTACCACAGTTCCATTGGCATGTCTCCTTTTCAGGCCCTGTATGGTCGTCCTTGTCGTACCCCATTGAGTTGGGATCGCCTTGAGGATAGAGTCCTCCTAGGTCCTCAGATGCTCCAAGAGATGGAGCAGCAGGTTGATCGCATCAGAGAGCATCTGGTAGCAGCTCAGGATAGACAGAAGAAATATGCAGATGCTCACAGACTTGATCGTCAGTTTTCAGTTGGTGATCGGGTGTTCTTGCGGGTGCGTCCGCGAAAGAGTCCGATCCGTTACGGAAAAGGCTCTAAGCTCGCGCCACGCTTTGTGGGGCCATTCGAGGTTTTGGAGAGGATCGGTCCTGTTGCATACCGTCTTGCTTTGCCGCCTAGCTTGTCACGCGTCCATGACGTATTTCATGTTTCTGTTCTTAGACCTTATCACCCAGATATTTCTCATGTCCTTGACTGGAATGCTTTACAGGTAGAGGACGGGCAGCTAGCTTTGGAGCCCGTAGGCATTTTAGAGCACAGGCGACTCGCTCTCAGGGGCAGAGCCATAGAGCAGGTAAGGGTCCAATGGGATCCTAATGATGAGACTTCAGCGACCTGGGAAGATACTTCCCGTATGCGAGAGCTATATCCATATTTGTTCACAGGCTTCCAGGAGTAAGCCTGATCCTAGGGGGGAGGATGTAGTACCCCTCAACTTATCGTCTTTTGGACTGATGGTTGCTTAGTAGTATTGGACATTTTGACAGTATTTTTAGATCGTTGATGATGGATTTCTAGTTATTTTGCCTATTTCAGTATGAACTTAATTGTTATGATAACAGATATTGATGTTGGATTATGTCATTATGCTTTACAATTTGATAAACGAACTGATGTTTTAGATGCTTTGATGTTATTCATTATATGGGATCGGAAGTTAGCTAATCATTTTATGTCGTAGATTAGTAATCTGATATCTTGTTTAATGTAGTGATTATTATTTTAAAACGTGAATGGAACAGTGTTGTATTACTCGTTCACGAGTACCCTACCTCACTGCGATTTCCATTCACGATAGGACTGCATGTGATGTATATGTATATCTTGTTACGGTTAACTGTGCGTTGCTGCAGGATGCAGGTACTTGGCATCGACTCCACCTGATTACAGGTCTGAGCGTGCCTTCGCCAATGGATTAGTTGGTTGGAGTTAACAGGAGGTCCCTAGTCAGTGTTCCTTCGTCGTCAGTTTACCCTTGTGGCTATTGGTTGTCATTCGCCCATGTCTCACTGTCAGGTAATGTTGTGTTTTGGAGTCAAACCAAGTTCAAAGGTGTTTAAGTATGTGCGGTAATGTTGTGCTTTAATTAGAAATATTCTACGGAAGAGTCTAGTGTTGTTAAATAGACATATTGTCGTTAGTTGTCGATTTAAGTTATAAATAAATTATTATTTTAATAGAGGTGTTGTTGATAAATAAGTTCTAAGAAGTTGTATTATTCGATATAATATTATTTATAATAAATATTTAAATAAATAAATAATTATAGCCATGCTTGTAAATTGTGTTTCACAACTAGATTAATAAAATAAATTATAGGATAGTACAAAAATATGGATAGTTGAAATAGTACTATTCTATTAATGATAATATTTTGGGGTCGTTTATAAAGAAAATAATAATAATAAAATAAAGTACCTAATAATTGGGAATCATTAAATTAAATTAAAAAAATATACTTTTTCTTAAAAAGAAGCTTCTCGGAATCTTGTGGGAAACCCTAGGAGAAGAGAAAGGGACTGAGTTATAAAAGAGTTGTCGGTGCAACAAGGAGAACAACACAGGGGTAAGGAAAGAAGCAGCTGGGAACTGCATCAATTGGAGCGGGTTCGTCACGGTGGTTGCGAAATCAGGTTCCGTTGAATGCCTTATCTCTGAATTTCCTTTCAATCTGCGAATGTGTTTTTAGTTTGTTTGATTCCGCATAGTTCGGCAGTCTGTCCTTTCTGTGTGTGAACAGCAACCTCTCTTAGGGTTTAAATACATAGGTACTGCCCAAGGATTCTGGAAGTCAAATGTTTTCTTTCCTTTCAATGGTTGCCGAATTATTCGGCATGCATTCCCAGACCGGCGAGATCTTGGTAGGGTTTGTAGGACATCTCGATAGGATTACCGTGAATCGCGGTTGGTTCCAGCTAGTTGTCCCTGTAAGATCTGATCAAGGTTATTAGTGTTTTCTCCCTGTGGTGGCTGGAAACTGTCAGGGAAACCCGTTGTATGTCTCTTGTACCCAACGATCTGCTTAGGCTGCGTGCTTGCTCCCACATCTGCAACTGGAAATCCTTTTTGCTCAGAAACCTGCATAGCGATTGTAACTGGAGATTGACTGCTGAGCATACAAGAAACTGAAACTGTAGGGCTCAACAAGCACAACGCATTGGAATTTTCCTTCCAGCGTAAATGAATGGAAATGGAGGCAACTGGGGTTCGGCCAAATTTGTCGTTTCTGGATTGCGTTTTGGAAAACCTGGGCTGTTGATTTCATTTCTGTAGGACGGATGGTCTTGCGAGGGTTGACAGGAAACTTTAATTGGTAGATTTGCAATAGAAGAAGGGAATTCAACTTCAATATCTCTGTAGTCTCAGATTTAAGCAAACAAGGGCGTCTCTAGAATCTTATTGCGTGGTAAGGGGATCTATACCATTTTGTCTTTGCAATATATGATTTTGTAAATAGATTGAAGCGTCTAGGTTGTGACGGTAAATGTTAGGTATTAGGGATGAATGTCGTCTTTGGCTCAGATATGGTTCTCCATAATACGTCATCCCTATTTTAGAGATTGGTTACTTGCGAAGTCTGGCTATCGAGAGGATCAAAAAAAAAATCTTTCTCTTGTTCTTTATAGCTGAGCGGCCAGGTGGTGTTGTCTTTGGGGTTAAACCCACGGGTTCTTTTTCTCCATTGTCTAGCGCATTCCTTAGCTGGAGTTCTTCTTGTTTTGATAACCTTCTGCACACGCCTCAGTGTTATCTTGTCATGGATCTCCATGAAAGTATAAGAGGAGTCTCTCAAGGACAGTGCGTTCCAACAGCCAGTTCGATCTTATACACCTGGAGCAAATCGAAACCTACAGAAATGCCTAGACTTGCGTAAATTCCCAAGCGTGTAAAATGCAGATTCTTTCTAGAGAGGTTGAATGCTTATTTTGGCAGGCTGTTCGTTTAGCGATCTGGCACGGCACTCCATTCGTCATGCCTTGTAGCGTTTGCTAAGGTTTTGTTGGTGACGCTGCATATTGTTAAGTCAGGGCGCGATGGGAGGTGATGAGTCGAGTAGCTCGCTGCCGTTTTGTCTCACCATTCGCTCTCATTTGAAGTTCTGCTTGTTAAAGAAAACTGGTGAGCCAACTTATCTGAGATTCTATGTTTTAGCTGCGGTTGATATTGGCTATTAGTGGATCGGGATATCAGGTCACGCTGCAAGGTTGAAATGCTCGCTGCCGTGGCCTTATTGCTGTTCGCTCTTGTTGAAGTCACAGAAGTCTTCTCAACATGACCATTTTATGGCCACCGTCAGTCATTGTCAGTTTTGGGACGATGATTCTTTGTACACCAGCCATCTTATAGCTTGGGATAGCGCGTTTTCACTGGCTTTCAAACACGCTGAGCAAACACCGTTAACCCTGGAAGATGATGGAGGCTGTAGCTTTCAATATCGAAGTTGATTAGGGTATTCATCGTACATCAATCTCTGACCGCACTCATAGTTTATATAGCAGTAATAATGTCTTAAGAGTTTATGCTTACTGCAGTTGTTAGAGGTGAAAATCTAAACTTAGTCAGGTTTAATCTGTAGGCTGCCGTTGTCTTAGCTGGTGCACGTCTGAAAAAGTTTGGGGTGACCTCAAGATAGCCAGTGAAGGCAAGATGGTCAATAACCAACTGTTGGTATAATGTAGTAATAGTTCCAAGTGTAATTTGAGCAGCTGTCTGTTTCTAATAGCTACTGTCTCGTTTTGGCTAATCCTCAACATCTGAATATCTCAGAAATCTGATAACAGATTCGGCAGCAGCAGTGTGATAGAAAAATTATCAACATAGCTCTTCTTACAGGCAGAAAGCCATTCTAGTATACTAACGAATGCAGTTCGCTTACTGAGTTGAAATGAGATTGCTGTGTGGGCAAAACCGTGGTCTTCTTTTATCACATCATAAACACTCTCCAGTTCTTTCCGATTTACGTGGATACTGTAAACGCAGTAAAATTTGCAAGTTCAGAGAACATAGCCGGAAGTCATCAGACCGGATGCATATCATTCACGTCAGTGATTAAACAGTCAATAGCAAATTTTCACCTCAGTAGTAAAATATCCCAAGCTGTTCGCATAGGGCGCAATTATGATCATTCTCTTGAGAAAGTAAATCACTATAGATAAGATCAGTATCGGAGATAACTTAAAATCATCATAAAAGAATTCTTTTGGATTTCGTGTTTGAATTTCGCCTCGTGTGATTGCCGTTCAGCCATGAGACATCTCTCTTAGCGTTATTATCCTTAATAGAATAAACTAGTCTGATAAGATTGAAGGATAGTATATAAGATTGTATCTGGAATTAAGTGGTTCTTACATCAATTACTGTAATGATTTAGTTAATCAATTTACTGATCTTTTGAAGCAAAATAAGGATTTGTTAGAAATGTAGTTGCAAGTGTTAAGATATAATGTTGATTTTATTTCAGAAGTTGTTTGCATTAAAACTGAGAATGAATTGTAGTATTTCATCTCTTGAATTTTGAATTGAATTGTTTGAGTGCTGTAATGAGTCGTATTGAGGTTGTTCAAACTTGTATTCCAGAGGCTGAGTTGTCGTTGTTAAGTATTGGCAACTGGTGTATTGCTGTTTTATGATTGTGATGTAATAGCGTTTATATGTATCAAACAAAGTGTGTAGTATAATGAGGTACTGTCACGGTTGAATGTTGTGTCTTGTAAAGTAATAATCTCGGGATGAGATATCAATCCTCTTGTGACCTTATTGTACTGTTTTGTCGTAAGGAGAGACCTGAAATCTGTGAAAGAATAAAGTTATGTAATGTTAAAAGTATTGGATCACAATTGATGCTATGATTCTATTTTGATGCAAGAGGGTTTATGCCTTGCAGTGTTCATTTACGTGTATGGTTATAAGTCTTGCTTGATGTTTTAAGGTTGACTAGGTGTTAGGAAGGAGAGTGGCTTTCAACGTGGGGCCGGCGCCCAAAGTGGCAGTCAGGATAACCCGTTGGAAGTAGATTAATCAAGTGATAACCTAAAAATTAACTAGGGGGTTAAGGGTAGATCTCACACTAATAAGATTAATGGATTCCTCTCCCATGGCCTGTAGTGCTTGTTTAGACTAAGGATGGGTAGAGAAGGCCTGGTCGGCATCATTGACTTCCTTGTCCTCATGAAAGGAAGGTCGATTCCGCATGTGTCACCCTATGGGGCCGGCGCCTAGTGAGAGGCTGTCAGGATAACCATAGATGGGGGCCGGCGCCTAGTGAGAGGCTGTCAGGATAACCCATGTTAGGACCATGCGATGACACTCTCCCTACTACAACCTAGCATCCCTTGTTCGGTCTCTCCTCGTTTGTTTTGTGTCGCCTCTGGAAATGAAGTGAAAGTTAAGTTATGTTGTGCTGCATTGTTATAGCCAGGTGTTGTATTGGCATTGGCCGTCCTTTGTTCTTGTTTGTCTTTCGTCTACCTGACTGTCAGTGTTTGGGACCTCATGTTAACTCCTAGCTCGGGGGGTGGACCTTAGGGTTCCACATGGTCGGGTGGAAGAGCTATTTTATCCATTGGTTCTCTTGTCAGGATCTTATGCAGAAAAGGATTTGTTTCAGTTGTACTTGTTTCAATGATGAAGATGTAAGTGTGCAACCTTGTACCAGATTTATGTAACAGAATATTCTTTATGTATGTGACTTTAAAAGTGGACTAAAAGTGGCCTTGTAATGATGTCTTGATGTACTTATATAAGGGCATTTCAGTTATGTATCTTATCATGCTGATTCCGTTATCTGATGTTTGCAATGAATGTGAATGAGTTATTTATTGAAAAAGAATTTGGATCAATTACTGATGTATGTTAATTTTATGTTAGTTGATTGGTTAAGTGATGCAGCCTTGGTCCCTTAGAGAATATGTTGTAATTAGTTGTGTAACTTACCTTATCAGTTTTAAAAAAAAAATTTCCTGTTTTATATTGCACACATGTGTATTCTTTAAGGCGTTCAAGGCGGGCGTTACAGAAAACCTATTTTTAGATTGCTTCATTTAATATCACGATTAATCTTGCATATGGTGGAGTGCAATGTTAATATTATATAGGCTGTTTTCGTAGATTACTTTATTTAGCATTACCATTAACCTATGCATGTTACTGTAGTGCATGCCTATTTTGGGTAGATAGCTTTATTTAGCATCAGGAATTATCAGGACGGGGAGAGATCACTGTAGATGAATGAAGGGAAAGGGGGACATCTGAGATATCACTTTCAGGGGTGTGAATCTGAGAGGAGGAAGGGGGCTCTCTAGAATTTTGGGGAGTTTTTGGCAGAATAGGAATTGGAAGGAAAGAGAAGTAGATTGAGGGGGAAAATGAGGATTTGGGAAAAATAGCTAAAATCTAGGTATGTGTTTCATTCTGAGACTTTTCCACATGATTAATTTCTTCCACACACTTTTGCAGACCCTAAGATTACATTTTTTTTGTTATGTGCTATCATTATGCGATATCCTCAACAATTTTCTTCTTTCTCACTGTAATCTAGGTAATCATATTTGCATGGATAGGCTGCGGTCATCATCTTTGTTGGTATCCTCGTTTGCATTGCCATACTTGATTGAGTCCTTCAATTTCCTTTAAAAGATCTCTTGGCAATATTCTCTCAACAAAGCACTTATTGCTATTGAGTTTGCCCTGAGTGAATACTTTTTACTTTAAAAGGGGATTCCTTCTACCTTCACTATCTTGTGCAATATAATCTTGAACAACCCTCCAATTGCGCAGCCTCTGTTAAAACCACCTATGCTTTTTGCATTGTGATACTTGACAATTCTCCTGAGATTTAGCTGCAAGCCAACGAGCCGTTAATATCTTTTAAAGCCTTGTCAACAATTATTACCTGGTGGGTGCCTCTTATAGAGCAAATTTATTTGTACCACACTGAGGTCGATGCTGAAGCAAGACAGTCTCCACTGAGGCATTCTGTCAAAAGACATAGTAGTCCATTCATTCTCCTGTTAATGAAATCTTTTGTAGCATCTAAAATGTTTTCTTCTATTTTTGTTAGGTGTCGATTTAACGTACATGGTGAATGTCCTATTTTGTTAACTTTACCAACTGCTTTTGTTGTAGACCTTTGGTAAATCTTGAAATGTAGCAACATTAATTTATATTGGAAATTATGAATATATTCCTCAACATCAGGCCTCGATAGCCTTAGTAAATTGATGTTTTGTGCCTTCTAATCAAACTCATACTAAATGATTGGCTTTCCTCTTGGCCGAGCCATCAAAAGTGTCTAAGCTATTTTAATGATTTCATTAAATCTGCAATGATTTAGAGGCAAATTCTTTTCTATGTTCAATATGTAATCCAAACAATACTCTATGAGGTGATATTTCCTTTTGGGCGTTGATGGGTTTCTGGATCAGTTCGTATATCATTTAAACAAAACCCAAATTGTATCTCAGACTAGATATCCCTTTTGCATTGTTGGGCTACCAAATTACTCTTTTGTCATCAAATCTCAGCCGTTTAGAAATTGAAAGTAGATTATTCATGGGCGACTTACCTAATCTGATATTTGTTGCCTTTGTAAGTTTCTAAATGTCTATCTTTCAAGGCTGCATGCGTTCTGATAACAAGCAATGCTATGATGTGTTTCAATGTGTCAGCACCCTTGCCTACCTTATTCTGTATAGAACTGTAGTTCTGTAATCCTTGAGATCACGTGCTATGCCTCCACATATCATAAACTATTACCTCGCCCTGTCTAAACAATTACATTTTACGAATTCTAGTTGTTTTTTTTTTGGCCGCTTGCTCAAACCTGCTATATTATATGTCCTTCTATGTTTAAAGTTGGTCATAGGTGCAAGGCGAGTTCATTTCATCCTCTAACTGCTACTGAGAATTAGGAAAAGAAAAGAAGTTGAATCAATATGGAAAGTATATAATTAGAGGAATCTAATGCTAAATTAATATCAAAAAAAATTTGGAAAGAAAACCTCCGTTGATTAAAATAGTAAGATTGAGATCTATGATTATGTAGGTATATATCTATATATGTACATTAATATCCTGCATATTTTTGCATTTATGGTAATTTAATGTAGGCCAAATGATAAGTCCTTGAATTAGTTCAAGATTTCCAATTATCAGTTTGAATGCATTTAGTTAATAAGGAGGAAACCACTGGCTCCTTTCTTTAAACCATTTTAATTAGATACTTAAATCTTCTACTTAGAATCATATTAAAGTATAATTTCATGAGTTTATTTGTCAAACTAGTGTAGTCTGAAAATCATGTAAATCTAATATTGCTTTATGTCATTAGTTTAGTTTTAGAATTCGCCCGTTAGTGTCTTTTTGAGTTATGGATATTGAAAACCCTCCTAGTAGTGCATATTGATCATAATTATTACTTTTGTTCTAACTCAATGAAATGAAAAAACAATCTTTATGTATATATAGATGTTGATGAATTCTATTTAGATTGTTATTGATTTTCTACGAGTTCTTTATTATGGTCTTGTTAAGTGGAGTTGTGAATAATAGATGTAAGTTTAAGTTATAAATATTGTCTTTGGAGAATGATTTATAAGTGTGGCACTCCGTTAATGGGTGTTGTGAGTCAAAATTTCATTATGTTAGTGAACTTGGGTGTAAGTTGGATCTTGGTTGAATTAGGACTAAGTGTAAGTTGTCATGGTTAGTTACCAAAGATTTAGGATGTAGGTAGAACTTGATATGCTTTGATTTAGGGTTAATTCTCTTACAAGTTGTGTAGATTGTTATTATCTATATCAAGGTAAAAGTGGTTTAGTTTATAATGGTGAAAATTGTAGCCCTCAATTATATCTTTCATGTATTATAGTCATTATTACTTGTGGGATGATTTTAATTGCAGTGATAGTTCCTCATGGTGATAAGAGTTGCATTTGTGTGAGTATGTCTTAGGGTTACTGACATGTTGTTCATGACAAAACTTGGGATCTATTGGTTAGAATAGAGTTCTCATGGACACTTATATCTTATAATCATTTTGGTAACTGTTACTGATGGTTAAAAGGTTACAAGTCGTATTGATGGAATAGATTCACTGTACTTTGATAGATGATAGATTATGCATGGAATAAAGTCTTGTGTTGGTTTATGTAATCGGTTGAAATTTTTTTTTTGGAGCAAGAGGACCCATGCCTTGCTTTGGATACATTTTGTTTATGGTTAAGATTTTTGGAGCAAGAGGACCCATGCCTTGCTCTGGTTGCATTTTGTTGAGATTTGTATGCAAGAAGGTAAATGCCTTGCATGGTATATGGATACTTGTCGTTATGTCTTGCTTGATGAATAGGGTCTTCTAGATGCAGGTGGGAAAGTGGCTTCCAATGTGGGGCCGGTGCCCAAAGTGGCTGCCAGGATAACCCATTGGAAGTTGTTAATCCAATGATAACTTAATAATAAATTTGGAGGGTTGAGGGGGGGGCTTTCACATTAATCAAGGTAAAGTATGCCTCACTCATGGATCAAATGCTCGTTTAGGCTTGAGATGAGATGAGAAGGTCGTGGTTGGCAAGATCAACTTCCTTGTCCTCACGAAAGGAATGTTGGTTCCACATGTGTCACCCTATGGGGCCGATGCCTAGAGAGAGGCTACTAGGATAACCATAGATGGGGGCCAATTTTTAGAGAGAGATAGCTTGGATAACCCATGCTAGGACCATGCGATGACACTCTTTCCTACTACAGTCTAGCATTCCCTAGTTGTACTCTTCCCATTTGTTGTGTGGTTGCCTCTAGAAGTGATGTTTATGTATTGCCCTATGGTCATGTGTAGTTCTTGTTCACCATAATTATTGTCTGCCTGACTATTCATGTTGTGGGACCTTATTGTTATCTGCTAGCACGGGGGGTGGACCTCAGGGTTCCACATGGTCAGGTGGTTGTGCATTCTTTCATTGGTTTTCTGGCACCGTGGCTTGTGTGCAAAGAAGTTGTATCTCATGTTTCCAGATTTGTACCTGTATTTGAAGATAGATATTTATACTATTCGCATCTAGATCTGTGTATCAGTGGAACTCATTATGTAATTTGATGTAATAAAAAAGGAAGTGCTTTTGTATCATAGAAAGTATGTAATTCCTCTTGTAAGATAAACTATTATGCATTTGTAAACATTATTGCAAAGATGTTGATGTATGTATCTGAAGAGGTAATCAAATTATTAGTTTGAGTTATTTGAATAAACTATGTATGTTGTTGATTAATGTTTAATTTCAATAATGCAGCTGTGTAATCCCTAGAGATGTTAGTTTAACTGGTTGTTGATAGATTATGTTATGTTTTTATTACTTCTATTTTAGTTAAAAAAAAACAATCTTCCCTTTTATTGCTTTAGTTGAGTTTATCTCTAGGGTTGCATGGCGGGGCATTACAATACTTAGGCAATGGATAAGACCTGTGGTGGAATGGACATATGCTACATCATACAAGGGCAATAAGTAAGACCTGTGGTGGAATGGGCATGTGTTACATCATACAAGGGCACTTAGTAAGACCTAAGGTGGAATGGGCATGTGTTACATCATACAAAGGCACTATGCGTAGAGGATGATTCATGCAACCTAACAAGAGATAGTACCCCATCTCCACTAGGGTTTGAAAATGAATAAGATTAACATATAATAGACAACCCTAAGTATGAATCGACTTAAGGATTGAATAATTGAGTTATTGATTTATGTTGATATTATTTATGTAGTTACTAACTCTGATTTTATTATTTTAATATGATTTAGTGATCTTATCTATTACTAATGTTTCCTTTAAGAATTAATTCTCATGTGCAAGGTGGAAAATAAGGATCTTCTTATAAGGGACATTACAATAGTTGACTTCCAATTCTTAAAACAAAACAAAACAAACAAACAAACAAACAAACAAACAATGCAGTATGAATTCCATGAATTGTTGGAATAATGGTGTTTAATACATTGCTAATTTTTTTTTAAAAAATATCTATGATGCAATATTAAAAAAATTAAAATTTACTTACAAATATGTAATAAATAATGAATAAATAAGGTAAAAATAAATAAAAATAAAACAACTCTTAATAACAATAAAATTACATTAAATTAAATATACTAAATGAAATAGTAAAATAAAGTAATTAAAATATAATTTATAAATAAATATATATTAAGATATCTCTTCTCATAAAGTAATCTATTTGACAAAGTTATTTTCATCTCAACTTAATGTTATTTTATAGCTATAAGATTATATTGTAATATATAACCCCATATAGTAAACTCCATTAATATTATAAAAATTATATGTTGTATAAATACATCATATATAGTTTATATATAGATGTATTTTCAAGAAAGACATATATAAATTAATTAAGATGTATATAAATATCTTAACTTAATGTTATTTTATAGCTATAAGATTATATCATAATATATAACCCCATATAGTAAACTCAATTAATATTATAAAAATTATATGTTGTATAAATACATCATATATAGTTTATATATAGATGTATTTTCAAGAAACACATATAAATTAATTAACGATGTATATAAATATAAAAATTGTGATCATAATAACCATGTGATTAGACCCACAATCCTACTATACATAACTATAACTTAAAATAAATAAACAAATAAATAAAATAAAATATTATATACTTTAATATTAAATTTATTATTACCATTTTAACATTTTATGTATAATTTAATATTAAATTACCTATACTTTTGCCTAATCCTTTAATCCTAATTGTGATTGCTTCAGACAAGCAATCTTGAGTGGGGAGGGCTGTCATGTGCCGATATTAAGGCATTGTTTAAATTAAAGATTTAAAATGTCATGTTAATATCCTGGCCATACCATTAATATATAATATTATGTATAAATATTTTAAATATAATATATTAACCAATATACTATATTATAAATAATTATAAATGTAAATATTAATAATTTAAATATTATTATAATCATTTATTATAATAATATAATAATATAAATATAATAATAAATGTATTTTAAATACAAATATAATATATTATATATCATTAAATATAAATAACAAATATAATTATCAATATAAATACAAATATTATATATTACTATTATTATATAATAATATAAATTATAATTATCAATATAAAAAGAAATATTAAATATTATCAATATTATATAGTAATATAAATATTAGTAATTTAAATATTATTATAACCATATATAAATAATATTGTGAAATGATATGCTTTGTTGCAAGTAGCGAATGTCATAAGGTAAGTATTTATATTATTTAGAGGCAACACTTAAGATTATAGGAAGCCCTATGTTTAAGGCAGCAAATAATACGGAACATATTAATTAATATCCAATGAACAACTATTATGTTAGAAAAGACAACAATAATGACCATTGGAAAGGGTATATCCTTTTACCCATGGTAAAACCCTTGGAAGATATATAAAAGGGAAATAAGGAGATGATAAAAAGGGGGAAAGAAAAGTAAATAAAGTATATCAATTTTAATATAAATATAACAAGAAGAGAATAGATAAATATGATATAAAGTTTGGAAGTGGAAATATATTCATAGTAGATTTTAATTTGTAATATATAAGGAATATCATCTCTTTGGGAATATAAAGACAATGACAAAGAAATATTTATATTTCCTTGTGAGAGATAAGGATATATACAAAGTGAGTGATATAAGATCATAGAACACATTGAGAGATAGGAGGTAGACTTGTTAGGAAGAAGCAACATTAATACCTCGAAAGGTAGATATGAGCGGTGGTGGAATGGACCATGTTACATCATACTTAGGCAATGGATAAGACCTGCGGTGGAATGGACATATGCTACATCATACAAGGGCAATAAGTAAGACCTGTGGTGGAATGGGCATGTGTTACATCATACAAGGGCACTTAGTAAGACCTAAGGTGGAATGGGCATGTGTTACATCATAAAAAGGCACTATGCGTAGAGGATGATTCATGCAACCTAACAAGAGATAGTACCCCATCTCCACTAGGGTTTGAAAATGAATAAGATTAACATATAATAAACAACCCTAAGTATGAATCAACTTAAGGATTGAATAATTGAGTTATTGATTTATGTTGATATTATTTATGTAGTTACTAACTCTGATTTGATTATTTTTATACGATTTAGTGATCTTATCTATTACTAATGTTTCCTTTAAGAAGTAATTCTCATGTGCAAGGTGGAAAATAAGGATCTTCTTATAAGGGACATTACAAGTGTAGAGTAATCTCCTTAAAATATGTAACAACATCCACTCCTTCCTGTTCCAAGTAAAAGCCATTATGATATGCCAACCTATTCATTTTGGTAACCTCCACCTTTTCACACTCCACATTCTTCTTCCCTGTCCAATGTAGCACTGGGTACAGAAGCATTGGTGGTTGGAAGGTGAGTGGTACCCATTCAAGTCCAAGTCCTTTGGCAATATCCATATATTTTCACACTCTTTCAAACATGGCCATAAAATTGTGAATAGAGTGGGGTTCTTTCCTTTGCAACTCGGGGGTTAAACTATTCCATCTATCATACACATAATGATAAGAGTGGTGAATGAGTCCAACTGTTAAATGTTGTATCCTTTCATAGTCCTACAGTCTCAAACTCATGATCTTCCTACCCACACCTTTATGTTCCAAGAGCTGTCTCCATTCTGCAATGATTAATCCAAGGGTTTTAGATTCTCTCCTTATTGGGAGAGCAATTGATTTTTCTCTTTCCGTGTATGCTTGCATGCTTTCACCCCTCAATTTTTCATTTCTGAAATAGGATGCAAGTGCCCTTACTTGTAAATCACCTACAAACATCAGTGGGTTCCATTCAACATCCTTAGGTACAACATAGTTATGTAAGTAGAACTCACATAACTGGTCTTGCTCTTCTAGTGTGGCAGTAGCAAAAGCTTTCAAAAAAGTCATTTTTCCACTCATGGCAACTGGTTTGTTACTAATTAGCTTACTAAACTGAAAACTCAAAAACTTTTCTTGTAAAAACAAAGCATATGTCTTAGCTAGAGGCCTGCATTTGACAATTTGGGCAGCTTTGTCTGCTACCTCTTCCATCCTAACTATTGCTCTCCTCAATTCAATATCTTTCCTTTCTAATGCCTGGGTATGCTCTGTAATCATTATGACTTCTTTTTCTTTCTTCTGCTCCTCTTCTCACTTAGAAAAATATTGAGTAACTTTCCATAGCTGATATCCTAGGGACACAACTGTATGACAAGTTGGGGTTTTTACAACAGGGAGTCTTTTCTCTTCAACCACTAATTCCTTATTTCCTACAACAACTATGGCTAACTCTGCAAGGATATCTAGTTTTGACCCCTAATCATAAGTGTTTACTTTTTCCTCCTATTCCTGTATCTTTGCTTCTCTCTCCTTGTCCCTCTGCTCATAAGTTTTGACCAGTTCTTTCAACTGCTTAATTCTCTTAAAGGCTTCCTGTAATTCTCTTCTGACATTTCTTTCTTCAATCAATAATTCCTCATCCCTTAAAGGTTGTTCATCACCACCCCCTATGGACTCATAACCCTCATTGTCAAGGTTATCTGGGGTTTTCTTTCTAGTTTTCTTGGCAACAAAAACATCCTCTAATTTTGACTCAGAGGTAGTAGATACATACAATTTCCTTTTTATGGGGACTTGTACATTTTCAGTCACATTGGCCTCTTGTTCATGATCAGTTTCTACTGCCACAACATCCTCTTTTTCTTCTCTTAGCTTCTCAACAACACCCCTCATAACACCTTTCTTCTGTAGGTGATGTGAATGCCTTAATGGTGTGGGTTTCTTCTTTGGCCTTTTTGGAGGCTCAGAAGAAGAGCCACCCTTCTTCTTTTTGGTTTTTGGTGCTAGGTGTTTTACTAGAGGATGGGGTTTGATCTACCTCTTCTTCTACAAGTTGGTCAAATGCTGCATGTGGTGAAATTGGCACATCTTGCTCCCCTGTTTCTCCCACGTTGTGAAGCAACGGGTGTAACATGAGTTTCCCTCAAATATGCAGTAGGTGACTCTACATTCCATGGTACTGCTGGCTCATTAAGAATGTCATTAATGTTTCTACATTTCAAAAATCTTTTCCAGGGCACCTATGGATACCAAACCCTAAGGCTTATTTTTACTAGCAGAGTGACCAAACAATCATGTGACAGAGTTGACTTATTTGACTTTCATTGGTATTCATATCCCATTCTCTTTAACAAATTTTTCCCTAAAATTGGGCACATTGACTATTTTGTTATGGTGGAGGTGACTCAACAACTTAAAATGCACAGTATATAACAAGGACTACCTACCATCACAAGTAATGTACTTAATAATATGAAAAACACAAGAAGCCCATTACTATGGAAGTGATAGTCTTTTAGTACCTTGTGACGTTGAGTCTAGATGCTCCCCTGCCTCGCTGAATTCATCTCTTGCAGCTATTGCATCTGTCTTGATAGGGAATTCTTCTCTATTTCTGGGTAAACCAGATACTTCAGCAATTGCAGCTTCCAAAGCATCCACTGTCAAACCCTTGATAGTGGCTTCATCATGGTATAGTGAGGCTGCAAATTGCCTCGCCATGCCTTCATTGTATTATGTGAGCTTCAGAAAATAATCAAGCCATCCTGCTTGTGTAAAGACTGGCAAGGCTAACTAATCTTCCAATATTATATTATGCACTTTGGGTTCCCGTCTTATAAGGTCTCCTCCCATGTTGCCAATTAAACTTCAAATTCAAATTCTTCACAACCCATTTACTAACCCTTTGTTCTATCTACGTGCACTTTCAATATCTGCACATTCCTTTGTTATATTATACCTGTATGCACCAAACTCAAACCAACCTGAACTAACTCGGGATTGTAGGAAATTAACAGACAAAAGGTCATAGATGTAAGAAGGAAAAGGAAACAGGTTGTATTGGTCTGTGTTTTGTAACTGATGGTGGTGAACAATCATTTTTTGAACATACACACACTATCTCCCCCCCAACTAAAATCTTGAAGTGACCTCACTTCAAGGCATTGTACAGACAAAGGGAAGGATAACAGAATATGGATGGAAAGTTAGTATGCATACTGGGTGAGGTGAAGTGAATTGAACTTCACGCGAGTGTAGCCTTGGAAAATGTGATCGCAACATGAATTTGATTGGATGTCGAATCATATTATGGAAGATGGTATGAATGACTATCTGGCTCGTATGAAATGAACTTGCATGCAGTGAGATGATAGGCAGCGGCTGCATGTGCTGGAAAAGTGGAGTAGTCATGAAGGAAATGCAATTAATTCAGCGTGAAATTTGAATGTTCTGACAGATAGCTGTTGCATGTACCTATTGCAAGTATGGGCCTAACCGGCATGTTGCATTAATGAGAAGGATTAGATGAGTTGTGTGCTGAGGATATTGAGAAAATAAGTCTCAATTAGGAATAGTGAAGAACAGTGATGACAAGAAGGTAAAAGTCCTCAATAGGTTGAGGATCAGAGGATGCGGTTTAAAGGGTTTGTAGATACAAGTCTTGAGATGCTCCAGTCAAGATTTCAGAGGTCCGCATAAAGATCTGAAGAAGTTATGGTCGCTCAAGTAGAACCGGTTCCGGTAGGTGTTCAGAGATGACAGAGGGCCACAGAAAGGTCCGATGAGATCCGATATTTCATTATCCCGTTCTGTGGATCTGAGGGAGTGTTGAGGACGTCCCTGTGAAGTATCAACTAGATTAGTTCGTGGGTTGAAGGTCCGGAAGTGCCTATTCATTTGTGACAGTGATGACAGACTGTGTTCTTGTAGCTCCGGATGAAGGAAAGAAGAATTCCAGTAGGATGATGAAGTGCGGATGTTTTTGGTGATTCAGGGAAGGTTATGATGATCGTTGGATCATGTCCAGTTAATGTTGGTGGTCCGCATTGAAGTTAGAGTTTGCATTAGAAGAATAACCACGGATATTGGTGTTCTTCTTGAGACTGGCCAACTAGATGTATTACACGTCTTGTGGATGATCTTATAGGTGTTTGCTGACTTAGATGATTGTTCCTAAGTCGATGCCTTGTATAAATAAGGGATTGTGAATTCATTTTGAAGTGTGTCTTGAGGTGATGAGTGTGTGGTAGCGAAGAGAAGTGCGAAAGACAGAGCAGAAGTATTGGGCTTAAATGGAACTGATTCAAGCATGCTGAAGATGCTATTCTCCAGTTCATAAAGGTGATACTTATTCCTTTGTAGACAGTGAGCCTCTTGTAGGCAGTGAGCCTCTTGTGAGCAGTGTGCTCGGGCAGTGAGCCCTAATTGGCATGTGTCATTTTGTTCTTTCTATTCTTCTAACAGAGAATACTTTCTTGGGTTAATCACCCCGTGGTTTTTCCCTTAACTGAGTTTTCCACATCAAAATCTTGGTGTCATATGTGTTGATATGTTTCTGCTTCTGATTTAATGCTTTATGGTTCATGATTAATATTATGCTAATCACTAAAGAAGATTCAAGTGTTTAAATAACAGAAAGTTTCGCACAACTGATTCACCCCCCTTTCTCAGTCGTATGCCCTAAGTCTAACAATTGGTATCAGAGCTAAGTTCCTCTGAAAGGAGCTTAACCGCTTAAGGAGATCCAGGATGTCGTCATACAAGAAGGATAGTCCGAAGTTTGATGGAACCAACTTTTCTCTTTGGAAAGGTCGCATGAAATGTCACTTGTAGTGTATGGGAAAGGCGTACTGGTCCATGGTCACAAAAGCGTATGCACCTCCACAGGGTGGTCCGACAACCCTGAATGAAATCACACAGATGTTGAAAACAATCTGCGGACGAAAGAGGCTCTTCTAAGCGCATTAACTGACTCATAGCTCTCAAATGTTATTGACCTACCAACTGCCTATGAGATCTGGATTAAACTGGAACTTTTGCATGAAGGAGATGAGTATGTTAAATGTGCAAGGTTACAGAGCCTAAAAGGGAAATTTGAAAAACTGAAGATGAGAGATGATGAAAATATTACCACTTATATGTCAAGAGTGAATGAGCTGGTTTGTGGAATTAGAACTTCTGGTGGAGTCTTGGATGAAAATGAGATTGTTGGTAAGATTCTTAGATCCCTTCCTACCTCTTACAAAATTAAGGTTGCTGCCATTGATGAATTCAGAGCCCATATAACTGTCACAAGAGACCAATTGACTAGCAAACTGGCTGCTTTTGAAATGACTGAATTTGGAGATGATCCCCCCAAAACTAAATCTACATTCAAAGCCAATACCTCTGTGAAAGGTAAACAAGGATTTGATCCGGGAGAGAACTCATCAAGGAGTTTGTCATGGTATGGAAAAGCAAGAAAAGACCTAGAAGAAGAAGAAGTAGAAACTGCTCAACTTGAAGCTCTCATTGCAAAGAGACTACCAAGAGGATCCGGTAAGTATGAAGGAAAGTTGCCTTTTAAGTGTTTTAATTGCAATAAGATTGGTCATTTTGCCTCAAAATGTTTGGAAAGATTTTCAAAGCCAAATCCTAACAGATCAAGGTTCCAAAAGAATTGTTACTATGTTTATGAAGAAGATGATAATGAAGGAGTAACAGATGATGAATCAGAGACAGGAAACAAATCCAGAAGTGAATGGGTGTTTATTGCCATCAAGGAAGAAGAACCAATATCCTCTGCATCTATCAATCATAAAGTTGTAGAAAGAGCTCTGGCTGCCCAAGTTGAAGAAAAGAATGATTGGGTCATTGACAGTGGTTGCTCTCACCACATGACAGGTGACAAGAATAAGTTCATAGATTTGGAAAGGTATGAAGGAGGAGTGGTGAAGTTTGGTGATAATTCTGCTGGTAGAATCAGAGAAGAGGAACTATATCTTTTAATGGAAGAAACAAAACTGGTAATGTATTGTATGTTGAAGGTTTAAAGCACAATCTTCTCAGTGTTGGACAGTTGGTGGACAAAGGCTATGATCTCTGATTCAAGGATGGAAAATGCAAAATCTTTGAAAGATCCGGAACAGAGATTGCATTCGGTACTCAAACTAAAGGTAATATCTTCCACTTGGTTGGTACTGGTAAAAGCTGCTTATTTGTTCAAATTGATCAGAGTTGGTTATGGCATAGAAGGATGTGTCATGTGAATTTTGATAATATCATCAAAATAAGCAATACTCAGGCTGTAAGAGATCTTCCAAAATTGGTGAAACCTACTTACAGCTTGTGCAAGGAATGTCAGTTGGGTAAGATGAGTAGAGTCACATTCAAAAGCAAGGAACTGTCTTCTACCAGACTATTGGACTTAGTTCACACTGATCTTTGTGGTCTGGCAAGAACCAGAAGTATTCAAGGTGATAGTTACTTCATGCTACTAATAGATGACTATTCCCAGATGATGTGGGTAACCTTTCTAAAGGAGAAATCAGAAGCTCTTGAGAAATTCAAAATATTCAAGGCTATGGTAGAGAATGAAATAGGAATAAAGTTGAAATGTCTGAGGTCTAATAGAGGTGGAGAATTCACATCCGGTGATTTCATAGAATCCTGTGAGAAACATGGAATTAAGAGACAATTGTCTGCTCCGAGGACTCCATAGCAGAATGGAGTAGTAGAGAGAAAGAACTGGACCATCCAGGAAGCATATAGGACTATGATGATGGAAGTAAATGTTCCTCAGATCTATTGGAGAGAAGCTGTCAGCACTGCAGTCTATACTCTTAATCAAGTTTAAATCAGAAGCAGTACCGGTAAGACCCCTTATGAACTTTGGTTTGGCATTACTCCCACTGTAAGATATTTCAGAGTCTTTGGTAGAAAGTGTTACATCAAAAGAGATGAAGATTTAGGCAAGTTTGATGCTAGAAGTGATGAAGAAATATTCTTGGGTTACTCTACTCAAAGCAAAGCATATCGGTGTTATAACAAGAGACTAAGAAAGATGATAGAAAGTACAAATGTGAAGGTTGATGAGGGAATAGAGAAACCCTCAAGGTTTTATGAGTATGATGAAGATGATCAGAATGGTGTTCTGGTTCAAGGAGCTCAATCTTCTCCTAAAAGTCAGATTCAGACTGATCCGGTAAATCAGGAAGAAGAGATAGGTCTGAATGAGCCTGATCAAGAAGCAGAAGTGCAAGAAACTCCCAAAGTTCCAAGGTATGTAAGACTGAACCACTCTGAAGATCAGATCATAGGTGACAAAAGAAAAGGTGTGCAAACTAGAAGGAAAATTGCTCAAAATTCAGATGAATGTTGTCTGATTTCAAAGATTGAACCTAAGACAATAAATGAAGCCTACAATGATGAAAATTGGACCAAAGCAATGGAGGAAGAGTTAATGCAAATTGAAAAAAATCACACTTGGGATCTTGTTTCTAGACTTAGAAACAAGAATGTGATTGGAACCAAATGGGTCTTCTGGAACAAACTAAATGAAGTTGGTGAAGTAATCAGAAATAAAGCCAGATTAGTCTGCAAAGGCTACTCTCAAATAGAAGGGATTATTTTGAAGAAACCTTTGCTCCGGTGGCAAGAATTGAAGCAGTCAGACTATTTCTTGCATTTGCTGCCTTCAAGGATTTCAAAGTGTATCAGATGGATGTCAAATCTGCTTTCCTGAATAGTGACTTAGAAGAAGTGTACATTGAACAACCGGATGGATTTCAGTTATCTGAGCATGGTGATATGGTCTGCAAATTAAAGAAGGCACTGTATGGTCTAAAGCAAGCCCCAAGAGCATGGTATGAAAGGCTGGACAAACATCTTTTGAAGATTGGTTTCAACAAAGGTACTACTGATAGTAACCTATATTTCAAAATTGATCATGAAAACATCTTGATTATTGAAGTATTTGTTGATGATATAATCTTTGGAGGAAAAGACAGTATGTGTAAAACCTTTGCAAATCAAATAAAAAGTGAGTTTGAAATGTCAATGCCCGGTGAAATGAATTTCTTCTTGGGTCTGCAAATTACTCAGACAAAGAAAGGAATCTTTATCTCTCAGACCAAATATGTGAAAGAATTATTGAGGAAATTTGGAATGGAAGATTTAAAGCCAATGAACACCCCCATGGCAACCGGATGTAAGTTGAGCAAAGATGATGACTCTCCTAAGACAGATCAGACAAAGTACAGATCAATGATTGGAGGATTATTGTATCTCACTCAAATTATATCAGATATAATGTAGACTGTTGGTCTTGTGGCAAGATTCCAAGCTGATCCCAGAGAATCTCATGTCATGGCAATCAAAAGAATTTTTAGGTACTTAAAAAAAATAGTTGAGTATGGTCTATGGTATCCTAGAGATCATAATTTTTCTCTTCATGCATATATAGATGTAGATTGGACAGGAGATGTAGATGAGAGGAAGAGTACAAGTGGAGTAGCATTCTTTTTGGGAAAAAGGTTGGTTTCTTGGCTAAGCAAGAAACAAGAGGCAATATCTCTGTCTACAACTAAAGCAGAATACATTGCAGTAGCAGGAAGTTGCACTCAAGTTTTGTGGATGAAGCAGATGCTAAGAGATATTCAAGTAGAATATGAGGAGCCTATCACAATTTTCTGTGATAATTCAAGTGCAATAAATATTTCTAAGAATCCAGTGTTGCATTCTAAGACTAAGCATATATCTATCAAATTTCACTTTCTGAGAGAGCAAGTGAACAAGGGTGAAGTCAGATTGGAGTATGTGCCCTCCAAGAATTAGCTTGCAGATATTTTTACTAAACCTCTTCCCAAGGACTCTTTTGAGTATCTTAGGGAGAAGTTAGGGGTTATTGCCCCTCCGGTGATGAAATAGGATGCACTGATGTGCATCAATCCGGTGGATATCACAGTCATATTTTGTGATCCAGATTGATGATAAGGGAGCTACTACTCAGGGGGAGCAACTGGTATGTTATGAAGTAGTGAAGTTACAAGTATGAGCCCTTTGCCATTAATGTCAAAGGGGGAGAGAAGACAGGTGAAAAACAAGTGGTTGTTGATCAAAGGGGGAGTAACAAAGGGAGAGAAGACATGTGAATAGTTGTTGTTAGGGGGAGTTGTAATAGCAAGGAGAAGTTCTTGTCTTGATGGTTTTTCACATCATATGTTGCCATCAATGACAAAGGGGGAGATTGTTGCAAGTATGGGCCTAACCGGTGTTGTCATTGATGTCAACATACTCATGTTGCATTAATGAGAAGGATTAGATGAGCTGTGTGTTGAGGATATTGAGAAAATAAGTCTCAATCAGGAACAATGAAGAACAGTGATGACAACAAGGTAAAAGTCCTCAATAGGTTGAGGATTAGAGGATGCAATTTAAAGGGTTTGTAGATACAAGTCTTGAGATGCTCCAGTCAAGATTTTCGAGGTCCGTATAAAGATCTAAAGAAGTTATGGTCGCTCAAGTAGAACTGGTTCTGGCAGGTGTTCAGAGATGACAGAGGGCCACATAAAGGTCTGATGAGATCTGGTATTTCATTATCCCATTCTGCGGATCTAAGGGAGTGTTGAGGACGTTCCTGTGAAGTATAACTAGATTAGTTCGTGGGTTGAAGGTACGGAAGTGCCTATTCATTTGTGACAGTGATGACAGACTGTGTTCTTGTAGCTCCAGATGAAGGAAAGAAGAATTCCAATAGGATGATGAAGTGCGGATGTTTTTGGTGATTCAGGGAAGGTTATGATGATCGTTGGATCATGTCCAGTTAATGTTGGTGGTCTGCATTGAAGTTAGAGTTTACATTAGAAGAATAATCATGGATATTGGTGTTCTTCTTGAGACTGGCCGATCAGATGTATTACATGTCTTGCGGATGATCTTAGAGGTGTTTGCCGACTTAGATGATTGTTCCTAAGTCGATGCCTTGTATAAATAAGGGATTGTGAATTTATTTTGAAGTGTGTCTTGAGGTGATGAGTGTGTGGTAGCAAAGAGAAGTGCGAAAGGCAGAGTAGAAGTATTGGGCTTAAATGGAACTGATTCAAGCATGCTGAAGATGCTATTCTCCAGTTCATAAAGGTGATACTTATTCCTTTGTAGACAATGTGTCTTTTGTAGGTAGTGAGCCTCTTGTGAGCAGTGTGCTTGGGTAGTGAGCCCTAATTGGCATGTGTCATTTTGTTCTTTCTATTCTTCTAATAGAGAATACTTTCTTGGGTTAATCACCTTGTGGTTTTTCCCTTAACCGGGTTTTCCACGTCAAAATCTTGGTGTCATATGTGTTGATATGTTTCTGCTTCTGATTTAATGCTTTATGGTTCATGATTAATATTATGCTAATCACTAAAGAAGATTCAAGTGTTTAAATAACAGAAAGTTTCGCACAACTGATTCACCCCCCCTCTTAGTTGTATGCCCTAAGTCTAACAGTACCGTCATCAATAGGTCCCATAGTGAAGCGTGGAAGCGTTTAGTTTGTTGCCTGCTACAGGTCCCTATGGCATGGTGAAACATCTTCATGAAGATTGCGGCACCGGTGCTGTGTGTGTATGTGAGGAAGGTTAAGAAATTATACCTAAGTGACCTCAGGAGGTGAGCTGTGTAGCTCATTTGCTGAGTCAATGTGAGAACCAGTAGTATCTGCCTCTTGATTATTGTCTGGTGATAATATGGTAGTATCTGAGTTAGAGATGGGAACAGAGCATTTCTTTAGAAAAGCATCTCGTGTCACTGGCTTTGTGTAGAACTTTAATCTGTGACCATTAACCAATAAAGAAAACCTAACGACATCTATGGTCTGTAATTTTACTGCTTCATTGGGAAATACCTATTGTATTTCATAAGGTCCCAATCACCTTGATTGCAACTTACCTTTATAGTCCTTGTATTTGGAGTCATACAACAAAGCCCAATCACCTACATGGAATTATTTGGTCTTGATAAACTGGTCATGCCATTTAGTCCTCTATTTTTGAACTATCTCTGTGTGATGGATAGCTTCCATTCTAATTTCATCTAGCCCATTCAGAATATGTACCTTTCCTTTTGTGCTTCTATCAAGTCCATTCCTAGTTCTACTACTGTCCTGAGTGTTTTATATTCAAATTCAATTGGCAGAGTCATTGTTTTGCGATACACTAATTCATAAGGTGTAAAGCCTGTAGTTGTTTTCCATGTTGTCCTATATGCCCACATTGCCTCTGGCAATCTGGCTACCCAGTCTTTCTTGTGAATTTGCACTATTTTGGTCAGAATATTTTCAATCTCCCTATTTGTAACCTCCACCTACCCATTGGCTTGGGGATGATAAGGTGTTGACTTTCTATGTTTGATTTCATATTCTTTAACCAATGCAAAAATGAGTTCAGAAGTGAACTGGGGCCCTTGATCAGTGATAATTTCTCTTGGTGCTCCATACCTAGTGAAGATATCTTCATACAAAAACTTGGCTACATTCCCATCCCTTGCAAATTGGAATGCTTTGACTTCAACCCACTTTGTCAGATAATCAGTGCAAACTAAAATATGCTCTTTGATATTGGATGCAGGTGGAATTGGGCCAATGAAGTCTAGCCCCCATTTGTCAAATGGTGCTAGTACAATTTGTGGCTGCAAAGGCATCTCATTTGTCTTTGTTGGTCTACCCATTCTCTGACATCTATCACAACTCCTTGTATACTTTATTGAATCCTTATGAAGAATTGACCAATAATAGCATGGTGTTAAGACCTTAAATGTTGTCCTCTTGGCTGTAAAGTGACCCCCACAGGGCTCATCATGGCAAGCTTTAAGGATACATCTCTTATACATCTCCTCATAATGTGATCTAGACCAGTATAGAATAAATAACCAACAATCCAAGAATATAAAAAGCTCTTATGCACTAGCTGCCTCTTCTTCCTAGGAGAGAAATGTGATGGTATCTGTCCTGCCACTAGGTAATTTGCAATGTCAACAAACCATGGTGTGTGTATATTGAGAGAAAACAATTGCTCATATGGAAAAGAGTCATCTATAACACCTTCTAATTATGTAGGTAATCTAGACAGAAAATCTGCCACCACATTAGCTTTTCTTGGCTTATCCACTATTGTTATATCAAACTCCTAAAGTAAGAGCAACCATCTGACTAGTCTATCTCCAACCACAAGTTTGTTCATTAGGTACTTGATTGTTGTATGATATGTGTGGATAAAGATTGGATAACCATTGATATAATGCCTAAACTTGTTAATGGCATAGACGACTGCTAACATCTCTTTCTCTATGACAGTGTAGTTTAGTTCTCCTTGTAAGTTCTTGTTGATATAATAGATAATATACTCTTTATTACCTTCCTTTTGACCTAGTACAACTCCTATAGAAAAATCAGAAGCATCAGTGTGTATGTGGAAAGGAAATGTCTAGTTTGGTCCTCTCAGGATAGGTGCTTGCGTTAAAGTTGTTTGAAGTATCTCAAAAGAGTGCTGACATTCTATGGTCCAATCAAATTCTATATCTTTTGTGAGCAGAGTAAACAAGGGTGCTGCAATTTTGCTGAAGTCCTGAATGAATCTTCTATAATATCCTACATGGCCTAGAAAGCTCCTGACATCTTTTTGTTTTTGTGGCACAGGAAGTGTAGAAATGACCTCAATTTTATGGGGATCCACTTGAATTCCTTTACTTGATATAAAATGTCCTAGAACAATCCCTTGAGTCATCATCATGAAACATTTCTCATGACTCAATGATAGATTGTGTTCTTGACATCTTTTGAGAACTTTCTCTAGATTGATGAGTGTTGTTTCATATGTCTCTCCATAAGTGGTGAAGTCATCCATATAAATCTCCATAGAATCATGAGCATAATCTGAGAAGATACTTAGCACTGCCCTTTGGAAAGTGATTGGGGCATTGCATAATCCAAAGTGAAGAACATAATAAGCATAATTACCCCAGGGGCATGTAAATGTAGTCTTATCCTGATCTTCTGGAGCTATCTTGATCTGGTTATAGCCACTAGAGTCATCCAAGAAGGAGAAGTACTTTTTACCTACTAGGGAATCAAGTACTTGGTCAATGAAAGGTAGTGGAAAGTGATCCTTTCTGGTGGTTGTGTTTAGCTCCCTATAGTCGGCACATACCCTCCATTTGCCTCCTTTCTTAGGAACAATAACTAAAGGTGACACCCATTGGCTATCAGAAATAGGGTAAATAAAGCCTGCATCAAGTAGTTTTTGTAGCTTAGTTTTAACTATTTCTCGCAAGGCAGGGTTCATTCTCCTTTGAGGCTGTCTAATTGGCTTGAAGCCATCATTTATGTAAATCCTATGCATGCATAGGTCTGGATCAATTCCCTTCATGTCATTGTAGTCCCATGCAAAGGTTGATGAATGTGCCTGCAACATAGTGGTAAGGGAATTCTGTTATTCTTTAGTTAGGGCATTGTTAATATTCAACATTTTACCTGGCATGATTTCCAATGTCTTGGAAGCTGATTGCACAGAAGAAAGACCATATCCACTAATGTTGGGAACACACTCTTGTGACAATAAAGAGTGGAAAAGTTGGGATATGTCTTCTGAGGAGTTTGCAAGTATAATGTTCTGTAGTGGATCTTGCATACATGCCAGATAATCTTGTTGATACGAGTCCCTACCGCAGTTGTTTTGTATAATGTGGTCAATTAAATCATCCTCATCTTGGTTTGCTAACAGGGGTTGTGTTCAATGGTCATGAGAGTTTGCAAGGAATAGTTGTCCCTTCTTCCAAGGTAGGCCATATAACTTGCTCTAGATTGTCATGAGGTTGGGTTGGTGGATAGATGACCAACTTCTTGGTTATAAATCCATTTGATATTATCATGTTCCCAGACCTACAACCTATGAATGCATCAGCTGTTGCTAACCATGGTCTGCCTAAGATAAGTGGATATCCCACAAGGTTAACTTTTGGCTGCAAGACTATGAAATCTGCAGGATACTCCCATGAGTCTAATTCTATGACTATGTCTTCAATGATCCCCTTAGGTTTTTCTATGGACCTATCTGCCAACTGTTTTAATGTCTTCAATGATCCCCTTAGGTTTTTCTATGGACCTATCTGCCAACTGTAAAACAGTTGGTGTAGGCCTGAGATTAGGTAGCTAAAGTGACTACATTATTTCCTTAGTCATGACATTAATGGTTGCCCCTAAGTCAATCAAGGTATTTTTGATAAGGGTCCCATTTATCTTAACATCCACTATTGGATTGCTAGGGTTTGTATATTTAGGGATAGTTATGTTCCCTAGTGATGGAATAATATAAAAATTTTCATAGTTCTAGTATTTTTGTCCTCAGGATTATGTCATTAGGTTGAAGGATTTCTAGACTTAGGGTTCTTTGCATACCAAAAGAGGTGTTAAACCCTAAACCCCATGCCAAAGTTAAATGTAAAGGCCACATTCATTGTATTTCTTTGGTGACCTCCTATCTCATGTTACCCAAAGTTTAATTTGCTCCCTTATGTCCCCTTGAACGTTATTTGATCGGTCCCTCACTAAACAATTACCTTTTCTAGCCCGCACCTAGAAAAGCTTTATTTTTTAGACCCATTGGCCCCCTTTTCCTAGGAAGAAAAAGATATTTTTAAAAGCATAGATGCCAAGGTCTAGTCCTACTAATTCTCCCTTTTTTTGACAGGTGGCAGTGGTGGTTTCATTTCTGCCATTCTGCCAACAATAAAATATTGACAGAGTTCGCACCTGCAGAATTGTGGAAAGAGTGACAGTTGGTCGGTGACTATCGAGGAGGAAAGGATGGTGGGCCCCAGACAGTGTGGAATGGTTTCTTCATTATTTCTGCCATTTCGCCATACTTCACCAAGGAGTCATTCTGGACGATTGTAGAATGACATAAATCTTGACACGTGGCATTCTAAAAGGATGAGATTGGTGCATTAAATAACAAGAACATGATATGTCATAGTCCTATAGACATGGCCACTTGTTGGAGAGGTGTCCTGATCACGTGCAGTTGATTCAATGGTCATCCACCATTCCGCCAAGACCATATCTCTGGCCATATCCTTTACGTGCAGAATTGCGGAATGTGGTCTTAACTATACTGCAAATGGGATATTTTCTTAGGATCATGGTTGGGAGAGCTATCCGGGTGGAAAGTCATCATTGGGAAAAGAAAACATAATCCTTCTACTATTTAAAGGGCCAAATCAGTGCCGTTGAAGTCAAGCCAACTAGGATCATGATCGACGACCAGGATTTAAAAATGTGACAAAAAGATGAGTTGGTGCTAATCTGATGAGGCTTCATTACAAGCATTAACTGCTCAGGCATGTGCAAAGTCTCCATCGCCGCCACTACAAAGGAATTTATTAACATAAAGATTTGGCTTATGCAGGCTCGACCTTTGGAAATCTGTGCTGCTACTAGGAATGACATTTCATCTGCGATGTGATGAAATTTGACATGATGACAGTGCTAAGTTGAAGAAATCAAGACACCTGACTTGGCATATTCAACACAAGAAGTGATGTTCTCAGTTATGCAGAATTATGAGATCTAATCTTTTTGTTCATTTATAGTAATCTTCACAGGATTTCCATTTATGATTGGAATGCTTTGAAATGACTGTAATTTATTAAACCAAAGAGGTGTGGATGTATGCTTGCATCCTAGAACTTCTGTAAATAGGCAATTGTTGGTGTTACCCCTTATACTGTCTAAAACGTGCCGACAATATGGAGTTCCCCTATTCCTGTGTGTTATGTTTGCTCCCTTGTTCTATCAGATTCTCTTCCTTATTCTCATGGTTATTAACTTGTCCTTATAGAATTAGGAGACTTGGAGTTTTCTTCCTTTGGAATAGGTCATGTAAGCAAAATTTGAGGATAGTAGAAGCATCCATTGAACCTTTGTGATTTCTTCTCCAGTCTCTTATCTCATCTGACGGTGGGTCCTAAGGGTTGATCTCCCAGCTCCAATAGTTCCTTATTTATGAGAGTTGGCAGATTCCCTTCTAGATTAGAGAAGCTTCTCAGCTTCCTTTACCCCTCCCCTACATCTAATTTTTCTAACAGAGAATCAACTCTAGGTGTAGGGAGATTGCCCACTAGGATGATACAGATAAGGGATGAGAGGAGAATTGTTGATGTTGCTACTGTTCTCTTGGCTTGGCTTCCAGTACTTTTTGAAGCCAGCTAGGTGTGGATTCCCCAAGTTTCTGCTCGGTTGAAGTTGCATGAAACTTCTCAACTAGGAGGGTGGGATCACACCCGTGCAATGGAACTCAGAAATAGTGAAGGAGGTGAATTCCTGGGTTTCCTTTCAATGTTGTTCCTTGCATGTTTTCTCATTTCTTGGTGCACGACTTGGAAAGGCAGAGCAGTGAATGCTCTCATTGAGTACTTTGATGGCATTTGAGGAGTGTCTAGTTCCAATGGTATTCGACAATGCATCAATCATCAAAATCCTAGTTGCTTTCCCCACCAAAATAGCAGGACATACAGTTGTGAAGCGGTTACACTGGCCTCCTCTCACAGCTTCATCTTTTGGTTATGAAAATTTGTAACTTCTTTTGTCTAAAGATTGAAGCTTGTCTGCTCCCTTATCTTTATAAAAGGGAATTCAAGGCTTATGAAAATTCATTAGTTCGAGGTCATGTCTTCAGACTTAGTCTGAAATATGGGATCAATCTGGTTAAGGAGGAATTGTAAAAAGTTTGTTTTATGTAATAGATTTAGTTTTCTATTTTCTCAAGTTTCCATTATGAGTTTTAAGATGTTTTGATAGAACTACAAAGGTTGTGTTATAATTTACTGAACAGTTTACTTTACAAATCCTGTTGAGTCTTGAAGTGTACTGTCTCCTACTTCATGTATACAGTTCTACATTTATGAATATATATTTGATTAAGGATCATTTTTATTCATCATCACAGTCTTTCCAGTGTTTGTATATTTTTTCTTGTGGCATTTACTCAAGTAGTAAAATAATTAGTTGCAAGAGAAATACTGAATGTAGTCTTGGTTTATAGGGATAACTAAGCATTGTTGGCTCCAAGATTAGTAAAGTATTTTAATGTAAGGCATTACAATATCTTTACATTAAACTAGGTTTTATTATATCATATGTTCTTTAAGGTTTCTGCAAGCTTCTTGACTCTATGACCCTTGGATAGGCACTGATCTTTTCATGAATATAGTGCTAAGTTTGCATCCCTTTAACTATCCTCATTATTTTAAAGAAAATCAACACACTTTCCCTTCCAGCAATAGGTGTTAGAGTTAAGTTTATTTTACGTGTTCCTTTGCAAAGAAAATGATTAAAGTTTAAGAATCTATCCCATCTCTTTACTTATCAAACATTATTTAAGCAATCTTAAAGGAACACATCTATTATTGGAACAATGTTATTGAGCAAGTATTTCAAGGACCCCCATCCATTTGAATAGAACACAGTTTTTCCCCAAAAGGGAAAGATTTCAAAAAATAGGAACACCCTCCTTGGTTTCACAAAGCCAAAAGTGCAGAGGAAAGAGGGATTGAAAACCCCTGTTTCTTATTCATTGGCCAATCCCTCGAGGCAGGTCAGTTATTAGAAAGTGGCTATTCTATAGATCTATGTTTTTTTCCTTGAGATAAGGTTGGGATTTTAAAACAACCAACAGATTGGCGACTCTGTTGGGGACTAAAACAAGAGCTATGTCTTATCCTAAAAAGTATATGTTCCCTTGCAAGTGCCAACGTTCTTTTACCTAAGGATCAAGAAGTTTCTGTCTAGTTGAGCCACCCACATATTTGTGACTCTATTGGAACATGAAGGTGAAACTATGTTTTATCCTAGGGTCTTATCTAAATAAACCCTCCTATATATTGAAGAGTCAGAGGTCAGATTATCATGTTCCTTACAATAGAAGGATGGTGACTCTACTATGTTTTTTTCATTTGTAGTTGAGGTAGATACAAATCTAATACATCAAGTTTCATATCCCAAGATGTTCTACATAACTCTATTATGAAATAGGATTCAGAAGTTGATTTTAGAGGGAGTAGTATGCTTTCAAGTTTTATTCCTCTATAAGCAGAGGCGACAACTCTATGAGAGAAGAAGTCTGGTGATGCAGTTTGGTGTTCTTGATTTTTCATAAAATCAAAACAAAAGTTTGTACCAGTGGCAAAGGGTTCTTTTTAGGTATTTTATAAAGTTTCAAGAAAGTTTCCCTAGAAATTTAAAGATGTATACTCAACAGTCACACTTCTTTTATCAAGGTGGATTTGTCATGGAAAGGTATAAGGCTATTGACTTTAGTAATATTTGTGGGTTTCCAAACCATGTGCCTAATGAAGTTAGGAGTCAGATAACAAAGTTTAATAATGACAGATCCAAAATAGCTAGTAGCCATTTACAAGAATTTTGTGACTTAATGGGAGATTGTGAAATAGATCATGAGGATGTTGTTATAAAGTTGTTTGTTCAAACTTTTAAAGGAGAAGTTAGAGATTGGTTTGCATGTTTATCCAATCAGTTTATTCTTTCATGGCAAGATTTAAAGTTGGCTTTTATGAAATAGTTTGGGGAAAGGATAGATGTTGGTATATTGATTAAAAAGCTCATGCAGATTGAGAAAGAAGATAAGGAATCAATCCCAGCTTTCAATTTAAGATTTGCCAAAATAGTAAGGGATATTATTAGAAATATTAGACCTAATGTGGCCATGTGTTTGATTATATATCTAGGTGCATTCAATAAAAAGGATAGTTATCGACTAAGAGATAGGAACCCTACTACTATGATGCAAGCATATTCTTTGGCCATGAGTATAGAAAATAATTCAAAACATACAATGATAAAAGATTGTGAAAGTATGGGAAATAGTTATAAAAGGAAGAGTGGATCCATTTGTTCCCCCATTTGCCAAGTGGGAGGCAAACTGGACAGTTTAAATGAACCCATGTTAGGTCAATCAACACATATAACTCAGTGTATTAAGGGGGATAGAGGTTGTGATCAAGACATAAAGGTTCAAAATCTATATAATCTTGTTGTTCTTTCTTCCCCTTACTACCAGAATTAAAGGAAATCTCTAGAACCATATAGGGCAACCTATGAGATAGCTAATACCTAGGTACATAAAGAAGTATCAATTATGGAGGTTCCTCTATCTTGTGAATATGAAGCAAGTTGTGAGGATACCTCCCCTGTTTATGAGGATGTATGTCTTGTATAAAATAACAAGATCTCATCTCCTAGAGGGATAGCTTATTTTGAGTTTGAATATCAAAAGAAATGGGTTCCTGCCAACAATGCAGAAAGTGGTAGGCAATTATCAGAATGCTCATACCAGAGTTATGGAAACTTTGAGTTAGATAATGATACAGGTTATCAGGATAGTGATATTGGAGAGTATGCAAACACAATGCATATAAGAGATAACCCACTTTTTGAGGAGCCTATGGGCTTGTCATCGATAAAGGATATGGAGCCTTATGGATACATAGATAATCCACTTTTTGAAGAGGATCCCGAGGAGGCTAATGAACTAATATTAGTTCAACATATAAAAGTATCTGGGGAAACAAAAAATTCATTAATGGATCAAGACCTAGATGAATCCAAATCCCATATTCACCATCAAATGGAATGGCCAGCTTAAATACTGGAAAATAAAATTAGGGTGTTAGATCTTAAAGAAGAAATTGAGTATGATTGTTTTAGGTTTGACACTGACACAACAAAATCTGAAAATTCCCTCACTACCAACTATAAAATAAATTATGACTACTTTTATTTTCCAGATATATGCAAAAGGCAAAACTTAGAGGAAAATAGTTATCTTAAAATGTTGGATATAATTGAACTAGATGCCGACTCTCTTTTTGACAATATTTTTCAAATATCTATGGTTCATAGTTCAGGGAGACTCTAAAGAAAATAGTTGTCCAAAAGGCTATCCAAGTGTTTGTGGCAGAAACAAGTTAAATCTCAATAAAGTTTTCAGAAGTAGCCTGATGAAGTCACTAGAGAATAGAATGTTTGACAGAGATAGGTTTTGCTTCTTCTCTGCATAATGGCCTGAGGCTATTATGTGTTTGGTCTGCTCCTCTAGAGTTTTTTCTGTGATCTCGTCCTATTTAGGTTGAACAGGCATTCCCAACTAGAGCCACTGATGGAACCATATAGAATTTTTCATAGTTCTAGTATTTTTGTCCTCAGGCTTATGTCATTAGGTTGAAAGATTTCCAGACTTAGGATTCTTTGCATACCAAAAGAGGCATTAAACCCTAAACCTCCATGCCAAAGTTAAATGTAAAGGCCACATTCATTGTATTTCTTTGGTGACCACCTATCTCCTATTACCCAGAGTTTAAGTTGCTCCCTTATGTCCCCTTGAACGTTATTTGATTGACCCCTTGCTGAACAATTACATTTTCTAGCTCGCACCTAGACAATTTTTTTTTAAAGACCCATTGGCCCCTTTTCCTAGGAAGAAAAGGATATTTTTAAAATCATAGATGCCAAGTTTTAGTCCTACTAATTCTCTCTCTTTTTTTACAGGTGGTAGTGGTGGTTTCATTTCCGCCATTCCGCCAACAATAAAATATTGATAGAGTTCGCACCTGCAGAATTGTGGAAAGAGTGACAGCTGGTCGGTGACTATCGAGGAGGAAAGGATAGTGGGCCCTGGATAGTGTGGAATGGTTTCTTTATTATTTCTGCCATTCTGCCATACTTACCAAGGATTCATTCTGGGTGATTGCAAAATGGCAAAAATATTGACACATAGCATTCTAAAAGGATGGGACTGGTGCATTAAATAACAAGAACATGATGTGTCATAGTCCTATGGACGTGGCCAATTACTGGAGAGTTATCCTGGTCACGTGCATCTGATCCAACGGTCATCCGCCATTCTACCGAGACCATATCTCTGGCCATATCCTTTGTGTGCAGAATTGCAGAATGCGGTCTTAACTATACTACAAAGGGGATATTTTCTCCGTATTGTGGTTGGGAGAGCTATCCAGGTGGAAAGTCGTCATTAGGAAAATAAAACATAATCCTCCTACTATTTAAAGGGCCAAATCAGCGCCGTTGAAGTCAAGACAACTAGGATCATGATCGACGACCATAATTTAAAAATGTGACGGAGAGATGAGTTGGTGCTAATCTGATGAGGCTTCATTACAAGCATTAATTGCTCAGGCCTGTGCAGAGTCTCCATCACCGCCATTACAAAGGAATTGATTAACAGAAAGATTTGGCTTATGCAGGCTCGACCTTTAGAAATCCGTGCTGCTACTAGGAATGACATTTCATCTGCTGTGTGATGAAATTTGACATGATGACAGTGCTAAGTTGAGGAAATCATGACACCTAACCTGGAATATTCAATACACGAAGTGATGTTCTTAGATATGCAGAATTATGAGATCCAATCTTTCTATTCATTTATAGTAATCTTCATAGGATTTCCATTTATGATTGGAATGCTTTGAAATGACTGGAATTTATTAAACCAAAGATGTGTGGATGTATGCTTGCATCCTAGAATTTCTATAAATAGGCAATTATTGGTGTTACCCTTATACTATCTAAAACGAGCCAGCAATATGGATTTCCCTTGTTCCTGTGTGTTCTATTTGCTCCCCTGTTCTATCAGATTCTCTTCCTTGTTCTCATGGTTATTAACTTGTCCTTAGAGAATTAGGAGATTTGGAGTTTTCTTCCTTTGGAATAGGTGGTTTAGGAAAAATTTGAGGATAGTAGTAGCGTCCATTGAACCTATGTGATTTATTCTCTGGTCTCTTATCTCATCTGATGGTGGGTCCTGAGGGTTGATCTCCCAGCTCCAGTAGTTCCTTATTTCTAAGAGTTGGTAGATTCTCTTCTGGAGTAGAGAAGCTTCTCAGCTTCCTCTACCCCTCCCCTACATCTAATTTTCCTAATAGAGCATCAACTCTAGGTGTGCGGAGATTGCCCACGAGGATGATACAGATAAGGGATGAGAGAAGAATTGTTGTTGCTGATGTTCTCTTGGCTTGGCTTCTAGTACTTTTGAAGCCAGCCAGGTGTGGATTCCCCAAGTTTTTGCTCGGTTGAAGTTGCATGAAACCTCTCAACTAGGAGGGCGGGATCACACCCGTGCAATGGAACTTGGAAATAGTGAAGGAGGTTCAGAATTCCTGGGTTTCCTTTCGATGTTGTTCCTTGTATGTTTTCTCATTTCTTGGTGCACGGCTTGGAAAGGTAAAGTAGTGAATGCTCTCATTGAGTACTTTGATGGCATTTGAGGAGTGCTTGGCTCCAACGGCATCTGGTAATGCATCAATCATCAAAAGCCTAGTTCCTTTCCTTGCCAAAATAGGACATACAATTGTGAAGCGGTTACACTAGCCTCCTCTCGCGGCTTCATCTTTTGGTTATGAAAATTTATAACTTCTTTTGTCTTAAGCCTAAAGCTTGTCTGCTCCCTTATCTTTATAAAAGGGAATTCAGGGCTTATGAAAATTCATTGGTTTGAGGTCATGTCTTCAGACTTAGTCTGAAATATGGGATCAATCTGGTTAAAGAGGAATTGTAAAAAGTTTGTTTTATGCAATAGATTCAGTTGTCTATTTTTTCAAGTTTCCATTCTGAGTTTTAAGATGTTTTGATAGAACTACAAAGGCTGTGTTATAATTTATTGAACAGTTTACTTTACAAATCCTGTTGAGTCTTGAAGTGTATTGTCTCCTACTTCATGTATACAGTTCTACATTTATGAATATATATTTGATTAAGGGTCATTTTTATTCATCATCATAGTCTTTCCTGTGTTTGTGTATTTTTTCTCGTGGCATTTACTCAAGTAGTAAAATAATTAGCTACAAGAGAAATACTGAATGTAGTCTTGGTTTACAGGGATAACTAAGCATGGTTATCTCGAAGATTAGTAAAGTATTTTAATGTAAGGCATTACAATATCTTTACAGTAAACTAGGTTTTATTATATCATATGTTCTTTAAGGTTTTTGCAAGCTGCTTGACTCTATGACCCTTGGATAGGCATTGATCTTTTCATGAATACAGTACTAAGTTTGCATCCCTTTAACTATCCTCATTATTTTAAAGAAAATCAACACACTTTCCCTTCTAGCAATAGGTGTTAGGAGTTAAGCTTATTTTACATGTTCCTCTACAAAGAAAATGATTAAAGCTTAAGAATCTAGCCCATCTCTTTACTTATCAAACATTCTTTAAGCAATCTTAAAGGAACACATCTGTTATTGGAACAGTGCTATTGAGCAAGTGTTTTAGGGACCCCCATCCATTTGAATATAACGCTATTTTTCCCCAAAAGGGAAAGATTCCAAAAAATAGGAACACCCTCCTTAGTTTCACAGAGCCTAAAGTGTAGAGGAAAGAGGGATTGAAAACCCCTGTTTCCTATTCGTTGGCCAATCTCTCGAGGCAGGTCAGTTATTAGAAAGTGGCTATTCTATAGATCTGTGTTTTTTCCTTGAGATCAGGTTGGGATTTTAAAACAACCAACACCTAGCATGATATCAACAAGGTTCCCTTGGACATGGACTGTTTGAGGATCCTTTCTTTTTCTCCTTGGATTTTTAAGGCAAAGTTCCCTTACTATTTTTGGTATAAATTAAGATTTCCTTGATAGCTTGGATGAGGGGGGTTTTGATATTGACATTCTTGAGTTGTCCTAATAGATCTATCTTAGCTTGGGTATGATGTTTTGTAATGTCTAAACACTTAGGGAAAGGAGGCTTTGGACTTGAGATAGTCTGATTTACCTGATTTGACTCAGGTACTAGGGGTGAATTATCTAAAGCTTCAGCTATGGGTTCCTCATCTACCATCTCAGTAATTTGGGGAGATGAAGGTACAACTAATGTTTTACCTGATCTGAGGTGGATATCACTCACCTCTACTCCATAAGTGGGGTATTGAATAGCCTCGTTAGTGTATTCTTATTGGGCATGCTTGTTATTGGGGTTAGGTGCAGGTTGGGTAGGCAGTTGTGGTGCTCTTGGTGGCTAAGATGGTGGGTTTGATGGATTGGGCATAATAGCCTGCTATTGTGGCTAAGAAGGCAACAAAGGTTGTGAGTAATGTTAGATTTAGGATAGACAACTGAGAACGGGGGGTGAATCAGTTGTCCAAAACTTTCTTCCAATTTAAACACTTAAATCCACTTTGTAATTTAGTAGCACAATAACAATTCAATAATGCATTTAAACCAAGAGCAAAAACACATCAACACATAAGACACCAAGATTTTGACGTGGAAAACATAGTTAAGGGAAAAACCACAGGGTGATTAACCCAAGATTGTATTATTTGTTAGAAGAATAGAAAGAACAAAATGACACATGCCAATTAGGGCTCACTGCCCGAGCACACTTCTCACAAGAGGCCCACTGTCTACAAGAGACACACTGTCTACAAAATAGTAAGTATCACATACATGAACTAGAGAATAACATCTTCACCATGCTTGAATCAGTTCCATTTAAGCCCAATACTTCTACTCTGCCTTTCGCTTTCCTCCTCGCTACCACACACTTATCTCCAATGAATACACTTTGAAATGACTTCACAATTCCTTATTTATACAAGACATCGACTTAGGAATAATCATCTAAGTCGGCAAAACATCTATAAGTACATCTGCAAGATGTGTAACCCATCCAGTCTGCGAGTTTTAGGAAGGACACCATCATCTGGAAATTATTCTTCAATTGCGAGTTCCAAATTCAATGCGGACCACCAACACGAACTAGACACGATCCAAAGACCTCCACAAGCTTGCCTGAATCACCAAGAACATCCACACTTCTTCTGTTTACTGAAATCCTTCTCTCCTTCATCTAGAACCTCAAGAACATAGTATGTCATCACTGTCACAAAGGAATAGATGCTTGCGGACCTTCAAACCATGAACCAAACGAGTTGACACTTCACAAAGACTTCTTGAACACTCCCTCAAATCTGCAGAACAGGATAATGCATTTCCGGATCTCACCGGACCTGTCTGTATCACTCAGTCACCTTTGAACACCTATCAGAGCCAATTTTACTTGAGTGGCCACAACTTCTTCAGATCTTCATGCGGAGCTCTGAAATCTCTACTAGATAACTTTAAGACACATATCTACAAACCCTTTAAACCGTATCCTTTGATCCTCATCCTATCTTGCACTTTTACCTTACTGTTTTCATTATTCTTCACTGTTCCTGGTATGACCAATATCCTCAGCAAACAGTTCATCCAATCCTTATCATTAATGCAACAGGAGTATGTTGACATCAATGACAACACCAGTTAGGCCCATACTTGCAACAATCTCCCCCTTTGTCATTGATGGAAACATATGATGTGAAAAACTATTTTGACCATCGAGACAAGAACTTCTCCTTACTGTCACAACTCCCCCTATCAACAACAACCATTCACATGTCTTATTTTCCTTTCCTGCTCCCCTTTTGATGAGCGACCACTTGTTTTTCACATGTCTTCTCTCCCCCTTTGACATCAATGGCAAAGGGCACATACTTGCAATTTCACCACTTCAGAGTCATACCAGCTACTCCCCCTGAGTAGCAGCTCCCAATCATCAATCCGGACCACAAGATATGACTGTGATAACCACCGGACTGATGCACATCAGTGCACCTTAGTTCATCACCGAAGGGGCAATAACCCCTAACTTCTCCCTGAGATACTCAAAAGAGTCATTAGGTAGAGGTTTAGTAAAGATGTCTGCAATCTGATCCTTGGATGGCACAAACTCTAATCTAACTTCATTCTTGTTCACTTGCTCTCTTAAGAAGTGAAACTTGATGGATGTATGTTTAGTCTTTGAATGCAACACTGGATTCTTAGATATATTTATTGCACTTGAATTATCACAGAAGATTGTGATAGGCTCCTCATACTCCACTCTTATGTCTCTTAGAATTTGCTTCATCCACAAAACTTGAGTACAACTACCTGCAATTGCAATATATTCAGCTTCAGCTGTGGACAGAGATATTGCCTCTTGTTTCTTGCTCAACCAAGAAACCAATCTCTTCCCCAAAAAGAATGGTCCACCACTGGTACTCTTCCGATCATCCATATCTCCTACCCAATCTGCATCTGTATAAGCATGAAGAGAAAAATCATAATCTCTGGGATACCATAATCCATACTCAACTATCCCTTTTAGATATCTAAAAATCCTCTTGATTGCTATGACATGAGATTCTCTAGGATCAGCTTGAAATCTAGCAACAAGACCAACAACATTCATAATGTCAGGTCTGGTTTGAGTGAGATACAACAGTCCTCCAATCATTGACCTATATTTTATCTGATCAGCTTTGGGAGAGTCATCATCTTTGCTCAACTTACATCCAATTTCCATGGGAGTACTCATTAGCTTTGAGTCTTCCATCCCAAATTTCTTCAACAATTCTTTCACATATTTTGAATGAGAAATGAAGATTCCTTTCTTTGTTTGAGTGATTTGTAGACCCAAAAAGAAATTCATTTCCCCAAGCATGGACATCTCAAATTCACTTTTCATTTGATTTGCAAAAGTTTTGCACATACTATCTCTTCCTCCAAAAATGATATCATCAACAAACACTTCAACAATCAAGATGTTTTCATGATCAATTTTGAAATACAAATTACTATCAGCAGTACCTTTGTTGAAACCAATCTTCAAAAGATGCTTATCCAATCTTTCATACCAGGCTCTTGGGGCTTGCTTCAGTCCATACAGAGCTTTCTTTAACTTGCAGACCATATCACCATGATCAAACAATTGAAATCCATCTAGTTGCTCAATGTATACTTCTTCTTCCAAGTCTCCATTCAGGAAGGCAAACTTGACATCCATCTGATATACTTTGAAATCCTTGAAAGAAGCAAAAGAAACAAAAAGTTTGATTGCTTCAATTCTTGCCATCGGAGCAAAAGTTTCTTCAAAATTAACTCCTATTTGAGAGTAACCCTTGCAGACCAATCTGACTTTATTTCTGATTACTTCACTAACTTCATTCAGTTTGTTCTGGAAGACCCATTTGGTTCCAATCACATTCTTGTTACTAGGTCTGGGAATAAGATCCCAAGTGTGATTTTTCTCAATTTGCATCAGTTCTTCCTCCATTGCTTTAGACCAATTTTCATCGTTGCAAACTTCATTCACTGTCTTAGGTTCAATCTTTGAAATCAGACAATATTTATCTAACTTTTGAGCAATCCTTCTTCTTGTTTGTACACCTTTGCTTTTATCACCTATGATCTGATCCTCAGAGTGGTTCAGTCTTACATACCTGGGAACTTTGGGAGTTTCTTGCACATCTGATTCTTGATCAGGCTCATTAAAACTCATCTGTTCTTCCTAATTTACCAGATCAGTTTGAATCTGAATTTCAAAAAAACGCTTGAGCTCCTTGAATCAGAGCACCATTTTGATCATCTTCATCATATTCATAAAACCTTGAGGGTTTTTCAATTCCTTCATCAACCTTCACATTTGTACTTTCTATAATCTTTCTCAGTCTCTTGTTATAACACCAGTATGCTTTGCTTTATGTAGAGTAACCCAAGAATATTCCTTCATCACTTCTAGCATCAAACTTGCCTAGATCTTCATCTTTCTTAACGTAATATTTGGTACCAAAGACTTTGAAATACCTCACAGTAGGAGTGATGCCAAACCAAAGTTCATAAGGAATCTTACTGGTATTGCATTTGATTTGAACTCGACTGAGAGTATAGACTGCAGTGTTGACAACTTCTCTCCAATAGATATGAGGAACATTTGCTTCCATCATCATTGTCCTAGATCCTTCCTGGATGGTCCAGTTTTTTCTCTCAACTACTCCATTCTGCTGTGGAGTCCTAGGGGCAGACAACTATCTCTTTATTCCATGTTTTTCACAAAATTCTATGAACTCACTGAATGTGAATTCTCCACCTCTATTAGACCTTAGACATTTTAATTTTGATCCGGTTTCATTCTCTACCATAGGCTTGAATATTTTGAATTTCTCAAGAGCCTCTAATTTCTCCTTCAGAAAAGTTACCCACATCATCCAGGAATAGTCATCAATTAGCAACATGAAGTATCTATCACCTTGCACACTCCTGATTCTTGCCGGACCACAAAGATCAGTATGAACTAAGTCCAATAACCCGGTAGAAGATTGTTCATTTCTTTTGAATGAGACTCTGCTTTGTTTACCCAACTAACATTCTTTGCACAAACTATTTGTAGGTTTCACCAATTTTGGAAGATCTCTTACAGCCTGAGTATTGCTTATCTTGATGATATTATCAAACTTCACATGACACATCCTCCTATGCCATAACCAACTTTGATCAATTTGCACAAATAGATAACTTTTACCAACTAAATGGAAGATGTTACCTTTTGTTTGGGTACCGGATGCAATCTCTATTCCGGAACTCTCAAAGATCTTGCAATTTCCATTCTTGAATATGAGATCATAGCCTTTGTCCACCAACTATCCAACACCGAGAAGATTGTGCTTCAATCCTTCAACATACCGTACATTACTAGTTTTGTTGCTTCCATCAAAAGAAATAGTTCCTCTACCTCTGATTCTACCAGCAGAATTATCACCAAACTTTACCACTCCTCCTTCATATCTTTCCAAATCTATGAAATTATTTTTATCACCTGTCACATGGTGAGAGCATCCACTGTCAATGACCCAATCATGAACGTAGTAACAATTCTTTTGGAACCTTGGCTTGTTAGGATTTGGCCTTGAAAATCTATCCGGACACCTTGAGGCAAAATGACCAATCTTATTGCAGTTAAAACACTTAAAAGACAATTTCCTTTCATACTTACCAGATCCTCTTGGCAGTCTTTTTGCAATAAGAGCTTCAAGTTGTGCAGTTTCAGCTTCTTCTTCTTCCAAGTCTTTTCTTGCTTTTTCATACCATGATAGTTTCCTTGAAGAGTTCTCTCCCGGATCAAACCTTTGTTTACCTTTTACAGAGGCATTGGCTTTGAATGCTGATTCAATCTTTCGGGGGGCATCTCCAAACTTGATCATTTCAAATGCAACCAGTTTACCAACCAATTAATCTCTTGTGACGGTTGTATGGGCTCTGAATTCTTCAATGGCAGCAGCTTTGATTTTATAAGAAGCAGGAAAGGATCTGAGAACTTTGCCAACAATCTCATCTTCATCCAAGACTCCACCAGCACATGTAATGCCACAAACAAGCTCATTTACTCTTGGCATAAAAGTAGTGATATTTTCATCTTCTCTCATCTTCAGATTTTCAAATTTCCCTTTCAGACTCTATAACCTTACACATTTAACATACTTGTCTCCTTCATAAAGAAGTTCCATTTTTTCCCAAATCTCAAAAGCAGGTGGTATATCAACAACATTTGAAAGCTCTGAATCAGATAATGCGCTTAGAAGAGCTTCTATAGTCCGCAGATTGTTCTCAGCATCTGTGATTTCATTTTGGGTTTTCGGGCCACCCTGTGGAGGAGTATACTTTGTTGAAGCCATGTTCCAGTACTGCATTACCATACATTGCAAGTGACATTTCATGCAACTTTTCCAAAGATTAAAATTGGTTCCATCAAACTTCGGACTATCCTTCTTATAGGACAACATCCTGGATCTCCTCAAACGGTTAAGCTCCTTTTAGATGAACTTGGCTCTGATACCAATTGTTAGATTCATGATAGACAACTAAGAGGGGGGGTGAATTAGTTGTCCAAAACTTTCTTCCAATTTAAACACTTAAATCCACTTTGTAATTCAGTAGCACAATAACAATTCAATAATGCATTTAAACTAAGAGCAACAACACATCAACACATAAGACACCAAGATTTTGACGTGAAAAACCCAGTTAAGGGAAAAACCACAGCGTGATTAACCCAAGATTGTATTCTCTGTTAGAAGAATAGAAAGAACAAAATGGCACATGCCAATTAGGGCTCACTACCTGAGCACACTTCTCACAAGAGGCCCATTGCCTACAAGAGACACACTGTCTACAAAATAGCAAGTATCACATACATGAACTGGAGAATAGCATCTTCACCATGCTTGAATCAGTTCCATTTAAGTCCAATACTTCTGCTCTGCCTTTCGCTTTCCTCCTCGTTACCACACACTCATCTTCGATGAATACACTTTGAAATGACTTCACAATTCCTTATTTATACAAGACATTGACTTAGGAATAATCATCTAAGTCGGCAAACATCTATAAGTACATCTGCAAGATGTGTAACCCATCTGGTTGGCCAGTTTTAGGAAGAACACCATCATCTAGAAGTTATTCTTCAATTGCGAGTTCCAAATTCAATGCAGACCACCAACATGAACTGGACACAATCCAAAGACCTCCACAAGCTTGCTTGAATCACCAAGAATATCCACACTTCATCTGCTTACTAAAATCCTTCTCTCCTTCATCCGGAACCTCAAGAACATAGTCTGTCATCACTGTTACAAAGGAATAGATGCTTGCGGACCTTCAAACCATGAATCAAACGAGTTGACACTTCACAAAGACTTCCTGAACACTCCCTCAAATCTGCAGAACAAGATAATGCATTTCTAGATCTCACCGGACCTGTCTGTATCATTCAGTGACCTCTGAACACCTGTCGGAGCCAGTTTTACTTGAGGATAAAACCCTGATCTAATGCGCTCTTATTAACTCGAGGAAGGCAGATTGCAAGTTCTTAACATTCATCTTACCAGAGCTAAGAAGTCTCAACCACAGTGCCAAAGATAATTTGAGAAGGTTAAGTTTGTGATGGATGGAATGAGGATTCAAAATCTCCAACCACAACACCCTTGTAGAGGGATATCAACCAAGGATCAAAATGCATATCTCATGCGCCATGATGAAAGATCATGTTAAAATCAGGAGAGATCAAATTCTTGATCTAGTGCGCCATCTCAATGGTAAAAGTTAAGAATGTTTTAAGAGTTTCATAGAGGATCCAAATACCTCAACTACTGCTCCCCTTCAAGGATGGGATGGATGTGGCATAAAATCTAGTTTTAAACACTTTTAAGAAGTCTTCAAGTTATTGAATTGATGCGCCTTCATTGATAAGTTTCTTGATTTGTTTTCAAAGAGGATTGGAGTTCTTGATCTAATGTGCTAGGAAGATCAAGTTGATTTCAGTATTATAAGATGAATTCAAATCCCTTAGCTAGAGTGCCTTCCACGAAGAAATAAGATTTAACTCTTCAAACTCATATCAAGGAGAAATTCAATAACTTCTATCTAGTGCGCCAATCTTTAGAGGATTTCGAATAGTTATCTAGTGCGCTTAGAGCAAGGAGGAATCACAATGTTCAACCACTGCGCCCTTCTAAAACTTTAAAATTTTCTAAAGGCAAACTTGATTTCCATTGAAGTTCGCACCAAATTGAGTACAAAATGAATAATTAAATGTTTTTCAATGCATTAAATGGGGTCGGCCTAGGCAGGTTGTTAGTTTTAAATACAAATTATATATATATCTGCCTTTTTAGATTTCATTTCATCACTTATTAAAGAGCAAATTTGCCTCAAGCAACATAAGCAAAGTAATATCCTAAGAAGAGCAGGTCTGATTTCTATCAAATTGGGTCTGAATTTGATCAAGTTTTGAAAACATCCATTCAAATCAGTCTTTTGAAAGTTTGATCTAGAGGTAAAATCCTTCCACTTTCAACAGATTGATTTGAGTTTCAAACAAAATTGTTCAAATGTTAGTGAATTATAAGATGAGTAAACCATGATGAAATCTTTGAGTCTAAAGGACATGATCTTCTTGTAAAAAACTTTATGTTAGAAAGATAGAAATCAAAAGTCTAATGTAATAAGAAGACTGAAATAAGTTGTTTAATCACTCATATTTGGAGTTACTTATTCGTGTCAAGTTTGTAGGATCATGTCAATGACGTCAAAGGAAAGACAAGCAAGGATCCACATGGATGCTAAAGGCAAAGTCCTGGAGTCAAAGCTCATTTCAAGATGGACGAACATTGGAGATACAAACATGGGCAACAATAATCTAGAAGATATTACATCCGTGCTTCAAGAACCCACTGGGGGTAGTCTTGCTAGAGCCATTGTAAGGAGTGGAGCTATTGAAGATGCTTGTTTTCCGCCGGTTCTACCTTGTCCGGAAATGACCATAGCATGTGTTAAGAAGTATGACAAGGATACTAGGCAAATTGTGGCCAAAGATGGAACAGTGCTAGCTTACTTGCAAAAGGAAGCAATTGAAGACACCTTCAACATTCCAACTAAAGACAGGATGATCGACATTTCCATACGCCAGGGTCAACAAGAATATGATGCTGATTCAAAGAAGAGATTGCAAGAGATGAAGAGGGAATGGATGACAAATCCATCCATGAAGTTCAATACAAATAACCCTCCACAATTTCACAAATCAGACTTTCATCCGGAGATTGGATACTTGATCATGTTCCTCAATAGAGTAACAGGTATGCCACAATCAGCAACCTTTTAGTCATGGATGTATTCCTTCATCAAGTTGGTTCTCAAAGGAAAGATGATTGATTGGGCCAGACTCATCAGTCAAAGCATACATGAGCAGCTTATCAACTTTTCAAGTACTAAGTCATTCCTTATGAGTTATTATGTAGTATATCTTCTAGCAAGGAATGAAGTTTATCCAGGTTTGACTAGAAAAGGAGAAGTTGGAATTGGACCAAATAAGTACTTGTCACATCAATGTTATCCTCAGTTACATCTCAAGAACATTAATCACTATATGAGGTTCAATGATGCATTCGCTATGTTCATATTGAAGAGATTGAGAGGAGAATTCCACAAAAGATTATCAAATGCAGCAAGGGAATTCATTGGAACATATGGACATTGGTACACCCAGCATGAAAGATATACATACATAAGGATCCAGGGTTTCACATCTTATCCATACAGGTTACCGAGATATCCAACCAATAGGATGGTGATGTTGGAAGTTTCAAGACAACTCCTGGAACTTATCAAACTGCAAAAGTTGAAGAAGAAAGGAGGGATCCAGTTTCCACTTGTTCTTGGACAAAACTTTGAGTGTCCATCATTAGCAGCAGCTGAATATTCTGAAATGGAGCTTTAGGCATATCATTTACAAACTCATGGTACCAAAAGGCTTAATTTTGATCCTTTCAAAGTTTGCTGGAAATACAACAGAGAGTACAAGCATGTCATGTAGTTAGAAGATCATTAGGCAAATGTAAAAGATGAAGATGATATTCGAACACTCAAGTATTCAAGACTTACATGGGATCTAGTAAGAGCGTCCAAGGTATTCCGAATCCCGGATCAGTTCATAGAAGATGATACTATGTTGATAGATGAATTGGAAAAGATAAAGGATTTACCCTATATAGTTGATTGGTCAAGGAGGGATGTATCTGAAGAACTAATGGAGCCTGTCCTAGCTATGACACAAGCATGTATAACTCAGTTGCTACAAGAAATGAATGAGGAAAGGTAGATTCTTACATATAATAAGATGGATGAAGAAGAGTTGGGACAACATAGTGCACATAGTGGACTCCAGCACAGTGGAAGTGATCAAGGCGACAATCCAGCTAGGAAAAGGAAAAGACCTAGTCAGGATCAAGGAGAATCAAGTCAAAGACCTAAGAAGAGGAATAGTCAATCTACTTCATCTAGTTTACAAGAAGGGACTTCAAATGCTCATATTCCAATACAAGAAGTTGAAGTAGTTGAAGAAACTGTGGCAATTCCGTCTGAAGAGATTCATTCAAGTCCAACTATTGAAATAGAGGAAGATGATGTTGCTGATCAAGAAATGGAAGGACAAGCAGAATCTGATGAAGATGCAGCACGTGTACAATACAATCAAGTACAAAGACAACAAGATCTTTCTGCGTTTCCATCTTGGTTGAGGCAGAGAATTGAAGAAAGTACAATCATAGAAACATATCAGCCTGCTATGGTAGAAGAATTGCTTATGAGTGCATAGAAGAGTAATCAAAAGAAGAAAGCAGCTGTCTTTTCAAAAATTACTCAAGATCCTTCTAGAAATAGAGAGGTACATGTAGTTGTTCCTAGAGTTGAGAAAGATCTAGAAGACATGGCACCTCAAGATTACAATGTGACTACTATTGATATGGGTCCAATCATAGGAGAACAAATAGAAGAGGAACTTCAAGAATCAGTTAACAATGTAAAAATCATGCTAAAACAGGAAAGAGAAGCTAAGCAAAAAGTGGAGCAAGACTTCAATACACTAAAGCAATATATCCAACAAGTCATGCAACCCATCCAACAGAAGGAAGCCACTCCAGTACCCCCGTCCATTCTTTCACAAGAAACAATATCACAAGTTGAAGGTATGAGAACTTCATCTCAGCTAATGAACGGGTGGATAGAGAAGATAGAGAAAGCATACATTTATCTTGAAGAGATTGTGCAAGTTCATGATAGAGTCATTAACCTCAAGGATAGAGTTCAATCTCTACTAAAGACATGTGCTGAGTTCAAGCCTATCAAGGAGCAATACATGCCACATCGCAAGAGTTTGATGGAAACTCCGATCGAAGATTTAGTTTGAGATAAGGTGATTGATCAAAATACTTCACATGAATTCACCACTTGGTATTTCTCCTTTCACAACAAGGGGCGGCTGATTGATAAGATTGAGGTGGATATGTCTAGAATAAGAAGTGTTCTTCTAAGGACACAAAATCATGTGCACACTTTGTTGACAACAATATGCAATCCATATGGAGAGATCACCATTGAAAACATGAAGCAACAGGTCAAGGCATTTTACTTTCAGGGTGATGGGATTGATGAGGGACAACTGGATAACATATTCACACTTGCATTTCATCTTGGAGCAAACAAGTCATGGATAGCTGACTGGGAGAAGACACTTGGCATCTATGAGTCGGATGTGACAACTGCAGAAGGATCCATTAATGCTGTGACAAGTGTACCAATGGGAGACGTTGCTCAAGTTGTGTCTAGATTCATTGCACTTCATGGTACTACCATATGAAAGGATATGATGTGGCATCCTTATCTTCTTGGGAAACGTGCCTTTGTTCCCTCTTTGTATGCTAAAAATAGAAGTTTGTTGTAACCACCTACTTAGGTGGCATCATCTGGTCCATTGGCTTTGCCAATAGATCTTGACCCTTCATGTATTCTTGAGGTCTATATAAGGGCTCCTTTTGTTCTCATTTGTAAGATTGAAGACTCTAAAAATTGTTGCAAGAGCTCTTTGAAATAATATAAGACTCATTGTTTGGTGATTCTATATATGTTTCTAAGTGTTGCATGGTTTCTGATTCCTTCAAGCGAATGTTAAGTTAATTAAGTTTTCTTTTCAAGTATTATGTTAGTTGGTGGAAGGTTTTACTATTGTTTGTGGTGAAATCTATATGTTCACACCATTTGTAGTTTGTGGCTTGCAAATTGCAGTGTATGGTTGGTCTGAACGAATTGAGCTTAACTTTGATCTTTATGTTTGTTGAATTCTTATGAGTATAAGTGATTTAAATATCTTGTATAACCCTAGAAGATAGCATCAACCTTGTGTAGTTGTTTAATCTGGCAAAACAAAAGTTGGTTTGATTTCACTTGAGCAGTAATCATCCCTTACATCTAGGATTAGATCAGTTTCACTAAACCCTTTATCTTTTGTCTTTTTTATCAATCTGGTTAGAATTTAGGATCAAGTACTTCATTGCTATATCCTACATCATAAGTTGTAGTACTTAGATATTCTGGATGTTTGCCTCTATTATTGAAACAACAAGTTGTTAGAACAATTGTGTAAGCCCCTTTGTGTTTATCAACAAAATCATACTAAGTCATTGAGCTATCCATCACGAAATATAAGAAAAGGAACCTTGGAGTTGTCTCGTCTGATCACTTTGTTTAGCATTCGAGAGGCTTTGCTCAAGAGAGAGTTGGATACCTCGTGTTTTACTCTATTGTTGACTTGTCGAAAAACAATCATCAACACCACCCCTCATCAGGATATGTCCCTGGAATGCCAAAAATGATTCAGAAACATCTTGGGGATGTGAAGAATAAATGTAGACACATAAGGGATGTGCATCGGATGTACCGCTCGTATCCCTTAGAATTTGTCATCTTTAAACAAAATAACAATTTGTGGATGCTAACTCAACTCTTGCATAGAAAGAACATGCCACATATTTCCCAAAGTGATTGTCTTATCTTTTTTCAAAGATAACTGAATTATTATCCCTTTCCTTATATAAAGTATAGCTTTCCATCACCAAGACCAGCTCATATATTGGATTCATATGCAAGGAAAAACCTAAATGAATGATTTTTTTTGTCGTCTTTAAACAAAATAACAATTTGTGGATGCTAACTCAACTCTTGCATAGAAAGAATATGCCACATATTTCCCAAAGCGATTGTCTTATCTTTTTTCAAAGATAATTGAATTATTATCCTTTTCCTTCTATAAAGTATAGCTTTCCATCACCAAGACCAGTTCATATATTAGATTCATACACAAGGAAAAACCCAAATGAATGATTTTTTTTTGTGATATACGTAATGCTCCATCATCAAATTAGATATTAGGATTCTTCACATTCTTCGAAAGCAACAAACATGATTTCTTTAAGACTTTGTTTCTGCTATTAGTATATATCTTCTTTGGCAATTTTTTCTGGTGTTCAATAACTGTTTGCTTAACAGTTGATTCTTAAAAAGTTCTTATTACGATAATTTAATTCTTGAATCATAACTAGGAGATGAAGGATTATTCATAGATACTATTCCATTACTACTGATTGCTTTTGCTACATTTTGCCTCTGCCTATAGCATTTTCTGAAAAAACGCTTCTTAACTAACTATTCTTAAACTACTCTCAAATTGAACCCTATTACATTGTTTTTGCAAGAAGTAGCTGGGCTAACATAGGATGCTAGAGAAATCATTTTGTACTTAAATACTCACTTTCTCTAATATAAAACTTTCTTTTGTTATCCCCTTTACTATTGCTTACGCTCCTAAATAGTATCAGAGTGAGATTGCTCTAAAAGGTGGGTTGGAGAATAAGCCATGCATAGAAGAACCCCATCAAGAAAGGGGAAGCAATAGAGATGTGAGATTGTCAGTGAGACCATCAAGATGATCAGACTTGTGAATAGGTTGTAGTGGCATACATTTTTCATTAATAGCTATGGTTTGTACAAGGAGAAACCTTCACTGCTGGATCAAGCTGCTCAGTGATTGGCAATTACTGTCCATTGATATAGAGTTATTCAAAAGATTGTATCGTGTAGGAGACACTTGGTATGAAATTCTTACTATGATATGTGAACCCTTGACCAAAGGTGGTCTTGTTTAGTTCACAGAGTTGAGTGTGTTTTACAAACAACTATTACAAAATATTGAAGTTGCAAAGTGGTTGAGTTGTAGGCCTCCTATTGCATATTTCTAAAAATCCCTGTCTATGTTGACTTTAACTGGAAAGCGAGTCTCAATGCAGATGATATTTTTCAAGTTTTTGGTGGACCTGTTGATGTGTTTTTCTTGCACATGCAAACTCAGAATAAATTACTAAGGTAATCTATCCTCTCTTGAACAAAGATACCCAAAAGCTAAACAATGTGATCAAGTGGGTTATCTCCAAGGTTCCAGTACGTTGGTTCTCAACCTGCTCATAGGATAGCCTCAGTTAGTATGATCTGATTTTGTTGTTTCCTCAAAGAGACTTACGTAGACTTCTTGCTTCACTCAGCTTATTTATCCTTATAGTGTGGATGAAGTATACACAATGCCTCAATAATAAAGAAAAGGAAAAAGATGAGGGTTTAGAGAAGCTAATCTAAGGTCAATGAGGCAGTGATGATGCATGAATAGACAAACTCCTCAAATAACCTAACTCCACTTCACCAAGAATGCCTACAACTACATGGAGTTGGTGCAATCTCCTAAGGATAGCTAATGGTTTTCATGTTATGAACTTTCATTCAAACACCCACAGTTGGCACAGTTTGAATACATATCCACAACCGAACTAAAGCAAATTGTAATGAAGCTCAGACTAGCTTTACACGACATTCCACCAGCGATGGATGTGAAAAGCATGAGCTAGGAGTTGATCAAATATTCAATGCATACATGCATTACATCAATGAGCTAGTACTATTCTACTTCTAATATACTTAGAAACATCTCTCCACTGCATCAAGATACAAGAAACCATGTTATTTCACAAGACAACACTTAGCACCAAGTGAGCTCCAATGTCTTTGCATTAATCTTGAGAAATATTTACAACAATTTTCAAGTACTCTCTGAGAATTTTGAGAGTCTCTTCCTACTCTACTTCTCTACTCTACTGCCAACAAAACTAACTATGAACTAACTGTTACAAATGAGGCAACAAGGCCTTTATATAGTTTTCCAAAATACAATGGAAGGTCGGGATTGATCTGTGATTATGCCTATTTTTAGCATTTTGTACATAGAAAAGAAGAGGGAATGAAGCCACACTTCACAAGGTGTTAAAGATGATGAGTTGGAAGACTTCTCCCTGGGAGCACCCTTATCCTCTTGTTTGTGCATGCAGATACAATGTACTTTGACAAGGATGACGTGGCAACATCTGATTGGTGAGGATAATGTACATGCCACATAGGTGCCACCTCAGCAACTCCTATGGATTCCAGCAGTTTATTCAATTTGCCTTTGGCATATTGTCAAATTGCATCATCTGTGTGATGTCTTCGAATGTGATTGCTTTGAACTTGAATGTTTGGGAATGTATCCTTGTTGATCTTACCTTGTGTCTTTTGTAAGTCAGATGTGTATGATACATGTTGCTCATTTGCCTAACTCTGTGATACTTCTTCTCTTGGCAGGATATATGTTGTTCTTCGAATGCTTCCTTCATAGCATGGAGTAGGAAACTCAGAGAGTTGAAGATTGAAGAGCCTGAAGCTCGATGGATGAATGTCTTCTCTTGATGTAGATGATGAAGTGTACTTGAAGTGATCTCCTGGAGTGGTAACAAGGTATCTCCTCTACAGTGACTACTTCCTGACTTTATTCCCCACTTGAAGGTGGTTCCAAGCGCTTTGCTCCTTGGATGACTCCTTAACTCCATTGATGCTCCTGCAACACAGAGAAAGCCTCACATCAATTTTTTGGCGTTATAACACAAAATAATCATTATTAAACATTTATTAACCTTTTCCAAGCCTAGGCACACATGGAGGTCTGTAGAGATGCAAAAGTGTGCCTAGCATCAAATGGCCTTATATTTATCATTTATGTGATTTCAAACAATTGGACATGTCCTGGAATGACTCTCTTTCTCAAGCGCTCACTCCTAATGTGAATTTATGCATTCTTCTTGAGGCGCTGATTCAGGTTTCTATAAAGGCTAAAGTGCGCCTAAACACTTAGTGTAAATATATGATCTCAAACTCCTGCGGATGCTTAAAAATGCTTGTTTTGACTAGGTAAGGACCCTTCAACGTTGATTCATGCCTTAACAACTTGAGGCGCACATTTTTGGTTGAACAAGTAGAAAAGTGTGCCTTGCATGCTTAGGCTTGCTTTTTTGGTATCCTAATGATTTCAACTTAGTGTTAAAGCTTTCAAAAGACTTCCCACCCCTGAGCGCCTACTTTGTTGATGTCAGACTCTATGCTCTCTAGGCGCCAAAATTGGTCTGTTCAGGTGAGAATATGCGCCTAAACTAGAGGCTTCAGTTTTATCATTGAATAAGCTCAAGGAGAAGCTCAAGACATTTAGATACTCTCACAATCCATGGAATCAATCACATTTTACTTAGGCACAAAAATAGGGTTGAACAGAGGTAAACATGCACCTTGGATTTGAGATGAGCATACTTCAAGTTTATAGGTTCAATTCATGTTAAGGCACTCAAAAGTGGCTCCATAGATGCAAATTGGCACCTAGCTACCTTGATGATTTTCAAAATTTTCTAAGTTTAAACACTTCAAGTTGATCTTAGGCGCAAGATTGGGTCTCTAGATGTTGTTTCACTCCCACCCAGGTCTAGGCACACTTTAGAGGTTCTACAGATGGAGATCTGTGCCTAGCATACTTAGGCCATTTTCTTACAAAGTTTTCAATGTTCAAGGCATTTGAAGGTCAGAACATCACTTCCTACCAAGGCACCAGGGTTTGGAGTAGTTTGAGGCTAATCTTGTTAGAGGTGCACTTTGGTGATTGTTAACCTCCTGACTTGTGCCTTAGCTCTAAGCTGGTCCTTGTTAAGATTTCATCTAAATCTAGAGCATAAGGTTGCCATACAATTGTTTGAGGTGCAACTAACCTTGTTATTACCACCGACTTCATCATGAAACAAATCTTAAGACATCATCCAAAACTCATGTCAAAGCACTAGAGCTCAAAAACAAGGGGTCCCCATTTGCAATGGGGCGATCTGATAACGTCACAACATGACCGAGGTTTGGTTGTTGGAAGCTTTGTTTCTGAGAGCCCAATTTCTCACAAGATTGCATGCAACTGAGTGCTCAAGCTCTGAAAAGTTGTAGAATTAGTGTGGGTAGCAGAGGTCCCACGTTCATTTCATAACCATATTCACTTGACTTTTATTTAATATATAAAGTTGCTTATAAACTCCTCTAGAAGAATGAGAGACATTCTTGAAGAAATAAGAGAACTAATTGGGTTAGCCTTGAACAAACAAATCTTTGGACTGAAAACATAAAACTATTTCACTGTGGCAAACCATTTAAATGCTTTGAAATTCTTTATAAACAATTTGTTGAAGTAGGAGTTAATTGTTGAGAAAGAAGATTCCAAAGAAGTGCTATGAAAAAAGGAGGCATACAGTACCATAGCTTTTACACTAAAAGCTACTTAACACAGAAACTCCAAAATAGAAGACACAAATTTTGGGTGTTGATGAGAGAGAAGAGAATATACCCTTTCATGGAGAAGAGAGAAAAAGGAATCTCAATGTCCAAAGCTAGGTATCCAAAATAGAAGAGACAAATTTTGGGTGTTGATGAGAGCAGAGTAAGAGAATATACCCTTTCATGGATAAGAGAGTAAAAGGAATCTCAATGCCCAAAGCTAGGCTTTGATACCATTACAATAAACTAGGTATTGAATCTTGCAATTGCAAAGCAGTGTAGTTGTGGTGCAAGAGCACCTTACTCATTAGATTCATTTAATTGGCAAATTTGTAAAATGGAACCTTCAAATGTAAGAGAATTGTAATAGGTCATGTAATGGTCAATTCCTATGTAAATGAGCCATCAATAGGTCTCTGGGAGGTTGAAAATGTAATTGCTAATTTGTTGTCAATGCAATATTACAAAAATGCAAAAAAAAGAACAATAGGATGGAATACCAAAGGTCATAGAGTAGTTGAGTTAGTTTCATTCGTTTGGAGAAGTTAGAAACTAAAGAGTCATGATGTAATGCCTTTAAAAGGCCTTGTATCCATTTGTGAAGGTAGAGGGGAGAAGGTTGGAGAATGTGGGTTGTTACATTTTGATGTGATATCAATAAAAGATACCCTTGTTTCTGCATTTCTGAATGTTAAACTGCTGTTTCAGAGATTGGTATGGATTTGTACAGATTTTATATGACCAGAATGTGGTATGGATGGAAAGAGTATTGAGTCTACTTTCCATTTCTTTTTGTTGCATCAAATTTCATTAAGATTTGAATAAGTTATGATATTTTTATTGAGGGTAGGTCTGCAGAGTTTAATTTTTTGAAAATACAGTCTGAAAGTATGCATGGTATGGCCGGGTACAGCGTCACATTGATGCATATAATAGATGGATGGAAAGATATGTGTTTATAGTTTACAATTATTTTGGTTTGGTATAATTTCATTAAGTTTTGTGAGAGATATTGCAATTTTGGTGAGGGCAGGTCTGAACGTTGCCTAGGGTTTGCAGTTTTGGAAAAAAAAATCATAACCTTCTCCCCTACCATTGGATCTTCATGAAAATTGGAGGAAAAATATGTATTAATGTTCTCTTCAACCTGACCAAAGCAATTCGATTAGTTCTTTGATTTGTTAATGTTATTGAGGATAGTTTTGGTCCTCCTACCTCTGCATCAAATTGGTATCACAGCTAGCAAAAGCTCTAGGAGGAGATGTTGAAACAATATGTTTGTTGGTGACCATTATTTTTGTTACTAAGTTGTTTGGTTGCAGGTGCTTGTTCCATCTACCTGCAAAAGGATGTTTTTTGAGGTTGTGTGTGTGGGTAGACAAGATGAGGTCTATCATGACCATTCTCCAATGGAGATTAGGCTGGATAAGGGTGCAGAGAGAAGCCATTGAGGAGAGAGTGGTAGGATGCATCACCAGGATCTGCTATTGGGTGAGATGAATGGTTTGGTGAGTTGGTTTGTTGTGAAGCAGTGAGAGAGATGGATACCTGGAGAAGCACTTGATGTTGCAGCTTGAAGAATACTCCACTGATGAGAGTAGAAGGAGCTGAGGATGCTCTGTGAAGATGGTAGTTTGTTCTGTTGGTTGGTTGGTCACCTTTCTATTGATCTGAAGATTTGAAGCTTGAAGCTGAGAAGATTGAAGATAAAAATAGAGGAAAAAGACTTTGTTGCTGATACATTTCCAAGGGACTTAGAAATTTTGTTGGTTGGTTGTATGGTGCAGGAGCACCTTACTCATTAGATTCATTTAATTGGCAAATTTGTAAAATGGAACCTTCAAATGTAAGAGAATTGTAATAGGTCATGTAATGGTCAATTCCTATGTAAATGAGCCATCAATAGGTCTCTGGGAGGTTGAAAATGTAATTGCTAAATTTGTTGTCATTGCAATATTACAAAAATGCAAAAAAAAGAACAATAGGATGGAATACCAAAGGTCATAGAGTAGTTGAGTTAGTTTCATTCATTTGGAGAAGTTAGAAACTAAAGAGTCATGATGTAATGCCTTTAAAAGGCCTTGTATCCATTTGTGAAGGTAGAGGGGAGAAGGTTGGAGAATGTGGGTTGTTACATTTTGATGTGATATCAATAAAAGATACCCTTGTTTTTGCATTTCTGAATGTTAAACTGCTGTTTCAGAGATCGGTATGGATTTGTACGGATTTTATATGACCAGAATGTGGTATGGATGGAAAGAGTATTGAGTCTACTTTCTATTTCTTTTTGTTGCATTAAATTTCATTAAGATTTGAATAAGTTATGGCATTTTTATTGAGGGTAGGTTTGCAGAGTTTAATTTTCTGAAAATGCAGTCTGAAAGTATGCATGGTACGGCCTAGTACAGCCTCACATTGATGCATATAATAGATGGATGGAAAGATATGTGTTTCTAGTTTACAATTATTTTGGTTTGTATAATTTCATTAATTTTTGTGAGAGATATTGCAATTTTGGTGAGGGCAGATCTGAACGCTGCCTAGGGTTTGCAGTTTTGGAAAAAAAAATCATAACCTTCTCCCCTACCATTGGATCTTCATGAAAATTGGAGGAAAAATATGTATTAATGTTCTCTTCAACCTGACCAAAGCAATTGGATTAGTTCTTTGATTTGTTAATGTTATTGAGGATAGTTTTGGTCCTCCTACCTCTGCATCAAGTTGATCTGCTCAATGGTTAGTTGAAGAATATAAGTAAAGAGCAAAGTAACGAAGAAAATTGCAAAGCAATTTTTTTGCTAGATACATCACTCCAATATTAATGAGTAGAATAGAGAAAGAGAATAAGTATTATTTTATTGATAGGTTGATGGTTACCAAGTTTTAGGTAAAGGAACTCTAATAAAATAGCCCTAGAACTTGGAAGCCATCACAAAGTCAAGCTGCATTTTCCTTATCTTGAATAAAGGCTATGATGTCCTTGGGGAACACAAAAATGTTCCCTGTTTTGATCTTTGCAGAGAAAATCTTATTGGTGTTGTTCATGAAGCAAACAGTGAGAACCCCTTCAAGACAAAGGTTATTATAGAGGCTCTTGGTTGAGCATGAGGAGGAAACAATGCACCCATCACCACATTGACATGACCCATTATTAATTCAAATGTGTTTATGTTAGGGATGACTTGTGTTGTTGTAGCAGTCAAACTTGTTCTGAACAGATTGCCCAATGTATATCCTAGACTGGTTTGAATGGATGCGGCAAAATGCTTTGCAGAATGCTGGTTGGTGAGAACCATATTGTGGGCATCGATACATCTATTCTGTTCTCACAAATTTTGGCATAGCAAATTCATACAAAGCATTGACAGATTGATATGCATAACCTTGGACTAGAGAGGAAAATGGGTCACATCATTGTTTGATTTATGAAAAAAAAGAACTATAGAATATTCATATTTATGATATAGTATTTTTTTTTTCAAATTTAAAATTGTAAAATTTAATGTCTCTTGTTATTTTTTCTTCATTTGAGCTTCAAGTTTCTTTATTTTCAAGGAAGATTGAGAACATGATGGAAAATGATTTGAATCATGTAGAATATGCTATAATTTAAATTGATGAAAATGTAATTGTATTTTTCAAAGAGTAATGTTGATCCCTAAATAAACAATTAATTCTTTTGAATAATTGTTAACAGATTTTAAAATGTCTTATCATATATTGGGTGACCAGTAATGTTGATTTATAGACCTCCTATTAATATCAATCAAAACTCTATATTTCTTTGATTGTAAAGTATAGTTAGCTTAAAATATTTAAAAGAGGCATTTTAAGGAATCCATACATACATTTTCTTTCAAACTATTTCCAAAGAGAATGGGACAAAATATATAAAAATGGCATGATTTGGATACCAATTAAAGATTTGAGAAAATATGACTTTTATAATAAAACATTAAAAAAACACATAAAAGAGTCATTTTAAGAAACCCATACATATATTTTTCTTTCAAACTATTTTCAAGAGAAGGAGACATAATATATAACAAAAATGGCATGAACTAGGGATACCAACTAAAGATTTGGAAAATATAACTTTTAAATAGAACATTAAAAAACACATAAAAAAGGTATTTTAAGGAATCCATACATACATTTTCTTTCAAACTATTTCCAAGAAAATAAGACAAAATATATAATAAAAATGGCATGATCTGGAGATATTGACTAAAGATTTTGAGAAAATAGGACTTTCACAATAAAACATTATAAAACACATAAAAGTTGCATAATAGAAAATATATATATTAAAATTTTGTTTCTAGTATCAAATGTTTTTAATACAATAAATCAAAGAAATGAGGTTATATTTTTAATTACCATATTAGATATATTAAACTTAAACTAAACTTAAAAGAAGAGTTGCATGAAGAATGCAAAACACTAAATACAAAGTCAAACAAATTTAGAAATTAAAGCACCAAATCTTGGGCTGATCATATTATCAAAGAACGTGTTTTATATTTCACTTGCTCCATTATTTTTATTTCTTTTTCCATTGTTATTAAATTTGGTCTTATTTAGCATTTTCATTTACAAAATGTTAAATCTAGATTTGGTTTGACTTGGTGCTTTCATTTAAATTTTTAAATTGAAACTTCTAATTTAAATTAAAAATTATTTTTGAACACTTAAAAAGTATATTTTAAAGAAGTTAAATATGTAATTCATGAACTTATTCTTACTTAGTTACCTTCTTAATATTAGTTCTCAATGATGATAATATATATATAATAAAGTTATGTATAAAATAAAGTTACGTATATAGTATATTCAATGATATGTATAACTTGAGTTGGTCTAAGTGTGAAATTTTTTTTTTGATAATGTGTTTGAATTTTAAATTTGGTTAAAATAAGGTGTTGATAAAAAACAAGGGTTCATTTTTACAATTTACATTCAACCAATGATGAAGCTCTATGATTTCAAGTGGAGGTTCATAGTGAAGACATCTGTATTCAAGTTTTATTATTATTTTTATTAAAAAAAAACAATACAATTATATATAATTTAAATATGGTATATTGGAAGGCAAGTTTAAGGGAAGGTTATATAAGCAATATATAAAGGGGAAAAACAATTTCCTCTTGAAATGTTTTTATCATTAGAAATTATAATTTTGGCTCAACTTCTTTTCTGGGTATCATTAAATCACCAATATATAATATACATTTAAGCTACCTTTTCTCTTATTTTAATACCATGTACATTATATAGGGTCCACACATGTTAGTAAGACTACTCATTAAATTTGGATTCAAGAAGGTGATGAATGGAAAACAATGTTCAAGACTAGGGATGGCTTATATGAGTGGTTGGAAATGCCATTTGGATTGTCCAATGCACCCAACATATTTATTGAAAGGAAGCAAGGTATGTGGAAACACTTTCTACAATAAACTTTTGAGGAGAGCGTTGTGCAAATTGTTAGGAAAAATGTGTTGTACACCTTGCACAAGAAAAAAAAAATTTAATTATGTAAAATAAATATTTATTTGTAGTGCATCTTTGGAGATGTGTTTAGCAACATTAAGTATTTATTTGGGTCCACTTGTAAATTTGTATTGGACATTGGCTAAATATTTTATATGTGGGAGATATAGATATTTGTGAGAAATATTAAATTTTGGAGTCAATGGTTTTGTGCTCTCATGGTTTTTGAGACATGGTTTAGCTAATACCATATTTATATTTGTGTGAGCTTGAATCTATAAAATCAAGCACATGTTTAGTGGTTGAGGTTGACCGTCATTTGTATTGAGCTCTCCTATAGAGTGCATATGTGAAACATGTCATGTGATGTATGGTTGCATAGTTACCCACTTTTTTGGACGCATGGATGATGCATTGGAGGAGCTTGATGTTTCAGAAGTATTCATAGAGGCTCAATAAGTGTATTGTAATGTTTCCATTGTTGAATAATACATTAAATGTGGATGCTTTGGAGGTTAGTTTTTCCCTCATGAGGTTTTTTCCAAGGTACAACTTGTGTAATCTTGTGGTATGTCTTTGATCTTTGCATTATGGTGGATTATGAATAGTTGTTTGCATATTTTTCTCTTGGGGTTATGTGAAAATAATTTATTATGGCTACATATTTCCTTTCATTTGGTATTAAAGTCCGGTTTTCAGGTTGTGAGAAGAGACCTTGATATTTGTAACCCTTGCTATGAGTATATTTTTGTGCATAGTTAAATCTATAGCCTCGTAGGAAAAGAAAGAAGGTATTTTTAAGGTTACAAGTGTGTTTATAGACTTGGGTTGTTGTAGATCTTGGGTTGGATGAAGATTTGGCAAATGAGTTTTTTGTTAGGGCTCTTTCTATGAGGGTTTTAAGGATGAGATTTTTCTAGAGACATCTTGGACAAAAATAGACCTCACCATTGAGTCCAAAAGGCCTAAAAACTTATAGATCCATATAAAACTCGACTATATTTATAGAAAAAAAATTAACTATTTTCAAGGGTTTGGAGAAATTTTGAAGGCATGTTTCATATAGTCCATACAATTGTACATAATCCATATGATTTGTACAATGGTATGATGCATTAGTCAATGCATGTAGTTGGTAGAATCCCATAGAATATTCTATTTGACACTAGTTCATATGGTTAGGGATCTAGGTAGTTGCAAGGTATAGGTATGACAAAAAAAACAACTCTTGCACAAGAGATATGAAGCAATGGCACCATTAGTTTGGTTGGTCATAGTCCTTAGCGCTAGCCCTTGGTCACATGGGGGACTAACAACCAAATGCCAACCCATGGTTACATGTGGGTTACAACATTGACTAGCCACCCCTAGCACCGTTGCCACACCACCACCTATGTGGTGCTACCCAGTTTCATTGCCCATGTGCCACTTTCTTGCCACCATTGCTCGGAGTGCCATCCAATAGTCACTAGATTTGATTTCTAAGGAATAATATAGGAGCATTGTTTTAGGAGGGATAACTTTCCCCCAACATGTTGGATTTTCAACTTTTTGTTTCGAAGCCAGTTGCTCTCATTGTTTCGATGGTTCATATCTTGTGCCCATGGAGTCCGATTTTGGACTTCTTATTGGAAATGAAGAGCATTTTTTAAGTGCTTCATAGTGGATTAGGTTTAGAGATGTCGATATGTGATTTATTTACTTACATTTTTATTTGAAGTTCTATTTGTTGGTTCCTTTGACTATGGTACTTTGTGACTTTGCAACAAATTGAATCTAGAGATGATTTAGTGTTTGAGTCATGAAAAACTTATATGTTTATCTCTGGTTGTTTATGTTTGACATGGTTATTAATGTGATGTTGAATTTGTATATTACATTGTGAGATCTATAAGCTATGTAATTTTGTAAGGTATGTATACTTAGAGGTTGCATGGATAACTCAGATGTGGGTCATCTATACCAATAGATATGTTAGTGTGGATACATATTTTGTTTGGATGGCCTAGTTTGGTCACCTAGCTCATTGGTTTGGTTGTCATTATGAGGCAGAGAGATGGTGTTACCTGATACAATTATGTTGTGGGGCCTACGATTGTTGACTATATAGTACAATATGTGTGACTCGGTTGGGTGGTGATCATGGTGTCATGGAGGTTCCTTGTATTCTTAGAGCTTTGGCACAACATGGTTGTTTATGCGAATGCATTGATGGTGGTGTTGGATTGATTCTTGATTGTAGGTGGTGGTGGTTTATCTTCTTGGTTTGGAGATTTTGATTCTACTTTATCGTCTGGAGCTGGTGTTGCAATTGAGTGTGTGTGGACAATGGGTGATCTTCATTTAGGAGATGGTTATCACAAAGCCATGTGTAGTTCGGTATCATGTTTAAATGGGAGCTTCGATAATGATGTGGATTCATCACTTAGTGATGGATGATCTTTTGTAATGGTTGTTGGTGTCATGGAGGAGCTCTTGGATCCTATTTCTTGTATGTATTGAGAGTTCTTTGACATCTTGAGTTCTATTGACATGATGTGGTTATCTTCATGTGATATGGAGATGTTGACATCTTGTGACCATGGAGGACTCTTGGGGTCTATGGTTGAGGTGTCATTTAGACAAATGATCCTTATTTATAGGATGGATGTTATTGTGCCATGGTGTACTCTTGATTACCAGTTAGAGTTTTGGCATGATACAGGCGCTCTTAGGAGAAAATATGTTTAGTTGGGATATATGATCTTTTGAGGAGATGTATATCATATCATGGAGAGTTTCATGTTTTTGTAGTAAACATACAAATGGAGCTTTGGCGGTGATTTGAAGTAGTCTTATAGTATTGAGTGCATTGATCATTTTTCCTTGGTGCTTTTGGATATTGTAGTGATACAGTTGCAGTTCAGTTGGCATGAGATGGTTGGTTTGGTTCTAGTGGGTACTAGATAGACTTGGGTGAGGCTAGAGATCTCTTGTTCTTGAAGATAATGTGTTAAGATGATTACTCTTTGATGAGGTTTCAATAGGAAGACCGAGGATCCTACACTTGGGTTGGAGGTGAGTTCAACATGGACCTATTAAGGAGATTGTTCTTAGAGAGAGTCATTGTAGCTTGGTGTATCTTGGAGGATCAATCTCATTCCCCACTCTTGATCCTCTCGGTGATGAATCATCTTATAGGAGATCTTACTTGTCACAACTTGAGCACTTAGAGGTGTTGGTAGGACATACTACATGGTTTTGATTTGCAAGTTCTCTTTGGTCTTGTGTCTCTTCCTAGAGGTTGTGTTCATATGACATTAGAGTTGAGGTTTGCATAGAGCCATTGTGATCACTACGTTTGTGATCATTTACTATGGAGGCTCTTTAATCTCTTTCTTCTATTATGTGGAGAACTTGTGACAGTTATGGAGACTGGTGGTGAGAGAGTTGTGTTGCAACAACTTAGTTTGTAGGTTTGCATATCATTGTTTATGTTTTGGTACTACATGATATTGATGACATTCACTACACCTTCTATGTGAGTGCTATTGGTGAACTTTTGGATGCCTTGATTGATTTTAGACTTGGCATTCCTCATGCATTGGGAGTTCCAGGTTATATATGTGTCTATTGTTAGATGTTCTCATTATACTATGATAGTGAGTGTCTTGAGGTTTTTTATCGCATGTTTGTGTTGCTACCTTGGAGGACCTCCTGGTGTAGGATAGTGTATATATAGGGACTTGTGATCATGTATTGGGTTGGATATGTTGATGGCATAAGATCTACTTGGGATGATGAGTATACCTTGGTTTGGAGGTATGGTTAGTTGGATGTGTTAGCAACTAGATATGGTTGCTATTCCAACTATGGTGATTAATTCTTGGAAGCTACTCAAGTCTATTTGTTACCATTGGATTTGGTGTTTGTGTTTAGATATTTGTTTGAGGTAGGATTTATGCTTTTATGTGATAGTTAGTGTTGCATCTTCACCCCAGCTTGTTCCTTTTCTTCCATGTGTGGCATGGTGGAGGATGAGAGGAGTTCTTGCTTGAGGCTGGTCGCCTTAGTTGTTATTGTAGGTATCTTGATAGAGCATGAGAGCATGATGGAGATTCATGTGGTTTCATGGTTGGCTATGATGATTTATTTCATCGATTGACCCTTATGCAATGTATACAACAAGTGGAAGAATGTTAGGAAAATGTGTTGTTGTACACCTTGCACAAGATAGAAATAATTTAATTATGTAAATAAATATTTATTTGTAGTGCATCTTTGGAGATGTGTTTAGCCACATTAAGTATTTATTTGGGTTCACTTGTAAAGTTGTATTGGACATTGGTTAAAATTTTTGTGTGGTATACATAGGAAAAATATTTAATATTTGTGGGAAATATTTAATTTTGGGGTCAATGGTTTTGTGCTCTCATGGTTTTGAAACACATGGTTTAGTTAATACCACATTTGTATTTGTGTGAGCTTGAATCTGTAAAAGAAAGCATATGTTTAATGGTTGATATTGGTTGTCGTTTGTATTGAGATCTCCTATAAAGTGCATATGTGAATCATAGCATGGGTTGTATGGTTGCATGGTTACCCACTTTCTTAGACACATGGAAGATACATTGGAGGGACTTGATGCTTCAGAAGTATTCATGGAGGCTCTATAAGTGTATTCTAATGTTTTCATTATTAAATAATATATTGAGTGTGGATGTTTTTGGAGGCTGAGATTCTCCCTTATGAGGGTTTTCCCATGGTACATCTTGTGTAATCTTGTGGTATGTCTTTGATATCTATACTATGGTGGATTCTAAATATGTGTTTTCATATTTTTCTCTGTTGGGGTTATGTGGCAATAGTTTATTATGGCTACAATTTTCCTGTCACAAATTTCAATCTTTTAATAATTACAGAAAGTAGAAACACATATAAACAAAAAATAAATAGTATACCATAACATATGTGTACATGTGGAAAACCCTTTTGGGAGACAAAACCCCACTCTAAAGCAGCCCAATGTATTATTTAGTAAACAACATAGTTACAATATACTTGCAGAGCACACCTTTATAGGAGTATCACCAACCAGAGATTTGGAGGAATTTCAACAATGTAACAATACCTATCGAACTCACTATCTCCAAACCTCCATCTTGAACACCCAATAAATAGGAGATGCAACACATGAAACCATCAAATGCTAATTAGGAAACCATGAGCTGAAACCACCAAAAAAGTGGTACCCAAATCCTTATAAATTCAACACCCAAATCCCAAGATGAGTCCACTGGCTAAAAATAACATATTCCTACCGTTTGTCATATGCTCATTATAATTCACTCACCAAATTGGGCATTCCATTTTGACTCCATTATCCCCCTCCAAAGATGTCTTATGACATGTCACAACATGCATCATAAGTCGGTCAACAAGTGTAACTTCCCCTTACAACTCTTTTATGTGTTCTAGATGTTTTTACATTTTGACTGTAGGAGACCCAAATTTTGGAGGCCATAACTTTTGATTCAGGAGGTTGATTGAGCCTTTTTTAAATTGTAGAGCTTAGAGAGGTCCACATGATAGGCACCCAAGAATCAGTATCGATTAACCCAAAATAAAAATTGAATTTTTCTATTTTATAACCTAAAAATCATACTTTTTGTAATCTTAATATTAGGAGCAAGGTTGAGACACCTTTCCTAAAATTTTCCCACTTGTGAAACACCTTGCAAGAGTAAAGGGGTAACTCACAAACATTGAAATCTAACTGCTAGGGGCTGAGAGGCCCATAGGCTCATTGCACCACCTAAACTTGTCTATTCTCACAGGATTTGTCAACAAATTTGTAACATTCATCAAAGTATCGACATTATCCCACATCACCTTCCATTCTCTACGATATCACAAAAAGGCACTAGACATCAATGTCCTTTCTCCTTGCATGAAAGGGCAAGTTCTTTGCCAGACATACGGAACTATGATTATCACAATGAATTGTAATGGCCCTTGCATCTAGCCCAACATCTAATCACAATCTCTTAAGCCAAATGGATTCCTTACAAGCATTAGTAGATGCCATGTACTCTACTTCTGTAGTGGACAAAACAACTATAATTTGTCACTTACTCATCCAACTAATTACATCACCAAACATAGTGAAAATGTATCCATTAGTGGATCTCTTACTATTGACATCTTCAGCCTAATTTGAATCCACAAATCCACGAATAGAAACTTAATTTAATTCACATATAGGATAACCATGATAACATAAGAAATACTCAAAAGTACCCTGCAAATACCTGAAGACCCTCTTCATTACACCCCAATGTACTCGTCCTAGATTAGCCATAAATTGGCTAAGGACTCCCACTACTTGGGAAATGTTTGGTCTTGTGTAGACCATAACATACATCAAAATCCCAACTGCACTAGCATAAGGTACTCTACTCATATCCTCCATCTCACTAGGAGAAGTGAGACATTGCTCAACAAATAAATTTGTCCCCATCGTAATAGGAACACACAATGTCCTACAAGATGACATGCTAAACCTCTTTGACACTGAGTTCATACTTACTCTATATGACCAAAGTTTTTTGTTCACTCTATCTCTTCTAATCTCCATCCCCGAGATGTACCGGTTGCTCCCTAAGTCTTTTACCTTAAATTGTGCTAAAAGATGAGATTTTAATTCATAAATCAAACCCTTCCTATTATCGAAAAACAACATATCATCAACATATAATGCAATAATAAGAATACCATCACCATCCATCTTAGAGTAGATGCAATGATTTGATTTGGATCTTAGAAATCCCAAACTTAACACAAAAGAATCAAACTTTTGGTACCACATCCTAGGAGATTGCCTAAGACCATACAAAAGATTCTTCAACTTACAAACCAAATGTTATTTACCTTTTTCAATGTGGTGCTCTGGCTGTGTCATATAAATCTCTTCCTCCAAATCACCATGAAGAAATGTTGTCTTCACATCCATCTAATCAACCTCAAGATCATATGTTGTAGCAATAGACAATAGAAATTGAATGGATGCTAGCTTTATTACTAAGGAGAAAATCTCACCATAATCTATTCCCTCAACCTAGGAATAACCCTTTACAACCGATCTCACCTTGTACTTCTCAACATTTCCATTTGAACCTATTTTTCTTTTGAACAACCATTTGCATCCAATGGGTTTTTGCCCATTAGGCAAAGGTACTAGGTCCCAAGTGTCATTTTTTCAAAGCAACCATCTCTTCATTCATGTCCACCTTCCAAGACTTTGCATCATTCATAACCATAGCCTCCTTGAGATTCTTAGGCTCATCAATGTTAGTAATCAAAGCAAGTACACATCTCTAATTAAAATGAGTATACCTATCTAGTTGTTGTCTTTGCCGAGTGGATCTCATCAATAATTAAGGTGGAGGATCAATTTCTTCTTTCAAACTTTGAACTATCTGAGATCTCCTCACCAAATCCTTCATGGGCTTCAAGTTCAATTTTCTCTATCTTTGGGGGTATTGGAACCACATCTTTCTTTTTTGGCTACAAAACTATGGAAGAAGGCTTAACCTCTCTAAAGATAATAATCCTTCTATACAAAACTTTCTTGGCCACATAATCCCAAATCTTGTACCCATTCACACCGACACCATAAGCAATGAAGATACATTTAACAAGCTTGTTCTCCAACTTTGACCACATCTCCCTAGGTGCATTTGCATATGCCTCACAACCAAATATTTGAAATGTCTCAATGAGGATTTTTTCCCAACCACACTTCCATGGGTGTCTTCTTAACAAGAGTTGATGTAGGAGACTTGTTAACCAAGTAACAAGTCGTAGCAACCCCTTCTGCCCAAAATGTTTGATGTAGGTCAACTCCACTGAACATAATCATATCCCTCTTCATCAATGTCATGTTCATTCTTTCTACAACTTCATTCTACTAAGGGGTGTAGAGAGTTGTCTTATGTCTTTATATTCCATGATATTTTTAGAACCTATCAAAATCCACCAAACAAAACTTAGCACCATTGTTAGTCCTCAAAACCTTAATCTTTTTAACAATTTAATTTTGTACAAGGGCTTTAAACTCCTTAAAATGATTGAAGACTTTAGATTTATTCTTAAATAAATATACCCATGTCCTACTATAATCATCAACGCAAGATACATAATATATAGATTTTGAAATTGAAGGAACATTTATAGGACCAAAAACATCATAATGTATCAATTCCAATACCCCAGAAGATTTATGAGAACTTGAATAAAACTGAACACAATTTTGTTTTCCATAAACATAATGTTCACAAAAATCAAACTCAAGGTTACAATCATTCAACCTCTCAACAAGAATTTTTTTCAAGGTCCGTAGACCCTTCTCACCTACATGACCCATCCACTTATGCCATAACATTATTTTCTCTACTAGAAAATATGTCTCTAAAGATTAAGCACCCTTGGGTACCCAAAACGCATGACCATCTGAAGTAGACATAACACACCTCTTTGTTATTGGTTCCAATGGTCAAGGTAAAAGATCTCTTCATAATGGAAACATAAGAACTATTGCATTAATTTGTACATGCATCCAACTAAAATAGAGTGTCAATTTGGACACCCTTAGCAAGCACCATAGCTCCTGTAACCATCTTACACCTTCCACTCGAGAAAATAACTTACACGCCTACATCATTAAGTTTACTTACAAAAATTAGGTTCCATGCCAAACTAGGGATATGTAGTACACCACTGATCCCCTTCACTCATCCATCAGGGAATTGATTCAAGACTCTTCCATGACCAACAATCTTCATATGAGAATCATCTTGAAGGTACACCTTCCCACCATCATATTCTTCATATTTTGTAAACTTGACCCAATGTGAGGTCACATGGAAAGAGGCATCAGAGTCTATCAACCACACACCTTCTGATGCATGAGTAGCCAAGGCAATGACAAAAGCATCACCATCATTCTAGGAGGATCTCTCAAACTCATCATTAGATTCAACTTTTTTTCTCTTCTTCTTCTTCTCCTTCTTATAGTCTCTTCTAAGGTGTCTAGCTTTGCCACAGTTCCAACATTTTGCCTTGAGCTTACCAAGAGATTTGGATCTAGACTTATCTTGCCTTTTGTCCTTCTTCTTGCCTTTTTATTTGGATCATTCATGAACTGATAGAACCTCCTTGGCAAACTCAGAAGTCTTCCTTCTCATTTCTTTAGAAAGCAAAGATACAACCACTTCATCTATCTTGAACTTAGTGGCAATGCTCTTAATGGCCATAACCAGGTGGTCCTATGAATATGGCAAAGAATACAACAAAGTCATACAACGACCCTCTTCATTCATATTCACTTCCATGGAGAGTAACTGGGTAACTACCATATTAAAGGCAGTTAGATGTTTGGCCATACACCCACCATCCTCCTTCTTGAGCATATACTTCTTTCTTAGGAAAATATTATTCACCAGAGAATTAACTTGATAAACTTTTCCAAGCTTCTTCCAAAGATTCATTGTAATAGTCTCTTCATGCACATTCAACAATACTCAATTGGCCAAACTGATTCTAACGAGACCCTTTTCTTTTTTATCCATCTTGTCTCAGTCTTCTTGTGATGTTGTTGTAGTTTTGGATCTGGATACTACAACCCATAGATGTTGATCTAAGAGAACATCCTCTATCTTGACCTTCCACAACTCAAATTTTGTGCCTGAGAACTTCTCCATCTCTATCATTGATGTGATTGCCATCTCTTCCTACAATAAGATCAAAACATTCTTCATGCAAGCTCCCACTCAAATGAAGATTAGTACAAAAAGCACTTTATGCATCACCTAGAATCTGAGGTGATCAAGCTCTGATACCAAATGAAAGGAATCAAGGTACACATAAATTTTTCCTTCACTAAACTTTTGAGGAGAGTGTTGCGTAAATTTTAATATTTTAACAACTATAAAAAGTAGAAACACATACAAACATAAAATAAAAAGTATACCATAACACAGGTGTACATGGGGAAAACCCTTTCAGAAGAAAATTCCCACACTCCAAAGTAGCCTAATGTGTTATTCAGTAAACAATGTAGCTACAATACACTTATAGAGAAAGCATTCATATGATTATCACCCACTAAAGATCTAGAGGAATCCTGACAACATAACAATACCTACAAAACTTGCTATCTCCAAACCTCCATCTCGAGCACCCAATAAATAGGAGATGTAATACATGGAATCATCAAATGGTATTAGGAAACCATGAGATAAAACCATCCAAAAGTGGTTTCCAAATTCTTAGTTAGAAATCCAACACCCAAATCCCAAGATGAGTCCACAGGCTAAAAATAACATATTCCTTCCACCTGTCATAGGCTTGTTATAATTTACTCACCAAAATGGGCATTCCATTTTGACTCAATTATCCACATCCAAATATTCCTTATGATGTGTCAAAACACACATCATAAGTTAGTCAGCAAGTGTAACTTCCCCTTACAGTTCTTTTATGTATCCTAGATGTTTTTACATTTCCAATGCAAGAGGCCCAACTTCTAGAGGCCATAGCTTTTGATCTGGGATTGAGCCTATTTTTTAAAATTATAGAGCTCAAAGCCATGTGATAGGCACCAGGGTATTAGTGATAAACAACCTAGAATTTTTAATTTGGCCAAAAACCAACTCTATAGCCCAAAAATTGAGTGTTTCTATTTTATAAATTGGAAATTGTACTTTTTGTAATCTTAACATTAGGAGCAAGGTTGAGACACCTTTCCTAACATTTATGAGGATGATGAATAGAATGTTGTGAGATAATATTGGTAAGTTTGTGGTAGTCTATTTTGATGTATTTTGATATTCAGTAAGAGTAAATAAGAGCACTTAATGCATTTACGAATGGTATTAGAACTATTAAGGAAAGCCTTTATGCAAATTTGAAGAAATGCAAGTTTACGTAGAAGTGTTCGGTATTCTTGGGATTTGTCATTGTAGAGGATGGAGTAAGAATGGATGAAGAAAAGTTAAAGGCAATTGTTGAGTGGCCTAACCCAAGGAGCATATCAATTATGAGAAGTTTCCATGGCCTAGCAACCTTTTATAGGAAATTCATTAAGAATTTTAGTAGCATTATTGCACAATAACATATTGCATGTGTGGATGAGGGTAGCAATAGAAAGTTTTCAATTGATGAAGAAGAAGGTAACATAAGCACCTATTTTAGCATTACTAGATTTTAGCAAGGTGTTTGAGGTGGATTGTGATGCTTCACATGTGGGAGTTGGAGTAGTATTGAGCCGGGAAGGAAGGCTAATAACATTTTATAGTGAGAAATTGAATGAGGTAAGGAAGAAATATTCTACCTATGATGTTGAATTTTATGTCATTGATCATGAGGCCCTAAGGTATGTAAACACCTAAAAGAAGTTAAATTGTAGACATGCAAAGTGGGTTTCCTTCTTGCAAGGATATACTTTTATTTTAAAGCATAATTTAGGGAAACAAAATTGAGTTGTTGATGCTTGGAGAAGGCATGTGACATTATTGAATACCATGGTGAGTGAAGTAGTTGGGTTGGAGAGTATTAAGAATTTTTACAAGGCAAGAATCATATAGTAGGTGAGACTGGTACCATTCATGATGATTAATTTATGCAAGATGGTTATCTCTTTAAAGGAAATTAATTATGTATTCTAGTTTGGGTGATCACTTTAGTATAAATAAGATAATAGATTTGGTATAGGAAAAGTATTTTGGCCAAAGATGAAGAGAGATGTGGCAAGGTGTGTATTGAGATGTAGGATATTTCAATTAGATAAATGCTATGCATAAAGCATAGGGTTGTACATGTCATTACTGATGCCAAATAGACCATGGATAGATTTGAGTATGAAATTTGTATCAAGGTTGTTAGACACATAGAGAGGTAACAATTTAATTTTATTTTTGTCAATATATTCTCTAAGATAGTTTATTTTATTACATGTAAAAAACCAATGATGCCACTACATAGGGAGATCTATTTTTTAAATAAGTTATTAGATTGCTTGATGTTCCAAAGACCATTAGGATACAAAAAAATTGTCATTTTTGGAGGACTCTATGGAAGAAGTTAGGGACTAAACTACAATTTAATAGTGTGCATACCACCCTCAAATAGATGGGAAAGTTGAGGTAGTAAACAAAAGATTAGGAAACCTATTGAGATGCATTGTTGGAGATAAGCCCAAGCCATGGGACTTGGATTTACCTTAGGTTGAGTTTTCCTATAACAATTTAGTAAATAGGTCCACAAGAAGATCATGGTTCCATATTGTTTACATCTAAAATCCTAAGGGTGTTTTGAATTTGATATAGTTGTCAATTGTAGAATTAGTTAGTGATGATGCAAATGTTAGGATTAAGGTGTCATTAACAGGTTGAAAATCGTATCTTTATTTTATGTGTCTCCAACACTCTTGGAATATTCTCCTAGGATTATTGATATTAGTTGTGTAAGCATTCATGAGGGAGCTGGAGCACCATAGTGGTAATTACATTTGACTTTGGACTCACTAAATGTAACTTCCCAATTCTAGGTGCTAGAATTGAGGAGTGGAGAATCTTCTCATAATGGATGGGACCCACATGAGTTGTCTTCTCCATAATGGAGCACTACACTTGAGGATGTGAGCTATCAGGGAATTATGAATCAAATATGCCTTTGTAGTTTCATGTGTTATTTGAGGATACATTGATTGTGTTTACTATTTGTTTAATAAAAAAAGAGGTTCTAACTAAATTATCCCTTAATCATAACAACTTCCTATTGAAAATTAGGACACTAGACACCAAAGGTGTTATGTCTTACTACTATCCAATCAAAATGAATAAGACTACTCGAGCTATATCCTTTAGTTGCAATCAAAATTGAATGAGTAAACAATATTGACTAAAACTAACTAAAACTGAAGAAAGTAGGGGAAAAGTAGAGAAAGAAGCAGCAATTCACAAAAACAAATGTAGAAATGAAAATTATAGATTGCAGAGACCCTGTCACCAAGCGAGAAGCCTCATTGCTCAGGATGATAGTGCATGGTGTGGACATTTGCGCCTGGCATTGTAGTCTGTACAACGTTAAAAACTAAAAAACCTTATATGTACGGTACTGTACAGAATTCGATGAATCCTGTTAACAACAAAGACAAATATTAGTGCACAAATATCGATAGATGAAGGAAATGCATAAGAATGATATGAGACTAATAAAGTGACCAGATTGACAAAGAAGGGAAAATAGAGCGCAAACACTCATGTGTTCGAATTCCTATTTTCACACAACCTACAATCACAAATAGGGGAAAAGGGTTTGGATGTATAGATGTTTGTGTTAGAAACTGTTGCCCCCCTTTTTCACAAAAGGTGTCTGTGTCCATTTTTTTAGTCTTTTCCTTCATTCTTTGTCAGTCTTTGTCCTTAGTGCTTCACTTTGGTCTAAGTTTCCTTAGTCATTTTTCAACAAGTCAGCGATCCTTCATATTTTTGAACTAAAGTCAGCGGGTTCATAAGTTCTTGAAATGCCCGACTTACCGACTTGTCTTTCGTTATCATGCTTCGAGCCTTTCTTTGTGTTCCTATGTTGAAGTCTTCCCTTTATAGTCGGGAAGTCGGGGATTCCTTGAAGTTCTGAATCTCTAACTTCTAGTTCAAATGTTCAAATGCTGCCCGACTTGCCGACTTTGAACAACACACTTTCCTAAGTGGCGCCGGCTGTGACGGTGTACAGTATGGAAGAATGACACTTGTCACTTTGCATTTAATTTGAAGTACGTGAAGACACAGTGGCACAATCTTCGGAGGGAAAGTCGAGGCATGAATTTATGAGTTATAAAGATGAATTTGCCGCCAATCTTTAATATTTTTCCTTGGCGAATTAATGAGAAAAGACTTCAATAAGTTCTTGAGTGTGCCTAAGGTGGTATTGTGTATAAAGGGAAGGTGTTGTAGAAGAACAAATGGCTAGTTGCTACGTGCAAAATTCCAGCACAATTTCACTACTACAGGTCAGCCTAGCTAGTAGTTTCTTCTCTTTATAAAGGCTCAATATTTTATTCAAGGATTTAGAGATTTCAATTTCCATGTATTTGCACGAAGAATTTTCTGTTGGTGTCTTGCCTCGCCCTCCACTTTCTGCATTCCTTTCCGATTCTCTAGTGTTCTAGTTTCTCGAGCACGTAAAGATGAAATTTAAGTTTCAAGGGACTCTTGTAGCCTCTATTGTAGAGAATGGTCTTTCTGAAGTGAGGGATACGAATCTAGGCCATGTTGATTTGGACAATTTTTGGAGAAGAGTGAGGTCTGAGAAGAAAACCCCTCTGGCAGAGAAAATTATCAGCAGCGGCTTAGACAAGGCCAGTGGTTTTCCTCTGGCTGTGCATTGCCCTGAACAGATGGTTGCATGGGCCAATGGTTATTTCCTAGATTCCCAAGAGATAAGGACACCCAGTGGCACCTTGGTAGCGAAAATTGATTCTGAATCTGTTGCTTCAACCCTACACTTGGAAGAATATGAAGATAACTCTGATGTTTTTGTATCCTTGGCTTGGAATTATTACAACAAGAGGAAGGACTGGTGTCGTACCAGCATTGCTAAGCACTAGTTGGAGAATGAAAAGACTAGTAACTCTCGACTGCCTGCCAATTTAAAGAGGAGCCATTTCAAAGAAGAAATATTAGATATGATAACCTTGCTGAATAGAGTAGTTGGGAGCCCCGAGTCAGATGTTTTTGAATTTTGGATGTGTAGATTCATTTTGTTGATTTGTGGAGACCACCGTATTGAGTGGGCAAAGATTATCAACGATTGCTTACATGAACAATTGATGAACCTTGCACGAAATGTGATTTTCCACATGTACTCCCATCTAATCTACATATTGGCTCGAAGAGAGGCTGTTTGGCCTGGTTTGAGGACTCAAGGGAGTTCTATGGCAGTGCGCCTATGTATCAATTTTTTCCCCAGCTGCAAAAGAAAGAAGGTATAAAATATTTCAGATGTGTTAATGATGCTTTTTCTATGATGTTAGCTAAGAGAATTGATGGCTCAATTGAGAAGAGGTTTTTGGTGGAAGTGTTAGTAATAATTTATGTATGGGGTTTTGAGTCAGGTCTCCTCCCAAAAATCCAAAAATCCTGACACATTTTGGCCTCTGCAGTTGTTAGAAATGCTGGAAATCAGTTAAGGTGCAAGTCAAAAAATGTTGTGGCAGGTTAGAAATCTCCATCGGCCACTGAAAATTGATAAAAAATGGGTCACATGCATAAAAAATGCTTATCGGGTCACTGTTACAGTGTCTAAATATTTCTGTGAGTGGCTGGGAGGGTCTAATCGTGCCAATGCCGCGGAATGCTCCACGTGGAGGCACCCGAAAGAGTCTAAATGTTTCACAGTCTCCGCCAAAGGCTTCGAAGACCCTTTAAGTGTTTCTTTTATGTTTCAAGTAGCTCGGAGCCCCGTGGACTGTGCCAAGTGTCGATCTCCACCAAATTTCTGATTGACCCTTAATGTTTCTCAAGGCAACACGGATGATGCCAAGTGGTAGCCTCCACCGAGGTTTCTAAAAGTTTCTTGGTCGCAGCGGAAGATGCCACGTGCCCCTAGTTGTGACTGCGGAAGCTGACAAGTGTCAGCTTCTACGTAAGTTTCTTTTTGTTTCCTGCAAAGCAAGTAATGGCAGGGTGGGTCCCAGTAAAGTAACTCAGAGCCCTACGGAAAGTGCCACGTGTCACTCTCCATCGAAGTTCCTAAAAGGTTTCCAAGTAGGGGCAGAGCGTGCCACGTGTCTTTTGTAGCTGTTGTGGAGGCCGACACGTGTCGGACTCCGCGTTGTTTCTAAAAGTTTCTAAGTGTTTCAAGAGATGCCGCGGAGCTTGACAAGTGTCAGCTTCCGCTGACTTGCCCCTGTTTTCCTTTTGCGATGGCGAGCAGGGGGTTGTGGGACCCTTTCATTATTTCTAAGTGTGGCAGAAGGCGCCAGGGGTCACTATGCAGGGGGCACTCACTAAAGTTTCAGGAGGCCCGTGGAAGGCGCCACGTGGCGGTTTCCGCGGGAGGAAAGGTCATTTCTCTATTGTGACACAGTTTGTTTCTTGAGTGTCGTGGAAACTAACAAATGTCAGCTTCCACGGAGTTTCACGGAGGGCCTCTTGTGTTTCAAAGGTTTTCGCAGGCTGTTTCATTGGGTCCCTTTTATGTCTCTCAGCGGTGAAGCGGAACCCGCCACGTGTTGGTTTTCGCCTGTGTTTCAAAAGGAAAATGGACCCAGCGTTAGAAACTTCAGGTGCCTATGTGGCACGATCTGGTTGGTTCGCGACTTTTCAACATTTTTGGGGGCCGTTGGATCTCTGCGACTAGGTTTTTGATCAACAGCCACATTTTGAGCCTGCAGCGCGGGTTTTCTCGTGAGCATTTGCAACTGTTTTTGGCGGGAAACTCTATGGAAACTTGCTGTGGCTGCATTCCTAAGGTCACGGGTTGATGAAACTTTAATGATGGGGTTGCAAAGGTATTGGTCGAGTTGATGGCTCAACCACCATTTTATGATGCATGTCCCTGAGCGGCGGCTCGGATCCCAATTTCTACCTGCTCCTTCCTCTTTGTCCCTCTACTGCATTGATGATTTTGAGCGCCATTTTCTAATGCTTGTATCTGGCGGGATTTTTGGCCTCCCTTGTAATTAATTGTTGGGTACATTTTCTTGCTTTTTAAGCAGATTGTGTGACCCATTTAGAGGTTGTTGAAGGCCTGGGCATTTTTTGTGTAAATAATGAAGAACAGGGCATGAACTTGGCTGTTTTATCCCATTTTGGAGTTTGTGTTGCAGCATGTATGTATTTTGCACATATTTAAGTTTCAGTGTTGATTTTATATGAGAAATGCTTCATTGCATGTGTTTATCTGCTTATCTCCATTTGCTGCATGTTATTTTCCTTCTTCTGAATCTGGTTGCTAAGGGTTTCTCAGGTTCTAGGATATGGTTTTCTGTATCACATGTTTGATCTCTAACTTCCATTCAAGGAGTGGATTAAATTGTTTTAGGTTGAGCATGGAGAAGGTTGCATGTCAGCAGGGATATCTGTAAGTAGAGGCAGCTAAATACCCATTCTTGGGTGATGTTTGTAAGGCAAGCATCAAGTCCAACCCCCTGAAACTTGAGTGAAAGTTGCAAACCACCTGCTGTATACATCTAGTTGACTCCTTGCCCAATGGATAGGCACCAGTCTGTTTCTGGGTCAGTAGTTATGAGCCAAAACCCCTTGTCTTGCATCCAGGACATTATCTCCACCCATTTCATAACTTCAACCTGTTAGTTGTAGGAGTAGGATTAGGATCCCTGCATACTCTCATACCCAACTAGACATATATGTCCAAGAGTGTTGCCAACCTTGTGATCTATCATGCAGATCTTGGTCCACACATGAGAGTATTCTGCCTGTTATTGTAAAGCTAAATCATTGTGTTATTGGTCTAGTCAAGGTTATATCTTTAGTTATAGGGATACCCCTTTGGTGTGGCAGAACCAGAAGTGAAGGGGAGGCAGCTCATGCAACCTCCCGTAATCTGTTGGCCAAATCAGCCTGTGCATTGGAGCTGGCAAACCCTCTGCAGATTTGGGAACCAACAGGAAGCATCTGCATTTGTCATGAAATTTGGGAGCTTTTACATTCAGTTTGATAGATTCTTTATATGAGAATAGGGGGTTTTGAAAATGCCCCATTAAAATTGCCGTAGTACCCTTTTGATTATTTGGTATTGCTGGAAGTACGCTGCCAGATGGCAACAATGAATGTGAAGTACTAGGCAATGAAAAAGAAAGAGTATTCTTTCCTTGTGTCTTTGTCATTTTATTATTGCAAAAATAATGATTGTGCTCGAAGTGTCGAGAAGCTATTGTCTGAGTTCAGTCTACATAGTCTGTCTCCCTGTGTATCTTTTGACAGTAAAAATTTCATAAAGGAAAACATGCATGGAGGTGGTTCCTATTCGCACCATCCTCAACTTGAGAATTTTTGGGAAGATTGCACTGATGAGAGAGAGGTTCAAAGGAGAAAATGGATGAGGCTAACTATGGATCAGGTCTGTGCCTTCAAGCTGGATATTCAAGTCCCTGATATCACTAATGACTTTTTGAATGTGTTGGGTGAAGGTTATGATGCAACATCCAAAGAACCCATGCCTTCTATAAAATGGTCAGAAAAGGAAGTCACTGATATCATGTGGCTTTCTTTACATGTGCTGAGGAGAATAGAGAAGTGGCTACAAGGAAAGATGGAGTGTGATGGTTCCACAACACCAAGGATTTAGCCTCTTAGAATCAAGCCAGATCTCAAACTACCAACTCATATAGGAGAACATCTGGTGTGGACCCAACTCTTCAGAGAGTCAGCTCACAATCAAATGGTGATGATGAAAGGCTGCCTGAAGACACTGGGAAGATAAATACCACATGTGAGCAAGATGTTCAAGTGATGAAGAGAAATACTAGATTGGCTTCTTTGTCATCTAAAGCAGACCATGTGTCCCCACTTAACAATCATATACATGATTCCGATTCTTTCATCTTCTCACAAATTGTAGAAGATAATTTGTTACATTCATTGCTTAGTCTGCCAAATTCTGCACAATAGAGGAAATTCGCTGAGCAAAGTTCACGCCCTGCAGCTGTAATAGCTACTTCCAATGCCACTAATGTACCCACTCAATCCCCAAATTGGTTAAATAAGGTAGTCTAAAAGAAGAAAAGATACACCCTTCCTACTGATGAAGGTGTTGACACTGTAGCTAGTCTGTTACAAATGGTCCCAAAACCCAAACGTGCAAAGAGGATGTCAAGAATTGTGACTGATGCCATTTCAAGAAACCAGTTTCTAGAAATTACAGATCCACTAGTAGAGAAGAATGAAGATGAGGTAACAGAAGCTGACTTCAAAGTAAGTCGAGTGGACCTGGGGCCATCAACCACTGAAGGTGAGTTGTATCATGTCTAGTATTTAGTTGATAACATTTCTAAAAGGGTGAAAGGATTGCAAGAAGAGAATTCAAAATTGTTAGCACATGTAAGTTCCCTATCTTCTTTTGCTAATTCACTTGTTGAAGTAATAACTCCCTCTACTGAAGCCTCCTCAAGTGTTAACCTTTGTACTCTCGATCCTAGTTAGATGTGGATCAATGGGTGGAGAAGATCATCTTTGATGGTCTCATTTTTATTGAGGCAGTGAAATTGTTTAACTCCGTCCATGCTAAAAGAGAAGTTTTGATACCGGAGCTTGATAAAGCTCGTAGTGATCATCATAGCCTGAATATTGCTTCTAAGGAAATACAAGAACTAGCCAACATGGACCCTGATATTCTTATGGCTGAAGAAGTTATAGCTGTAAAGGGTAATATTTGGATAGTTGGTTTTTGGTAGTTTTGGTGTATATCCTCCTTTCACCCTTTTATTCAAGGACCTAGGGTTGAGTTGCAATGTACTATCCTACCCTAGGTCACTGTGAGATGTAGGGAAACTTAGATTTTTATGATTTGATTGCCAATTATCTTCTCTTATGCTCAATTATACCTTTAAACCCTAATTATGCAAATACGACAATAAACAGACGAATATAAGAAAATGTTGCTATAGAAAGATGTAAAACGACAAATAACTATGCACTTGTTTTTGGGGTTTGGAGATGGAAAAGTCAAGGACTAAAGAGCGGGTGCCCAAGTCTAAGGTACCAGTTTCTTTGTGGAATCCTGACCTTCTTCCGACACTGATATGCACTGTAAATTCTATTTCCAAAAATTCAACTACGGAGGAAACAAAGACTAGCACCTAAGTCCCGAAAAGGCTTCAGAGTCTTGCTTCTCTCTAGATCCTGAATCCTTGATGTCTGCTGATCTTTTCTGCAACTCCACTTTCTCCAGATGTGACACCTGTAACCTGCAATCACAAAACTTTGGGAGGGGGTTGTGGTGTTTAGAGGATTTCCTTAGTCAAGCCCCGGAGAGACATTCAAGTCTTATGAACACCATTGTCAGATAGAGAGTGCGTGCCTAGGGAGGCAGAGGCAAAAGCCAAATGATAAATACTTACAAACACAAATGAATGTCACCTTGTAGTGAAGATCTCATGGAGGAAGAATCTCTTCATGCCATAAGGAGATGATTGCTCAAATCTACAAACACAAACACATAAACAACACAAATTTGCTCTTGCAACACAATGAAAGCCTTGAATAACCTTTTGAACACAATAGCTTTCTAGTAATCATCTAGTTTACAAATGAATGCCTAAACATGCTTATATATGCAACTACAAACACTCCCGCCAAGAATTTCGTAATTCAAACTTACCGTGTCGGCATAGGACCCAAATAACGGCCACAAGTCGACACCCAAAAATTGGGACTAACCCAAAATAGGGCAGGACTAGGGCACGGGTGCCCAAGTCCTCCCCCTATTTTGGGCAGGGGTTATCTCAAGTGGTCTGCCTAGGTCCTATTTGCCAAGACACTTAGGGGTTTTCTCATCGGGATGTTGAAATATGATGTAATATGTCCTAAATGCAGATAAAAGACCCAAGAGCTAAACCTTATGAGGGAAAAGCCCCCAAGGAGACATTTTCTGATGTTACATTTAGCCCCCACTTTAATGTATGTATAAACGCAAGGCCAATACATGCATTAAAGTACGGTCAATAAACATAGCAAACATGCCAAGCATGGAGAAGACACGCCAGACACATTGAAGACAATGACAGGCATGCAAAACATGGATAAGACTGTTGGATCTAGGGCATACAACTGAGAGGGGGGGGTGAATCAGTTGTATAAAACTTCTTGTTCTTTCAAACACTTGATTCTTTGTTGTTAGTTAGCAGCATATCAAATAATCATCCATGGAAGCATAATACATAAACACAAGAGCAGATAAGCATCAACACATTGAACACCAAGATTTTGACGTGGAAAACCCGGTTAAGGGAAAAACCACGGGGTGATTAACCCAAGAATTATTCTCTGTTAGAAGAATAAAGAAAAATGAATGGCACATGCCAATAAGGGCTCACTGCCCGAGCACACTGCTCACAAAGAGGCCCACTGCCTACAAGGAGACACACTGTCTACAAAGTGATAAAAATCACAGTCTTGAACTGGAGAATGACATCTCTACCATGTCCGGATCAGTTCCAATTAAGCCCAAAAATCTCTGCTCTGCCTTTCGCACGTTTCTTCGCTATGCCACACTCATCCACACACCACACTTTGAAATGAACTCACAAACCGTTATTTATACAAGACATCGACTTAGGAACAAACATCTAAGTCGGCAAACAACTATAGGAGTATCCGCAAGATGAATAACACATCCGGTCGGCCATCACAAGAACATTCGCAGGATGAACAACTCATCCGGTCGGCTAAACAGAGCAAGAACTTCATCCGGAAGAATAACTTCAATTCCGGGCTCTACCATCAATGCGGACCAACAACACAACCTAAACATGATCCAAGAACCTTCACAAGCCTGTCTGAATGTCCGGATACATCCGCACTTCCTCTACTTACTGGGATCTCTTGTCTTCCTCATCCGGAACTTCAAGAACACAGTCTGTCGCCACTGTCATAATGCAAGAGGTACTTCCGGACCTCCAAATCATACACAAATCAGGATGACACATCACAAGGACATCCCAAACACTCCGTCCAATCCGCAGATTAGGATAATACAATTCCGGACCTCACCGGACCTTTTTGTGATCCTCTGTCACCTCTGGATACTTGCCGGAACCGGTTCTATACCGACAGCCACAACTCCTTCAGATCTTCATGCGGACCTCTGAAATCTTAACTGAAGCATCTCAAGACTCATATCTACTAACCCTTTAATCCGCATCCTCCGGTTCTCATCCTATACAGTATATTTGCCTTCTTCTCATCACTGTTCTTCACTGTTCCTGACTGAGGCTAATTTTCTCAATATCCTCAGCACACAGCTCATCAAATCCTTCTTGTCAATGCAATATGAGTATGTTGACATCAATGACAACACTGGCTCACCTCATACTTGCAACAATCTCCCCCTTTGTCATTGATGGCAACATATGATGTGAAAAACCATTAAGACAAGAACTTCAACTTTTCATATGTCTTCTCTTCCTTTACTGCTCCCCCTTTGATCATCAACCACTTGTTTTTCACATGTCTTCTCTCCCCCTTTGACATCAATGGCAAAGGGTTCATACTTGCAATTCTCATACATCAGAATCATACCAGCTGCTCCCCCTTAGTTGCAGCTCCCCATTAGTCCGGATCACAAGATATGACTGTGATAGCCACCGGACTGATGCACATCAGTGCATCTTAGTTCATCACCGGAGGGGCCATGACCCCTAACTTCTCCCGGAGATATTCAAAAGAGTCCTTGGGAAGAGGTTTTGTAAAGATATCTGCAATCTGATCCTTGGAGGGAACATACTCCAATCTGACTTCTTCCTTGTTTACTTGTTCTCTCAAAAAGTGAAATTTGATAGATATGTGCTTAGTCTTAGAATGCAATACCGGATTCTTGGAAATATTAATTGCACTTGAATTATCACAGAAAATTGTGATAGGCTCCTCATATTCAACTTTGATGTCTCTTAGCATCTGCTTCATCCATAAGATTTGAGTGCAACTACCTGCTGCTGCAATGTATTCTGCTTCAGTTGTAGACAGAGATATTGCATCTTGTTTCTTGCTTAGCCAAGAAACCAATCTCTTCCCCAAAAAGAATGCTCCACCACTAGTGCTTTTCCGGTCATCCACATCTCCTGCCTAATCTACATCTGTGTAAGCATGAAGAGAGAAATCCGGATCTCTAGGGTACCATAGACCATACTCAACTGTTCCTTTCAAGTACCTAAAAATTCTTTTGATTGCCATAACATGAGATTCTCTAGGATCAGCCTGGAATCTTGCCACAAGACCAACAGCCTGCATTATATCTGGTCTAGTTTGAGTGAGATACAACAATCCACCAATCATTGATCTATACTTTGTCTGATCTACTTTTGGAGAATCATCATCTTTGCTTAACTTACATCCGGTTGCCATAGGAGTGTTCATTGGCTTTGAGTCTTCCATACCAAATTTCCTTAACAATTCTTTCACATATTTGGTCTGAGAAATGAAGATCCCTTCTTTTGTTTGAGTAATTTGCAGACCCAAGAAGAAATTCATTTCACCAAGCATAGACATTTCAAACTCACTTTTCATCTGATTTGCAAAAGTTTTGCACATACTATCTCTTCCTCCAAAAATGATATCATCCACAAACACTTCAACAATCAGAATGTTTTCATGATCAATTTTGAAATATAAGTTACTGTCAGCAGTACCTTTGTTGAATCCAATCTGCACAAGATGCTTATCCAACCTTTCATACCATGCTCTTGGGGCTTGCTTCAATCCATACAAAGCTTTCTTCAACTTGCAGACCATATCATTATTATCAGACAATTGAAATCCATCCGGTTGTTCAATGTAGACTTCTTCTTCCAGATCACCATTTAGGAAGGCAGACTTGACATCCATCTGATATACCTTGAAGTCTTTGAAGGCAGCAAATGCAAGAAGTAATCTGACTGCTTCAATTCTTGCCACCGGAGCAAAAGTCTCTTCAAAGTCAATTCCTTCTATTTGAGAGTAGCCTTTGCAGACCAATCTAGCTTTGTTTCTGATTACTTCACCAGCTTCATTTAGTTTGTTCCGGAAGACCCACTTGGTTCCAATTACATTCCTGTCTCTAGGTCTGGGAACAAGATCCCAAGTATGATTTTTCTCAATTTGCATCAATTCATCTTCCATTGCTTTGGTCCAGTTTTCATCATTGCAGGCTTCATTTATTGTTTTAGGTTCAATCTTTGAAATCAGACAACATTCATTCTGATTTTGAGCAATATTCCTTCTAGTTTGTACACCTTTGCTTCTGTCACCTATGATCTGATCTTCAGAGTGGTTCAGTCTTACATACCTTGGAATTTTGGGAGTATCCAGCACTGCTGTTTCTTGATCAGGCTCATTCAAACCTATCTCTTCTTCCTGATTTACCGGATCAGGCTGACTCTGTCTCACCGGAGAGGATTGAGTTCCTTGAACACTGTCTTGGTCATCTTCATCAAGCTCATAAAATCTTGAAGGTTTCTCAATTCCTTCATCAACTTTCACATTGGTGCTTTCTATCATCTTCCTCAATCTCTTATTGTAGCACCGGTATGCTTTGCTTTGAGTGGAGTAGCCCAAGAAAATTCCCTCATCACTTCTAGCATCAAACTTTCCTAGATCTTCATCTCTTTTAATATAACACTTGCTACCAAATACTCTGAAATATTTCACAGTAGGAGTGATGCCAAACCAAAGTTCATAGGGGGTCTTACCGATGTTGTTTCTGATTTGAACTTGATTTAGAGTGTAGACTGCGGTGCTGATAGCTTCTTTCCAAAACATTTGAGGAACATTTGCTTCCAACATCATTGTCCTAGCAACTTCCTGGATGGTCCGATTCTTTCTCTCAACTACTCCATTCTGCTGTGGAGTCTTAGGAGCAGACAACTGTCTCCTTATACCCTGTTTCTCACAAAAGTCAATGAATTCACCAGATGTAAATTCACCACCTCTATCAGACCTTAGACACTTTAGTTTCAATCCGGTTTGATTCTCCACCATAGCTTTGAAGATTTTGAACTTCTCAAAAGCTTCTGATTTTTCTTTTAGAAAGGTAACCCACATTATCCGGGAATGATCATCAATTAACAACATGAAATATCTATCACCCTGCAGACTCTTGATTCTTGTCGGACCACATAGATCAGTATGTACTAATTCCAACAATCCGGTAGAAGACTGATCTTTGCTTTTGAAAGAGACTCTGCTTTGTTTACCTAACTGACATTCTTTACACACACTATTTGTAGGTTTCATCAATTTTGGAAGATCTCTCACAGCCTGAGTATTGCTTATCTTGATGATGTTATCAAAATTTACATGACACATTCTTCTATGCCATAACCAACTCTGATCAATTTGGACAAACAAACAACTTTTATTTGAACCAACCAGATGAAAGATATTACCTTTTGTCTGAGTACCGGATGCAATTTCAGTTCCGGAGCTTGTAAAGATTCTGCATTTTCCATTCTTGAACCGGAGATCATAGCCTTTGTCCACTAACTGACCAACACTGAGAAGATTGTGCTTCAATCCTTCAACATACAGTACATTTCCTGTTTTGCTCTTACCATCAAAGGAAATAGTTCCCCTACCTCTGATTCTGCCAGCAGAATTGTCACCAAACTTTACCATTCCTCCTTCATATCTTTCCAAATCTAAGAACTTATTCTTGTCACCAGTCATATGGTGAGAACATCCACTGTCAATAACCCAATCATCCTTTTCTTCCACTTGAGCAGCCAAGGCTTTTTCAACAACTTTGTGATTGACAGATTCAGAGAGTATTGAATCTTCTTCCTTGATGGCTATAAACACCCACTCATTTCCGGATTTGCTTCCTAGTTCTGATTCATCATCTGTTACTCCTTCATTGTCATCTTCTTCATGAACATAATAGCAATTCTTTTGAAACCTTTGTCTGTGAGTATTAGATCTTGCAGATCTCTCCGGACATCTTGAGGCAAAATGACCAATCTTATTGCAGTTGAAACACTTAAAAGGTAGTTTTCCTTCATACTTACCGGATCCTCTTGGCAGTCTCTTTGCAATGAGGGCTTCAAGTTGAGCTGTTTCTGCTTCTTCTTCTTCCATGTCTCTTCTTGCTTGATCATACCATGACATTTTCCTTGATGAGTTTTCACCCGGATCAAATCTCTGTTTGCCTTTCACATAGGCACTGGCTTTGAAAGCAGATTCAGTCTTGGGAGGATCATCTCCAAACTCGGTCATTTCAAATGCAGCTAGTTTGCCAGCCAGTTGTTCTCTTGTGACAGTTGTGTGGGCTCTGAATTCATCAATGGCAGCAACTTTGATTTTGTAGGCAGCAGGAAGGGATCTTAGGATTTTGCAGACAATCTCATTTTCATCTAAAGTTCCATCAGCATTTCTGATTCCACATACCAGCTCATTTACTCTTGGCATAAAGGTAGTGATGTTTTCATCATCTCTCATTTTCAATCTTTCAAATTTCCCTTTCAGACTTTGCAACCTTGCACTTTTGACAAACTCATCTCCTTCATACAGAAGTTCTAGTTTAGTTAGGATCTCATATGCAGTTGGTAGGTCAATGACATTCGAGAGATCTGAGTCATTCAATGCGCTTAGAAGAGCTTCCTTGGTCCGCAGATTGTTTTCAGCTTCTGTGATTTCATTCAGAGTTGTCAGACCACCTTGTGGAGGTACATATGGTTTTGAAATCATAGCCAAGTATGCTTTTCCCATACATTCCAAGTGACACTTCATGCGACCTTTCCAGAGAGTGAAGTTGGTTCCATCGAACTTCGGACTATCCTTCTTGTATGACGACATCCTGGATCTCCTCAAGCGGTTAAGCTCCTATCAGAGGAACTTAGCTCTGATACCAATTGTTGGATCTAGGGCATACAACTGAGAGGGGGGGGGTGAATCAGTTGTATAAAACTTCTTGTTCTTTCAAACACTTGATTCTTTGTTGTTAGTTAGCAGCATATCAAATAATCATCCATGGAAGCATAATACATAAACACAAGAGCAGATAAGCATCAACACATTGAACACCAAGATTTTGACGTGGAAAACCCGGTTAAGGGAAAAACCACGGGGTGATTAACCCAAGAATTATTCTCTGTTAGAAGAATAAAGAAAAATGAATGGCACATGCCAATAAGGGCTCACTGCCCGAGCACACTGCTCACAAAGAGGCCCACTGCCTACAAGGAGACACACTGTCTACAAAGTGATAAAAATCACAGTCTTGAACTGGAGAATGACATCTCTACCATGTCCGGATCAGTTCCAATTAAGCCCAAAAATCTCTGCTCTGCCTTTCGCATGTTTCTTCGCTATGCCACACTCATCCACACACCACACTTTGAAATGAACTCACAAACCGTTATTTATACAAGACATCGACTTAGGAACAAACATCTAAGTCAGAAAACAACTATAGGAGTATTCGCAAGATGAATAACACATCCGGTCGGCCATCACAAGAACATTCGCAGGATGAACAACTCATCCGGTCGGCTAAACAGAGCAAGAACTTCATCCGGAAGAATAACTTCAATTCCGGGCTCTACCATCAATGCGGACCAACAACACAACCTAAACATGATCCAAGAACCTTCACAAGCCTGTCTGAATGTCCGGATACATCCGCACTTCCTCTACTTACTGGGATCTCTTGTCTTCCTCATCCGGAACTTCAAGAACACAGTCTGTCGCCACTGTCATAATGCAAGAGGTACTTCCGGACCTCCAAATCATACACAAATCAGGATGACACATCACAAGGACATCCCAAACACTCCGTCCAATCCGCAGATTAGGATAATACAATTCCGGACCTCACCGGACCTTTTTGTGATCCTCTGTCACCTCTGGATACTTGCCGGAACCGGTTCTATACCGACAGCCACAACTCCTTCAGATCTTCATGCGGACCTCTGAAATCTTAACTGAAGCATCTCAAGACTCATATCTACTAACCCTTTAATCCGCATCCTCCGGTTCTCATCCTATACAGTATATTTGCCTTCTTCTCATCACTGTTCTTCACTGTTCCTGACTGAGGCTAATTTTCTCAATATCCTCAGCACACAGCTCATCAAATCCTTCTTGTCAATGCAATATGAGTATGTTGACATCAATGACAACACTGGCTCACCTCATACTTGCAACAAAGACAGTTACAGTCATGCAAAATACGAAGAATACATTGAATGCATAGAAGGCACATTATTCCATAGAAGATAGGAATGATTTCTTTTCTTTTCTTTTTCTCATATATATGAAATGCAGATGCAAGTATAGGAAAGTAAACAAACCTCCCATAATGCAGGATGTGCTCATCGCATAGGTCTTTAAATTGCATATGGGGCAACACACACGCAAGACACGCAAAACCTCCCAAAATGCATGATGTACTCATTGTATAGGTCTTTAAACTGCACATGGGGCAACAAACACGCCAAAACACACACTTTGAAGACACGAAGAAAACACGGAAGACAAGTGATGGAGTGCCCCTATTTCTAAGTTCATCACCATCTCAGGCACATTACAGGCACACACCGATGATTGGGCTTCACCACAGCAATCACCGAAGACACGCTTAAGGGTTGAGTTATTCACAGAATCGCTCCCTGCCTCCACAGAGGACTTTTGAAAATGACAGGATGATACAATCTGCTCCGAGAAATAAACCATCCTTGCCTCCACAGAGGGCTTAAGGTAAAAAGGATATACGTGATATCCCACCTTTGCAGATGGCTTAGATGATTGATTGATTGATTGTAAACAAACTCAGATTGCAGGACGTACTCATCGCACAAGTCTTTAGACTGCACCTGAGGACAAGCACATTGCTAACATCTATAATAGACAACTTACGTTATGTATGCCCCCACCTTAAGGTGATTGATATCACGCATCGATATCAAACATGTTAAGGTAGGAAGAAAACACACAAGGGGACACAGACTTTCGCAAAGCCCATGCCCCCCAGAGATGACATGTACTTTACGATCGCCAAATGTTCCCACAAGCACATCCTTACAAGAAACATGTTAGTGTTTATAAAATTGTGATAAAAGACAACATCAATGCATATGATTAACCACACAAAGAGCCAAGGTTATACTACAAATTCAAAGTTTGAGGATAACCGTGGGGCTATATCACAAAGATCTCCGAATCGAGTACCACCAAGGCTAGATTCAAAGACAAACAAAGTACGTAGAGCATCAGTATTATTATGATTTGTAAATGAGATAAAAATATCATCAAAATCACTATGCGAAAAGCACAAGTGCTTCCACTAGCCAAGCATCGGATAAGATATACAACCCCATCGTCATATTAGGAACTAAGTCCAATTTTTTATTTCTCGTGAAAGGGACGCTAGGTCCGCATCAGTATAAATGTTTTTCATCATCCGCCTGCTAGATAGAAACACTAGAGGAAAGGAAACAATAAATAAGAGAGGAGAAACAAGTGTCTTAGGGACAGTCACGTAGGAGGGTGCCTTAAGTCACCAACCGCAACGCTATGTCCGCAAGACACAACACACAACAATGAAATCAGAGAGAGACAATATAGAAGAAGGTCACAACAGAGGCAGTCTCCTAGTATCCTGGACCTTACAAGAGAATCAAGGGTCATCCCAGGAGGCCTAAACAACACATAACACATCACGGGGGAAGCACATCACAAGAGAGATAAAGGGTTAGAGATACTTACTTGTAGAGAGGTCCATGCTAGAAGTTATCAACCATCAAATCATTCTCTTCCCAGTCGCAAACATAAGGTACCATTGCCAAGTTTTTGTCACTATTATTTTGTTCATTCTTAAATGCTTCTTGGTTTGACTCAATGTTACGTGGAATATTTTCGTGTTGAAGTTCATTAGTACACATATTCGCTATCCTCTTAGGTGGTGGGAGAAAAAAATTATTTTGAGTGGTCTCAACATCCATCCTTGAGGGATTTAATGTTATAAATTTCTCCTCATCCACTAGTGCTACATCCTTAGTGATGTCCAAATGACTTAAATATTCAAACAAAGGAGGGACATTAAATGTCTTCTCTTCCTTAGTGAAATCCAAGGTGTGTGAACAATCAACTAAAGGAACAAGGTTGGTAGGATGGTCCATAGAGGTTTCATGCATTATGATAGATTTTTTATTGTTGTTAGATGAAAGCTCATCATCTACCCATGGAATGTTCTTTGTTGAAGGGAGATCTTCATTCACTAATGCTTCCTCTTGGCCAAGGAGAGCATTGGAATGGCAAAGTGGTGATGGCTCTTCATTTTCTAATGCTTCATCTTGGCTAGAGTGAGTATTAGAATGAAGATTTGGTGGTATGATGTTAAGAGATGTGTCAATGAAACCATCCTCTTGCATCAAAGTGTCCTCATGAGGAGGAACAACCTCGGGAGAAGGATCATAGAATACCACTAAGTTATCATCACATGTTTTAGTAATAGGTGTCGTAGAGGAATGTTCCAAAAAGTCATCTAAAACTTCATCTAACATTTTGAGGTCATCACTAGTATATATTGTAGTTAGGGTAAAATTGCAAATCAGGGTAAATGAATAAACAACAATGATCAAACCCTAACAATTGCACAATGAAGCACAAGACAACATGAAAATCAAAATAACAAATGTAAATGCAAATTGATCTCCACGCTATGCTTGATTTATCTCCATTACTCTTCTCCACCTCGCATGAGCATGCAAGATTTTGAAGGATGATTGTTGGAGGAATGTTGGGTGCTCACTTCTGCAACATAACAATGATATGAGGATGATAGATGAATGATGATAGATGGAGATGAATGTGATAGCTTCTAGAGTGATTTTGATAGAATGAGGATACTTGAAGAATAGATCCCTCTAAATGGCTTGGATGAGGGTTAATTTATAGGCAATGCTTGATTTGAATGGATGGTTGAGATTAAAAGGCTAATTGAATGATGTGGATGGCTAGGATTGATTAGTTACCCCACTATTTAAGGAGATTGTAGTCATGTGACAAGTGTCAAATGGTCTTCTACTTTACAAGGAGGCAAATGTGGAGATATAGATAAATATGGAGATAGAGACAAATATGGAATTTTCCATTTTTGGAAAGAAATGATGTGAAATACATTAATTAAATAAATATTTAATTTATTTAATTAATTTAGATGAGGGAAAAGTGGAAATTAATTAAATAAATATAATTTATTTAATTTATTGACTATGGAAGGATAAATGAGATTATGATGGGAAATTAGTTGGCTAATGGGATAAGTGGAATTAGGAGTGGGATTTTAGGACAAAATGCTACATGATATCTTAATAATATTTTTGACTAGGTATTGTAGGACATGGACAAATTTGGTTGTCTACATTTTGCCCCTTTTTGAGATGATGTTCGAGATGATAAGATTTATGTCAAATAACATCATTTCAAAGAAGTTAAGGTATGGAGGGAAAAGTGGAAATTAATTAAATAAATATAATTTATTTAATTAATTGACTATGGAAGGATAAACAAGATTATGATGGAAAATTAATTGGTTAATGGGATAAGTGGAATTAGCAGTGGGATTTTAGGACAAAATGCTACATGATGTCTTAATAATATTTTTGACTAGGTATTGTAGGACATGGACAAATTTGGGTGTCTACATATATACTATTGATCATGATTTAGTGAGATCATCTAATATCAAAGGATATATTCCCATGAGATTTGTGCAGCTATCAAAATCAGATATATAACAAAGGATTTCATATGTGGAGCACATAGAGAGATCAACATCATCTATGTATGCTATTTGTTCCATAACTTGAGGATGTCTATTAGTGAATTTAGAGAAATGATCAATGTCTATGATGTATACAAAAAACTCTTCCAAAGAAGTAGCCATGATATATGTTTTCAAATCAATCTTGAATCAGATTTTAAAAGGTATGCAAAAAGACAAGTGCAAAACTATGCGCAAAAATGATCTAAAATGCTTGATTTTTTTGTACTTTTTTAATGCAAATATATGAAAGAAAAGGTGTTGTAAGGATTTTAATCAGAGGCAGAAAATAATATGTCTGATATTAGTCCAATACAGCCATAAGATCCTTTGCAACACACTTTTGATGCAAATCTATAATGATGACTAGTCAAAACCTAGTGAAAATACACTAAAATATGCGAGTTTTTCACCAAATCTTAATGTAAAAGAGCATGACAAAGGGTGTTGTAAGAAAAATTATGATGAATAGAAAATTATATTAGTGCTAACATCCACCTAATGTCAAAAAATCTGTCACAACACACTTATAGTGTCACCCAAGGTCAAACCCTAGTGAAAATATAGCAAAAATATGCAATTTTCACGATTTCTCAATTCCAAGACCTAGAAAAAGAGGTGTTGTAAAGAATTTTAGGAGGTTCATAAAATAATAGCAATAATATCATTTACCTCAATCCATAAAATTTGTCACAACACACTTGGAGTGCAAACTAGGCCAAACCCTAGGGCAAAAAATAGCAAAAATGTGCAAATTTTGACGAAAGTTTCATGAAAAGAGGCCAATAGAAATATGTAAAGATTTTTAGGAGGGGAAAAAGATAATACCCCCGATATAAGACAATTAGTGCAAAAATATTCTTTACAACACACCTATAGTGCAAGTTTAGAGAGTCGATAAGGCCAAATCTAGTGAAAATCAATATTTTTCAAGCCCTATGTTTGAGATCTTGATGTAAAATGCTATATGAATGTTTTGCAAGCTGATATATGATAAAAACTACATGCTCTCAGATCTTAAAATGATTTCCAAACTCTAATATACAAAATGCAAGTGTAAATCTAACTTGAAAAATCAATGAAAATGCTAGTTTTTTGTTGAGATTTTCTATGCAAAAATACAAATTTGTTCAAAAATGCAAGACTATAGCCAAATACAAATTTAAATGAGTCTCTAAAATCAATATAAAAATCTAAAACAAGATTTTACCTACAAAACCTAGATTTTGGAATTACTAGGTTATATGCAAAATTCACATCAACAAAACCCTAGCAATTTTATGATGAAAATGCAATGCAAACTAATGAATTTTTGTAATTTTCTGGAAATTAACTAAGATCTAATGCAAAAATCATAAATTTAATGAAATTGAGTTTAATTAATGCAACATGCAAACCCTAGCATGCAATTTTTTTTCCAATTTTTCTAATTTTTCAAATTTTTTTATAAGTTTTTCCAATGCAATAAGATGAATGACTATATGAATGAATGAAATCACTGTAAATCTGAAGCAAAACACTTAGCAAGGTGCAAATAGTTCCAACAACACGGGTTCACCAAAATGTAAAGGGTAAAATGTGGATAGTTGGTTTTTGGTAGTTTTGGTGTATATCCTCCTTTCACCCTTTCATTTAAGGACTTAGGGTCAAGTTGCAATATACTATCCTACCCTAGGTCAATGTGAGATGTAGGGAAACTTGGAGTTTTATATTTGATTGCCAGTTATTTTCTCTTATGCTCAATTATACCTTTAAACCCTAATTATGCAAATATGACAGTAAATAAACGAATATCAGAAAATCCTGCTACAGAAAGATATAAAATGACAATTAACTGTGCACTTGTTTTCGGGGTTCGGAGACGAAAAATTTGGGGACTAAAGAGCGGGTGCCCAAGTCAAAGGTACCAGTTTCTTTGTGGGATCCTGACCTCCTTTCGACACTGATATGCACTGTAACTTTTGTTTCCAGAAATTCAACTATGGAGGACATAGGGACTAGCACCCAAGTCCTAAAAAGGCTCTAGAGTCCTGCTTCTCTCTAGATCCCGAATCCTTAATGTCTGTTGACCTTTCCTACAACTCCACTTTCTCTAGATGTGACACTTGTAACCTGCAATCACAAAACTTTTGGAGGGGGTTGTGGTGTTTAAAGACTTTCCTCAGTCAAGCCCTGAAGAGACATTCAAGTCTTCCAAACACCGTTGTCAGATAGAAAGTGCATGCCTAGGGAGGTAGAGGCAAAAACCAAATGATAAATGCTTACAAACACAAATGAATGTTACCTTGTAGTGAAGATCTCATGGAGGAAGAAGCTCTCCATGCCATAAGGAGATGATTGCTCAAATCTGCAAACACAAACACATAAACAACACAAATATGCTCTTCCAACACAATGAAAGCCTTGAATCACCTTTAGACCACAATAGCTTGCTAGTAATCATCTAGTTTACAAATGAATGCCTAAACATGCTTATATATGCAACTACAAACACTCTCGCCAAGAAATTTGTAATTCAAATTTACCGTGTCGGCATAGGACCCAAATAACGGTCACAAGCTGACACCCAAAAATTGGGACTGATAAAAGACCCGAGAGCTAAACCTTATGAGGGAAAAGCCCCCAAGGGGACATTTTCTAATGTTACAATAGCTGATCCCAAGGAATCGAATACCATTGTGTGGGCTGATGCAGCTGAGTGGAAGATCTGTATCATATCTGCAGCAGAGGAAGAGATGGAAAAATAATTGTTATTTATTACAAAGAAATGATGAGAATAAAAAGGGATTTTGCTGCTTTGGAAGTAGAGGCTAACATGTTTGATGATGAGAAGCTGTTGGATGTGAAGGTAATCAAGCAAAACTTTAAAAAGGTGGTAACGGAGGAGATAGTGAACTACAGTGCCATTATAGGGGAGTCATTGGGGAGTCTTTCTAAATTGGCAACACACATTAACAGTTGCAGAAACGACATTGATGAGGTGTATTGCAAGGTGATGGATTCCGATAGGGCGATAATGAAGAAGAAACACTGCATCAGCATGATCCGAACTCCACCTAGCATGTATTTAATGCCAGTTATCAATAAGTACAGGGCATACAAGGCCAGATTGCGAGCACAGGTACCTCAGGTGGTGCAAAGTGTCACTAGAGAAGGCGAACAATCAAAGGAAGATGAAGAGATGGACGAGGTGGATGACGGCGATGGGGACTTGAAAATTCTGAATTGATTTATTTTTCATGTTTTTAAGTTATTTCATGCTTGCTCTAAAACTATTGGCTCTGGACGGCCCTTTATTATAATTATTGTTTAAACAATCTTTTAATCGGCTTTTTCAAGAAGCCGTTATGGTTTCAAGACAGCTATAATTTGGTTTAGCTATAAATTCTAGATGGCTAGTCAAATTTTGGATCTTTTGAAAAACTTTGTTTTTGAAGGGTGATAGATAATTTTGTTTTAGCTACTTTGATATATGCAATACAAATTGATACAGTGGAGATTTAGACGATCATAATTTGTGTTGTGATTATTTGAATTCATATTCTTCCTAAGTTGAATGTGTTTCTGCTGATGTTAATGGTGTGATAGGTGAAAGTCAGGTGTGGAAGATCAGACATAGTCATGAAACCCTAACCCTACCATCATCAAGGAATCTAATCTAAATGAAGCCAAAAGAACAATGCAATTCAAGCATAACATCACCTAGACCGTGCGATTCCTTGTTTGAGAGGGAAATGTGGACTGCTTCTTCAACAATGAACAATTGCAAAGCTGAAAGCTGCCATGATGGATGATAAAAAGCTCAAATGTTCAGATGCTCAAGATGATCAAGATGATAATGTAGGTGCTATATGATTGCTGGATCGCTCGATTTCTGGCTTTCTGGATCGCTTTCTGGATTGCTAGATTTCTGGATTGCTAGATTTCTGGATCTCTGGATTTCTGGATGTCTCATATGGAATGAGAGGCTGTTTATATAGGACTCAACCAAGATCAATCAACGGTGGAGATTCAAAGGCTATGTGAATGGCTAAGATTGAAAGTTACTAAATTTAGGTCCAATTAGTTGTACATGTGAAGGATTTTAAATGAAAGTTGTCTTACAACACATGATAAATGGGAAATGGACAAGTGTTGAAATGTGATAAATGATAAAGGCTTAATTCAAATAAAGTATTTGAATTAGTGGGATATGAGTTGGAAATTAATTAAATAAATAAAAATTTATTTAATTAATATGATAAATGCATAAAATGAGATAAGACGTGATGTGGAATTAATTAAATAAATACAATTTATTTAATTAATTGGCTAAGTGAATGAGAATGGGATTTTAATTAAATAAATAAAATTTATTTAATTAATTGGATAATGGATTAGGGATGTAACAAGGTGTCGCTAGACATGGACAAATTTGGGTGTCTACATTTTGCCCCTCTTTGATACAATGTTCGATAGAACGTTGTGTCAAAGAAGATGTGAGATATGTTCGATAAACAAGTTATGCCCCAGTGTAACTGGCAGGTGATGCCCCCTCGAGAGGTAAGCCAGGCGAACCAGGAAAGACTGGGTTGGCGCTCGATAGAAGAAAAGGCAGAAAAGAGGGCAAATGCGAAGAAAATAGGCTGTGGTATAGAAGAATTAGGGTTTGGAGAAGGGCTATAAGTAGGGGCTGCAAGGGCAAATAGGCTCATTTGTGTTTAGAAACCTAGAGAAATCCAGAGCTCCTGAGAGTGAGAGTGGCAGAGCTAGCGGGATGGTGATTCCACGCAGAGATCATCGTGCGGAGCGAGTGAGGACACATGGACGACCAGAGGGAGCAGGCGCACCGGTATGTCCCAAAACTTTTCCCAAAAGCGTGCATTTAATAGCCTAGAAGCGTAATTAATTCACACACGTCACCAAAAGCGACTAGTTTAGGACCTGGCACATATAGCTCGCTTATGTAGGAGTAGAGGTCGCTTAGAGTAATAGAGGTCGCTTATGGGCGCGGGTAGGTCGCTTAGGAAAAAAGTGGTCGCATCCTGTCGGCGGGAAAAGAGCAGCGGAAATGCGCGTGTAGATAAAAACTAGTCGCTTATGAGCAGATAGTAGTCGCATAGGGTAGTTGAGCTCGCTTAGGACTAGAAATAGACCGCATATAGTAGATAGCGCGCATATAGGGCGAAAATGGTCGCTTAGTGTGAGTTAGCTCGCTTATGATGAGAAAATAGGCGCATATAGTAAAACGGCTCGCTTTTGGAGTAAAAAGACGCGCATGTGGGATAGGGCTCGCAGATAAAGTAAGGATGAACGCATATGGTAATAGTGGTCGCTTTTAGGAAAACAGTGAGCGCATGTGCAAAAGAGCTCGCATGTAGGCAAAACAGAGGCGCATATAGTGAAAGGGATCGCTAATGAGCAGAAAGAGGTCGCTTGTGGTAAAGTGAACCGCATATGATAGGTGTAGGAGAAAATAGCAGATAGATAGGCAGATTTGGATATGAATGATTAACGGAATGGACTGACAAGAGTAAATGGATGATGCAGGATGTACTACCGCCATTGCTATCACGGGAGCCCCATCCGAGAGATTTGCGGTTAGTGAGACAGTTGGATGCAGAGGAGCTACTGGTGTTAGAGATCCTGGGCTTAGAGCATGTGTCACGATTAGAGCCAGTGCAGGCACATCGAGGACTGATGACTGCGATGGTGGAGCGATGGATGAGCGAGCACAGTTCATTCTTGTTACCGACAGGAGAGGCGACCATCACCTTAGAGGATGTGTTCCGGATTTTGAGGATTCCGATAGATGGGGATCGGGTAGATTATGATCCGGAGATGGGGCCAGCTGCATTCAGGAGATTGTTTGGGACACCAGACATCGGAGCAGAGGGTTTGGAGATACCGATGGGGAGGATGGAGGAGCTCTATGACAGGTTGCAGCGAGTGGTAGTGGCTATCATTAGATGGCTAGTGGGTGATAGGAGAGCGAGAGGGTTTCCTGTAGGATGGGGGACAGTGATGGAGGGCATGTTCTCCTATGGCACGAGATATGCATGGGCAGAGTGCGTGTTGGGACAGCTCTATCATTACCTACATGATTGTGCATATATGTTCGGAGCCAGTATGTCAGCAGGAGTGACAGTGTTGCACGTATGGGCTTATGAGCACATTCCAGTGACGAGACCAGAGGGATGGGTGGCTAGAGCAACAGGAGAGCCATTTGCACGGATGTATAGAGGAGCCTTGACGTATCGACAGCGCCGGGGGGTGGTATACTGGCGACGGAGGTTGGATGAGATAGACAGGTTTGTATGGAGGCCATGGCTAGGATGTGAGCAGTGGGAGGAGGAGGATGCCGAGCTTGCTTATGCGAGACAGGCGAGGTACATTTTTGGACGCGGCTTGTACATTATAGAGCGCTATTTGCCAGAGAGAGCCCTGAGACAGTTTGGAGAGGCACAGGCAGTACCTGTAGGGGATGCCATTTTTGGGAGGACGAGGCAGGAGGTGTTCGATTGGGGTCCAGAGGTTGTGGTGGACACAGCCTTGGCAGAGAGAGATGGATTGCAGCCAGTAGCATGGCAGTGGAGACAGGGTCCGGCAGAGCCAGGTACATTGCCAGAGTATGATGCATACTGGGCGACAGCTAGGCCGACTCGGTTGACACGAGATGGAGAGATTGGGGAGATTGGGATGGAGAGACCAGTTCGGAGGTGACGACGACGGGCTCCACCAGCACAGGCAGTAGTGCCAGCTGCACCAGGGATACAGATGCCAGGGCAGGTGCCAGGTCAGCCAGCTATATTAGCACAGCCACAGGCACAGATCGGAGCAGGGGATGATGTGGGCATTCAGCAGCTGCGGAGACGGATCAGAGAGGAGAGGAGATGGAGGCAGCGAGCACAGATGAGGCTGAGGAGGGTGGAGATGGATAGGCATCAGGCCGTGATCAGTTTGAGGCATGCTAGAGCACAGGCACAGGCTTATCAGACGCAGCTACAGTTGGGAGCTCAGAGAGGAGATGGACAGGAGGATGGGGCGCTCGCGAGAGTTACAGGAGAGAGGGATACAGCTAGGCAGCATGAGCAGATGATGAGGCTTGAGCGAGATACTGCAGTACAGCAGGAGCAGGCTATGAGAGCAGAGAGAGATGGTCTGCGAGCTGAGAGAGATAGTCTACGAGCTGAGAGAGATAGGGCAGTACAGCAGCTGCAGGTTATGACTAGTGAGCGGGATAGAGCAGTGACTGCCTTGGGGACTGATGGAGCGACTATGTACTTAGCCACACAGTTGACAGCAGTACAGGCCGAGCTTCGGAGAGGCAGGGTGAGGCTGAGTATTATAGAGGCTTATATTATGGAGCTGTGCCGGCAGAGCAGAGACAGCCTAGCTTCAGGAGCAGGTCAGGGGCTTCGAGCTCACGGAGGTCAGGTGGATCTCGGTCAGTAGCTTCAGTGATGGGGCCACCGAGAGATGGAGGACCAGGTACAGGACCTGTTGGTGGTGGTGGTCAGGGTGAGGGAGCTGGCAGTAGTCGCTAGGGCACACCTTGTTGACATTGTATCATGATGAGGCCTAGAGCCATTGTTGTACATTCATTCTTTTCAGGGCTCAGCTTGTATTGTAGACACTTGTATTTTGACACACATGTATATATATATATATGGCAGTTTTGGCGATCTATATGATGTTATAATGGTTGTGATGTTGATATTATGATGGCTATGCATGTTATGTGTATGGATTATATATGGATTATGGATGGATATTTATGCAAATGGTAATGGATAGAAAATATTTGAAAATGTAAAGGGTAATGACATGAATAGATGTATACATATAGGTAGATGGTAAAGAAAAAGATATGTAATGGACTTATGTATGGCTAACACTTGTTTTGCAGGAGTGGGAATATGGACAAAGGATGATGGAGATGATTGATCTTGGCTGAGGATGACGGAGCGAATGGATAGAGAAAAATAGATAAGATGATGATGGGCAGCTTTCAAGTAATTGCTCAAAAGGAAAAGAAATGCAGTCCTTATGTTTGATATAGCATATGGATGTTATGCACCAGGGTATAAGAGACCAAGGTGTCGAGGTATCCAATGCGTAACTAACGTGTTACAATCTTGTCTGAACGCATGTGGTCAAGATGGTGAGCCAACATGCACAAGATATGAATAACAGCTAGTGTTGGACTTTGACGCTACAAACAATGGTTTGAGCTTATCTCCACTACACATAATGGTAGCTTGCTAGTTATATGCATGGAGTTAGTCTTAACATAGAATAGTCTCTAATGCATAAGAGACTGTTTAGCTTCTCAGATGCTAGAGATATTGATATGTAAGATGCTAATCCCAACACGTACAAGATACCAAGACGCATAGGAAGAGAATAAGATCATCCCGCAAACACGGCATACGAAAGCTATATGACCATGCCCCAGTCCTTACTTCATCGCAACATACCAAGATATAAATAGATCAAGGCAGTCTTGACTAGGTACAGAAAAGGGACAAAAGATAAATCAAAAGATAAAACAAAAGATACTGTCATCACGTTCTCTTGCCAAATTTGGGTGCTCGTGGATAGATTAAGCTGGCGCCTTGTTAAAAGGAAAGCTACATCCTGTTGAAGGCTAAAGTTGTTGGTAAATGGCTATAGCAAATGTTGGCTTAAGGCATGCGGACAAATAGCTTCTGGCTTACCTGTGATTGGTTAAAGTGCTTGAGCTTGTAATATACACATGGATTGCATCCTGTTTGAGCTGATCAAAGGGGAAAAGATGGATGATGAATGAAGATGAAGAAGATGGGGGGATCATCGGTGCTTGAGTACTGGAAACTTCCTTCGTATTCCAGACTGCCTACATACCCTGTATCCACGGGATCAAAGCACATTTACGATGAAGATGAGACATGATGAATATGTAGTTCTGGGTTTTATTGATGATGTAAGTGATGAAAGATAGAAGAATTTGAGCTGAAAGAGTGAAGGATGTTTAGAAGAAAGATGAAAGATGAATGATGAAAGGGGCTATCGTCTTAGCCTGAATCAGAGTGCTTCCTTCGCATCTCAGATTGCCTACATACCCTGTATCCACGGGATCAAGGCGTCAACGATAGAGCTAGATGTAGTTCTTATGAATGTGGCTAATCGACTGGATGTTTGATCAAGCGATGTTTGTTGCGATTGTTGGATGATTGTGGATGAATTGTGAAGGTATGAGTCCTGGTTGCAAGTCGTTAGGTCATAGTTGTCGGTGGACATGTGCCATGGCTGAAGTTGATAAGGTGTGCTGTGTTGAAAGCTGAGTTGTTTGATGTGTTATGAGCTAGAGATAACAGGATCCACTTCCAAATAAGACTCAACAAATGCCCCCAGTGTGGGATGAGGTTTATTATGCAGAAGCGACAATGCAGAAAAAGATGTGGCCAAGATGCTAAGGTGCCAAAAGATATAGATATCACGACAATGTCTCACATATGATAACTAGCATCGGCAAAGGATGAAGAGGAAAGGCTATGTGTGAGATTGCGATAGGGCTTATGAAAATAGCTTATACAAGATGCAGTGGGGAAAATGATCAAACGAACCAAACAAATGAGGGAAGCTGGTCACTACACATAGCGCCTGTTTGCCAAGTTTTCACTATGGTACTTATCCAAGGCGCCTGTTTACCAGGTTTTCACCAGAGGACGGATTATTTATCTTATGTTTGTTTATTGTTTTTTTTTTTTTTTTTTTTTTTGGTGTTTTTGTGGGATAGCTGAGATTCATGGATAAAACTTCTTGAGATGAACGCTGTTGACGGGTTCATCCAAGGGAATGCCTTCAGGTGTTGACAAAGTGTATGCACCAGATCCATAAACTGCTGTGATAATGAAAGGACCAAGCCAATTTGGTTCAAACTTGCCCTGTTTCTCTCGATGTTGTTGATTCCTTTGGTTTTCTTTAAGGACAAGGTCGCCAACCTGAAACCTGCGTTCTCTGATCTTTTTGTTGTAGCTGCGGCGTAGCCGGTTTTGATAGACTTGAAGATGGTTCAATGCTGTAAGGCGGCGTTCATCTAAGAGCTCAAGATCATGGAGTCGGGAGACTCGATATTCTTCATCTGAAATAGTATGTTGCAAGGATATGCGCAAAGAGGGGATCTCAACCTCGATAGGCAAAATAGCTTCAGTGCCATAGACTAGAGCATAGGGTGTGGCGCCAGTAGGAGTTCTGACACTTGTTCTATATGCCCATAAAGCAGGATGCAGTTGTAGATGCCAATCTCGACCAGTTTCGTTAACAGTCTTTTTAAGGATCTTGATGATTGTCTTATTAGAGGCTTCAGCTTGACCATTGCTCTGAGGATAATAAGGCGTAGAGAACCTATGTTGAATATGAAACTTATTGCAAAGATCTCTAACCTCTTGGTTCTTGAAAGGCCGGCCATTATCTGTGACAATAGCTTGAGGAACTCCATAACGGCAGATGATGTAATGTAGGATGAATTTAGCTATTTGTTTACCTGTGATGTAGGTCATTGGTATGGCTTCTACCCACTTTGTGAAATACTCAGTGGCAGTGATAATAAACTTATGACCATTTGATGACGTAGGATGGATTTTACCCACAAGATCAAGTCCCCATTGCGAAAAAGGCCATGGAGTGACAATAGGCTGAAGCTCATGTGCTGGTGCATGTATTAGATCTCCATGTTTCTGACATTGTAGACATCGCTTTGCAAATTGTTGGGCATCTTTTTCCATAGTTGGCCAATAGTATCCTGCTCGCAGAAGTTTCTTAACAAGGCCAGGGCCAGCGGAATGCGAACCGCAGACACCTTCATGTACTTCACGTAAGGCCGTTTTTGCTTCCTCAGAATCAAGACATCTAAGAAGGATACCATCAAGACTTCGGCGATAAAGGGTGTCTCCTAAGATAGTGTAACGAGAGGCTCGACGGATAAAAGTTTTACGTTGGGTGTTGGATAGTTGAAGAGGCAAGGTGTGATTACGGAGATACTCGTATATATCTTTGTACCACAACGAGTTGGGACCAACAATCTCACATATAAGCTCAGACTGTGGAACTTCAAATGCGGGGATCAAAAGCTGTTCGACCAAGAATTCACATTTATGGGTGTTAGATGGCATATCTAAAAGAGATCCAATCATAGCCATGGCATCAGCTGCTCTGTTTTGTAGTCTTGGAATTTGCTCAAAGGTAATGTCCTCGAAATATTGCTTGAAATCGTCTACCATTAGTTTGTATGGAAGAAGCTTCTCGTCGTTTGTTTGATATTCATCTAAGACCTGTTTGATAACTAGCTGAGAATCACCAAAGACTCGTAACTGTTTGATAGCCCATTGTACTACCATGCGCAAACCTGTGATTAAAGCTTCATACTCTGCTATGTTATTGGTACAGGGGAAGGCTATTCTGTATGATTTAGGTATGCAGTCTCCTTGGGGAGTGACAAACAAGATACCTGCTCCAGATCCGTGTTGAGTGTATGATCCATCAAAGTATAGCTGCCATCGTGCTGGAGAGCTGAAAGTAAACAATCCTTCATCAGGGAATTCGGGATATATTGGCTGAATGTCTGTGATAGGTGCTGCAGCTAATTGATCAGCAATGACTTGTCCTTTGATAGCTTTACGGTTCACATATTGTATGTCAAATTCACTCAAGATCATAACCCATTTTGCTAATCTCCCTGTGAGGAGTGCTTTTGAAAGGAGATACTTGAGGGGATCCACATTAGAGATGAGCTTTGTTGTTTGGTTTAGCATATAATGTCGCAACTTTTGGGAAGCAAACACTAATGCTAAACAAGCTTTTTCCATGAATGAGTAATTAAGTTCATATCCCACAAGAGTTCTGCTAATGTAATAGATGGCTTGTTCTTTTCCTGAATCATCATGTTGAGCTAGAAGTGCACCTAATGCTGCGGTTGTTGATGATATATAAAGCAGTAATGGACGATCAAGTACAGGAGGTATTAACACAGGAGGTGTTGCCAAGTATTCCTTTATCTTATCAAAAGCCTGTTGACACTTTTCATCCCACTTAAAAGGCTCACCCTTGCGAAGAAGATGCTGAAAAGGATGACATTTATCTGCGAGTTGTGAGATAAATCTGCGGATAGATTGTAGCCTACCCTGTAAACTGCGGAGCTGTTTGAGATTCGTTGGTGGAGGCATTTCTATGATAGCTTTTACCTTAGCTGGGTCCACTTCTATGCCTCGTCGAGACACAATATATCCCAATAGTTTTCCTAATGTTACACCAAATACACACTTCTTTGGATTTAGTCTGACTTGGTATTTCTCTAATCGATCAAAAATTTGTGCCAATACTGGTAGATGTCCTTCCCTTGTCTTAGATTTTCCCAGGATGTCATCAACATAGTCTTCCATGATAGTATGAAAAAGGTCATGAAAAATAACTGTCATGGCTCGTTGATAGGTAGCTCCAGCGTTTTTGAGACCAAAAGGCATTACAACCCAGCAATATGTGCCCCATGGACAAATAAAAGACGTTTTATCTTGATCTTCCTCTGCTATTCTGATTTGATTATAACCAGAAAATCCATCCATCAAAGATAGCATTTCATGTCCTGCTGTAAGATCAACAATGTTGTCTATGCTTGGTAATGGAAAATCGTCTTTAGGACATGCTTTGTTAAGATCTCTAAAGTCCGTGCAGCAGCGAACTCGTCCATCTGGTTTTGCTACAGGTACCAAGTTTGAAACCCATTCTGGATAATCAATAGGCTTTATGAACTTTGCTTCTAATAGTTTCTGAATTTCTGCTTTAACCAATAAGGCAACTTGTGGATGCATTTTGCGCAATTTTTGTTTGACAGGCTTTGCATCAGGGAATACTGCTAAATGATGTACCACAAGTGAAGGATCTAGTCCTGGCATGTCTGCATAAGTCCATGCAAAATTTATAGCTCGTCTCAGGAAGAATGCTGTGAAGTTCTTTCGTTCTTGCTCTGATAGTGATGCTGCCAAAAAGGTGATCTTCGGATTTTGTTCTGTTCCCAAGTTCATGTCTTGTGATTTTTCAACTAGCACAGTTGATTTCTCATGGTAATCAGCGGTGACAGGAAGATCAAATCCCTCATCCTCAGGTGCCTTAGACAGGTTTTCACCTTCGGATACGTCCTTTATTTTTACTTTTTCACGGTCAAGAGGCGCCTTGCGGTTTTCACCTAGTGACCTATTTTGTTGAATTTTGTTTATTTCACTTTTGCGACTGAAGGATTTGATACTTCCGCCAAAATATGCTAGTTTAGGTAATTCCATCATGAAACCTGCTTTGTGATCACCCAATGGGATACCTTGTCTCAAACCCATGAATTCTGCAATGGCTTCGTCATTTTCAAATGTATCTAATATCGGTGCCCCCTGTTGGTCCCAATCGATGAGGTCAGGATATACGAGTGAGAGACTAATGGAGGGATCGTGATGGCTAGAAGAGATTGCGGAAAACATGAAGATGGAATGTTCTTGAAAGAGGTCGGTGATATGAAGGGAGGAGTCGTCGATGGTATCCGAGTTAGAAGTCTCTCCTACCGAAGAAGATCCAACGTCAATATCGGAAATACACTTAATGTCTTTGGATCGCGGTACCTCCGGTTGGTAACCAAGGCCTTGCTTATTAAACTTCTTAGACACAATAAGGGGCTCAATAGGTCCTTGTTCCTGTGATCCCAAGCCGCCATGTCCTTTATAGCCCATGTTCTTGATGATACGAAACCCGTTGTTGTATCGCTCTACTTCAAGTTGGACTTGGTCATTTTCATCAAAGAATATCCAAGAGTCTATGTCCTCAATGTCTTCGTCATCCAAGAAACCACCTTTAATGAATACGGTGGGGGGAGCTTTGATAACAGCGGAGGATGAAGTGGGCTTAGATATAGAAAGCTTACCGTGGGATTTAGGAGATAACGGAAGGGTGCCAACGCAACAGGATTCCTGCAATTTGTACTCACCAGGGCCATGTTCGGTATATTTGATATGGAGGTTGGAAGCGGCTTTGCTAGATGAAGGCTTGAGGAGATCGGATGGGTCGACATAGGAGGATGATGGATATGCCTCGGTGTTGAGAGGGATACGGTTTGGACTCTGATATTTAGCTTGAAAAGCACGGCAAAACTCAAATGGATTAGGATCAGCGTGAATGGTAACTTCAACACCCTTATGCGGAAATTTAAGGCATTGGTGATATGTAGATGGAACTGCTTTAAGGGTATGGATCCAAGGGCGACCGAGGATGATGTTGTAAGGCAGATCAATATCAAGGACTTGACAGCGAGTTTCTGTAATGACCGGTCCAACTTGAATAGGCAATAAGATGATCCCTTCAGTATCTCTTTCAGCGTCATCATATGCTCTGATAGTTATAACCTTGGAGGTGTCAACATTTTTCTCAGAATATCCCAATTGTTTGATAAGTTTCAAAGAACATATATTTAGACCAGCTCCCCCATCTATCAAGACTCGTTTGATACGGCGTTGGTTAACAAATACTTCAATATGGAGGGCCTCATTGTGTGACGGATGCATGGAGGGTTGAAGATCTTTGTCAGAAAAGGTTAAATGACAAGGGGCTGCAATGCTAGCGACCATGGATTGAAATTGTGTGATATTAATATTATTAGGCACCGAAGATTCTTGTAAGGCCTTATCAAGGATAGCTTTATGTGCGGGGGATAGGCGGAGCAGCTCAAGGATAGATATGTGTGCGGGTGTTTTGCCAAGGTGATCCAAGAGGTTATAGTCAGAGAGAGGTCGAGGAGGATGAGGAGGTGCTCCTTGAACAGTAACTCGACCTCTTCGCGTGGTTACGGCACAATCAGGTGCTCCTTGGATGGTAATGGTAGAAATGCGAGCATGGTCAATGCGGCCAATGGTAGATGATGCATAGCTATAGGGAATAGCATTTCCAGCTTGAAGGTTATTTGTCTGATCATGAGATGGCAGTGGATTCTTGAAAGTCTCTAGATCATAGTTTGATGTGGATTGTTGAGCAGGTTGAGGTGTTGAAGGTGTGACGTTGATTAGACCTTGATCAATGCAGTCTTGGATAACATGTTTTAAGCGCATACAACCATTTGTTTTGTGTCCTTTAACTCGATGGTAATCACAATACTCATTCTCTTTGTACCAAGGAGCTCGAAAGAGTGGTTCGCCATTTGGTGGTGCATCGGGTAAAATAACATCTCCGGCTTGAAGCAGCTTTCGAAGAATAACTTCCATGGGTTCCACTAATGGTGTAAATTGTCGGCGTGGATTAGAAGTTTGGCGTTGGTTTCTTCGTTGTGGAAAAGACTGTCTTGGTGGAGAGGCTGCTTGAATGTTGATAGGAGCTCTCATAGTTTGAATATTCTTTGTATCAACAATACCGTCATTGACAACATTCTTGTTCTTGTTCCAAAAGCGAGACTTATCATTGGAATTTTGGGGAGAATCTTTGTTATCACGAAAGATCTTGATGGTTCCTTTGGCAATTAAGGCTCGTTCAATAATAACTCCTTTGGATACTAGTTCGTCAAAGGTGCTAGCACTTTGCAATTGTAATTGGAATGACAGCTCAGGATGAAGATTTTGAACAAATATGTCAAGCTGTTGTTTCTCAGGGATTTCCCATGATAATTTGCTAGCCATATTACGCCATCGTTGGGTAAATGAGGAAAAGGTTTCACCATTGCGTTGTTTGTTGTTGACAATGTCATTCATGTTTACCTCATGTTCAATATTGAAGGCAAAGTGTGATCGAAACTTGGTTGCCAATTCGGAAAAAGTCTTAATTCCTGGAGGTAAATGGGAAAACCATTCGAGAGCTTGTCCTGCTAAGCTTCGAGGAAATAGTCTCAAAAGATATGTATCATCATAGGCAACATCGAGACATGCCACGAAAAAGGCTCGAAGATGGTCATCCGGATTTCCTTTCCCTTTGTACTTATCAAATTGTGGGATTTCAAAGTGTGGTGGAAAAGGTATCATATTAAGAGACTTGTCAAATGGATAAGCGCATATGTTTTCGAGAGAGAAGGGTTTCTTGCCTTGTCCTACCCTTTCATCGATCATCTGTTGGATATCGGCTGAGGATAACTGCTGTTGTTGCAAAGGGGGTGGAGTGTGATATGAAACATATTGTGGTTGCGGTTGTGGTATATGTGGAGTTGTGACAGTTTGTTGTGGTTGTGGGATGTACGAAGCTGTAACGGTTTGTTGGGGTTGTGTGCCCACAATGTGTGTCAAAGGAGTGGTATGTGACATGTATGTGTTAGAGGATTGCTGTCCTTGAGACACAAGTGGTAAGTGGGTGTGCATTACATGAGAAGTGGATGTGGGATTGATAGTAGCAGATGGTTGGGAAGTTGGAATTGAATTCATGACATGGTAAGTGACGGAGGGATTGGTAGATACAACAGAAGGGTGAACATTGGGATTGGTATTTTGGACAATATGAGGATTGGTATATGTCATGTGTTGGGTGATATTAGAGAAGCCTTGGGTAGCATAAGATGGATTGATAGTGTGCGAAGGATTGGAAGAAGAGGACAGCATGGATGTAAGTTGATCAACATAAGCGATCTGATTGTTTGGATTGGCTTGAGAAATGAGGGGATCACTCATGTCAATAAGGCTAACATTGGGATTATAGGATAACATGAAGGAATTAGCAGTTGGTGTATGAGATGTGGTAGATCGTAATGGTTGTGAAGCATGGAGGACATGTGTTGTTGGAATGGTTTGAGAGGTATGCACACCATAAGATATGGGAATTGCTTGTGATGCTCGAAGTGTTTGTGCTTGCGTTACATGGACAGCTTGTGTGACATGAGGCATGGAAACAGTCATGGTAGAAGGAGAGATATGTTGAGGGACATGAAAAGGTGGGATGTTGAGATTTTGTGACATGAGAGGAAGCACATTGGTGGGCACTATCAATGGTTCTAAGGTATGCTCTGATCGTGGTAACTCAAATGAAGCAACAAGAGGCAATGAGGATGGTGTTTGCGAGGTAATAGGAGATGATGTGACTATAGTAGATGGTTTATTCGCAACAACAGCAGTAGTGTTGGGATCATGCTCTCTAATAGTGGATATATCAAAGTCTTTAGGTAGTTTAGCACCCATGCGAGCAAGTTGGAGAAAACAACGATCAGGCTCAGATATCATGAGTTTCTCAACTTGGTCCCATAGATAAGTATCTTGAAATTCTGATGAGTCGTCTTGAGATTGTTCTTCGAAAGTTTCCAAGGATGGTGGAGGGTGCATTTGTTGTGAAGATGATTCGCCCCTAGTGTACCCTTGAGGTATAAACATATGAGAAGGCATACCAGTTGTGAATTGAGTTGCGTCCTTAAGAGGTGTTGTGAATTGTTTCATCTCAGCTTGCAATTTGGCATCCATTTCAGCTTTCAATTTGGCTTCTACTTCAGCTCGATATTGACTCCTAGTTTGAGGCATGATGTTGATGATGAAGGTGAGCTTGTCAAAGTTTTAAGACCCAAAAGATGATAGTTGGCTGATTGGTTGTTGTTTTGGTTTTGCTAGTTTGGCTAAGTTGCTTGGTTGATTTGGTTTGGCTGAGTTGTTGTTGGTTGTCCCTAGAGGTAGCTTAATCACTCAAGGGAAAGATTGTTGATGTTGATGTTTGTTGGAGCTAAAGCTAAAAAGAGATTGTTTGCTGAAGCTAAAGCTGGAGGTTGTTTGGTGGCTGAAGCTAAAACTGAAGGTTGTTTGTTGCTCGAAATGATTGGATTGATGTCTGATTTGCTGGTTGGAAAAGCTCATGAGTTGTGATTGATTGATAAGCTCAAAATAGGAGACAAAGTCCAGGTGTTTGCTGTTGATCAAAGGTAAGTCTGAAAGCTAATATTTGAGGTTCAAGCAAGCTGGTCCTGAGGCTAATTTAGCTGATGCACTGAGATTTGCAAGAATTTTAGCTACAGGCGACTGATGATAGCTCAAAGGCGACTCAGAGGATGCTAAAGGCGATTAATGATAGCTCAAATGCGACCTGGTTTAGTTTCGACAGAAAAATGCCAGTGCTAACCAGAAGCGAATGCTATGCCAGAGGCGATGACTGTTGGTTCAAAGGCGATTACTGTTGGTTCAGAGGCGACTCAGATATCCCTAAAGGCGACAATCTGTTGTTCATAGGCGAGCTTGTTCTGGAATCAGGCGAATAACTGTGGATTAAAAGCGACTTGGCTCAAACAACATGCGACTGGTAATGAATCAGATGCGACTTGGTTCAGACAGTGGGCGATCAGCTGTGGTTCAGAAGTGATTCTGTTCAGGACAAAGGCGATCAATTATGGTTTAAAAGCGACTCTGTTTAAGCAGTATGCGGGCAGTTGTTATTTAAAAGCGATGCAGTTCAGGCAGAATGCGAGTCACTACAGTTCAGAAGCGATGTTGATGGTCTGTGCGAGCAGTTTAGGTTCAAAAGCGACTGTGTTTGTGTACCGGTGGTCTGATTTTTGCAGTTTTTTCAGCAAGAAAACAATGATAACAGTCACTCACACTCACAACAAGCACAAACTGATACAACCTAGGCTAGGATAGGACAGTATCTGTTGAATCCCCTAGCTGCGCCTATTCAAAGCGGGTAGCTCCAGGATCTTGATAGCACCGGCTCCTCCTTACATTTGCACACACTTCTCACGCATACCAAGATCCAGGATTCTTATAAGGCTTGACCCTCTCCAAACCTTTAGATTGTCCCTGCTACCTCGGCTAAGAACCGCATGAATCGGGGCCGCTTCAAGGGTTTTGCCCTCTGCGTCAACAGATAGAAGGTTTTTGGCTACTACACAAAGTTGCTAATAAGGGCATCCGTTCGGGTGGCTATACATGCGGCAGCGCTACTCTCCGTTATGGAGTCTCCCAGCCTCCAAGGGTTGCGCCTTGGAGGGTTTTGGGGGAGGTTGGCTGTCGGTATAACACAACTGCACCCGTTGTTTGTGGCTTTCGACACAAACACTTTTCTTATATAGCGGTTCGGAAGGACTTGGCTTTAGCCCGTTACCGCTTGGGTCGTATCCCTTCTCACACCGGGAAGGCAGGCCCTCTAAAGATAATGACAAGTTCTCATGCACCCAAGATCCATTTGATAGGCAAGGGGAGAGGATACTTTTGTCATTAAATTTGGGTTACAATCAGGCACATGCAAGCAATCAAAAAGATAAATCAAGCACGGAGCAAACAGTAATTCATTTTAAGCACCAAGCCCAAATATGCCTAATTTAGTGAAAAAAACCACAAATCTTGGACCGATCGAACCTACAACAGATATGTCAGTAGTTTGATAACCTCCTTTCTTGGACAGATCGATAAGATGCTGCGCAAATACCCAGTTAATAGCCAAAAATCAAACTGAAACTGAAACAGGCTTGAAAACAACAGAGCTTTACCAGATGCGACCCACTGTTGATCAAACGCGACCTCTATTATGTCATAAGCGAACGACTGCAGATCATATGCGACGCGCAAAAACGCAGTATGCGACGCCTGTTAGCTCATAAGCGATGCATATTTTCCATAAGCGATCGGTTGAGGGCTGGATGCGACCTGTTTCTGCAAAAACACAGCCGATAAACAAAAACCCTAGCCTAACAGGCGAATAATATTAGTCCATAAGCGACACAAATATATTCAAAAGCGGCGTATGTCGTCTCATATGCGATCGCAATATACCGGAAGCGGCCTGTTGGAAATCGAAAGCGACCTGTCTCTGCAAAACAAAAATCAAAAACCCTAACCTGCACAGGCGAATATTATTAGCTCATAAGCGTATCATATCAGAATAAAAGCGTGCGCCATTAGGTCAAAAGCGATGCGGATTTGTGCAAAGGCGACCCCTGTTAGATTAAAAGCGATCTTATTATGAGCAAAAGCGGCGACTGTTAGATCAAAAGCGGCGAATACAGTCCCAGGCGATCATTTTAATGATAAAAGCGATGCGTTTTACCTAAGGCGACGACTGTTAGGTCAAAGGCGATCCAGAGAGGTATATGCGGCCTGATCCAGCTCAGAAGCGACGCAGAAATCTCGAAGCGGCGGATTTTCCTTTAAAAGCGACTGGAATTTTCTGCGAGCACCTGCAAAATCTGATCTTCAAGGAAACAACTCCAAAAAACGAAGTTAATCAGGGACGTGAGTCCCACCGGGCGTGCCAAAATGTGATAGGTGAAAGTCAGGTGTGGAAGATCAGACATAGTCATGAAACCCTAACCCTACCATCATCAAGGAATCTAATCTAAATGAAGCCAAAAGAACAATGCAATTCAAGCATAACATCACCTAGACCGTGCGATTCCTTGTTTGAGAGGGAAATGTGGACTGCTTCTTCAACAATGAACAATTGCAAAGCTGAAAGCTGCCATGATGGATGATAAAAAGCTCAAATGTTCAGATGCTCAAGATGATCAAGATGATAATGTAGGTGCTATATGATTGCTGGATCGCTCGATTTCTGGCTTTCTGGATCGCTTTCTGGATTGCTAGATTTCTGGATTGCTAGATTTCTGGATCTCTGGATTTCTGGATGTCTCATATGGAATGAGAGGCTGTTTATATAGGACTCAACCAAGATCAATCAACGGTGGAGATTCAAAGGCTATGTGAATGGCTAAGATTGAAAGTTACTAAATTTAGGTCCAATTAGTTGTACATGTGAAGGATTTTAAATGAAAGTTGTCTTACAACACATGATAAATGGGAAATGGACAAGTGTTGAAATGTGATAAATGATAAAGGCTTAATTCAAATAAAGTATTTGAATTAGTGGGATATGAGTTGGAAATTAATTAAATAAATAAAAATTTATTTAATTAATATGATAAATGCATAAAATGAGATAAGACGTGATGTGGAATTAATTAAATAAATACACTTTATTTAATTAATTGGCTAAGTGAATGAGAATGGGATTTTAATTAAATAAATAAAATTTATTTAATTAATTGGATAATGGATTAGGGATGTAACAAGGTGTCGCTAGACATGGACAAATTTGGGTGTCTACAAATGGTATTCATGTGTTTTGGTGGTTGGATATTCATACTTTTGCTCACTGCTGAGAATATTTATCTATTGATATAGCATTTGAAGTGGTGATATATATATATAATTCATGTTATGTGGTGAGAAGTCTGTGAACTTCTTGTTTTAAGCTGTAGATTTTGCCTTTATTGCTTTCAGGTCAAAAGCTCTGCTTTTGTTTTGCTTTCTGGTTAAAAGCAATCATTCAGCAGAAAATATGTCGAAGATAGTTGCACCTTGTTAAATAAGCAGAGATCCTGTGCAAAATACCAATATATTAGGTTCAACTGTTGTTTACATTTGTCACTTGTCCGAACGTGAGTATATAGAGTTAGGTGACAAATTTGTTAACCAACAGATTTTTGGCGACTCTACTAGGGAAATTTGTTGTATCATCTTTGTGAGTTGTGTAGTTGGACTTTATGGTTCTTCATGGAAGACGTGCACCAGTTTTGCAACCTAATGTTGATTGGCTAGTAGGAGACCAAGAAAACATTATTACTGGCCTTAGGATTGTTGCTTGGCAGACCAGAAGAACTAATCAGCAGTATCATCAAGTTGATGAAGTGTTAGAGGAAGAAGAAGAGCTTGGTGAAATTATAGCAAAAAAAAACACGTCATTTTGCTGACACCCAAGGGATAATTTTCATCGAGGGAATTGTTCCTGTGCCATGGAGAGAAAGGCCTTTGCGAATCCAAGCAATCCCTAACAATAGGCCAGGAAACCTCGCTGCTAGACCAGGGAATCAAAATCATGCAAGACCAGCTCTTCCCCGTAATAACCAATAAGTGGTTTGGCGACTCTACTTAATTGTTTTATTAATATATCTGTAGAAGTGGGCTATGAAAAGATATACACAAGGAGATAGGAAAAAGGGTATAGCCAATATTGACTTTGATTTGCTCCAACCTTTAAATTTTACTCCCTACCCTCCCACAAGAAAGGTCAAATCTTTGAGTAGACCATCCTCTCCTCCACCCACAAGAAGTATCGCTAGTTCATCTTGTCAAACCCTGACCCTACACGGTATTGCCTTACCTTTACAAGTAAATTTCCCTCCTTTTAATATGGCTCATCCACAACCTCCACCTATTCCATGGGGTGCTACCATTGGACCACTCAGCCTTGGTGCTAACTTGCATGATCTGCCTAGGGAATCGGGTAAAATTCTACCTAAGTTTAGGGGTGACGGTAAGGTTACTCCCAAAGAGCACCTTAATGCTTTCTTTGTTGCATGTTTGATCCTTGGGGTTTAACATGAGGATGTGTTTGTCAGGTTGTTTGTTGAGTCACTGGTTGACACAACTGCTGAATGGTTTTATCACCTCCCCAATGCCTCTATTAGAGATTGGGCTACAATGAGGCAATGATTTGAAGATAGATTCAAAACTACTGACAATGAGCACACATTAGTGGCTCAACTCTCCTCTATGAAGAAGGAGATTCATGAGCAAATGAGAGAGTATGTAGCCAAGTTCAATAGACTTGCAAATAGAATCCCTGAAAATGTCAGACTCGGAGATGGATTAATGTTGTGTTTCTTTATCAATTCATTGCCACCTAATGTCAGTTATGCTATTAAAAGACAAGGAGTCCCTAACATACCTGACACCTAATCATTGGCTATCGTTGTGGAAGATGATTTGATTACTGCGGGGAAATGGAAAAGGGAGTTACAAACTAGTAAACCTACAGTAACCAGTTCAACAGACCCGGTTATTCAGAGGTTGGCAAATGACATTATCACACTGAAATGTCAGATGCCCAAAGGTCCTCAACAATCCCCTCAAGGGGGTTATAATCAGATGTTGCAATTGCCATGTCCTACCCAACAGTTAGCTATTGAAGGGCCCTCAATGAGTAAAAATAACCATATGGTCTGTAATTTCCATCTTGCCTCTGGCCATGATGGAGCGTCTTGCCTCCAGATGATGTGGTTTATTAAAATGCTTTCCACAAATGAACATAGTGAGGAGCCTTTGGTGGAGGAACCTCCCACACCTAGTGATGCTGGTGTGAATTTCTTTGAATATGAATCAGATGAAGGGAGTGGAGAAGATGTATATATTGAAGTTGACAATTCCAACTGTGTGGTGTTTACTAGAGGCCAACAAACACAAAGAAGCCAGAACACTCAAGGTCAGTCTAGTAATTCCACCTCTGCCCCTAAATATATCTAGACTAGACAAAACAAGGCCAAGAAAATGGAGAACACGACACCCAAAGTTGCAGCGTTCGAGGTACCATCTACTTCATCTTCTAAAGCTCATGTCTCAAATTCATTTGATATTGTTGAATCATGTAAGAATACATAGATTGAGATTTCTCAAGCTGAATATTTGAAGCTTAATCCATCTGAGCTCGATAGGCTAGTCAGATATATCAAATAGGAATCCTCCCCTTCAAATTATAATGCTCATGTGTCTAGTGATACTAAAATGCTTGTCAGGAACCAAAATTGTTCAAATACCTATTCTCAAGATCCTAGTCCCCAGAATCTTTTTAACAAACCAAAACCTTTTTATGTCTCCTTGTACATTGTTGGTTATAAGCTCAGTAATTATTTTATTGATTCTAGAGCCTCAGAAAATGTTATGCCTGCTTAAGTTGCTAAAGCCCTGGGATTATCCTATATGCCCTCTCATGGCAAATGCTTCTCAATGGATGGTTCTCCGGTACCCATCCTAGGTCAAATTAAAGATGCTCAAACTGGTTTGGCTACCTTTCCGAAGAAAAGATTGAAATTAACCATTGTCATAGCAGACAGACTTGCCAGTTATGGGATGCTCTTGAGTTGCAACTTATGTAAAGACCTAGGTGGGGAAATTCAGATGTATTGGTTGCATGCCCTAATACCTATGGAAGGGAAGAAAGTCTGCCTCAATCCTGAACCCAAAGCCAAGTTTACCATTCTTAAATATGGAGACCCTAGGGTAGACATCCTGTTTGTAGAAACTAGACTAGGTACCTACATGTGTACATCAACAGAGAATGAAGACATGAATCTAATCAGTCCTAACCTGGTTGATGAGTTATGGACTCTGGAATTTGATGGGAGCTGTTCTATCACGGGGTCAGGGGAAGGGGTTGTTCTGATTTCACCTGATGGTTATTCCTTTCCTTTTGCTTTCAAATTGGAGTTTGAGAACACTAATAATACCACAAAATATGAGGCCTTGTTATTGGGCCTAGAGCTAGCCAGAGAAAAAGGTGTGAAACAACTGAAAGTTAAAGGAGATACTGAGCTAATTGTTAAGCAAGTAAGAAAGTTGTATACGGTAAAAAATGGCAGACTGAGGCATTATCGAAATAGGTATGGGACTGCATTGAATATTTTGATGCTTTTTCTATAGAAGCGATACCCAGAGAACAAAATTCTAGGGCAAATTCTTTAGCTGTTTCTGCATCTCTTTTACTACCACATGATATAGCATTTGAAGTGATGATATATATATATATATATATATATATATATATATATATATATATATATATATATATATATATATATATATATATATATATATATATCGGTGTGTGTGTGTTCAAGTTATTGTTAATTTATGCTATGTGGTGAGAAGTCTGTGAACTTCTAGTTTTAAGCTGTAGATTTTTCCTTTATTGCTTTCGGGTCAAAAGCTCTGCCTTTGTTTTGCTTTCTAGTTATAAGCAATCGTGAAGTTTTTCATTCAGCAAAAAATATGTCGAAGGTAGTTGCACCTTGTTAAATAAGCAGAGATCCTGTGTAAAATACCAATATATTAGGCTCAATTATTGTTTACATTTGTCACTTGTCCGGGTGTGAGTATATAGAGTTAGGTGACAAATCTATTAACCAACAGAAACAAAGGTGCAAACCACACAATGGAAATATGATTCAAACCTTATTCATGTCATCTAAATAATGTAGAATCAATAGAGATTGCAACAAAAATAAAAAAGACCACACAAAAATAACATGCATTAAGAACTGAACAGATAACACAGTATGTAACATGGAGAAAACCCTTTCGGGTAAAAAAACCCCACCAAGAAAAGAGACTCCAAGTTGTATTATCTTCAAATATGAGATTACAATACATGCACTTCCTCTTCTTCTTGAGTCTTCAATCCAATGGTGTTTGTTACTCTCAACTCTGCTAAAAACGTAGTATAAATATCTTTATAAAAGGGGGTTGCCTTCTAGGGCAAGAAAACTGACATAATATCAACCATCAGATTTGTGACCTAATGACAAATAATCTAGATTTACAATGATAAAATTTGGCTCCGGGGGTGTTGCCCTCGAGCCCTCGCCGAGGAACGCGGCTCCTAGACCCCCACCGGGGGATGATCCCCCTGGACCCTTCGCAGGGGGGAAACCCCCTTGTGACCCTCCGTCATGGACGAATTAGCATCAAGGATCGGATATAAACATGCGGCTGAAACAAGATCATTGCTAGTGAAACCTTTCATCCCTTATGGGTGATTTACAAACAATAATAGGAGCAATTAATTACATAAGATTTACAAGGTTGATGGAACCTTAATTCTAATAGTTTTCCTCAGTCAAACCTTGTTTTTGGTGTTTCCACCTCAACGACAACCAGATAGTGAAATATTGGTAAAAGAGTGGGTGCTCTGAATTCTATGTGTGTTTAGAATTGTGGCGAGTAGTGAAAAAACATATTGCAATATTGATATACAAATAATAAAACAATGACAAGATAAATGTTAATCTACTTGATTTGACAAAAGAGTTGAGAAATAGATTACAAGGATCTTGCTGGAAGACTATCGCATAGGAGAACAAAAATGAGCTTTGTTCCAAAGGATAAAAATCACGAATGAGAGCCTCATAGATAGTACAAAGCACATGAGTAAATCACATCAATGGCTTGTTCTCAATGACTTACAATGGAAAGGAAGTATGCAATAATAATGATACAAATAAGAAGATAATTCAATGATGATCTTAGTAGAGCTTCTCTATGAAAAGATTTCAATGGAAAATTTAGTAGAGCTTTGCTACAAAAATATTTTGATGGCAAATTTAGCAGAGCCTTGCTACAAAAAGATTTTGATCCTTTGAATGGCTAAGCGGCGAGGTTTTATAGAAGAGGCAAGAGATCAAAAAGTTGGGAAAGGAGTCATTTGGGCGCGGATAAGCATTAGAAAAATCTTGGAGTGTCGCGCAAGTAAAAAAGCACCTTCTAAAATGGTTGATGAACTGGAAAAAACTATCGGGACGCTAGCACATGGTGTAGACGTCCGCACTTAGCACTTTGGTCCATGTAACTTTAGTTTCCAAAAGGTTCAACTTACTCAGGGCATTGCCAAGGCTAAGGTATTTTTATAGTTTCTAGATAGGACAAGTAGAAAGGGGTCAAAGAAACATTTGGAAATCACACCAAGGGAGCAGGCACTAGAGCAAGTACCAAATAGAGTGTGAAATTGTAAGCGAGCACAATTTTTGACGCTACATTTAGCCCCCACTTTAGCGAGTGTATGGCTCTACAGGCATATGCAAGCTAAAGTAGACAACATGAGAAAAAAGGAGAGAAAACCTTTTCTACCTGTGAGAACTGTAGAGGATGCAGAGTATCGCTAATTAAGAGATTTAAAACCCCCAACTTAGGATCCTTCAGAATCACAAGGTTAGTCCAAAAAATATGCACATGAAATGGATGTTAGATGCACACACACAGACACATACATATACATATATAAAGCTAATGAAAAAGAGGATTAGACCAAATATTATTCGTTGAAATTCTTGTGGTTAACAAATAATATACTCTAATGCACATTAATCTAATACAAACACACATGAAGAAAGGAAGGATATGGTTCTAGAGCTAGCAAAATTTATTGTTTTCTAGGAACCATATTGAAAAGATTCCATAAGTCACTAGAGTTAGCAAAGTCCATTATTTTCTAGGTGGCTTATGGGAAAGTGTTGATAGCAAATGAAGCACTACAGACTAGCATTGCTTTGCTAGGTGAGCTACATGTCAAATAGTAAATTAGAAATTACATGACTAGAAAAATCTATTGTTTGCTAGGTAATTCTGATGAAGGTGATCAATCTAAACAAGTGCATCTTCTTAGGATCACAAATTCTATGAAAAGTGTTGCAGAGAGCATGGCATCAGTGTGGTGTGTGATTAAGTGTGAGAGATAGAAAATGTATGGCCTGATTTTGAAATTATTGCTTACATCCTGGAGGAGCAATTGATTTTAAGGTAGAAAAGGGATAAAGGCACAAGAGATTTTAGGAAGCAATGCCTAAAGGATAATCTCTAGAGAGCTACGTCATGAAGGGGTTTCCCCCAAGAAGGACAAACAAGGTGATGTTGTAGGCACGATACACAATGGCTTGTGTAAACATGGCATGATATTGAGCAATGCAACAAGGTATCACGTAAAACAAGCAACATCAACAATAAACACAAAGGGATCTACATGCTTTGGAGTCAATATAATATATAGCACGATCTGTGTGGGGCAATTTTTGTAATTGATTTTGTCAATTATTGTAATTGATTTTTGTAATTGTCATCATTCTCCTAAGAATGTAGAACTACAAATACAAAGGAAGAATGTTACAAGAAGACAAATAAAAATTTTGGGTCAACATGGAAGGATGCTAAATCATCCAACACTTTGCATTGTCCCCAAAATGTGGAAAATTTCAAGTACAACATAGTGAAGAATGTAGAAACTATATAAAGGAATGTCATGACACTCTCGTTCTCCCTATATCCATGTGCCTACAAGGGCATCAAGAGTCATCTAAGGAGAGATAAAAAACAAATAGTTATGCCATACTCAGATACGTGGATTACAAAACACACAAGCAAACCACAAATAAAAATAGATGAACGAAGGGACTGCACTCAAGGATCGGGCTCTAGTAGGTCATCTACCTCCCAATCTTGTTCATTATATAGGGATGGTGGATAGGTTGCTAGAGGGACTAGATTGAGAGCTTAGTACTAGGCACAATTCCTGGCTCATCACGCGGATGATCAACATCCAAGGGAGGATCCTGATGTAATTCATTGAAGGCGAGGTCCATCGATCATGTGAAGATTGAGGACATAGATTTTATCTCTTCCAAGGACTCAAATACATCTTCTTTGGGGGAAGTTTGATCTAGGTCACTGTCAGAATAGATGACAATTGGTGGTTTCCCAATGCTAATAGTGAGATCGTGAGCATTGGTGGTCACTAGTGGAGCAGAGATCTCCACAATTGAAATAGATGAAATGGAAGGACTTGGTGGCGGTGAGGGTGGCACGCACTTGGGTTTGCAAAAGGGTGGGGTGGGATAATGCTTGTGCTTGCACTTAGGTAGTAGTGGTGGAATGTCCATGTCTATGGTAATGAGATGCAAGACATCAGGGAATACCTAGTGTTGGGTATGTTGTACTGGGAATGGCTCTGAGACAGTGGTACTAGGTGTGATGCTGACATTTGGCTGAATCGACGAAGAGGTAGGAGTGGGATGGGAGAGAATCATGTTGGGGAGAAGGTACATAAATTTGAGACGGTGGGGCCAAGTTTGGGGTCGGTTACACAAGAGAGGGAAGTGGTTCTTCCCTATCCACATGCTCATGAGATGTAGCATGATGACAACACTTGTGATCTTTGGCAAGTTGGTTATGAAAGGAAGCAAGGTACACATAACACACTTCCTACACAAACCTAATGAGGGGAATAGTATGCAAATTCTTTTAAATCCTTACAATTGCAGCAATGTTAAACACATAACATAAAGATTACAACAACACAACACATAGAATAAGAGATTGACACAAGATATTGTAGTTAGGGTAAAATTGCAAATCAGGGCAAATGAATAAACAGCAATGATAAAAACCCTAGCAATGCACAATGAAGCACAAGACAACATGAAAATCAAAATAACAAATGTTAATGCAAACCGATCTCCATGCTATGCTCGATTTATCTCCATTGCTCTTCTCCACCTCGCATGAGCATGTAAGATTTTGAAGGATTTTTGTTGGAGGAATGTTGGGTGTTCACTTCTGCAGCATAACATTAAGATGAAGATGATAGAATGAAGGATGCAAAGGCTCTAATGATATTTCAACAGCATGTGGATACTTGAGGATCAATGCATGCTAATGATAATTTGGCAGAATAATGTTACTTGAAGCTCAATCCATTGCTAATGGCTTATGAGGGGGTTGATTTATAGAAAAGGCTTGGTTCAAATGGATGGTTGAGATTAAAAAGCTAAATGATTGATGTGGATGGCTAGAATTGATTCGGTATTCCCACTCTTCAAGGGAGTTGTAGCCATTTGACAAGTGGAGGGAGGATAGGGCTCATGTGTGTTTGTGTACATAAAAAGTACTACATATAAAAGATATTAAATAAAAGGCTGTAGTACCACTTATCTTTTTTAAATGAAAGAGGCACACATGTCGGCTTAATGATAAGATAAATTAATTAAATAAATAAAATTTATTTAATTAATTGGAAAGTCGGCTTATGATAAGAACTTAATTCAAATAAAATATTTGAATTAGTTGGGATATGAGTTGGATATTAATTAAATTAATAAAATTTATTTAATTAATTAGATAGTGGGATTAGGATATGATTGGGAAATTAATTAAATAAATAAAATTTATTTAATTAATTGGCTAAGTAGGATAAGGATGGGATTGAATGGGATTTTAATTAAATAAATAAAATTTATTTAATTAATTGGCTTAATGGATAAATGGGATTAAGAGTGGGATTTAGGACAAAATGCTACATGATGTCTAGGATAATGTTTTAACAAGGTGTTGTAAGACATGGACAAAGTTGGGACAAATTTGGGTGTCTACATTTTGCCCCTCTTTGAGATGATGTTCGAGATGATAAGCTTTATGTCGAGTAACATCATTTCAAAGAAGCTAAGGTATGGATAGAGGAAAAGGATGGTGATGTAAGGATATGATGATGATGCCCCCTCGAGAGGATATGCGGGTTAGACAAGCACGGGTATGCTCTCAAAATGCAATGGCTTGGCTAAGAAAGAAATATAAGAGGATAGATAGAAGAAATGATGATGCATTATGCTGCAATGAAAGTGAGCAACCATGATGTTTGATATAGCACTAGACGTTATGCACCAAGGTATAAGGACCTAGGTGATGATGTGTCTTGTGCCTCAGCGTAATACAACCTTGTCTGGATACAAGATATGAATATTAGCTAGAAATGATACCGATGTGATACAAATGCAAGATAAAATGATAACACACACAAGCAAGCAAGCAAGCATGCACAAATGATACAAAAACAAACAAGGTATTGCCCCTGTCAAGCTGTAAACCAATGATTAATTGCTGATTGATGATAGTTGAGAGTGTTGTCATTGCGGGGAAAGCTATATCCCTAGATCAACACAAGGTTGTTTGCTGAGTTGGTTGGTGGATTGGCTGATTGATTGGGCTTACAACAAGGCTAGGATCAAGACCATTAGATTGCGTTTGGATAACTTGGCTTGATTGATTAACTTGATTGATATGGATTAAGGATGGTCTTGCATTTGGATCATTGCTTGGATTGGTTTGAAGATGATGAAATGACGATTAGATTGATTTGATGAAGGATGGATGATTTGTGGTGGATTGAGCTGCTTTTGATTTGTTGGAGTGATTGGATTTGATTTGATAGCTAGCTTGATGTGCTTTGGTTTTGATGGTTGCTATTGCTGGGTTGATTGTTTTGATGATTGGATTGTTTTGAATGACGATAGTCATGGTGTGATGATTGGAGTGTCCACTCAAATCTAAGCATAAGCAAGTGTTCTCAGTGTGCTCAAAGGATGCAAAACAAACAAGGTATTGCCCTTATCAAGTCATAAACCAATGATTGATTGTTTGTTTGTTGATGATAGTGTTGTCATTGTGGGGAAAGCTATATCCCTAGATCAACACAAGGATGTGGGAATGCTATATCCCATTGATGATGATTGATGACGATTGATTTAGTTCATGACAAGATGAGGTTCAAAACCTGTTGATTTGGTTGGATAATGTTCCTTGATTGATTAGCTTGCTTGATATGGATTAATGTGACTTGGATTTAAGATCATTTCTTAGATTGATTAGATTGATATGATTGGAAGAGGTGATTGATTGAAATGGATGAATGAATGTGATTGATAAGAAGAATTGATGATGATGATGATTTGAGTTTGATTGAATGTTGATGGAGTGGATTGTTTTGGATTGATGATGATTGGTTTTATTGCTTGGATTTTTCTGTTGGATATTTGATTTTTTGTGATTTTTTTTGACATATTTTGATTTTTTTGGATTTTTTTTTAAAGTTTTGGGATGTCAATGGATTTACAATTGAGTAGCTGTTGTGCTAGATACCAATGACAAGGGAAAACACCAAGTCTAGGTGCAAGGATGGATGAATGGGATTGGCTTATAGTAAATGTGACGAAAGGCTTATGATATATGGGTGGATAAAGGGATAGGCCATATATGGGATGGGTGCATGCCTCATGATAAACAGATAGGTAGGCTATAGTGGAAAGCTCATGATAAAAGGATGGGGATAAGCTATAAGATGTAAAGATCGTGATAAGGGTATGCTATAGTGGATGGATCATAAGGGAGCTAGGATGTGATCTTCAAAGGCTATGTTGCATAGGAAGAATAACGTGCCCCATTCTAGGTGGTAATGCTTAGGATTTTTACATGACAAATTCATGACCAAGGGATGACATGATGGATTGGTTTGAATGGGATGGATAAATGGTTAATGGATAGGACTTGGTTTGGAAAGAAGGTATGCCAAGAAAGATCCAAACATGTTTCAACATTTTGCCCCTATGTCTTCATCAAGATCAAAAAGGAGAAAGGATGGATAAATGGGTTTAATGGAATAGGCATGTTTATGTAATGGCTAAGGATCGTAGGATGGTATGTTAATGGTATGACATGATAAGATGGAAAATGATAGGTTGGATAGATAGTTTGGATGAGACAATGTGCCCCCAAGTGTAAGTGACATAGAAGATCAACCTACACATGACGCCTATTTGCCAGGTTTTCATCATGGTACTTATCCAAGGCGCCTATTTACCAGGTTTTCACCATTGGACGAAGGGCTTTCTCTTTACTTTTTTTATTTTTATTTTTATTTTTTGCTTTTTTTCTTTTTTGCTTTTAGATGGGTTGACAATTACACACGGCGCCTATTTGCCAGGTTTTCACCATGGTAATGGATAGGAGGGACTCAAGTGTTTAGTGCTATGAAGGTTGATAGTGTCCCTTTAGAGATTGATGATGTCTTCGCATGGACCATGTCATTATGCTCATAGATGTTGATAAGGGATTGCATGGATGGGAGATGGATTAGGTAGATAGTGGTTGATGAAATGGATTATGAAATGGTAGGCTAGTGGCTTATGGTGTGGATTTAGATAGGCTTATGGAATGAAGATGGATGAAAAGTTTATGCCAATGCATGGACCATAGGGATAGCATGGGGGAGATATGTAAGATAATGGATGGAAGATGGGGAGATGTAGTTATGTGGAGGTGCTGCAGAGTAGAAGGGAATCATGACCAATGGCTGCACACACCGTGATAAACATTGAAGCTTTTGGTGAGATGGTGGTGTAGGAAGCAATGGAGATGTTTGCTTAGGGGATGGTTGATGAAGTGATTTAGGAACCCACATAGATTTAGTATTTTTAGTGCTTTTGCTTTGCTTGTGGGATTTTTTAAGGGAATGGAAGTTTTGGATGGAAGTAGGCTTTTGGATGGATATAGGTGGTTGGGATTCTTGAGATGTAGAGGAGGATGCCTCATTTGACTTGCTAGCTATTTGCTTAGGAACCCAGACCATTTTGCTTTTAGGCTTTCCTTTCGGAGGTATGGGCTTGGATAGCTTTGTGAATGTACTTTGCTTAGAAGATGGATGATTTAGAGACTTTTCACATTTATGCCCTAAGGCATGAGGGTCCTTAGGAGTTTTAGTTGGATTTTTGGCTTTATAAGCAAAGGCATTAAAAGTTTTGCTTTTGAATCCCATGGGGTGGGTGGAGTGGATGGAATGATTGGAAGCTTTATGCTTAAACGATGTGTGCTTTTGTTGGCCATGATTAGGGATGTAAGGATACTTATGAATGATAGGTATGTTAGGTGTTGGAAGCAATGGTGGCAAGGTGGATGGAGGGATATTTGGAGTTGGTAAAAGTGGAGGGAAAGTGGATGGCGGAAGATGTATGGTCACATGCTTTTGACATTTATAGGATGATGGAGTTGGAATGGCAACATATGTTTTAAGTATATGATGGGGGGTATGATGGAAAGTGGCGAGCTTAGGAGAGATGGAGGAATTACCAACATCTTTAGATTGTTTACCTTGGGGTGTATATCCAAGGCCATATGAGCATGGAAGAACTTTGACATGGTTTGACTCCAAAATACCTTGTTTATGAAGGCCTAGGCCTTTACCTTGGTAGCTCATGTTTTGGAGGATGCGATGGACTATAGGACTAGGTGTGGTTTGAACACTAGACTTAAGCTCATTATTGGATGAAGAAGGTGAAGTGGATAGAGGTTGCTTTTGTCCTAAGTAAGAACATTCATGTATAAGGGTGGATAGACTAATAGGACATGATGGTGGACTCGAAGTGGAATCAATGGTGGATGTGGAAGGAAGATCATTAGGATCTTGATTAGCATTGTGTTCACTAAGATCCAAGCTATTTGTTTGATCTTTTATGCTTACTTGGGGGACAAGTGTCTCATCATGACAAGTGGATGTTTTCTCATTATGGATAGGGCTAAATGGCAGATGATTAGGAGCAATTTTGATATCTCGCTCATGGATGGATATAAGATTATGGATAGGATCAAGATGCTCATGGACAGCTTCTTCATAGGTATCATCTTGATCATAAAGAAGGTAAATGTTATGGATGGGTTGAATTTGGATAGCCTACCTGTGAATGGTTGTTGGGAGATGGATAGGATCAAGTGGCTTATAGATAGATTCATCATTATGACTATCATCTTGATCATGGAAAAGATACATGTTATGGATGGGTTGCATAAAAATGTTTTGATCTTGAGTTGGACTAGGGATTAATGTTTCCACATGCTTAGGATTAAACCTTTGACATACCTCTTGGGTTGCTTGAATGGAAGTAGATGACTCTTGGATAGGCTCTTGGTCAACAACATGAGAACTTGATGACTCTCGACTTGGATTAATGATAGGAGACTCTTGAATAGACTTGATGGCTTGTAGGTCACATGATGGGCTTGAAGGGCTAAGAATGTTTATGGAGGTCTCTTGGATAGGCTCAAGGATATGCAAACCACATGATGAGATTATATGATTGGACATGACCTTTGGAAGTTCTTTGGTAGGTTCACGAATGGGTGTTTGACATGGAGTTAGTTTATTCCTAGCTAGTAGCCAATGGATCACATCCTGTGCAAGGGTATGAGTGGATGGGAAATATAATAGATGGATGATAAGGGTAGATGGTGTTGTAGTCTTATGATTAGGATTAGGTTGAGGGCTAATTGGATTGGGTGGATTAGGATTTGGACTAGATGGGGGTGACACATGGCATTGGGATGATGTGGCATGTTTTCCCATTATAGGTAGGTACACCTTGTAAACAATTGGAACAAATATTGGGCATGTATTTGTATTATGGCCTTTGGTCCTATGGTATGCACAATAATCATGTTCATCATATGGAATTTCTTCACATGGTTTGACTTCAGGAAGTTCAATGAGTTTTGCTTCAAGCATTCTTTGTAAAACTGTCTCAGCCGCATCCTTGGGTGAAGGATTAGAATTACATGGTGATGAAGGTGATGGAGGGCTTGGTGGTTTGGAAGGTTGATGGACCAATGGACTAGGAGTAGGATCACATGGTGGTGTTGGGATAGGACTTGTTGGTTCATGCGTTGGTATGTGATTGGATGGTGGTGGCCACTCTAGATTGGTATCTCCCTTATCAAAGGTAATTAAGTCTTGCATAGGATAACTTGGACTCATTTGATTTATGTACAAGGGGCCATTGGAATTTAGATATGATTCTTGTTGGAAAGGTGGATTTAGATCTATCAATGGTGCTTGGTGGTCTTGTTGAAAAGGTGTATTTGGACTTACTTGATTTATGTACAAAGAGCCATTAGGACTTGGATGTTGTTCTTGTAATATCACTTGATTGCTTTGTGGATGGGCTTGGTAGTGCATTGGAATGTCAGCATGAGGGATTGAATAAGCTTGATGTGGTTATTCATAGGTTAATGTGGCATTGACTTGGTGGATAAGTGGATTAAGTTGATAGGAAGTGGATGGATATGACATGTGGCTATGAAGTGGATTAGGTTGATAGTGAATGGCTAAGGATTGTTGTACTTGTTGAGCTTGACTAGTGGCTAAAAGGTGTTGGACTTGGGTTACGAAGTGTTGCAGTTGAGGTGATTGGCTTACGTGGGGTTGAGCTTTTTGGATGAAGAATTGTAATATTTCAATGGCATCTTGGTTTAGGGGTTGTGATCCTTGATAAATATTTTGGAGGAATCTTTGGAATTTGATTGTTGGGTCTTCTAGTGTAGACATGTTGTCACCAAGTGTTTGTCTTAAGTCTTTTTAGCAAGTGCTTGTTTAGGGATTTGGATGATGATGTGGATTGTTTGGATGACTTGGCTATGTTTGGGGATGAAAGTGATTGGGTTTTGAATGTTATTGGAAGAATGTGTAGGATGACTTATTTTTATGTGTTTGGGTGTTTAGAGCTTGATGTGGCAATATTCAAACAAATGATTATGCATATACATACATGAATCACTCACACAAGACACATAAGCAAGTTTTAGTTTGGAATAATGTGATGATGGTTAAGCAAGCACGTGAAGACACTTCAACAAGTCCTAGTTAAGGCAAGGCCACTATCACAAGGAGGTTCTAGTGAAAATTCGGGGGACCGGCACCCCACGAGCATCCAGCAAGCCACTTAAGACTTTAACTAACCCTACTAGGAGTTTTAATAGACACAAAGGTACACCTCCCTTCGAGTTAGCACTGTATGGTGAGTGCTAATACCGGTTAGACTTGGCTTTCACCTTATCCTCTAATTTTTATAGCGGACCGGATGAAAGTACCGCTTGAGGTCGTTCCCTTGGGGTGGATACCAAGGCAGGCCTCTCTAAGGCTAAACAAAAGCAACACAAGTAAATGTTTTTGATCTCCAAGTTTATATTAGGACGCGAGGAGAGAGCATACACATTTACTTGGTCACACTCGCATGGGGTTCATTAACCTTAGAAATTCAATGTGTGGAAGACAATGCAAGCACTTGTTTGTTTTAAAGCCTAAATCTAAATGTAATGAAAGACAATGGTTTATTTTAGCCCAATTTTTCAATGGTGTGATAGCAAACAATTGTTCATTTTATGCCCAAAATCTAAATGTGTTTACAAACAATGATGAAAAGATGAGAAATGAAATGATTGCACCTGGTTGATTCGCTATCCAAATTGTTGTAGATGTTGATGTAAATGTTGCTCCAGCTCCTTATGATCACCTACAAAAAAAAAAAAATGATAATATAATGCAGGCATAAAAAAAAATAGGCTCATCAGGCAAGAAAAATTGTAATTTTAAATGCATAGCCGAATTAGATTTGATTATTTCGATACATTTTTGGTTTGAAAATTAAAAAATCAAAGAAGAGACCCCTATTAATTTTCAGAGAGCTTTCCGAAAATGTAAAGAAATCAGAAAAATTCCTTGTTTTGCGCCCAGAAATGCGGATTTATGGAAATGGTATAGTCGGCAAAGATCTAATTTTTGTGCAATGTAAACGACCTGCAAATTAAATCTGCAAAATAGAGACCCCCATTAAAATTTCGAGAGATTTCTAGAAATGTAAAAATTTCTAAAAAATTCGTTGATTTGCGCCCAGAATTGCGATTTTATGAAAAACCCTAAAAACGTGATAAATCCCGCAAAAATCGCGATAAACCCAAAATTTTTCTGCTGTAGCTCCCTTATATCATGGACAAACTTTTGCTAAAATCTTGTAAAAAAATTCGTAGCCGTTTGGAAGATATGATGAAATCTTTAAAACTTAGGGTTTTGTCCAAAAAGTAGCAGATCTGCAACAAAAAGTTAATTAAACCTGCAAAACTCAACAATGGGGGTTAGATGAATGCAAATTTTTACTACAAAAACCTGCAAAAAAGATCAAGTGAAGTGAGTCCCACCGAGCGTGCCAAATGTAGTTAGAGTAAAATTACAAATCAGGGCAAATGAATAAACAGCAATGATAAAAACCCTAGCAATGCACAATGAAGCACAAAACAACTTGAAAATCAAAATAACAAATGTTAATGCAAACCGATCTCCATGCTATGCTCGATTTATCTCCATTGCTCTTCTCCACCTCGCATGAGTATGTAAGATTTTGAAGGATTTTTGTTGGAGGAATGTTGGGTGCTCACTTCTGCAGCATAACATTAAGATGAAGATGATAGAATGAAGGATGCAAAAGCTCTAATGATATTTCAACAGCATGTGGATACTTGAGGATCAATGCATGCTAATGATAATTTGGCAGAATAATGTTACTTGAAGCTCAATCCATTGCTAATGGCTTATGAGGGGGTTGATTTATAGAAAAGGCTTGGTTCAAATGGATGGTTGAGATTAAAAAGCTAAATGATTGATGTGGATGGCTAGGATTGATTCGGTATTCCCACTCTTCAAGGGAGTTGTAGCCATTTGACAAGTGGAGGGAGGATAGGGCTCATGTGTGTTTGTGTACATAAAAAGTACTACATATAAAAGATATTAAATAAAAGGCTGTAGTACCACTTATCTTTTTTAAATGAAAGAGGCACACATGTCGGCTTAATGATAAGATAAATTAATTAAATAAATAAAATTTATTTAATTAATTGGAAAGTCAGCTTATGATGAGAACTTAATTCAAATAAAATATTTGAATTAGTTGGGATATGAGTTGGATATTAATTAAATTAATAAAATTTATTTAATTAATTGGATAGTGGGATTAGGATATGATTAGGAAATTAATTAAATAAATAATTTAATTAATTGGCTAAGTAGGATAAGGATGGGATTGAATAGGATTTTAATTAAATAAATAAAATTTATTTAATTAATTGGCTTAATGGATAAATGGGGTTAAGAGTGGGATTTAGGACAAAATGCTACATGATGTCTAGGATAATGTTTTAACAAGGTGTTGTAGGACATGGACAAAGTTGGGACAAATTTGGGTGTCTACAAATATATCGTGGGGAAAACCTTTTCAGGTAAAAAACCCCACTCCAAAACCTCCATAATGTATTAACAAATCTGAACAAGGATTATAATACACTTGCAATGCAAGTTCTTCTAGGAGTCTGCAAATATCATTTCTGGAGTAATTTTGGCAACATAACAGTACCTATATCAACACCATGCAACTACTACTCCAAAACAATACATTATATAGAGTTACAAGGCAATATTGAGAAGCCTCTAGAGATGGGCGTCCATCTTGGCCACATGGCCATTTATGCGGTCAAAGGACACTTGTCCAACACATTTTCAACTCTGTTATGATTTGACTTCCCAAGGTAGAGTGCTCCAAGGCTAAAAATAGGCAATGACAAATGCTCTTACGCATCTTACAACTGTCATAAAAATCTGCAACATGACAACACTTAATGTTGTAAGAGAATCTGTCATGCATGACTAAAAATAACACATTCCTCTTACAACATGTCATAGCCCAACTTGGGCACCCAAAGATGCCTTTCTCTCATGCAAAGATACTTTACGACACTTATCTTCACTTATCATAGGAATCTTTATACTTGGCTCTTATGCGTCATAGATTTTGTCATACAAAATAACTCCTCTGTCATAATCCAAGATGCCAACACATGGCATATTATTGCCACCTCAAATGGGACACCCAAATCCACATGTGTTTGACTTGACCATCCAAAGCATATTCCAAGTAAGATGACATGTCACAATGCCACCTCAAACTAAATGCCAAAACTGAATGTGCAAGTAAATGCAAAATTGAGCAAATAAATAAATAAATAATCAAATAACCAATGCTAGGAATTGCAAGGTTGAGACACCTTAATTTCCAACATTCTCCCACTTGTCGAACACCTTGCAAGAGCCAATAGAAAGACAATATTTAACTGCTAGGGGCCAAGAGGCCCATAGACTCCAAACACCATCTGAACTTCTTTGTGCCCATAGGTTTAGTCAATACATCTGCAACATTCTTCAAAGTGTCTACCTTCTCCAATATCACCTTCCTATCTTCTACCATATCATGAACAAAATGATATTGAACATCAATGTGCTTTGTTCTAGCATGGAAAGTAGGATTCTTTGCTAAGCAAATCACACTCTGAATGTCACAATAGATAGTAATATGTCCTGTATCAAAACCAATATCTGAACACAACCTCTTAAGCCAAATGGCTTCCTTCCAAGCATGAGTTTCTTCCATGTACTCTGTTTCTATCGTGGACAAAGAAACCACAGGTTGTCACTTACTCATCTAACTAATAGAACCACCAAACGTGGTAAACACATAAGCACTGGTGGATCTCCAGGGCTGTCAATGTCACCTGCCCAATCAAAATCCATAAATCCATGAATACTCACAGAATGTTGAGGTCTTGTAGGATAACCATGATAGCATAAGGAATACTCAGAAGTACCCCTCAAATATTTGAACACTCTCTTCACTGCATCCCAATGTACCCTTCCAGGATTAGCCATTTGATGACTAAGGACTCACACTGCTTGGGCAATGTCTTGTCTTGTATAGACCATAGCATACATCAAGCTACCAACTGCACTAGCATAAGGTACTCTTCTCATATCCTCCGTCTTAGAGGGAGACTTTGGACAATCATTAACAGATAACTTTATCCCCAATGAAATAGAAACACACAATGGTCTGCAATCTGCCATGCTAAATCTCTCCAACACGGTCTTCATATACTTACACTGGCTTAACCAAAGTTTTCTGTTTGCTCTGTCTTTTCTGATCTCCATTTTGAGAATGTACCTAGTTGCCCCTAAGTTTTTCATCTCAAACTATGCTGACAACTAAGACTTTAAATCAAAAATCATATTCTTACCATTCCCAATCAGCCTCATATCATCAACATACAATGCAATAATGAGAATACGATCATTGTCAAACTTGTAATACACATAATGATCTGATTTCGATCTCAGAAATCCAATAGACAACACAAAGGCATCAAACTTCAAGTACCACATCCTAGGAGACTATTTCAAACCATACAAAGACTTCTTTAACTTGCAAACCAAATTTTCTTTACCTTTCACCACGTCATGCTCTGGTTGTGACATGTAGATTTCTTCCTCCAAATCACTATGAAGGAAAGCTATCTTCACATCCATTTTTTTCACTTCTAAATCATAAGCTGCTGCAAGAGATAACAGGAACCGAATAGATGTCAGATTTGCAACGGGAGAGAAAATCTCACCGTAATCAATTCCCTCCACTTGTGAATACCCCTTCGCAACCAATCTGGCCTTATACTTCTCAACATTGCCATTTGCACCAAATTTCTTCTTGAACACCTATTTACATTCAACAGGTTTCCGTCCATCAGGCAAAGGCACCAAGTCCCAAGTTTTATTCTTTTCCAAAGAAGCCATCTCATTTTCTATGGATTTCTTCCAGGAACCTACATCTTTCATGTCCATAGCCTCTGTCACAGTTCTAGGCTCATCAGTGTTAGTAATCAAGGCATAAGCACAACTAGAATCTAACAATGTATAACCAAACCTGTCATGTTGCTTCCTACTTCATGTAGACCTCCTCAAAGGGTGAGGTGGAGGTTGTTCTTCCTCTTCTGAACTTTTAGAGCTTCTAAAGCTCTCCTCATCATCAGGTCCAACAGGGTCTTTCAGTTAAGTCTTCTCAGGGGTAGTGGGAAATTGAACCACATCCTCTTTATTTTCTTTTTCTTCTGGTTGTAAAACAATAGGAGAATGAGATACCTCTCTGAAAATAACACTTCTTCTATACAACACTTTCTCAACCATTGGATCCCAAAGCTTGTACCCTTTCACACCGACACCATAGCCAATGAAGATACACTTAACTGCCTTGTTCTCCAATTTTGACTTCTTCTCCCTCTTCTCCTTAGGCCGATGTGCATATGCCTCACAACCAAAAACACGAAGATATCTCAATGAGGGCTTTTTACCAGACCACACCTCCATGGGTGTCTTATCAATTAGCGTTGACATAGGAGACTTATTAACCAGGTAGCAAGTAGTGGCTACAGCTTCAACCCAAAACTTATATTCGAGACTAGCACCATTAAGCATACTCCTAGCCCTCTGCATCAATATTCTGTTCATCCTCTCTGCAACTCCATTTTGCTACGAGGTGTATGGAGTTTTCTTATGTCTTTCAATCCCATGTTCTTTATAGAACTTATAGAACTCTGCGAAACAAAACTCACCACTGTTATCAGTTCTCAAACACTTAATCTTTTTACTAGTCTAATTCTCAACAAAAGCTTTAAACTCTTTGAACTGACTAAAGACTTCAAATTTGCTTCTGAGAAAATAAATCCATGTCCTCCTATTGTAATCATCAATGAATGATACAAAATATAACGATTTAGAAATAGAAGGAACATTCACATGACCAAACACATCAGAATGAATTAGATCCAACACACCAGAAGACTTATGAGAACTCGAGTAAAACTAAACATGGTTTTGTTTTCCATATACACAATGTTCGCAAAAGTTAAACTCAAGATTACAATCATTTAACCCCTCAATGAGGTTTTTATTTTTCAAGGCTCTAAGACCCTTCTCACCAATGTGACCAAGTCTCTCATGCCACAACATTGTCTTCTCAGCAGGAAGTTTCATTTCCAAAATATGAGCACCCTTAGGTACCCAGAAAGCACTACCATCAGAAGTTAAAGCAACACATTTCTTTACTGTTGGTTCCAATGGTGAGGATGAAGAATCTGAAACTCTTTTCTTTGAAATAGAAGAACTATTACACTAAGTAGTGCATGCATCTAGCTAAAACAGAGTACCTCTTCGAGTACCCTTAGCAAGAACCATAGCTCCTCTTGTCATCTTGCATCCTCCACCCGATAAGACAACCTGTACACCTGCATCATTCAATTGACTTACAGAAAAATGGTTTCGTGCTAAACCAGGGATGTGCATAACCCCATTGATCTCTATCACTCATCCATTAGGGAATCAGATCAAGACTCTTCCACAGCCAACTATTTTCAGGTGAGAGTCATCACCCAGGTACACCTTCCCACCATCGTATTCTTCATACTTTATAAACCAACCTCGATGTGAGGTCATGTGGAAGGAAGCACCAGAGTCAATCAGCCACACATCTTCTGATGCATGAGTTTCCAAGGCTGCAACAAAAGCATCACCATCATCTTGTGACTTGTCAGAATCTGAATCAGAGGTGTTCTTTTTCTTCTTCTCCTTCTTACACTCCTTTTGGAAGTGCCCAGTTTTTCCACAGTTGCAACACACTGCCTTGGACTTTCCAGGAGATTTGGATCTCCCATGGGATTTGGATTTGCCCTTTTCATCTTTCTTGTCTTTCTTTTTTCCTTTCTCTTTGGGCCTACCACGAACCACAAGAGCCTCCTTTGTCAATTCAGAAGACTTTCTCCACATCTCTTTAGACAACAACAAAGATACCACTTCATCCATCTTGAAGGTGGTAGTAGTGCTCCCAATGGCCATAACAAGGTTGTCCCATGAGTCTGGCAAAGAATAAAGCAAGGTCATGCAACGATCCTCCTCCTCCATTTTCACACCAATAGAAGTCAATTGTGCAACTAGCATGTTAAAGGCATTCAGGTGATCTGCAACTGATCCTCCATCTTCCATCCTCAAAGAATACAACGTCTTTCTCAAGAATAACTTGTTTACCAAGGACTTGGCTTGATAAACATCACCAAGTTTCTTCCATAGCTCTTTTGCGGCCTTCTCTTCATGAACATTTAACAGGATGAAATCAGTTAAAAAGAGTCTCACAAGACCCTTAGCTTTACGATATTTGAGATCCCAATCTTCTTATGCTATTGCCGTTGGTTTTGTTTCAGAAATTGTTTCCCATAGATCTCTGTCAACAACCATGTCTTCCATTTTAAGTTTCCACAACTTGAAATTACTGCCATTAAACTTTTCCAAATCTATCCTTCCAGATGTGCCTACCATCTTCTTCCTGCAACAAGATTACAAAATACTCTACACGGACTCCCACTCAATCGAAGATTAGCTCAAAAAACCCCTACCCAACAACTAGGATCAAAGGTGATCAAGCTCTGATACCAACTAAAAGGAAGTAAGGTACATGGAACACACTTCCTACACCAACCTAATGAGGGGAATAATATGCAAATTCTTTTAAATCCTTACAATTGCAGCAATGTTAAACACATAACATAAAGATTACAACAACAATACAACACATAGAATAAGACATTGACACAAGATATATCTTGGGGAAAACCTTTTCAGGTAAAAAACCCCACACTCCAAAACCTCCACAATGTATTAACAAATTTGAATAAGGATTACAATACACTTGCAATGCAAGTTCTTCCAAGAGTCTGTAAATGTCGTTTGTGGAGTAATTATGGCAGCATAACAATACCTGTATCAACACTATGCAACTACTACTCCAAAACAATGCATTATATAGAGTTACAAGGCAATATTGAGAAGCCTCTAGAGATGGGCGTCCATCTTGGCCACATGGCTATTTATGCGGTCAAAGGACACTTGTCCAACACATTTTCAACTTTGTTACATCTATCATAACATGGCAGATTTGACTTCCCAAGGTAGAGTGCTCCAAGGTTAAAAATAGGCAATGACAGATGCTCTTACACATCTTACAGCTGTCATAAAAATCTACAACATGAAAACACTTAATATTGTAAGAGAATCCATCATACATGACTAAAAATAGCACATTCCTCTTACAACATGTCATAGCCCAACTTGGGCACCCAAAGATGCCTTTCTCTCATGCAAAGATACTTTACGACACTTGTCTTCACTTGTCATAGGAATCTCTATACTTGGCTCTTACGCGTCATAGATTATGTCATACAAAATAACTCCTCCATCATAATCCAAGATGCCAACACATGGCATATTATTGCCACCTCAAATGGGATGCCCAAATCCACATGTGTTTGACTTGACCATCCAAAGCATATTCCAAGTAAGATGACATGTCACAATGCCACCTCAAACTAAATGCCAAAACTGAATGTGCAAGTAATTACAAAATTGAGCAAATAAATAAATAAATAATCAAATTACCAATGCTAGGAATTGCAAGGTTGAGACACCTTAATTCCCAACAAGTTACACCTAGAGCAGCTCAAAGCATCCATAGGAGGGACTAAAGAGTCTCCCAACATGGGCTCCTTTTCTTTCATCACTCTAAGAGCAGGCACAGGAACATAAGGAGACACCAAAGGCTAGGGTACTGCTAGAGGAGGGTCTCTCAATATGGGTTGCCTTCCTCGAGCCGCTTGAGGGGCTCGAGGAATAAATACTACCACTGAAGGTTGAGGGACTGAAGGGGAAGGGTCCCAAACCATGGGCTGCTTTTCTCTAGTCTTTGAAGAGGCAGGAGGAACAAGAGCAACTACCGAAGGTCAAGAAGGCCTAGTTTGTGCAGGTCTTGTGCCTCTAGGTCTTGGGTAAGATGCTGGAGGTGGGACCTCTACATAAATGCTAGGTGCTCGGGGTCGAGGGAGGTCGATCAATTTTGGTTGGTTTCCTTTCTCTACCTGTGGGGTAGGAGGAGGGATAGAAGCAACCATCAGAGATTGAGGGACCTCAGGGATAGTAGTCAGTTGGGTTGACAAGGAGGCACTAATAGATAGCTGAGCAATGCAGTTAGCTTTACATTTTTGGTATGATAAAACAAGAAATCATTGCGAGGCCACAATGGCTTAGTTGGTGTCAACCAGAAGAAATCTAAGGAGAAGTTTCCTCCAAACATGAGAAGCTTGAACCTACTATGGTAAATAGTGTGCACCTATCCATCATGGGGAAACTTTAGACACTTGTGGATTACTGAGGGGACCACTCTCATGGAAGAAAGCAACGGATGGCCCAAATTCACACGAAATTGGTCAGAAGTGGGGATGATGGAGAATGGGACGTCCAGGAGTTTTGGTCCTACTCAGATAGGAAGGGTGATCGAACCCATGGTACAATGAGAAGACCCATCATGTGCCTATATTGAAACTTTTGATTGCTCATACTTGTCTTGATATAGCTCATGTACATACATAAATTCCTCTGTGACCACATTTACCATACATAGTGGGTCAATTAGTACATCCTTAGTGAGATTTTCATTGACAAGTGTAGAAATGTGCAGAGGTCCATCATATATGTGCATAGCTGCATCGATGGAAGTGAAGGAGATGATTAGCTCAGGAATGGGTCACACTCGACTAGGGTGAGGGTGATGGTCCACAATGTTAATCATCTTGGCTAGAGAAGTGGTAGGGTTATCAACAAGCATGATAGTAGCCACAGGATCAGAGGGAAGTTTAATTAGGTTTGTGGAATGGTGAGGCAATGAGTTTGTGTAGATTTAGAGATTTTGCTTGGGTGGAGCGATAGATTTATTCCCTTTGTCATTCACACCAAAGACCTAGATGACATTCTGATCGATGAGTTCTTGCATTTGGTGCTTAAGACACATACATATTTCAATGTCATGTCTTGGTGTTCTATGGAATTGACAAAAGGCTTTCAGGTCGAATGAAGGTGCCAAAGATTTAGTTGTGTCAATGGGGCGAACAGGTGGAAGATGGATTAGGTTATTGTTTAGTAACTGTTGCATGATGGTATAAAGGGATTCTAAGAGTGGGGTAAATTGCCGAGTCCTTTGCTTACTTTGTGATGAGAGGGCCATAGCACTTTGGGTTGATGTTGTGGCTGCTAGTTGCTGAACATTATTGGAAGAATTTATTTCAAATGATGAAGTTTTTAATTTTCTTGTAGTTTTGAAATGAAGAAGTGTATTAGACTGTCCAATAGGAATCTGTGATGAGGAGCCCTCATACTAATTGACCAACTACTGATAGTCATGAAGTGTTGTGTAAAGATGTGTGAACGAGGAATAATGCATCAGCAAAATCTTATCTCTTATATGTGGCTGCAGGTTTCCTATGAAGACCCGTTGCACATCAGAATCTAGGAGTGAATAAGGTATCTACAAGAAAAGGGCCTGATAGGAACCAATGAACTTAGTCATTTTCTCTTGTGCTCTCTTGGTGATAATGGACGAGATCAGTCAATGTACCCGTGGTCCAATATTTTCTTGGAAGTGTTAGAGAATTTGGTTGACAAGTTGAAAAGAAGTAATTGAGTGATCAAGAAGCGAGTAGGACCAATCCAATGTGGTATCTTTTAGAGACCCCGAGAAGAGTTTTTCTAGAAAAGCGTCCTAAAATATGAAGTCGTTACACAATGTTGTAAATGCTAACACGTGGTTTTGTAGATCTCCTTTACTGCTATAATTTTCAAAGCGAGGAGCTTCAAACTTTTATGGAAGGGGAGAGGAAAGAATAGCTAAGAATAGTGGACTCATTGTATAATAAGATGGGATGGTAGGCTAAGATGAACTTGTGGACATGATAGCTATTTGTTGTTGTAAGGAGTTCACATTATGGAGGATCTAGGTGATAATGGGATATGTGGTATGTGTGGATTGGGTTTGGGTAACAAGTGGGTTGGTGTTGTTGTTTGGTGGTTGGGAAGCTCTGAGGTTAGCTCCAGTAAAAGAAAACGATAATGAGGAGTTCGGTTGAATAAACCCATATTGATTAATAAGATTTATGTCCATTCCCATAGAACTAGTGTTAGCATTGACAAATTGAGCAACATTTCTAGAGAGGTGAGAAGTGAATGTTGAGATAGAAGAAGTCGGCATTGACACTAATAATTGAGCTTGCATTGTGTTTCAATGTGATTCATTAATTATTTCTATACAGCTAGCTAGCGAGTGAACATTGTTATTAACAATGTGAGCTATACTATGTAGAATATACACACCATGTGAATCACTTGTTAGCAGTCTTCAGAGGTTCTCCACAAGTGGGACAACCTCGGTAGCTTGGTGCTCCATACCCAAAAATTTATGAAAGTTGGCCAGATGATTGTCCAACGTTTGGATTTGAGTCTAGGGTACACTATCTACATGCATGTTTGTATCAATAGTCCACCTAAAAGATAGTTGTCTAGGGATTGCAGGGGTGTTAGAGAGAGAAAAGAGAGGCGGTTTAGCTCAAGAATTTCTCATTGAGAAGTTTAAGATGTCTGTTTCTAGCTCTGTGGAGCTAGAGATACCATGAGCATGAGAAGCCATGAACAATCTTATGCTTCTGCAAGCGGTGAACTCTGAGTTAGAGCACTAGGTCATGAAGCTCATAAACTACTAAGAGCTTCGCAACACACAAGTAATCTAAAATTTTAAAGATTTAGAAGAAAAGATATTGTTTTCAAAAAGGAAGTTTTTGGTTTTAGAAGAAAAGAGAGAAGGTTTTTTTTGTCGTTTTAAGTGTTTCAAGCACATTGGGTTAACCAAAATGTTTAATAGAAAAAAAGGTTCTAACTAAATTATCCCTTAATCAGAACAACTTTTTATTGAACATTAGGATACTAGCCATTAAAGGTGTTTTGTCTTACTACTATCCAATCAGGATGAATAAGACTACCCAAGCTATGTGATTTTGTTTCAATAAAAATTGAATGATTAAACAATATTGACTAAAACTAAAACTAAAGAAAGTAGGGGAAAAGCAGAGAAAGAAGCAGTAATTCGCAAAAACAAATGCATAAATGAAAACTGTAGATTACAGAGAACCTATCACCAGGTGAGTAGCCTCACTGCCCAGGATGATAGCACGTGGTGCGGACATTTGCACTTGGCATTGTAGTTTGTACCGCATCAAAAACCAAAAACCCTGATCTATATGTTATTGTACGGATTTTGATGAATCATGTTGACAACAAACATGAATATCAGTGTACAAAAATCAATAGATGAAGGAAATACATAAGATTGATATGAGACTAATGAAATGATGAGATTGACAAAGGAGGGAAAATAGAGCATAAACACTCGTGCATTTGAAGCTTTATTCTTGCACAACCTGCAATCACAAATAGGGGAAAAGGGTTGGGTTGTATAGAGGTTTCCCTCAGTCAAACCCCATTTTTGGTGTTTCCACCTCAACAACATCTAGATAGTGAAATATTGGTAAAAGAGTGTGTGCTCTAAAGTCTACATGTGTCTAGAATTGTGGCGAGCGATGACAAAACTATATTGCAATATTGATTTACAAATAAATAAAATAGTGACACGATAAATGCTAATCTACTTGATTTGACAAAAGAGTTGAGAAAGAGATTACAAGTATCTCAATGGAAGACTATCGCGTAGGAGAACAAAATGAGATTTGCTCCAAAGGATAGCAATCATGAACGAGAGCCTCACATATAGTACAAAGCACACGAGTAAATCACATCAATCATTTGTTCTCAATGACATGCAATGGAAAGGAAGTATGCAATAACAATGAAACAAACAAGAAGATAATTTAGTGATGATTTCAATAGAGCTTCGCTGTATGAAAAGATTTCGATGGAAAATTCGGCAGAGCTTCGCTACAAAAATCTTTTGATGGTAAATTCAGTAGATCTTCGCTACAAAAGGATTTTGATCCTTTGAATGGCTAAGCGACCAGGTTTTATAGAAGAGGCGAGAGATCAAAAAGCTAGGAAAGGAACTGTTTGGGTGCGGATAAGCATTAGAAAAATCTTAGAGTGCCACGTAAGTAAAAACACACCTCATAAAATGCTTGATGAACTGGAAAACACTATCAGGATGCCAGCATGTGGCGCAAACGTTCACTTAACGCTTTAGTTTATGCAACTTCAATTTACAAAAGGTTCAGATTACTTAGGGCATTAACAAGGCTAAGGCATTTTTACAGTTTCTGGATAGGACAAGTAGCAAGGGGTCAAAGCAGCGTTTGGAAAGCACAACAAGGGAGTGGGCACTAGAGTGAGTGCCAAATAGAGCATGAAATTGTGAGTGAGCACAATTTATGATGCCACACTATTCTTAGAAGATGCTCTCCAAGGTAAGCGTGGGGTATTTGCATGATACCATAGTTTTGGTATTCATTATTTTGTTCAAACCATTTATGGTTTTCCCTCTCTTTTCCTATATATTAGAGGTGTGAAACAATTGTTTCATCATATATTCATAGGTACACAAGTGTTATTAAAGTTAATAGAAGTGTGTTGACATAGTATCATATTTATTGAAGATTAATACCTACTTGTCCTCTTTCTCTAGTGGAGTTTTTCCCCAAAAGGGTTTCTCCACATAAATTTCATCTTATGTGTTGCAAGTTTATGGCTTGTTGATTTTGTTTTATTTTTTATTTTATGCTTCCACTTATAATCATTAATAGGTAATCTATTGTTAAGAAATTATTTTTTAGGTTTGCATACTCTTGGGAATTTTTTATTGCATAATCTATAGCAGAGACATTTGCAAAGCACATACAATAGTTGCAAATGTGATGAGGAGAAAGCTACAAGAAAACAATGATAAGTATAAGGCAACCGCTAATAAAATAAGATGGTCAAAGGAGTTTGTAGAGGAATATTTGAGATGAGAGATTTCCTCAAGGGATGTATAACAAGTTGAAGTATAAGAAGAATTGTTCGTGCAAAATATTGAAGAAAATAAATGGCAATGCTTATGAGGTAGACTTGCCATAAAATTTTGATATCTCTCCAATATTTAATAATTGTATTTATATACAATCCATTGGTAAGATAATGAAGAAGAAGAAGTGGATTGGGAGCAATAGGTACCAAGAAAGAAGAGAGAAAAGATAGCACATGTTCTAGACAAGAAGACAATGAACATGAGATAGGGTAGCTACAAAAAGTATTTGGTACAATGGGAAGGATTGTAGTAAGAGGATAACACTTGGATCTCAAAATGGAAATTAAAGAAACTTGATATGATAATAATATTGAGTAAAACTAACTAAAGCTGAAGAAAGCAAGGGAAAAGCAAAGAAAGAAGTAGTAATTCATAGAAACAAATGTAGAAATGAAAACTACATATTACAGAGAAACTGTCACCAGGCGAGCAACCTCACTACCCAAGATGACAGGATGTGGCATGGATGTCTATGCTTGGAGTTGTATTTTATATAGAGTCAAAAACTAGAAACCCTGATTTGTATGATACTGTACAAATTTTGATGAATACTATTGACAACGAACATGAATATCAGTGCACAGAAATTGATAGATGAAGGAAATACATAAGAATGATATGAGACTAACGAAGTGATGAGATTGACAAAGAAGGTAGAAGAGAGCACAAAAATTTGTGCGTTTGAATCCATATTCTCACACAACTTGCAATCACAAATAGGGGAAAAGGGTTGGGTTGGATAGATGATGCAGGGGCATTGTATATGTTTTATAAAATTTCACTTTTTACTTATTTATTTGAGTTTTGTGACAAGATGTGGTGTAATCAGGTTCCCGTCGCCTTAGCAATAGGAAGTGTGTTGATCAATAGAAGTGGCCTTCGGCACAGTAAGAACAATCAGTTATGACTAGCAGGGAGAATCAGGCAGTCATGCGCAGTTGGGTGCAACAGTTGCTCAGTGAAGAGTCGAATAGCTTATGGAATTGACAATTGACAATTTGAGGACAATGGAAATTCTATTTTTGGGAAATAGCCAGAACGACAGAATGGAAAAGCTAACGAAGAGTCTGGAGTAACAGTTACAAAAAGTAGAAAGGAAACAAATATGACAGATGAAGGACGGTTTGAATTCTGCATGCAACGGCCAAGAAGGAAAGAATCCATAAGAAGATTTGATGGTAGGAAGATGAGCAGGTCAAATAAAAGGCCACGCAATAAATTGTGAAGGAGAGGGAGTTGGTCGCAGAAGATAGAAGTAGGCTGAATTGGCAAGGCCAATGAAGTGGCCGCAGATTGGAAAGATAATCGCCATGTTGTTAGGCCGAACTGAGAGGGTAGAGAGGATGGCAATGTAAGTAGGCTGCGGCCATGTGGAGGCCGATTAGAAGATCATACAAATGAGATATCGAATGAATGGATTCTGAGGGGTGTGAAGGTCGATAAACGAATACTGAGATAGTCAAGAACAGAGGAAGGATCGATAGAGAAGAGCGGGCAGAAGATCAGATATAAAAAGGTTGATATAGATGATAGGAAGGTTGATGGTCTGTGAAGGGAATAAAGACCGTTGAATATTGTTGTAGGTAAAAGGAATGTTATGCCTAGAGAGGCCGATTCCTGAGTGAATCGAGCAGACTGTAATAAGTGGTTAAATCTGAGAAATAAAATGTTATGTTTCTGTTCTTATTCATTGGCTGAGATTTTTAGCATATTCAATTCCTTTGTATGATGGTAGTTCCTATCTCCTAGCTTTGAGTATATGTGAAGTTGAGCATTTAAATGATTTATCTAGGTTTCATGATAACTGATAAATATACATAGTGTTATTGTTTCCCTGTTCTTGTTTCGAGGATAAGTATCTGGTTGTAATTTGCCAATAGGGTCTGCCATTAAAAGGCAACCTTCTATCACATGCCATCAAGTGGTATCAGAGCCTGAAGATTTGGGTTGTTGAGGAGTGGGCAGAGTGCCACCTAGAGTAATAAGAGAAAGAGAAGTGGAGAGTTACAAAATGTTTGGATTAAGAATTATTTATGTTCATTAATGCTTGGAAAGATATGAGAATGAATAGAAAGATGTAGTGTATGCACAGGTAGAGTGCTGAAGGTGAGACAACCTATGCCTAGAACTGTGTGTAACATGGGTAGTTGTGTGAACCGATTGCCGATGGAGAGGCAGTTCGCACTTGAAGAGTAAGAAGTAGTTGTGTCTTAAGAAGACCCTAGGTGAATTTGTTGAGGGTAGTGAAGGAGGCACGAAAGATTACTGGAGATTGAGAGGGAAGAAGATCATTGAATAAGTGCAACAGTGTGAAGGATGGGGATTAGTGTATGAAGACTCGTGATGGATAGATATTGGGACAAGATGGAAAACAGAAAATTCCAAGAGCAATTGGAAGAGATTGCAAGAAGAATGAATATTTTGGAAAAAATTTATTTTCCTGATAAGGTGGTGATTGTAGGAAGTGGACTGGAAGAGAAGAAGAAAGTTCTCAGGGTAGAGGACTTGCATAAAGATAGTAAAGAAAGGAGAAAAGAGAAAGTGCAGAAAAGAGCACTTGAAGAAGAAGAGAAGATAGTGCCTATGGAAGAGGCACTTGAAGAGACATCTTGGTCTCTTGATTCATTTGCTACTGATTTGTTTGAAACTGTGGATGCAGGTATAAAGAAGGTTGAGAACAAGCCTTTGGAGACACAAAGAGAAAGGGCAAGCAGAGAGCCCACAGATAAGGAAAGAGATAATGAATGGAAAGAAGCAGTCCAGGAAGTAGTACTTATGGGAAAAGGTAAAGATATGAGAGACTTCATTGGAGGGGTCAAGGCTGAGACCTCGACATCAATGAGAGAAGAGGCACTTGTAGATGGTGGTGAAGATGAGAAAAGTCAGATACAAGTTGTAGCAGAAGGTGTGCAAGGATCATTTGCAGTAGGTCCTCGAGAAAATGTATATTGCAAAGTATTTAAATATAAAGATAAGAAGGATAATGAGATTTTCCGGAATGATAGGAAAGATATAGAAGATGTTGTGGAATTTCATGATGTATTTGGAAGTTTTGTAGGAGAGAGAAAAGAAACCCAAGGAAGGGTAAAGTTGGTAAGCAAGGAAATCAAGGATGAGAGAAAACTTGAAAAACAAGGTATGGCAAGGGCACAAGAAACAAACACATTAAAGGAAATATTGTGAGCATGCATATGGAAATACTAATTTGAAAATGCAAGTAAATAGGGAGACGAGTAATCTAGGGAATTCAAACATTGTTAAGGATCATGGATATAGGATACCGAGTTGGCAAAGGAAGTCAGTTGTTCAGAGGCAACATGCAAAGTGTAAGAAAGTAGATGTGTGTAAGGGATTTTATGACAACAAACGGTCTCAAGGAATGAAGGACATGAAAGAGTTCAAGAGGAACCATGATCATAAGATGAAGGATCAAGAAAGGATGCAGAATGGATGTGTTTTCAAGAAAGAAGCAGTCCATGGAATAAAAAGGCTAAGTGCAGATATAAACAAGCATCTGCCTGAGGTTAGAGAAAACAAAGTATGGATGGTTAAGCATGTGATGGAAGGGAACAATAGTGTTGTTGCAGGACATGGTGGTGAGAAAAGACTGCAAGAGGATGTAAGATGCAAAAATAAGGTGAAGTTTAGTGATCATGATTGATTCGAAGAGGATGTTGCAGCAGAGTAGTTCAAGACTAGAAGAGGCAAATAAGAAAGGAGAAGAAACATTGCCCCACCTTGAAGATTACAAGGAAATAAAGTTTGAAGGAATGGAAAAGAAGATTGAATAGCCCGCATGCGAGTTGAAAGGTAAGCAAGTTATGTTAGATGATTGCCTTATTAATGCTTTTGAGTCCTTGAATGAAATTGTTGAACAAGAAAGAGATGAGAAAATGAATGTTGTTGATAACTTGTATGAACATGAGATGGAGTTGTGGGGGGCTTGTAAATGAGGACATAAGAAGGAAAAGGTACTATAAGAAAGGGAAGCAGATAGAAAAAGTTAGCATGAAAAAATATGAGGATGGAGTGAATCCAAAGAAGAAGATGGCCAAGCACAATAGAGAGCAAGAGTGGAAAATAAAAGAAAGGTTGAAGAAGGAAGAAAGGAGAATAGACAATGAAGTTGAGATTGCATCAATTACAGAGGTTGAAGCTTTACAAACTAAAAACATAGATTCATATAAGGGGACAATAGTTAAAGTGGCTCCTCATGAATGTACAAGGAGTGCAATGGAGAAGTTTGTAGGAATAACCAAGAATACAAAGCGGCAGATGACAATAGAACTACAAGGAGAGGTAAAATGTATTGTCTTTCATTTTGTTGATGGCTTGTATAATGAGAAGTCTAGAAGGACATATGGAGTAGAAAATCCGTCTTTTAATAGGGATATTATGAGTTGTAACATGTATGAGGAAATCCAATATGGGTTGATAGGTAAGCATGATTTTTCTAATGATAATGGACAAAAAGATAAGAAAACATGGTCCTCAAGAGATGTTATTGTTGGTATCAAGAAGAATGCAAAAATAGGTGACATTGAATGGTTGAGTATGGGTGAGGTGGAGCCCAAGTTTTTGGGGCATGTTGAAAGGAAGGAAATGTTCAGAAAACAGTAGGAGCTGGATGAAAACATAAAGTATGTGGAAGAAGAAGGATATATTTCCTTTAATGTGTTTGTTTCTTGTGTAGGTGTAGAAGACAAGATGAGTGATAGAGAGAATGAATTGAAGATTGCAGTTGGAATGAGGAGAGTAGTAAAGATCCTTGAGTATGCAAAGCCAAGTTGGTTTTTGGTCAAAAAGTATGTTGTTGAAATGAATGTAGTTGTGATCAATCCAAGTTGTAAAGGGATTGAAAAAAGAGAGAAAATAAATGGAGAGTAAGTGGTTGAGTATTACTTCATGTGCATGAGCACATTCTTTTTGTCCCCTGGGGAGTTTGATGCAGGGGCATCGTATATGTTTTATAAAATTTTAATTTTTACTCGTTTATTTGAGTTTTGTGATAGGATGTGGTGTAATCAGGTCCTTGTCGCCTTAGCAACAGGAAGTGTGTTGATTGATACAAGTGGCCTTCAGCACAATAAGAACAATCAGTTATGAGCAGCAGGGAGAATCAGGCAATCATGGGTAGTTGGGTGCAATAGTTGCTCAATGAAGAGTCGAATAGCTTATGGAATTGACAACTGACAATTTGAGGACAGTGGAAATTCTATTTTTGGGAAATGACTAGAATGACATAATGGAAAAGCTAACGAACAGTCTGGAGTAATAGTTACAAAAAGTAGAAAGGAAACAAATATGGCAGATGAAGGACAATTCAAATTTTGCATGTAACAGCCAAGAAGGAAAGAATGCATAAGAATATTTGATGGTAGGAAGATGAGCAAGTCGAATAAAAGGCCACGTAAGAAATTGTGAAGGAGGGGGAGTTGGTCGCAGAAGATAGCAATAGGCCAAATTGGCAAGGCCAATGAAGTGGCCGCAAATTGGAAAGATAATCACCATGTTGTTAGGCCGAACTGAGAGGGTAGAGAGGACAATAGTGTAAGTAGGTCGTGGCCATGTGGAGGCCGATTAGAAGATAATACAAATGAGATATCGAATGAATGGATTCTGAGGAGTGTGAAGGTCGATAAATGAATAATGAGACAGTCGGGAACAAAGGAAGGATCAATAGAGGAGAGCGGGCAGAAGAGATATAAAGGGCTAATATAGATGATAGGAAGGCTGATAGTCTGTGAAGGGAATAAAGACCATTGAAGATTTTTGTAGGTAAAAGGAATGTAATAAGTGGTTAAATCTGAGAAATAAAATGTTATGTTTCTGTTCTTATTCATTGGCTAAGATTTTTAGCATATTCAATTCCTTTGTATGATGGTAGTTCCTGTCTCCTGGCTTTGAGTCTATGTGAAGTTGAGCATTTGAATGGTTTGTCTAGGTTTCATGATAACTGATAAATATACATAGTGTTATTGTTTCCCTATTCTTGTTTCGAGGATAAGTATCTGGCTGTAGTTTGCTAGTAGGGTCTGCCATTAAAAGGCAACCTTCTGTCACATGCCATCAATAGAGGTTTGCCTCAATCAAACCCCATTTTTGGTGTTTCCACCTCAACGACAACTAGATAGTGAAATATTGATAAAAGAGTGTGTGCTCTAAATTCTACATGTGTCTAGAATTGTGGCGAGTAGTGAAAAAACTATATTGCAATATTGATATACAAATAAATAAAACAATGACACAATAGATGCTAATCTACTTGATTTGACAAAAGAGTTGAGAAAGAGATTACAAGGATCTCGCTGGAAGACTATCGCATAGGAGAACAAATCACAAATGAGAGCCTTACAGATAGTACAAAGCACATGTGTAAATCACATTAATGATTTGTTCTCAATGACTTGCAATGGAAAGGAAGTATGCAATAGCAATGATACAAACAAGAAGATAATTCAATGATGATTTCAGCAGAGCTTTGCTACTAAAAGATTTCGATGGAAAATTCAATAGAGCTTTGCTACAAAAAGATTTTGATGGTAGATTCAATAGATCTTTGCTATAAAAATATTTCAACCCTTTGAATGGCTAAGAAGACAGGTTTTATAGAAGAGGGGAGAGATAAAAAAAGTTGGGAAAGGAACCATTTGGGCGTCGATAGGCATTAGAAAAAGCTCAGAGTGCCACCCAAGTAAAAACACACCTTCTAAGAATGGTTGACGAATTGGGAAATGCTATCAGGATGCCAATGTGTGGCATAAACATCCACACTTAGCACTTTGGTCCATGCAACTTTAGTTTCCAAAAGGTTTGGATTACTCAAGGCACTGCCAAGGCTAAGGCATTTTTACAATTTCTGGATAGGACAAGTAGAAATGGGTCAATGTAGCATTTGGAAATCACACCAAGGGAGTGGGCACTAGAGTGAGTACCAAATAGAGTGTGAAATTGTGAGCGAGTACAATTTACGACGCTATACTATTCTCAGAAGACGCTCTCCAAGGTATGTGTGGGATATTTACATGATACCATGGTTTTGGTATTCATTGTTTTGTTCAAACCATCTCTCCCTTTTCCTATATATTGGAGGTGTGAAACAATTGTTTCATCATATATTCATAGGTACACAAGTGTTGTTAGAATGTTTTCAAAGTTGATGGAAGTGTGTTGACATTGTATCATATTTATTGAAGATTAATACCTACTTGTCCTCTTTCTCTAGTGGAGTTTTTCCCCAAAAGGTTTTCTCCACATAAATTTCATGTTATGTGTTGCAAGTTTATGGTTTGTTAATTTTGTTTTTTTTTTCTATTTTATGCTTCCACTTATAATCATTAATAGGTAATCTATTGTTAAGCAATTAGATTTCAGATTTACATACTCTTGGAAAAGTTTTTATTGTATTAGTTTCAGCTTGTTAATCTATAGCAGACAACAAAACAATGAGAAGTATAAGGCAACCACTAACAAAATAAGAAGGTCAAAGGTGTTTGTAGAGGAATATTTGAGATGAGAGAGATTTACTCGAGGGATGTATAACAAGCTGAAGTTTAAGAAGATTGGTTCGTGCAAAATCTTGAAGAAAATAAATGACAATGCTTATGAGGTAGACTTGCCATAAAATTTTGATATCTCTCCAATATTTAATATTTTTATTTATATACTATCCATGGGGAAGACAATGAAGAAGAATAAGTGGATTGGGAGCGATAGGTACCAAGAAAGAAGAGAGAAAAGATAACATAGGTTCTAGACAAGAAGACAGTGAGCATAAGATAGGGTAGCTACAAAAAGTATTTGGTGATGGGTCTAGTTATTGACTAATTTTCTTATATTTTTATGCAAATTCTCAGACATTATCATACATTTGTCCTACATATATTCCTACACTTTGCTATCTTTTATGTTCATTATGCAGACCTAAACCCGATTATTAAGTATATGGAATATGGTTTTAATATGATGAATTGTGCATGATTATGTGTGGGAATGTATGGATTGTAAAGGATATTTGTGCTTGATATGGTTGTTAGTATCGTGTGCATGTTTTTTGAGCCACCTCTTGCGACTGAAGAAGGTGGACTATAACCCGCAGCAACTGTAAGGTGCAGCCCGCAGCCAAAGAATTTCCAGACAGTAGAGCAGGAGAGGTTCTAAACTAAATCACGCACACCAACTACAACATGGAGACACTTGATGAAGATAGTCACACATCGTGGTATCAACTAATAAAGACAATTGGAGGAAAAGGATTATGTTGCAGTTAGGAGTTCAATGTGACTGATTCAACTAGTCCATGTTCCCCTATTTCAGCAAGAAGTTCCAATTTCATTAGGACTCTTCTTCCTTTTCTCTTTTAGTTGTTGTTGTTTGATATTTATCACACTCTAGTTTGTACGGAGTGGTGGTTTATGATTTCAGTTAAGAGACCTTGTTCCAATAAACTCCCCCGTGCCTATATGTATGGTTCGGTGGAACGGAGGGGAATGCAATGAGACAGGGTGTCTCTACGCATGATGCCTGTTTGCCAGGTTTTCATCATGGTACTTATCCAAGGCGCCACCAGAAGTGGTTTTCACCAGTGGACGAAAACTTTTTCTCTTTACTATTTTTTCATTTTATTTTTTATTTTTTATTTTTTACTTAGGATAACCATTACACACGGCGCCTATTTGCCAGGTTTTCACCGAGGTAACGAACAAGAGGAACTCCAAAAATCTGACTCTGCAGACAACACAGTAGTCCAAACACAACCATGTCAAGTTATGATACTTACTAATATTGGTAGAAAACAATGAAAATGATAAGGTGAAAACAGATAGATTCAAACATAAACCAGGTAAATAGTGGGATATGCTGAATAGCGGGAAATGGAAATGGATGGTATACAGCGGAACGAAATGGAATTGAATCACGATCAACGTTTGTTCATATCAACCTAAACTTCGAAGCTTGCAAGCGGAAGGGAGATATATATAATGGGGGAACGGGAATGGCGATTTGGAAATTAATAATGACATCTTCATGACCTTCACGAACGTAGAATTTCCTTTTAAGTTTGGTTCGTGGGATGAAGTAATGGATGAAATAGAATGGAATGAATGGATGGATTGGATGCAGTAGCCTCTTTTGGATTCGGCTTTAAGTACCCAGAGCTTCATTTCTTTTTTTTTTTTTACTTTTCTCTATTGAAGGTATGGAATGAAATAGCCTTTTGAATATGTTTTGCTTTGATATCATTTGAAGGCATAAGGATCTTTGGATTTGCAAAATTTCTTTGCTTTCTCATGGGTATAGGCATCCAAATATTTATTTAATGAAAATATGGGGAATGGAGGGGAGGAATTTGCAAGCTTCTAGTTTAGACGATACTCACATTCATTGACCATGATTAGGAAATGGATAAATGGATAAAGGATATGGCAATGTGATTTGGGAAAAGCGGAAGAAGGATGGATAGCGGAAAGTATGGATAGTTACAGGCCTTGACACTTTAGACGATAACGAAGGCAGAGTGAACATATATAATAGGTGGATAATGGAAAACGATGGATTTTAAACGAAGCGAGTGGGAACACCAACATCTTGACCTTGTCTTATATACAGTGGATAAGGTCATTTTGAAAGGATATTGACATGAGATAAGCTCCAGATGCTGCATTCACAAGAGCTTCAACTTATCCTTCTAGAGTATGCAAGGAATAATAGGACCATATAGATGATTTAGACATCAAACTTGAATTCATTATTGGATGAAGAATGCAACGTGGATGGGGACTTTATTGTGATACTGAGGTGATAAGCGAAATGATGGATGGAAGTATGCAAAGACGCTTATGATGGAGCAGAAGCGGAAACATGAATTACCTTGAGATGTTCACTTGATTCAGGCTCACAAAGACTTTCCTAGCAACTTCGGGCTCATTAAGATATGTAAAGTATAAAACCTCAAAATACTTCAGTCAATACCGAACAACTAATTCATCTCCCAAGAGCAAGCAGTCATGCTATCTGACACTAGTGATGGAATCCACGGGAAATCCATCAATCATGACCCATGTTTCTCAAAGGAACACATAAGAATTCATAAAATTTAGATTCGGCATTTTTTAAAATATTATGATCAGAAGACGATAGTGTCAAGACACAATATATGGTTAGTGTCCCAGTCAAGTCCAGAGGTCTAACAAGATGATAAACCGAAAGAAAAACATCTTCAAAATCTAAGACTTTCATGAATGGATGTCTAAGAAATGAACTAACATGTCATCTTAAATCGACACCAGAATGTGTGTTTAAGATAACATCACCTTCTTACAAATAGGAAGCCTGACACGACAGACAACTAAACTAGACAACAGACAACCAACGAATACACGAAAGTAAAACTAAGCTAAGGACAAACCGACACTTGAGTCAAATGACATCAAGGAGCAAATCTACTCTAAGACACAACATGAAATGAAAACTACTCTAACCCAGCTATGTACAAGCAACAGAGAGATGCAACCCAGGACACAGAATATATACATGCCCTAACATGGCTTTTCAGTATGTACAAAAGCAGCAATGCGGTAGTGACAGTTCTCAACCGGGCAAATTCATCTTTGAACTCAGATCATTGACTCTTTAGGGGACAAACCTCAAATGAAAGAAAAATTTCTAGTGGTATTATGATCAATTGAGGGTTCTCATCGAGACCATGATTTATCCAAATGCAGGTTGTTCTACCCAATTCGCCATAATCAAATTCATATTCAATATGTGCAATGTGTTCAAGATGTTTAGAATTATCATCAATATCATTACCATCAGTGCTATCAATTAGAAATTCATGATGTTCAAATTCAAAAAATTTCCAATCAATAGAAGGGAAAGATACAACCTGATGCGCGCCATTTTCAATGAGACATGGCCTACCAAGCATTTGATCATACTCTATACATCCGTCGGGAGGTCGCCATTGATGATAGATGAACTTCTTGTCTTCTTCGTATTGCATGATCTCTTCGTCCAGCTCTTTTGTGACCTCTAGCAAAGGTGTCAACAGCTTCTTGATCCCAACATCCATCGCAGCAGCATGCTCTTTAACTATCTGTCTTTTCTTTGGCTTGATATCTTCTTGTATAATGATGGCAGCATCGAGCGTCGACCCGAATTGCTCTTGTTTATTCCCAGGCTCTTCATCGGCATACTCTTGAATGATGACTTCTAAATTCCTTTGCAAAACTTCTAACTCATGATCTTCTAACAATGTTCTCTGTACTTGTAGCTCATTCTCAAGGATTTCTTGATGTGATGTAGATGTATACTCCTCAAGAAACTTATCTTCGTCGAATTCAGGTTCCTGCCACAAGCTTGAACTTTTTTCTCTCTCAATTGCCGCTTCAAGTGCTCTAACATCTTTCAAACCCTGTGTACAATCTTCTAATGCTTTTGATGACCTCTGTCCGAATGCTTCTATCTCTTCAGGATTGATAAACTCGTATTCATATTCCTTCTCACTGGTACATTGCTTATCGAAGCTCTTTGTAGTGAAGACTTCTTCCTCAACAAGTACACCAGCTTCTACTTCCTGCATGGCTTGATGAATTGCTTCCCAGCATTTCTCACAGGCATATTCTAAATGATCTATCTCATGCACCCTACACCACTTTCTAGAAAGCAATATGTCATCTACACTTAAATCCTTAGCATTCTTCAATTCCTTCTTAACTTTTTCTTTCAACTTCTTGAATGCTTCACCATCACCAGGAGTATTAGGATCTATCTTTGAAAATGCTACCGGCTCATGTACTTGAAGGAATGAAATTTTCTTCTACACAGCTAAATCCATCCTTGATAAGAATGTTATACATTCTGCATCTCTATGATCATTTGTATTGTGAATACGACATCCATACTTGCACTCGAAATCTTTCAAACACTTGCCGCCAAGACACTCATTCAATGACCACCATAGCTGAAGAACAACTGGAGTTGAATTTGCAGGATCATACCCAACAACTTGCCGCATATTCAAACCTGAATCTATGGTTGAGAACTCCATCTTCTTATTTTTTGTATTTTTGATTTTTTACTTTTTTGTATTTTTGAACTTTTCTATTTTTTTTTTTTAAATATTCTACTTTTTTTATATTTTCTAAAATATCAATCCACCACTTTGGAGTATCTTATGCTCTACTTGAACTGAAGAATATCCAGGCTCATGCCCTCCTTCTAGCGCCAAAAATGTTGATGTTTGTTTTTAGACAAGTCAACAATAGAGTAAAACACTAGAGTATCCCACTCTCTCTTGAATAAAGCTCTTCAAAGGCTGAACAATGTGATCCAGTGAAGTAACTCCAAGGTTCCTTTTTATGATTCATGATGGGTTAACTTAGTGATTACATGTGATCTTGCTGATAATCACAAAAGGACTTACACAAACTTCTTCATATTTCATTTAGCTTATTCCTCCTTCAGTGTGGATGATATATCAATGATAAAGAAAAGATAAAAGATAAAGGTTCAAAGAAAACTAATCTAAGGTCAATGAAGCAATGATGATGTATGAACAGACAAACTCCTTGATAAACCTAACTCCACTTCGCCAAGGATGCCTACAACTACATGGAGTTGGTGCAATCTCCTAAGGTAAACGAAAGGTTTTCAAATCATGAAGGCTTATACAAGCACCCATTAAACGGCGCAGCTCAAACAAGCATTCACAATCGAACTTAAGCAAATGAGGCTCAGACTAGCTTTACACAACACTTCACTGGCGATGAATGTTAAAAGTATGAGCTAGGAGTCGATCAAATATTCAGTACAACATACATAACATCAAAGAGCTTCTAATCTACTTGAAACATCTCTCCATTTCATCAAAGTACTAGAAATCATGTCATTCCACAAGACAAAACTTAAACACCAAGCGAACTCCAATGTCTTTGCATTACTCTTGAGAAATATTTACAACAACTTCAAGTCCTCTCAGGAAATTTCGAGTCTCTCCTATTCTACTCCTACAAACTATTGCCTACTATCTAATGAATTACAAATGAGGCAACAAGGCCTTTATATAGAGGTCTAGGATTACAATGAATGGCTTAGATCAATTCATGTAGCCAAGGGCTTAGATCATGCCACCTCACAGGTAGTTACAACAAACTGCTATTTTTAGTACAAAAGAGAGGCAATGAAGGCACACTTTCCAATGTGATAAGATAAGATGGAATCATTTAAAACATCTTCCACATAGGCGTCCATTTGGTTTCTTTTATTAAATGATACATTGAATGCATTTAAAATAATGCGGCTGATATGATTGGATGATGATAGGTACTCGCCACATAGGTGCCACCTCAACATATCTTGTGGATTTCAACTGTTTATTCAATATATTTTTGGGCACATTCCCCAAATTGTATCATCTGTATGATATTTTCAATGTGATTGCCTTGATGATGAACACTTGAGATGTATCTTGTTGATCTTGCCTTGTTCATTGTATGAAGTATGATATATGATACTTGTCGCTCATTTGACTAACACTGTATTTCTTCCTTTTGTAGGGTACATGATGATCTTCTTTGATGTTTCTTCATATAGAGTAGTAGGAAATGATGATGATGCTTCCTTCATGTAAGAGTAGATGATGATGACATGAAGTAGAGATCTCTCTTGGACTTGAAGGTTGAATGGAACTTGAAGTTAAATGGATGAAGTGCCTTGCTTGATGATATGATGAAGATGAAGTAGTGCACTTGGCATGTTGACCTTGAAGTGGCCCTTTGGAGTGTAGATGAAAACACCTTCCTTAGATGTGGAGTAGATAACCTCTCAAGGAGACTTTGAAGCTTGATGAATCTTGAAGATTGGGAGAACTTGACTTGAAGCTTGGATGGATGAATGTATTCGAACATGATGCCAATGATGAAGTATACTTGAACTTGATGTGATCTAACATGATGTCATTGATGTTTCCTCTACAATTTGAAGGTGACTCAGGTGCTTGTCCTTCAGATGATTCCTTGTCTAAATCAACACTCCTCTCAATGATGCAGCTTGATGATGATCTTGAAGTGATCTCCAAAGGTGGCTAGCATGATGCTTCTTCTTGCAATGACAATTTCTTAACTTCACTCCTTGGATGAAGGTGACTCCAGACTTCTCGCTTGAAGGTGACTCCTTGTATAACTCCTTAGCCTTGATTGATGATCCTACAAGACAAGATAAACAATATATCAATCACTTCATAACGAAGGAAATAACTTTAAACATGTAAACAACTAGTCATCAAGTTTAGGCACACATATAGGTAAAAAGAAGAGCAAAAGAGCACCTAACATCATTTAGTCCCACATTCATTATTTCAAATGATTTCTAGCAATTGTAATGCTTAAAAAATGATTTCTCTTATCAAGGCGCCTACTTCTAGGAGAGGTTGGAAGTTGATCCTCCTCAAGGCGCCAATTGAGTTGGCATGAAGGTGCAAGGGCGCCTTGAATAAAATGGCCTTAAATTTGTCACTTTGATGATCTTAACAAGTGAAGATGACTTATAATGATTCATTCTTGCAGGGCGCTTCATTAATGACGTTATTGAATGTAATCCTTCTCTAGGCGCTAATTTGGTGTTATTTTGACTCATTCACCCTCAAGGCGCTAAAGTATTATCTCTTCAATCAATCTAGTTTCTAGGCTCCCATGTGTGATGTTCCAAGTAGGAAATAGCGCCTAGAGTCTTTAGTGTTTTATATTGTTACTTATATGATCTCTAATCAATTGGACATACCTTGGAAGGCTTCCATCTGTCAAGCTCCCATTACCAAACGTGAACTGATGCATTTTTGCTTAGGCGCTATTTTGAACTTGATTTCAACATTTCCATTCAAGGCACACAAGGTGATCAACTCATCTTCACACTAAGGCGCTAGAGTCACCTCCATTCAACCTTAAAACACTCTTTAAGGCACAATTCACTACATACTAAGGCGCTAGTACAAGTTTTAAGGCAAAGGGTGCCTAGGACTATAATGATAACGCATGTTCAACTAGAGGCGCAATTTGGGTTTAAACAAAGTAAAATGGGCGCCTAAAGTTACTTGGTCTATTTTCTTCTAACTTTCAATGATTTCAACCAAATGCGGGATGATTAAGTTCAAACTCCAAGCTTTTCTCAATCAAGGCGCACCTTGAGTGTTTCATCTCCTATTTGAGCTTTAAAGATATCTTATTTCTTCTAGGCGGAAGTTAAGGTGAAATAGGTTGAAGAATGCGCCTAACACTTGTAATTTAGTACTTCTTTTCCTTTAACTTCACAACCCTCATTAAGGCGCAATTTCACTTCTCTCCCAACCATAGCTTCTTTAATCCACCACTTCTAGGTGCTCAAAACTTCTCAAAATCCATATAAGGGCGCCCAAATATGAAAGTGAAGGCGTAAGGTGCTGATGATGATGAAACTTACAATTTTCCCTTTCCTAGGCACTCTTCTCTAGGAGTCTTGACTTCATGTTGTATCATAGCATGCATGCATGGATGAAGGCTTTCTAAGGTAGGTGCCCACAGTAGACAACACAAATGGGATTGGCGCCTAAAGTTACTTAAGACTTGGAGTCTATTCTTTGCTATTTTTAAAGGCTCTTAACACTTCTCTACATCCTTGTATGATTAGATCACCCTTAGGCGCTATCCATGATTGATTTAGACTTAGTCTCACATCAAGGCGCCAAAGTGGAGAGGAGTAACAAGGAATGGGCGCCTTAGCTTACCCACTTCAATTGAAGGCGCAAATTAATGATCATTTGGACATGGAAAGGGCGCCTTGGTTCTTGAATCATTCCTTTGTCGAATTCTTGGATCTTTTAGGTCTTTTATGTCAATTCCAATCAAGGCGCCTATCTAGGAGAGGTTGGAAGTTGATCCTCCTCTAGGCGCACATTGAAGCCCCAACCTAAGGCGCTCATGTAGATTGGCAGAGATGGGAAAACATGCCTAGCTCTTTGGAGTGAATTCGCGCCCAATTTTGAAAGTCCCAGAGCATAAGGTATATTGAAAAATATATTTAAGTATAAGTTTAAATCTCTAAACTTATACTTTAAATATTTTTCAATATACCTTTCAGGATGTTTGAGATAGGTCTCAAATCCACCGGATTTAACATGCAGATTATAGAATTTGGAGGATCCACCAGATTTCAGACTTAGCCAATTTTTAGGATCTGCAGGATCAGGATACTAGACTTAGCCATTTTCAGGATCTCAAACATCAGGATCAGGTCATCAAGGGACTACAAGACTCAAACACCACTGACTTCATCATGAAATAAACTAAAGACATCATCCAAATCTTAATGCAAAGCATTGGAATTCAGAAACGAGGGGGTCCCCATTTGCAATGGGGCGATGTGTGATTTGGTCACAACACCTCTCATATGGGTCAACCCACTTGTGGAGATATAAAAAGCAAAGAGTGGGAAAAGTTATCCATTCTTGATATTACATTTTATGCTTCTATTTGTTCTGCAAATGAGGGTTTGGGGAATTTCTTCCAGCCAGGGCTTTTGGTGACGGAAACCACCATTGGTAGCAATCTTCCGCAGGTGTGAAAGATCACCCAAGGGGATTTTGGAGCAGCCATACTCAATGGTTGTATTTGAGCTTCATTTTGATACCACCATTGACGGAGATGGAGATAACAAGATGTATCTTATTCCAGTTTTGTTGCAGCTGAGGAAGAGTATTAGTGACGGATTGTATTGTAGATTTGAGAAGGGTTGGGACTGCCATTTCTTCATTGCTGGCCGTACTTCATTTTGCTGGTCGTACCTCTTCATGTGTAGGCCGTACCACTTCATATGTTGGTCGTACTTCTTGGAGCAGCTGTTTGGAGTTTATTGGGGGTTGTTCTTCCTTGCTTAGTGGTCGTTTTTGAGCTAAGGTTCTATGCTGATAGTTGTAGATTGTTTCCTTGCATTTGCTGATACTTTCAATGCAAAACTCCATTGTCATGTTGCTGGTCCGTCAACAGCAGAAATATGAAGATGCTTATTTTGACATGGGTATGTGATGGTTATTCATTTTATGCCATTCTATGAACTGGGTCTTTATTATTTAGTTCATATCTGTTATAGTTTTTCTGGGTTTTCAGTTGTATGCTATATTCCTTGTATTCTGACATACACACTTCAAGAAAAACAGAAACCCCCTTCTGCATCTTCTATCTAGTTTTGAAAGATCACAGAAAAAACTTAAAAAAATAATAACATTAAAAAGATAAATCAAAAGAACAACAGGTGCAGGTTATTACAGTGGTATCAAAGTTGGTGCATCTTGTCAGCCTGTGTTGATCAGTTTATATGAGTGACGAAAGAAGAGTCTACACTAGACCCACTCCACATTGGCATCCACCAGAGGTTCCAGAAGGTGAAACAGTTTCAGGTATATTGGGTATGCACAGGAACTCTTCCAGCGGGAGTGATAGCATAACAAGTAGTATGGGGGACAGAGGAGCTGACCAGCCTGAGAGTCCTGGTGCCAAAGCAGAGAGGAAGTTCGATATTATGCTCGATATGATGTCCTAGCTCCTTGGGAAGTTTAGCCAAGGGATTCCAGTAGTTCACACCAATACCACACCCGGAGGTGAGATCAGTGGCTCCAATGATGGTCACCACAGACATGCAGGACAAGCAGTGGATATGTAGGACAAGGTGGTGGACATGCGGGACAGGGTAGTGGACATGCGGGTCAGAGTGGTATTAATAACGCCAAGGTTACCCAGGATCGGTTACTAGACCCTTACAACCGACTTTTCCACGTGGAGAGGAGGTCGTGGTTCAACAGGAACCAGAGTTTCAGCTTCCCATGACGGATGATGTTTAGATACAGCATGCAAAGTACATGACATTGGCACCTAACATCAAAGAGATGTTGACATTCGACCAGTTTATGAATCAGAAGAGACAAAGGGGATTTATGATGGGTCGGGGAGATCACAGAGCTAACAGAGCTAACCGAGACTACCAGCATGCATTGAGCAAAGTCCCTATGGACCAGTTTGACGGAAGTGGCAAGATTTCAGCCAGAGCTTGGGTGCAGAAGTTGGATAACTACCTGACACTTAAGTCTATGCCGGAGGATGAGGCACTTAACTTTGCCACTATTCATTTAGATGGGTTAGCACATGAGTGGTGGTACCATAGGTTGGTCACCTTGGGCCACAGCCTTATCACCACATACGATGAGTTCACTAACAGACTCATCGAGAGGTTCGATACCAAGGACCCAGAGTTGCAGTTCAGAGAGCTGGCACAGTCGAAGCAGTATGGGTCACTTGAGGGATATATTTCAGATTTCCAGAGAATCAGTGTGATGGTTCCCAGCATATCGGAGAGGAGACTTGTAGTCCTGTTCATGGAAGGACTAATGGAACCACTTAAGGGTTGGGTTAAGGCATTTGATCCACCTTCACTTCAGGAGACTATCAAGAAGGCACGTAGTATGGAGTTTGTTGTGCCTAGGAAACAGTTCGTCTCCAAACCTTTTCCTCCATGAAGAGACAAAAGACCGGTTCAACAGCGAGACACCTTCCCACAGAGGAAACCAGGGCCTCGTTTAGATGATGATGCATTGAATGAATACAGGAGGAAGAGACTATGCTTCAAATGCAAAGAACCATGGGATCCTAACCACAAGTGCCCAATGAAGGGGCAAGCAAAACAATTGTAGTATTATTCTATTGAGGAGACAGCTTCAAAGCAATCAGGGCAGCAGAGTGATAGGGAGGACGGTGATGTAGAGAATATAGTGCAGATTGTACAGGACGTGCATGATGAGAACATTCCGACAGCACATATCTCTGCTATTCAGAAAGAGGGTTCCTTTAGAATACGGGGAGTATTGGAGGGACAGAGAGTGACCACTTTGCTAGATATAGGTGCCACCCACAACTTCATTGAAGAGGGGCTTGTGGCACGAAGGGGACTCAAAATAGAAGAGTTCGGGGGATTCAAAGTCAGAGTTGCAGACGCGTTTGTCATTACTTGCAAAAGAAGGATCCCAAATTTAACCATCAGGTTAAATAACTATAAGTTCCAAGCCGAATACTATGTGGTCGATATGGGTGACATGGATGTAGTCCTAGGAATGAAGTGGCTACACATGATAGGTGAATTTTCCCTCAACCTGAGGACCATGGAGATGAAGTTCGAAGTAGATGGTCAGAAACATATTTTGAGGGGAACGTCCGATGGGGGTTTAAGAGCAGTGTCCATTCAGAGGATGGAAAGGATACTGCGGCATGACCAGGTGCAGTGGGCAGCTGAGATTCTTGTGATGCCAAAGGCACTGAAACAGCAAAAACAAGATTATCCAGTGGAGATTCAGTCAGTACTAACTAAGCACTCCAAAGTGTTTAGTGATATACCTCCAGGTAGACCTCCAGACTGGGGTTTTGAGCATGTGATAGAGATGGAGTAGGGGGCCAAACCAGTTATCACCGTTCCCTACAAACATCCTAAGAGATACAAGGATGAGATTGAGAAGGCTATTCAAGAGCTTCTCAAGATGGGTCACATCAGGCCTAGTAAGAGTCCTTTCGCTTCTTCTGTTGTTCTGGTCAAGAAGAAGGATGGCACACTCAGGATGTGTATTGATTACAGGGAACTGAACAAAAAGACTATTAAGAACAGGTACCCCATCCCCAGGATTGATGAGCTTATTGACGAGCTGCATGGTGCATGTTTCTTCTCAAAGATAGACTTGAGGTCAAGGTACCATCAAATTTGGGTACGTGAGGAGGATGTGGAGAAGACAGCGTTCAGGTGTCACTATGGGCACTTTGAGTTTCTGGTTATGCCTTGAGGCTTAACCAATGCACCTGCCACTTTCCAGTCTTGTATGAATAAGGTCTTCAGAGAACAGTTGCGGAAGTTTGTACTCATATTTTTCGATGACATACTCGACTTGGGAGGATCATTTGAGACATCTAGATATTGTGTTGGGTATACTTGAGCAGGAGTCCCTATATGCAAAAATGTCTAAATGCGAGTTTGGCATGATGGAGTTGTTGTACTTGGGACACATCATCAGTGCAGAGGGTGTCCGTGTGGATCCGGAGAAGATCCGAGCTATAATTGAATGGCCACCGCCCAAGAATCTCTCTCAGCTCAAGGGGTTCTTTGGCCTTTGTGGATTCTACCGCAGGTTCGTAAAGGGATTTTCTCAGAAAGCAACCCCACTCACAGATTTGACACGGAAGGGAGCTTTCGTTTGGTTAGATGGTGCTCAGTAGTGTTTCGACAAGTTTAAGGAGGTGATGAGCACTTGTCCAGTTTTGGCCATTCCTGATTTTCGAAGCCGTTTGAGCTTCAGTGTGATGCCTCCGGGGAAGGCATAGGTGCGGTGTTGATGCAGGACAAACACCCTATTGCTTTTGAGAGTCGAAAGTTAAGAGGCCCTGAGAGGAGCTATAGTATCTACGATAAGGAGATGTTAGCCATCATGCATGCATTGGCTAAATTCAGGCAGTATCTAGTTGGAGGAAAATTCATTGTTAAATCTGATCACAATAGCTTGAAACATTTCCTTAGTCAGAAGGACCTAAATGACCGGCAGCAAAAGTGGGTCAGCAAGCTGCAAGCATATGACTTCGACATTGTTTTTGTCAAAGGGAAGAAGAATATAGTTGCTGACGCTTTATCCAGGAGACCACACTTGTGTGCCTTAGGAGAGATTGCAGAGGATTGGAAGATATGATCACTGCAAAATATGCAAAGGATAAGTGGGCCTCTGGGATTATGGATGGCACTAACCGTGATGACAGGTACACTATTGTAAATGACTTGATCATTTACAAAGGGAGGATATTTTTGGTGCCAGCTTCTGCTAAGAAGCAGAAGATCATGAGAGCTTTCCATGACTTGCCTATGGCTGGGCATCCAGGATTCTACAAGACCTACAGGCAGGTTCGAGAGAGGTTTACTTGGAAAGGCCTCAAGTTAGAAGTACAGAAGTATGTGCAGGAGTGTCCAGTATGCCAACAGAACAAACATGAGCACTCCTACCCAGGAGGATTATTGCAGCCCTTACCCATTCCCGAGAGGAAGTGGGATTGTATATCGATGGACTTCATTACTGACTTGCCGAAAGCCCAAGGAAGGGACTGCATCTTTGTGGTGGTTGACAGATTGACAAAGTTTGCCCATTTCTTTGTCATTTCAGCCACTTATACAGCAGCTCAGGTTGCTGATTTATTCTTCAGAGAGGTGTTCCGACTTCACGGGTTGCCTAGGAGTATTGTGAGCGACAGGGACAGCAGGTTCCTTAACAATTTTTGGCAGGAGCTTTTCAGGTTGACAGGGACCGAGCTCACCCCCAGCACGAGTTACCACCCCCAGACTGATGGACAGACGAAGATAGTTAATAAGTGGGTGAAGGGATACCTCAGGAATTACATAGCCGGGCAGCAGAAGGCTTGGGTCAAGTGGCTTCACTTGGGAGAGTATTGTTATAATACCACTTACCACATGTCTATCCAGATGACACCATTTACGGCATTTTATGGGTACGAGGCTCCCAGTTTCTTGGATTTATTGTTTGGAGACAGCAGAGTACCCAAGGCTAAAGACCTCTTGCAGGAGAGTCAAGACATCATGAGGTCTTTGAAAGAGAACATTCAGAAGGCGCAGAATCAGCAGAAGCAGTATGCAGACCAACACAGGGTTGAGCGTTCTTTTGAGGTGGGTGATATGGTGTACCTCATGCTGCAGCCATACAGACAATCTACTCTTAAGAGGAGTGGTGCAGAAAAGTTGAAGCCACGGTTTTACGGTCCATTCAGGATCTCCAGGAGGGTTGGAGAGGTGGCTTATGAGTTAGAATTACCGGCAGAGAGCAGAGTTCATAATGTCTTCCATGTGTCACGCCTCAAAAAGGCACTAGGGCACAATATGATACCTTCTACAGAGTTGCCTCCTCTTGATGAAGAAGGGAAGTTGGTTTTGATACCTGAGGCCATCATTGACACCAGGGAACGTACACTGAGGAAGAGAGTCATCAGGGAATATTTGGTGAAGTGGAAGAACCTGCCAGTAGAGGATGCTACATGGGAGAGTGAGCAAATCTTGTTGCATCCAGATCTGAGATTGCTTGAGGCAAGCAATCTTGAGGAGAGTGAACTGTAATGTCCCCTTTTTCCTAGTGGGTTAGTCTATACTCAGTTCCCGTAGACTAACCAAAGTGGTTAGGGAACTTTGGGAGTTTGTTTGGTCGGTTTCTGACATTCTGGCTGAGACTTACTATTTTTAGTAAGTCGCGAAGTTGGCTATTTTGGGAAACTCTTTATTGGAGATGGAGTGTTTCGCCGAGACCTTTCCAACAGTCTATAACTCATGGGATTCTGTGACCATTTGGGCTTTCATATTAAAGTCCATAAATTATACTTTATTATTATATTTGGACTTTAATTTATTAATGTCGGTGACTTTGGAGAAATAAGGAAAAATGCAAAAATAAGTCACTAAGGGATTTGGGTGCCCCTTTGAGGAATAAAAAGCAAATTTAAAAATAACATTTCCCTTTCATATGGGTCGACCCATTTGTGGAGTTATAAAAAAGCAAAGAGTGGGAAAAGTTATTCATTCTTGATATTACATTTTATGCTTCTATTTGTTCTGCAAATGAGGGTTTGGGGGATTTCTTCCAGCTAGGGCTTTTGGTGACAGAAACCACCATTGGTAGCAATCTTCCACATGTGTGAAAGATCACCCAAAGGGATTTTGGAGCAGCCATACTCAGTGACTGTATTTGAGCTTCATTTTGATACCACCATTGACGGAGATGGAGATAACAAGATGTATCTTATTGCAGTTTTGTTGCAGCTGAGGAAGAGTATTAGTGTCGGATTATATTGCAGATTTGAGAAGGGTTGGGACTGCCATTTCTTCATTGCTGGTCGTACTTCATTTTGTTGGCCATACCTCTTCATGTGTAGGTCGTACCACTTCATATGCTGGCCGTACTTCTTGGAGCAGTTGTTTGGAGTTTATTGGGGGTTGTTCTTCCTTGCTTAGTGGTCGTTTTTGACCTAAGGGTCTATGCTGATAGTTGTAGATTGTTTCCTTGCATTTGCTGATACTTTCAATGCAAAACTCCATTGTCATGTTGCTGGTCCGTCAACAACAGAAATATGAAGATGCTTATTTTGACATGGGTATGTGATGGTTATTCATTTTATGCCATTCTATGAACTGGATCTTTATTATTTAGTTCATATCTATTATAGTTTTTCTGGGTTTTCAATTGTATGCTATATTCCTTGTATTCTGACATACACACTTCAAGAAAACAGAAACCCCCTTCTGCATCTTCTATTTAGTTCTGAAAGATCACAGAAAAAACTTAAAAAAAAATAACATTAAAAGGATAAATCAAAAGAACAACAAGTGCAGGTTATTACATTTAGCCTCAACTTCTCATCTGGTTTCGGTTGTGGAAAATCAACCCTAGCTGGATATCTGGTGATTTTATTCAGAAATCACAAGGAGCTTCAATGGAGTCATTATGCATGGTTTGAATAGTTTTGATGTATTTTGATGTGTGAAGGTTTGAGTTGTTTTTCAGTGAGATTTCTGGTGTGTTTGAGTGGGTTTTGCAAAGTTTGAAGGGAGTTTTGCCATGGTTGGGCCATACAATTCTCCTGTTGGTAGCCGTAAGTTTCTGCTTGTTGTGGCACCAATCCTAATTGAAGGCCTGAGCAATAGCATTGGTATTTCTTATTGACCCTAGCCACCCTTAATAAGACCTTTGGAGGAGATCAAACTATGGAGAAAGGGAGTTTAGAGCCAGTCGTACGTCTCCCAGGACTATCGTACAACCTTTTAGGGGGATGTGAGGCTTAGAGGAGCAAATCACTCCCATTTTGGAGTCTAATATTCATTGAATGGTGGCGCCTTGGTATGGGGAACACCTCCCAAGATGTTTGGCATGGAGATTTTGATGTTTTAGAGAGTTATGATGAGTTTGGTGGGTTTCTGTGCATCTACAGAATTTTGATTTTTATATCAGACCTGAGTAATCTGCTGTGACAGAGGTTTCTGAGTGTTTCTATAGTGTTTGCACCTCCATATCTTCACTTGCAACTTTAGTATCATGGGACAACGTTAATGCTTCAGCAGTCCTTATCAGTTCTAATCAGATTTATTCTAACATTGCAGCTTGCCCTAACCATTATGTTGATTGTCATTTATGCAATATTATGGATTGTAAGCTTGGATGGTAGTACCACCAGAGGATTGTTGCTTAGGGCTTCCCACTGAACAAGTGGATGTGCCTAGATTTACATTTTTGTATCTCCCACTGAATAAGTGGTTGCCCACTGCATAAGTGGATGTTTCATTTCAATTTGATTCCCACTAAATAAGTTGATGTTTCCTTTCAGTTTGATTCCCACTGAATAAGTGGATGTTTCCTTTCAGTTTGATTCCAACAATCAAGTGGATGCCCACTGAACAAGTGGAAGTTGTTATTGATTACTTGTTGTGAATGCTAACTCCAAAGCACTTGTATGCTCTCACCTTGCCCACATGGGGATCTAGGTGATCAGAAGAGTGTGGAAGAACTTAACCAATTGCATCTTCTCTTTGTGTGGAATTTCAAAAAAAAACTAGGGTGCTCATTACAAAAAAGTGAGCAAAGGGCAAAAGAGGACCAAATCTCCATCATTTGAAGTAAGTCCGTTATTTTTTGTTCATTTTTTAGAATTGTTTTGTTTTGTTTTGTTTTTTTTCTTTTTTTGTCAAAATTTCAAATACTTAGGAGGGTCTTCTGCTTGTTTGTGTTTTATGTTTGCATTTGCAGCTGCCATTTACATTTTCAATAAAAAAAAACAATGAGCAGTAGTGAGGGTAGTGAGGGTCAAGAAATTGAAGTGGGACAAAAAGGTGGTAGTAGAATTAGAGGTGATGTTGGAGGTACTTTAGGAAGTGGGAGTGTTACACCTAATTCAAAAAATCCATTTCAATGCCCTTTTGAGTCCTTAAAAAAAAATGCCAAATGCCCATTTAATCCTAAAAAACCACTTTTACAATTTGCAACAACCATAGACTCTAAGAAAAAAAATTCAGGGGGGAATAGAGTATGGATGTGTCATATTTGCAACAAGGATTATAGGGGCAGCTATACAAGAATTTACTCCCATTTTTTGGGCATACCTTTTCAAGGGTTAAAAGCATGTTTAAAAATATCAATGGCTAAAAAGGCCAAGACAACTAGGTTGCACATGGAGGGTGAAAAAAGAAAAACAAGAATGCCAATGGGGTCTTTGCAGCCTAGTGGGTCATTGCCTACCGAATCTATAAATGTTGAGCCTGAGAGTCAAAGAGGAAAGAAAAGGTCCACTAGTGTTGCAACCATGTTTAATGTCCAATCACGAAATGTGGCCGATACTTATGTTGCCAAATTTTTCTATGCTAATGTCATACCATTTCATGTGGCATGCTCTCCATATTTTAAACAAATGTTCAAAGATGCACTTGTTGTTGGTCCTTCCTATGTTCCCCCTGGAGATCATAAGCTACGCACCTCCCTCCTTAATAAGGAGTATTCCAAGGTGAGTATGGTGATGGAGGAGTTGAGACAAGTTTGGATAAGGGATGGCGACTATCATTATGGATGGGTGGAGCGATATTAGACATCGGTCACTCATCAATGTTATTGTCACATGTCCAGCAAGCTCGTATTTTCTTAGAGCTATTCATTGTTCGGGGAAGAGGAAGGATGCAAGCTTCCAATTTCAGAATTTGAAGGATGCCATAGAAGAGGTTGGGCTCTCTAATGTTGTACAAGTAGTGACTGATTTGGCCCGTGTATACAAGTTAGCTAGCTTGATGGTGGAGGGTGCTTACAAGCACAATTTTTGGACCCCATGTTGTATTCATGCGTTGAATAACACATTGAAAGACATTGGGAAGATAGATTGGGTGAAGGCAGTGGTGTCACAAGCTAGAGCCATTCAGATGTTCATTTGCAATCGTCACACATCACTTGCTTTGTTTAGGTCTTTTTCGAGGAAGGAATTCCTCAACTCATGGATACCAGATATGCTAGCTACTTTATTTTGTTGGAGAGGATGATTGAGGTGCAAAAGCCTCCACAATTAATAGTGGTTAATTCAGAGTGGGCTAGATGGGTAGAAGCAAGCACAGTTGAAAGCAAAAGTGTCAAACTACAAATCCTTGACAATGATTGGTGGTCCGTAGTGAGGTAAGAGTCACTTGGGTTTTTAGCCTGGTCTGAGCCCAGAGAGACTCTTATGAGGGATCTCTTCCCATGGCTTTATCACTAAAACCACTATTGGGGGGTCTCAATCCCCAAGGCATTATCGCCAAGTTCAAACCCGTGAGCTCATTGGCCCAGCAAAGGCCCACAGCTTGCGAGCATGACAACCCAATGAAGGCACAGATCCTACGAGCACGTCAGTCCAGCGAAGACACAAGGCCTTCGAGCTATTTGGCCCAGCAGAGGTTTGAACCTTGGTGGCCGCCACAACAACCTTGCAACTTGACCACCGAACCACGCCCTTATCGGAAAAAATTGTTGTTTCTAAATTAATTGTTGATTTTAGTATCAAATTTCAGGTTTTAATATTAAATTTCAGATTTTATTATTACCTAATAAATTGTTGATTTTAGTATTAGATTTATGGTTTTCATTTTATTATTAGTAGTAAATTAATAAGTTACTGATTTCATTATTAAATTTCTGATTTTATTGTTTCTAACTTGTAAATTTACTAAATTATCTTTGTTCTTTGCAGATATGTTTGCTCCATCATCTCACCTGTTGTGAGAGTCATCAGATATGTCGATACAAATTGTCTTAGCCTTGGAGAGATTTATGAGACATTTGACAACATGCTTGGGCAGATGAAGCAAGCCATTCATAGCGGGGACCCTAATTTTGGATTTTATGAGGAGCATATTAGGCCCATTGTGATGCAGCGGTGGGACACTCTGAACACCCCGCTTCATATGGCAGCCTATGCTCTAAATCCCAAATGGTATGCACCAAGGCCTGGTAGAGTGCCTCCATTTGATGATGAAGAGGTGAAAGAAGGGTTCCTGAAGGCCCTTGCAAAAATGTTGTAATGTCCCCTATTTAGCCCAGACAGTCAAATGAGGAGATTAGCCTATTACCAGGTTCCCATAGGCATGGCTTTGGTTAGGGAGCCTAATTGGATCATTTGAGACTAGGACTTACTATTTATATTAAGTCAGGCAAGAGGGTTCATGGGCAGTGTGGATCAACTTTCTATTTATAACATTGTGGGATAGGAGTATCTAGCACTTGGTTTGTGGTTTCGAGATGGCCAGGGTGTTATTTGTCGATGTATAAGTTAAATTGAATATTTAACTTATAATATATTCATGGCTTAAGTGACTTTATTTTATTAAAGTGTCTTTACTTTATAAAACATAAGTTATGACTTAAGTGTGGTGCTAGGAGATGGGCGCCCTCATGAGACATTGGGGACTTAATGAAATGACATAAAATAATAAAATAACCCCTATCTTGGGCGTTGGAAGTGAGATAAAAAGAAAAAAGAAGAGTTCGTTTGCATTATTCACTTCACTTGCAAATTGGATATTGTCGTGCATACTTTGAAGCTTTGAGCTTTGAGGGTTTGATGCTTGATTCTGCTGAGACGAAAACCTCTTCAGGATCCCTCTCTTCGTGCTTGGACGATAGCATCAGGAGAGTTTTGGGGAGTCTCATCCAAAGGCTTCATTTGGGCTTCAGTTTGATTTATTTTGGTGGAGATTTGAGCTTGAAATGGACATATCTTACGAAGTTTTAGTGTGCAGCTGATAACAGAGAAATGGAGAGCAGATTTATGTGTTTATGAGGGAGTTTGATGCAGCTGTACCGTTCCTTTGCTGGCCGTACTCTTGCATATCTGGTCATACTTCCTTTGTTGGGGTATTGTGTGGTTTTCCTTGCATATAGCTACACTATCATGGTCGCCTAGCATTTCCAGCCACGTGCAGATCAAAACAGAAGATTTTATAAGTGAATCAACCTTGTTTATTACTGATATTGAGTTACTGCTGGGTCGTACAGCCATTAGGGTGACGTAGGGTTTTATACTGTCGGTTCTGCCTCCTTTTGTGACCACTATCTTGCTCATTCTGGATGTCTAGAGTCCTTATTGGCGTTGCCATCCATTGTATGAAACAAATCTATCATTTGGTGGTGTTTTGAAGGTATTCTATGGTACCCATATTGCTGGTTCATGCACAGCAAGAGTACGAAGTTGGAGTTTTGCAAATGGCTATGTTATTGTAATTCATTTTGAGCAATAATATAATTTGGGTCTTCGTTAATTTGCTCATATATGTTATAGTTTTTCTAGGTTATTGTTATATGCTTTATATTATGTGGTTTCAATGCAAAAACAATACATGCAAACACACATATAAACCCTAAACCAAACTGCAATCAGAAAACAAAAAAAAACAAGGTAGAAAACCCTAGCCGGACAGTGCATATTACAGTAGTATCAGAGCAGAAAATCTTGCCATCCTGTGTGGTTATTTGGAACATGCAAAACAGGTGTCAAGTAATGCAATCGGGAACTCACCAGTATTATCTTAGATGGAACAGGTCACAACTAGATCTTGAGGTACCACAACAAATAGACTGATACAGTTATCGTTCCTGCAGAAGTAATGGGGGACAGAGACCGGGAAGAGCCTAGTACCCGAGAGATGTTGAATGATTTGTGTAGAGGATAGAGAGATGCAACAAAATTTCAATCAAATGATGCAGTTCATTTTCTTGGGAATCCTGGTAATAATAATAACCATGATAGGAACAGGAACAATAATGGTGACAAGAACATTGGCGACAGGAACATTGGTGATAGGAACAATAGTGATAGACACAGATATGGGGATGATGAGGACAGGAGACATGAGGGCAAGGCATTGGTCAATAACAGAGCAGGCACACATTATACAGCATATGACAGACCGGGTATACCCACCTTCACTCCTAGAAACAATGCACCTGAACCTGAGCCTACCCAGTTGGAGTTCCAGGATGTTATAGTCAGGGATTGGCGAGCATCCAGTGATGAGTTCAAAGCAGAGATGTCATTTCGCGAGTATTCAAACTTGCAGATGAAACACAGGCCAAAGCGTGGTAGACAACAAAACATAGAGCTGCAGAAGAAGGTTAATAAACTTAACATACCTTCCTTCAATAGATCGGGGAAGACCACTGCAAGAGCATGGGTGCGGAAGCTTGACAGCGTCCTTCAGCTCAACCCCATGCCTAAGGAGGAGGCTATCACATATGCAGCTTTACACTTGGACGGTATTGCCCATGAGTGGTGGCACCATGGGAAGACTACCTTGGGACATGCCGGATTACATCTTATGCTGAGTTCATAGGTCGTCTCATAGACAGGTTCGATAAAAAGGACCTCGAGTTACAGTTTAAGGAGTTGACACAGCTTAGACAATGGGGTTTAGTACAGAGCTACATTTCAGAGTTCCAAAAATAGTCGGTGATGGTGACGGATATCTCAGAGCGTAGATTATTGGTTCTCTTTATCAACGGACTCACAGATCCGTTATGAGGCTAGATTAAGGGCCTCGACCCACCTTCTCTCCATGAGGCTATGAAGAAGGCTAGAGACATGGAATCCTTGTCATCTAGAAGAAAATACCAATCAAAGGGATTTCCATACAGGAAGGACAAGGACAAAAAGCCATTCCAAAAAGAAACAAATCAGCCAAGAGAGAGAGAGAGAGAGAGAGAGAGAGAGAGAAAACTAATTAGTTAAACAATGACCAGCTCAATGAGTACAAAAGGAAGCAGCTTTGCTTTCACTACATGGAGCTTTGGGATCCTTCACACAAGTGTCTTAACAAGCCTAAAGCAAAGCAGATAGAATACTTTTTAGCAGAGGAGTCAAATTTAGAGCGATCAGATCAACCATCAGACAAAGAGGATAGTGATGATGAGAATGCATCACAGGGTAGCAGTGACAGTGAGGGAGTGATGGCACAACTTTCTAGTTTTTAGAAAGTTGGCTCCTTCAGAGTTAGAGGAGTCCTTAGCGGTCAGCGCATCATCACCTTGATAGATACTGGAGCGACACAACTTTATTGATGAAGGATTGGTGGCTAGACGAGGGCTCAAGCCAGAAGAGTTTGAAGGGTTCAAGGTAATGGTAGCTGACGGCTTCAAACTCACTTGTACTAGAAAGATTTTTGGGTTGAGCATATAGATGGGAGAATATGAGCTTAAGGATGATTTCTATGTTGTCGGCATAGGTGATACAGATGTGGTACTGGGCACATTGGATGATGACCCTTGGAGAGTTCACCATGAACCTGAAGAAAATGGAAATGAAGTTTGAATCCAATGGGTGGAAAATAGTGCTCAAAGCATTATCAAATGGAGGACCTCAAGTAGTCTCTCTCAAGAGGATGAAGAGAATGCTGCGACATGATCAGGTAGAGTGGGTAGCAGAGTGCCTAATTATGCCAGAGGTTCCACAGCAACCTGAGAGCAATTATCATCCAAATATTCAGAAGCTATTGACCAAACACAACAATGTGTTTGGTAGTATACCTCCAGGAGTGCCACCAGACTGAGGCATCGAGCATGTCATTGAGCTCAAGGAGGAATCTAAGCCCATGATTACCTCTCCCTATCGTCATTCTAAGAGGTTCAAGGATGAGATAGAGAAGACCATCAAGGAACTGTTGGAGATGGGTCACATCAGGCCAAGCAAAAGCCCATTTGCATCTGTTGTAGTTTTGGTCAAGAAAAAAGATGGGACCATTCAGATGTGCATCGACTACAAGGCCTTGAATAAGAAGACTATAAAAAATAGGTATCCTATTCCCCACATAGATGAGTTGATAGATGAATTGCACGGGGCATGCTATTTTTCCAAGATAGATCTAAGATCGGGATACCACCAAATTCGAATGAGGGAAGAGGATATAGAGAAAACAGCATTCAGGTGTCATTACGGCCACTTCGAGTTCTTGGTGATGCCATTTGGGTTTACCAATGCCGCCACTACTTTCCAGAGCTGCATGAACTAGATCTTCAGAAAATAATTGAGGAAGTTTGTATTAATCTTCTTTGATGATATCTTGATTTTCAGCAAAACATGGGAAGAGCATATGAGACATCTGGAGGAGGTTCTGAGTATCCTTGAGAGTGAATCCCTATACGCCAAGGAGTCCAAGTGTGACTTCGGCATGACAGAGTTGTTATATCTGGGTCATATAATTAGTGCAGATGGTGTGAGGGTTGATCCAAAGAAAATCAGGGCGATCATTGAATGGCCCCCACCGACGAACCTCACTCAACTTAAGGGGTTCTTTGGATTGTGTGGATTTTACAGGAGATTTGTGAAATGCTTCTCACAGACAGTAGCACCATTGACAGATTTGACCAGGAAAGGAGCCTTTGTGTGGACAGATGCAGCACAGAAGTGTTTTGACCACTTCAAACATTTAATGTCTAACTACCCAGTCTTGGCGATCCCTAATTTTTCCAAACCTTTTGAGTTGGAGTGTGATGCCTCAGGAGAGGGGATAGCGGTAGTTTTGATGCAGGAGAAACACCCAATTGCATTCGAGAGAATGAAGCTTAGGGGTGTGAAGAAGAGCTACTTGGTATATGGCCTAAGGATGTTGGCCATAATGCATGCATTGGCCAAATTCAAACCTTATCTGGTTGGTGGGAAGTTTATCATCAAAACAGATCATAACAGCATAAAATATTTTATGAACCAGGAGGATCTGAATAATCGACAGCAGAAGTGGGTTCGTAGGCTCCAGGCATACAACTTTGATATCGAGTATGTCAAAGGCAATAAGAATGTAGTTGCAAATGCGTTATCCAGGAGACCCCACTTGTGTTTGCTTGGGAAGATATCTGCTGATTGGAGAGAGTCAATTTCAGCAAAGTATGCTAAGGACTCTTGGGCAGCAAGAGTCATTGAGGGCACCATTCATGATGACAAGTATTATGTAGTGAATGATTTGATAATTTATAAAGATAGGATATTTCTGGTGCCTAACTCTTAGTTAAATTCTAAGGACTTTCCATGATACACCTACGGTTGGCCATCCCAGGTTCTTCAAGACTTACAGGCAAGTATGGGAGAGATTTACATGGAAAGGACTTAAGAATGAGGTCCTTAAGTATGTTCGAGAATGCCCAATATGTCAACAAAATAAAAATGAGCATAGTTACCCAGTAGGATTACTATAGCTCTTGTTGATTCCCAATCAAAAGTGGGAATATATCTCCATAGATTTTATCATAGAGCTACCAAAGGTTCAGGGGAAGGATTGCATCTTTGTGGTGGTCAATAGATTGACCAAGTTTGCACACTTCTTCGCCATCTCAATGACATACAGCAGTACAGGTAGCTGATCTCTTTTTCAAGGAGATATTTAGATTACATGGGATACCTAAGGGCATTGTGAGCGACAAGGACAGTAAGTTCCTAAGCTTGTTTTGGCAAGAGTTGTTCAGATTGTGTGGCACTGAACTAACTCCCAATACCAGTTACCACCCATAGACTGACCAGACAGAGATAGTAAACAAATGTGTGGAAGGGTATCTCCGAAATTATGTGTCGGGGCAGCAAAAGGCTTGGATTAGATGGTTGCACCTGGGGGAGTACTGTTACAACACGACCTATCACATGTCCATCAGGATGACTCCATTTAGAGCTTTATATGGGTATGATGCCCCTTACTTCATAGATTTGCTACTTGGTGACAGTAGGGTGTCGAAGGCAAAAGACTTGTTGCAGGAGAGCCAGGACATTATGAAAGAGCTCAAGGAGAATATGCAACAAGAACATAATCAACAGAAGCTCTATGCTAATCAACACCGAGTAGAGAGGAGTTTTGAGGTTGGAGATATGGTTTACTTGAGGCTCCAACCCTACAAGTAGTCCACTCTAAAAAGGAGTGGAGCAAAAAAACTAAAACCCAGGTTTTATGGTCCATGCAGAGTAGCCAGCAGAGTGGGGGAAGTAGCTTATGAGCTTGAGCTACCAGCAGATAGTCGAGTGCATAATGTGTTTCATGTTTCCACGCTTAAGAAGGCATTTGGTCATAATGTGGTTCCTTCAACTGAGCTTCCACCATTGGATGAGGCGGGGAAGCTAATCTTGGTTCCAGAGGCCATCATTGACACTCGTGAGAGGAATCTAAGGAGGGTGATCATCAAGGAGTACCTAGTGAAGTGGAAGAACTTACCAGTTGAGGATGCAACATGGGAGAGTGAGCAGATACTTCAACATCCTGAGCTGTGATTGCTTGAGGACAAGCAATTTTGGGGAGGGCGGACTATAATGTCCCCTACTTAGCCCAGACAGTCAGATGAGGAGATTATCCTATTACCAGGTTACCGTAGGCTAATGGCTTTGGTTAGGGAGCCTAATTGGATCATTTCACTAGGACTTACTATTTATAGTAAGTCAAGTAGGAGGGATCACGGACAATGTGGGTCGACTTTCTATTTATAGCACTGCAGGATCGGAGTACCTAGCACTTGGTTTGTGGTTTCGAGATGGCCAGGGTGTTATTTGTCGATGTATAAGTTAAATTGAATATTTAACTTATAATATATTCATGGCTTAAGTGACTTTATTTTATTAAAGTGTCTTTACTTTATAAAACATAAGTTATGACTTAAGTGTGGTGCTAGGAGATGGGCGCCCTCATGAGACATTGGGGACTTAATGAAATGATATAAAATAATAAAATAATCTCTATCTTGGGCGTTGGGAGGAAGTGAGATAAAAAGAAAAAAGAGCTCATTTGCATTATTCACTTCACTTGCAAATTGGATATTGTCGTGCATACTTTGAAGCTTTGAGCTTTGAGGGTTTGATGCTTGATTCTGCTGAGACGAAAACCTCTTCAGGATCCCTCTCTTTGTGCTTGGAAGATAGCATCAGGAGAGTTTTGGGGAGTCTCATCCAGAGGCTTCATTTGGGCTTCAGTTTGATTTATTTTGGTGGAGATTTGAGCTTGAAATGGACATATCTTACAAAGTTTTAGTGTGCAGCTGATAACAGAGAAATGGAGAGCAGATTTATGTGTTTATGAGGGAGTTTGATGCAGCTGTACCTTTCCTTTGTTGGCCGTACTTCCTTTGTTGGGGTATTGTGTGGTTTTCCTTGCATATTGCTACACTATCATGGTTGCCTAGCATTTCCAGCCATGTGCAGATCAAAACAGAAGATTTTATAAGTGATTCAACCTTGTTTATTGCTGATATTGCGTTGCTACTGGGCCGTACAGCCATTAGGGTGACGTGGGGTTTTATACTATCAGTTCTGCCTCCTTTTGTGACCACTATCTTGCTCATTATGGACGTCTAGAGTCCTTATTGGCGTTGCAATCCATTGTATGCAACAAATCTATCATTTGGTGGTGTTTTGGAGGTATTCTATGGTACCCATATTGCTGGTTCATGCACAGAAGGAGTACGAAGTTGGAGTTTTGCAAATGGGTATGTTATTGTAATTCATTTTGAGCAATGATATAATCTGGGTCTTCGTTAATTTGCTCATATATGTTATAGTTTTTCTAGGTTATTGTTATTCGCTTTATTTTATGTGGTTTCAATGCAAAAACAATACATGCAAACACACATATAAACCCTAAACCAAACCGCAGTCAGAAAACAAAAAAACAAGGCAGAAAACCCTAGCCAGACAATGCATATTACAAATGTATAGTGAGAAGGAGTCTACCATACTTAGAGCACAGTGGCTAGCCTTTGTGGATCTTCATGGTCCAAAATTCAGTAGACCAGAGGCGAGGACAGATAGAGCTACATTAACTCAAAACAACCCTATTGGATGGTGGACATGGCATCGCAAGGATGCACCAGAGTTGAGGGTACTTACCACTCGTCTCCTTTCGCGGGTTGCTAGTTCCTCTACTGCAAACAGGAATTGGTCTCCATATAGCTTCATCTAGTCAGTCAAGAGGAATAGGCTTACCTCTAGACGATCGGAGAAGCTAGAGGCTATGCATAGTGCCTTGTGGCTTCAGGATCAACAAACTCCTGAGTATAGTTCGACTTCATTTGCACGTTGGGATGTTGATCTTGAAGATACTACACAGGTTGATGACGAGGAGGTATGGGATGTATTGCTTGGGGTTCCATTCGATGAGGCATCCTCTCATAGTGACAGTGATTCAAACTCCGATTTTGATGCAGTGTTACGAGATGCTAATTAAGGACAACTGCATATTTAAATTTTCTATGTTTTTGTCATTTTGTAGTTGAAACTTGTAGCCTTTGGGCATTTTGATGTAATTTTTATATAATATATATGCACATTGTCAATGAATGCAATTAAATTTTGTTAATTTGTTTGTCGCTCTCATATGAAATCTCAATTGAACTCAACATTATGTGTTAAGGTTTTATGATGTATATTATGATTATCTTATCAATGCTATCATATGAATATTTGAAATTTTCTAAAAAAATTTAAATTTTCACTATTTTTTTATAGCCATCCCCTACCATCCCCTAAAAAATGGCCCCCTACCGTCCCCATCCCCGAAACACATCCCCTACCATCCCCTACTGCCCCCGTCTCGGAAACTTGGGGTAACATAGTTTAGAAGTCAAGGCCATAAATGAATATAAGAACAAAAAGAGATAAATATTCAGCTTTGCAGAATTAGAATATTATAACTTACTTCAAGCAATCTTGTCAAAATACTTACTCTAGAAGGCTTCAAAGCAGGTAGTCGACAGACTGTAGAAGTTCCTCGGTGACCAGTCACTAGAGCTTTCATCTCTTTTTCCAATAAGGGAAACAGGGGTTCCAGGCGGTGTGAGAAGCCAGTGAATAAGTAGTTTAGAATGTATAAAGAAAATACTATTATAAAAGTGCATAAATGCACACTATAATTAAGCCATACTTCCGAGCAGGCACAAGCAAATTGAAGATACAGAATATGATTAAAAAAAAAATACATTCTTTCTAACAGAAAAGCATAATATGTCAAACTATGTATTTGTAAAACAGAAAACAAAACAAGAAACAGTTTCAAACTGAGAAAGGGGGTTCCAAATTGCAGAGAGAAAAAAATTGATGCAGGCTTTACTATATATGCAAGAATTGTTAAGTTCTAATTATTATCATACATAACATTTGAAAATCACGTCAACTTCCTGCAAGTACAAAGATATATCATCTTCAGATTCATTAGTGAAAGTAAACAAACAACAAAAGGGTCCGTATAGGTCAACAAATTTATCATTTATTTGGCACAAACATTCGGTTTTAGTAGTATCATCAATCAGTGCAAATATTAAATGAAAAATATACATCAGAAAGTTTGTGATTGGTGAAATCGGCAAGAGAATGATTGAACAAAAGTCCATCCAAATGTAGAACCCAGGTTGACAGATCCTAAGTGAATAATGATGGACAATCGCTGAAACAGTTACTGGACAAAGGACAGAATTAGCTTTTGAGCTTTTTCATTTTTTCTTTGGTTTAGCTGATCCGAAATTGGAACTTCAAAGTTCATAAGATGAACTCACCAAGTCATTAACCTCATTCATTAATCAAATTGACTAGGTATGTGACCTGAAAACAATCCCATTACAATGAATTTCAATCAAGGACAAAATATAAAGGCTGTGCAGGGGTGTACAGAGTTGCAGATGGTTCTGAGGTGATCCAGACACCCCAAGGTCAAACACAACTGAAGCTGGTTCCTAAAAAAACAGAGAAACGTAGGGTTCAGTTCCGTGACAAAACACATAAGAAGAATAATGGTAGAAAATAGTCTCTTCAATTCCTTGTCAATAGGGATCTCCTGTTCAACAACTTTACTCCTCATTCCTTGGCATAAAATTAAAAAATACTCTGTAAGGTGCAACGGAAAGCAATGAATGGAAATCCAGGTTTGCCAAGAGCAATCAAACAAAGTTTTAAATATGGAAAAGACTGCACAGCTGGTTGGCTGAGGACAGCAGCCAAGATTTTTGAATAAGCAACCCATCCACAGTATGTTGCAGATCATTTGCAAGTGTTAGGATGCTGTTGATAATAGTATCATGTTGGTGTGTCCTGGAAGGCCTCAAGGAAGCAGCAGTAAGCTAGTAAATTTGCAATGAAGATGGTGGAGATGAAGAAACATGGCTTCACTCTTTTGGAGTTATCCCACATAATGTTTCTCTCATTTCTATGTGTATTTCATCCTCCTATTTGCTTGCTTCTGTTCCCTTCAATTACTCTACTTTCTCAAGCAATCAAGAGGGCATAACAAAATATGTTCAGCTGAGTACAAGCGTTGAGTTTGTTCACAACAGCAAATATGAATTGAATCTAATCTCAAATGAAATAAGAAACAGCATAATACTCTTTGTACACTACTATTCGTGTGAAGAAGAGTCACACGTTGGCAGTAGCAATAGAAGGATTAAGAAAACTGATATGCAATGAATGAAGGGATGAATGTGAGCATGTTAGATAGCATAATGAATGTATAATATAGATGCAAGTTGGAAATCTCTAAAAAGCATCAATTTGCAGCCTTAGACTGTTTTTTCAATAGCATAGGACTTGGGGACATCACATGGGAAAAGGAAAAATCTGTGTTGGTAAATCATGCATTGGAAACATTAGGTCAATTGTATATCACTAGCCCACTGTTTGTTGTAGGCCATAAGGTGCCTAAGAAATGCCAGTTTCTTGAGAAACAGATGTAGGAACACAACCAGCCATGGTCAATCTTTTGCCAGGAAGATTGCTGATGGCCAGTTAGTATGAGTTATGAACAAAAATACAGTTTATCAGTCACTGTGTATGGAATACTAATTAACAGTCTTCATTTCTGTTTTAAGACGTACCAGCCAGGAATCTAACCTGAAACCTCCCATGATCATGCTGAGTGCTCTCCCACTGAGCTACTGACCCTTCACATGTTTTAGCCCTATAGGACAATGGGTTGAACTTTCAACGATTTCAGCTATATGTAATGAGTGGGGCCAATTTGTCAAGTGGGATGAGCTCAAGTGGTAAGATTATGGTGACAAATGATAGTGTGTTAAATCGGATAATATACTGCATCCAATTCATTTGGGGTGGCATATCCCAATCAACAATGCAGAATGCAACTCCCGTGTGAAGTTGATAAAAGACATGTCAATTGGGTAAAATCCAAATGCTACATCCAACTCACTGGGTGGACTCTAGTGCAATGGACAAAGCCAGGTGATAGTCCTAGCCTCCTAGATGAACCTTATAGAAGAGACATCCCTCCATTGTGGAAACTAAGCTGAAGGTTGCCACAGTTGGGAAATTTAATAGATCAAGAAAAAAAGGGTGGGGACGACATTATAATCAGAGACAAGTCGGAAAAAATGGGCAGGAAAACACTACCCTCCAGCACGAATTTCATTGTGATCTGGAAAAAGCCAGACCAGCAAAAGCCTAAGCATCAGCAACTAACTAGATTCATCTTAAAAGGGGGAAGCAAAACAATGTCTGCTATCTGCATTTAGCAAGTCATTTGATGCAAGAGCATCCAAGTTCACAGGCAATCCTGCATCACCAAAAAATATTTTGCTTTTCATGTTCAGTTTTCTGTGTTTTTGTTGTAGGTTTGGGCTTCAAGAGCATCTTTTGAAGTGTTGTAAGGATAAAAATCTTCGTTTGATAGGATTTGGTTTCTATATTTCATAAATCAAGGGCAACCAAGGTGTTTAATGTGATTTTTAAATTATTACATTACACAATTTCAAGGTTCTAGGGGTTCAAGGGGACCATTTACCATGGTAGAAGGGGATTGTGAAAGAAAATTAATTAAAATTAATTAATTTATTTAACTTGGATGCCTTGGGAAGCGTGTAAAGGATAGATGATTGTTGGCATTCCATCCTTTATCCTATTCTTTCAAACTTGGTGCCTAGAAAGGGGGAAAAATCTATTGATTTTTAGCAATCAACCATGTGACTTTTCAACTTCCAAAGTTGGGTACTTGGAAAGGGTGAATGAGAATTCCTTGGGTATGAGTTTTACTTGATTTTTAGAGGTATCTACAGCAGCAATTCATTGGATATGGTGCAACAAGCTTGGGCACCAAATTTGGGAGCATTTGATGATAAATTTTCAACCTATATAGAGGAATTTCAAAAGACAATTTAATAAAAATGAAAGAGCAGATTTGGGCGCCACATTTTGGTGCCTCATATGGTTGAAACCCTCTATAAAATGAATCCTTGGATGATGAGAAAGATCAGCAATCAACAAGAGCAAGGTTTTATAAAGAAATTTGCAGGTTGCTCAAGAGGATGGAATGAAGAGATGCAGAAAATTAGCTTGCCGAAGAGAGGAAGAAAAGAAGTAGAGAAGAAGAGAGGGTTGAAGGTATTCAAGACAGAAAAAAGAGCTGTAATAGAAGAGAAAAATCAGATTGCAAACAAGGACAAAAATATGAATGGGTTTGAAGACATGAAGTTGCCTGAAGACCCTTGTAGGAAAGGAAAAAAATTTAACTTTGTTTTCTATTGAATCATGAATGTATGTAATTGATTCTTAAAGGATTTGTTGAATGTAAATACATATGAGGGTTTGAATAAAGTTGTGTTTTCAGATTTTCCTACAATCTATTTTCATTTGATATGTGTGTAAACTGTAAAGAGAGTGGGTGATATGTTAAAGCTGAAAGATTGGGTAGTCTGATAAGACCCCCTAATCTTGTTCTGCATCATCATCAGACCCTATTTTCCTCACCTGATGATTCAGGCATTTTATAGAGCAGCGAGCTGCCAGACTTGGCTGCAGCTGTAAACATGACAAAAACAACTTTATTCAATGCCCTGAAACAGAAAAACCCATACTTAGATTTCAAATACAATACAGTTATGCAAACATTTCTGGAAACCCAATCAAACATGGTAAAGTCTAGATTGAATGTGAGTGTATAGTTGTTCCCACCAGCTTCAGTAGTCAGTTTACGCAGAAAGAAAAAGATGGGTTGTTGTAATGATAATCATCTAAAATTGGGTGTGACACAAAACACACAAATGCCTTTGATCTGCAAAAGCAATGTGAGCAGGTGGGTATGTAAATACATACCAACAGGGGATGATTCCAAGTCATCTCATCAAACAATGCCAGATAATCATCCCTCTCCTTCTATCTGTCCCTCACCAAACTGCTCAGACTACATCACCTCCTGTGCAGCAGCAAGTTATTCTGCTGCATAAGGAAAGCAGAGTATCTGAAAGCCCTTTGATTATTATTCATAGCTCCCCCATTCATGCCTGAGCACTTGGCTTCTATTAGCTCCCCATGATTCTCTTGGAAATGTACAAGCTTAGTACAAGCACCCAGACAAATGAATTGGGAGTTTCCAAGATTGAGGATGAAAAAAACTCTTTGTTCATACCATTTCTGGTGCTTCTGCAGTTGAGTGAGTCCCACAGAGACCCACAACAAGACACAAAACATGTATCATCTATAACTGGGTTTTGCAAACTACAAGCAGTATTATATTGCTGTTAAAAGCATAAACTCCGTGCCATAAATTCTTGTCACAAGTACATAGCAATGAGTATGACATATTTTGCTTTCCGTAATTTTAAACAAATATTTCATTCACACGAAAAAGTTCTCACAATAATAGTCTATTGATCAAATTATAAGTTAAAACACGAGAACCATTGTGTATAGAATAGTTGGATTGCATAAACCGCATACAAGGATATAGTGAGTGCGATTTGTTTTTGCAGAGTAACAGTAACCTTAATAGCTGTAATGTTCCTTTGTAATAATTTCTATCTATTCAGTACTAGTGTATGAAAACCGCTATTAAACATGAATTTAACAATAACAATAATGAAACAGAGACTAAAGAGATATGTAGGCAACTGTGACATACTTATTCCACTGCTCTGAGTTTTTGGATAGAATCGTGACTATGATCATGACCTCTGATCACGATCCTGTCTTTTTTCCATGATTGCATCCATGGCATCTGAAAACCTATAAATTCTTGATTTGAAACAAGTGACCTAGGACCTGTCCTTAAATATGGCAACTTAGACCAATTCATACAATTTGGCATTCAATTGGACAAACAACAATTATTCTTTTGAATAAGACCAGCTCAGAATAAGCACAACATAAATTTGAATTTTGTGAGCTGAGATAAATGATCCTATCCAAGGGACAAGACTGATTAGCAAGTGTGGGTTGATAAACACGCAATAAATATTCAAAAAATAAATGAGAGGATAGAGGAGCTTAGCTCTAAAACCAATGATAAGGAACAACTGTTGATGATACTATGAATTCATTCACTGCCTCCAAATAAATTAATAGCTTCAGTATGCTAACTGTCTCAAAATAAAAAAAAGGTGCAGATAACCCTGCAGTTCAATCCTGGCCGCCGCAAATTCAATCCCAACTCCTGTGGATTTGAACTTTGAGGTACGGATATGAACTAGCCAAATGCAGGTTGCTGGAACCTGTTCGACCTGATCTCTGATATTTTAAGTGCTTGTAAGGATGGTTATGTCTATAAACATCTTTGTGGAATCTATCAACTTGCTATGGTCAAGTTATCCTTGGTAAGACCCATTGTTGGATCAGCTTTATAACTTGAAGCGAAGATTTGAAGACAACATTCACCAATATGCAAGTGAGCTATATGCAAATGAAGTTCTTTTGTCCTTCAAAAAATCAAAGTGTGCTCTAATGATTTCTCTTTGATCAAAGATGTGAATTAATTAAACAAATGAATGTCTTTAAATACCAAAACACAGTAATCAGTCACACAAACACATACCAAGTCAGCTCATAACAGTTAGTTGGAAAGGGTGGCATCTTGGAATTTAAATTTGAAGATTTGAAATCTTGGTCTGAGCACATCAGGATCAATCCTGAGTGGCACATGATTGAACCTAGGTAGATAAATTGATAATCTCAAGGCAAGGAACAATTGTATAAAGTATATACAAATGGGGTGCAGAAAATGAAAGATAACTAGTGAATAAATTAATGGAAATGAATGTAAATAGTAATAAATAAAGATCGGGGACTGAGCAAAACTTAGCACAAGAATATGTCATTTGTCAATATATGATTAGCTTAAGACATTCCATAAAAATGGCCCAAAACTAAATGGGAATTGGGATGGACATGCTAATTTCACCATTACAAATATAATGCCACATGGAGAGTGAAAAGCTTGAGAAAATAAATATTGTATATGGTATTCAGAATTTTGAACTTTTCTAATGAATAATCTATTAATCAATAAACTTACATAGTTGCTACTATTTCATGAATATTTTTATAAACAAAAATGGGCATTATAAGAAAAGCATCCGTGTAGGGAGGAGAACAAACTTCCATAGTTGCTACTATTTCATGAATGTTTTCATAAACAAAAATGGGGATTATAAGAAAAGCATCCATGTAGGGAGGAGAACATGTAACTGACGCCAGAGAACCTTAAGGTCCAAGGGCAATCCGCATCAATCCAAGAAAAAAAATCTGTTTTTTTTTCTTATTTGTTTTGTTTGTAGGCCTCTAGCGAAGTTCAGTAAATTCCATGTTGGGATTTTCTAATTGGATTTTCTTATTTATTAAGTATGTGACTGCCTTGTGTGGATGCTGAATCTCATTGGCATTTGTATTTAAAATCTAAAGGTTTAATAAACTCTATGTTCACTTCTCATTGAATTGTTTTTTTTTCCAAAGCTTTTGTTACGTAACTATGGTCTGTGCTGCTTGGAGTCTGTCCGTTTTATCTAACCTACTCCAGCAACTGTACTAGTAACGAGTAAAATTATGATGGTCAAGTTATTCCACCAACCTCTTATAAATGATAAACTGAACAGTTGTCTTCCTTAAGTTTAAAGAAATGAAATGAAAGTTTTTAATGACGTCCACGAGACCGAAACAGTCTATGGGACCCACAAAAGCAGCAAACCACGCAAAACAGGCCGCCAACTAAACCTGACTGCTGCTCTCAATCTCCTTGATGATAGTCAATCTTCTTCTATGGATTTTGCCCAAAAAATCAGCCACTCTCACAATCTTTGTTTCAACAAACAAGGCCGTTAAAGAAATAACATTCAAGATATCCTTGAATTTGAAACGAATGTCCTCATAAGCTTTGCACTCCATGATGTAATGCCATTCCGTTTCCACTAACCCCGACGTACAAAGACGGCAAATCCTATCCGTCCACTCTTCTTTGGGTGTCTTCCATCTTCCCGTTTCACACCTAAGATGGTGTGAGCTAGTTCTGAGCTGGGCCAATAACATTTTATATTTCCACTTGATATCTGCCATAATATAACACTTTTGATCGTGATCACATGTGGGGTTAAAATGAATGACATAATATTCTCTTTTTTGGCCGAGTTGTTGAGACCACATGGCAGCTTTGACTTTCCCTCTCACAAACTTTTTGATTTCTACATTTGTTCTTGGGCATTCCTGGATGTTAATGCCCCACTTGTGCAGCCACTTGGCATTTTGTTGCATCCACGTATTCTTCCTTCTGGTAATCTTTTCCTTCGCTGCAATTTTGGGCTAGCGGTGCCCCCCATGCTCTCAATTCTCTTCAGATACCCCAAAAGTTTGGTTATCGCCATCGCCTCAATAGGATAAGCACCCGCTTCAGCCAGGATAATCTCATACGGGACTGAGCTTTTTATCTTAAAACTGCTTGTGATTAGATGTTTTTGTAATCTTTCTATTTGCCTCCATTTTGAAGTCGATGTGCTGCTGCCCCAAACTTCGCAGCCATACAATATCACCGGTACAACCAACAGCCCAAAGAGTTTCTGCTTTGATTTCCAGTCCCAGAGCTCCACAGATCTGCATTTATTTTGAAGCATGTACAATGCTTTCCATCGTCCTTGTATTCTTTTTGTCCTGCATGTCTCCCAACTGAGATTGCTACAAAAATCAAGACCCAGGTACTTGTATTCCTTTACCATCTGAAGGGGGCTGCCCTTGAACTCAAAGTTTATTTGTTTCTTAGTCCTTCTCAAGGTGAAGATCATGACTTTTGTTTTGCTGATGTTCACTTGCATTCCCACCTCCTGACAGAAAGACTCAAGAGCCCTCAAGTGCTCCTGCAGGCTATGCGCCGTTTTGGCCATTAGCGTAAGATCATCTGCATATAACAATAGCTTGACCACATAAGTGGCCAAGTGCACAGCTTCTCCTCCCCGCTTGTCTAGCCATTCCTCTAATTTGTCTATGTAAAGCCCGAACAAAGTTGGGGACAAAGGACACCCCTGCTTGACACCAATGTCACTCCCAAAACACTCTGACATACCATCTTTAGTTTTTATCTTGGCCTGCACCTGTTCATATAATCTATGCACCGCTGCTCTATACTCCTTCAATATACCCAACTCCTCCATTCTGCCCCAAAGCTTACTTCTAGGCACCGAGTCGAAGGCCTTTTTAAAGTCAACAAAGCAGCAAAAGCTTCATCCCCCTGCTTGTCCCAGATTTTTTCAATCAAATGCCTAAGAGTAACACCATGATCAATCGTGGAGTGCTTTGCTCTGAAGCCTGCTTGTCCTTTCGCCCTCTTGCCCTCCTTTTCTACCCAAGTGCTTATTCTTTGTTCCACCATGCTTCCAAAGAGTTTTCCGAAGAGGGGGTTGATCATAGTAGTGCAATAGTTTGAAGGGTTGTTAGCATGCCCGTTCTTGTGAAGAGGGATGACCACACTTGTGGTCCAGATAGTAGGGAAACCATGCTGGATCACCCTATTGAAAATTCTTTTGATATGTGGCGCTAAGGCTTCCATGCCCCACTTCAAGTACTCTGCCTGTAACCCATCTATATCTTTAGCTTTGCCCGTTGCTAACTTTTTGATTCCTTCTGTGACATCCTTTGTGGAGAACAGCTTGGCACTCGTGTTGATTATCAGAGGAAGAGTTCTGTCTTGGTCTCTTTCGTACAATGTTTTAGCATACTACAACTATTGTGTGTCAGTGATATTGTTCTGAACTATGATTCTAGTCTGCTGCAATTGCCTCCAAAAGCCTCTTGGATTAGCTTTTCCAAGAGAAATCAGCTCTTTTCTCCTGAATTCCATATACTCTTCTTTTTTTGACCTCACGAGTTTTTCATATATCTTTTTATTTGCTTTTTCTTTTCCAGATAACTTCAACATTCTCTTTGCTGCTTTACATTCATCATCATACTAAGGATTCGCAAGAAAATTGTTTTTGATGGCTCTTCTAGCTTTCGTTCTTTTGCACACTGATAAAGCCTTGTGAATAATATCCGTCAAATGTTCGCTGCCAATTATGTCCTGTTTTTTTTCCGGGAGAGCCAATATCATTACCCTTTTGTAGCTGCTTATTGATCATATTTTTAAAAATATCTTGGTTCTCGTGATTTAAGCGAATCTTGCCTTGAAAGTCTTCTTTCTTGTGTATTTGAAGATTAGCCTCCTGCTGGTCACTTTTTTGCATGCTAAACTTTACGTATATTGGGCTATGATCAGATTTCATTTCAACAGGACAGCACCCAATCTCCAACTCTTTTACCTTTAGAATAGCCCTTTGTGAGCAAATGACATAGTCTACCACGCTTTGCCCATTGTAGGTATGACATGTGAAGTCTCCCGAGCCTGGCCAAGCATTTATACCATTACAAATGACTAAATCATGGAGGCTGCACGTCCCTAACAGTTCTGCACCAAAAGACGAGATACCTCATTTTGTGTCTTGAGACATCCTTTTCCATTTCTGATTCTCTTCTTCTTCAAGCCAAAGTGGATTGCTCTTCTTGCCCTCCTCCAAACTGAGGAAAAGGGCTTGGTTATTCACAGTTCTAGCATTGAAATCTCCTATTAGCATGATCTCACCCATGGAGCTGAACATTGTTATGTCTTTTTTGAGTGTCTCATATGGATCCTCCTTGTCCAAGTTCTTTTTCTTGTATGTTTTAGAACCATACGGAGCAAAGTAGCAAGCAGCCATCCAAACTATGGACCCTACGTTTGTAATTTTTATCCATATGTATTGGTTATTTGGGTCTTTCTTTTCCAATTTTATGGTTCTTTCATAATCTTTCTTGACCAAGACCGTCACCCCTCCATGTCCTTTGCCACTATCCATTAATTCATTCCATACCGACCACTTCTCATACCCTTCAAATTTTGCGACTTTGCAGCGCTCATGCTCGTGTGTTTCAACAAGGACAATGATATCCCTCCCTGGGCCCTAAACCAGGACCCCTCCTCCAAGGGTAGCCTCTACAATTCCAGCCTACCATTGTGAGGTGGTCCTGGGGGGCCCCGCCTTCCTATTTGCGAGCGAAGGTGTTGCCACCCACCTGGGCTTTACCTCTGTATAACCATGCTTCATTACCCACTTTTCTTGCTGCTACCACCTTCTCCCACTCCTTTCTCCTTTCCTCTAATTGTGCTAGGGTTAGATCCTCGTCTATATAGAATTGTGTCCCTTTGAGGAGCTTTTTGTTTCTTAAAATCTGGAGCTTGTCTTCCCAATTTTTCAGTGACACCCTAATATTTCTGCTCTTTTCCCCTCTCGCTATTTGTCCAATTCGGCTTGACTGTAGGATGTTTCCCGCCCACTGAAGCTTACTTAGTAAGAAATCTCTTACTACCCTGCTAGTTATTTCACCTTCTCCTTGTTCTTTCACCCCGTTTATTATTATATTTGTTGCTTTGCCTTGCCTGTCCTTTTCTTCCCACATTTGCAATTTAATCTGTTTCTTTATGATCTCTGTTTGTGACCCTGACACCCCTTTTACCACTTGAGTCCAAGACTTGGCCTCCTCAAGTTTCTCCATGATTTTAGTTTCCTTGACTTCCATGCTCTCTAGGACTAACTGGAATTTCTTGAAATCAGGAATGTTTTCATCCTCCTTTGTTTGAACTGTATTTTTGTTCGTGATTTGACTTAGTTCCTGTTTTAATGCCAGAATCTGCTGCTGCCCTGATTCAAAGTTGTTTTGCAGTTTGTTTACTTGGTCATTGAGTGCCTTATTCTCTTGTGCTATCTTGCGGTTGGCTTCTACAAATTCTTGAAACTTGGTATCTTTCACCTATTCTCTTGCCTCTAGCTTAGCCAGTCTAATTTTCAACGCCACTAACTCCATGACATAGAGTTCGTAAGACCAGGTTAATGGAGTTGAAATAGGACTGTAAAGCTCGTGGCTGTCAAGATTACCCTCTTCTTCTTTTCCGTTGTTTCCAAGTTGTTTTACTGCTTCCTGTTTTATTACTTCCTGTTTTGTTTTTACTGTCTGTTGCTCGAACTCTCCTGAGAGATTTTCCTGCCTCTCATCCATCGAGCCTAATTGTATTGTGTTCACTAAAGGGGTTGCTTGATAATTTTAGGCTAATTTGGGTAGGATAGCCACGAATTTTCTCTTTCCCAACAGTTTTAGTTTCCTTGCTATTTTGGATTGCTTGCATTGTAGGATCCGTTTATACTGTTTTGCATTGACGGTTGGAGTAGATTGATAAGACAAGCTCTCCTTCGCCTTCCACATGCCATGTTTTTCACATAGGTAGGATGCTATGTACACAAACCTGATAATGTTTGCACAATGGTATCTAAGTCATTTTTTTGACTTATAGTTGCTGGTTTTATTCTTTACGTCACTGCTGATACCTACTGCTAAATTGCTAATATATGTAGCTCTGAAAATTTCTTTTGTTTTGGAAAAATCCGTGATGTAGTTTTTAGGCACTTCTAACAATTGGCATCGAATAGTCATAATATACCAAGAAAAGTTAGCAGAAATCTAAGCTACACTTACATTGCAACATTACCTCTACATATGGGCTAACGTGTGACTATCATTATGGTATGCATTGGCTGATGACACAGGGCTATAGTAGAGCAGTTACTAGATGCAGGTGTCCTCAAATATTGGGCTCTAGAAATCGCATTTACGATTTTTCTTTGGGTTTTTACTTTGTAAATGTCTGAACAATATAGATTCAGCGAATAAGTTTTACCACTCTCCATACGCAATTTAATTTATGGAAGCATTCTGGCTAGGCTTAATTTAATTTTATTCTCCTTAATTTTATTTCAAATATAAATACATAGATAAACATATAGCTTAAAAAAAATCTAAATAGATTCTAAAAGAATTGATTAGGAAGAAAATTTCTATAGAGTTAATGTTTTTACACATATAAAATTGTTTAGAAAAAAGTGTTTTGTTTGTCGGACTGTCAAATTGTGTAAGAGATTTAGGACATTCAAAGTTTCTGGTCACACTTTGAGGCTTATAAGGAAGAACCAGGAATAATGATTGCAAAGATGTAGTCCTAGCTCAGGTTTATAGCATTGACTACTTAATTTTTTTATCATTTTTGTTATGTGAAAAAGACTTTAGGCTTGAAATCCTTTGACCTTCACAAGAAACCAAATTTTCACACCATGATTATTTGTATATTCAGTGTCTACAAGGTCCCAATACAAGTCTTAAAAGCACATAAAAGATCAACTTCACTTAAATAATTTACTAGTAAAAGCAAGTCTTAAAAGCACATAAAAGATCAACTTCACTTAAATAATTTATTAGTAAAAACACCTAAAGATACTATTGGATAACCAGTAGGCACTTATATAAATAATTACGTCAACCAAGCGCTGTACAAAATGTATATCCATACTTTGCCCTAAACTCATATAAATAATTATGTCAGCCAAGCACTGTACAAAATGTATATCCATACTTTGCCCTAAACAAGAAGAAAATCTTGGGCATTCTCCTTCCTTCGTTCACCATTACTAATGGTTGTTTTGTATATATTTGGTATGTCCTGCATTGAATGCAAGCTTTATTTTCCCCTGCAGGAGCTGCTACCAAAATGCTTTCCTTTAACAGCAATTAGAGGAACAACCATGGTATTATGTACACCTTTATTAAATAATTTTCCTCTTTTTCTTCTAGTCATTTTTAAAAATATGGTTGTGAAATACAGATTCCAGAGTTTATCTTATAGATTGTCTATTAACTAACATAAACATCCTAGCAGGACAATCACTTAGCAAAATCAGCGGCAAAAGACAACCAATTATTAGGAAAGAAGACTCTTATTTTGGGGTTTAAGAAAATATACTCGTCCAGGAAACCTGATTGAATCATCGGCAAACCTAACTTCAGACAATTCCATAACCGCTATCTACCAATGAGAAATGAATTTCTGTGATTTTGATCAGAGTGAGTTACAAATCTGCCATCATCTGTATGGTTAATTAACATTCTAATCTCACAATATATACATTGCCAATGTACTTCCTATAGTCTCATCAGTTTCTGCTGTCTCCTTATCCGTGGAAAATTCATAGTTACCAATCTCTGCGAGATCTGGCCCAGATCCTTTCAAGCCCAGATTTTTCATACGCATTGAATTCATCCAATCCAAATCAAACAAATTTAATTTTCTTTTCTAAATTAAAATTTGATTCTCAGAAAAAACAATTCTCTGCAGAATGGCAAACTAGGGTTTGACGAAAATAATTGGGATTGCGCCAAAATAGTGAACCTGCTAAAATAGAAAGAGAAAAAAATGAATTGCCTTACCCGCTGTCGCCGAGGATGATAACCGTTAGCAGGGTTCGCCTTCTTGCAGACATGGTTAAATATCGCTCTGTTTTTTGCTCTGAGAAAATACAATGAAGAGATCTGAGCTTAAATTAGCAGAGATTTTTGCTGAATACTCTGCCGTAAATCGAACGTGGCAATTCAACTTCCAAAGGAAGTGGTTGGGAGTGTCCAGAATATTGAATTTTCGAATTATCAGAATTATTTGTTTCTAATGTTTAACAGTTTGAAAAATTTTAATGGTAATCAGTGGAAAGGAATTTTTTATTATTATTTATAAATTTTAATTATAATAATAAGATTTAAAATTATTAACAAGAAACTTATTTTTATGGACTGTGGAAAACTCATGTCTGTTAAGATTTAGGTCAGTAAAGAGTTAGAACAGTAAATTTTATGGCATTTTAATGTTAAAAATATAAAAAATATTATTTATATAATCTAAACATTTGTTTTTTAAAAAGAGGGGTAAAAATTTATTAATAAAATAAATCAAGGAGGACAGCTGCGTCTAAAAGTCCACAGCAAAGCACCATCATAACAACCAGCTAAACCAGATTTTGAATTACAAATTAGTGAATATTGAAATTTTAAATTTTTAGTGACCTATACCAAATCTTTCTAACACAATTTGTTTGAAAGTAAAATCTTGAGAATCAAATAATTAAAAAACAACATTTTAATAACTATTCATTTCTTCACAATATTCTATCATAATATCCACCATCTAACAACTTTGAAAGTTTTGTGATGGAGGAGAATCCCCACTTCTTAGTGGAACTCTTGAATCATCTTCAACATCTCTTCTAGAGTATCTTTGTCCATTAGATCCAAATCTTCTATTTTTTCTTCACATGCTTGATCTGTTTCCATAAACATTTCCATGGTCTTGACTTTTGGTGTTAGATTAGTAGTTTTGCCCTTCATCTTTATTAACTTTTCCTCAACAGATTTATGTTGCATCATAAGATTCTGCCTAAGATCTTTCAATTCTTTCTTAGACATTGATGACAAAGAGATTTTTTGAGGCTTCAATCTAGAAAATACCTTTGAGGTTTCTCCATGGTTGAGCTCAATCTTAGACGTCTTTTTAAGCTTTTTTGCACCTTCCCTTTTATCCATCTCTGAACAATATAGTTAGAATTTGAGCCTCCTCTTAAGTGTGGTTATATTTTTGCTTTATACCTCACCAACTCACATAAGATTATAATAAGCTTTTTCTTAAATTAAGAAAGAGAAAAAGAAGAGAAAAATCACTCATGCATAATACATTAATATTTATTTAGAGACAAAAGAAAAAGTATCTAAATATAAATTATTTAGAAAAACAATAGATATTTAAAAAAAGTATTTGTTATAATTTAAAAAAGTGTTGTTTCAAACTTATCTAGAGTAATTTTAATGAGTTGTCTCTTTACTATGATAATTTTAAAGTGCTTTTATTTCTTAAGAATCTTAAAATACTGATTTAATTACCCATGCATTTACATTAATTTCTTTGAAGAAATATAGAATGCATTACTATATTTACAATTAATCTTAAATTAATATTTTGATATAAATTATTTAGAAATAACAGCTTTTTTAAATGATGACTTTTTATAAACAAAAATTAAAATCTATTTTTTCAAACTTATCTCTAATAATTTTAGTGAGGTGTCTTTTTACTATAATAGTTTTAATGTGTTTTTATTTCTAAAAAATCTTAAAACAAGAGTTTCACATTATGATTTACAATTATAATTAATATTTTGTGGAAAAAAATAGCATTATAATAATTAATGAAATTATTTTAAATATGCATAACAGATTAAATCTTACAATATAAAAATTCTAATTGAAATTAATGCTTATAAAAATATTTTTAATTAATATCTTAAACATATTATTAAGTAATAACAACAAAAATGTTTAAAATAAAACTTGTCAATTAATAATTAATTGAACTCTTGAGTTATTTAAATTTATTGTTATTTTAATATTAATTTTTTTAATGGATAAAAGGTGGAGGTCCACCTATAGATTATATTATATTATATTAAAACTTTTACATCATTAGTCATACTCCACACTAGCATAAATTACAACTAAAAAGACCAAAAATAAGGGATTATATTTACTGGACTAGCATAGTATACTCAGTCTAATTACTTCCATTGGAGCTATAACCATCTTGAATAAGAATATGAGCAACAACTGGAACTAAAACCAAAATAGAAACTGAAACTTGAGTTGTTGCGTTGACAGTTGCAGGAGAGTGAACATTGTCATGGCACAACAATAGTCAAAGAACCTTAAACATCATTCTACCTTTAGAGATTATGGACTCACCCAGTGCTTCGTGGTGTGAAGCAATCGCTCTCATAAAAATTAATTTAAAAAAAAGCTTTATTTTGAATTATATGAAGATAATATATTAATAAAAAAATATTTCCAAGTAAAAATAATTGTTTTTCCAAACTTATTTATTTTATTTATTGGTAATATATATAATTTCAAAATTGTACTATTATTTTAATATTTTTTAATATTATAATAAATAATAAATATTAAATTTAGACTATTTTTAATAATTATGATAAACTTAAAAGTATTTAATTTCTTGCTAATATTAAACTATAGTGAATACTTATAAATTAATAGAGTGTATATATATAATTTAAAAACAAAATGATCTTTTAAAACTAACTTATTTTCTGTTTAAAATTAATTAGACCTTGTATATATATAATTTAAAAATAAATTCTCTTTTAAAACTCACTTTAATGTCACATATATGGTAATGTCATATTCCAACTAGCATAGATTACAACGAAAAGACCAAAATAAGGGATTATATTTGTTGGACTAGCATAGTATACTCATTGGATGATAGACTAAGTACTTCCACTAGAGCAGTATCACTTTAATGTCAGATATATGTGTTATGTTGTAAAATGTCCCCCTAGTACTTTTACCTTCTAAATTTAGCTCCCCGGTCCCTTAGCTTTATTCATGCATATTAGAAATAAATCATGAAGCAAAATCCCCCAAAACCCATGTCAAATGGGACCTAGAGGTGAACCTTGAGCTAAACCAGACCCAAAATAGACCTCTGGACAAGGGTGTTCACGCCCTAGTCCAGCCCTATTTTGTCGGGGTCCCAAATTCATATGTTGGCTAATGACTGTTAAAAGGTGTTCCTTGTCAACATCTTAAGTTTGAATTATGAAATATTAGTGGGAATGCATATATATTCAAGTTTAGGACTTCATTTGTAAACTAGAAGATGATTTTGAGATTAAGGCAAACTTATGATCATCTAAAGCATTCAAGGCATTCATTGTGTTGCAGAGCAGAATTGTGTTGTTGTTGTGTTTGTTATTGCAGATTTGGCTTCATCTTCTCATGGTGTGAAAGATCTTCATCTCCTTGAGAGCTACACCTCCGAGGTGATATCTATTTGTGATTCAATCTATCTACTTTATCATTATTTTTTCCTATGTCCACCAAGGATACGCACTCTCTATCTAACAACAGTGTTGGAAGGCTTAAATGCCATTCTGGGGCTTAATCGAGGCAAGCTCCTAAATATCACAACCCCAACCCCTCTCTTGTGATTGCAAGTGACAGGTGTCGAATCTTGCGAAGAGGAGTTGCAGAGGATCATTGCAGAACATAAGGATTCCATATCTGAAGAAAAAGGTAGAAAATATCACTAAAAGGTCAAGGGTGCCCACTCTTTTGACCTCTAGTTTTGTAGTGCCAGAAATCTCTGAAGTGGTTGCAGTCTGTAGTAGATTTCGTCTCGAAGCCCTCAGAAAAAGCAGTACCTTGGGCTTGGGCGCCTGCTCTTTCGACCCCGAAGTTTTTGCATATTAAAATCCAAAATCTAGTACATGTATCTAATTTGTATTTAGTATCTTTCGATGCGAGCATTTGTCATGTTTCGTCTATTTGCTTACGATTTTACATAATTAGGGTTTTAGGCTTAATCGGGCTAGGGCTTAACAAATTAATCGACTAATTCCAAATTTCCTTATCATTCCAAGTGATAGCAAACCTAATATTTGAGTCCTCTTGCAAAAGTTGTGATTCAACTTGGTTAAATGTCCTTGAATGTATGAAGTGAAAGGAGGATCTAATCAAACTACCAATCAAATCAACCTCAAACCCTCTTTTCCTTCATTACATTTTGGTGAACCTGTGTTTTGCTAAGCATTGCATCTTGCTGAGTGTTGTAAATCATATTTTCATTAATACATATCATTTTCATCATCATACATTTGAAAATCTTGCATAAAAAATTGAAAATTTTGAAAAAAAAGGCATTTTTGGCTTGCATTTAGACATAATTTGCACTATTTTCCTTGCATATTATTGAAAACATTTAATTCTCTAATATTTACATTAGATCTGAGACAAATTGCAACATTTCATATTTTCATGATCATTTACCTTGCATTTCCATATCTCATTTGCTAGGGTTTTGCTTGAAATTTTGCATTTTTCATATAACGTAGTAATTTCAAAAGCTAGGGTTTGTAATTAAAATCTTGTTTCAAATTTTATTACTAATTTAAACACTCATTCACATCTGATTTTAGACTGTAGTGTTTCATCGTTGTGTGTTTTTGCATATACATTTCAAATTTTGTATTTACACATTGTGTATTTCAACAAAAAGAGGCATTTTCGTTCATCTTTTCTTAAAATTTGACTTGCATCGAGCATCATAGGATTTTTGCATCATTTTCAAATCTGATCTGAGTTATTTTGCATACTAAAGCTGATTAGATTCCATGCATTCATCATTTTGCATACTTTCATGCCTTAATTTCACTATTAGGGTTTGGAAATCTTTGCATTTTTACTACATTTCAACTAAATCTTTCGTCTAGCATTGCAAGATTGGTGTGTTGTGACAAATTTTGCTACATTATTAGACTAATTAAAAGATTTTAATTTTCTTCCCCTCATCATTTTCCTAATTTCATTACATATTTTGTGCATTTGCATTGAAAAAAGTGAAAAAAATTGGGCATTTTTTGTGTATAAACAAGCATAGATTGGTGTTGTTTCATTGCATTCATCTTAGATATCTTGAATTTTTGATATTTCACTCATATCCAATCATATATTCATTTGTCATTTGAAAATTTTGCATCAATTCATAGCATTTTGTGAAAATAGGCATATTTTTAAAATACACAATGTGTATTTCAACACTAGTTGTTCACACACTTCATTCACATATTTTAATCAAAATCTTTAAAATCATCAATTCGGCCTTGTTGTGTTGTACTATTTCCTCATATCCACTCTATTTGTTGTGGACTATGTGTCTTTTAGTACCCATTTCCCTCAAACAAGTGCTTGGGTGCAAAATAGTCTCACATCTAGGGTGTATTAAGTATCATAAAACTTTGCATGTCTTGTCTTACTAGATCTTATTGGACACTTATGTTTCAATACATTTCATTATAGCATCTTCATCTCATTGCTCTTTGGTATCTTTACATGCATTTATCAAAAACTTTGAGAATTTTTACACATTCCATAACATGAATCCTCATATTCTTACTCATATACAATCTATGTATCACAAGGATATCTTTAAATGCTCTTCATTTGAAATCCTTGATTATGTATCTGATTTTGACAATTTCATAGCTCTCATGAATACATACCCTTTGACATTATAAGATCTAACCAAGTACATCTCTATGAATAATCATGAGAAAGATGATTGTGATGACTCTTCTTCTACTACAAGTCAGGATCATGCCTTAGATTTAGCCTCTAATAAATGTGATTGTGACCTACATTCATCTATTTCACATAATGATTCCTCCCACTATGACCTTGATGCTAGCTTTCCTGGTATCATTGAGATATCTTTGAAAAGATATTTCATCTTCTTCTGGATTTTTGTGAAGTCTCCTTGACGTTTGATAGTCTCCTTCTCCAACCTTTGAAACTCTTCGTATCCACCTTGAATGCCTTAGATTGTCAATGAACATCTTCTTCATGAAAGTGATCTTTGTCTTCAAAACCTGCAATATTAAGGAAAACCTTGAACAATAACGGCGGAAAAAATCCTTAACACAATGCAATATTAAGATAAAATATGAATAATTTTGCATGATTAATCAATTTCGTTCATAAATTCTTGAGTAAATGAAGGATTTTCTTCATTTCTTTTGCATTTTCACACTCAAATTGACTTTTCCCTTAGATTTTTCATTAAATTTATCTTTTCTGTGTTCCAGGTCAGCCAGGAATTCTAGGGCGCACTTTTAGGTGTCGTGGATTTTTCAATCTTGGAGCACAATTCTAAGGGTGTTGTGGATTTTTTCCTTGGAGGAGAGCACAAATCCAACCTTGAGGTGGAATTTCTTGTCCTTAAGCGCACTTTTCCTATTGACATGGATTTTCCTATCCTAGGCGCAATTTCCACTTGGTCTTGGATTTTTCTATCCTTGTCGCACTTTCCACCTTGATGTGGATTTTTTTATCCTTGTCGCACTTTCCACCTTGACATGGATTTTTTATCCTTGTCACACTTTCAAGGGTACTCATGATTTTGTGCCCTTGGTGATTAGGACTTAATTTTTCTTAGGAATTTCTTCACAATTTTTTTCGCCAGATTTTGAAGGTCCCTACCTGATAGTATATTTAAAAACATATTTAAGTAAATGTTTACTTTAAATATTTTGAAATATACTATCAGGATGTTTGAGATAGGTCCCAGATCCATGGGTTTTAATGTATGCATATTCTAGATTTTTGAGGATCCACCAAATTTCAGACTTAGCCAGTTTTTCAAGGTTTCAGGACATCAGACTTAGTCAATTTAATTCTCATCCTTAGTCAATTTTTAATTTCCATAGGGACCTTGAGCAATAACTCAGCGAGACTTGGGCAAATTTATACTACCAAACCTACAAACTCAGAGAAAAACCCAAACCCTAAAACAAAACGGTAGCAGAAAGCGAGAAAAAAGGGGGTCCCTATTTGCAATGGGGCGATGTGTGAAAACGTCACAACACAACCTCTTATAAATGATAAACTAAATAGTTGTCTTCCTTAAGTTTAAAGAAATGTGTCATGTTTTTGCAGTAGACGGTTGGAGTAGATTGATAAGACAAGCTCTCCTTCACCTTCCACATGTCATATTTTTCACATAGGTAGGATGATGTAATGTCCCCTTTTGGGATTGCCCTAAAACTTGCCCTAGAATCATAAGTTTAATATAGTTAGGGTTTAAAACTTACTAATTAAATGTTTTAAGATAAATCCTGGTTTAGGTCTATTTCAAAACCATATAAACTACCAATGTCCATAATGCATAGTGGAAGTCTTAATCATAATAGAGTTTGATAAGGAACATGATAAGTCTGCCCGAAGCTATCCATACCAAGCCCAAGAGCACGAGTATCTTAAAACAACCCACCCCTTGGCCCATGGTGCAGGAATGTCCAAACTAAGACAATTCCACCCTTGGGTTGGCGTACTTGGCGGATAAACTTGTATCTACTTTCCCTATCGATGTTACCTTATCCATCCCTCTTGAATTCCTTAAATCCATCTTAACAACCAATCATAGTTTGGCTTGAAAGGAAAGCCTTGAAAGGGGTGCTTGTAAACTACACCCACCTAAGCCCAAGAGCACGAGTGTCTTAAAACAACCCACCTCTTGGCCCCAAGCGGCAGGAATATCCAATTCCACCCTCGGAGTGGCATGCTTAGCATGAGGGCCCGTAAAAAGCATTACCCTATCTTGCCTCCTTCAACCTTACATATGATTGATCATAGGATAAAGACATACATAAATACATATATAATCTATTTCTTTTAAAGGAATAACTCTAAGTATTGATCCATCACAACAGTACTATGAAATATTCAGAAGATATTAATATTTTGCTGATGATTCCCTTGTATCTCTTCTTATTATTCCTTTGTAGATTTATCTCTGCTGAATATATATATTTATGCCCTTCATATCTGCTGAAACTCCAATGATGTTCCTTTTATATCTCTTCAAATGAAGTGTCTTTTATGAATGGATGTATCTCTTCCAAGGGAGATACCTTTACAAGGGGTTACACCTCTTCAAGATCTTAATCACTACCCTTTACAAATAATTACTACCTTTTGTAATTTACAAAACAGATCTCACTTCACTTAATATTGATTGCACTCTTTTGTCTTTTTGTTATCTTTACTAACAATTGGTTATCTTCCCTTCATTATCGCACAACCATTTATGTAATTCTTATTAATGAAATCAATATGATATTAGTGATGCAGTTTTGTATCTTATTTCTATATTTGATTGTGTTATTCTGTTAAACCATATTCATGCATCAGTTGCAACGCATATCGTTATGAGCTGATCGCATTAAATTGATTACAATCTATAATGATAATATGATCGCCATGAATAAGAAGTTCGAGTTGGCAAGTTGCAACTCCAAAAACAATCGTAGGTAGCGTGAGTTCTAGTTGTTGCGACTTCTTCTCAGTTTGGTGTGAGGAGGATTCCAGTGTGGGTGGCAAATCTCTAGTCTTTCATTATTCTTGTATCTCTAGTTTTTCATTGGTGCGATTTAGTTGGTGTAATATATTACCATGGATGGGTGCAATTTAGTAAATGTACTCGGTTAGAATAGAGATAATATATCTGCATCAATGCACTATTTACATCTTTGCTATGAGACATTATCATTATTGCCACCACATCTTATTGGTATTCATGGGCCAAGTCAACGGATAGCATTGAGATTAAAGCTTCCTTCTATATGTATTGATCGTTGCACTCTATGTATATCTTATAATACACATCGCATCACATATTACTTCAAGGAAATTGTATCTAATCCTCAATATATATAAGTGTTGCCTTATGATATATTTCTCCGTACTAGTCTTTTAAAATATTTCTTAAACTAATTCATCGAATGTATCAACGGAGTCGGCCATAGGGGAAGGGGACATGACAGATGCTATGTACACAAACCTGATAACATTTTTTATTATTAAACATAAGCGCTTTTAACTGGAGCTATGAATCGGAAAGGGTTTTGAAAGGGCCCCGAAACCTTGTACAACAAGAACAAGCAACAACCTCAAGAACCACACCAACAGCAGCAAGCAAGAGCCAAACAATAAAGCAGGCCTAAAAATAGCAAGGCCACAGCAAAAGAACAACAAAAACCAGGATCAAGGAGGTTTAAAACCAAACCTCACCAAATAACTCTGAGATGGAGTTACAGCTTGACTCAAATGGATTGTCTTACCCTTCTTTGAAGATCTAGACTCATTCAAAAGACACATATTCTTATCCTTCAATAAAGCCCCTGGGTCATCCCAATGCACCTATTCTTATCTTTCAAAGGAAACCCTTGCTCATCCCCAACAAGATCAACATAATGCCTTTTTCTTTACCTTCATTTCTTGTAGCATCAACAATCTGACACTCTTTTCCATGCTCAAGACAAGAATGGGAGAAGTATCCAGCTTTATGACAAAGCATACAAACCTGCGAAGAACTCTTGTAATAAATTCTCTGCTCCCAAATGCCAAATTTGGAGCAAAGTTTAATGACTTTTGGTAGCACCTTATCAAAATCTACACTCACACAAAATCTAGCAAAAATCAAACGCTTCATAGACTTGGTAACATTATCTATGGATAAAAGTTGACAAATAGCATTGGCTATACATGTAATTATCTTTTCGTTTCAGAACTCTAAAGGAAGCCCTGGAAGCTGAACCCAAATAGAAACCCTATTAAAATTTTCCTTTGCAGCATCAAAACTAGGACACCATCTTTTCAACAAAAGATTTAAGTTACCAAGGAACCAAGGACCTCCCTGCAAAACCATCTTGCTTTCCTCAAGAGAATGGAAGTAAAAGAGACCACATGGATCTGCTCAAACCTACACCATCTTTTTTTAACCCAATTTTGAACAACATCAATTTTTGGACTAAAGTCGGAGAATCTCCCAATGAGAGCATTCTCCATGCTCACAGTAGCACTATCAACATCAACATCAGGGATCTCTAGCCACAAGGGAGCCCCAATCTGATCCTGAAAAGAATTAGCTTGCATGTTCAAATGCCACAAACCTTGGGTTGAAGGGGCACCCACCTCTCCAAGACAACCCATATCCAACTTCGAAGCACATCCATTCTCATTTTTCTAATTGATCACTGGCACAATAGGTGGAACTACATCCAAATCAGGACAAGGGGCCGCCATAGAGGGACTAGAAGTATCGGCCATAGCAAAGGTTGAAGCTGCATGGGCTGTAAGAAGCATAGGCGAATCCCTAGCAAGGCTTTTCTCAGCCAATGGCACAACATCCACCTGCAGAGCACCATCCAGACTAGTAGCCCGAAAAACAACATCCAAATCCAAACAAGATGCCGCCACAGGGGGCTCCAAGATTGCCTCACCAGAAAAATCAGCCTTAACAGAGGTCGTAGAAATCTTTACATGGGCCGCAAGAGGGGAGAGAAAACCCTGCTTAAGAGCCCTACTAATCCCAAAGACATCAAAAGAAGCAGTGGCCACAGAAAACCGCTTCTGCATCAAAGATCTTTACACCTCCAACCAAATGTCGAGGAGAGATTCATCCTCCTCTTCGTCTACAGGGAAAAACCATTCCTCCTTATCACTATCACCATCCACATCTCCATCTTCGTCCTCTCCTTGCATAATTGAGCTACTTCCACCCTGCAAAACACCTCTCCCGCTGGGGCTGCCTCTCCCACTCTCGCTCATTTCAAAATTATTTTATGGATTTTAAAATCACAAACCTGATAATGTTTGCACAATGGCATCTAAGTCATTTTTTTGACTTATAGTTACTGGTTTTATGCTTTACGTCACTGCTTATACCTATTGCTATATTGCTAATATATGTAGCTCCGAAAAATTCTTTTGCTTTGGAAAATTCCGTGATGTATTTTTTAGGCACTTCTAACAATTGGCATCAAATAGTCATAATATACGAAGAAAAGTTAGCAAGAATTGAAGCTACACTTACATTGCAACATCACCATCTACATATGGGCTAATGTGTGACTATATCATTATGGTATGCATTGGCTGATGACACAGGGCTATAGTAGAGCAGCTACTAGATGCAGGTGTCCTCAAACATTGGGCTCTAGAAATCGCATTTACGATTTATCTTTGGGTTTTTACTTTGTAAATGTCTGAACAATATAGATTCAGCGAATAAGTTTTACCACTCTCCATACGCAATTTAACTTATGGAAGCATTCTGGCTAGGCTTAAAGTAACTTTATTTTCCTTAATTTTATTTCAACTATAAATATATATAGCTTTAAAAAAATCTAAATAAGTTTTACCTCTCTCCATACGCAATTTAACTTATGGAAGCATTCCGGCTAGGCTTAAAGTAATTTTATTCTCCTTAATTTTATTTCAAATATAAATACATAGATAGATATATAGCTTAAGAAAATCTAAATGGATTCTAAAAGAATTGATTAGTAAGAAAAATTCTATAGAGTTAATGTTTTTACTAATTTATAATTGTTTAGAAAAAAAGTGTTTTGTTTGTTGGACTGTCAAATTGTGTAAGAGATTTAGGGCATTCAAAGTTTCTGGTCACATTTTGAGGCTTATAAGGAAGAACCAGGAATAATGATTGCAAAGATGTAGTCCTAGCTCAGGTTTATAGCATTGACTACTTAATTTTTTTATCTATTTTGTTATGTGAAAAGAGTTTAGGTTTGAAATCCTTTGGCCTTCCTAAGAAACCAAATTTTCAGACCATGATTATTTGTATATTCAGTGTCTACAAGGTCCCAATACAAGTCTTAAAAGCACATAAAAGATCAACTTCACTTAATAATTTACTAGTAAAAGCACCTAAAGGTGCTATTAGATAGCCAGTAGGCATTTCTATAAATAATCATGTCAGCCAAGCACTGTACAAAATGTATATCCATACTTTGCCCTAAACAAGAAGAAAATCTTGGGCATTCTCCTTCCTTCGTTCACCATTACTAATGGTTGTTTTGTATATATTTGGTATGTCCTGCATTGAATGCAAGCTTTATTTTCCCCTGCAGGAGCTGCTACCAAAATGCTTTCCTTTAACAGCAATTAGAGGAACAACCATGGTATTATGTACACCTTTATTAAATAATTTTCCTCTTTTTCTTCTAGTCATTTTTAAAAATATGGTTGTGAAATACAGATTCCAGAGTTTATCTTAAAGATTGTCTATTAACTAACATAAACATCCTAGCAGGACAATCACTTAGCAAAATCAGTGGCAAAAGGCAACCAATTATTAGGAAAGAAGACTCTTATTTTGGGGTTTAAGAAAATATACTCGTCCAGGAAACCTGATTGAATCATCCGCAAACTTAACTTCAGACAATTCCATAACCGCTATCTACCAATGAGAAATGAATTTCTGTGATTTTGATCAGAGTGAGTTACAAATCTGCCATCATCTGTATGGTTAATTAACATTCTAATCTCACAATATATACATTGCCAATGTACTTCCTATAGTCTCATCAGTTTCTGCTGTCTCCTTATACGTGGAAAATTCATAGTTACCAATCTCTGCGAGATCTGGCCCAGATCCTTTCAAGCCCAGATTTTTCATACGCATTGATACATCCAATCGAAATCAAACAAATTTAATTTTCTTTTCTAAATTAAAATTTGATTCTCAGAAAAAACAATTCTCTGCAGAATGGCAAACTAGGGTTTGACGAAAATAATTGGGATTGCGCCAAAATAGCGAACCTGCTAAAATAGAAAGAGAAAAAAATGAATTGCCTTGCCCGCTGTCGCCGAGGATGATAACCGTTAGCAGGGTTCGCCTTCTTGCAGACATGGTTAAATATCGCTCTGTTTTTTGCTCTGAGAAAATACAATGAAGAGATCTGAGCTTAAATTAGCAGAGATTTTTGCTGTAATACTCTGCCGTAAATCGAACATGGCAATTCAACTTCCAAAGGAAGTGGTTGGGAGTGTCCAGAATATTGAATTTTCGAATTATCAGAATTATTTGTTTCTAATGTTTAACAGTCTGAAAAATTTTAATGGTAATCAGTGGAAAGGAATTTTTTATTATTATTTATAAATTTTAATTATAATAATAAGATTTAAAATTATTAACAAGAAACTTATTTTTATGGACTGTGGAAAACTCATGTCTGTTAAGATTTAGGTCAGTAAAGAGTTAGAACAGTAAATTTTATGGCGTTTTAATGTTAAAAATGTAAAAAATATTATTTATATAATCTAGACATTTTTTTTTAAAAGAGGGGTAAAAATTTATTAATAAAATAAATCAAGGAGGACAACTGCCTCCAGAAGTCCACAGCAAAGCACCATCATAACAACCAGCAAAACCAGATTTAGAATTACAAATTAGTGAACATTGAAATTTTCAATTTTTAGTGACCTATACCAAATCTTTCTAACACAATTTTTTTGAAAGTCTTGTGATGGAGGAGAATCCCCTCTTCTTAGTGGAACTCTTGAATCATCTTCAGCATCTCATCTAGAGTATCTTTGTCCATTAGATCCAAATCTTCTATTTTTTCTTCACATGCTTGATCTGTTTCCATAAACATTTCCATGGTCTTGACTTTTGGTGTTAGATTAGTAGTTTTGCCCTTCATCTTTATTAACTTTTCCTCAATAGATTTATGTTGCATCATAAGATTCTGCCTAAGATCTTTCAATTCTTTCGTAGACATTGATGACAAAGAGATTTTTTGAGGCTTGAATCTAGAAAATACCTTTGAGGTTTCTCCATGGTTGAGCTCAAACTTAAGACATCTTTGTAAGCTTTTTTGCACCTTCCTTTTTATTCATCTATGAACAATATAGTTGGAATTTGAGCCTCTTCCTTTTAAGTATGGTTATATTTTTGCTTTATACCTCACCAACTCACTTGAGATTATAATAAGCTTTTTCTTAAATCAAGGAGGAGGAAAAGAAAGAGAAAAAATATTTATTTAGGTATCTAAATATAAATTATTTAGAAAAAAAAAATAGATATTAAAAAATATATATTTGTTATAATTTAAAAAATTGTTGTTTCAAACTTTTCTTTTTTTGTATTGAAAAAATGCATTACAAACTTATATAGAATAATTTTAATGAGTTGTCTTTTTACTATGCGCTTTTATTTCTTAAGAATCTTAAAATACTGATTTTTTTTAAAAAAAATTTGTTATAATTTAAAAAATTGTTGTTTCAAACTTTTCTTTTTTTGTATTGAAAAAATGCATTACAAACTTATCTAGAATAATTTTAATGAGTTGTCTTTTTACTATGTGCTTTTATTTCTTAAGAATCTTAAAATACTGATTTAATTACCCATGCATTTACAGTAATCTCTTTGACGAAATATTACTATATTTAAAATTAATCTTAAATTAATATTTTGATATAAATTATTTAGAAATAACAATAGCTTTTTTAAATGATGACTTTTTATTAAAAAAAATAAAATCTATTTTTCCAAACTTATCTCTAATAATTTTAGTGAGGTGTCTTTTTACTATAATAGTTTTAATGTGTTTTTATTTCTAAAAAAATCTTAAAACAAGAGTTTCACATTATGATTTACAATTATAATTAATATTTTGTGGAAAAAAATAGTGTTATAACTAGTATATTTATATTTAATAAATATATCTAAAGCATGTGGAGTGATATCCTTCTCCAAAATGAATCTATATATATTTATATATAAAAACAAAAATAAATAAAATTGATAAAAATAATAATAAGCAAATTCTATTATCTTGCAATTGCAAATCTTTTAAATCATGTTTTATAAATATTAAAAAATTGTTACAAAATATGAAGTTTAAATAATTTTTATAAATATATAAAAATTATTAAAAAATTAAAGAATATTGTTTTTTTTTTTTTTTTTTTTCTAATTAGTTTTTTTTCTAATTTTTTCTAACTATTTTTAATCATTTTTTAATAATTAACAAATTCTAAATACAAAGTAAAGATAGCATTCCTTTTATATTTTTTGATATTTTTATTTTTTGTTTTGTTTATTTTAATTTTTTGATATGTTTTCATCTTCATCCTCTTAGAATGCCTCTAGACATAATAATTAATAGAAATTATTTTAAATATACATAATAAATTAAGTCTTACAAAATAAAAATTCTAATTGAAACTAATGCTTATAAAAATATTTTTAACTAATATCTTAAATTTAGTAATGATAATAAAAGTATTTAAAATAAAGCTTGTCTATTAATAATTTTACTTAGTTGTTGAGTTATTAGTAATAATAATAAAAATATTTAAAATAAAACTTGTCTATTAATAATAGTATTGAGTTGTTTAGTACCTATGCAATCAAAATCCTTAAAGTAGTGACTATTAATTCTATTTATGCACCAACAGAATTTTTTTCATCTATAATTTAATTTTTTTTTTTTTAAATTAGACATGCAATTACTAGTTCCTCTGTTTTTGGGTAATTTTCATTGGTTTAAAATTTGAGGTCTTACCCAGGCTACTTAACTTATTCTCAAAAAACAAAAATAAAATATTTTAATTAGAAGAAAATAAAAAAACACAATTATGCATTTATTTTCAACCCCTTTTTTTCCAAAGCTTATTTGCAATTCCCTACTCCACAAAAATAGGGAAAGATTCTATATTATCCTTTTACCATCATTGTAAATTTCCATGGCCCACTCCAACTTAAGCAAAAAAATAACTTAAGCAACGCATGGGAACATGGGGTTATAAGTGAAAAATGTGGAGGATGAAATCTTTTTTTTTTTTCTATTTTTAGAGTATCCTTTTTATTTTATAAAGGCATGTCCTCATGTTGCTGCTTAGCTTATTTTGGCTAGCAACCACTGTATTTTATTTTTCTGCTTATTTTAAGCAGTTATTTTAATTTGAAGTTTTTTATTGTAAAACCAAATTATCTTAATTTAGAAGAAAATTTAAAAAAAAAAGCAGCCACTTGGCATATTTTTCATTATGCAGTGGCTGCTCCTAAGAAACCCCATGGGGACATGGGGTAATATCTTTATATTTTACAATAGTTGTTTTTATTTTATGACATCTTTTTAATTTTTCTTTCTAAAATATACACTTAAAGAGTTACATATTTTTTATAAACTAGACATCCAATTTTTTTATTGCAATGTGTTTTTTTTTTATGTGCCTGGTAAACTTTTTAACATGATCGACGCTGGTGCGACACACCCTCCTGCTCCACACTAATGCCTTTGCCCGGACCGATGAACCGGTGAGGCCACAACATGGGGGACCTCATCCCCGAACCACACCCTTAACGGCATTAATCTATTGATTGTAAACCAATCAAAAGATAGGATTATTTTTTAGGCAAATTTGATTTAAATTTGTACTTTTCTTATGTCAACATGATAAATTTTTAACAAAAAAATCATTGATAAATGATTTATCTGTATTGTCATTGGCTCAAAAAAAAATGACCTCTTCTCTACAGAGAGTGCAACAAAAAGCTATAAATGTGGAGAGAATTTTGGTTTGAGGGGAGGATGTGGCAAGTAAACAAATTTTGCACACAAATCTTGTCTCCCACTAGTTAAGTCATGCCTAAATGGATGGTGATAATTATGAGAGCGAAAAATCATAGTTTTTAGAATTTAACTTTTTGTTTCATATTAATAATACTATTAATAATATTATTAATATCCATTATTAACACTTCTTCATATATTATCTTAATTGAAAGTATAATATTATAATAATATAATAATAAGCATATACATAAATATAATATAATATAACAATATAATATGAAACAATATAATATAATACTATATAAAAATATTAGAATATTAGAATAATGTAATAATATAAATATTACCTTTGCACCCATTAATTAATAAAAAATATTCAAGATGATAAATTTTTAATAAAAAATTATTATTATAAACCTATCGCTTTAAAGTTGGTTATCTTTCTAAAATTAGGATAATTGCATAGAATAGTTACCAACCTGCTAAAGTTTTCAATGCCTTGTCCTGGACTTGGTCTTCCAAATCACCTCTTGTTGGCAACGATATTGAATTTCAGAACATTGATGAGTTGGTAGACGGGGAAGCCATTGATCAACCTTGGAGAAACTTCATGCTTGGGAGAAAAGGCTCTATGAAGAAGTCGGGGTATTTGTCTTTTTGCTTCCCCCTATCCCTTCTTTCAATTTTTATCACTTTAGTGATCCATTGCCTTTGGTAATAGAGGACAGATTGAGAAGATGAAGAAATGGCATGAAACGTTCCATGGGATTGGGATTCAGCTTGATGTAATAACATTCAATACAATAATAAGTTCATATGGTAAACATTGTTTATATGAAAAATGGCTGTTGTGATGGAGAAAATGTAGAAATTTCATTTCTCATGGACAACTGTAACATATAATACTGTCATTGAGGCACATGGGAGAGTTGGTGAAATTGAAAAAATGGAGAATTTTTACAATTTGATGATAACTAAAGGTACTATTTTTCATCACCCAAGCTTCTTCTGGGGTGCTCATTGAAATAGTATGGTTGTTTTCTTTCTAGTTTCTTGGATCACCTAATAGGTCTAAACGTTTCTTACAGGGTTTCACTAGATTCCTAATCAAGGTTTGCATATTGGGTATTTTAATTCTCTATTTACACATTTAGTTTTTGCCCCTTATTCTATTCAACTCATGTGTACCTTTAGTTTACTATGGACTGTGGAAAACTCATGCCTACTATGTTTACTATTGTTCATGTCTCTCTTTTCTTCATTTCCTTTATTTGGGATGTTTACTGTTGTTCATTTTTTTCTTTTCTTCATTTCGTGTATTTGGGATGTTTGTCTTTTCTTTTTCCTGTATTTGGGATGTTTATTGTTGTTCATGTCTTTCTTTTCTTCATTTAATGTATTTGGATTGTTTACTGTTGTTCATGTCTCTCTTTCCTTAAATGGTGAAGTCTTACCTCCATATCAAAACTAACTTGATTTAACGCGTCGATCCTAATTACCAGCCTGTTGCCTTTCACTGCAGGCTGTGTATGAGACGACACTATATTTTTTAAGCTAGTTATTCAGTTTGAAGATGTTTTTTGTATTCTACTTGCTATTCATCACTTCAAGCACTGGTAAATTTTATTCTTTTTGTTAGGTGTTTTTTTCTTGATGTGCAGCATAAAAGAGGGTTTTTTTTTGGGTTAGTTTTTTAAAAATAAATGCCTAATTTTTTTCTTTAATAAATTAACTCAAATATTTAGCTAAAAGACATTTGTTTGGATGGAAATGAGGATTCTTTCTTTGAATGATCCACAAGGATTCAGCTGTGCATATTCTCTTTGGGAGATAAGCTAGAAAGCCTGATCCATCACTTTATAATCATTATGTTTCTAAACTCTTTTTTTTTTGTTTTATTTTTGAAGCCAAAAATTTAAAGGTCCATGTAACTTGTAAATGGATCTATCTGAAATCCATGGCTTTTGTTATATGTGCTATGGTTTGGGAATGGTACAACAACAGGAGGGTACTCATCAGAATTAGTATATTATATTTGAGTGTTATGATTAGGGTTTTGTTCAGAGTATGAGAGATTAATTTTTTTTGCATTATGTGTTGATCTGGACTGTTAGGATTGGGGTTTTGTGCTACATTTACTATTTTTTTTAACCTAAACATATTATAAACGTTTGTTAGATGTTACAGTTTAAGAGTTAGGGTATTGACGTATTTAGCCATTTGATGGTGGACATTCTTGTGCTTACTTGTTGAAGAGGAATCTCTTAACCATGTCCTTTGCACCAAGAGACTCACATGAAGCACAGGTCTAATTTGCTTTAGAGCGTGGAATTCTAGCTATGCTTGGTATCATGGCATCCAATAGGCTTCCATATCCAGCAAGAGCTTTTGATATGGCTCATTGTTCACGGTGTCTAATTCCATTGAATTAGTATGGTATGATATTTTATCCTTAATGGATGTTTGGAAGTTACACTTAATGTGTGATTCAGAGTCCTTTAATTTCATCTTTTGTTTGTATTTTAAATCCATTAGAAATGAGTATTTATCATGTGCCTGATTTATATATGTTTCTATCACTAAGAGGTATGTACTTGATTGAAGTTAGTCGGGTATTGAGGCTTGGTGGTTACTGGCTTTTATCTGGACCTCCCATAAACTGGAAGAAGCATTTTGAGGGCTGGAATCAGACAACTGAGGACTTAAAGACGAACAAGATGAAAATGCATAGAATCTTCAAGGTTCCCTGCTTTTGTCAAGATGATAATCTAGATGCTGCTTGGTATGTACTTTCTTCAAATTGTATTCTGCTTCATGAAATACGATTAAGTTATTAGATCTGAACTTGACCCTTGAGTATCTTTTTACATTTATAATTGAAATGACACAAGTTTAACTTTATTTGTGCCTTGATACTTCAGAACTGTTTAGAATATGTTCCTTGTCATTTGATTTTGCAATCCAAAATTGACTCCCATTGCTTTCTACAACTCATTTGATGGGTATAAGAAGATGGAAACTTGCATAAGTCTCCTTCCACAATGTTGTGTGGTTACACAACACCCCCCATTTTGCCTTAGCAAAATAGGGACCCAACTTTTTGCTTTTGCTTGTTTTTGCTTTCTTGCTTTAGGCAGTTTGGCAAAAGTCAGTTAAGTGTATTACCCTTGCTCATGCATGTGCTCCAAACAGATAGGTTAATTGTCAAAGTTAGAATTTGTCATCACAAATATCATAATCTTGAAGAATACAAAATTCTAAGCAAGTTTGCTTTTTCGATCACCCCGATATTGTTTAAAGATAGAAAGTTACGCTAAGTCAAAGTTTAGTCAACCCAGATATTTCTCATAAGGTCATATTTCTAATTGTCAGTCATATTTGTTAAGATGACCCCGACGTAAAAAGATCACCCAATATCCATATGTTCCCTGATGGGCGGACATCAAACTTAGGTCTGATAGTGTATATGCCCGACAAAACCTTCATGCATGTATCAAAAGGTCACATTTTTGAATATCCGTCATCTTTCGAAATATCACCCTTTGCAATATCACCCTTCGCGCAAGATGACCATGATGTCATCTGATTTTGATATATAAAAGAACTCATCCTGATGATGACATCATCAATTTGCTTAACACTTGGAGGGTCACATTTCCTAACATCCATCATATTCCTTAACATGACCATGACGTCATCTTAATTCGGTAACAAGGAAGACACGATAAGATGATGACATAATCACAATCCAGACTCGAGAGGGTCATATTTTGAAATATCCCTAACCATAACCAATATGACCGTGATGTCATTTTCTGGAACAAATTCAAAGGCTTATAAAATGCTGACATCACCCTCACATCCTCGAGGGGGGTGATATTTCCTAAACATTAAAAGACCCAGATATTTTCAAATATCCCTCATATTGACCTTGATGACCCAATATGCCTAGTTTCATAGTGACCAATCCTATCATGCCACGTGGCAAACCTCAGAATTATATAAACATGATATATTATCACGATATATTAACAAAGCTAATGTGACCCGATCTCAATTGTTGGTCAAAGGTTGACCATATTCATGGTAATGTCACCTTCATATGCTCGGTAGAGGGTCATATTTTCAAATATCCTTGATCTTCTAAGAGATCACCCTCTGCATTAAATGTGAACCTGATGGTAGGTCGCACTCTCAAATTTCAAACGTAAGCCCGCTACTTGTCAAACATCCACGGAGTGTTATGTGTCAATTAATGGACTTGAACAGAAGACATTAACCGCGCCCTAATTTGTCGTATTGACTAGTTAAAAGGTAAATTTTGGGGTTTATTTACATTTACCCTATGTTTAAGTAAAATTACATAGCTCTAAAAGTCAAAACATCACAATCACCTGCAAATAGAGTGGAACCTGCATCTCAATGGAATGGAAGGACAAACGCAACATAATCACATTCATTATCGTTGTCATTCATATTGTAAAAGAGGAAAGCGATCATCAGGTAAGTAAATTTGAAACCCTCTCTTTTGTCGTTTACGATAAATCATGAGGTAAAAATGGTTTCACTAAGTTAATCAGCATGATGATGCATGGGATGAGTTAGAATAATAGAATTACTACTATGGAATACATGTGGTCCTTGAATCATGCTGCATACAAACATGTTAGGGTAAGAATGCATGGTTTTATCACAGGAATTAATGGCAGTCATAAGGAATAGATCTGACACAGAGTTCTTGAAACCCATGTTCTTACAGCCCGAAGGGGTAGGATTCAGATACGGGATGATAAATGACACACATCAAGGAAATACAGACCTGGATGCATGTACGAGAAGGTTGGATAATGGGAGTGGAAACCCTCTACTTCAAAGAATATACTCCTCAGGGATGTGGCACGCTAGACAATTTCCATATGCCATGGAGGCTACTAAGTTAGTGGTTGAGTGTGCATGGAATTATAACCTAAAAACCAGAAGAGTGGAGAAGCATGGCAGGGTGTATACAAATTTCTCAATTAAAGGCATCACCTCTGCATTTAATTTGCCTGTAGGACCAAATGTAGTCAGATTGAGCCTAGGCTGGTTGGAAAAGGAATATCGTAGTAATAAGAAAGAGGCCAGGAGGGTCATGTACCAGTGGAGATCCGAAAGCAGTACATACAAGGCCTCCGCTAAATTACTAGTATACTTGTTTAAATTTGATTTTGCTGAAGAGTATCAGTATATGATGGTCATGCTTAGTAGAATGATAGGGAGACATGCTGAAAATATTCAGATGACAAGCCTCTCTGGGCTAAGATCACAAGTGATAGTTTAGATGAAGGAATGAGAAGGCTAGGTGGCAATTTGTGCATGTTTCGTATGACTTCTTATGTCATATATGCCTGTGCTTTCAGAGGAACATTTAATGGGTTACAAATAGTAGGCAGGGTTGGAAACAACTCTAGTGATGTAAACATATGTGAACACTACCCACAACTAGGCAAGAGGGAATCCCTCCAAAATTATAAGCTAATGAATGACTCCTTTTCTTTGCATCTGGTCAGAATCATGGAGGAGGATAGAACCAAAAGATTAAGTATGGAAGCCCAAGCTGTTATTTAAAAATATAGGGCTTGGTTTATCCAATTCCCTACATTTTCATACATGAGAATAGAAGGTTTTGAGGGGCAACCTCTCATGTTGCCTAGATACGCTAATGACAGGGTCATTCTGATGGAATTTACTAGACAAATATTGACCTCAGTGGAGGCTCACATTGAGAAGAGAAAGATTCCACCTGTGTTGTTTCCAATCTTTATTGGCTAGTATCTATGCCCCGACAGACAAAGTATCAAAGATTCTATCGGAGGATTAAATTTAATGCACTTGCAGCCATTTTCAATAGCTAGGCCATATGACCCATATGGAAGAATGCAAAAATTGCTGGGAAAGCAAATACATCAAAGGCACCTTGAAGATTATTGGTCTGATTGTGATGATGAAGCAGAGATTAGAAGGACTTACCAGAGGCTCACTCTCAACCAAATTCGCACCTTTGATTGCATACCAGTGCCTGTTCAGCTACACAAAGATGATGGAAAGATTATGTCTAGTGAGTACGAGGACAAGAAAGTGTATAATGAAACTATATCAGCTCCTGATTTGACTCAGCCTGAGGTAACTTCATTTGATCAAATAATGCAGAAGGTTATTCAACTAACCCAGAGCTGGGTAAGTGTTGAAGTCACTAAGTTTAAGAAGAAGGGTGTAGCCCTTACTGTGGATAACAAGAAGAAAAGACAAGAATTATCTGAAGAAGAATATGATGACTTTCTCATTGAGAAGAGGAAATCCAATGGAGAAAGGCAACCAACAATGGAGGAAAAGCAATGAGGTAAAAATAAGAAGCCAACTCAAATACAAGGAGTAATAATTAGGAGACTCCAACCAAAGGGGGATGTGGCATCTACATCTATGGCTACATCACCTCGTACCCCTGCCAAACAAAAGAAAAAGGTCACAAAGCCTACCCCTATGATTATAGAGGAGGAGGAATTATTGGATTATGAGCCGTTGGAGGAGAAACCATTGAATGAGGAACCTTTAGATGATGATTTGTTAATATCAAAGAAGAGGAAGAAGCTGCAACAGACACCACCCAAAAAGAAACCAAAAACTGCAATGAGAGGAAATGTGAGTGTTGATCCTATTTTATTAAGGGGTTAGTGCAGGGGCACCTAGATACTTTAATTAATTTCATGTTCATTTTGATGTTTTGGTGTTGTATAAGGTCCAAGTGACCAATTATAAGGCCTAGTGCCATGTGTGAGTCCGAGTGGAATAAATCTAGGACAAGTCGTATTGTCTGGTAGTTGAAGAGCAAACACGTTGTAATTGAAAGGGTTGACAGTTGCAGAACGGTTGGCATTTCCACTGATGCAAACTGTCATGAATAGAATATGTATAAACATTTCAGCGAATAGGAAAGAAAGGGGGAGGAAGAGAGTAGTATAGTAATTGGGTGGTGATCCGTGGTAAAACAACAGTAAGAAGATAGAAGAGTTGTTTCAGTGCAGAAGTTCCCAAAATAAATAAAAGATCCTGTTTTGTTTTGTGTTTTTTTCACCGTGTCACTGTAGTTAGTTTCTATTTTGTCATTCGGATGGGTTATTGAGCCATTCCATCGACGAGATTTCTTTGAAATCGGTGGAATGGATCAATCTATACAGTTGTGTTTTTGTTTATGCGCCGTGTCAAGATCGAGCGTGGGATGTGCTAGTCGAGCCTAGCATCACCATGTGCTAGGTTTTGAAAGGAGGTAGTGTGACCACGAAGTTGTAGAGTCACATAGTAGTCTCGTCGGTGAGACAGAGACATATCGAAGGAAATATTATTCGCCAGACCGATAAGAGGTGTCCGGCCAAAAGCACAAAGGTAGAGGAAATTCATATCAGGAAGATTCAAAACAATCAGTGCGACAATCCTAAGGGAAGCCGATAGTGTTCGGTGTGGCCAATGAAGAACCGGAACCCTTTCGGAGAGACATAAAGTGTTCTCTAGCTGACAAGTATGGTTCGAAGACATTAGCATCGGAGTGACCGATGTGTATCAATGGAGTAGCTCTCAAGCTTGCCAATAGTAAAGGTCATACCGACTGTTGAAGTGATCGGCATATCGGGGGAATGGTTTTTAAGGTTGCCGATGGTATATGGTCTTGCCGATAGTGAATTCAAAGGGTTCAACGGGTTCAAAAGGATCTAAAAGTTGATAAGTAAAAGGTATCCACTGTGTGCTCTGCATCATTTTGGTATCAGAGCTTTAGGTGGTCTATGTGGTGACGTGTTTTGAACAAGTCTGTGTATGTCAGTAGATGAGAGTGAAGGAGAGGCTAGTAGCATGCCTCCAAAGCGGATGACAACAGAAGTGCTTAAGAAGTTCCAAGAGATGGAAGAGATGATTAAGGTTGGAGTCAAGGTTGGAGTCAAGGAAATACTCCAGGCTGAGTTGAAGGCACTGAAGATAGGAAAGAAATCAAATGGTGAATCTGATGAAGAAGAAGAAGATGGGGAAGAGGAAACAACCCCAAAACAGGCAGATATATCTGTAGATCAGAAATAATTTTTGGAGGCCATAAAATCACTTGGTAAGGGGTCGTCCGAGGTAAAAATGGAGATTTCAATGTTTAGTGGAAAGATGGACATAGAAGAAGTCATCGAATGGGTCGAGGCTTTAAACAATTACTTTGAATACAAGGATGTATCAGAGAATAAAAGAGTCAAGTTTGCAAAGATGAAATTGAAAGGTGCTGCACTCACGTGGTGGAACTACACCCAGGGAGAAAGGGTGAAGAGTGGCAAGAGCGTGATCTCATCCTGAAGTCAGATGGTAGAGAGGATCAAGGCTCAGTTCCTACTAGCGGATTATGAAGTGCAAATATATAGGAAAATGCAGAATCTCAAACAGAAGGATATGGATGTATCCACCTATACAGAGGAATTTCACAAATTGTCTCTAAGGTGTGGATTTGTTGCGGATGAGAAAGGAAGAGTTGCCAGGTATATTAATGGCCTGAAGTATAGTATACAAGATGAGATTACCATCTTGACACCAAAAATCGTGGACAAGTGTTTCCAAGTGGCACTAAGAGTAGAAGAGAAAGTGAAAAGAAAAGGAGAACAACAGAATAGAGGTAGAGGTGGAAGAAATTTCAGGGGTAGAAATAGCTTTGGTGGCAAAAATTAGTTCCAGAAGAATCAAGGGGAGTCCAGTCAACAAGAACATAGTGGAGAATCTGGTTCCAGAGGGGGTTTCAGAGGAAGGAGACCCAGAACCACCCCAGAGGAAGACACTATTCAGAACTCTGTGTAAAGTTTCCGGTAAAATGTGTAAGGTAATTGTTGATTCTGGCTCAACTAAAAATTTAGTTTCAGTAGATGGTAGAGAAATTAAATTTGAAAAGATTGCCACATGTTAGTCCATACAAAGTGTCCTGGCTGAACAAAGGGCAACAAGTTTTGGTTGATGAACAAGCTTGGGTAGACTTTTAGATAGGAGAATATAGGGACAAACTGTTGTGTGATATACTTCCCATGGATGCATGCCATTTACTATTAGGAAGACCTTGGCAGTATGATGTACAAGCCCAGCATGATGGTAAATCCAATTCCTTTGTTATCACCAAGAATGGTAGACAATATAAGATGGATCCTTTACCAGAAGAGGGTGTAGACAAGAATGTAGGCTCAAGTGTCATGTTAGTGAGTGGGAAAGAGTTTCTCCATACTCTGATAGAAGAGGGAACCCATGGGTATGCTCTGATTTTGAGACCTAAAGACAATTCTGATTTGTCTAAAAATAGCAAGGAAAAAGTCCCTAAGGAAGTGCAGGAATTGTTAGACAAGTATAAGAGTATCATGGTGGAGGAGTGGACGAGGCAGAGGTCCTAACATCTTCACAGAAAGATGTTATAATTGTAACCAAATTGGGCACATAGCAGGCAATTGTTCGGAGAAATCCTCAAGCTCTCATGTAGGAGAGAGAAGGAGCCAGCTGATTCAGGAAGAAGACTGTCAGAGTGTGACTTCACCTATGGGAAGCGCAGCTCCAACACAAGATGGAGAGAATCTCATGATGAGAAGGACGATGCTGAAGGTACCACAGAACAAAGAACCACCCCAGAGGAAGACATGATTTTTTCAGAGGCTCATAGAACACCCTATGCAGCACACCCAGGAATGAAGAAGATGCATGCTGATTTGCGACAGTTATATCATTAGGTTGGGATGAGACGCGACATTACAAAATATGTTGCTTGTTGCCTTGATTGTCAGAGGGTTAAGGCCGAGCATCAGCATCCAGCAGGACTGTTGTACCCTCACGAGATACCTGAGTGGAAATGGGACACCATTTCTATGGATTTTATTGTTGGTCTACCTATGTCATCACGTCGCCATGATGCCATCATGGTGACAGTTGACAAGTTGACCAAGGTGGTGCATTTCTCACCTGTACGCATGACATACAATGCACCATCGGTGGCGAGAGTGTTTTTAGATCAAATTGTCAGACTTCATGGAGTACCTCGCCACATCATTTCTGATAGAGACTCTGTTTTCACTTCAACGTTTTGGAGAGCCTTACATCAAGCGTTGGGCACACAGCTCAACTTCAGTTCAGCATACCATCTAGAGACTGACGGATAGACAGAGAGAATCAATCAGGTGTTAGAAGACATACTTTGTATGTATGTTATGGACCATCAGTCTAGATAGGAGGAGTATCTGTATCTGGTTGAGTTTGCCTACAACAATGGGCATCACAACTCATTGGGTATGCCTCCTTTCCAGGCTTTATATGGCAGGCCATGCAGGACACCATTGAGTTGGGATCGGATAGAGGACAAGGTTGCCATTGGTCCAGAGATAGTTCAGGATATGGAGCAGTAGGTTACACTGATTATATAGAGACTTCAGGAGGCACAGGATAGACAAAAGAAGTATGCTGATGCTAAGAGAACTGATCAAAGCTTCTCATTGGGTGACAGGGTATTTTTGAGAGTGCGACTGCACAAGAGTCCAATCCGTTACGAAAAGTGCTCTAAGCTTGCACCTCGGTTTGTAGGACCTTTTGAGATCTTGGAGCAGATAGGACCTGTAGCCTATCATCTAGCCTTGCCACCTAACTTGTTGTGTATCCACAATGTCTTTCATGTTTCAGTTTTACATCGTTACATCTCTGACTTATCTCACGTGTTGGATTGGAGTGTTCTTCAGGTAGAGGCAGATGGACAACTGGCTTTGGAGCCAATCGCATATTGGCTCGTCAGATGCTGGGCCTTCGAGGTCGAGAGCTGGACCAGGTTAGGGTGTAGTGGGACATGTATGATGAGGTCACTGTGACATGGGAGGATGCAGCAAGATTGATGACTCTTTATCCTCACCTCTTTGACGACTTCCAGAAGGAAGTACAGTCTTAGGGGGGGAGGATGTGAGGCCTACATTTTTCATTCTATTCATGTGACTATTTACCTTACTGTTGTAGATACTTTTATATTTGTGGGACTGTTGATCCCGGATTCCCAAACTTTTACACCTTATTATGTATTACGAGAAAACAAATTGGGTGATGTTAGATAGGTGTTTATTTTATAGGAAAACTAATTGGGTGATGTTAGATAGATGTTTATTTTATAGGAAAACTAATTGGGTGATGTTTGATTAATGTTTACATTATAGGAAAACTAATTGGGTGATGTTAGATAGAAAATTGTAATGTGATTTCCCTTATTCTTAAGAGGACTTGTGATATCTTATGTGAGTGCAAGTTTTTAATTGCTTCGGCTATGATATTTATATGTGGAATTAACTTTGCAATTGAGTGCCCAGGTTTTGCTAACAAACCACAGATACTGGAGATCATTCCGCACCTTATGTTGTAATCCGTTGTGAAGCCGATTTGGTTCCATGAGGAACCAAGATCAACTCTGTGTATGATGCAATGTTGTAATGTTATTTGCATGAGGTTGAATGGGTTAGGTCTACCCTCTTTTAATTGAATTATGATTTGTGTTGTAAGAATTATTTTTGGAATTTTATTTTTTAAATTTTAAATTTTTGAGACCTTTTTCTTATGTTTTAACTTGACCCTGGGAGTCCTAACTAGGTTAAAGTTGACCCTGGGTTATACCCCATGGGTCTAGGGTCCCTTTTGACTTGGGTAACCCTTGGTTAACCTCCATATGGTCACCTTAACTTCACACTGAAGTTACATGACGAATTTGGAGGCATGGGAGGGATAGGATGAGTGGTACCAACACTCAAGCCCATCCCTTTTCCATTCCCAAGGCTTGAGATGACTCCAAGATCCACCAATTGTGGAGGACTTGACTTCAAGTCTCCCTCACAATTGGTGAGAGTCCCCATGGAGTTGTGTGGTCTTTCATGAGAGAGAAAGAAGAGGAGACATGTGTCACCCTTTCCCTCTTCAACTCCCCTTTTCTCTCCCATGTGTTGGAGAGAGGACATGTGGTAAGGGGCAAGGAAGACTTTGGGGATGGGTGAGTGACATGTGTCAACACCCATCCCTTGGGACACAATAGTAGTTGGGAGGAAGAGTGAGGAGGTGACAAGTGTCACCTCCCCATTCTTCTAAGCTCATGGATTGGGTTATTTTAATCCCACTTGGGATAGGGAGAAAGGTTGTTGAATTTTTGGAGAATTTTGTTTATTGGAAATTGTTTTTGGAGAAAAAGGATAGAGGGATTTTGGTGGCTTAAGCTGGAGGAGACTTTAGAGGAGCTCTACATCAACTTCATCCATTATAGGGCTTTTAGGGCTTTTACAGGTTGGTTTTCAAGGCTAAGGCCTTCCCCTTGTAATTTAAATTTATGCTTGCATGATGGATGTGTGAGAAGTATTTTTGTTTGGGTTATATTTGTTATTGTGGGGAATTTTTATTAGGGTGTTGAAAGAGCTTCTCCCACTTGAGAGAAATGCTCATCAAGTATGGGGTAGGGGAGGAGTGATCCTCCTCGAGGTCATTGCCTTGTTTTGGGATGTTGAAAGCCATGAGGGCATTTGTGTAATTTTGAGTAAATTTGTCTCATGGCTTGAGAGCCAATATATGATCTCCTTTGGAATTTTGGGTTAACTTGTTTGGCTTGAGGCCATGAGAAATTTGTGTTGAAATATTTTGAAGGGTGACACTCTAGAGTTGAGTGTGTCTACTCTCCTACCCCTTTTTAAACTCACTTTGGTTGAGTTTGTGTTTGTGTAAATATCCATGGCTGTATTTTGTATTTTGGAATGTTGTTTTGCATTATTGTGAAGTGGATTTGGAATACCCTAGGTGTGTGAATGATCTCCCTAGCTCGGGGGTGACCCTCTTGCAGGTCTACGGTAGGGAGGAGAGCAGGATGTGTGGTGTTTTCTTCCCTTGTGTGTCATGCAGGTTTCTTGGAGCAAAATGTGAAGTTGAAGAAGTTTTCTTGTTTTGGGAAAATATTTTATTTTTCTTTACTCTTAAGGCTCTTGAGAAGAGCTTGGTCTTATTAAGGAATTTCACCCTTGTTGATTTTAAGAGGAGAACTTCTCTCTCTCTTGTTGTAAAATTTGGACTTCTTGAGTTGTGAGAAATTCCTCTTCAATGTATTGATAGTTCATATTATAGTGTTTATTAAGTTTTACCATTTATGAAATGATCAAGGAAAGAAATTTGTTTTTAAAAGGATATTAAAATTGTTTATTTCCTCATACTTCTATTAGCAAAGTTGTGAGTTAGTTGTTGTGGTAAACAAAGTTTGTTAAAATTTATTTCATTGTAAGACTTAGTGGAAATATTAATTTTAATAAGTTGTGAAAGTTGTAATTTGTTATTTGGGAAGGAAATGGAATTGGATTATAGTCATGCATTTGGGCTTTGAAGTAAATGATTGTAAATACAATTATTTCTCTTTTATTTTAAATCATATGCATACTATTTTAAATTAGAGAGGGGAACAGGGGGAGTTTTGGAGAGGGAAAAAGGAAAAGAGGGCAGCCTGTAGCGGGGGGGAGAGAAGTAGAATGAGAGTTTTTGTTTTGGAAAAAGACATTCCTTTTGTTGAGGGTATGTCAAAAAAAAAATCATTGAGGACAGCATGTGGACGGTGAGCAAGAATTTTGGAAGGGACATGGGGCCAAGCTGAGGAGTGTGCAGCTCCTTTTGGGTAATTTCATGTGACTAGAGGGCACAGTTGTAAGGTGAAAGCAAGAGAACACAAGCAGGGACATGTGAGTTGTAGATACAGAGGAGCTTGATGGTAGGAACAACAGGGTATGTCTCCCTCTTCCATCTCAATGGATTCATACCTGTGTAAAAGATCCCTATGTGCTCTGGAAATCTAACCTTTGTTGGATTTATGCTTAGATGTCTGAAACTATTTATTTGAAAGAGATAATCAGAGTTAGAGCTGCAAGTCTACCATTTTTCTATCATTATGCTTGTAATCCCAGCCCTTTAGGGGTAAGACTGAACTCTATTCAATCCCATCTCTTAAGTACATAGTTTGAGCATTTTATAAAGCTTAGCCCAACCCTTTTATAGTCTGCAGATTCCTCTTAAACCCTTAGGATTGAGGTTAAATCTGACTCTACTATGATAAATGTGCATGTAGTGAAGACATGTTTTACATCAACTATTTCACAAAGACCTCTTTGAAATGTTGATTGTCATACTTTAATCATTTCTGGAAATAAATCATTTGGATTTTTAAATGCAAGAACATTTTGGTTTATATCTGTTCCCAACCTTGATAGCCTTCCTAAGGTCCTTTGAACATAGTCAAATAGGGGTTCTAAAAATCTGCACGTCTCTTTATGATATTTCAATGTTTAGTTTCACAATAGCAGCAGCAAGAAATTTTAGAAGATAATTATTTTTTTATTGAGGAAAAGAAACTCCTTTGAAATTTGGAAACAAAACCACGATCCATTTCTTCCTTCTATGCTTTACTTTAGTGAGTTACATTACAAGTGATGTGTTGGTGTTTCTATGTTGTGTAGCCCAACTTGTCAAAACTAAACCTTGAATCTTGCTAAGTGAGTCAGCAAGCATATACTGGTGAATGTATTAAAACAAGCATTAACAATAGAAAAGTCTTCCCATCTGTTGGTCATGATGTTAGTCATTCGCAAACATAGAATAAAAGTTACACAACAACCTTTACTCATCTTGAAAGATACGATGAATTCAAAGAATTCATGATCCCAAGTCTCCGTTGATTAGGTCTTAATCTACTGACGTTACTCCGTGGTTGATGTGTGTTGCTGTTTTCCATTCAGGGGCCTTACGTGTTTCTGCACAGTTCATCATCATTATCTTCAAATATCCTGCTCTGGATGTTTGCTCTGCATAAGTCTCCAACAATTCTACCTCTGCACTGTAAATTTAGTCAAATAATGTGCCTACAGGCTGATATTTGCATGATTTCTATCATTATTTATGATTCCTTGCATGATATTTCCAATACTACATGCATTTAACTCAAATATGCTAATGATCTTCAGTTACCTACGGGATTTCAGCATATTTCTCTGTTCTGCTTGTTATTTATCATGATTTGCAGTTATGGTGATGAATTTATGAAATTGAAAAAAAAAGGAAAAGGGTTAAAGAATGAGATTCCCAAAACTACTGGACTTAGATCACTGATCCACATACAAGCTCCCATACATGCAATGAAAAGAAGGAAACTAAAATCATACTTCACCAGGACATTCCACAAATCCGCATGATCTAGTGCAAATCTTCAAAGGAAAAGTTGACAACAACATGTAATGAAATGAAAGCGCTTCCAGTTGAACACAGCATTCACCAGTACATATCCAGAAATCAACAGAAAGATTACGTAAAATTTGCAATTAGGATGTAATCTGGAACTTCATATCCATTCAGTATGCTCAAGAACAGGTACATTTACAGTGATCTGAAGAAAGAACCTTGACATTTCAACAATTCTATCCTCATTAGTCTCAGTAATCCGATCTCCTAATTGATTCTACAGTAATTGACTTTTTGCGCCAGATGCGTCTGTGTATTCTAATGTATATCTCCTCTATGATGCTCAAGATCTGGCCTTTATATAGATCAAATGCCAGAAAACGGTTACAATGATCCAAGGATCAGGATCCTCTCATAGCAATTAGCGGTCCAGATGAAAAGCACATGCTTCGCCAGTTAGCAAATGTACAGCTGGCACAGAATATTCCAGCATCTTCAACTTGATTCGGTCTCCAGCTGGCGAACAGCATATTTGACAATATCCTCCTTATTTCTGGTTCATGTTGCCTCCATGTGCAACTTTGTAATTATCAGCTTCAGCAGCAGCTCTAACAGCATCATGACTTCAATGCTCAGCTTCAGCAACATCATCATGACTTCCTGCAAGTAAACAGACAAACATTAAGTTCATCATCATGCGGATAAACAACAGGAAGTAAAACGTTTTATTAAACAAGCCCCCAAAAATGTGCAGCTACAGGCAATCGGGCCCCAAATTTCCATCGCTTCATGTTTTCGCCCATTTTCTTGTATATCGGGTTCAAAATATGATCATGATGATCTCAAATTATACAAGGAAATAATCGCCCTTCAACCATCCTTCGAATCCGGCTTTGCATGCTCTGCTTGTATGTTTCGGGTCATCATCATCATGTTCGCATCGGTGTGACCACATATGATCAGGTTGACAATATTAGACTTGGTCGACGGCAATAGTTATACCTACGCCAAAAATCATGATGATGCCCAACTCTATGTCTTGTATCTAGCTGCAGGATATTGCGAAATATGATGCTCCTCCTTTCCGAATGCTCTGATGAAAAGCACATCAGGATGTTTCACTTCTGCATACTGGGAAAGAAAGACATCATCATCATCATCATGATGAAGACAAACAGGAGGATCCGGAATATGATCCTGCTGCTGAGGAAAGGAATATCATGATGACGTCATCGTGATATTCGGGCTTCAATAAAACGCAAAAGATGACGTCACCGTCATGTTTCGTTAAGATCAGGAGATAAATGTAATATCGGGTTCCCCCCAATGAAGATGATCAGGATGATGAACGCAGTATGACCCCTTTGCGGCCAAGGTGATCCTCTCAAAACATCAGGATGATGATGATCATCATCATCATATCTGCACTAGGTAATCTAAAATATGATCCTGTTGAATGTCCCGATGACGTCATCAGGATATCCGGGGCCCTTGTTAATCTTCGAACATGACGTCATCGTCATCATCATATTGGCGAACAGGATCATGCCTTGGAAAATATCCTACCGAAGGAGAAAGGTGATGGTGACGTCATCCTGATATTTACTTCTTCATTTATCAGGTCGGGATGACGTCATCAGGATATTTGCAAAAGGTTATACTTCTCGGCAGGATGATATTACGAACTGTCGGGTAGATGAACAAGATCATGATGATCTTGTCAACAAGGCAGGAATGAAATATCACCCTCCGCTTCGAAAGATAAGGTGATCATCATGATCATGCAAAAGGAGATCAGGAGGATATTACGAAATGTGATCCTGCCTTGAAATATCATGATGATGATGATCACCAGGACTGTCGTGCGCGTGCAAATTATGCAGATGGTGAATTTTCTGAGTAGGGTGATGATGATCATCAGCATGATATTATAATATCGGGTGATGTTAGAATATCATGATGCTCGTGATGTGGCCAAGGTTGCTTGACGGGAAAACACACTATCACCTAAGATTGACGTCCGGATGTTTCGGGACTGCATGATTTTTATCAGGTGATAGAGTAAGATCATGATGATGACCTTTGGCGATACAAAAGACCGCTCGACAGGGACAACCTACTACGACTTAAACTTGACGTCCGGATATTTCGACCTCAGGATATTATCGGGGGGCTTTTCAAATATCATGATGATGATGATCTTGATCATACAGCAATTATCAGGTTTGACCAAAACTTTGACTGTGCATAACTCCCTCATATGGACGAATTTTCAAGTGATGTAAAAGGCAAACCTGCATGGAATTTCAAACTCTTTCTAACTATGAGGTCATAGAAACAAAATATGAACTTTGACAAACTAACCTCATGATGATGACCTACCTCATCCTGACCTTCATGATGATGATGCACCTGACTTATTTTTACCAAACCGCCAGAAAGCAGACAACACAAGCCAAGCCAAAAAGTTGGGTCCCTGTTTTGCCAAGTCAAAATGGGGCGTGTTGTGTAACCACACAACACCATCCTTCTGATTTAGGTTAAGAATTGTTTTTACGTTTTATAATTTTTTTTTTCATCAAGTTCGGCTGAGGATAACGTGTTTCAACTCTGGCCAGGCGATGGCTTCTCCCTGTCCTTACAGCTAGAATTTATTAAACAACTACCTTTCCTCTTCACTAATATAATATAAACTAGAGTGTAAACCTTAAGTAAAAGTGATCCCATTTTCTATTTGGTATTCTGAGCATCCAGTTTTCTATCTCGCAAGGATTTGAATATGAAAAGATTTGCAAACTACTCAAAAAAAAACAAATAGAAGAAAAGCTTTTAAAAAAAATGATTCATTTCTAGATATTCCACCAAATCAATTCCCATCATATTTTGTTGCAGTAGCATTAAATTTATCACATAATATTAAAATGTTGGCATGGAACTTTATCTTCCCCTTGATTGTGTCAAAACCCTAGTCCTCATATTTTTGTGACTTGAACGTTGACTTGGGTTCTTCCCCCCTCTCTCCTTAACTACTTCAGAACGAAATGGATATTGTTTTGTAAGAAAGGGCTATGTACGAAATTGGTTTATTATTATTGATGTCCCTTGGATTATCGTTCTCTACTATCTCCTATTGTTTGGGGCCATGAGTGTCTTTAGGGTGGATTTTACATCAATAATTGTGTTGTGGGTGTATATCATGCATTTAGATCCTCAAGCCCTATTGATCCCCCTTGGATGTGTTGGTTGTGTGTGACTTGTGTTTTTTTTTTATGTGGTTTAACTTAGTGTCATATTCGTGGTCCTTGTTGTGTAAGCTGACCAACTAGTAGTGGTTCCATGATCTCCTATCTCCGTAGCTCGGGGGTTGCCTAGGGTGCAATGGACATCTATTGTGCTTTACGATGGCAATATGGATGGGAGGTGAGTAGTATCCCCCATTGGTCTCCAATCAGACGTTCTATTGATGACTTGGCGAGACCCTTATAGTGAACCATTGTGATGTACTCTTGTTGATTCATTGTGCCGTTGGAGCACCTAGGGTGTACTTATTTTATTGTTGTATATTATTTAGTGTAAATTATTAATTTATGTAATATAATTTTGTAGTATGATCCTCCCATGTTTGGGAAGGAGTTTCACCTTGTAAATCGTAAAGAATTATCTCTTGTTTTATAAATTGATATTTAATTTGTAGGAGTATATAATATGGTAAATGATCTTAATTCTTGTCGTGTTGTTAACTTGTATGTCATAGCACTCATGCATCCTTTATGATTCTATGTTATGATGTAGAGTTGGTTCCAAAGCATTTTAGCTAGAGATTCTCATTACGTTCATGTAAGCTAGCATGATTAAGATTGTACCTCATCTTCTTATGAATTGCTTAATCTACATGTAAATGTCCTCGTACTTTCATCAATGTTGCTATGCTATGTCTCAGAGTTAGATACTAATAATTTTGTCAGGAATTTCTCCTAATGCTCTTGTATGTAATAATGAATGAAATTTTTATCTCTTTTTCTTATGGATGTTTTACCTATCTTGATTGTATGGATGTTGAATTACTTCTTGCATTGATGTTAGTTTTCGACATGTTATGTTGTACCCCTTGGTTTGGTTCACCTGGCGAGGTGTCTTGGATGTTTTATCCGTGCCTCGTCTTCCTTCCCTGCCTTGTACAATGGGGTTTTAGGGGCAGGTGGAAATGTTTTTTGGTGGTTCATGTCATGACCACATGGGCAATGTGGGCATGACATGTGGTTTTCTCATGTTGTGGCCACTCATAAAAAGTGGGCATGACATTCAGCTTTCTCATCTTTTCTTTCTGGAGTGTTTGACTTCCATCACACTAGAGCATTTAAAGGTCTTGATTCTTCTTCTTTTGGTTTTTGCCTTGCTTGATTGTTCATCAGATATTCTCTCTGAATGCTCATATTCCATAGATAATTCTTTGAATGTCCCAAACCTGTCTTCTTTGAGATCTTTTGGTTTATTCAATAGTTCATTAGCTAATTCAGTCAGGGTATCTTCTGTAACTTCATACCCTAATGTAGGAACTCATGCAGTTCTTGATTCCACAGCTTCCATGAAGCATTTGTCTTTATTCATCATGAATACAATGTCCTTTTCCTATTTATCACTACCTTTTTAGGTATCCGAACCCTACATAACATTTTCTTTTGAAAGTTCATGAAGTATCCCCTTAAGATTTCATTCTGTCTGTCTACATTTCCCAAAATTTGCAGGTGATTCCTTATTTGAGTTGATACTGGTGTGTGATCAGACCAGACAATGCTTCCCAAGCTGGGTAGCTCTCTCAGGAAGTAAAAGAGTAGACATGTAATCAAAGTTCCATATTTGAAGGGGTAATTTGTCTCTTTTGTTCTTTTCAAGTTCTCCATTAATTCACTCTGGAGCAATTCACATAGGTTATAATCCGTATTATTTTTGACCATGTCATAAGCTGTGTATATAGTTGGTGTAGACACAAAATGTTTTGAGTGGGAAAAATATACTTTGTATCCAATACTCATTGATGCAAATCTGACAGCTAGATCCTTAATATCATTTACAGTGAGAGCTTTCTTATCAAATTTGGCTTTTGTTAGTTGCATTACTAAATTGTTCTCTATCTTCTTTTCACATGGGATTATTCCAGAGGAACTCATACCAATTACAACTTTGATAGCTACTTTAGTTATCATATATGGTTCATCGAGCCACAAAAACTCATCATGAATCTTGCTTAGAATGAACTTAACCCATGTATCATTCGGGATCACAAGAAAATCCAACGAGGTGTCCAATTTCTTTTCTCCTAGGACTTTATATTCATCTTCCAACTCAACATCAATAGTAGTTAGTTCATCCAAGTATAAATTTCCAAGATTCATGTGATCATATTCCTCTAAGTTGGTATGAATATATGTCCTAATATCTTGCATGTGCATAATTCCATGAGGAGTAATTGAGAATGCCCCTACAAGATCATTTTCCAGTGATTTGAAGAAATATTTCTTGAACTTGGGGTAGGGCTTTTCCATTATCTCAATTAATTAGGGATTAAATATTTTCTAGAATAATTTAAACCACATAGAAAGTTTTTCAAGCTGTAAATACCTTTTCTGCCAAATTAGGGTTTTTCTTCGCTTGAGGTCGACTTGATTTGAATTGCTTTAGAAAACTCTGCAGGTACTTGGATTCTACTTTTAATTCTCTTGGATGCTTGAAAGGTTGAATACAAAGTGAATTAGCTATCAAATGAGCTCCTTTTTATCTTCTGCAAGGATGACCTAGTCGTCATAAATGCCCCTATTAAAAAGCTGTCAAACACATCTCTGCAGAATGTAGTCTTATTAGGATTGCTTCACAATGTTTTGCGTTTGAACCTTTTTCACCAGAATTTCTTTCAAAGGATCTGACATATGAATCTTTACAATATATCTTTGTGCTGGATCTTAGTACAGACAATCTGGCTAGGGGATTAAGATTTTCATTGCAGCTCCCCCAGAGCCAGAGCTCACAAATTCACTTCCCAGAGGAAGTATCTACACGAGATGCTGGTGCAGATCCATCCTTGACTTCAATCACATCTTTCTTGATCCAGATCTTGCCCATTTCTTTCTTAGTTTCAATTGGATCAACTTTTTCCTTTCCCTTATCATTCATTTGCTCTGTTTTCCTTTCTTTAGCATAGTAGTTTCTTTTCACAATCTTGCTTCTATAAAATTTTGCCATATGACCAAGTTTGTTGTAATTGTAGCACACATCACTTCCCTGTCCTTGATTCCTTCCTCTAAATGAATTCATCCTTGATCTGCATTGATTATCCATGTGCCCAAATCTATTGTAAGAAAAACACTTTCCATTAAATTATTGAGTATTCCTTGCATTATAATAACTATTCCTTACCAGACTTCTGCATTCATTTGATCTATGACCAATTTTATTGCAATTGAAACATTGACCAGAGAATGATGGAACATTCTGATTTATTCTACTCCTACATTGAGTAGCTTTATGTCCAAACATTGCAATTAAAACAATAGCCATTGAAAGATGGGTACCTTTGAGCATTTCGCTATATGAATGAAGGTCTTCTAGGTCTTCTTCTTTGATTCCTGAACTGGTTGTCTTTGTTTTGCTTCAACACAGTGTATGCTTGATCTAAGTTTGAACTTTCTCCTTTCTCAAATCCCAAACCTTGCTTGTCGCTGGAACTCTTTTGACAATCAATCATCTCATCAAGTTTTGCAGAACTAATCTTGAACTTTTCTTCATAGCTCTTAGCTTTTTCCAAGTCTAATTTCAGGCTCACAACTTCTTTTTCAAGTTTGGCACATTCTTCTAACTTGCTTTTATCATCAAATTTAGATCTTCTTCTGTTTTAGCTCTTTCTATAACTTCCACTTTCAAATTATCCAGGGTTTCATTTGATGATATCAATTGTTCACTAACCTCTCTGTATTTTTCTTTAAATTTCTTGAATTGTTCTTTTAGCTTTAAAATGCATTCATCAGCTTCTTGTATATTATCCTTTAGATTGCTGATTTCTGCTTAAGATTTTTCAAGATCAATAAGAGTTGCTTCTAGTTCAACATTGTTTGAGAAATTTTCAAATCTCCTGGTTGTCATGAGTGAACTCTCCCAGATCTTCCTTAAGCTATTAGGCTTCTTCCAAGGAACCTTACTTTGATACCAATTGTTGAATATAAGGAATACTGAGAGGGGAGGTGAATCAGTATTCCACAAAACCACTTCTTAACAAGTTTATTAATCCAATTTCCAAAATCAATAACATGAGAGCAGAATAAGCATAAGAACAACAACCATAAAGACATAACACATGGACACCAGGATTTTTATGTGGAAAACCCAAAAAGGGAAAAACCACAATGAGTGTTAGCTCACAATATATTATGATAGCACAATACCGAATTACAAGAAGGCTCACTACCTTAGGGCTCACTGCCTAGGGCTCATTGCCCTATGAAGAAGTGCTCACTGTACAAAGGCTCACTGCCAAGAGAAAAGAAGATAGAAGAAGGATTGGCTCACTTCCAAGAAATGAACTGTTGTAAATGCATCTGTCATATGTTGGATCACAGTTCCATTGAAGGCTCAATATACAGATTCAAAGGTCTTCATCTATTCTACCCTACTTCTCAACTCAACTACATGTACTCTATTTTCTGCCATTATTTTCTTTTTCTGCTCTTCACTCTGCTCACAATCCTTCACACTTTGAATTCACACACACATCACATCTTTTTCATATTGCAATATCTTAATCTATCAAGTATTTATGTCCGCAACAAGATTCATTTCATAATCAAGTCGGCAAGCCAAACATGAAGCGTGTATACAATGTATTCTACCTTGTCGGCTTAATCATGTGTACAAACAGTAATGCGGACCAAACCAAACATATAATGATCTTCATATAGGTCAACACCAATCATACAACCACTTATATTTATTATTCAAACAATATATCTTCTCTGCATATGCATTTTACATGTCTGTCGACCTATCTCTTAAGAACATGCTTGGCCAATTCATCTGTCACATCAAAACTCTCACTGCGGACCACAAGAGACTCAAGGATTCATAACCAACATTCATTCTTGACCTCTTAGCATACTTTAAGAACTACAAGACAAAATATGCAACAACGAAGAAATGCGGACCCTTTTTCTCAGGCACTGTGTACTGTTCCTATCCTAGTTCTGTTCACTCAGAGTTAGACATTTCATAGTATGACTTCTGGAGGAATTCAGGTCTTGATCATTTGATCGTATCATCATCAAATAGCTATGAACAACATACCTGAGCTGCATGTAATGATCTTCTACTGCGGAAGCATACTGACCCAATCTCTATCACTTACTCTATATTCTATCCATAGTCATTTTAGCCTTCCAGACTAAAATTATTTTGTACCTTGTTGCCAAACCAAGTTGGTCTTGCAGAGAAATTTCTCTTTCTCATGCCAGTGGAATCCCTTTACCTTGTTGCCATCAATGACAACATAAAATCCTTCATCAGAGCAGTGTCTCTTGCCAACACCACTGACATTTTATTTTCTAGAATCTCATCTAGCACCACATATTTCTTTTTAGCCTATTCATGCTTCATTTCCTACAGCTGATCCTTATACATGACCTTCTCATTGAATATAACATCTCTACTCCTAATGAATTTTATGATTTTCATAATCCCATAACTGACGATCAAATTCATCTACTCCATATCCAATGAAGGTACATTTTTTAGACTTAGCCTCAAGCTTGGTTCTATTTTCAATATCAACATGAACAAAGGCTTCACAACCAAAGATTTTTAGAAATGAATAGTTTACCTTTTTACCTATCCATGCCTCCTCAGAATGCCACCATCCAAAATATTTAAAGGTCCCCTATTTATTAAATAAACAATGGTATGTACAACATGTGCCCAAAAGTCTAAGGGTAGTCCAACATGCAATCTCATGCTCCTTGCATGCTCCATAATGGTCCTGTTCATTCTCTCAAACACACCATTTTCTTGTGGGGTTCTAGGAACCATTTTCTGCCTACGGATTCCATTAAATGAACAATAATTTTCAAATTCTCTGCTGCAATACTCACCTCCATTATCAGATCTGAGACACTTCAACTTTTTTCCTGTCTCATTCCTAACCAAAGCTTTCCACCTTTTAAAAGTTTCAAATACTTCTAATTTTTGTTTTAGGAAATACACTCATGTTTTCCTAGTTGCATCATCAATAAAAGTAACATAATATCAAGAGCCACCAAGAGAAGATACCTGAGCTAGTCCCCATACATCTGAATGCACAAGCTCTAACTTCTCACTCTTCTTCTCTTTCCCAACTTTGAGAAATTAGACTCTTTTCTATTTTCCATAAACACAATTTTTGTAGAACTCCAAGTCAATCTATTTTAGACCTAGCAGCAACTTTCTAGAGTGAAGGATCTTCATCCCTTTCTCACTCATGTGCCCAAGTCTATGGTGCCACAATTCTATTTATGTCCCTGTAGCAAGTGCTATAACTATCTCAGTAGCAACTGTTTCTATAGAAGCTAAGGTAGAATAAGTATTACCAGTACACAAATACAATGTGCCTACCTTTTCACCTTTAGCTACTACTAATGCACCTTTAGTGACCTTCCAGATTTTGTCTGAAAAGTTAACTATGTAGCTTTCACCACCTAGTTGTCTTGCAGAAATTAAATTCCTTCTCAAATTTGGAACATGCCTTACCTCCTCTAGCAAACATTCATTTCCATTCTGCAACTTGATTGTTATCTTTCCTTTTCCAACAATATGATAGGGTTCATCATCACCCAAATATACCTATCCAAAATCACCTTGAACATAATCTACAAAATATTTCCTATGGGGTATGGCATGAAATGAAGCACCCTGAATCTATTACCTAGGAATCATTAGCATTTTCTTAACATAGAATTAAAGCATCATGTAATTTATTACTTGCAACATTAGCTTCCTTACTGTCATCATGTTGTCAGTCTCCTTGTTTGCCCTTTCGAGACCTATAATCCTTCTTCAAGTGTCCTGGCTTTCCACAGTGCTAGCAATCCATTCTTCCTCTAGATTTAGATCTGCCTTTCTTTGAATTCCCTTGTGACTTCCCACAATTTGTTGGGATTTTTCCTCTCTCCTTTGTTCTTCCCTTGTTCTCTACAGTCAAAGCATTACTCGATGTTGAACTCTCACCTATGCTTTTCCATCGCACTTCCTCGCTAAGGATAACACCAAAAACATCATCAAATTTCAAAGTATTTGAACCAGAGACATAGTTACTTACAGCCATTACCAATCTATTCCATCTTTCTAGCAAAGAACATAAAACAAAGAGAGCCCTCACCTCTTCATCAAACTTCACTTTTACATAAGTTAACTGACTACTAATCATATTAAACTCATGTAAATGATTTGTCACAGATCCACCTTCAATATTTTTTAGATTAAACAAATGCTTCATGATAAATACCTTATTTGAGGCTGAGGGTTTTGCATACAATTTAGCCAAAGTTTTCATCATACCATCTATTGTCTTCGCTTCTATTATATTGAATGCCACAGATGGTGCCAGGCACAAATAAATGCTTCCCAGTGCCTTTCTGTCTAGAAGTTCCCAAACCTTATTAGTCATTGCTGCCAGTTTCTTGGCTTTTCCTTCCAATGACCTCCATAAATCCTTCTGATAGAGATAATCCTCCATCTGTATCTTCCATAACTAATAGTTCTTCCTATCAAATTTATCTACCTTCAATTTACCCTCATCCTCCGTTGCTCCCACTTAACCGTGAGACCTTCCTATAGATGATAATCGAACACAACCCACTCTTATACCAGTTGTTAGGGTTCAGGTATATTGGAGGAATAAACATTAACAATTATATGCAGGTTAAATTACAATAATGCCTCAATTGGCTTTGATTTTATCTTCTTAGTTGAACAATATCATTCATTCTCCTACCTCTTCCCCCTAGTGGTTGTGTCATTCTTACAATCCACCTAGGTGTCTCAAAGAGGGAGAATATGTCATAGAGAAAAGAAAAATGAATACCCTTGTCATTTAATTGGGTAGGTTTTTGGAGATGAATTTTTGTAGAATCGATATGCCACTCTTGATGAGTTAGATATTGATGATATGACTCTTGACTCCTATCAATGAATTTTCTCTCCTTGAATGTTCAAGCTCTTATGGACCTCCCCAGAAAATACTCTATGAGAGACATTCAACAACAATTTTCAAGTTTGGATGTTCTCTATTTGCAAGAAGTTAAAATTACTAGTTTTTGTCTTTTTGCTACTTGTGTTATTTGGCCAGCTAGTCTTTTTTGTGTAGCAATTATAATGCAGATTATGGAGGAGTCATCACTTTTCTCTCTCCTAGGTGGCTTCCACATTTAGTTGATAATGGATGTGATACCACTAACAAATTTCTATGATCACTTTAACATTAACAATCATTCTTTTGGAGTTATGAATGTTTACGCCTCTAATAATGTTGTTGAAAGATCTTCCCTTTGATGCTAGATTATTGATTCAATGTCTACCACCACTTGGGTTCTATTTGGAGACTTTAATATGGTTGAGATGGTGTTTGATAAAGATGACTCTTCCCATGCACTGAACAATTGGCAAAAGGGAAGCTTGGTATTTCATGTGCAATAAAGTAGGACTTTTTGATCCCAACATGGGTTGCTACCACAATCATTCCCATTGGTATATGTGGAGCAATTTCTAGGTTGGGTTTGACAAAGTATACAAATGGCTTGATCATGCTATGATTTTAGCATAATCTTTCTTTTCATTTTTCAACTATTTTCCCCTTCTGGTGGAGCATTTTCCAAGTATTGTCCTTTCTGATCATTCTCACATTCGATTTACATTGAATGGTAACTTGCTAAACCCAAGACCAACAAGACTTAGTTTTTCCCAACACATCCTTACTGAATCATCAGCCCATGTTGGCCCACATTTGACGTGTCTAGAACCTTGATCCTTGGCCTACTCAACAAATAGGTTGGATTGAGTGGTGGAATATTGCTATCAAATGTACCTCTTATTTCCTTTGAATTTATGGCCACCATCTAGCACATTTTCATCACCGCTCATATGAAGCCACCACCTTAAATCTCTGCCAAGCCATTGCTACACTAGAATTTCCTCCTCTTTGTAGTTGCAGGTGGTCAAGCTTTATCACCAAAAGTAAATTGCTGATAGTCATACAGCTAGAGGCACTCAAAATAAAGCTCATCTGCATTGTCTCAAAGTGGGAGATTAAGCCTCTAAATAATCTTTCCAAGCTCTTCATGCTCACCACACTTCCTAGGCCATTAAAAATAAAAGATGACCATCAACTCCTAATGAACTTCTTGATATCCTTCAGGCTTTTGTTCATCATTATGAGCAAGTGTTTAAAGCTCAAGAGAATTCTCCTGAGCAAGACTATGCTTTGCAACAATGCCTCAGGGTTGTCTCTTATTAGCTTTCTCAATTTTAGCGAGTTTTTTGTGATAAACTACTCACTCTTACTGATCTCTATGAACATGTCTTTTCTATGGCCAATGACAAAGCTCCTAGATATGATGGATTTCCAAGTGTGAATTCTACAAGATTCTCTAGGTGGTGGTTAGAGAGGATCTGCATAACGTATATCTTGAATCCTTCCATTCTAATTCCTTAGGAAAAATTATAAACAAAGGAACTATTAAGGTCATACCTAAGTCTAGAGATCTAGAGGATATCTACAACTAGAGATTGATTTCTCTACTCAATGTCTCCTACAAGATCATTGCTAAGGCTCATACTTTGAATTTGTGCCATCTTCTTCCATAGATTATGCATCCTAAACAAATTGGCTTCATTAAGTCTAGGTATATTTTGGACAATATTATTATAGTCTAGGAAGGTATGAAATGGACCCAAAGATCACAACAACAAGCTATGTAAATCAAGATTGCCTTTGCTAAAGCCTATGACTACATTGAGTGGCCTTTTAACCTTGCCATACTTTAAGCTTTAGGATTTATCCCTCACTTTGTGTAATATGTTTGCATGCTCTTTTTAGATTGCTTTGCTTGTCTCACTATCAATGGCTATCAATCTAATGCCTATGGGATTTTTAGGTCTATCCATCAAGGATGCCCTTTAGCCCCTGCTCTTTATGTGCTTACTACTAAGGGGTTTGGATATCTTCTAGCCAATTTTGTTTCCCATAATTTGGTCAAAGGCATTTCTTTGCCAAATTCCTCAATTCAAATAGTGAATGGACATTTTGTTGATGATTCTTTTCTTACTCTTTTGGAAGACAAAGGTAACATCAAACAAGCCCTACATTGTCTAGATATTTTCTATAAGGCATTAGAGTCTAGCATTTAATGGTAGAAAACTCATTTCTATAGGCAATCTTTCTCACCTAAGCCTCCCTAGCTTGACACTTTTGGGTGGAGATAGATTGAGCATGGAATTTTATTTTATTTTTGGGCATTATTTTTGCCTTTCAAGCCTCCACATCCTCTTTATGGCAAGCTATTATCTCCAAAATTGAAAAGAAGTTGGCTTACTAGATTACCAAGCCTCTCTCTAGCAAAAAATTCTAAGTGTGCTCAAAGATCTTGGTGCTACGCATGCCTACTATTCTTCCTATTGGGTTCCTTTTAAAGCTTCATACCAAAAGATTGAAGATCTTCTTAAGGATTTTCTTTGGGCCTCCTTTGAAAATCAGAGGTTTACATCATGAGGCTTGGGAGTTTTATTAGCTCCCACATGACTCTAGAGGGTTGGGTTTGATTTCCATTCAAAGGAAATGATTAGCCTTGTGTACCAAATGGATTATCCAATCTCTTGAAGGCAATGAGGTTTGGAAAATCTTGGTGTGTCATTGCATCTCTATAGGTGTTCCTTATGGGAGACATACTTGGAAGGGGATTGGCTTTCACACCCTTCTTATCATAAGGAGCTTGTCCAGATTCATTATATTTTTATGATTTAGAGATCTTGGGAAGCCATCAAACCCTAGTTGGTCTAGAATGGAAATGACTCTTGCATAGGGATTTCTACTAATCAACAATCTATATGGTGGTCTTTCATCTCTTGTCAAGATTGTCCTCTAGCCAAGACTCCATGTGTCCATGCTTTGAGATTTTTCAAGAAGGCATTCAAGACCCTTCTAGATATTTTTTCCAAAAGCCTAGGAATTTTCTTATTTGGCCTAAAGCCAAATTTAAGTTTCAGTTGTCCATCCAGAACCTCAAAACCTTCCAGTTTGTTATTGATTTTGTGCCATCAAATATAATTCACAAGATTGGGGTTTGTTGTTTCAATCCCTAGTGGAAAGATTGGAAATGGTATCCCAACACACCATTTCACAATTACAAGCCTCATAAGGGCTATTCTTTTCTTTGTTTGAATTTGCTTATGGTGGCTATTTTAAACCAAAGATGGTTATTGCAATCCTCTTTGAGCGCTTGGTAGTGTAGGTTCCAAACTATTTGGCTAGCCATTTGATAGGATGTCGTGAGGTCCTAACACTTTAGTTGAAATATGTCAATTATGTCAACCGGGTAGTGTCCAAGGCAATTTGCAATAGGGAATGAATTGAGACATCTCATCTTAGCAATAGTTTTCTAAATTTATGAACAAGCTTTATCAAAATGAATCTAAACTAGAAAGCATATAACCCTTAATCTAGAAAGCATTTGAATCTTAAATCTAGAAAACATATAAACTAACTAGAAGTCACACATGCATTTATAACTATGAATTTTAAAAATAAAGACAATTAACTATTAACTGAAAGAAAATCAAACTTGAGCTAACAACTGATAACGGATTTCATGGACAAAATAGATGCTTTGGAAACACTAACATAACAACAAAACTTAAAGATTTTTATCTCAGACGCAATATTCAACAGGAACACACAACAATGTTGAAACAAAAAGTTACATTAATCTAAACAAAAACATTTACTAAACAGATTTGAACAACATAGTTGCATAACAATAAAACACTTATCTATGTTATATCCTTCTAGTGGCCAGCACTTAGAAGTTTTCCTTATCGATTCAAATCACATGCATTAGCTTCAACAGATCCAAAATAACTCCATTCTCATTTGTATTCCCATTGCTCAGAATATATTACTCAGAATAAACTTAGTTGTTTTCTTTCATAGAAAATTATCACAGAACATAATAGCTAAACATTACTTTTTGTATTGTATATTAGAACATAACATAACATAACATAACACAACATAACTGTTTTTGAGATTACTCATAACTATACCATCAAAATCCTAAATTTTAGGTGACACATAACTGCCACTTGAAGAAGTCTTCAACATAAAAATAGACTTTTAACTAAACAAGATGTCTATTAGATTCAACACAGTAAAAGCTCCTAGTGGAGTCATAAAATGTCTTAAGTATCTTTAACAGAAAATAAAAAATTGTTGACCAAGTCTTTGATTATGTATTCCTAGATTTCTGATGCCTTGAGATTCTGACACTGCTAACTTCAGTTGCTTTTAAGTTCCACTAGGCACTTCATAGAAACCTACATTAATACACAAACCTTTACACACGATCATGTCAATATTAGTGGAAAACTTCAATCAATTAGAAAACAAGATTTGTACATCATTCTATAAAAAATAAATAAATGTTGCTCATAAAATTAGTAAATTGGCATGGTTTGGGTAATTTGGGTGACATAGAAAGGGTTATATGATTTATTATGAAATGAGGTTAATTATACCTCATCACCATTCTAGAGCTGAAGCTTGCTCATTTGGTGTATTCTTTTCCAAGGCCTTCCAATTAGCTCCAGATTAACTTATATTGGGATCAAGGATCCTCAATTCCCATTTTGTGGTCATCAAGAAACTCTCAAGCACCTCTAGTTTTTTCCTAGAGCTTAGGCTACTTGGACTTAGATTCATGATTATTTTGACCCTTTTAGCTTGAGCTATTCTCATGGCATTAGGTTTTGTTAGGGGATTGGCCTAGAATCCCCTCTAGTTATACCCAGATTTGGCATGCTTTTAGGGTGGAAATTATTTTTAGCATATGGAAGGACATGAATTCTGCTTTATTTTTTGGATGTTCAATTGACAATAATTCCTCTTTACACTAAGGCTATGATTTGTTCTAATGTGATTATGTAGATCCAGGTGCAAGCCAACAAGGTTGCACTTGGGGTGGCACATCTTCAGGTGCTCTTGGATCATTGGGGTAATTCCCCATGCAATGTTGCTAGAGTCCCTTTGACTCTTGCCTCTAGCTCAGACCATTCTCCACCTTGTGGGCATCATTGGAGGCATAGCCACTCTACTCATAGTGAACATGATTCACACTCTCATACCTCTCAACCTCCTATAAGAAGATCTAGGGACCAGTCTTAGAGAGGATGGTCTCAGCCTACTCATCATCACTTTACATCTCCTTAGGCTCCTAGCCATGGGTTAAGTGGCTAGCTAGACTTTGGCAAATTCCTCAACCTTGATCTTGCTATATTGCCTGTTCATGACACTCAACCTCTAGATGAAGACAAAATAGATAAAGATAGCAATGTTGGTTAGGAGCCTCTCATGGATACTCTTGATCTCACTAGTATTTGGGGTAAACCAAATAACTAGGACCCTCCTCCTCCTCCTCCTCCTACTAGTGCTTTAGCTCTTACTGTGTAGTGGCATGTTATTGTATTTTATTTTGGGTTGTATCCCTTTTTTTAACTTTGGGGTCTAACTTCTTCCACCCACCCCTTTTTTGTGAATACGTGTAATATTATTTTATAAATAGTAATACAAACACTTATTCATTTAAAAAATACTATAATATAATTCTATTAGGACATGACAATTTTATAATAGCTCAAACTTAATATATATAATTAAAATTAAAGCATAACACCTCACTAAAAGAGAATTAAAATACTCTATTGATTTTAAAAAGAGAATAAATTAGTTTTCAAAGAGAGAATTGTATTTTTAAATTTTATATATGCACTCTATTAATTTATAAGTATTAACTATAGTTTAATAGTAAGAAGAAATTAAATACTTTTAGGTTTACCATAATTATTAAAATTAGTCTAAATTAATATTATTACTTATTATAATATTAAAAACTATTAAAATAATAGTACACTATTGAAATTATATAATTTACCAATAAATAAGTTTGCAAAAACAATTATTTCTACTTCTAAATAATTTTTATTAATATATTATCTACAAATAATTCAAAATAAAGCTTTTTTATATTGATTTTTATGAGAGTGATTGATTCACACCACCAAGCACTGGGTGAGTCCATAATCTCTAAAGGTAGAATGTTGTTTAAGGTTCTTCGACTATTGTTGTGTCACGCCTTCAAGGATTCTCAAAATGAGAAAGCTCCCAAGGTCCCCACTTACAATGTTCATTCTCTTGCACTTGTTAATGCACCAAATCTAGTTTTGGTTTCTATTTTGGAAATGATGTTTATAGCTCTTTGACTATTGTTGTGCCACACCTCTAGGAATTCTCAAAATGACAAAACTCCTAAGCTCCCCATTGACAATATTCACTCTCCTGCACTTGTCAATGCACCAACTCTAGTCTTAGTTTCTATTTTGGTTTCAGTTCTAGTTGTTGCTCATGTTCTTATTGAAGATGGTTATAGCTCCAATAGAAGTACTTAGTTTATAATCCAATGAGTATACTATGCTAGTCTAGTAAATGTAATCCCTTATTTTTGGTCTTTTTCACTATAATCTATGTTAGTGTGGAGTATGGCATTACCATATTTGTGGCATTAAAGTGATACAACTCATGGATTTTCCTTTTTTAAATCTATGAGTAATGATGTAAAAGTTTTAATATAATATAATATAATCTATATGTGGACCCCCACCTTTTATCCATTAAAATTTTGATTAAAATAACAATAAATGTAAACAAGTGCCACGTAGTGGCGAGTACCTGTCTTTGTAGTATTGTAATAGTAGTATTTGTTGTCTAGTTGCTAGGTGAGCCATGGCATAGTGATTTAAAGGAAGGTTTTAGCTAATAGTTTAGGATCAACGGTGTAAGATCCCTAACCAAATCTTCCTTGAATTTTTTTATTTTTAATGGTTTGACATTTTGTCAAACACTTTGCATGAAGTCTGATTTTGTTTCTCTGAATATGTTTATTTTGTAACAATAGATGTATATGATAAAATAATGCTAATATATCATGTACAATTGAAATAGTGATGGAACAATACATCAAACAATTGACAAACACAAGAGTAATTCATATATGCCTTTATTTTAATCAATCCCAATGAAAACATACATCAACAGGAGTTGTTACAAAGTGCCTAGAATTCTGATTTATCATATCAACAATATACAAATGGATACATACCAATTATTCTCACTCCAAACATGTAGATGATAATGTATATTAGTCATATATCATAGAAAATGCATCCTAGAGAGGGTGATTTGTATCATGTAATGGCATTTTAACCTCTCCTAGGGTGGTGACTTCTTCCCAAATGGCAATGACTTCCCTGGAAACCTTCCATGCCACCTCTAATATGGATCTACCTACTATAAGGAATGGCGGTAGCTCACAAGGAATGGGTAATGACTCACAAAATGGATCCAAAAATACCCTAAAATGCAAATCACACATGCTCCATGAAGGCATCCAGCTTTGGCATTAATCTCTTAACAAAAATCAGTCCAAACCCTCTATTTGCAGCATTGTAATAAACCCTCCAAGTCTAATATAAAATTTGAACCAAACCTACAATAAAATCTAAATATAAAATCTCAATCACCAAAATTGTATTTGGCCACAAATCTCACAATTTTGGCAAATAAACTCCTCCAACACTGATCTACATAAATATATCCACTTGAAGCTCAATCAAATCCTCCAAAATCATCTATGAAGCACAAATGTGAATCCTGGAATGAATCCACCTTAAGATGGAATTGGGTTTTCATCCAATCCACCAATATTCTAAGGGTTATCGTCTTAGGAATATGTTGAACCTATAGTTGCAGCTCACAAGGAAAACCTTCAATGAAAATAATAAGCCAAAGATGATCAAATGACTTGCCTTCACCTCTTTTTAAAGTCACAAGTGAATCTTTTTTTTTCTGACAAAGCTTCACTTTTTATTTTATTTTATGTTTTCCTTCTCAAAAGTGACTTATTTTATAATTTCTCAATAACTTATTAAAAAGTCACTTTTTAACAAATAAAAAGGCCCAACTAATTAATTAAATATAAATAACCCAAAAATGACTTAGGATTTTTTAACATTTAATTAATCAAATTATTCCCTTATAACTCCCAACTTAGCCTATGGGAATAAAAATAGGCTAATGGACCTTGCTGGATGATCACTCAAAAAATGGGGACATTACAAATCCTCCCCACTCAAAGATTACTTGTCCTCAAGTAATCACAACTCAAACAACTCCTGCATACAATCATGGAGATTCCAGGATACCAAACTAATTTGAAGAATGCTCCACCAAGTTTTCGCTGCTCCACTTTGATACCATTACAAATTACAAATTCATTATACCGTGAAGCAATCCTATCAATCAAGTGTATTCCTAGATTCCATATTTCCATATCATCGTATACACTCAAAATAAAAAGAGGAACATCTCTCATAAAATCACTGACAATAATCACATATATCCCCTCAAGGTTACTAGTACAAATGATGACAATAGTGTTAAGACTAAAAATTAGATTTATAATTACCGTGGGAATGCTTCTACTGTCATAAATTGATATGATCTCATCAACACTCCATCTCCAAATGCTATAGTGACAGTCTCGTGCACACAAGTCCATGCAATCAACTTCATGCCTTGGATTATAGTCTAGCTGAAACCCAAAATCCATGTGCATATACCTCTCAAAAGGTTCATCCTGCAAATGCTCTACCATCATAATTTCTTCCCTGAGAAGTATTGAAGATCGATGAACAAATTGACCTAGTTGTTGCCTAAAAACTTGCTTTTCATGATCCATGTGAATAATTTTTTCCATAATCTTCGGTAGGTGTTGTTTTTCTTGAGTGGCTAACAAATTGACTTCCTTAGCCTTGCTTAGCCATTCTTTGCACATGTTTTGGGTCCTCACAACATCCTCTATGCCATGAGTTTCAAAATTAGCTTGTATGTAGCTTGGATCTACAAATGCTATCTCATGCTTAGCTATCAAATCTTGAATATCAACAAGATAGTGCTTCTTACCAATGTCATCCACATAGAACTTATCTATCACCTTATAATTAAAAAAATCATGTGAAGATAATGGAATGTTGTTTACAATCATAGTATCAACATTTTCTTCATACCTTTTGATGGTGTCTTCATAGATCTCATCCACATCTTCTTCAATTTCTGAATGCTCATCATTATTGGCTGATCCAAAATGTTCATGCACAACTTTCTCTTCTGTAACCACAAATTGAGCCTTCAAGTTTTACAATGCTAAAGGCCTTTGATCAAATTCATCAAAGTAACTTTGTTCATCACATAACAAATTTTTAGTATTGCCTTTATATGCATGAACAATATCACCTTCAAAGTCAGCCAACTCACTAATTGATTCCTTGAAACTATTATGTAGAGATGGTGAGACAACACTATTCTCAAGTAATGGATCATCAAGAGAATACATACCTTCATATGGTTGATCAATAACTGATGATTTGACAAACTCCATATCAACATATGCTTCAATCTTGCCATTGTCATGAAGACTTATGTACTCCTCACTTGTGGATGCATGAAGTGATTTTTCTTTGTCCATATCATCAATCTGCTGAAATAAACCTGTGATCATTGGTTCATCTTATTTATTCTTGCATTGGTGGCTAGGCTCCCAAGTTTTTTTGCATAAAAAACAAAGATTTATTCTTATGAGTTCATTCTTGTTGTCATCATTCTTCCTTATAATGGGAAAGTTCCTTTGTTGGCTCTAAGGTGATGCCTTGGAATGGTTTTTAGTCTTTGACACTTCTTCTTTCTCAATGATCTCTTGGACAACTTCTGATTTTTATTCTTCCTTTCCCATTTTTTTATTTAGTTATACAGTTTCATCTTGCTCGGATTCCCTTCTTCAAGTATTCCCAAAAAATTATCAAAAGAAATTTGATGCTTAAAGTCATCTAGTAATCCCTGGTATTCATCAACAATTTTTGTGACCTCTCTTTTCATTACTATCTCCTCATCCTCTTCCTTTTGTAAGAACCTTTGGAGACTTCTTATCATCTCATTTTGACTTTTTCTAAGAGATTAAAGCATCCTATTTTGATTTTCTCTAAGAGAGTCAAACTTTCCCATTTGAACCACTGCTAAAATTCACTGCTATAACTCTGAAATTTTTTGAATCACACAACCCAAACAAGCTAGCAAGATACTCTACTTTGATACCAATGTAAGATCCCTAACCAAATCTACCCTAAATTTTCTGATTTTTAATGGTTTGACATTTTGTTAAACACTTTGCATGAAGTATGATTTGGTTTTTTGAATATGTTTATTTTGTAACAATAGATGTATATGATAAAATAATGCTAATATCTCCTATACAATTGAAAGAAAATGATGGAACAATATATCAAACAATTGACAAACATAAGAGTAATTCAAATCTGCCTTTATTTTAAACAATGCCAATGAAAACATACATCAACAGGAGCTATTACAAAGTGCCCAGAATTCTGATTTCTCATATCAGCAATATACAAATGTATACATACCAATTATTCTCACTCCAATCATGCAAATGATAATACATATCAGTCATATATCATAGAAAATACATCCTAAAGAGGGTGATTTGCATCATAATGGCATTTTAACCCCTCCTAGGGTAGTGACTTCTTCCCAAATGGAAGTTACTTCCCTAAAAACCTTCCACACCACCTCTAATATGGATCAACCTGCTATAAGGAATGGTGGTGACTCACAATTAATGAACAACGACTCATAAAATGGATCTAAAAATACCCTAAAACGCTAATCACACATGCTCCATGAAGGTGTCCACCTTTGGCATCAATCTCTTAACAAAAATCAGTCCAAACCCTCTATTTGTAGCACTAGAATAAACCCTCCAAGTTTGATATAAAATATGAACCAAACTTACAATAAAATTTGAATATAAAATCTTAATCACCAAAATTGTATTTGGCCACAGATCTCACAATTTTGGCAAATAAACTCCTCCAACACCGATCTGCAGAAATATATCCTCTTGAAGCTTAATCAAATCCTCCAAAATCACCTATGAAGCACAAATGTGAATCCTAAAATGAATCCACCTCAAGATGGAATTGGGTTTTCATCCAATCCACCAATATTCTAAGGGTTATCATCCTAGGAATATGTTGAACCTATAGTTGCAACTCACAAGGAAAACCTTCAATGAAAATAACAAGCCAAGATGATCAAATGACTTGCCTTCACCTATTTTTAAAGTCACAAGTGAATCTTCTTTTTTGGCCAACAAAGCTTCACTTTTTATTTTATTTTATTTTATGTTTTTCTTCTCAAAAGTGACTTATTTTATAATTTATCTAACTTAATATAAAGTCACTTTTTAACAAATAGAAAGGCTCAGCTAATTAATTAAATATAAATAACCCAAAAATGACTAAGGATTATTTAACATTTAATTAATCAAACTATTCCCTTATAACTTCCAACTTAGCCTATGGGAATAAAAATAGGCTAATAGACCCCGCAGGATGATCACTCAGAAAATGGGGACATTACAAACAAATTCTTACAATTTGAATGTATCATGATTTTACTAGATCGGTGAAGATTATAGTTATTATGGTTGACCTTGACCCAAAGTTTGATTCTTACTAGCCATAATTGTGACTAGCATAGCTAAAGTTGGGTTTGTTCCTTAGAATAAATTATAATTGTTAAATATTAAGGAAGAATTTTTTGTCAAAGTACTAGTATAGGATGGCTTAATATTAGTACATAAAACAAAACTTGCATAAATAGAAGTGAACAATTAATTGTGAAATTTCTAATGACCATATTAAGTATAGTACATTATAATTAAAAATTTTTAAAAAAAAATATTGTAAAAAGCAAAAGTACAAAGAATAAATAGCCCTCCAAGAGCGGTTGTGAGAATGGGAACAACCCAGATACAAAGTAATCTAGGTTGTTCCCATTCTCACAACCGCTCTTGGAGGGCTATTTATTCTTTGTAATTTTTGCTTTTTACAATATTTTAAAACAACTTTAATTATAATGTACTATACTTAATATGGTCATTAGAAATTTCACAATTAATTGTTCACTTCTGTTTATGCAAGTTTTGTTTTATGTACTAATATTAAGCCATTCTATACTAGTACTTTGACAAAAAAATCTTTCTTAATATTTAACAATTATAATTTATTCTAAGGAACAAACCCAACTTTAGCTATGCTAGTCACAATTGTGGCTAGTAAGAATCAAACTTTGGGTCAAGGTTAACCATAATAATTATATCCTTTCTCTAAAGTATCCACTTGAGTCTATACACCTGCTTCTTTAATAATTATTTCCTAAGGGCTATGTTGAGGACTATGATCAAAAATATTTTCTTACCAACTAGTCTCCAACCTCACCCAATCCTCCTCTGAACATTTTATTTGTTGTCCTATGAGTCTATTTGAACCTTTTCCCCCTCAATAATGGTTTCCTCCCTTAGCTTTGACTGAATAACAGGTTGATCTATGATATCATTCTTTTGAAAATCAAAAAAATCCCTTTATTCCCTTTTTGAATCCAAATAATCTAATTGATTATTAGCTAAAACCTGAAAGATACAATTAGAAATCATCCTTTTTGGAATTGGTGGGTTCACTAGGTATTGAAAAGAAGGTTCCCCCTTAGAAGATACATCAGAAGTGATTGCAAGATTTTTACCCATTTCTGGATCCGCACATGCTGACCCCAAATCTTCCATTTCTCTTTGATTGACAGTTTGGGGATCTTCAAAAAGGATTGCTTGCTTCCATGATCCTTTAGATGATTTTAAGGTTAGGAAATTAGGAAGTGGAAAAGAGGTATTCATTATGAAGCAAAAGCACACTTGCAACTCAGGGTTATTAAAATTTAACATATCATGCTTCTGAAAAAACCTAGCTTCCCAGCTAATAATCGAATGATCTTGAGATCTCTATATTCCAAGGGTAAATTATTAAGAGTAACCCAAAAAGGAATATAATTTAACTTTGCATTTACTAGATCAAAATTAGGTTCCCACTCTTGCATAAAAATTCCCTTACCATGAAAAAACCAGGGTTTATCATTCAAAACACCATCCCTAGATTCTTTATTTGAAAAGATTACAATAAAAAACCCTTGAATCTTATAAATAAAAATAATGTCTAAAACATTATCCCAATTATCTCTGACCCATATAATGAAATCCTCTCTTTCACAGTTAAAGTTCTAGATCTTACTAGTTATCCCTTTTGACTCAAGTCCTTTACATGAGGGTTGATTAATTCATTCGGAACTTGAATTTCCACCTCACAATTGTTGGCCAGGAGATCTTTTGCTTTGGATCCATTTTGCTCCTCTGAATGATCAGTCTTTATAACCTATATCTACCTTCTAGAAGCTATCGACAAAGAAAACCTACTTGCTCTATTGATTCTATTATGGGAATTAGTTCTTCCATATCTTCCTCTCTTTGTTTTCTCACCAACTCTCCTTGCTTTCGATCCTCCTCTCCTTTGATGCATGAATCCAAAATGCTTGGGAACATTGTTGAAGCCATCTAGAGTTTCTCTGTTCTGAAGCCACTGATAGTCATGAAACCCTAACTTTTGATCAACAATAATAAAATTCTTGACTTCTTTACCTTTGTTTTTCTACATAGAATTTTAGCTAACTACTTCTGCAAACAAACTTTTTTGAGACCGTAACAATCTCCTAACAACTTCTGCATAATTTTGCTGCCCTGCCATCACCTTACTCTAGGATTAATTTTTTTCTTGAAATCAATAAAATATGATCTTGGATGAGAAATTCAAGTAGCTACGTTGAAAATTTGAAGATGTGACAAGAACAAGATTAGTAGTGCTCGAAATCTAGTTTCAAAACTACCATTTTTTTAAACAATGGTGGAGATTAAGAGGGTCAAATAAGGGAGTACACAAAGTGCTCTTGTTTTGTTAGAAAAATATAAAATAGAATTTTGTTTGCTCCCCCTAAAGTGTTGACTTTTTTAAGTATTTCACAAATTGCTTTAGTGGAAAATTAGCTAACATCATGTATTTTATGCTTGATTTTTTTGCTAATTTTAATGAATATATTATTTTTAATGAATTTTTCAAAGTAGACACATCCTGAAAAATAAAAAATTGAGCATCCTACTCCCTTAATTTTTTGATGTGTATAGAATAGAGCCTAGAATGTAAAAATGTAATTTGTTTCAAATTTGGATGAGTGGATAAAAAATGACACCAAAAACACTATACATAGGTTTTCGGTAAAAAAGAAGACACTAGCAAAAAAATTGAAGATGGAAACCTTAATGTTTTTAGATTTTTTTAAAAAATTACATGGTTAGAAAGATAACATAGAGATTTATCTCATAGTGGTGTTGTTTTTGTAATTTTGTCAAAAAATTCATGAACCTGATGGAGAGCACACTCAACATCTGTTCATTTTTGTATTTTGTAAAACATGTCATTGGCACCCAATTGAATGTCCAACCCTTAGGGTTGGTAAATTCAAAATTGTACCCAACCTAATAAAGATATTTGATATGTTAAAATTGGAACGTCAGCATGTTATAACATGCTTGCATTCTAAAAATGAGTACAAACCATAACATGTGCATGTGATAACACACATATTGTGTTTTCCAAAATGTGAGTGCGTTTTCGAATTTTTTGAGTTGTCCCACTTTTTGGTTCCCCAACTTCCTACAATTACACTATATGAAGCTGAGAGTTGCCTCTTGATTCCCCTTTGTTCACAAAAATTTAAAAAATTGTCTAAGGCATACTCCCCCCATTATTTGATCTTAGCATTTTAATTTTTTTTATCACATTCATTCTTGATTTGGTGTACAAACACATTGAAAACATCAAATGCTTTAGACGTGTTCTTCAAAAAGTAAAGCACTTCTTTCAAGTGAATTCATTGATGAATTCCATGAAATAATAAGATTTCCATGTGGAAATTATTTTCATTGGTTTACAAAGATTATAATGAACCAACTCCAACTTCTTGGAGGCTCTTTATATTTTTCCAAACTAAAATTTTTCTCTAGGTTATTTCCCCATAACACATGCTTCATAGAAGCACTTCTTTGTAATGATGGGTGGAAGATCATAAACTATATTTTGATTAAACATTTTTGGGTAAATGCAAGAAGATGAGTCCACTTTTCATGGAAGTCACACGGGAAAAAATAATCCTGATAGAAATGGGAGCCCATATTTTCAAAATAATGGGCAACCGTTTAGGAACAAACACCCAAGCCTAAATGGGAGCCCATATGGAATGGGTACCCATTTAGGATCAACCAATCGAACCTAAATAGGTGCTCATTAGGAATGAGTACCCGTTCATGAAATGTATTTATTTATTTATTTTCCCGCGAGTTCATTTTTCCTGTTTGAATGGTGGAACCAAATGGAAAAAGGATAGCAGAATGGGTACCCACATCCACTTAGCTGCCCAACATGGCTTCACAACCTCCTACCTTCATGAGAGTGGTCTCTGAGTGTTTCCCCTATAAGTGGTTTTCTATTTAAATCCTATGTTTTTTTGGTGTTTTTTACTCTTTTTTAATTTATATTTAGTTTTGAAACCTAAAATTGTAAGATAGATTTTATTCAATAAAAACTAAAACCTTAGGATGTAGTATAAACCCTAAGACCTTTAAATTTGAATTTGTGAACCCAAAATTAAGCATTTAGGGTTTGTAACCTGTCAATGAAAACCTTAGGATAGGTTTAAACATGAAACAAACTTAAATAAAAGAAAATAGTAGTTATTAGGGCTAACTTTGTGAACATATAGTAGTTACATGAAATAAATAGTAGGACCTCTATTTTTTAGAAATGTGATACAGAATCTTAGTGTATTTTTAATTTGTAGGTAATAAAAGTGTTTTGAGTACTATTTAATTTAGTATATTACTATGTGTTCATATTAGTTGATCAATTTTAAGATTTTATTTATGAACTTTGTTAGTTCTTGTTCAAGGTCCTACATGTTCAAAATTTAACCCCTAATCCAACACCCTAAACCCTAAACCCTAAACTTAGAACTATTGATTGAAAACCATAACTCAGAACTACAAACCTTCAAACTTTAAACTCTAACTCAAAACCCTAATCCCTCAAACTTAAATGCTAATATTGAGATTTCAAACCCTCAACATCGAACACATTCATACAAAACCTCAAACATTGTACATGAAATTAGAACCCCCAACCCAAAACTTTCAAACTTGAACCCTAAAATTACATCCCCAAACCAAGACCTTAAACATGGAATCCCTAATCCTGACAGGCTAACTCGAAATGCCAAACATTGAAAAATATGAACCATAAGCTCAAAACCTCAAACCCAAATCCCTCAATCTTGAATCATAAACATTGAACCCACTTATATAAAACCTAAAACTTGGTACATTAACTTAGAATCTCTAACCCCAAACCTTCAATTTCTTGAACACTAAACTCACATCTCCAAATCAAATAGTCAAACATGGACCCTAAACTTGAAACCCATAATACCAAAATCTAACTCAAAATACTAAACATTAAAAATAAAATTAACCCTATGCTCATAACTACAAACCACGAACCCTTAACATTAGAAGCCACTCATACAAAACCCAAACTTGGTGCTTAAAATCAAAACCCCAACCATAAAGGTCTTCAAACTTTAACCCTAAACTCACATCTTGAAACCAAATCATTAAACATGAACCCTAAACTTGGAACCCCTAACCCTGAACCCTAAATCAAAATCCCAAACATTTAAAAAACATAAACCCTCACATTTTGGTCCTACCTAAGCCATTGAGAACCATTAAATGTGGCCCAATGAGGATCTCCATGCAACACATAAGTTAAATTCCGCCAGGTAATGTATTGAAATGATCCATCACATATTATATAAATGTAACTATCATACAACCAATGAAATTTAGATAACTAGTGGCAATGGTGAGAAAGATCTAATGGTCATTGCTCAATCATTTGCCAGGAGTACTTTAACTATCAAGACCTAAAACTTGGTGCTTAAAATCAAAACCCCAACCATAAAGGTCTTCCAACTTGAACCCTAAACTCATATCTTGAAACCAAACCATTAAACATGAACCCTAAAGTTGGAATCCCTAATCCCAGAACCCTAACTCAAAATCCAAATTTGGTCCTAAACCTTCATAATTTGGTTTCATATCTCCTCAAAGACTATACTCCCTTGAGGGCCTAATGGGTGGTTGAGGAGAATCCTCCATTCATTCCCTATACTCCCTCTCAGAATCCTCCTCTATAACATCATACACATCCATGGCCTTGCCATCTACTAGCTACTACCTTGCATCTCCTACTACTACATATAGTGTATATATGGGTGTTGGTGTGAACAGGGTTATTACCTATTCAGTTTACCATTGTGTGGATAATTCATTTTATTTAACTATTTATTAGTTAAATAATATTCACACATCACACATAATTCACATGTTAAGTTGACTTAGTGAGTCTACTAGTTGTTTCTAGTTGTGTCTAGTTGTTGCTAGTAGTTGTTGATAGTTATCACCTTATCCTATAGTTGTCACATGTCATAGGATTAAGACACTTGTCACATGACTACAACATGTTACATTTCATCCTTGTCTTTATAAACAAGGCATATCATGTACATTGTAACAATATTTTGCATTCATTAATAGAATAAACTTATTTTCTCATTTAATCTCTCTCTTATGCTTTCATGAAGTCTTAGATCCTAGGTGGCTTCAATCATAGCCAACTCTAACATGGTATCAGAGCACATCAATCAGCTCTAACATAGTATCAGAGCTCTAGGAAGAATCACTTTGTGTTAGTCATTTTTTTGAGAGATATTGAGTGCAAATCATGGTGGATCTTGATAGTTGAGTATGCTCTTCTCTTGCATTGAATGACGACCTAGAGAATCAGAAAGACTTGATAAAAATACCAGATTTGTGAGGGTTTCCTCTTTGCGCCTTGTATTGTAGGTTTCAACTAGCATAGGCAAGAAATAAAAAAAATAAGGATTTCAAGAACAATGAGCAAGCAAAGGAGTCAAATAATTCACCTAGTCCTCATCCTCTTCTAAGAATGAGAGACCAAAGTGTGCATATTGGAAGAAACTAGGACATGATGAGTAAAAGTGTTATGAGAAGAAAATTGATGAGTTGACTCACATTATTCAAAAGCACAATATTAACTTTCTAGATAATCCATGTCACCTGGTACATCTTCTTCTTCGACACCATCATCATCTACACAGACAGGGACAACAAGCATTACTAATATGATAAACAAAGGAAAAGGACAAGTACTATTTGCTTTTGGATATTTGATTGTACATATGTGATAGAAGTAGTCCTTGGGGGGTCATGTTGAGTCCTCCTACTATCACTTCTTTCACTTTCATATTTTATGCATTCTCACTTTTGGAGAGGAGTTTTGTCCCATTAGGTTTTCTCCTTTTCTCCACTTGAGATTTGTTTGTACATGGGTACCTAACATGGCCTAGTAGCTAGGACCCATCATCCATATTCATCCATCATTTCATCCTTGCTTTAGTCAGCTACTCCCTAAGTTGCACTTAAGGGGGGGTGTTGGTGGGAATAGGGTTATTACCTATCCTATTTACGCTTGTGTGAATAATTCATATTATTTAACTATTTATTAGTTAAATAATATTCACACACCACACATAATTTATGTTGCACATATGTTACCTAAGGTTGTCACTGGTGTGGTTGTCATTGATGTCAACACTCAATTTGGGCTGTCATTGATGCTTATGTTGATGATGTACTATGACAATGTGCTAACAGTGATGTTGCTGATGTTCATGGTTGGATTTCATGTCTTTTTTTAATGTCAATTAAAGTTGCATTGAGTATGTTTGTTGGCAGAAGAGATGATATCATGATGATATATTAAGATGGGAATTAGAAGTATTAAGATGAGGACTAGAAGTAATGTTGATGTTGGGGAGATGTTGCTGATGGTTTGTAGCATGTTGTATGCTCTATCCTATTGTTCCTAAGGAAGTATGTGTTGCTACAAGGAGGCTCAGGTCTCCAGATGTTAATGAAGGTTTCTGCTACAGGAAGTTGCTTTGAAGACTGATTGGGAGAATGCTCTACATTCCTCCACCTTTGAAGATATGGTCATGTGGTTCAGAAGTCAAGTTCAATGCGTTGTGAAGGTGGTACATTCAAAGTTTCATATCATTTATCCCTTTGTAGAGAAAGTTGTAAGTGACATAGTGTAGGATTGTATTGTTCAGTGGCTAGTTTTAGTTTTTGTTGGCTTGCGCCAACTTGTTTTTGTATGAAATGGTGAATTGGCTAATGGAGAATGATCCTAATGATCTTGTGATGTTTCTTGTTGCTCTGCAAGGTGTTTTATGGTTTCTCTAGAACATGATGTGGTCTGGAATGAAGGTGTTGCTAGGTTATGCTTTTGCCTGGCTAATTGAGGTATGTTGAAGGTGTGCGCCACAAAGTCTTTGTTGTGTGGAGTTCAAGGAGTGTTTGGAGATGTTGTATGGGTCATGCTGACTCATCTGGGAGAAGTCCAAGTAATGTTTAATCTTCCAAGAGCACCTCCAAGTTGTAATGTTTGGCATGCTACAAGCTTCATATTTTCTTGCTTAAGGCTGACCTATTTCAAATGTGTGAAGCATGTGGATGTTATTCTTTGAAGGCTGATGATGTGAAGGGTGTTTAGGACTTGGTTAAGCATGTGTTGGAATATGCAAGGTGTGTTCCTCCTCTTGGTGTTGCGTGTAGTTCATTTTAGGGCTTGCCCTCTACACATTTCATGTTGTTTGATCTTTGTCCAGCTTGTAATTGTAATATTCTTGTTGTCTTTAGCCGACATGTAATGTAATCAATACAATATCATGTATATATTGTAAACCTTGTTGATCTAGGTAAGGTGTGATTGTGAACGTAAGTGCAAGGAGTAAAATGTGGATGTGTAATGCATTATGATGTGCGACTGAAAGAGAAAGAGCAAAAGTAATAAATCTTGTTTGGATTCATCTTGAAGATATTTTTGAGACAAAAGGGAAGTGAAGAGTGTGCCTAACTGATTGCTTGAGGTAGTGAACCAAAGGTAAAACTTCTTGAAGGCTGAAAGCAGTGAGTTAGTAAGCTGCAGAGAAGATATTTGTAGAAGTTGTCAAAGCAGAAGAGCAATCATCAAAAGAGGAATGAAAAGGCAGAAATGCAATCATCAAAAGGAGTGAGCTTCATTGTTAGATTTAGACAGTAGAAGGATTGTCATGCTATAATATTTTCTAAATTTGTTCTTAGTTCAGGGAGTAGTTGCTTCCTTGGGTTGAAGCTCTAAAACAAATTCTGCAGGGAGTTGTAGCTTCCTTGGGAGTGACCCTAAAACCTTTCTACAAGGAGTAGTAGCTTCCTTGGGTTTTAGCCCTAAAACAAAGTTGTAACTGTGATTCTTCTGTGAGAATGGATTAAAATAGTAGCTCCTAGAAACTTTTCTCACCATGGTTTTTCCCCTTCGGGGTTTTCCACATATATCTGGTGTTATATGGTGTTGTGCATTGTGTTGATCTTTTATGTTGCTATTAATGCTATAAAGATTAAGGCTCAGGTTTCTCTGGAAGATTTGAGATTTGTTTGAATACTGATTCACGCCCCTCTCAGTATTCGGTGTGTTCAACAATTCACACATGTTAAGTTGACTTAGTGAGTCTACTAGATGTTATTAGTTGTGTCTAGTTGTTACTAGTTGTCATCTTATCCTATAGTTGTCACATGTCATAGGATTAAGACACTTATCACATGACTACAACATCCTACATCTCATCCTTGTCTTTATAAGAAAGACATCATGTACATTGTATCTCTTTTGCATTTATTGATATAATATCATTATTCTTTCATTTGATCTCTCTTGTGCTTTCATGAAGTCCTAGATCTTGGGTGGCTCCAATCATAGCCAACTCTAATAGTTTTGAGGTTCAAAGGTAAAGATGCACAACTGCAAGGTTTTGTTGACCCCGCCATGGCTGGTGACTTGGGAAAATGATGCTCTACCACCGATATGTTTTCACATTTGCAAGGGCAGCGATCAATTGGATTTCTAGATTTCAACAAGTGGTATCTCTCTCCACTATCGAAGTAGAATGCATTGCAATGATTGAAGGAGCTGAGGAGATGTTATGATTGCAACATTTATTAGATGAATTGGGTTGTAAACAACAAGTTTTCACTTTGTTTAGTGACAGTAATAGTGCTATTCATTTGGCAAAAAATCTAACCTTTCATTATCGCACTAAGCACATAGAGCTTTGGTACCATTTCATCTGGAGTGTTCTTGAAGAGTGAAAAGTCAAGTTGGAGAAGATACACACTAATTTCAATCCTATAGATGCTTTCACAAAACCTATTTTACAAGACAAGTTGGAGTTCTGTAGAGCTTCTCTTGGTTTGGTTATCAAGTGATAATGAGGTTGGAAAAGTGGGGGACAACTCTGTATATCGCAATGTGGTTTGGACTTCAAGTGGGAGATTGTTGGTTGTGAAGTCCAACCATCACTGCCTCTTTATCTTCCCCTTCTCATGACTCTTCATTCACCTTGAAGAGAACATTATATATTTTCATCTCAATCCCTTAGAATGATTGATGACACATTGTATTTTCACTGCTTCAAGTAATAAGAGTTATTGCCCTACTTTTCCCATGGACGTAGCAATACTTTGGTGAACCACATAACTTTTGGTGTCACTATACTTTGTTGTCTCTATTTGTGTAATTATTTGTTGTTCTATTTTTAGTTTGATCTTATAATCTACACTTTTAAGTCAATACATAAAAACAATTTTTTACTATTTCTTTACAATTTATATAGTATAATGTAAATATAAAAGGTTAAAAGATTTTTTTGGGATGCCTCTTTGTCATGACTGAACATGTTGAAAACACTTCTATTGTATTAAAAGTTGCAAGGATGGCCAAACTTATTATATTCCAAATAATCTTCATTACCAAAAAGGATAGTAAATCTAGAATGGTAGTTATGAATTAATTTCACCTAAATTTTAATATATTCTCTAAATTGTTTTTTACTATATTTGAATCTATAAAGGTGTGAATAACATAGTTAAATTTATGGTAAGATATATTTAAAATATTTATTAATAATTTATATACTAACATTTTATATGTGAATAGATGTTACATTTGTAGGTGGAGAAGTTGTAAAGGAGGATGATAAATCTAGAAAAAATGTATGAGTAAGAATTTTGAAGTATATATTGAAAATTTCATATTTATATAATAGATTGCAAATTGTTTTATAGATTCTATCTAATTAAATTATAAGAAATATTATTCTTAATGACATAGACATATGATTGGTGAAGATTTGGATTCGCTAAGTTTTAAGGAGCTAAAATGTTTTGAGAAGAAAATCAACTTAGGTGGTACAAAGCTTGGGTTAAGAAAGGCAATTCTTAAGAGCCTTTAGATTTGCTTCAATATTTCATAGCTCTTCTAAAATTTAATTTCATTTAGAGTAGCAATGTCTCATGGTCATTTTCTACATGATAAAATTTCATTAGAGTATATTGGGTCTCTAAAAAGCAAGGTAACATGCAATTTCCCTTTGACCAAATAAGTGTACTTTTTAAATTTATTTTGATGTGATTTAAAAAAAAAAAAATTAAATTCTATCTATTAAAATAAACATATATCCTATAGAAAGTGATTAATAAATGGTATTTGACTTGAATTTTGTTTTGTAAATTATATGTTATATAGAAAAGATCATATAATTTTTTAGTTTTTTTTAAATAATTGAGATGGTACTATTGTAGGAAATAAAATCATTCTACGTTAATTTAGATGTTTTATGAGTGGTGAGAAATCAATTTATGAAATTAGATTTTAGTAGTTGTTGTTGAGTGCGTAGATAGAAACCCTTCCCCTATTATAATGAGCCCATCTTCTCCCTAGTTCTGTGATAGGAGCTATTTAAGATTGCATTGTTATGAGATTAACTAGCACTTGCACCCTTTGGAGGTTCAAGGGATAAGCTGATAGAAAATTTGAGGTAAGAATTAATGTTTTAGTAAATATAAATGAGAAATGGTATGGGCAAATTTAACCATTAAAATTATAATTTTTTTTATAGCTTATTATCATAGCACAAGACGATAGAATATTTATAGACATAATATTCCATGTTCTATATAAATAATCAAGAATAATTATAAATGTTAACTATGTCAAAAAAATTACATTAATATTTCAAATCACACTCTATGTTCTATTATAAAAATATAAAGAATAAATAAAATATATATGATATTATTTTCCACTTATAATGTCACCCAGTCACAAAATAAGAATAGATGTATACTTTTTATTGGTTGATGTAATTAGAGATTCAAATGTTGTTTATAAGTCATTGTCACTAGTAAACACTTTTTCATATTTTATTTATATATTTAATCAAACCCCCAAGTGGTACTATTTTTAGTGAAAAACATTTGGAACATTGAGTTTTGAAGAATTTGAACTACAATTAAGTAATATTAGGCTTGGAGAACTTGAGTAAAAACTAAAAGAATTGGTATTTCTATTTAAAAATTGAGTGATTATTATTTTATATGTGTGTTTAATTAGGATGGTTATATAATATTAATCACATGTAATTAAGATGGTTATATATTATTATGTATATTAGTAGTTTAAATATCTTTTGAGAGTAAACTATATAAAATAGTAATAAGACATTATATTATATATATAATGCTTTGTTTTTTTGTTTTTTTAAATCATATAAATTTATTTTAACTCTTAATCTATATATTATTTTTAATACAATCTTACTCAAAATTTGTCTTAAACTTACATATTATTATTAATACAATTTTCTTACTATTTTTTATTAAAAAAGTGGTACCTCACATTACAATATATTATTATAAAAATACATATACATATACATTCCTCATACAAGAAATATCTAAAAGAAAGTATTATAGAAATTATGGATTGCAGGTTTAATGAATTAAACCTGGGCTTTCTTGCTTGCCAGTTGAAGTGGCCCGTGTCTATGTATAATCTGTTTATCCATTTCCATAGTTTTTTCAAGCACCCTTCTTTTGGATAAGATTGGTAATGACAAGCAAAAATAGTGCAAAGGGATTTCTATTTCATGTTTCACTTTGCTTCACTGTGCACTATTTTAATGCCAACCCTTTCATTATAACATGATGGCTATTTAGCCTCCATTGCTTTTACCTGCGCCTACCATTTTCTAGTTACATTTCTTTAAAGGAAAAGGAAAGGGAATACGGTTGAAAACAAATAACTCAGGCGAGCATATCAAATTGCAAGATTTGAGGTGTGCTATGTGACCTGAAGGGGAGTGCGAATAGAAAACAAAAGAATCGCCTTCAGAGGAATCGATCCAAAGCCGTGGAGGAAATCTTTGTTTTATTTAAAGATATTTGTATCAGTTATTTGTTTATTTAGCAAAAAAAACTAATAACCACAGAAAAATTGAAATGTCATTACTGCATTTTTTAAAAGATATGCCAAAATTTATTTCAATGCAAGATATTCCATTGCCTCTTTCCTTGAATGTGTTTTCTAATGCTTTCTTTCTGTGCTCTAATGCACCACAAGGCATGTAATTTTGAACTTTCAAGGAAAGAAGGAAATTCAGTGAGGCTCTTCTGAATGGGAGCATAAGTAGGTCAAAGGGCACTGGTATACCAGCCGTCATCTACTTGAAAATCAAAGCTTGGTGTTCAAGCTCCTACCGCTAAGATGATATGAAGCAAAACTGATGAAGGGGGTAAATCATAAAACACACAATAACAGAAATTGAACACAAAGAATAGAACTTTCTTTTATTGATCTGGGCAACTCATTACATTACAGAAACTTAATTACAATAAGAGGAATCAGTCCTCCACAGGCTGCAACACACTACAGCTACCCTCACCAGGCTCTGGAATCTTTTGCCTTCTGTAACCCCCAAATCAGCTAGGGTTTCTATTTTCCCGCCTATTCTTGACTCTGCACTTGCCCCCTTAACCTTACTACTGCCCAGGCTCCCCAAAATAGCCATAAATAACACTTTTTGGTGGCCTCCAGCTAAATTTCAAAATTTACAACCCCCTATAATAGTAGGTAAACTTCTGGGAAGCATAACTTTTGATCCGGGTGTCCGATTGACAAACTGTTTTAGGCATCGAAAAGCTCACGATGTGAACTATCACGCTGAAAATTCATAAATGGATTTCTGTCAACTTTTCGAGATGTTTAGGGAAGTTTTAGTGCCTCATATCTCGTTTCAAAAATTTTTAGGGGCTTTTCAGAAAACAAAAACTTTAATATCTTTCAACTCACAAATGAAAGTTGCCTGATTCCTTCGCCAAAGGTCTTATATTTCCATTTAGTAACTTTCTGCAAGTTTTCGCTTCAATCTGTGCTCAACTGCAAACTTTCCAAAAATAGCAGGTAGACTTTCCAAAATAGGTAGGTTGCTATTTTTAGCAGTTTTGGAAAATCTGAAAGTCTTACATCATTATTCTAGATAGTATGGAACCAAAAACACTAATTATGGAAAGAAATGAAAACAACTACAATGATTTTAAATTAACTTCTTTTTGGGTGATGCAAGATTGCCCTTACACCACTGGATGCTCCTGCATCAGACACCCAGGGTAATTTGAGAAGTGACCATGTCACGTCTCAGATGTTTATGTGAGGGAAACCCAAACGGTCAACCTCTGCCTTAGATAACCAAGAGGAATTTTCAATAGGCCTTCCTTTCCATTTTACCAGATATTCTTCATATTGCTTGTTCCGAGTACTTCTTCCCACACGGCTATCCAAGATCGCTTCTATCTTGTCCATTGAAGTAGATGCTAGAATACTCCACTGCACTTCTGTTGGTCCATCCTCTGCTCCACCTTCATGATATTCTGATAAATCAGCAATGTTGAAAACAGGGGAAATATTGATCCCATTCGGCAGCTCTACCTCATATGCATTGCCTGAATCATGCTTCTTCAAGATTCTGCATGGTCCAAATTTCTTCATTTTCAACTTATTGTATGTTCCACTTGGGAACCTTTCTTTTCTCAAGTGAACCATGACTTCATCTCCTACCTGGAACTCCTTATACCTCCTCTTCTGATCTGCCTTAACCTTGTACTAAGTATTCATCTTATTAGTGTGTTTTCTCACTTCTTCATGCAAATTCTTCAAATGTTCTACAAAGTCTTCAGCCTCGGCACTTGTCTTTTCTCCCTTATCTAGATTCCTTAACTCTGAAGCATTTCTTGGACTATTTCCATATACAATCTGGAATGGTGATTTACCAGTACTCCTATTGACAGAATTGTTGTAAGCAAATTCTGCCTGTGGTAAAATCAAATCCCATCCCTTGGGCTTATATCCTACTAAGCACCGTAGCAGGTTACCCAAACTCCTATTCACCACTTCGGTCTATCCATCAGTCTGTGGATGGTGTGCAGAACTAAACTTCAAATCTGTCTTCAACTTCTTCCATAATGTCCTCTAGAAATAACCAACAAACTTGGTATCTCGATCTGAAACTATGCTCTTTGGTAGACCATGTAGTCTCACCACCTCTCTGAAAAATAATTCAGCAATATGAACAGCATCATTAGTCTTCTTGCAAGGAATAAAATGCGCCATCTTTGAGAATCTGTCCACCACCACAAAAATGGAATCATGTCCTCTCTGTGTCCTTGGTAAACCAAGAACAAAATCCATACTGATATCATCCCATGGCTTCTCTGGTACAGGTAATGGTTGATACAACCCTGTATTCTGACTTGTTCCTTTAGCCATCTGACATACTCTGCAACTCTGCACAAACTTCTTCACATTCTGCTACAGCTGTGGCCAATAATAATTTTCACCAACAATAGCAATGGTCTTATCTCGACCAAAGTGTCTGGCCAATCCTCCACTATGCTTCTCCTTAATCGGGTCCTCTCTCATGGAACTCCTTGGAATGCACAACTGGCTTCCTCTAAAAAACATGCCATCTTGGATTATGAAATCCAACCATCTTGTCCTATCCAAAGTAACAGGTTCCAAACAAGCTTTCCAGGCCTCTGCAAAATTTGGATCCTCAGGATACAAACTTTTGAGCTCATTGAACCCAACAACCTCTATCTTCATTTCTGTCAACAAATTTTGCCTTCTGCTCAAGGCATCTGCAACTCTGTTAGACTTCCCACCCCTGTGCCTCAAAACAAAAGTATAGCTTTGCAAAAACTCAACCCATTTTAAGTGCCTTTGGTTCAACTTTCCTTGTCTATTAAGATACTGCAAAGCCTGATGATCAGTATATAAAACAAACTCCTTTGGCAACAAATAATGTCTCCATTTCTTCAAAGCCTGAACTATTGCATAAAACTCCTAATCATAAATAGAATACTTTTTCTTGGCATCATTAAGCTTCTCGCTAAAATAAGCAATGGGCTTACCTTCTTGGCTCAAAACAGCTCCTATTCCACTACCACTAGCATCACAATCTACCTGAAATACCTTATTGAAATCTGGAAGTGCCAAAACAGGTTGCTCTACAACTTTCTGCTTCAATGTATCAAAGTTCTTGTCTGCTCCTTTAGTCCATCGAAACTCTTTTCTATCCCCTCTCATTGTCTCAGTTGGGGGTGCACAAATGCTACTAAAATTCTTGATAAACTTTCTGTAAAAACTTGCCAAACCATGAAAGGATCTTACCTCCGTTGTACTCCTTGGTGTAGGCCATTCAATGATAGCCCTTACTTTTTTTGGGTCCATCTTAAGACCTTCTTCGAAGACTACAAATCCCAGGTATACCAACTCCTTCTTTGCAAAACTACATTTCTTTAGATTAATTAGCAACTTCTCCTCCCTAAGCTTCTCTAGAACTCTTCTGATATGCATCAAATGCTCATCCCAAGTCTTACTAAAAATTAAAATATCATACAAATAAACAATAACAAAACTTCCCAAAAATTCTTTCAATACCTCGTTCATGAGCCGCATGAATGTGCTCAGTGCATTGGTTAGCCCAAATGGCATGACTAACCACTCATACAAACCTTCCTTTGTCTTGAAGGCTGTCTTCCATTCATCTCCTTCTCTAATATGGATCTGGTGATACCCACTCTTCAGGTCAATTTTCGTGAAGTACTTGGCTCCACTCAAACAATCCATAATGTCATCCATTCTTGGCAATGGAAATCTATACTTGATAGTTATCTTATTGATGGCTCGAGAGTCTGTACACATCCTCCATTCCCCATCCTTCTTCAGTGCTAGTACTGCAGGTACCGCACATGGACTTAGGCTCTCCCTTATCAATCCCTTCCTTAACAACTCTTGAACTTGTCTGTTCAGCTCTTCATTCTCTGCAGGGGTCATTCTGTGGGCTGCCTTGTTTGGCAAACTGGCTCCTGGTATCAAATCCATTTGATGACTTATCTTCCTTACTGGTGGCAAACCTTCTGGTACATTATCAGAGATAATGTCCTGGAACTCTTCCAACATATGTAAAACTTCTGCTGGTACATCTTCACAGTTTTCTTTACTAATCTTAGGAATCAATGCAAAGCAATGATGCTCATGCTTCATACCCTCCAAAAATTTCCTACCATCTACCAGGCAAATTCTGGCAGTACTACATACCTTTTCTTCCACCTCCTTCAAGGGCTTCAACTTATGACGAACTCCATCCTTTGTCAGGGAATATGTATTTGCACGGCCATCATGGACAGCGCTCCTATCATATTGCCACGGCCTCCCCAACAGCATATGACATGCATCCATCAGTATGATATCACACAACACCTCATCATGGTAATCACCAATCTTGAACTTCACTAAACACTACTCATTGACCAAAGCTCTATGGTCCTTCTGCAACCATGCAATCTGATATGGATGCGGATGCTTTCTTCTTGTCAACTTCAATTTGTCAACCATTTCCTCTGAAACAAGATTATTAGTGCTTCCACTGTCAATAATAATATCACAACACTTACTTTCACATTTGCACCTTGTGCGGAATAAACTCTTCCTCTGATTGGGTTCTTTCTCCTCATTCAGCAAGGTTCTTCTAACAACTAGGGTTTCTCCCCTTTCAGCATCTTCAGAATGCTTAGAATGTGCATCTTCATCTACATGTGCAACTCGTGCATTGCCTTTAGGTCTTCTATTTGTCCTTCCTTGATGTTGCAGACACTCGTATGCTTGATGCCCTTCTTCCCCACATTGGAAACAGGTTCCTATGAAACCTCCTCTTCCGGGTCCTTACCCAGGTCTACCTCTTCCTCTTCCTCTTTGCTCACCATTGTTTTGGTCACGAGGGTGGTAGGCGTTATCCCCTCTCTGATTTCGACTGGTGCTAGCTTCTTCACTTTTCTTTTGATCTTCATTACGGCCTCCATAGGGCCTCCCACCAATCCTTCTGCCTTGACCTCTTCCCCTTTGCTTGCTATCAAATCTTTTATTCAGCTTCTCTTCCACCTTCAGGGAAAACTGGTATGCATCTTCTATGGTGGTCATTCTGACTAGGCTCAGCTCCTCTTGAATACTCAGCCTCAACCCATTAATGTAATGGGCCACCTTCTCCTTGTTGGCCTCTCCATGGCCTGTCCTGATAGTGATCTTATAAAAATCTTCTGTATACTCCTTAACGGACTTGTTACCTTGCTTCAGTCCTTGCAACTTCTTCAGTAACTCCATCTCATAATCCACAGGAATGAACTGCTTCTTTAGTTTCTCCACCATCCGATCCCATCTGGTGATCTTTCCTTTTCCTCTTCTATTCCTCTCTAGTTGGACCTCCTTCCACCAAATATTGGCATGGCCCTTCAACTTTGTTTTTGCAAACTTGACCCGATCTGGGTCCTCCACATCTTCATACTTGAAATACTCCTCCATGTCATTCATCCAATCAATAAGCTGTTCTGGGTTCAAATCCCCAGAATATGTAGAAACCTTGATCCTGGGCCTCTTTCTGATCTTTGAAATAGCCCTCAACAACCTAACTTCTGCAGGATCTCCGGCAGCTTCTTGTTCTTCCTCAGATAGCTCTTCTTCAGCTTCATCTTCACTTTCATCTCTTATCCTCGGCTCAAACCCTCTTCGTAGCTCCTCTTGTAACGCATCGATTTGCCTTTGCAGGGCTCTAAAACCCTCTTTTGTCAAAGCATTCCTCCCAACACGATTTCTTCGTGGAGGCATCCTGGTCTCTACAGCAAACCCACAACCTCAGGTCCTGGTGCAAACTGCCTCACGGTCGGTGATCTGTCTACACACTCAAGAACCCTCGCTCTGATACCACTTGATGAAAGGGGTAAATCATAAAACACACAATAACAAAAATTGAACACAGAGAATAGAACTTTCTTTTATTGATCTGGGCAACTCATTACATTACAGAAGCTTAATTACAATAAGAGGAATCAGTCCTCCACAGGCTGCAACACACTACAGCTACCCTCACCAAGCTCTGGAATCTTTTGCCTTCTGTAACCCCCAAATCAGCTAGGGTTTATGTTTTCCCACCTATTCTTAACTCTGTACTTGCCCCCTTAACCTTACTACTACCCAGGGTCCCCAAAATAGCCATAAATAACACTTTTTGGTGGCCTCCAGCTAAATTTCGAAATTTACAACCCCCTATAAAAGTAGGTAAACTTTCGGGAAGCATAACTTTTGATCCGGGCGTCCGATTGACGAACCGTTTCAGGCGTCGGAAAGCTCGCGATGTGAACTATCACGCTGTAAATTTGTAAATGGATTTCTGTCAACTTTTTAGGATGTTTAGGGAAGTTTTAGTGCCTCATATCTCATTTCAAAAATTTTTAGGGGCTTTTCAGAAAACAAAAACTTTAATATTTTTCAGCTCACAAATGATCTTTGCCTGATTCCTTCGCCAAAGGTCTTATATTTCCATTTAGTAACTTTCTACAAGTTTTTGCTTCAATCCGTGCTCAACTACAAACTTTTCAAAAATAGCAGGTAGACTTTCTAAAATAGGCAGGTTGCTATTTTTAGCAGTTTTGGAAAATCTAAAAGTCCTACATCATTATTCTAGATATTATGGAACCAGAAACACTAATTATGGAAAGAAATGAAAACAACTACAATAATTTTGAATTAACTTCTTTTTGGGTGATGCAAGATTGCCCTTACACCATTAGATGCTCCTGCATCAAAAACCTTGATCCTTATACAGTAGTACCATAACTGCCCATCCCATGCCAGTGTTGTTCATGCTTTCTCCTCTCCCCATACACAATGGCAATCCTTTTTAGACAAACACAGATAGATGAATGTTGGCGTAACATGTATAATGTGTCTATGTCCATAAGCTATGTGTACCTATATACAAAATACATATATATCCACAATACCTATAGTTTTAAGGGTAATAAGGCTATCGATGGTGCTGCAATAAAGTAATCCTCTCTGTATAAAATAGAAGCTCATACTTGCATGAGCCATCAGTCTTAAACAACACACCCCATCACTTGAATTGCTTGTACCATAGGGATACAGGGTAGAACATATGGCAATGCATTTACACACGATATAAAGATATAACCCAAGGCCACTCTACTGTTATCTTCAATCCTGATCATTTGTCGGGTTGCGGTCTAGTTTTAACATAGAGCACTCCTTGAGCAAACATCACAGGTTTTCATTTAGTTCAGAATAAGCCATTTTGAAGCAGTAGGGTTTATGGTGTTGAATCACCTGCACAATAACTAAATCATAGCTTTTCGAGAAGAATTTTTAAAAAAATCGAATTGCTTGATTGCGCAAACAATACAGGTTTTTAATGAGTTCATAAGAAGAAGTCATTGTGAAGCCCTAAGGTTCATGGCGCTCAATCAATATGTACATAAGGTAAATCATAGCTTCAAATAAATTAAAATAAATAAAATAAACACAAATCTCCATTGCCTGACTAAATCAAATTTCTTATTAAAAACAATCTTAACACAAACATATGCACAACTAAAATAATAGATATTATCTAAAACGTAAGTGAGGACAAGAGATTTATGAGTGTAAATGAACATAAAAAGATGTTCCATACCCACAGTATGAAAGAGCAAAGATTTTGCAGAGTAAAACGTAGAAGCCAATGTTTGCAGCAACATAATTTTTCGCAGAGAAAATGGCGGAGGGAGGATTCCAAAAAATATTTATTCAGGGGAAATGAAAATGCATGGTTCCATTATCCAGATATGAAATTTCTTAGATGTTTAGTGTGATATTGCAGATCCAAATAGTCTGAATGCTTGTTATTTTTGTCATTCTATTACAGGCTATTTATACACAACCTTGGCGGTGATCAAAAGCAATATGGTAAATGGCGGCCAGCTTATGCATTTACTACAAAGACAACAATCCTTTCTACCACGGCAATGAATTAAATGGACCCAGAATTTATGCATTTAGTGCAAATATATTGGATTACAGCGTGAGAGGGTTTTCAGAATGAGGGTAAGTAAAAACAACCGAGTGACAATTTTCCAAGCTCAAATGCTCACATATAAAAAGCCTAACAACTGGAGAGTTTAGAAAATTTTCTGGTGTGAGCCTATTCAAAATCAAATTAGATTAGATGGGGAAGATTTTTTATTTCAAATTAATCTTTATAGGTGTGACCCATTGCAATCAAATCAAAAATTATTTTGGTAGTAAAAAAATCTATCTGGCATGTCTTGGCCCTTCAGCTCAGCCTGAGTTATTTGCTTTCAACAGTTTTTAGATTTTCTGGGCGTGAGAAAATTTCTTGAACATCAAATACTCACAACCGACCACTTTAGAAAATTTTCTGACGTTTAATTTTACGGCGTGAGACAATTCCGAGCACGAGCACTATAATGCTCACATATAAAGCCTATCGGCTAATTAAAGCTGATAATCTAGCGAATAAAAAGATCATTTTTCTGGCTCAGCTAGCGACTATAGATTATTGTTATATTATATTATAATTATATATATTCTTATTTATTACATTTTATATAATATAAATAAATATAAAATATTTAGCTAAATATTATATAAATACACACGGCTGGACCTAAATCCAGGAAAAAAATATTTGCTATATTGCTAAGCAGAACTTTGAACCGAAATTTCAATTGGCAACTTAGTTGATTAGCTTTGCAAGTTGACTCTGATGCAAGTTACGACTGATAATAACTGTGATTGTTAATTGCATTTTTGGTGATCCTTCAACAATGAAGATCGAGAGAGTGATAAACTAGGAAATAATTGGTGTTAGATCTGAAATTATTTTAGCTGATGCTCACTAAGACTGAATTGCCCTTGATATGCATTTTTGGAGTGATGTTTAATATATCTTTCAATCTTCTCTCGTCTTGTCCTATCTTACAAATGATGTTAAAATACGCATTCCCGAGCATGCTATTTTAAACTTTTTTTCCACATGTTGATGGGTAACAATCATGTCTCAAGATTGTTGGCTTTGAAGTTGGGGCTCTAGAATCCAATTCAAGGGATGAGATTGTAGGTGCAATCTAGTTCAGGAGGGGAAATAGCTTAATGGATTATGAAGGCTAGGCATGTTTTGACTCAAGGAGATGGCATGACATAGTGGTGAATTTGGGTTTGGCTTATTGAGTATGCCTATAGAGGCAAGTCGTGCTAGAATCACGCCTTTACAACATCCACACAATGTGGCATAAAAAGCCAAAGTAAAAGTGTGAAGTATGTAACTTTCTCCTCTAGATTTTAAATCCATTTTGGTCTGCATTTGAATGTAACTAGACAATCATGTCAAAGTAGGTATAAGTTTATAACTATGCTAAACAAGATATATAATTTGTAAATCTAGAAATCTAAGCAATTTAATCAAGTGTGTGCTCTCATTATCCATGATATGTAACAAGTGTTCATTGGATTAGACATTCTATCGAAGGAAAGGCAATAACCTATGACCCCTTATGAGGCCCTCTATGGTACTCGCCAACCCTCCTTGTGTATGTATATTTCAAGTTCTTCGAAGGATGTAGTAGTTGACAACACTCTGGCCAAGCTTGAAGGCATATCTCGACTACTTAAGGCCAATTTGACAATGGCCCAAAATCGCATGAAACAATAGGTGGATTAACATAGGACAAAGTGTACTTTTGACATTGGTGATTGGGTTTTTTGTCTCCAACCCTACAAGCTCAACTTTCATTATAGAACAAGCTTGGTAATAAGTTAGGTCCCAAATTTTAAGGTCCCTATCAAGTGATCCAACACATCAGTGAGGTGCTAGTCTTTCCTTTGATAATATGGCTAATTCAATGAAGGCTTGCCCATGTGAAAGTAATAACCAATGACCCCTTATTAGGCCCTTTGTGGTACTCCCCCACCCTCCTTGTGTATGTATGTTTTAGGTTCTTTTAAAGTTGCAATAGTTGACAACACTCTGGCCAAGCGTGAAGACATTTCTCAACTATTAAAGGCAAATTTAACAATGGACTAAAATTGCATGAAACAATAGGTGGATTAGCAGAGGACAAAGCATACTTTTGACATTGGTGATTGGGATTTTTATGCCTCCAAACCTACAAGTAGCTTTAATTATGGAACAAGCCTAGTAATAAGTTGGGTCCCAAATTTTGGGGTCATTTTAGGTGATCCAACACATTGGTGAGGTTCCATACAAGTTGGCATTCTGACCTTCTTCCTATACCCACCTAGTTTTCCATGTCTCTTATCTCAAGATAGTGATTGCTTGTTGCTTGCCCTCCGATAGAGCTACCTACATTGGATGAGGAGGGATCTATATTTTAAGAAATTGAGTTTATTTTGGACAAACACACCAATCACCATCACAATCATTCTATTGAGGAGTTCTTAGTCTAGTGGAAGGACCCACAAGCTGAAGATGCCACATGGTAACCCACCAACATTGTCTCCAAGTTTCTTCATGTAAAGCTTTAAGAACAAAGCTTTTTGAAGGGGGAAGCAATGTTATGAGCCCCACTCTACTATATGTAGCCAATATTAGTTTGGTGCATATGTTTTGTAAGTCACCTTTAGGTAGTATTAATAAAGGAGGATGCATATCTTTTGTAAGTCATTCCACTAGTTGTTAGAATAAAGTAATTACTCCACATGTATGGGATGGTAGTAGTTGCCTTTGGCAAACCTCTATATATTGTAATGACTTCCCAATTGGAAGGCATCTTGGATATTTGTAATTGCAGGGTATGCTCTTGATGAAGGGGGTAAATCATAAAATACGCAACAATAGAAATTGCACATGGAAAATAGAACTTTGTTTTATTGATTTGGACAACTTATTACATTACAGAAGGTCAAATACAATTAGAGGAATCAACCCTCCACATGCTGCAACACATTACAGCTTCCTCTCGCAAGACTCTAGAATCATCTGCCTCCTGTAATCCCAAATCAGCTAGGGTTTTTGTTTTCCCACCTATTCTTGACTCTACGCTTCCCCCTTAACTCTACTATTGCACAGGGTTCCCAAAAATGGTTATTAATAGCCTTTTTGGCGGCCAACAACCTAATTTTGAAATTTGCATCTCCCTCCAAAAATAGGTCAACTTCCAGGAGCCATAACTTTTGATCCAGGTGTCTGATTGACAAATTGTTTTATGCGTCGGAAAGATCACGAAGTGCTCTATGTGCTAAGAAGCCGCTCTACAAGTTTTGGCCATTTTCAAGCCCCTATGGGGCCGTTTAGTGCCTCAAACCTAAGTTTGAATAATTTTCAAGCATTTTTCGGGAAACAGAAACTTTAATATCTTTCAGCTCGCAAATGATCTTTGCGTGATTCCTTCGCCAAAGGTCTTATTTTTCAGTTATGAATCTTCCTGTAAATTTTCACTTCAATCCGTGCCCAAATGCAACCTTTCTAAAAATAGCAGGTTGTTATTTTTAGCAGTTTGGAAAAACTGAAAGTTCTACATCATTATTCAAGCGATTATGGAACCAGAACCACAAATTTTGAAAAGAAATGGAAAGAACATCAACAATTTTGAAACACATTTTTTTTTTTTGGTGATGCAAGATTGCCCTTACACTACTGGATGTTCCTGCATCAGACACCTAGGGTAATTTGAGGAGTGACCCTGTCACGTCTCAGGTGTTTGTGCAAGGAAAACTCAAATGGTCAACCTTTGCCTTAGACAAACAAGAAGAATCTTCAACATGCCTTCCTTTCCATTTCACCATATATTCTTCATATTGCTTGTTCTGAGTACTTCTTCCCACACGACTATCCAAGATCTCTTCTATCTCCTCTATTGAAGTAGATGTCGAAATACTCCACTGTTCTTCTGTTGGTCCATCCTCTATTCCACCTTCATGATATTCTGATAAATCAACAATGTTGAAAAGTAGGGAAATGTTGATCCCACTCGGCAGCTCTACCTCATATGCATTTCCTAAATCATGTTTCTTCAAAATTCTGCATGGTCCAAATTTCTTCATTTTTAACTTATTGTATGTTCCAATTGAGAACCTTTCTTTTCTCAAGTGAACCATGACTTCATCTCCTACCTAGAAATCCTTATATCTCCTCTTCTGATCTGCCTTAGCCTTGTACTGAATATTCATCTTATTAATGTGCTTTCTCACCTCTTCATGTAAATTCTTTAGATGTTCTGCAAAGTCTTCAGCTGCAGCACTTGTCTTTTCTCCTTTGTCCAGCTTTCTTAACTCATAAGCATTTCTTGGGCTATTGCCATATACAATTTGGAATGGTGATTTACCAGTGCTCCTATTGATAGAATTATTGTAAGCAAATTCAGCCTGTGGTAAAATCAAATCCCATCCCTTGGGCTTATCTCCTACTAAGCATCATAGCATGTTACCCAAACTCCCATTCACCACTTTGGTCTGTCCATCAGTCTGTGGATGGTGTGTAGAACTGAACTTCAAATCATGTCCTCTATGTGTCCTTGGTAAACCAAGAACAAAATCCATACTAATATCATCCCATGGCTTCTCTGGTATAGGTAGTGGCTGATATAGACCTGTATTCTAACTTACTCCTTTCACCATCTGACATACTCTACAACTCTGCACAAATTTCCTCACATCCTACTGTAACTGTGGCTAATAATAATTTTCACCAACAATAGCAATGGTCTTATCTCGACCAAAGTGTCCAGCTAATCCTCCACTATGCTTCTCCTTAATCAGGTTCTCTCTCATGGAACTCCTCAGAATGCACAACTGGCTTCCTTTAAACAACATGCCATCTTGGATTATGAAATCCAAAGTAACATGTTCCAGACAAGCTTTCTAAGCCTCTGTAAAATCTAGATCTTTAGGATACAAACTTTTGAGCTCATCAAACCCAACAACCTCTATCTTCATTTCTGTCAACAAATTTTGCCTTTTGCTCAAGGCATCTACAACTCTGTTGGACTTCCCACTCCTGTGCTTCAAAATAAAACTATAGATTTGCAAAAACTCAACCCATTTTAAGTGCCTTAGGTTCAACTTCCCTTGACTATTAAGATACTGCAAAGCCTGATGATTAGTATATAAAACAAACTCTTTCGGCAACAAATAATGTCTCTATTTCTTCAAAGCCTAAACTATTGCATAAAATTCCTGGTCATAAACAAAATACTTTTTCTTGGCATCATTAAGCTTCTCACTAAAATACGCAATGGGATTACCTTCTTGACTCAAAACAACTCATATAGCACTACCACTAGCATCACAATCTACTTGAAATACCTTATTGAAATCTGGAAGTGCTAAAATAGGTTGCTCTGTAACTTTCTATTAGATTTAGGGCAAACAACTAAGACACCAATCATGAAAACTTAATGTAATTAATCAAGAGTAGAAACACATCTACACATGAGACACCAAGATTTTGACGTGGAAAACCTAGTTAAGGGAAAAACCATGGGGTGACTAACCCAAGATATTATTCTCTGTTAGAAGAATAGAAAGAATAAGATGGCACATGCCAATTAGGGCTCACTGTCTGAGCACACTGCTCACAAGAGGCTCACTACCTACAAGAGACACATTATCTACAATAAATGAGTATTACATACTTGAACTAGTAAATAGCATTGTCACCATGCTTGAATCAGTTCCATTAAAGCCTAAATCCTTCTACTCTTCCTTTCGCTCTTCTCCTTGCTACCACACACTCATCTCCACAAGTGTTATTTTGAAATGACTTCACAAACCTTTATTTAGACACAACATCAACTTAGGAACAAACATCTAAGTCTGCAAGCAACCACAAGAACATTTGCAAGGTGTATAATTCATCTGATCGGCTAGTCACAGAAAGAACACCTTCATTCGGAAGTATTTCTTCAATTCTGGGCTCCAATTCTAATGCGGACCATCAACACGAACTAAACATAATCTAAGGACCTTTACAAGCTTTCCTGAATCACCAGGAACATCTGCACTTCCTCTACTTACTGAAATCCTTCTCTCGTACATCTGGAACCTCAAGAACTCAGTATGTTATCACTGTCACAAAGGAATAGGTTCTTTCGAACCTTCAAACCACAAACTGATCTGCTTGACACTTCACAAGGATGTTCTAAACACTTCCTCAAATCCGCAGAGTGGGATAATGCATTACCGAACCTTACCGAACGTATCTGTCTCACTCTGTCACCACTGAGCACTTGTCTGAACCGGTTCTATTTGAGCAACTATAACTTCTTCAGATCTTCATGTGGATCCTTGAAAACTTGACTGGAGCATCTCAAGACTTATATCTACAAACCCTTTAAACTGCATCCTCTGATCCTCAACCTATCTTGGACTTTTACCTTGTTATCATCGTTGTTCTTCACTGTTCCTGATTGAGACTAATTTTCTCAATATCCTTAGCACACAGCTCATCCAATCCTTCTCATTAATGCAACATGAATATGTGGATATCAATGACAACACTGGTTTAACCCATACTTGCAACAATCTCCCCCTTTGTCATTGATGGCAACATATTATGTGAAAAACCATCAAGACAAGAACTTCTCCTTATTGTCATAGCTCCCCCTATCAACAACAACTATTCACATGTCTTCTCTTCCTGTACTGCTCCCCCTTTGATCATCAACCACTTTTTTTTTCACATGTCTTCTCTCCCCCTTTGACATCAATGGCAAAGGGCCCAAACTTACAACTTTATAATCACACCTGCTGCTCCCCCTGAGTAGCAGCTCTCCAACACCAATCCGAACCACAAGATATGACTATGATATCCACTAGATTGATGCACATTAGTGCATCCTAGTTCATCACCGGAGGGGCAATAACCCCTAACTTCTCCCTGAGATACTCAAAAGAGTCCTTGGGGAGAGGTTTAGTAAAGATAGCTGCAATCTGATCCTTGGAGGGCACATACTCCAATCTGACTTCATCCTTGTTCACTTGCTCTCTCAGAAAGTGAAAATTGATAGATATGTGCTTGGTCTTAGAATGCAACACCGGATTCTTAGAAATATTTATTGCACTTGATTTATCATAGAAAATTGTGATAGGCTCCTCATATTCTACTTTAATGTCTCTTAGCATCTGCTTCATCCATAAGATTTGAGTGCAACTACCTGCTGCTGCAATGTATTCTGCTTCAGTTGTAGACAGAGATATTGCCTCTTGTTTCTTGCTTAGCCAAGAAACCAATCTTTTTCCCAAAAATAATGCTCTACCACTGGTACTCTTCTGGTCATCCACATCTCCTACCCAATCTGCATCTATATATGCATGAAGAGAGAAATCATGATCTCTAGGGTACCATAGACCATACTCAACTATCCCCTTTAGATATCTAAAAATCCTCTTGATTGCCATAACATGAAATTCTCTAGGATCAGTTTGGAATCTAGCAACAAGACCAATAGCCTACATAATATCTGGTCTAGTTTGAGTGAGATACAATAGTCCTCCAATCATTGACCTATATTTTGTCTGATCAACCTTGGGAGAGTCATCATCTTTGCTCAACTTGCATCCAGTTGCCATTGGAGTGTTCATTGGCTTTGAGCCTTCCATCCCAAATTTCCTCAACAATTCTTTCACATATTTTGACTGAGAGATAAAGATTCCTTTCTTTGTTTGAGTAATTTGTAGACCCAAAAAGAAATTCATTTCTCCAAGCATTGACATCTCAAACTCACTTTTCATTTGACTTGCAAAAGTTTTACATATACTGTCTCTTCCTCCAAAAATGATATCATCAACAAATACTTCAACAATTAAGATATTTTCATGATCAATTTTGAAATAAAAATTACTATCAGCAGTACCTTTATTGAAACCAATCTTCAAGAGATGCTTGTCCAATCTTTCATACCAGGCTCTTGGGGCTTGCTTCAGTCCATAGAGTGCCTTTTTTAATTTACAGACCATGTCACTATGATCAGACAATTGAAATCCATCTGGTTGCTCCATATACACTTTTTCTTCCAAATTTCCATTTAGGAAGGCAGATTTGACATCCATCTGATACACCTTAAAATCTTTGAAGGCAGCAAATGCAAGAAATAATCTGACTACTTCAATTCTTGCCACCGGAGCAAAAGTTTCTTCAAAATCAACTCCTTCTATTTGAGAGTAACCTTTGCAAACTAATCTGGCCTTGTTTCTGATTACTTCATCAGCTTCATTCAATTTGTTCTGGAAGACCCATTTGGTTCCAATCACATTTCGTTTCTTGGTCTGGGAACAAGATCCCAAGTGTGATTCTTCTCAATTTGCATCAGTTCTTCCTCCATTGCCTTAGTCCAGTTTTCATCATTGCAGGCTTCATTTACTGTCTTAGGTTCAATCTTTGAAATTAGACAATACTCATCTGAATTTTGAGCAATTCTCCTCCTTGTTTGTACCCCTTTGCTTTTGTCACCTATGATCTGATCTTCAGAGTGGTTTAGAGTTACATACCTTGGAATTTTGGGAGTCTCTTACACTTCTAACTCTTGATCAGTCTCATTGAGACTTATCTCTTCTTCCTGTCTTACCGGATCAACTTGACTTTGTTTCTCAGAAGAGACTTGGATACCTTGAATTTGAACACCATTCTGATCATCTTCATCATGTTCAAGAATTCTTGAGGGTTTTTCAATTTCTTCATCAACCTTCACATTTATACTTTCTACAATCTTTCTCAGTCTCTTGTTGTAACACCAGTATGCTTTGCTTTGAGTAGAATAACACAAGAATATTCCTTCATCACTTCTAACATCAAACTTTCCTAGATCTTCATCCCTTTTAATGTAACATTTGCTACCAAAAACTCTGAAGTATCTCACAGTGGGAGTAATGCCAAACCAGAGTTCATAAGGAGTCTTACCGCTATAGTTTCTAATTTGAACTTGGTTGAGAGTGTAGATTGTAGTGCTGACAGCTTCTCTCCAATAGATCTGAGGAACATTTGCTTCCATCATCATGGTCCTGGATGCTTCCTGGATGGTCTGGTTCTTTCTCTCAACAACTCCATTCTGCTGTGGAGTTCTAGGGGTAGACAATTGTCTCTTTATTCCATGTTTCTCACAAAAGTTTATGAACTCACCGGATTTGAATTCTCCACCTCTATCAGACCTCAGACACTTCATTTTTAATCTGGTCTCATTTTCCACCATAGCCTTGAATATTTTGAATTTCTCAAGAGCTTTTGATTTCTCTTTCAGAAAGGTTACCCACATCATCCGGGAATAGTCATCAATTAGCAACATGAAGTATCTATCACCTTGCACACTCCTGATTCTTGCCGGACCACATAAGTCAGTGTGAACCAAGTCTAATAATCCAGTAGAAGATTGTTCCTTGCTTTTGAATGAGATTCTGCTTTGTTTTCCCAACTGACATTCTTTGCAAAAACTATTTGTAGGTTTTACCAATCTTGGAAGATCTCTTACAGCCTGAGTATTACTAATCTTGATGATATTATCAAAGTTCACATGACACATTCTTCTATGCCATAACCAACTTTGATCAATTTGAACAAATAAGCAACTTTTACCAGTACCAGCTAAGTGAAAGATGTTACCTTTTGTTTGGGTACCTGATGCAATCTTTGTTCCAGAACTTTCAAGGATTTTGCACTTTCCATTCTTGAATCTGAGATCATAGCCTTTGTCCACCAACTGTCCCACACTAAGAAGATTGTGTTTCAATCCTTCAACATATAATACGTTACCGGTTTTGTTCTTTCCATCAAAAGAAATAGTTCCTCTACCTCTGATTCTACCTACAGAGTTATTACCAAACTTTACCAATCCTCCTTCATACCTTTCCAAATCTATGAACTTGTTTTTGTCACCTGTCATGTGGTGAGAGCAGCCACTGTCAATGACCCAATCATCCTTTTCTTCAACTTGGGCAGCCAGGGCTTTATGATTTACGGATTCAGAGGGTATTGGATCTTCTTCCTTGATGGCAATGAACACCCAGTCACTTCCAGATTTGTCTTCTTTCTCTGATTCATCATCTATTACTCCTTCAACATCTCCTTCATGAGCATAGTAACAATTCTTCTGGAATCTTGGTCTATTACTATTTGGCCTAGAAAATCTTTCCAGACACCTTGATGCAAAATGACCAATCTTGTTGCAGTTAAAACACTTAAGGGCAATTTTCCCTCATACTTATTGGATCCTCTTGGTAGTCTTTTTGCAATAAGAGCTTCAAGATGAGCAGTTTTAGCTTCCTCTTCTTCCAAGTCTTTTCTTGCATTTTCATACCATGATGATTTCCTTGAAGAGTTTTCTCCTAGATCAAACCTTTGTTTTCCTTTTACCAAGGCACTTGTTTTGAATGCAGATTCAGTCTTTGGAGGATCATCTCCAAACTTAGCCATTTCAAAAGCAGCTAGCTTACCAACCAATTGATCCCTTGTGACTGTTGTGTGAGCTCTGAATTCTTCGATTGCAAAAGCTTTGATTTTATAAGACTCAGGAACGGATCTGAGAACTTTGCCAACTATCTCATCTTCACTCAGGGTTCCACCTACATTTCTGATTCCACAAACCATCTCATTCACTCTTGGCATAAAAGAGGTAATATTTTCATCATTTCTCATTTTTAGTCTTTCAAATTTCCCTTTTAGACTCTGTAATCTTGCACATTTAACAAACCGGTCTCCTTCATGCAAAAGTTCCAATTTCTTCCAAATCTCAAAGGTAGTTGGTAGATGAATAACATTAGAGAGTTCTGAGTCGGATAATGCACTTAAAAGAGCCTCTCTGGTTTGCAGATTATTTTCAGCATCTGTGATTTCATTTAGGGTTGTCGGACCACCCTGTGGAGGTACATAAGCCTTTGTCACCATGGACCAGTATGCAAATCCCATGCACTGCAAGTGACATTCCATGCGATCTTTCCAAAGAGCAAAGTTAGTTCCATCGAACTTCAGACTATCCTTCTTGTAGGATGACATCCTGGATCTCCTCAAGCAGTTAAGCTCCTTTCAAAAAAACTTGGCTCTGATACCAATTGTTAGATTTAGGGCAAACAACTGAGAGGGGGGGTGAATCAATTGTTCAAAACTTTCTTCTTTTAACACTTATATTCACTTAGCATTAACAATAAATCAATCATGAAAACTTAATGTAATTAATCAAGAGCAGAAACACATCTACACATGAGACACCAAGATTTTGACATGGAAAACCCGGTTAAGGGAAAAACCACGGGGTGACTAACCCAAGATATTATTCTCTGTTAGAAGAATAGAAAGAATAAGATGGCACATGCCAATTAGGGCCCACTGCCCGAGCACACTACTCACAAGAGGCTCACTGCCTACAAGAGACACACTGTCTACAATAAATGAGTATTACATACTTGAACTGGTAAATAGCATCGTCACTATGCTTGAATCAATCCATTAAAGCCTAAATCCTTCTGCTCTTCCTTTCACTCTTCTCCTTGCTACCACACACTCATCTCCACAAGTGTTATTTTGAAATGACTTTGCAAACCTTTATTTATACACGACATCAACTTAGGAACAAACATCTAAGTCAGCAAGCAACCACAAGAACATTCGCAAGGTGTATAATTCATCCGGTCGGCCAGTCACAGAAAGAACACCTTGATCTGGAAGGATTTCTTCAATTCTGGGCTCCAATTCTAATGCGGACCATCAACACGAACTAAACATAATCCAAGGACCTTTACAAGCTTTCCTGAATCACCAGGAACATCTGCACTTCCTCTACTTACTGAAATCCTTCTCTCCTACATCTGGAACCTCAAGAACACAGTCTGTTATCACTGTCACAAAGGAATAGGTTCTTCTGGACCTTCAAACCACAAACCAATCTGCTTGACACTTCACAAGGACGTTCTAAACACTTCCTCAAATCCACAGAGTGGGATAATGCATTACCAGACCTTACCGGACCTATCTATCTCACTCTGTCACCACTGAGCACTTGTCTAAACCGGTTCTATTTGAGCAACCATAACTTCTTCAGATCTTCATGCGGATCCCTGAAAACTTGACTAGAGCATCTCAAGACTTGTATCTACAAACCCTTTAAACCGCATCCTCTGATCCTCAACCTATCTTGGACTTTTACCTTGTTATCATCGTTGTTCTTCACTGTTCCTGATTGAGACTAATTTTCTCAATATCCTCAGCACACAGCTCATCCAATCCTTCTCATTAATGCAACATGAGTATGTTGACATCAATGACAACACTGGTTTAACCCATACTTGCAACACTTTCTGCTTCAATGTGTCAAATCTTTTGTCTGCTCCTTTAGTCCATCTAAACTCTTTTCTATCCCCTCTCATTGTCTCAGTCAGGGGCGCACAAATGCTACTAAAATTTTTGATAAATTTTCTATAAAAACTTACCAAACCATGAAAAGATTGTACCTCTATGGCACTCCTTGGTGTAGGCCATTCAATGAGAGCCCTTACTTTTTCTAGGTCCATCTTAAGACCTTCCTCTGAGACAACAAATCCTAGGTATACCAACTCCTTAGCAAAACTACATTTCTTCAAATTAATTAGCAACTTCTCCTCCCTTAGCTTCTCTAAAACTCTTCTGATATGCATCAGATGCTCATCCTAAGTTTTACTAAAAATCAAAATATCATCTAAATAGACAATAACAAAACTTTCAAAAAATTCTTTTAGTACCTCATTCATGAGCCGCATGAATGTGCTCAGTGCATTGGTTAGCCCAAATGGCATGACTAACCACTCATAAAAACCATCCTTTGTCTTGAAGACTATCTTCCATTCATCTCCTTCTCTAATTAGGATCTGGTAATAGAAATCTATACTTAACTCCACTCAAACAATCCATTATGTCATCCATTCTGGGTAATAGAAATCTATACTTGATCATGATCTTATTGATGGCTCGAGAATCTGTACACATTCTCCACTCTCCATCTTTCTTCAGAGCTAGTACTGCAGGTATCGCACATGGACTTAGGCTCTCCCTTATTAGTCCCTTCCTTAACAGTTCTTGAACTTGTCTGTTCAGCTCTTCACTCTCCGCAGGAGTCATTTTGTGGGCTACCTTATTCAGCAAACTAGCTTCTGGTATCAAATCCATTTGGTGACTTATCTTCCTCACCAGTGGTAAACCTTCTAGTACATTATTAGAGATAATATCCTGAAATTCTTCCAACATATCTGAGACTTCTTCTGGTACATCTTCACATTTCTCTTGACTAATCTTAGGAATCAATGCAAAGCAATGATGCTCATGCTTCATACCCTCCAAAAATTTCCTACCATCTACCAAGCAAATTCTAGCAGTACTACATACCTTTTCTTCCACCTCCTTCAAGGGCTTCAACTTATGATAAACTCCATCCTTTGTTAGGGAGTATGTGTTTGCACAACCATCATGGACAGTGCTCCTATCATATTGCCACGACCTCCCCAACAGCATATGACATGCATCCATTGGTATGATATCACACATCACCTCATCATGGTAGTCTCCAATCTTGAACTTCACTAAACACTGCTCATTAACCAAAGCTCTGTGGTCCTTCTGCAACCATGCAATCTGATATGGATGTGGATGCTTTCTTCTTGTCAACTTCAACTTGTCAACCATCTCCTCTAAAACAAGATTGTCAGTACTTCCAATGTCAATAATAATATCACAACACTTACCTTCACATTTGCACCTTGTACAGAATAAACTCTTCCTCTAATTGGGTTCTTTCTCCTCATTCAACAAAGTTCTTCTAACAACTAGGGTTTCTCCCCTTTCAACATCTTCAGAATGCTCAGATTGTGCATCTTCATCTACATGTGCAACTCATGCATTACCTTCAAGTCTTCTATTTGTCCTTCCTTGATGTTGCGGACACTCGTATGCTTGATGCCCTTCTTCTCCACATTGGAAATAGATTCCTCTGAAACCTCCTCTTCCAAGTCCTTGCCCAAGTCAGCCCCTTCCTCTTCCTCTTTGCTCACCATTGTATTGGTCACGAGGGCGATAGGCATTATCCCCTCTCTAATTTCAACTGGTGCCAGCTTCTTCACTTTTCTTCTGATCTTCATTACGGCCTCCATAGGATCTTCCACTAGTCCTTTCACCTTGACCTCTTCCCCTTTGCTTGTTGTCGAATCTTTTATTCAGCTTCTCTTCTACCTTCAAGGAAAATTGATATGCATCTTCTATGGTGGTCATTCTGACTAGGCTCAACTCCTCTTGAATACTTGGCCTCAACCCATTAATGTAATGGGCTACCTTCTCCTTGTTGGCCTCTGCATGGCCTGTCCTAATAGTAATCTTATAAAACTCTTATGTATACTCCTTAACAAACTTGTTTCCTTGCTTCAGTCCTTTGCAACTTCTTTAGCAACTCCATCTCATAGTCGACAGGAATGAACTACTTCTTCATTTTCTCCACCAGCCGATCCCATCTGGTGATCTTTCCTTTTCCTCTTTTGTTTCTCTCTAACTGGACCTTCTTCCACCAAATATTTGCATGGCCCTTCAACTTTGTTTTTGCAAACTTGACCTGATCTAGGTCCTCCATGTCTTCATACTCGAAATACTCCTCCATGTCATTGATCCAATCAATAAGATGTTCTAGATTCAGATCTCCAAAATATGTAGAAACTTCGATCTTGAGCCTCTTTCCAATCTTAGAAATGATCCTTAGCAACCTAACTTCTGCAGGATCTCCTACAGCTTCTTGTTCTTAGATAGCTTTTCTTCAACTTCATCTTTGGTTTCTTCTCTTGTTGTCGGCTCAAACCCTCTTCGTAGCTCCTCTTGCAATGCGTCGATTTGCCTTTGCAAGGCTCTAAAACCCTCTTCCATCAAAGCATTCCTGCCAATACGATTTCTTCATGGAGGCATCTTGATCTCCATAGCAAACCCACAACCTCAGGTCCTGGTGCAAACTGCCTCACGGTCGACAATCTATCTACACACTCAGGAACCCTTTCTTTGATACCAATTGATGAAGGGGGTAAATCATAAAACATGCAACAACAAAAATTGTACATGGAAAATAGAACTTTCTTTTATTGATTTGGACAACTTATTACATTATAAAAGCTCAAATACAATTAGAGGAATCAACCCTCCACATGCTGCAACACATTACAACTTTCTCTCGCAAGACTCCAGAATCATCTGCCTTTTGTAACCCCAAATCAGCTAAGGTTTCTGTTTTCCCATATATTCTTGACTCTACGCTTCCCCCCTTAAATCTACTGCTGCCCAAGGTTCCCAAAAATGGTTATTAATAGCCTTTTTGGGCGGCCAACAACCTAATTTTGAAATTTGCATCTCCCTCCAAAAATAAGTCAACTTCCAGGAGCCATAACTTTTGATCCGGGTCTCTGATTGACGAACCGTTTTATGTGTCAGAAAGTTCGCGGAGTGCTCTACGTGGTAAGAACCCGCTCTGCCAGTTCCAACTATTTTTAGGCCCGTACGGGGCCATTTAGTGCCTCAAACTTGAGTTTGAATAATTTTTAGACTTTTTTGGGAAAAATAAACTTTAATATCTTTCATCTCACAAATGATCTTTGCGTGATTCCTTTTCCAAAGGTCTTATTTTTCATTTATGAAGATTCCTATAAATTTTCACTTCAATCCATGCCCAAATGCAAACTTTCTAAAAATAGCAGGTTGCTATTTTAGCAGTTTGGAAAAACTGAAAGTTCTACATCATTATTCAAGTGATTATGGAACCAGAACCACAAATTTTGAAAAGAGATGGAAAGAACATTAACAATTTTGAAACACATCTTTTTTTTTGTGATGCAAGATTGCCCTTACACCACTGGATGCTCCTGCATCAGCTCTATCTGAAGGTCACTCTATCGAAGTGGCACTATGAGGATAATAAAAATATTCTATTTCTCTTAATTTTGCAATATTTCTTTGTGTTCAACTTATTTTACCTTGCATGTTGATCACACAATTGAATCAAGTCCTATGTTTCATTCTTTTTTAGTGCAAACATCTCCTCATTCATGGCTGATTTCTAGGAGTCAAAGTAATCCATTTTAATTGCCTCTTTGACTATACTAGGCTCATCAGTATTAGTAAATAAATGTTAGAAATGAAGGTGCAAACCACACAACAGAAATCTGATTCAAACCTTATTTATGTCCTCTAACTGTAGAATCAATGGAGATTGCAATAGAAATAAAACCCACTACACAGAAATAACATGCATTAAGAATTAAACACATAACACAGAATGTAATGCGGAGAAAACCCTTTTAGGTAAAAAAATTCACCAAGAAAAGAAGCTCCAAGTTGTATTATCTTCAAATATGAGATTACAATACATGCACTTCCTCTTCTTCTTCAGTCTTCAATCCAACGATGTCTATTACTCTCAACTCTACTAAAATGTAGTACAAATATCCTTATAAAAGGGGGTTGCCATCTAGGGCAAGAAAATAGACATAATATCGACTGTCAGATCTGTGACCTAATGAAGAATGGTCTAGATTTACAATGATAAAATATACATAAAATGTGGTTTTGGGGGTGCTACCCTGAACCCTCACCGAGGGGATGATCCCCCCAAACCCCTGCGACCCCCTGTCGCTGACGAATTAGTGTTGGGTGCCAGATATAAACATGTAGCTAAAACAAGATCACTGTTGGTGAAACCTTTCATCCCTTATGGGTGATTTACAAATAATAGGAATAATAAATTACATAGGATTTACAAGGTTGATGGCACCTTAATCCTACCAATAAAGCAATAATACATCTATAATTAGGCATGTTATACCTCTCTAGTTTCCTCCTTTACTGAGTGGACATCCTCAAAAAGTAGAGGTAGAGGTTCCACTTCCTCTAAACTCTCTCAAATCTCCTCCTCTTTAAGTCTGTTATGAACCTCTAGTTCATTATCAAGTATAGTTGTCTCAGTGTTTTGGTTGTAGTTGCACAACTAACTTCTCATCATCCTTTGTCTACTCAACCATAAAAATGTTTGATCTCCCTAAATGCCACATTTCGATGATATAGAAGTTTTCTAGTTATAGAATCCAAAATCTTGTATTCTTTCACACTGACATAATAGCTAATGAAGGTACATTTTATAGCCTCGTTATCCAATTTTGACCACTTCTCCTTAGGAACATGAGCATATTCCTCACAACCAAAAACAAAAAGATGCTACTATCATGGCTTTTTACTTGTCAAAACATTTATAGGGGTTTTTCAACAAGCACTTATGTAGGAGACCTATTGGTGGAATATCATAGAGTAGCAACCACCTCTATGCAGAATTTTTGTTTGTATCTGGAGCCATGCAACATAGTCCTAGCCCTCTCCATCAGCATCTTATTCATGTATTTTGCATATTTATTTTATTGATGGGTATATGGAGTTGTCTTATGCCTTTCAATGTCCTTATCCTTACAAAATCTATGAAACTCTATTGAAAAGAATTCTCTACTATTGTAAGTTCTCAAAACCTTGATCTTTCTACTAGAATGATTCTCCAAGAGAGACTTAAACTCTCTAAATTGACCAAAGAACTTTGATCTACTCTTAAAAAATAAAACCATGTCCTCCGTGAATAATCAACAATAAATGATATATAATGCAAATATTTTAACAAAGAAAGAACATCTACATGACTAATTAATACATCAGAATGAATACGATTCAACATCCCAAAAGACATGAGAACTTGAGTAAACTTAAACACGGTCTTGTTTTCCATAAATTTAAAGCTAATAAAAACCAAACTCAACACAATAATTAAAAATTTTGTCTATAGGATTTTTATTTTTAAAGGCCCATAGATGTTTTCACCAATATGACCCATAGATTGGTGCCATGTAGCATTATCTTCTTTGTGGGTAACTTGTTCTTTGAGATAAGAGCATACATAGGTATCCAAAATGCACAAACCATTAGAACTACCTACATTGGATGAGGAAGGATCCATATTTTTAGAACTTAAATTTATTTTGGGAAAATACACCAAGAACCTTCACAATCATTCTATTTGGGAGTTCTTAGTCAAATGGAAGGGCCTACAGATTGAAGATGCCACATAGAAACCCACGATCATTCTTTCTAGGTTTCTTCATCTCAATCTTTGAGGACACAGCTTTTCGAAGGGGGAGGCAATGTTATGAACCCCATTCTACTATATGTAGCTATTATTAGTCGGGTGCATCTGCTTTCTATGTCACTTAATTAGGTAGTAGTAATAAAGAAGGATGCATATGCTTTGTAAGTCATCCCACTACTAAATTATTCCACATGAATGAGATGGTAGTGGTTGTTTTTGGAAAAACTCTATATATTGTAATGACTTCCCAATTGGGGGGAATCTTGGATATTTTTAATTGAAGTGAATGCTCTAGATGGAGGTATCTTGGATATTTGTAATTGGAGTGTGTGCTCTATTTGAAGGTTGTCCTATTGAAGTTCTGCTAAGAGGATGATAAAAGTATTATGTTTCTCTCATTTTTGCAATGTTTGTTTGTGTTCAACTTATTTTATCTTGCATGTTCATTACACAATTGAAGCAAGTCCTATGTTTCATTCTTTTTTAGTACAAGCATCTCCTCATTCATGGCCGATTTCTTGGACTCAAAGTCATCCATTTCTATGGCCTCTTTAACTATTCTAGGCTCATTAGTATTAGTCAATAAAGAAAAAATACATCTAAAATGGAGTAGGGTAAACCTTTCTAGGTGTCTCCTATACTGAGTGGACATCCTCACAAGTAGAGTTAGAGATCCTACTACTTCTAAACTTTCTCAAATCTCCTCCTCATTAGGTTTGTTATGAACCTCTAGTTCATTATTAAGTGTAGATATCTCAATGTTTGGCTATGGTTTCACAATTAACTTCTCATCATCCTTTGGCTACTCAACAATATAAGAATGTTTGATCTCCCATAATGTCACATTTTGACTATATAGAAGGGTAAGTGCACAAAGATGAGGGACCAAAAGGGGGTCTTAAGATGCCACTTTTTTCCTAAAATCAGGAAAGATTGATGTTGGATGAGAAATTGAAGATAGTTACACTCAAAATTTGAAGATACAACAAAAATAGGAGTCGTAGTGCTCCGAATCTAGTTTCTAAACTACTATTTTTTTTTCAAAAATAGTTGAGATTAAGGGGTTCAAATAGGGGGAGCACACAAATTGGTCCTATTTTTTTCAAAAAAACATAACATAGCATCTGGTGTGCTCCCCCTAAAATGTTAACTTTTCTTAAACATTTCAAAAATTGCTTCAGTAAGAAATCAGCTAACACCATGTAGTTTATCCCTAATTTTTCTGATAATTTTTTGATGAATAGTTAATTTTTTACTATTTTTCAAAGTGGACACATCCTGAAAAACAAAAAATTGAGCATGCCCCCCCTAAATTTTTTGAAAACTAATCAAAAATATATATTTTTTGAATACGTGTAGAATGGAGTCTAGTTTCTAAAAATGTAATTTATTTGAAATTTTGATGAACGGTTACAAAAAAAGTCAAAAATACCAGACACTGGTTTTTGACAAAAAATGGATACACTAATAAAAGAAATTAAAGATGAAATCCTTAACATACTCAAAACGTGAAAAAATTATATGGTTAGAAAGATAACAGAGAGATTAAGATTATGGTGCTATTTTTTTGACTTGTCATTGAAAAAAGTGCAAACCTGATGGGGAGCACACTCCAGATAATGTGATTTTTGTTACAATCTAGAAAACATGTCTTTGGATGTTCTAAACACAGTCCAAGCCTTTGGGTTGGAAGCCCAAGGTAAATCCAAGCCTAAGGCTTGGAAATTACCAAGGTAAAGCATAACGCGAGCGTGTTATAACACGTGTATGTTATGTGCATTCACATAACACGAGCGCATTATAATGCACTCGAGTTATGCTGAAATAAAACATCTAACTCCCTCCCCTCCTCTCTCTTTCTCACCTCTACTTCCCTCCTCTCTCTCTCTCTCACTCTCTACTTCCCTCCCCTCTCTACATCCTACCCTCTCTATCACTCTTCTTCCCTCCTCTCTCTCTCTCACTCTCTCACTCTCCACTTCCCTCCCCTCTTTACATCCTACCCTCTCTCTCACTCTCTTCTTCCCTCTCCTCTCTACCTCCTACCCTCTCTCTCACTCTCCACTTCCCTCCCCTATCTACCTCCTACCCTCTCTCTCACTCTCTTCTTCCCTCCCCTCTCTACCTCCTACCCTCTCTCTCACTCTCTACTTCCCTCCCCTCTCTACCTCCTACTCTCTCTAACCTATCTACATCCTAGTTTTCATTTTCCTTTCCAATTTCCCTTTAGATCCCACCAATTTTTCCCTATTTTACTATTTTCCACCTCTCCTCATCATTCTTCCCATCCAATGAAATTTCATTTTATCTTATTTCCATTTCATCCTCCCAAATTATATCCTCATCCCTCTTTGCTTGTCCTAGTTTTCTTGTTTCCATGTTCTTTATCGATGAGGGAGAGGGAGAGGTAGGAGAGAGTGGTGATAGAGAGATAGAGAGAGAGAGAGAGCTTGAGGGTTGCTTAGGTTTAGGGGCATTAGGGTTTATGAGTTTAGGGTTGCTCAAGTTTAGGGTTTAGGGATTAGGGTTAAAGGGGAATTATTTATGGTTTAAAGTTAGGGGCCAGGGGCATTATTTAAGGTTTATGAGTTTAGAGTTGCTCAATTTTAAGGTTTAGGGGAATTACTTATGGTTTAGGGGTTTAGGGTTGCTTAGATTTGAGATTTCTGATTTGAGATGACTTCATACTTGTCTTCATGAGTTACTCTAACTAATTTACCACCTACAATATAAGAATTTGGGCTATCCTAACATGCTGGTAGGTCTAATTTTACCTTGTGAGTCTCCATTTGGAATGATTGGTCCATCACAATGTGCTTGTCATAACTCTCCTTAGTGCTAGTGACTTCTTCTATCTTGTCTTGAGTAGGTGTATCCATGGGAGGTTAAGAAAGCGTGTTTGAGAAGATATGTTAAGAAAATGTGAAACTAACCTAGAGATTGTGCCTACCACCATTTGTAAATTAACATCAACAATCAACATGTGCTCATCTATGTCATCAAGAACATCTAGGCCTAGAATGTCATTACACATTTCACTTCTAGAATCTAATCATGTCAAAATCAACAAGTTTGGAGTCATCATATATGCTGATTTCTATATGTTGATTATTCATTAGTCATCATATGTTGATTATTCATTATGCTTCTAACATCATCATTGTCTTATTCATGATTCATTAGAAATCATCATCATGTTGAGGAAATGAGCAAAGACTCTAACACCAGAAGAGCATGAAGCTGAGAATGAGAGGGAAAGAGAAAGACTAAGGTGAATTCGTGAAAGTAGGAAATTGTCATCCATACAAGAAAAAAATCCACCATTGACAATTGAAGAGGAACATGACACATCTAATCAATCTAAGAGAGAGATGGAATTGACAACACAAAGGGAACAAATGCAAAATCTTCGTTCAACAAGGAAATTGAATCTCGAAGTTGGAGGCACTGCATCATCCATAGGTTAAGTTGAAGGAACACCATCATTATCTTCTTAAATTGGAGGCACTCCATCTTTCATAGGTGAAGTTGAAGGTACATCTTCATTCTCTTCTCAAGTTGGTGGCATGCCATCATTCACATGTTAAGTTGAAGGTACACCATATTCTCCATCTCAACTTCAATCCTTTTCATCTTTTTCATCTCCAATTGAAGGTACGTCATCTATCCCATCTCAAGTATGTTGGAGTAGGTGTGTTGTACACCTTACATAACATTGATATTATTTTATTATGTAAAATAAATATTTATTTTTGGTGCATCATGTGATGTGTTTAGCCACATTGGATATTTATTTGTGTAGAGGCTAACTAACGCGTTGTAGACTTGACACAATTTAGGGGTAAATCTATCTGAACAGTCCACTTGACATTATACACCTACATTAAATTATCAACCAAGGAGTGTAAGCTTATTATGGCACTGCACTATATGTGCCTTTAGGGGCTCATATTCTCCTAAAATATCCTATTCAAACCTACTCAGATTATTCTACTTTGTTGGAATTCACAGAAATGTAAGAACAGTAAAAATAGTTACCTAACCTAGTGGCTATGGGTACCTGCAGCATAAGTTGTAGATAACTGCTAACAACAAAGGTACATAACTAATCCAAAACCTTTCAAAATGATGAGAAAGCTAATGCTAACCTCCAGAGGACTAAGATGGATCAATTATACATTTGTTCATGATCCACAACTACTGTAATCAACAACAAGAGTATTATACTTAACTTCACAATGGATTTATAAAAGAATGGAAAATAACTTTAACAAGAATGCATAAATGAATAAGAAAATAAATGAAGTGAAGATCAGTACCTTGAGTGGCCAGCTTAGAGGACTGACTCACTTAGCTAGAAATCAAATCTAACTTAGATACTCATGCATCCACATAACACATAGTTCCTTTCATTCCATATCACAAAATACTTCAAACAGAATCTTCTTTGTAGATTATATTCAATAATTGCATTTCAACAATTCATGTCTGGAGAAATAACTAACTACTGTATTTTCTAATAGTGAATAAAACAACTAACAACTGAGTAACTAACTTGACTTTGAGCTCATCCCCTAACTTATACAAAATGGGAGAGTCTTATTCAACTACCAACTAACTACAATCATTAATCCATTCCTAGATGTTAGGATACAGAGTTAAGATTGATTTATTAATTCTAACTGAATAGCGGAAGGAGAATCCCATTCAAATAAGAATTCCTATGCAACGACTCATATGTGAAACACATAAGCTATGTTTAGAATCTTGGAACAATTCTACTTCTTCTACATTTATTTCTTCCCATAATGATTCATGTTCAACTTCCAGCTACCTGTACTTTTGGCGGCTGATTTCAACTTCCTTCAATTCCCCTGTTCTGCGACTTGCTGTAAATTCTCCTCTCCTTGATGACACATGCTTGTTGCTGCACATGGGTTAATCCACAAAACATATGCACACAAATAACCTCCATAATTAAACCATAGAATCTCATCTATATTGCATACATACTCATGTTCAAATCATTCAATTGATAAATATCATCACCATATTTCATATTAACAAAATAGGTTCAAGGTTTTACAAAATATATAAAAAGACAGTATATGATGATGGTAATGTTTGAAAAGTATTTGGAAGATCATGTGCAAAAGGTTTGAAAGCATATAAAAACAACACAAAAGAGGCCAATATTTAAACCCATCATTCCCCCCAACTATCCTTTTGCTTGTCCTTAAGAAAAACACTTAATTAACCATCTAAGGGAAAAGATTGTTATGCAAGTTGATCTGCCTAAGGTCCATCACTTCTCTGACCCCCACCCCTTGCTTAAGATAGAAACCATTATGACATGCAAGCCTATCCATCTTAACTGATTCTGCACTCCTACATTCATCATTCTTTTCTCCTATCTAGTGTGGTACTGTATAGAGGAGAATAGGAGGATGATAAATACGTGACATCCATCCCACTCCTTTTTATTCTGAAAGCTGGATGTACTTGTGCAATCTTTCAAACATATTTATAAAATTATGGAAAGAGTGAGGCTCTTTCCTTTGCAACTCTGGGGTTAGATTATTCCATTTGCTTTGTACATACCTTAGGTAGTTTTGAAGGATAGGCTCTGCCAGCTATTGTATCCTTCTGTAATCTCAGAGTCTCAAATCCATGATTATATTTCCTGGACCCTTGTGAGAAAGGAGTGTCAACCATTGAATAATGATTACATTGGGATTTAGTGCTTCTTTTCTGATTTGCAATGCCACTATTTTCTCTTGTTCTTCATATCTATCTATTAAATCACTTCTGAGTTGCTCATTCTTGAAATAGGATGACAATGCTCAAACTTGTAAATGCCCAACATAAATTAAGGGGTTCAATTATGTTTCCTCTACCATCAGATAGTTGTGTAAACAATACTCACATAGCTGATTTTGCTCCTCCAGGCTGACTTCTTTGAAATAGCTAAAAAAATTATGCCTTGACTATAAAGTAGGCTGATCATTAATGAACTTATTGAACTGAAAATTGAGAAATTTTTCCTTTAGAAACAATGCATACACCCTAGGTGGAGGTCTACACTCAATAATTTGAATGGCCCTACTCTATTTATTACCTCTATCAATTTACCTTCCAACCTTTTCAACTCCAAATTCTTACCTTCCAGTGATGCATTGAGAGTTTGTTTTTCTTTCTCCCAACTTTCTTTTTCTTGTTTGAATTTGTTAGTAAGTTTCATCAATTCAAAGCCCAAAGACAAAGTGGTGAGATATGTTGGAGACCTTGCTACATGAGGTTGTGGATTTAGTGCTTTATTCTCTTTAGTTTCTATTTTGCACTCGACTATTTGTGCTAACAGATCCAAGTTGGTTCCATGGACATAGGTTTGGATTTTCTCCTCGAATTCATGTATTCTTATCTCCTTCTCTTTGTCCTTTTGGATTTTCTCCTCTAATTCATGTATTCTTATCTCCTTCTCTTTGTCCTTTTCCTCATATCCTTTTACTTGCTCTTCCAATTGCTTTATCCTGACAAGAGCTTCTTGAATCTCTTTCCTTATATTCCTATCCTCTAACAATTCTTTTTCCTCTTCAAAATTTAAACCTTCATCATCATCCCAGTGATATCAAAAATTTCCCTAGCAGAGCTACTAGGAACTGACTTCCCCATTTTCTTTGCAATAAAAATATCTTCTGAATCAGAGTCAGAAGATGAAGAAATGTACCTTCTCTTGGTAGACACATTGATATTTTCATGAACATCAGTAGGGACATTCTCAGGGGTGTCCCCTTCTTTGTCTGAGTCTATGTCTAGCAGCGTTGAATCACGGTGCTATTGTCCTTCACCTTTTTCTTCCTGTCCTTATTCCTCAACAATTCTTTTTTCAACATTCTGCCTTTTCAACCTTCCTGAGTGCTTGGGAGTAACAGCTTCCTATTTAACTTCACTTTTCCTCTTCTTTTTACTCTCCTTCTCCCATGCATCCTCTTCTTTTACAATGCTTTTATCTTTCTCAACACCTTTCTTATTCTTCTTTTTCTTAGAAGATGTTAAAGCAATGCCTCTCATAGCTTTAGGGTTGTAGAAGATGAGGGTTTCTCTGTTGCCACCGGCCTATTTTCTGGATTATTTTCCTCTTGTGGCTCTTCTTGCTCGAGTTCAATTTCAGGTGTAATCTCAGGTTCTAATTCATGTTGAGGTTCATCCTCTACTTCAAATACTTCTAGTAGTGTTGTGATATCTGTGCATTTTTTAAAGGCATTCCAATCAACCTGTGGATGTTGAATTCTCATGCTTCTCTTAACCAATAGGGCTATTAAGTAGTTGTGGGATAATGTGGTGTTCGTTTGCTTTCTCTAATAGTCGGATGCCATCCTCTTCAACATGTTATAGAGGAAATTGGGAACATTGACTAACTTATCATGGTGTAAGTGATTTAACAACTTAAAATGTGCAGTATGTAACAAATTGTGTCGACTATCACAGGTAAACTATTTAATGATCTAAGAAGCACATTTTCCCCAAAAGAATGAAAGGGACAGACTCTTTGTACATTGTGATGATGAGTCCAGGTTTTCTCCATGCTAATAGAATTCTTCTCTTGCTATAGCTGCATCAGCACGAGCTGGATATTCAGACCCTGTACGCGGCAATCCTTTAACTTAGGCAATGGCCATTTCAGAAGTATCTACAACCAATCCCCTAACTGTTGCCTCATCATATTGTAATGTAGCTGTAAATTATTTCACCATTTCATTATCATATTCTATTAGATTCAAGAAGTAATCTAGCCATCCCACTCTGGTGAAGAGTGGTAGAACCATCATATCCTTTGAAATTTCCTTGTACACAAATGGTTCTCGTCTTATAACATCACCTCACATTGTCTTTGTACTCTGCAACCTCAAAATGTTTTAATTTCTGCTCAACTTAATTTCTACTCAACTTTGATTCCACCACCTTTAGAAGAACCTATAATTTGCTGCCTTTTCTTATGCCTTCCTCTATTCCCCCCAACTGTAACTTTTGGAGCTCTCTTGTATGCAAAATTATGTATCTCATCTCACTCATAGGGTAATAAGTTCACAATTTGGATGAAATAGGGTAGGTCTACTTATCTTTGGAAAAATGACATAAAATTTTGTCTGATAACTCTAAAGGCTTGGGTGGCAAAAATAAAAAATTAACTAACCATTATACCCCTCCCCCCAACTAATGGGTGAACTAACCTCACTTCACGCATGAATTGATAGGGCTGAAAGAGTAATTATGAAATTTAATGGTGATATATATTTTTGCATGCATGAATTAAATGAAGAGTAATAATGAATATAAAATGAAATCTAAGTTAATAATGGAAGGTTACCTTTTGTACATACGTTATGGAAGTAAGTGGTTAGCAAACCTTGGAATTGGAGAACATGTGCTTGGCAGTTATTTGATGTGAGCAGAATGAAATGAATGAAAGTGAATGGTAAGGTGGCGGGTATGTCAGAAGTGATGTGATGTGACAGCTCGCAATACTTGATCTAACAACTCGTGAGTGTGAGTTGCACATTTTTTCTACGGGCGTTTGATTTATTCAAAATGAATAAAACATGTGTGGAAGAAATTGAATGGGTGGGAAAATAGTTTACTTTTTGCCAAAGTGTTGAAGACTTCTACAGACAGGTGTTGCTACAGGTACCTCCAGTACAGGTCCCGACTGAATGCTTACATATTCATTATTTCAAGTCCCGACTATAACAGGTCCCGACTGAGACTTAAGAATAGGTCCCTTTGGAGCTAACTTTGTTTCACAACGGGTAGTGTGATGTGTGTGCATGTGAAGTGCAAAGCAATAAAAATTAAGTCTCAGTGACAAGGGTTGAGTTGTGTAACTCAACCTCTGCATCACTAGACATTATGGGTGGATCACTTTCTGTCGATACATCATTGTGTGTTTCAGGGCCTTCATCAATATCATTGTGAGTGTCATATTTGTTTGTTAGAGATACAATAAAATCATCTTTTTGAAGTGGTTTCTTATAAATTTTTAGCCTATGTCCATTTACCAGTAATGAAAATCTGACCGCATCAATGGTTTGTAGTTGGACTGCACCATTAGGGAATACCTGTTGAATCTCATATGGTCCCAACCATCGAGATTGAAGCTTGCCTTTGCAATCTTTGTATCTAGAATCATAGAGAACGGCCCAATCACCAACATTGAACTCTTTAGTCTTTATATACTGATCATGCCATTTTAATTCTTTGTTTCTGAATAACATCTGTGTGGTGTATGGCCTCTAATCTGATTTCGTCAAGAGCATTCAAATTCTATATCCTTTCCTTTTGAGCCTTTGTCAAGTGCATCCCCAATTCCATTGTTGTTCTCAGAATTTTGTATTCAAATTCTATAGGTAGTACTGATGTCTTTCCATAAACCAATTCATAAGGAGTGGATCATGTAGTTGTCTTCCATCTAGTTCTGTAAGCCCAAACAAGTTCTGGTAATCTGGAAACCCAATCTCTTTTGTGGAGCTATACTATTTTTGTCAATATATTCTTAATCTCCCTGTTTGTAACCTTGACTTGACCATTGTCTTGAGGATGATATGGGGTAGACTTCTTGTGTCTAATTTGATACTCCACTAGTTTAGTGATTAAGTCTGATGTGAATTGTGGTCCTTGATCAGTCACTATCTCCCTAGGTACACCATACGTAGTGAAGATTTCCTCATATAATAATTTTGCCACATTGTCATCTTTGGCAAACTACAAAGATTTAACTTCTACCCATTTGGTTAAGTAATCAGTGCATACCAGTATATATTCCTTGTTGTTTGAAGTGAAAGAGATAGGTCCAACAAAATCTAACTCCCACTTATCAGAAGGAGCTAATGCTATTTGGGGCTGCAAAGGCATTTCATCACTTCTTGTAGGTCTCCCCATTCTCCAGCACTGACCACAACTTCTAGTATACTTGACAGAGTCTTTATGTAGTGTTCTCCAGTAATATCCCATTGTCAAGATCTTAAAGGTTGTCCTTTTGGCTGCAAAATGTCCACCGCAGGGTTCATCATGACATGCCTTCAATATGTCAAATACTTCATCCTCTCTTATACATCTTCTCATAATGTTATCTAGGCCAGTGTAGAATAGGAATCTAGAAATCCAAGAATAAGGGAAGCATTTGTGAACTATCTTTTCTCCCTTGGAGAAAAGTAACCTAGAATCTATTGGTGTGAACAGGGTTATCACCTAAATGGTTTACCCTTGTGTGGATAATTTACATTATTTAACTATTTACTAGTTAAATAATATTCACACATCACACATAATTCACACATGTTAATTTGACTTAGTGAGTCTTCTAGGTGTTTCTAGTTGAGTCCAGTTGTGTGTTGAGTTGTTGATAGTTGGAGTGAGTTGTCTTATCCTCCACATGTGCAATTAGTTATCATCCTCTAATTGTCACATGTTGTAGGAATATCTCCACTTTCCACTCCACCTTTCTAGCTCTCACCTTGCCTTCATAAGCAAGGCTTTTTTCATGTATTGTAATCAGTAATCCAATGTAATCTCTTGTAATCTTGTAATCTTTTGCATTCAATGATAGAATAGAATTATTCTTTCATTTGATCTCTCTTGTGCTTTCATGAAGTCTTAGATCTTGGGTGGCTCCAGTCATAGCCAACTCTAACATGGTATCAGACCTCTAGGAAGAATCACTTTATGTTAGTCATTTTTTGAGAGATCTTGAGTGCAATTCATGGTGGATCTTGATAGTTGAGTATGCTCTTCTCTTGCATCGAATGATGACCTAGAGAATTAGAAAGACTTAATAGAATACCATATTTGTGAGGGTTTCCTCTTTGTGGCCTTGTATTGCAGGTTCATTTTGGGGCATGTTGTTGCAAACTGAGCACACCATTGTGTTCAGGAGGTCTGAGATAGTTGAGATTGGCTTTTGTTTCATCCAAATTGGACACTAGAGGCCAAATCTATGAGGTTTTCAATCTAGGGGATGGATACCTGATCCGAGAGGCATCTGCAATTTCAAAGTAGTTTGGGCAAAAATTGACCCTGCCATCGTGCTCAGGATACTCGAAAACCTATAAATTGACTGTAAAATCATCCAAATTAGACAAAGTTGCAGCGAAAGGCAAATTTTTTTGCCCCCTCGGCCATATGGACCTGTTGCAAAGAATATTCCGCAGCATATTCCCAGAATCTTTGACTGCGTCATCCTCCTGCGCAGGTGAATCTTGGTTAAATCAGAATCTCTACCGCAAAATTTATCCATCGGGTAATATTAATTACCCATTGGGTTAATTTGATTTTCTAAAGGTTTTTGTTTTCTGCGGAATATACTTGGTACCTGGTTGTAGGGTCGTACCTACATTTGCAAGTACTAGGTTCCTATTGGGCACCATGTGGCACCATCTCTTTGGCAAAGAAAACACCGGCTGTAGTGAATATTCCTTAGATTGCTAGCGGAGCAGTGACCATTAAACTTCAGAGACTGGATTGTTTCAGAATCAACACAAAGGCGTTCATTTCTCAGCCCCGTAGAAATTAAACTCTTTCAGTGTAAGGGAAATTTCTAGTGGTCTCTTATCCCTTGGCAACAACTATTTAAATAGATCCGCAAAAGCCTTCATCGATGGCCCACGAAATCATTGGCATTCTCCATTACATATTCGATGATCAAAACATTTCAACTAGCCTTCAAATCAACCGGCAGTTTAGCATCAAATCTCAGACAACAGCCACATCTTAGACTGTCGGCGGCTAAAATCCAAATCTCAGGCGGCATATTCAATCTTCAGCTGGCATTTTTTTCTGGTGACTGTTGTTTCAAACGCCCGGTTTAAAATACCTAGTCAGAAATACATAAGATTGGTCTCTGCCAATACCACTCGGCCCGTCAAATACCTTCGGCAACCTCAAAAATTGACAGCGGCATCAGTTTTGTCTCATCCCATGAATTGTTTCATGCCAGAAAATTTTCTAAACTTGTTGGTTGTACCTATCAGCATATTCTTTACACACTCCTGGCAGGCTTTATCTCTCTGGCGTGGCCAATCCAAAACTGCCTAAGGCAGTCAGCAGCAGAAACTTTTCCCGATGGCAGCAAATCTAACTATCGGCACTTCCCTCAAACCTCCCAATGGTCTTTTTCCTCCAGCAGTTTGAAATAAACCACCAGCGGCCTGTGTTCAAGACCAATTCGTTGGCGGTCTCCTAACAGTGCAACAAGCTTTTTTAACTGTCAGTGGCAATAAAACTGCCACAGCCCGCAGCGGCTATTACAGTCCACAGTTTAAAAGATGCGGTGTTTATCCACTCAGGCAGTATCTCCGAGGAATATACCCCCTCCAAAACCATTGACCCTAGATCAGGCAGTTTCTTGCCCACAAAACAGGCGGTTTCAGTCATCAATTGATGGTTAAACCACTTCCCTGGTAGTTTCTAGACAGATATCAGCGGTTTCGAAACAAAATAAGTGGTTTTCCATGAACAAAAAGGCGGTTTGCTGAGATTTTTTTTGCCAAAGTGGGGATTTTTCCTGGTGAAAGGGAATATTCCAGGAATATTCTATTGACGTCAATGTGACATCAGCGCCAGGGGCCATTTTTGCCCCTCAAAGACCTAAATAGGGTTTTTTTTTTCTTTTTTTCATAACTTTTGCCCACAGAGGTGAAATCAGGAAAACAAGATATCATCAGAAAGCTGATAGAGAGTACTTCATAGTGGTATCAGTAGTTTTCTGATATTCTACTACAGGTGCCTGATACAATAGTTTGAAGACAAATCTTCGTTTTCAGCTTCCGAGCTCACAACTTTCTGCCACGATCTCTAATTTTTGCGATTCTTGTGGCATTGGAAAGGTATTCAGGAGCTCTTCAAATACATCCATTCAATTTTCTCATATTTAGCTCTAGGTTGATTTTATTTCATTTGTCAATTTTTTAGCTTTTGAGTGATCACTTGGACATTTTGGCACTTGAGGAAGTGAAACTAGTTTTGAAGAGATCTATTTGTTGTGGTAAATCAATGTGAGAAATTGTAATCTCCCTTGGATCTTTATTTTAAGAGATTTTGATGCTTTCCCATTTTTGGTCCCTTGTGGACAATTGTAAATCACACTAAGTATAAAGTGCCACAATCATTCTTTTCTGGGGGGGTGATCTCTTTGATTGAGTAACAGGGGGGTTGGACTTGTGTTCTTTTTTGTACTCTTGCATCATGGATTCACACAAACTTCCTCTCCTCACACCATATAACTTTCATGAGTGGAAAACTAAAATGGGGATTCATTTAAAAAGTTTGAAAATTCATAGAGTAACAATAGGTAGAGAAATTGAACCAATAGCAGCTGCAGAAAAGAGAAAGTGGTATAATCGATGTGATCAAGCCTATGGAACACTATGCTTGTCTATCTCTCCTGATCTTCTTTTTCATATTGAATCTTGTAAAACACCTAATGAAGTGTGGACTACCTTAGAAAATCTCTTTGGTAAGCAAGATACTATGAGAGGTTTCAAATTGGAGAATGAACTAATTGGTTTGAATCCAACCAATTTTGCAAGCATCTAAGACTTCTTCACAAAGATAAAGTCACTTAGATTGTAGTTCAAACAATGTGGAATTGAGAAAGAGGACACTCAATTGATTCTTTCAATCCTTGCCAAGCTTGGTCCTGACTATTCAGTTTTTGTTTCTACCTTTTATGCTACTATGGATGCACTTGGGAAAGCTTTCACAATGTCGTCACTTGATGAATTTGTTGCATCACTCACAAGGGAACAAGCTAAGTTAGTACACATAGGCACTTTGAAGTCTCCTAGACCTCAAGCACTTCTTGCTAGTCAAGGTACAAAGGATCAAAAGGCTTCAACTAGCAAAGGCAAGAAATAGAAAAATAAGGATTTCAAGAACAATGAGCAAGCAAAGGAATCGACCAAATCATCTAAGTCCTCATCCTCTCCCAAGGAGGAATCATCTAAGAAGGAGAGACCAAAGTGTGCATATTGCAAGAACTAGGACATGATGCGCATAAGTGTTATGAGAAGAAAATTGATGAATTGACTCACATTATTCAAAAGCACAATATCAAAATGCCATCATCATCACCTAGTCCATCCTCTTCTTCGACACCATCATCATCTACACATATAGGGACAACAGGAATTGCCAAGTCTTCAGTCAGAGAGATGGCTTCTTGATTCAGGAGCTTCTCATCATATGGCATCTTCACAGGGGATGTTCTCTTAATTTGAGTCATGTACTTCGCCACCTATTTTGATGGGTAACAATACATACATACGTGCAATTGGTAAAGGAACTATTGACGTTGGAGAGAATACATTCAACAATGTGTTGTGTGTACCTTCCTTAACATCCAATCTCCTTTCCATCTACTAGATTACTCATTGTGGTGTAGGGAAGATAGTTGAGTTCACTCCTGATTCTATGATCATACGAGACTTGGAGAGCAGAGATATCATTATTGTTGGGATGGCTGATCATGCATCTCACTTGTATACATTCTCCCATTTTGTTTCTTTTGATGATGTAGATCCATTGCTTGATATTCACACTCATGCATCAAGTGTGAATCATGTTTCTGAGGAGAAGTTTGGTCACTTGAACCTTGGTGTTCTTTCACCAACTTTAGTTCATGAGACTAGTGTTGAGCTTCCATCACCTCAACCTCCTACTTCTACATAGATTGACATCGACATGGTTTCATCTACTTCAGTTGAGCAGGATCATACAGGTATTTCAGACACAGCTTTGTGGGATACTTTCTTGGCAGGTATATCAGTCTTGTTTTGTGAGTCTCATATTGCAGATTTGGAGGACACACTTGAGGGGATATCTCTCCTCTTTGATGATAGTTACAGCACAACTGTTATCCCATCTACTTTGTCTTTGGAGGTTGTTCTTCATGCATCTACCTAGGATTTTGGATTGGTCACACCTCATTGTATAGTGCCATTCTTCGATTCTAACATGTGGACACTTCAGCAATCTTCAGAGACACCCATCATGAGGCTTTTTCCCTCATACCTTGAGATGGAGTTTCTTCTACATCAGCCTTTGGATTGGTTTCTTCCTAAGGGGAGAAATGTTGTTTGCAGGTATAGGACACTTTCCAGCGTTCATCTTCAGACATTCACCATCGGCACAGGAGCTACTTCATTGTGGGGGGGACCTATTGTCTCACACTTGCTCTCCTATGGGGGAGTATTTGATTGTACATATGTGATATAAGTTGTCCTTGGGGGGTCATGTTGAATCCTCCTACTATCACTTCTTTCACTTTCATTGTTTCATGCATTCTCACTTTTGGAGAGGAGTTTTGTCCCATGAGGTTTTCTCCTTTTCTCCACTTGAGATTTGTTGTACATGGGTACCTAACATGGCCTAGTAGTCGGGACCCATCCATCATTGCATCTTGCTTTAGTCAGCTACTCCCTAAGTTGCACTTAAGGGGAGGTGTTGGTGTGAATAGGGTTATCACCTAACTGGTTTACCCTTGTGTGGATAATTTGCATTATTTAACTATTTACTAGTAAAATAATATTCACACATCACACATAATTCACACATGTTAGGTTGACTTAGTGAGTCTTCTAGGTGTTTCTAGTTGAGTCTAGTTGTGTGTTGAGTTGTTGATAGTTGGAGTGCATTGTCTTATCCTCCATATGTGCAATTAGTTATAATCCTCTAGTTGTCACATGTTGTAGGAATATCTCCACTTTCCACTCCACCTTTCTAGCTCTCACCTTGCCTTCATAAGCAAGGCTTTCTTCATGTATTGTAATCAGTAATCCAATGTAATCTCTTGTAATCTTGTAATCTTTTGCATTCAATGATAGAATAGCATTATTCTCTCATTTGATCTCTCTTGTGCTTTCATGAAGTCCTAGATCTTGGGTGGCTCCAATCATAGCCAACTCTAACAGAATCTACCCTGTCACCAAATAATTAGCTATATCTGCATACCATGGAGTGTGTATGTTTAGAGCAAATAGATGCTCATCAAGAAAAGAGTCATCAACCATTCCTTCTGTTGATTGTGTAGGCAGTCTAGATAGAAAATCAACAACCACATTAGCCTTTCCTAGTTTGTCAACTATTGTTGTCAAATTCTTGCAATAACAACAACCACCTTACAAGTCTTCTACCCACTATTGGCTTATTCATCAAATATCTGATTGATGTATGATCTATATGTATGAACACTTTATAGCCAGTAATGTAGTGTCTAAATTTGTTAATGGCATAAACAACAGCTAACATTTCCTTTTCTATCACAGTGTAGTTCAACTTAGCTCCCTGTAGGTTTTTGCTGATATAGTATATTGCATACTCTTTATTTCCTTCTTGCTGGCCTAAGACTACTCCAATGGCAAAGTTTGATGCATCAGTGTGGATATGAAAGGGCAGTGTCCAATTTCTACCTCTTAGAACTGGAGCTTGTGTCAAGGCTGCTTTTAGCTTCTCAAATGAATTCTGACAATCTGGGGTCCATTCAAAGTCAATATCCTTTGTCAACAGAGTAAACAAAGGGGTGACAATTTGGCTAAAATCTTGAATGAACCATCTATAATAACTTACATGTCCAAGGAATCTCCTTACATCCTTCTGTCTCTGTGGAATAGGCAGGGTAGATATGATTTCAATCTTCTTTGGGTCAACTTGTAATCTTGCACTTAAGATAAAATGTCCCAAGACAATGCCCTGTGTCATCATCATAAAACATTTTTTATTGCTCAAAGATAGATTGTGCTCTATGCATCTCTTTAAAACTTTCTCCAAATTGTGTAAGGCTTCATTATATGTTTCACCATATGTGGTGAAATCATCCATGTAAATCTCCATGCTATCATGGGCAAAATTAGAGAAAATACTGAGTATTGCTCTTTGAAATGTGGTTAGAGCATTACACAGACCAAAAGGCAAGACAAAATATGCATAGGTCCCCCAAGGTCACGTAAATGTTGTCTTATCTTGATCCTCGGGTGCAATCTTGATTTGGTTATAGCCACTGAAGCCATCAAGAAATGAGAAATATTTCTTCCCTGCCAAAGAGTCAAGAACTTGGTCATTAAATGGCAATGGGAAGTGACCCTTCCTTTAGGCAGCATTTAGTTCCCTGTAGTCAACACAAACATGCCATTTTCCACCTTTCTTGGGAACTATTACCAATGGTGAAACCCATTCACTATCTAAAATGGGGTATATAAATCCTACATCTAAAATCTTTTAAAGTTTAGATTTCACTATCTCTCTTAGAGCAGGGTTCATGCATCTTTGTTATTGCCCTAAAGGTCTGTGGCCATCATCAATGTAAATTTTGTGCATGCATAAGGTAGGATCAATGCCTTTCATGTCACTGTAATCCCATGCAAACGCTGCTGCATGTGCCTACAACACTGTGTCCAGGGATTGCTGATGTTCATTAGTTAATGCATTATTAACAGTAAACATCTTTCCTAGCTTGATTTCTAATTGTTTAGACATTTCTTGTACAGAGGACAAATCAAAGCTAGATATTACTCATAAGTATTACTGGGGTAATAAAGTATGAAATACTTGGGATACCTCTTCTGAGGAACTAGTGGGTATTATGCTTCTCAAGGGGTCTTGTAAGTAGGATAGGCAGTCCTGCTGCTACAGGTGCCTCTCGCAGTCATTCTGTATAATGTGAGCTATCAACTCATCTTCATTCTGGATATCCAGCAAGGGGTTGCATTCAATGATCATCAAGGTTTATAGTGAATAGTTGTCCTCATTATCCAAGGTAGGCTAGATGGTTTGCTCAAGTTCATGGTATGGTTGGGCTGGTGGATATAAGACCAATTTCTTAGTCACAGTCCCATTGGATATGATCATATTTCCTGACCTGCAACCTATAAATGCATCTATTGTGGCAAGCCATGGTCTGCCTAGTATAAGAGGATAACCAGCAAGATTGACCTTGGGCTGGAGTACTATAAAATCAGCAAGGTATTCCATGGAATCTAATGCAATTACCAAGTCCTCAATGACTCCTTTAGGCTTAACTATAGACCTATCAGCTCATTGCAAAACTGTCTGAGTAGCCCTAAGGTTGTTTAACTGCAACATCTGTATTGTATCCTTGGTCATTACATTAATTGCAACACCCAAGTCTATCAAAGTATTCTTGATTAGAGTCCCATTGATTTTTACGTCCACTACTGGACTACTTGGATCTGTATATTTGAGGACAGTTATATTCCCCAACATTATGTCAGCAAGGTTACCCAAAACTTGGATTGTCTTTGGGTCCGTTCTCTTCCTTCTTGGTTTCTTTATGCAGAGATCTCTAATACTCTTAGTATAGATAGGAATATCTTTGATGGCTTGGATAAAGGGAATCTTTATGCTTATATCTTTTAACTGGCCTAGAAGGTCAGTTTTAGTATGTGCCGGTTGCTTCTAGATAGCCAAGCATTCAGGGAAATGAGGATTCAGATGTGAAGTGGTCTGAGGGTTCTGATTTGATTTAGGTTCCAAAGGTGGCTTCCTTTGTGGGTTCTTCATCTTCAAGTTCTGTAATTTGGGGAGATGAAGGGCCCGTAAGTTGCTTCCCTGATCTGAGGTGAATATTACTCACCTCTACCCCATAGGTGGGGTATTGCATCACCTCCTTAGTATAAGCCTGTTGAACAAGCTTGTTGTTAGGGTTAGGTGCAAGTTGGTAAGGGAGTTGGGTAGATCTAGGAGGTTGAGTTTGAGGAGTGGATGGAGGCATTATTGTTGGCTATTGGGGTTGAGATGGAAGCATAAGTTACTAGTAATTTGTGTTTTGTGCCATTGTTGGCCCTTGTTCCATTGGGGCTGCCACTGATGTAGCTGTGTAGGCCATTGGGGGTTATAGTTGGAACCTTAGAAACTTTGTTGGGGCCATGGGTTTAGCTGCTGTTGGTTCCAACTGGGTTGTGGAGTAGGCCATTGTGGGTTTTGTCATAGATTTTGATTGCTAGGCCATGTTGAGTATTCCAAGCAAATAAATTTTGGTTTGCAACAGGAAAGGGTGGATTAAAATTAAGTGGATCGAAGGGCATACCTTGTCTTTACTACCAAGGTCTCCTTTGAGCTATATAGAACAGCTGCCCATCCTCTCCTTTAAATGGCTGAAATTCTGGCCTTTCAACCTTCTCTTGCTAGATACTGTTCACCCTCTTGCATTTACAATTGGCCTTCCTTTGCCTACAGCTGGGGCAGTACTCAGTAAGCATTTCTTCTACCTCTTCTTGTTTCTTCTTGATGTGAAGAGTGTCTAGCTGTGTAGCTGTATGGCTAATGATCCTCCTTCATGTTGGACATCAAGTTATTGATTTCCACTCTTGAAACCCCATTGGTTGCTTTGTTTGTGATGGACGTCCTTTCTCCCCTTGGTCGCTTAGTGAAATTTCTTGAATAATTTCTACAAACTTTGCAGATTGTTTAAAAAGGTAATTGAGAAATATCACCTTACCCAATGAGATTCAGGGCATCCATGCAATCATCATTAAGCCCTCTCAAAAAGACTAGCTTCAGTGATTCTTCAGACAATCTATTTTAGGGGTTTTTCTTCAAGGTAAACTGGAATCTTTCAACATAATCTTCCAGTGGCTCCTCCTCTTTTTGTGACATCTTGAAGATGTCAACTCTCCTCCTATGATGTCCTCTGCAGTAATCTTGGTATTTCTCCAAGAATCTCTCCTTCATTGTATCCCAGTCTAGCATGACATCTTTTCCTAGCCCCATAAACCATCTCAAGGCTACATCCTTGAGAGTGGCAGGATAGAGTTTAAGCCTGTGAGCATATGAAGTGTAGTCATAGATCCTACATAGGTTATCAAATTCAAATAGAAATGTATTTGGGTCCTCTATCACTAGGCCATAAAAGACTGGTAATGCTTAAGGTGGAATGTTCTTCAGCATTGTAGCCCTCTCCTGATCAGTGATAGGAAACTCAAACATTGTTTGCTCTGGTGGATCATCCACCACCGCATCTTCCATGGTTCTAACGGTCCCTTCTGTACTTGTGGAAGAAGTTGATGAAGATGTAGAAGGTGTTGATGAAGATGGAAGAACATGTCCTTCTTCAGCAATTCCTACTGTATAGTTGATAAAGTCAGTAGTATCTTCTCTATCCTGATAATTTGAAGGGAGCAATTTGCCTCGGTTATCTCTCTGCCTCCGCATACAGTGGATTTAGCTTTTGTATATTAGTGGTCCTGCATAATGTTAGTACAATTTCTAGTGTTTCTTGAAAAGTGGATCTATCAACCCTAATGCTGGAATCAAAGTTTAATCTATGAAAACATGTAAAATGAGCCTATGAAGGTAGCACCATCCCCGACAACAACATAAAAAATGTAGAGGCTAACTAATGCATTGTAGACTTGACACAATTCAGGGGTAAACCTATCTGAACAGTCCACTTGACATTATACACCTACATTAAATTGTCAACCAAGGAGTGTAAGCTTATGATGGCACTGCACTATATGTGCCTTCAGGGGCTCATATTATCCTAAACTATCCTATTCAAACCTACTCAGATTATTCTACTTTGTTGGAATTCATAGAAATGTAAGAACGGTTAAAATAATTATAGAACCTAGTGGCTATGGGTACCTACAGCATAAGTTGTAGATAACTGCTAACAATAGAAAGGTACAAAACTAATCCAAAACCATTCAAAATGATGAGAAAGATAATGCTAACCTCCAGAGGACTAAGATGGATCAATTATACATTTGTTCATGAATCACAACTACTATAATCAACAACAAGAGTATTCTACTTAACTTCACAATGCATTTATAAAATAATGAAAACAACTTTAACAAGAATGCATAAATGAATAAGAAAATAAATGAAGTGAAAATCAGTACCTTGAGTGGCCGGCTTAGGGGACTGACTCACTTAGTTGGAAATCAAATCTAACTTAGATACTCATGCATCCACATAACACATAGTTCCTTTCATTCCATATCACAAAATACTTCAAACAGATTCTTCTTTGCAGATTATATTCAATAATTGCATTTCAACAATTCATGTCTGAAGAAATAACTAACTATTGTATCTTCTAATAGTGAATAAAACAACTAACAACTGAGTAACTAACTTGACTCCGAGATCATCCCCTAACTTATATAAAATGGGAGAGTCTTATTCAACTACCAACTAACTACAATCATTAATCCATTCCTAGATATTAGGATATAGAGTTAAGATTGATTTATTAATTCTAACTGAACAGAGGAAGGAGAATCCCATTCAAATAAGAATTCCTATGCAACGGCTCATATGTGAAACACATAAGCTACATTTAGAATCTGGGAACAAGTCTACTTCTTCTGCATGTATTTCTTCCCGTAATGATTCACATTCAGCTTCCAGCTGCCTGTACTTTTGGCAGCTTGATTTCAACTTCCTTCAATTCCCCTGTTCTGCGACTTGCTACAAATTATCCTCTCCTTAATGCCATGTGCTTGTTGCTGCACATGGGTTAATCCACAAAACATATGCACGCAAATAACCTTCATAATTAAACCATAGAATCTCATCTATATTGTATACATACTCATGTTCAAATCATTCAATTGATAAATATCATCACCATATTTCATATTAACAAAATAGGTTCAAGGTTTTGCAAAATATATAAAAAGACAGTATATGATGATGGTAATGTTTGAAAAGTATTTGGAAGATCATGTGCAAAAGGTTTGAAAGCATATAAAAATAACACAAAAGAGGCCAATATTTAAACCCATCAATTTGGATGCCACTTGTAATCGTTTTATGTAACATTGGGTTAATTATTTTATTTGTAATTATTTGATTATTTGGGAAAACTTAGTACCAATAATCAAATGTGGGATCAATGGTTTTGTAGACACATGGTTTTGGAGAAAATGGTATTACAATACCACATGTATTTGTGTGAGCTTATGTCTATAAAAACAAACATAAGGGTAGTTGTAGAGGTTGGATTGAGAGTTAGCCATTTGGCTTGTTGGTTGGGTTTGTAGCTTCTCTTGCAGGTTGGTTGTGTGAGAGTTTGAAGAATGCCATGGGATGTATGGTTACATGCTTGTTCACATGGATTGTAGATAGAGAGATCTTGATGTTTCATAGGTTATCTCTACATATGTATTTGTTGTTTATTGCTGAATAATACGTGAGAGATGCATGCTTTTGGAGGCTGGGTTTTTCCCTCTATGAGGGTTTTCTCATGTCACCATTGATAGTATGATTGTCTATTTCTTTTGCATGTAGATTTCTGGTTTATTGCACATTAAATCTCTTATTGGGTTATGAGGAATTTGTCTCTATGGCTGCATATTTCCAACAAAGTAAATATTGAAGAAATTCCTAATGTTGAGTCAACTTTACAATGAAAATGCCTCAAAATTTTGCATAGAAAGCCTAAGTTTCTAATTGATATCGATGAAAATGTTTTGAATCCATGCAGGATAAGATTCCCAAGCGTACTTGCCAAAGATATGTCAATAAGATATGGAAATCATTCTTTGAGAACCTAAATGAAACTGAAAGATGTCAATTATATGTTGAATTGATGAGAAATCTAAAATTTAGGCCCATTATGAAGATTCTTGGCCTAAGAACATTGGATGCTTCAAGTGAAAAATCAATTGTAAAGATTCTAATGAGTGCATATGAGAGTGTAGATTCCACCTCACGCACCAAGGATAGTAATACCACATGACGTGTCATTACATCGACAATAGTAAGCCAACAAACAAAGAAAGCTTGCCTCATTAGAAGGATAAGTCAAGCATTGAAAATAAGTAGAAAAACTCTAGTGAGAGCCATTGGAAGATGTGAAAGAGTTGAGGACCTAAATACCAATGAATTGTGGGCATTCTCAGGGAGACTCCCACGGAAAGACAAAGTTGTTGTTGAAGCCTTGAGATCCCTCATTGAAGAATTTTGAAAAAATAACACAAGGGTATCTCCTAATGCAAGAGATATTGTAAGAAAGAGAATTGGTTGTTGAAACTATGAGCCACATCCAAAGCATTTTTTAGATGTGACTCAAACATAATTTTTCAAGAAATTTCTTGAGATGTATCCTCAAGTCAAAATTAGTCAAAGGTATTTTGAAATGGTAAAGCCTTTTTATGTCAAAATAAATCACACATGCACAACTTGTTGTTGTAGAGTACATATTGAGTTTTCTAATCATTATGATGTTTATATATATATATATATGTGTGTGTGTGTGTGTGTGTGTGTGTGTGTGTGTGTGTGTGTGTGTGTGTGTGTGTGTGTGTGTGTGTGTGTAGATTTGCATACTAACGATGTTTTGCAGGAGTGTAATATAAAGTGTCCACCTAGATCTTCAAGAGATTTCATATTGAGCATCTTATATGAAAGAGTGGATAGTCAGTTATTCCACAATAGCTTATACTCATCGTGGTGGGTTGCATATTTGCCAATTTGTGAACATATGGAGAATGCACATGCAATTGGAAATGAGCTAGTAAGTTTTGGCAAATATAAGTAGTGGAAAGTCATCTTTAGGGCATGCCTTGTTAAGATCTTGAAACTCTATGCAACAACGGATGTCCCCAATGACTTTCACTACGGGCACAATATTTGATATCCACTCAGGATAGTCTATAGGATGGATGAATCCCACATCTAGAAGCTTTTTGAGTTTTTCTTTGACAAGGAATGCCACTTGTGGATTCATTTTTCTTAGCTTCTATTTTACTGGTTTTGCATCAGGATGTACAACAAGATGATGGACAACTAGAGTGGGATCTAATCCTGGCATATCAGCATATGTCCATGAAAAGTTATGATTCCTTTATTTTAAGAAGGCTAAGAAAGCCTCTTGTTCTATTGTTGTGAGGAATTCTGCTCAGAATGTGATCTTGGGTGTTTCTTCTATTCCAAGGTTCATTTCATGTGATGCTTTTACTAGGATCAGTGACCTCTCTTGATAGAGCTCAGGTACTTCAAGGAGATCCATTCTCTCATCTCCTAGCACCTTGGGGATGTTTTCATTAGGGGATACATCCTTTATTTTGATTTTTTGATCATCTGATAGTGTCACAAGGTGGTTTTCACTAGGGGATGTTATTTTTATTTTCATACTTTTGTGATTAAGAGTTTGGATTGTATCCCCAAAGTATGCGGAAGTGTTTAATTCCATGATATAGCCAGCCTTGTGATCTCCAAGGGGAAAGTGATCTCTAAACCCCATCATTTCAGCTATAGATTCATCATTTTGTGTGACATCAAGGACAGGGGTCCTTGTTGGTCCCAATCTATGAGTTGGGGATAGATGAGAGGTAGGTCGTTGGATGTTGATGGCATGGTAGATAAGGTGAAGATGGTGCAAATGGATGATTCGAAAAGTTTGGCAAAATCAGCAAAAGAGTCTTGATGGTTCTCTTCATTGACATTGTTGATCATAAGGAAAGACCTAGCATCCTCACTTGAGATACACTCAAGCTTTGTGGGAATAGGCTCTTGTTTTCTGTACCCTAACCCATGAAGATAAGTATTCCTTGTTGCTTGGATGGGTTCAACAATTCCCTGCTCATGAAGGCCTATGTCGCCTTGTCCTTTGTAACCCATGTATTTGACAATCTCAAGACCTTTTCCATAGATCTTGGTTGGAAGGGTAGGAGTTTCTTGTTTATCTTCTTGTATAGCTAAGAGGATATGTCTTTGAGGACATCTTGTTCAAGAAGGTGCTTTTTATTGAAGGTCAGTGTTGACTTGCATTTGATGATTACCATGGAGACCTCATCTTCCTTAGGAGCACCAAATGTCTTAGGAGATGGTGGTAATAGGCCCACACAAAATGTGCCATGTAGGTCGTACTCACCACATCCCATGTTACTTATCTTAATATTGACCTCAGGAGGAGTGGATGTTTGTGATGTGGTTGCGATGTTGGAAGGATCAATGTATGAAGTGGAAGGTGTAGGATTAGTATGGGAGGTGGATGTTTTAGTGGCTTTGTTGTAAGGACAGAAAGTTTGGTCATGTCCTTCCAAGAAGTTGCAGTATTGGAAAGGGCGGGGATCGGCATAGATAATGACTTCCGTGCCATTGTGTGGGAATCTTAGGCATTGGTGAAAAGTGGATGGAATGACTTGCATGGCATGAATCCATGGTTGGCCTAGGAGAATATTGTATGGGAGTTCAAGATCAAAAACTTGACATTTGGTTTCCAAAATATTTTGTCCCACTTGAATCGAAAGTTTAATGGTGCCTTCGGACAACCTTTTAGTATCATCATATCCTTTTATGGCTATACACTCACTAGAGTCCACAACCACATCGGAGTATCCCAATTGTTTTAATAGTTTTAGAGTGTAAAGATTTGGGCCAGAGCCACCATCTATTAAGACTCATTTGACGGTGTGTTTATGGATTAGGACTTCGATGTGAAGGGCTTTGTTATGTGAGGCATTAGATGTGGGTAGGTCCTATTGGCAAGAGACACTGTGTTACTTAATGAGTGTTGTCATTGATGGCAAGAAAGTATATCCCACACATCCGCAGTACATTGTATGCCTATACCGGAAGTCAGATTGAAGATTGTTTTGGTCCGGTGAACAAGAACAGAGTATGTAACAAGGTCTGACAGTCAGGTTCAGATCTCTCAGATGGTGTAACTTAGTAAGTTGTAGACTTGGGAAAGTCAAGAGGGGTATCATGACTACTATACTCCAGAGATTTAGCCTCTGGTAATAAATCAAGGAAAAGATATGAGCATTTGAGTATTGGGGTTCCAATCAGGTAGAGCAGACAAAGGAAGAACTGACCGATAGAGTATCAGACTTCAATCCGGATGAGTAAAAGGTGTTGATCAAGCAACTTATGGGATTATACATTGTTGGATGACATGATTAATGACTTCTATGCCTATGTTTTTGATACACATCACAAATCAAGCATGGATTTAGTCGACAGATCAGTAACTTGTAAATATCTTGAGTGTTCTTGTTGCCGACTAGAAAGTTGATGAAATCCTTGATGCGGATATATATACTAGATGGATTCCAGTATGTAGCAGGGTGTGGTGTGGACAAGTGATGAAATAAAGTGTGAAGAAAAGTAGGAATAAGTGTAAGGGCTACAATTGAAGTCTGTATGTGATAGAGCAACAACATTAAAACAGAGGAAGAATGAAGTGCATCAGATCAGTGTATTGTGCCTAACCAGAACTGAACTCTTGCATTTGTAGATGCTTCTCATCAGTTCAAATACCTGATTACCTTTTGTAAATTCTGTAGACAGTGAGTCTCTTGTAGGCAGTGTGCCTCTTGTGAGCAGTGTGCTCGGGCAGTGAGCCCTAATTGGCAAGTGACATTTTGTACTCCTTAGTCTTTTAACAGAGGATACAATCTTGGGTTAGTCACCTCGTGGTTTTTCCCTTAACAGGGTTTTCCACGTAAAAATCCTTGTGTTATGTGTGTTGATTTTATTTCTATTCTTATGATCGCATATGCTTATATGTTTTGATGCTACACTAATTATTAAGATAACAAAAAGAAAAGAAAGTTAAAGAAATTTTGAGATAACCGATTCACCCGCCCTCTCAATTATCTGCCTTGTTTCCAATAGGTCCTTATCTAAGAAGGTGAGGTGATGTGGCCTACCATGGCTTGGAATTGATTGACATTCAAGTTGGTAGGGACTTGGGTTTCCATCAAGAATTTGTTGAGGACATCCTTGTGAAGTGGAGATGTACGAAGAAATTCAAGGATGGAAATGTGTGCGGGAGTCTTTCTGAGGTGGTCTGGGAGGCTATACTTGTGGGCAGATGGTGGATTGGTAGGTGTGGATATAGAAGGTTGCTCATTGGTTGGTGCTCCACGGATGGTGATGTGGCCATGACGAGTGGTAATGGTGCAATTAGGTGTTTTGGCTCTAATGGTGATGGTATTGATATGGTTGGAATAATCTTCTATTCAATCCACAACAGAATTGAAGGAGATGGCATGGCATTGTAGATTTGATTGGAAGATGAGGCTTTTCCTTTCTTATGATCCGAAAGTGGATCCTTGTACGCTCCTAGATTGGCATTAGGTGATTATTTTGGAGGTTCGTTAATGGTTGTATCACCTTTATCTAAAGGTCTTGGATGCAATGTTTCAACCTCATACAATTAGATGATTTATGCCTTTTCACATGATGATATTCACAATAGGCATTTTCATCAAACCAAGAGGGTTTAAATCAATTTTCATCATAAGGGCGAATAAGGGGTAATGTTATCAAATCCACCTTTACAAGGTTGTTCAAGACATTTTCGATGGGTTCCCCTAAAGGTGTGAATCTCCTCTTTGGGTTATTGTTTTGTCTTGGCAATCCCCTAGGAATATTTACATTATTGTTGTTTGTGGATGTATTTGATGGAGCGAGATTTTGTACATTTTGGATGGCCTTCACATCGATGACATCGTCATTGAAGGTGTTTTTGGTTTTACCCCAAAAGCGAGGTTTGTCATTGGATTGGGTGTTGTTGTTCATGTTGGAGGTGTTGTTGACTTTGTTGTTGTTGTTGTTGTTCTTATTGTCATTGTTGTAAATTTTTATAGAGCCTTTAGCAATAAGGGCTCTTTCAATGGTTGTCCCTTTGTTTATAACCTCCTCAAAGGTTGATGCACATTGGATTTGTAAATGAAAGCCCATTTCTTGGTTGAGGTTAGTCACAAACATGGTGACTAATTGTTTTTCAGTAATTGGCCAAGGGAGTTTGCTTGCTAAGCTTCTCCACCTTTGTAAAAAGACAGTGAAGGATTCCCCATTCTTTTGTTTAGTGTTGCAAAGGTTAGTTAGGGATATTTCATGTTCAAAGTCATAGGAGAAATGATTTACAAATTTCTTTGCAAGTTCATGGAATGTTTTAATACTAGGGGGAAGGTGTGCAAACCATTCAGTGGCTTGACCACCTAGGCTTCTAGGAAAGAGTCTCATTAAGTATGTGTCATTGTATGAGACTTCTAGGCAAGAAATATAAAATTCCCTAAGGTGTTCCCTAGGGTTCCCTTTCCCTTTGTATTTGTCAAATTTTGGTGTTTCCAAATTCTTAGGAAAGGGTTGTTGAGTGATAGTTTTGTCATTGATGTCAAAGGTGATTTGATGACTGATTATTTGAGTTGAATAGGAATATCTGATCTGTTGGAAAGAGACACTACTTCTACATGGACTTGTATGTTGTCATTGATGGTAACAAGGCTTATAGATCTTATCACCTTGACAAGAAGAGATAACTCCTGAAGGAGATATTAGATTTCAGGTCTGGTTGATAGAAAATGGCTAAGTATGGGTATTTACATAGTAAAGGACAGTCAGTGGGTCAGTGTGCTTCTGTAGATGATGATCTGGTAATGCGCTTTAGGAATGATGTTAGTAATTGGTTGATGATGCTATGCTCTAGAGATTAAGTTCTGACTTCCTTTGGAAGTCATTTGGAAGAATTATCTAAGTCAGGGTTAATAGAGGTATAGCAGAGACAATGAATAGGGCACATTGTAATGGTCCGCATTCCTTTGCAGTTAAGTATTTTGTTATGCAGTTTTGAGGTGTTGTAAACACTTATATGAAGTGTCTAATTCTACATTTGGGAGATCTAAAGTCCACCGGAAGGATAGCTACAAGCTGTTGAGTATCGGTACAGTGTTTGATAGAGTTTGACAGAGACAGAGTCTGAGTTCTGATGGTCCGCATTTCTTCGCAAGATGATATCATGCCTTGCGGTTCTAGGGGTAAGTTTGGGAAAGTGTAAAAGAGTCATTGATGTGGTTTTGGAAGTGTTTTCTGATTCACAGTAAAAGATGTAAAACTACAGATGACCATGCTAAGCATGCTCTTAAGGAACAGGCCGACTAGTATGATAAATCATTGTGCGGAGAAGAGATAATGTTTGAAGGATCTATCTAAGTGATTGAATGATTAGAGCCAACCTATATGAATATGTTTGGGAAAATATTTGGGTCTGCATAATATATAGTGCATTAGATTAAGCTGGAAAGCTACATCTTTCTATGTACACATTTCATTTCCTGGATGCCGACCTGATTATGGATCAAATCATGATGCAGATATATAAAGGCGAGGAGTCTCAGTTGTGGAGTGTGTAGGTGAGGATGTGAGTGATGCAAGTATGCAAATAGTAGAGCAAAGTTAGAATATCAGCAGTGATGAAGACTCAGGATTCAGAATTCAGTTGCTAAATGACTGCACCCTAGCATAGTGACAGATGCTTATGCAATACTTAGTTTTCATGAGTAATTTGATTTGTATGTAGCAGTGAGATTTCTTCTTCAAGGCAGTGAGCTTGGAAGTGAGCCTCCATTAGGGTTTAACAGCCCTTATTGTAATCTTGCTAAGTTTAGGGTTGAGGCAGTGAGCCTACTAGACCTAGTTGTACTTCATGGAAGTGAGCCAACATAATTCAGGCCCGTGGAGTGACCAAGCCTGAACATCATTAATTGCAAATATTGTAATATATATTTGAGATTTAATCCTCTCTGTGGTTTTCCCTCTTTGGGTTTTCCACGTAAAATCTTGGTGTTATGTGTCATGCTTTTGTGGTTGTTGTTCATTTGCATTTTATGCTTCTATTTGATTAATCTTTGGAAATGGTTAAAAGTAAAAGTGCATGAAAAGATTTATAGAACACTGATTCACCCCCCTCTCTTAGTGTTCTTGACATTCAATGTGATCATGCTTCATTCATACTTAAGGATTGATGTGTTGGATTGATATTAGGATATCAAGGATCATCAAAGTTCAAGACACCACTTACTTGCTTAGAAAACAAGATTGTTGGAAAGTATAGGACATAGAATTGTAGTTGAAATGGATACTTCATGATGTTGTGTACTTCATGATACTCATCTTCATGATAAGGACTCTGCCACAGAATGTGAGTTGTGATGGTCAAAAGTGATTGGATGTTCATAGATGTTGGGTGTGGGTGTTGTTGTTTCCATCCAAGAGGCTTCAAGAAGCTTGCTGTGGGTCCTTGATGTTGCCCAAGAGGCTTACTGGTGCATGTGGTGACTTGATGTCTTCAGAGGCACAAAATGATCAAACTAACAGTTTATGGTGTTGGATTCTTTATGACAGAGATGCAAAGTAATATTGATGTAGTGTAAAGCATTGCAGTGTTTCAAGACATGGTATGAAAATGATGATAAGGTATGAGGTCTTGTTGGTATTGCTCATTGATGTCATGGATTAGAAGTCTTATGTGTTTATGTAATATGCCTATCAAAGCTTTCAAATTAGGATAGATACTTATGTTTGAGTTGATTCTTATCATGCTTCTGTTGACTGTTGAAGGAATTGCTTTAGGGTAAAGTGTTTATATTAGTGCTGACATGAATTTGTAGTGTTCATTCTTTGCATGGGTTCATGATACAAGTTTATTGTTTCTTAGTATGGAAAGAGAAGATTCATTTCAGGTTATGTGTTTAAGTTAGGGTTTAAGGAACTAAAACATTGAAGCATTTGTTGTGCATGATTTAAATGTGTTGACATGTAATGAGAATGGTAAGTGAAGAAGATGTGTGTGCAGAACAAAAGATGCAAAGGTAGAATATATCAAAGTGGAAGAATTTGTGAGGGAATGTTTTCCCTATTTTATAAGGTATTGTGAAGGTGAGACATTATAAAAATTACAGTGATATATATGTACATTTTGATGTTGTCAATGCCTTTCTTCTTTGACAACATCAAAATGTACATATATATCACTGCAATTTTTATGAAGTTTGAAGTTACGAATACCTTTCTTCTTTGACTTTGACGGGCAATTGTAGCAAATGAAGCCCTAATTGTTTTTTGACAGTTTCTTACCGACCCAGATGGCTCGAAAAATTCATAAAAAGGACCGTGATATGTTTTTGAGAGGTTGGATTGGTGATTTGAGTTCCTGGGAGTTGTATCTACATGCTCATATACATAAAACTAGGATTTTGATGTAAACTATTGTTTTTGAAAGGTTCCAACTTCAAGTATGATTTCAATGTGTTGAAATGTAATGAGAATTGTAAGTGAAGTAGATGTGTGTGTAGAACAAAATATGCAGAGTTAGAATATATCAAAGTGGAAGAATTTGTGAGGGAATGTTTGCCCTATTTTTGAAGGTATTGTGAAGGTGAGACATTATAAAAGTTGCAGTGATAAATATGTACATTTTGATGTTGTCAATGCTTGAGATATAACTTGTGTTCTTGAAGAAAATGTTGATGCAGTAATGAATGGTTTCACAGAGACAAAGGCTTGTTTTGTTTGTTAGAGATATGCAGAACAGGGGTAAAAGCAGAGATTGATAGGAAGAATAGTGCATTGTAGAGAATCAGAGTATCCCTTTGAGTTTCCTTTTTGTATTCAAACCTTTGATGCAATCAATTTTATGTCAGTGAGACAATATCTTGTCAGTAAGACATGTTTGATTTGCCAGTGAGGCATATTGTGTTGCCAGTGAGACATATTATGTTTGCTAGTGAGGCATGGTGTTTTGCTCATGAAGCTGTGTCAATGAGACACTAAATGTAACTAGTGAGGTTTTGTTTTTCTAGTGAGGCATAATAAAGTGCAGATTCAATAGTGGTTTTTTATCCCTTTTTAAGGGTTTTCCAAATATAAACATTGTGTCATGATTCTTCTTTGATTGTCTCTATATTTGCACTTTGACACTCATTTATATAATTGTATATGTGTATATATGTTTGAAGGATTCTTGAGTTCTCTTTAAACTTTCTATCTAGTGCAATTAAAGGTGTAAAAAGTTTGAAAGATTATAGACCATTGATTCACCCCCCTCTCAGTGGTCCTATACTCCAACAATTGGTATCAGAGCGAAATGTCAGGTTCGAATCCCCGTGGGTAACGTTGGGGGGAGTTTGTTGGCAAACAGTCAGCACTCCCTGTGGGATATGTGACATGGACTAACCACCTCTCATGGATTCATTAACTCTGGCACTTGTATCAGAAATTGACAGGTCAACCTTTTGGTTTAATGACAATCATGGGCCAACAAGGGTGGCATGTGGATGGTTCTATCAAATGGGTATGGGAAAATATCCTTGAAGGAATATTTCTTTCTTTTGTGTCCATGTTGCATGTCATCAACCCTTTGAATCAAGGTTTACACAATGCTAGATAAGTCTTGGGTAGGTGCTTGTGGCATGTGTGATTGTTGTTGATGGATTAATTGTTGGAGAAAATGGGGGATTTGTTGATGTTGAGGTGGATTTTGGTTTTGATTTTGTTGGGTTTGATGTTGTTGATAGGCAAGGACTTGTTGTATGATGTGTGGTGGAATTTGTTGTTGGTTGGGATTTTGAATGGAGGATGACACAATGGGTGGTTGCGAGATACCTATGGATGAGAGATGGGGGGTTGTATGTATGTGGATCTAGAGGAGGAATTGTTGCATGGATTGGTATTTGATGTGTTATAGGGTGGTTGGGAAAATAGTTGTGTTATGAAGGATATGGTGTTGGCATAAATTTTGGGTACACTCATGGAAGCATTCGTGTATGTGGCATTGTTAGGGATGTTGAGGGTAATTTAGGGAGTGGATGTGGTTATGTTTGATGTGGTTATAGATGAAGAAGTAGGGTTTGTGTTGGTGTTGGAGATTTGAGACTGTTGGACTGCACCAGACAACTAAGAGGGGGGTGAATCAGTTGTCCTAAAACTTTAGCCAATTATAAACATCAAATTATCAATTACTTATAACCATGAAAACAAGAAATGAGAAGCTCAACACATTAACATGATCAACACAGGAGACACCAAATTTTTACGTAGAAAACCCTAAAAAAGGAAAAACCACATTGGGTGTTAGCCCACAAATATATATATGTTATAGCACAATACCGAAAAATAGAGGCTCATTGCCTATAGGGCTCACTGCCTAAGAATGGCTTACTACTGAAGGGTGGTTCACTACCAAGAAGGTGAACTGATTGAATAGCATCTAGTCCATGCCAAGGTTCAGTTCCATTGAAGCACAAATGACTCCTCTGCTTAGCTCTTTGAAACATTCACACTTATCTCTACAAATTTGCATCACACACACCTTTTTGCAACTTTATTACACACTTTTATACAACTCATCAACCTTGGAATGTTCATCAAGGTCGGCATTACATTCATCAACCATTGGATCAATCTCCAAGGTTAGCATTACAAACATTCATAAAATAGGTCCGGACCTAATACAAATTTAGCTAAGGAAAGGATGTAAGAATGTATGCGGATCACACCACACCTTAGCTGGGACTCAAACATGATCTTCTATGCAACACCATGCTTCTACAAGCTTCAATACTTCTCTGAAGATGATGAATCCAACTAGGTCAGCCAAGACTAATGATAGCACTAGGTTTGCAAGAACAATCTTCATTCACGATCCAATTTTCTCTTTGCAGACCAATCCAAATGTAGGAACATGATCAAGAAACATCCACAAGCACATTGAAATCACCAGGAACAACTGCACAATCTCTAATAACTTTGGCAAGAAGATTCTTCAAACCGGAGCACAAGAACACCACTACTAGCCACTATCATAAGCAAAAGATAGCTTGCACACCACCAAATCACAAACCATTGTAGTTGAAGGTGCATCATCATAGACTCAATTCCAGAACCACATACCAAATTTACTTTAATGCAGAGGAATGTAGAACAAAACACTTTCTCCCTATCACTGCCAATCATACAGAAAAAGATGTTTTCACTTTGGTGAACAAAACTCACTTAAATCTTCATGTTGAAGGCTCAAACTCAAAATATAACATCTTCAGACAGGCTACTAAATAACTTCCAATCTGCAGGAAAATATCTTCATCCTACAGGAAATGCGAAGTATTCTTCTGGACTATTCTTCTGCACTGTTTTAACTACAATTTACTGTTTTTACCGGATGATCTAATTTTCTCAATATCCTCAACTATTGGAATTAGGCTGGACAATTGAGAGGGGGGGTGAATCAGTTGTCCCAAAACTTTAACACTTGCAGCAATTAATTATTCTTTACCACTTAAAACAGATTAATGATGTAAGCATTAAAGCATGAATCATCAACACGAGCAGAAACAAAATGAACAGACATAACACTAGAATTTTTACGTGGAAACTTGGTTAAGGGAAAACCACGGTGGGGGTTAACCCACAAGATTTGTACCCTGTTAAAAGTACTTAGAAGAAAAGAGAAGGCACATACCTTCGGGCACACTGCCCAGAGCTCACTGCTCAAAAGAGGCTCACTGCCTACAAGACTTTATGTTTAACATAGAGATAATGAACTGAGTAATAGCATCTTCTTCATGCCTTGTTCAGTCCTATTTAAGGCTCACAAACTTTTGCTCTATCCTTCAAACACTTCTCTGCTATATCTTCATCCTTCTCTACTCTTGTTCTTCTGCTTCTCTTCTCTGCTCTGCCTCTGTACCTTTCTTATGATTTTATCATTTTTGCACAAGGACAACTTTCCAACCTTGGAATGAGCGTCAATGTTGGCTTGACTTAACGTGGATCACTATACTGTTAGCCAAACATAGCTGAGACTTGAATCTTCTTCCAACAACACACCACACTCCAGAGAATTGCTCTTAGATCATCTGCAACATGCTTGAATCATCCGGTTGGCCAAGACTGGGAAGAACAACAACACCAAGAAGGAAATCTTCACCAACGAGCTCAATCTTCAATGTAAACCTCCAACATAGCAGTCACACGATCCAGAGACCTCCACAAGCACATTGAATTCAACAAAAACATCCGCACTCCTCCAAATCATCAGAATCACTTACATCTTCATCCATAACCTCAAGAACACTGTCTGCCATGACTGTCACACTAGAAAGATATTTTGTAGACCTCCAAACCATGAACCACTTGAGTTGATGATACACATTGACTTCCCAACCATGCCTCATAATATTTCAATGCAGAGCAATCCAGACCAATTTACCATTACTCTGTCTCTTCTGAATACAACAAAACCCAATTCCACACAGATGGTCATAGCTTCTTCAAGTCTTCATGCGGACCTCTCAAATCTTAATTGGAGCTACTTCAGACAGTCCTCTACATTGCCATATGGTCCGTATACATTAAGGTTCATTAATTTTCTCAATATCCTCAACATTCCAGTCTTCTAAACAAGCAACAAAATAGGATATAGTTTACACCAATGGCAACAAGGATATGTTGACATCAATGACAACACCGATTGGGCACATATTTGCAACAATCTCCCCCTTTGTCATTGATGGTAACATATGATGTGAAAAACTGATTCAACCATCAAGACAATAACTTCTCCCTCTTTCTCTTATCACTTCTGCAACTACTTTCTTCACTGCTCCCCATTTCATCAGCAACTAGTTTTTCACATGACTTCTCTCCCCCTTTCATCAGTAACTAGTTTTTCACATGACTTTTCTCCCCCTTTGACATCAATGGCAAAGGGCACATATTTGCAATCTTTTCTCCCCCTTTTGTTTTAGACTGATCTCCAAAATTTGCATACTGACTACTCCCACTGAGTAGTATCTCCTTAACATCAATCTGGATCACGAGATGTGACTGTGAATTCCACCGAACTAATGCACCATAGTGCATCTTAGTTCTTATCAGGAGGGGTAATAACCCCTAACTTCTCTCTGAGATACTCAAAAGTATCCTTGGGTAGAGGCTTAGTGAAAATATCCGCAATCTGATCCTTTGAAGAAACAAACTCTAATCTGACTTCATTCTTATTGACCTTCTCTCTCAAGAAGTGAAACTTGATTGATAATGCTTTGTTTTTGAATGCAACACCAGATTCTTTGAGATGCTTATTGCACTTGAATTATCACGAAAGATTGTAACAGGCTCCTCAAACAAAATTTTGATGTCTTTCAACATTTGCTTCATCCACAGAACTTGAGTACAATTATTTGTTGCTGCTATATACTCTGCCTCTGCAGTAAACAGAGATATTGCCTCTTACTTTTTGCTCATCCAAGAAACCAATGTCCTTCCCAAGAAGAATGCACCACCACTAGTACTTTTCCCATCATCCACATCTCCTGCCCAATCAGCATCTGTGTATGCATGAAGAGTGATGTTATTATCCTTTGGATACCATAAGCCATAATCAAGTGTCCCTTTGAGATATCTTAAAATTCTTTTGACTGCTACAACATGGGATTCTCTAAGATCAGCTTGAAATCTAGCAACAAGTCGAACTGCATTCATGATTCAGGTCTGGTCTGAGTCAGATAGAGTAGTCCTCCAATCATTGATCTATACCATTTTTTATTTGCCTTAGGGGAGTCATCATCTTTACTCAACTTGTATCTAGTTACCATAGGTGTACTCACTGGTTTTGAATCTTCCATTCCAAACTTTTTCAACAATTCTCTCACATACTTAGACCGAGATATGAATATACCTTCATCTGACTGAATGATTTGCAGACCTAAGAAGAAATTCATTTCTCCAAACATTGACATCTCAAATTCACTTTACATCTGATCAGCAAATGTTTTGCACATACTTTCATTTCCACCAAAAATGATATCATCAACAAATACTTCAACAATCAAGATGTGCTCATGATCAATTTTGATATAAAGATCATTGTCTATTCTACCTTTGCTAAAACCTAATTTTAGCAGATACTTGTCTAGTCTTGCATACCAAGCTCTTGGGGTTTGTTTGAGTCCATACAATGCTTCCTCAATCTGCATACCATATCTCCTTTATCAGACAATTGAAATCCTTCTGGTTGCTCAATGTAGACTTCTTCATCCAATTCTCCATTCAGGAATGTTGACTTGACAGCCATCTGATAAACCTTAAAATATTTATAAGCAGCAAATGCAAGAAATAATCTGACTGCTTCTATTCTTGCCACCGGAGCAAAAGTTTCTTCAAAATCAATTCCTTCCACTTGAGAGTATCCTTTGCACACCAACCTTGCTTTGTTTCTCACAACTTCACCATCCTCATTTAGTTTATTCTGGAAGACCCAGTTAGTTCCAATCACATTTTTTTCTTCAGGTCTAGGAACAAGATCCCAAGTGTGATTCTTTTCAATTTGTATCAATTCTTCTTCCATTGCTTTTACCCAATATTCATCATTGCAAGCTTCACTTACTGATTTTGGTTTAATCTTTGAAATCAGATAAATCTCCTCTTGATATTCAACATTTCTTCTTCTAGTTTGAACACCTTTGTTTCTATCTCCTATGATCTGATCTTTAGAATGATTCAGCCTTACATACCTGGGAGTTTTGGGATTTGTTTGAACTTTTGATTCTTGAGCTTGTTCCTCAACATCTGCACTAATTTCTTGAGTTACTAGATATTTCAGATCAATCTGGATCTGAGTCTAAGTTTGAACTTGCCTTCCTTGACTTTGACTTTCATCTTGATCATCTGAATCATATCCTCAAGACCCGGAATGTCCTTCTTTGCTCTCATCAACTCTAACATTTGCACTTTCAACAATCTTTTTCAATCTCTTGTTAAAGCACTGGTATGCCTTGCTTTGAGTAGAGTAACCCAGAAATATTCCTTCATCACTTCTTGCATCAAACTTGCCTAGATCCTCATCTCTTTTGATATAGCATTTACTACCAAAAACTCTAAAATATTTCACAGTAGGAGGATGACCAAACCATAGTTCATAAGGGGTCTTACCAGAATTGCCTTTGATCTGCACCCAGTTAAGAGTGTAGACAGTAGTACTCATAGCTTCTCACCAATAGACTTGAGGAATATTTGCTTCCATCATCATGGTCCTAGCAGCTTCTTGAATGGTCTGGTTCTTTCTTTCCACAACTCCATTCTGCTGAGGGGTCCTAGGAGCATATAACTATCTTTTTATTCCTTGCTTTTCATAGAATGAATCAAACTCACTGGAGGTAAACTCTCCACCTCTGTCAGATCTCAGACACTTTATCTTCACACCAATCTCATTCTCCACCATGACCTTGAATACTTTGAATTTATCAAGAGCTTCTGATTTTTCTTTCAAGAAGGTTACCCACATCATCCGGGAATAATCATCAATTAGCAACATAAAATATATGTCTCATTGCACACTCCTGATTCTAGCAGGACCACAAAGATCAGTATGCACGAGTTCCAACAATCCACTTGAAGACTATTCTTTACTCTTGAATGAAGTTCTATTCTGTTTACCCAATTGACATTCTCTATACATGCTATCAGCAGGTTTCACAAGTCTTGGAAGATCTCTTACAACCTGAGTGAAACTTATCTTGACAATGTTATCAAAATTCACATGACACATTCTCCTATGCCAGAGCCAACTCTGATCAACCTGAGTAATCAAGCAACTTTTACCAGAGCTACTTAAATGAAAGATGTTACCTCTAGTCTGAGTACCAGATGCAATTTCAGTTTTGGAGCTTTCCAAGATTCTGCATTTTCCATCCTTGAATGGGAGATCATAACCCTTATCAACCAACTATCCAACACTGAGAAGATTATGCTTCAATCCTTCCACATACAGAACATCATTAGTGTTATTCTTACCATCAAAAGAGATGGATCCTTTGCCACGAATTCTACCAGTTGAGTTGTCTCCAAATTTCACAAATCCACCTTCATACTTTTCAAAGCTTACAAAATTACTTTTATCACTGGTCATATGATGAGTACATCCACTGTCAATTACCCATTCATCTTTTTCTATAACCTGAGCAGCCAAGGCACTTTCCACATTTGCACAACTAGCAGATTCAGTAGGCACCGGATCTTCTTCTTTGATAGCAATGAATACCCAATCACTTTCTATGGAACCTCCATGATCAGATTCATCATCTGTGACTCCTTCTTCACCAGCTTCTTGGACATAGTAGCATTTCTTCTGGACTCTAGGTCTGTTAGGGTTTGGCTTTGAACCTCTCTCCAGACACCTTGAGGCAAAATGACCAATCTTATTACAAGCAAAACAGTTGAATGGAAACTTTCCTTCATACTTACCAGATCCTCTTGGCAATCTTTTGGCAAAAAGGGCTTCAATTTCATCATCTTCAAGATCCTTCCTTGTTTTGTCAAATCTGTTTGATCTTCTTGAAGAGATTTCACCCGGATCATATTTTTTCTTTCCATGAATACTGGCTTTAAATATAGATTTAGACTTAGGAAGGGAATCACCAAACTCACTCATTTCAAATGCTAAAAGCTTACCAACCAATTGATCCCTTGTAACAGTTGTCATAGTCCTGATCTCTTCAATGGCAGCAACTTTATGCTTGTATGCCGGAGGTAACGATCTGAGCACTTTGGCAACAATCTCTGATTCTTCCAATACTCCACCAACACTCTTGATATCGGTCACAAGTTCATTCACCTTTTGCATGTAGGAAGTAATGTTTTCATCTTCGCTCATCATCAATCTTTCGTATTTACCCTTCAGGCTCTGTAGCTTGGCACATTTGACATATTTATCACCTTCATACAGAGTTTCCACCTTATTCCAGATTTCATGAGAAGTTTTTAATTCCAAGACATTTGGCATTTCTGTATCAGTCAGGGCACTTTACAATGCTTCTTTAGCTTGAATGTTGTGTTTAGCATCCCTGAGTTTGTCTAGAGTTGTAGGGCCATTCTTCAGAACTTTGTATTCACTCTTAGTTATCAACCAAAAAGCATCACCCATACATTGCAAGTGACACTCCATGTGCTTTTTCCACAGAGGGTAATTAGTTCCATCAAACCTCAGACTATCCTTCTTGTAAGTCAACATCTTGAATCTCCTCAAGCGGTCAGGCTTCTTCTAGAGGAACCGGCTCTGATACCAATTGTTGGAATTAGGCTAGACAACTGAGAGGGGGGGTGAATCAGTTGTCCCAAAACTTTCACACTTGCAGCAATTAATTCTTTTTTACCACTTAAAATAGATTAATAATGTAAGCATTAAAGCATGAATCATCAACACATGAGTAGAAACAAATGAACACACAACACCAGAATTTTTACGTGGAAACCCGGTTAAGGGAAAACCATGGCAGGGGTTAACTCACAAGATTTGTACCCTGTTAAAAGTACTTAGAAGAAAAGAGAAGGCACATGCCTTCGGGCGCACTGCCCAAAGCTCACTGCTCAAAAGAGGCTCACTGCCTACAAGAATTTATGTTTAACACAGAGATAATGAACTGAGTAATAGCATCTTCTTCATGCCTAGTTCAATCCTAGTTAAGGCTCACAAAATTCTACTCTATCCTTCAAAAACTTCTTTGCTATATCTTCATCCTTCTCTACTCTGCCTCTATACCTTTCCTATGATTTTATCATTTTTACACAAGGACAACTTTCCACAACTCATCAACAATTATTTATACGCTTCATCAACCTTGGAATGAGTGTCAAGGTTGGCTTGACTTAACGTGGATCACTATATTGTTGGCCAAACATAGCTGAGACTTGAATCTTCTTCCAACAACACACCATGCTCTACTCTAGAGAATTGCTCTTAGATCATCCGCAACATGCTTGAATCATTCGATCGGCCAAGACTGGGAAGAACAGCAACACCAAGAAGGAAATCTTCACCAACGAGCTCAATCTTCAATGCGGACCTCCAACATAGCAGTCACACAATCTAGAGACCTCCACAAGCACATTGAATTCAACAAAAACATCCGCACTCCTCTGAATTATCAGAATCACTTGCATCTTCATCCGGAACTTCAAGAACACTATCTTCCATGACTGTCATACTAGAAAGATAGCTTGTAGACCTCCAAACCACGAACCACTTGAGTTGATGATACACACTAACTTCCTAACCATGCCTCTAGATCTGTAGATCATAGTATTTCAATGTGGAGCAATCCGAACCAATTTACCGTCACTCTGTCTCTTCTAAATACAACAAAACCTGGTTCCACTTAGATGGCCATAGCTTCTTCAAGTCTTCATGTGGACCTCTCAAATCTTAATTGGAGCTACTTCAGACAATCCTCTACATAGCCATATGGTCCGCATACATTAAGTTTCATTAATTTTCTCAATATCCTTAACATTCCAATCTTCTAAACAAGTAACAAAATAGGATACAATTGACACCAATGGCAACAAGGATATGTTGACATCAATGACAACACTGATTGGGCACATATTTGCAACATCAACATCTATAAGCAAGTAATCAAAATATAGGCACAGTTGACAACAATGGCAACACAGATGTGTTGACATCAATGACAACACCGATTAGGCACATAGTTGCAATAGAGATGTGTGAGGGTTGGTGTTAGATGAGGATGGTTGTGAAGAGGTGGGCATGACAACACCATTTTGGATGAGGAATTCAAGATATCTATTTGGATCAGATTTTAGGAATCTATCAAGTATGTCCATGGAATCAACATCTTGCATGAAATCTAAGACATCTTGATCTACATTATTGATGTTTGTTGGGGAAAAGGATTTATCATAGCATTGGCATCAAGGGATGATTGTTGTTGGATTGTGGGGACATTATTTTGGTCAGTTTGAGGCATCCCAATGCCAAAATTAACTCTAAAGGGTTCCATTTCCTTGTTTTTCTTAGCTTGATACCTTGTCAAGGGCATGCAATGGATTGGGTATGAATTGGATGTGGGTGAAGGTTGAGACCTTAAGAATGGATTTTTGAAATATTGGACCCAAGGATAAGTGATAGTTGATAGGATATGGATATGTATGGTGGAGGTTTAGCCTTAGAGAATAAATCTCAAAGTTTTAAACCTAAGGATGAGATAAATGATGGAGGTATGAGGATGTTTTTGGATAAGAAACCTTAAAGGTTAGACCTCAAAGGTAAATGGGTGAATTGGTTTTCAAAATTATTGGACCCAAAAGGATGGATAAGTCGAAGGATAAATTGAAGATGTGGGATAAAGTATGGATCGAGTGGATTATGACTTTAGAAATTTGGGAATGATTTTGGAATCAAAGGTATAAGATAACCTTAGAGATTAAATCTCAAAAGGATTTCTTGGACCAAGGTGAAAATGGATATGTGAGTGAATAATGATTTGGAGGATGTCCTTAGGATGAATTTGAAAATGGATGATGATTTAGAAATGGATGACTAAGGTATACTTAGGATTGTTTGGATGATAATCAACCAAGGGAAACCTTAGATGATTTGCATAGATGGGATTGGATGATTGAAGATGTTGGATAAATTTGATGATGTTTGGAAAATGATTTTCAAATCAAAGGAGAGCTTAAATAAATCTAGATCTTAGGATTATAAAAGGATGTCCCTTCTTACCTAAGGTAGACTAATGACCTTAAGAAAAAAGGGAAGGATTATTTTACTTGAGGGTAGACTAATGACCATCAAGCAAAATGGGATACCTTATAATATATCAATTTAGGAGTTGTCTAGGCTCCTAAATCAATTATTCCAAGGTTTGGTAAAAGGCTAATTTATAAAGGAACTTAAGGTAGACAAAGTCTTAAGTACCCTATAAATTAGAGGATGATAAGATCTAGACTTAGTTCTTGCACAAAATTGATTTGAGGTATGGTTTTTGGATGTTGGTTGATTTTTGGATTTTGGATAAATTTGATTTTGGGTATTGATGTTGGATTTTGGATTGTGTGGATAGGATTTGGATAATATGGATTTGATATTTGGAATGGAGTTGACAAGATTTGGGTAATGTTGGTGGATGTTTAGAAATAAAATTGATTGAACTTGGACTAAGGTTGGGATGACTTGGGTTTGGATGAACTTTGGAATTTTGGGTGAATGATAGATGTGCAAAGGTCCAAGGATGAAAATCAAGATGTTCTTCTAAGGTCAAATGGATAATGGAAGATAATGAGTTTGGATTAGGGTTTTGGATGAAGGTATTAATGGAAATGAGGTGAAATGTTGAGGACAATATTTGATTGGTGGATGAGGTATGACCAAATATCAACTATCAAAATGATGTTTATCAAAGGTCAAATGGGAGGTGGTAAATGGGGTTAGACAAGGGTTTAGGCTAAGTTTGGAGATGGAAATATGGACAAAGGTTGGACTCAATAATTTTTATTTTGGATTTGGAATGAATGGGCTACGATCAAGGGTCCAATAATCAAAATGATTTTTCTCTAAGGTCTAAATTATATGGATGAATTTGGACAAAGGTTGTGGATGGGAAATATGGTCAAGGGTTTGGGTTCAAAATGGAGGATTCTGATTTTGATGATTTTGACAAGGTAACCATGTATTTAGGCTAGACAATGTTCAAGGATCCTGAAACAGGTCAGAGGACACGTGTAGGATATGGCCTGCAAATGGTGCCAATCCCTGGAATTATGGCACTAAAATAGTTAAGGATGGCACTAAAATAGTGGTATATGGTACTAGTTGAAGGATATATGGATCTACAAAAACAAGTGCTACAGGGGAATTTTATGGTGCTAAACAAAGAGTCTATGGTGCTGAACGGTGAATGATCTTAGGATTTTGGCTAGGGTTTTGATCACTTTTGGAATTTTTTGGATATTGGGCTCAAATCTTTGGATTTTCAAAGGTCTTTGAAAATGTTTTGATTTCAAAGGCCCAAATGTTTGATTTTGAAAGATTCAAGTTGATAAGGTTCCTTGGCAAGTAGAAAACAATCAAACAAGAGAACACAATGACTTTTTTGACTCAAGGTGGACTTTAGATAAATTGGATTGTACAAGTTTCAACAAGAAGACCAAGAACATGAACAATCATATCATTAGTCAAGTGGGAGTATCATACCTTGTAGATCTCACGAAGTGGTCGTGGGTCAATCCCAACTCAAAGTGAATTAGGATTCCCACCCCCACTAATACCTTTGGTGCTATAGTTTGGATAGATAGGGAAAACAAGGTCACGGACCACATTACCCCCTTACCAAGGAGACTTTTGTCTTGCCCAAGGTAGTGCCTATCTCAAATATAGCAGTACGGTGAGCATCTTCCCCTCCCCTGCAAAGGTGCACTACAAGGTATGATGACCAAAAGGTCTTAAGCTAGGATAGTTACAAGCATCTAGGGGAGTCCTCTAGTGTACGCAAGGTACTTGAGGCCCAAGTCTATGAATGGGGGTGTCCCAATCAAGTGACGCTCAACCATTCAAGTCTTGGCAAACCAAGTATCCCAGAGGTCTATTGCTTGGAGGCGAGAGGGTCCTTCCTTTAAAGCTATCTTTTGAATCACAATGCTTATATACCACACTGGAACATGCGGTTGAGGTCATCCCTTGGGGTGATGAAATCCCCAAGCAGGCCTCTTAAGAAGAAACTACCCTTTGCTTTTGATCACCCAAGATCACACTAGGCGCAATGCGAGAGAATACGCAAGGTGAGTAGCCCCTTCAGGATAACACTTAAAAGCATGAAAAGGTCCACAAATAGACTTTTGATCCCCAAGATCACCCTAAGGTGTGAGGGGAGAGCATACGTCTATAAGTGAACAAGACAAAGCATGCAAATGTAAATTTCCCAACAAACTACTTTAATGCAGCTAAGCTAGTGAAAAGATAAATATTTGGCTAGAGAAACCTACATCAAAATAGTCAATAGTTTCGTGAAAAGTCTTTGGCCTGCGTTCTTTATTTTGCAAAAAAGATGTTAATACCCTGCACACACTTCAAAAACCTATCAGATTTATGGCACTAAAATAGACAGAAATAGTACTGAAGCAATCAGATAAGGCGCTAAAACATATTAAAAAGGTGTTGAAAAATAAATAGAAGGCACTAAAATAGACAAAGATCACACTGAAAAAATTAGATTCCAGAATCAGTCAAACAACTGACAGTATTATTAAAATAGCACTAAATAACAGAAAAATGGCACTAATACACAACATAGCACTAAAATACTCAGGTATAGTGCTAAAACAATTTTTATATCTCTTACCTTCTGGCAACTGGTTTGATGACATGATTTTGGGTAGTAATGGCGCTAATCTACGGGCCAAGAGTTGAACCTACTCAAAAAGGACTCATAACTCAAAATAAACAACTCATAAGCATGTTAGAGTGCTTCAAACTAGTTAATGAACACCACATGTCAGGTTAAAAGAGAAAACAAATTATTTCATGACAAATGATCAAAAAATCTCATCACACATTTTCTTAACATATTTCTAGGTTCATTTTGACATTAGGACCCCTTATTCCTGTCATATTCTGATAAAAACAAAGAGCAAAAAGTGATGAAAAGCTCAAATCAAGAATAAATTTTTTTTAGAAGCCAAAGAGCATTAATATTCTCGTGAAAATAGGATGCTAAAACAATGTCGAATGACACCAAAATAGTCAGAAATGGCGCTACTCTGTAGGAAGATGGCGCTAAACCGAGAGGATATAGTGCTAAAATACTTGTACGCCTAAATCCACAAAAACACTCAAGAAAATGTTAGTTTGGGACCATGGGGTCCCACCAGGCATGCCAAATGAAGATGGGGAAATGTGAAAGATGCAAAAACATGAAATAAACAAAGAAAAACACAATTATACATTGTTGATCCTTGCACATTCCTCACTCCTTGATAAGGTGGAGGAACTTGCACCCACTAGCTCCTTGCTTTACCCAACTAAAACTTGTAATTGTGAAATGCTCTCAAATGCACTACAAATTCTAGTACAACCTAGCTAAGATGAAGAAAATTGGGAGAGATTTTAGCATGGTAGTCTTGCTCTAAAATTGGATGATGAAATGGCTTGGGAAGGCTTGTATTTATATGCAAATTGGAAGGGATTTTGATCCAACTGTGGAGATTGAATGTTGAGATCAATGGATGAGATTGGATGTGAGATGGAGGGTTGAGATTTGATCATCAAATTTGGAGGGTGGAGAATAAAATGAATTTAAGATTCATTTTAGGGAGGACTTTGCATTTAATGTGATTTTGATGTTTGAGGAAATTAAAATTTAATTTCCTTGGGAGGAGGTGGAATTAAAAATTCTATTTTATGTGGGAATGTGAAGGTCATGTGACACATGCACATTTTTGGGACCTTACATTTGTAAGCTAAAATGGTGGAAGATGTTTTAACATAAAAATGGAAAGAATGAGTTGGAGGGGTTAAGTCTTTTTCAAAAAAAATTATTTGTGGGTGTGGGAGAAGGTGTTAAGTGAGATTTGACCAAGTTAATTAGGGTGATTAACTTGGTTAATGTGGCTAGAGAAAATTAGTGAGTGTGCTAATCAGGGCTTAGGATTAATTAAATAATGATTTATTTAATTAATCCAGGTCTAGGGGTCATGTAGGTTAGGGTAGCTAATGAAATAATAGCTATTTAATTAACTAGGCTAGGTGTAGGCTAATTAGTAGGGAAGATTAATTAGATAAGTATAATTTACCTAATTAATTGGGTTTAGGAAAGTGGACAAATTAACCAAATAAATATTTTGCATATTTATTTAATTAATTGGGATGATGTTAGTAAGGTGCAAAGTTGAATTAATTAAATTAATTCAATTTTAGGGGTAAATTAATGAAGGATGAATGGATAGTTTAGGGGTTGGATAGGATAATTAATTAATTAAAAATTTAATTAATTAATTAGATGGAAAACGGATGATGCAGATGATGTCGAAGAGTGGTCGAAGGGTTAAGACATTTTTAGGTGTCTACAGTTCTATCTTGAGTTGAGGCTCTGCATTAGTTTGGTATCAGAGCATAAGAACATCCAAGAGAGATTAAAGAACAATGTGATATATTCTATCCGTCCTAGAAAAGAACACTCACAACTGTGAAGAGAGAAGATACGATGGCATGTAGATTGATGTTGCAAACTTTGGCAAAGTGTTTTGGAGCTACTCATTTGATTTCTTCTCTCCTCTAATGTACCCAATGTCCACAAATTACCCAACATCCTCTTTGTTGATTGCACCTATAGATTACCTTAAGGATGAATGATGGATGGGATGCCCCCTCAAGAGGATAGGCGGGTATGAAGGACTTGGGTAGACTCTCAAAATGGATAGGACAACAAAAAGATGGGGAAGGACAAGTTATGCTACATTAGGTGAGCAATCATGATTTTTTCTATAGCACTAGACATTATGCACCAAGGTATAAAGATGAGGGTGACGATGTGTCTCGTGTGTGCCCAATGTAATACAATCTTGTCTAGATGTATGAGGAAGGAGACTTAGAGAATTAAGGTCCAAGTGCAAAAAAGGTATGTAATGACCTTAGATGTAAAGGGCAATTGGTATGCAAAAGCGATTCCACCATACACAAGCAAACATAAAAGGTCACAAGAAAACATATGCCTTTAGGCACCATGATATAGAAGATCGTGATGTCGTTGTGACAATATGTTGCAAGGACTAGATAAAAATGCAAGATAAAATGATAAGAAAGCAAACAAGCCTGCAAAAACTCAGATAATAAAGATGCAAGATAAAATGATAAAGACAAAGATTGCAAGAAAACATATGCCCCTATGTGACACCATGATATGTAAGACCATGATGTCATTGTGACAATATGTTGCAAGGACTAGACACAAATGCATGATAAAAATGAAAAAATGCACATAAGTAAGCAAGCAAGCAGGCATGCACAATATCACACAAACACAAACAAGGTGTTGCCCCTACCAAGCTGAAAATCGATGATTGATTGATTGATTGATTGATGATAAAGATAGTGTCATCATTATGGGGAACGATATATCCCTATAACGACACAAGGATAAGGGAACGATATATCCCAAAGATGATGATTGATGATGATTGATTGACTTGATAACAAGATAGGAAACAAACCAAGGATGCATTTGAATGACTTGGCTAGATTGCCTGACTAGATTGGTATGGATTAATGATAGCTCACCTTTTATTTATTGCTTGGATTTTGTATATTTGATTTTTTGAATTTTTGACATGTTTTGATTTTTTGTTTTTTTTTGGACATATTATGGGATGGTTGTATGGCATTGGATGAGTGAAGGAGTGGAAGATGATGGAGGACCAACAAGCTCACTTTTATGGATTTGTTGATTTTCTTTTAATTTCATATTGATTTTCTTTGCTTCAAGGAAATGCTCATGTGATGCTAGGGGAAAGATGAATTTTTCTTTAAATTTGGATGCCCTTAGGTTTTTATCTTTTAAGGCCAATAATTTATGATGTTTTTGTTTTTTTGTTTTGATATTTGAATGGCTAAGCAACTCAAGTTTGGCTTCATCATTTTGACATGTATCAAAATATATTGGATTTTGTTTTGGTGATAAGGACTCAATGGTGAGAATGACATTGTCATGAAAAAGGCATTAAATATCAAGATCTTCAGAAGTACTTTCCATGACGCTAGAGGGTTCATCTTGACTTGTAAGGGAAACACGAGGATCCTTGGTTTTCAAACTAAGAGGTATGTACCCTAGTACAAAAGAAGCATCATGGGCCTCGACTATTGAAAGTAAGGACTATTGAGAGGTGGTTGAATCAATATTCCACAAAACCACTTGTTAACTTGTTTATTAATCCAATTTCTAAAATTAATAACATGAAAGAAAAACAAGCATAAGAACAACAACCATAAAGACATAACACATAGACACCAGGATTTTTACATGGAAAACTCAAAGAGGGAAAAACCACAGTGAGTGTTAGCTCACAATATATTATGATAGCTCAATACCGGATTACAAGAAGGCTCACTTCCTTAGGGCTCACTGCCCTATGAAGAAGTGCTCACTGCACAAAGGCTCACTACCAAGAGAAAGGAAAGAAAGAAGAAGGATTGGCTCACTGCCAGAAGTGAACTAGTGTAAATGCATCTACCACATGATGGATCTCAATTCCATTGAAGGTTCAATATATAGATTCAAAGGTTTTCATTTGTTCTGCCTTGCTTCTCAACTTAACTACATATACTCTATTTTCTGTCCTTGTTCAACTTTTTCTGCTCTGCACTCTGCTCATAATCCTTCACACTTTGAATTCACACACTTCGCACCAACCAACAACACTCCAACATTAAATTCCATTGAGTATATATATTCGCTACAAGATTTATCTCATAATCAAGTCGGCAAGAAAAACATAAACTGTGTACACAAATACTACATCTTGTTGGCTTGAACTTGTGTACAATATGCAATGCGGACTTAAACAAACATACAAAAGTCTTCATATAGGTTGGCTTCAATCATACCATCACTTAGATTGACTATTTAGACAATATAACTTCTCCGCATAAGAATCTAACATGTGTGTCGGCTTGTTCCTTAAGAGTATACTTGATCAACTCATCTGTTACATCATAATTCCCACTGTAGACTATATGAGACTTTGAGATGCATAACCAACAATCATTCTGGATCTCTTAGCATACCTTCAGAACTACAGAACAAAATATACAACTGCGAAGGAATCCGGACCCTTTTCTCTAGCACTATGCATTGTTCCTAACTTAACTGTGTTCACCTAGACTTAGGTATTTTACCATGTGACTTCCAGAGGAAGTCAAGGCTTGAGCACTGGAAAAAATCATCACTAAATAGCTATGAACAATTTACCTAATCCACATAGACTGATCTGTTACTGCGGGAGCATACCATCCCAAACATTGTTACTTACTCTGTATAATGTATATTGTTCATACTTAGCCATTTTTGCTTCCGGAGTAAAGTCTCTTCGTCATACTAGTGGAGTTTCTTTCATTTGTTGCCATCAATGACAACATTCAATCATTAGAACAATGTCTCTTGCCAACATCAACTTTTATCAACTCTATTGTACCTTGCTCATAAAGGCCAAGGCCTTTTCCTTGATATCTCATATTTTCACACATATGCGAAGGGACCAAATATTTGTGCTTAAGGTGATCAAGGATGGATTCTGCATCATTAAGTTCATCTTCATCATATTGCATAAAACACCATTATGGTTGCATTGTTTCATTATTTTCATTTGATTTCTTTGTTCCTTTGATCATTCATTCAAGGTGATGTAGATTGTGAATAGTAGATTTCATTGTGATTGATTTCCTTTATTATTTCACATTTCTCCATCATATAATACCCATTATTGAACTTTCTCGTGGACCTTGTTTGACTGATGAGGGTTGCATGATTCTTTAATCTGGCCATCTCTTTGTTTAGCTATTCCATTGTGGAAAACATGTCGTGGAGTTTCTAAGGTGACTTGGAGTTTTTCTAGCCAGAGCAAATTTTTTGTAACATTTAAAATCAAATAGAATAGCGCCTGGGAAGGGAAGCATCAACTCTACTATGGTTAGTTTCTTTCCACAACCTTTGGTAAATTATTAATGCATTTTTTGGCACTAGTCTATTGAAGATTTAAACCATGTTATAGAAAGAAGACTACCGAGTCACAAGAGATAAGGAATATGTTTATACACTAGATTTTGTTTTGTTGTGGGTTGATGTTGTCAAAATAGCAGTCAAAACAGGAGGTGCCCACTAAAGATGGAAAGAGAGTCATTCTGTAGAATCAATCCCAATTTGTTTTTTTATGTGACTCGAGCGGATTTGAATTGTGACGACTCGGCCAAACAACTGTCATGACAACAAATATCTCAAAAATCAATATGAGTGCATATTTGGTCAAGTGCACCGCAATGTTGTCTATTTGAGCTCTATTTATTACTTTGTAGTCAGGAGATAAATTTTACAAGAGTTGGAAGCATTTGTTGTAAGAGTTTTATTACTGAGCTTTATTACTCTGGAATAAATATTTGTTGACTGTAGGAATATCATAGACATAATTATAAAGGGGTCAATGGGTTTGTAAAGATGTTTCATATATTCAATAATTTTCTTTATTTTTTTGGTAGTTTATTGGTTGTGTTGCTAACTACAGCTGTATGAGCTAAAGATTGTTGAGAGTTGAAATAATTTTGTGTTGGCATTTGAAGTTTTAATTTGTAGTTTTTCTCTCTGAATTTGTGTTAATTTCTTTGAGGGGATGAAGACTAGCAATAGGATGTTGATACGTTGACAATAGATCATCCATCTAGAAGGGAAGAGGAGAAGAGATTTATATCTATGTATTTGGTTTTGGGTTATGCATCCAAATATGGATTTTTATTATGAGGTGAAAAGGAGGATATATAAGTTGGAAGAAAGAATAATTAAGAGACAAAAACAAAAGCAAATTGAAGACCAGCAAAAGGAGCTACAAAAAATAGAGTTTGAGTTGGAGAAGTTATGGTGGACGTTGGAGGAATGTGAGACTTGTAGCAATAAGAAGACAAAGAAGATAAAATCTACAACAAAGGCATCGAAGATTAGTGAGAAAGTGAAAAATAATTAAGGATAAGTACTCACCTTATGAGAAAGAGTTATATTCAGAGAGGAAGGCAATAGAGCAAAGATTAGTGAAGGGATATAACTCCTAGAATAGGGAAAGCTTAAATCTCTAGATGAGATAGAAAAATTATTATTAGATGAAAGGCCAATAAATGTGATTTGCAAAGAGTTTGAGATAGAGGATGAATGGGATGAAGATAAAGAGAATGAGTTGGATGAAGTTTTTGAGTTGTGTTACCCTAAAGAAGGGGAAGGTATTGAAGATTACCATACAAAAGGAGAAGAGTTTGAAGACTATAGAGAAGAGGAATGCAACCTATCACAAAAGGTGGCCCAAGATGTTGTAGCAGTGGAAGTAGTCCACATTAGAGATGATGTTGTAGCAAAGATAGAGATCTTTGGGAGCAACTTATGTGATGACATTTTATTGGTTTTAGAGAACATAATTGACAAGGAGTAGTTAGAGGGATGTTTGAAAAATCCCATGATTGATGAAAAGAGAGAATGAGATCATCTCTTTCTTGGAGAAGAAATGAGAATGATTGAGAGAGAGAGAGAGAGTAGGGACATGTTCATTTGTGGTATAAAGGAAGAGGACAATGCAAAAAATGCAGCAAAGGAGGACAACAAAAAAAATGAGTTGTCTTGTAAATGACATCACACAGAGCTAGTAAATTAAGACCTCATCACCAAAGATGAATTAGAAAGTATGCTTAAATGGCATAATGCAGAGGAGGAAGCACCTATGGGAATTTTTTATTTCCTTAACTTAATTTTTATTTTTACTTATTTATGTGTAGGTGCAATAGGATTTGGTACGAGTGATGCAAAGAGGCATAATGGTTTTCAATGGAAGAGGACCTCTAAGACCACAAGAAGCTAGAAAAGGAGAAAGAGCACAAATTGGCAGAGGAGGACGATCTCTAAACCAACAAGAGGATGGAAGCGAAAGAAGGAAAAGTGTGATGATTTGCAAAGGTATCTAATTTGGTGGAAGTGAATGACGTGGCTTGGTTCTTCAAGTCAAAAGGATGGTTCTACCATCTAACCCAAACTCTTACCTAGATGTTTGATGCAGTAACATCCTAGGGTAAAAGCAATCTTGCATCACCAAAAAAATATAATAGTTAGTCCTTAGATTTCTTAATGTGTTAACTTTCCTGAAGTTTGTATCCATACAAATTAACTTTGAACTAGGAGGTTCAAAAATTAAAAAAGAAGAGGAGAATGATGTAAACCAATTCCTATGGATCGATCCCTCAGAATCAAGAGGCACAATTACTATTAGTTACTAATTTAAGTAGTGGTTGGTAACAACTCAGCGAATTAGCAAACAACCATTATGAACTTGTTTTCTTTGGAGAGTTGGAAGGGAATTAGGAGTCTAACACATGTGCTAGTGGGAATAGTTTCAGATGGATAGGAAACGCTGGACTGGCAGTTTTCAGTTTTTGGAGATGTGTCCAACGAAGAGCTTTATTTTCTCTGTAAATATAAGTTATGTAAATAAGAAGTTCAATGTTATGCCATGTTCTTTTTATATTTTGGTGTTTACTGTGATACCGTGGATGTTTCTTTCCAATATGTCTGTTGTCTTTTGTCAATGAACATTGAAAATTCTATCTTGAGCTGAGGCTCTACATCAACATATGCTTTTGTTGTCCTGTAATCACCTATTTTCCCTACTTAATGTGAGCAACTTGAAGTTAAATTTGACAAATGATGCAAGCAAAGGATTGTCTTCCATTTCTCTTAGATATAGTTTCTCCTTGCTTCACAATGTGCAGGTTCAACATGCACACATGTATTTTCTATGCATTGGTTCAATCATTACAATGAGCAATTTTTACACCATAAATATCAGTGGGCTTTGAAATGGCTCTTCGATGAATCATATCTAGCTCTTCTTGATTCACTAATAACGAATAGCCATTATGACATCATGCACCTACATATAATTGGAAATGGGTAGAAGTGATATATATTGCTTCCAATGACAATTATAAATAGAATAATCTGTTAAGTTCCCAGCAAGAGACTTGAAAGGAAAAGATGCATATGATTGGGGTACTCCATCAACCTAATGTATACATTTAAAAACACCAAGGCAAGTCTTTTACAAACTACATTTAAATTGGTAGGGCATGTATTCAATTAGCGTCAACAATAAACACTCGCATACTTGTGTATTTCTTTCAATGTTTAGCCTTGAACTTAAGTGTTGTTAATTAGAAACAGCTCTACTACTCATTCAATTTCTTTGGGATTGAATGAGAAACTTATTGGTATACAAAATCATGATACACAATGATATAAAATGTTTGGCACACCTTGCAACTGTAAGTAGCAAGAGTACAGACATTGTTTGCAATATAAATGTCCCTTGTTTTACTAATCATGGTTTGCAACATTTTTGATAAAACATTTTCACACATTCTTTATCTGGACTTCTCAGAGAGTATTCTACAATAGAATATAAAGCTCTTTATTTCAATTATATTTATCTTGTAAATATGGAATGATTACGTAGCTATAGATGCTATGGTGCTTGAAGGTGGAACATTTTCTAGTGGATTTCAATGTTGTCTATATGCAACCCTAGGATGGAAAATTAAGGCAGTTTGTGGTTAAATATATCATCCTTTGCTAGATTTAAATTTCTCTGTTAACATAATGTTGGTTTTAATATGACCCAGATCCATCAAACCCAAATTGCTTTCTTGGCTATGATCAGTGTAGTTAGGCTATTTAGATGATTGGACTACAACAAACAGCGAGTCTTTTCCTCTTTCTATTTGTTAAAGCGTTACATTATTCTAAGTTGAGTTTGTATAGATTAAAACTTAGAATCTCTTGCAAAGCATGTTACTGTGTCTTCATTTTTGGTGGTTTGGAGTCGTCGCATTGTCAAGTGTCCCTGAAAAGAAACTTTTGAGTTTATTCCAAGCTTGTAACAATTTGTATATACAACTCTGTAAGTTACGAGGTTGTAAAAATGTTTTTTGCAGAGATGTGAAGGAAATATCCAATCATAGTAAGTTGTGTGAGGATCAAAGCTGCAATAATCTTGATGTGCAAGTGAGGCCACATACAACCATAGCGTTCATAAGACGACACATGCACATTCAATGCCTAGACAAAGAAAAGCTTTTTAGCTAATAGAATAAGTTCAACTTTCTGCTTAATTTGAAATTCATGCACATTGATTATGAAAACTATTTACATCCATGCCAATACATAATATTTGAAAGTCCTCTCAATTTTCTTGTAGCTTTAGACATGGACTACAGTTGCAGTGCAGCCCTTGTAATTAAATTAAATCAAAACATGTCCTATACCTAATTAATTCAATAACAATTAATTGTTCAAAAAATAAAAAATGAGAGGCATTGTTGTTCATATTGTCAAAAATATAATCTTGCTCCTCACATTTTCTTTCATAGAGTAGTATTAGTGTTGATAAATTGCATAATATAAAAGATTAGTTTTCTAGAGTGTTTGATCAATTTTAAAATTTGATGTTAAGTTATGTTTACAACATATATTTTGGAAAATATAAATACAACAACATCAAAGATAGATAAAGAGAATATATGAAGTAAATATCAAGCTATAGTTTTGTAACTTTTTTTAAATATGTAAGTTATTATATGTTAATCTATTTTGGAGAATATAAATACAACAACATCAAAGATAGATGAAGAGAATTTATGAAGTAAATATAAAGCTATAGTTTTGTAACTTTTTTTTAAACATATAAGTTATTATATGTTTTTATTTTGTATAGTTATATGTATATGTTGTATTTAAAACTATAATATATTTAAAAATGAATCCAATAAGATTTAATGTTCAATTTAAAACATAGCATAATTTAATAAAATAAGGCACACACACACATTTTATCACATTTATTAACTTTCAGAGTTTCCCATGGTGTGTTTAGCACATCAAGGCACAGTTCTTCCCATGCAAAACTATTGTACTAGTGGTACTATTTACACATCATGCTCCTGCAAGGAATGAGTCTCATCGATTATGTGTGGGATGTAAACTAAGGAGGCTTCGATCAATGTGTTCTCCTCTGTGTCACTAATATTAGTGGTACTCATTATTTGCCCATCGTCTCCTCCTATAGAAGACTGCTCATCTTCATTCGATGGATCATCAGGAGAAGTATCAGTCCCTTGCCCTGCAGTGTTGGGATCAGTCCCCAAATTGTAGAGGAGATTAAAGAAGAATATGATTAAAGCCAACGTTGACATTGTTCCTGTAATTATGAACAACCCCAAGAAGTTCTTCACGCCTATATTGTTGGGCATCTCTACCCTAGGTGGAGAGCCTAGAAGCTCAATCTACAACAAATAAATCACTCAAAATCAAGCTACGAAGTGTAATTGATTGTAGGAATATATAAAACTAAAAACATCGAGGACATAAATAGGAGAAATCTAAGTTTTGTTGGTTTCAACCTTTGTGTAGTTATATCGCCCATACAGGAAGCGGCGAGCATCTAAAACATTCATCAAAATGGCTGCCACTCCTTTGTTTGGACCATTTGAAAGTGCCTTCTCATACTCCTTTGGTGTTGTATAAGCTTTTAATATTTTTTTTGCTATGCCGAAATGCTTATGGAGGTAGTTCTTCGTGAAAGCATGTTTTGGATAGCCTACTGCAACATCACTTGTCAATAGTTCTTTTAGACTCGTAATAGTTGGCTTCATTTGTTGTGCAGAGAGTCTTGAAGTGAGATTGGATGTATAGCTGGACACTATAATGAACATTACAACAAGCCAAATTCCGATAACAATTTGAGCTAAACTACTCTCGATCCTTAGTCCTACAAAGAAGCACATATTCAAATTAAACCAAGATCTCTACACTATCAATAAATAATAGAGATTTGAAAAATATATTTAGGTGAAGACTTACTTTGAGATGAAGGCATTGTAGAGACTGCAGACCTGTAAATGTTTGAGAAATTAAAAAAAATGTTACTAATGTAGCTCATTTATAGTTTAAACGGGTGAGTAGAGTGTAAAATGACGAAACAGTTAACATAAAACTAAAATTTGAATGTTTACGATTCTATGATCTCATCCATTTCTATAATAAATTAGGTTATAATTCAAAGTATATCAATATACTTAAGCTCAAATGAAGCTTTAAAATTGAATGTGTTTTGAGCTTTAGTCAAGCTAGAGTCACTTTAGGTATGTATTTTTGAAAACCTCATTTACTGTTCTGTGAGTTTACAAATTTACTTGTCATTTTCACTGTTTTCTCCTACAAAAAGAAGGGAGGGATATAAAAATTTAAAATACCAGATGTCAGTGAAGATCTCCATTATGGAGCTTTCTCTATAGGCGAGAGGATTTATTTTTTGCTCAAGGAGATAAACCACAAGTGCCGTATATATCATGATTGCTGCTGTTGTACACCACATTCCTAGAGTAAATGGTTGCAAGAATGCCCACATACTTGCTTCCTCTCTTTTTAGGGGAACCACCATCACAACATCAAGATCGTAATCAATTTCAGAATCAAGATCGTAAAGAATTTCAGAAAGATTACCAGGTACCACACCAGACATCTGTAGTATTCAAAGGACAATGATGAGTGGACAACATTTGTAGAGGAAAATAATCAATCAGGTAAGGTCTACTGACAAAAGTAATTCCTGCATAATAATATTGTGGAATAATAGTTTATAGAATAACAAATTTACACTGCATTTATATAAAAATGTTTTTATTGAGTAAAATTTATCTATTCACTTGAATAAGATTTAGTTCTTGGCCTTACACGAAAAAAACTACAATTGGAACATTTAGCCTCAAATAGATTATAGAAGTTAGAATGCTGACGGACCAAAATCTCATAACAGAGTATTACAAACCCTATAAGGAGACATAGTGTAAGTACATTCCATGAATGATAACGCGTTCGGTACATACTCGACTGTCGGCTCTTCAATTATCATTGGGTCATAATGGAAGTCTAAAGGGTCGACAACTGCATTTGCCCACAAAACCAAATGTCAATTTTGAGAAATTTTGACCACGACTAAACTGAGGTGCTCAACAATGAAGACATTGAAATTCCTTTGCTAACTATGTGCAATACAATTTATGTACATGAACAACCGAACTAAATTTGTTATGTGTAAATGTCAACCATCCAACTTAGAATTAGATCTGAAATTTAAAGGTAGTAAGTAACTGAATTTTTGAAGCCTTATCTGATCGAGTATCAATAGGCAGATTTTCATTCCAAACAAAATTGCAAGTTGTTTAATGTTTTGAATCGATCTATCGTTTCTAACACATAGCAGTCCATTTGTGACTTAGAAAAAAAGGACATTTAACTCATCACACAGAAGTAATTTTCATTACCAACAGAAGTGTTTTCCCTCAGCAATGGTGGTCGAAACTGCTGAATACCGAAGCACAACCCTTGACGGTCGAGGACTCCTGCGCTGTTGTTAACCGTGCCATTTACAGGATATAGATATACAACTAAACCGCATATAATGGAAAGCTGCACCACTATTGTCTTTTCCGTTGGCATCTTCTTGAACTGCAAAGACTGTTATTCAGTGTTCACGAGGCCAAAACCTCCAAAGAGGCATTAGAAACTCTGTAAGGAGAAATAGTGTAAGCAGATACCACAAAGCATATACAACAATTAGAACACCTATAATGGAAAGTTACAGCACTATTTTATCTTCTTCAACTACAACATCAGACTGTTATTCAGTGTTCACTCCACTACCATCTTCACTCTATATAACAACCACCTAACAACAGATGCTTCCCTTCCCAGAAGTTTCTTGGTAAGTATTTGGAAATGCAAAGAAAACTGTAGGATGTTTCCCAATGTCATAAACAGTTTGGAGAAAGAGAGGCTCACTTATCATTAGTGCTAGACAGATCATGAAGGAGAATATTTGTCAAAGATCTCATCATTGTCCACCGTCATGAGATGGAAACCTCCACCGTCAGTCCCACGAGAGGGAGGGAAAAGTAACGCAAACTTTTCAAAAGAGGAAATTAGGTAGAAGTCTGGAATGTGATAGGTAGTTTCTGTATGTTTACAAAGGATGGAAGAGGAAATTAGGTAGAAGTCTGGAATGTGATAAGTAGTTTCTGTATGTTTACAAAGGATGGAAGTCGTCCCTTTCCGAGCTTTCAAAGTCTGAATCCAAGAAAGAATAGTTACCTCGTTATAATTGCACGGAGTCGGTCGATCTTGACTTTCTCACACGCTCACAATTTCCCAGTTGCTTCCTTTTCCTCACTTGGCCTTTCTTCATCTGATAACCTGAGCCAGCAAAGCAGAGGCAGGGTATCCAATCGCCACTAAAATTATTTACCCAATATTTTTTAATTTTTAGACACCCATGCTCTTCTAGAAGAATGCATCCATGAATAGTATAAATTATCATGGACTATTAAGCTAGGGTGATATTTTTTCTAGAATTTAGATTTTAAATTAATAAGAGTTGAAGTTGATTAAGATCAATAGGATAATTGAGCTTGTTGGAAGAAAAAAACAATTTAAATTGTTGAGATGTATTATAGGGTTTAGTTAGACTTTGTTAGATTAAGTCAACCAAAACTTAGTGCATGAAATAGAAATAAAAACTATTCTAGAGAACTAAAAACTTATATGATGGATTATATTATGGATAGACATCTATTTGAAGGATAAATTTCTTGTCTAATGTGATAAAATTTTCTTCACTCAATACATGCCACACCATAAAAGATAGATAAACATCCCTTTCAAGAATAATTTTTTAATTTAATGTGGTAAATTTTTCCTCTATTAGTGCAACACCATGTCAAAAAATGATAAACTTGTGTTTAAAAAATGTTCTAACTCAACATTGAAGCTCAAGCTATTTTTCCTATCTATTCAACTAAATTTATAATTTTTAGGAAGTCTGTATTCCTTCTTATATCATCAACTTAATTGTCTATTCATTACTATTTGTTGCGAAAAAAGTGGTCACATAAAAAGAAATGGACATGGATAAATTCTTCTAGGGGTTCGATCCTTTAATATCCATAAAATGAGAATGACTATTCCCACATGTATGCCACTCCTTATCTTCAATGTAAGGCTAGCTTGAAAGTTCAATTTATCTTGTTGATCTAATTGTATTTGTATCATTACAAAATTATTTTATTTCCCATATCATTAACTTTATTTGGGATATTCATACCATTTGTTACATGGTCTTCTTAGAAAAAAAATCTCCACATAATATTAATAGAACAATAATGTTAAACATGCACATATTAGATGAGTCTCTAAATGAGCTACAAAGGAAGATGACTAAAGGGATAAGTGCTCACATGCATTTCACTTTTTTAAGGCAACTGAACCTAGAAAGACAAACATAAGAAAAACAATCCATTTATCACCAAAAAATTGGTCATACATGAAAAAATGAACATTTAAAAATAATTTAAGGGCAAACTAATACCTTCTAGAGAACTAAAAACTTGAAGTTATTCACTGTGAGTTTCTGACCAGTTGAAGCTTAGAAAAGAGTGACTCCCTTCAAGGATCAATGAGGAACACAACTCTAGATATAACAAACATTATTGATGGTCTCTACCCAATACTAAGGTGTAAGGGATCAAGAGTGTATCATATAGTTATCCATTTCCTTCAAAGACCTATTCTTGCATTCTACCACACCATTTTGCTAGGTATTTTATAAAACTAGGCACATTACAAATCAATCCACTCTAAAATGCAAAATTGCTAGTTAACATATTCACCATCATTGTTTGTACACAAACCTTGATGGATTTTCTTGACTACTTCTCTACAAAAAATTGAAGTCCTAAAAAATATTAAAGACCTCAAAATTCTATTAGAGAAAGCACACCCAAGTATTTAAGTAGAAAAGTCATCAATGAAGGTCAAAACATATCTAGCCCTACTAAAGGAATGATGCAAAAATAGATGAGACAAGTCACTATGACCTAACTCTAGAATTTATGAAGCTCTCCATACCTTACATTTGTCAAACATCTCTTTAGGATGCTTACCAAGGATGAAACCCTAACAAACATTATTAGAGAAGCAAATAGAAGACAACCCTATAACCATGCCCTACTAGCTAAGCCACTACAAGTAGCAGTAGTTAAGATGGCCAAACTACTCATGCCATAACTTACGTAATCATAATGAATGAGTAGAATAGTTGAAGGAAGAAAATGAACAAAGTGAGATAATAGATATAACCATGACTGATGATTTTCTCTCCTCAATGCAATTATAGAACCACTATGAACCTCACTAATAACCACTAAATCAAGAGTGAACTCAACCTACTTTCCTAAATTGGTGTGAGTGATTTGATAAACTAATAGGATATTAGTTTACAATTTGAGGGGATACAAAGAACATCTTGACATGTTTTGTCACCCACATCAACAACCCTCTCCCACACACCTCAATAAGGGTGTCATAACCCATCAAAATAGTTAGTGTAGAATAAGGCTCCACAGAAGTGAAATCATCTTGAGATGAAGCCATGTGGTGTGAAGCACTTGAACCAAGTATCCAAGTGGGTGGTGGAGATGCAACTTCTACAAGTGCCTTTCCTTTTCATTTCCCCTTGTTATTCATTGTTTGCCTTAGAAGATGAGAAGAAATCTATTTTATTGACTCAAGAATGGTGATATTATTCATTTCTAGAATGTGTGTCAAGTGATCAATTTAATTCTTCACACTTATGTTCATCATGACCATGCCTTTTACAATAGGCACATTTGACCTTCTCTTTCTTAGTTTTTTCATCTTTAAAACATGAGGTATCTCAAGATACTTGGGAAGCAAAGGGTTTCTGATCCTTTTTCTCCTTATTTTTCTATTTCATATCCTTATTGCTCAATCCTTTTTATTTGTTTGTGTCTTGGTTAGCAACTAGGGCATGTGACAAATGATTTTAGAGTACCCATTTAGATGAACTTATCTTTCTCCTTGGTGAGAGCTATACAAAATTCATCTAGAGATGACAAAGTGAATTGAGCTCCTAGGGCACCCTTTGTGCCATAGAAGGTAGAAACAGAGACCAAATAGTCTGAATTGAGTTTGGACATAATACTATAGATCAACTAGGTGTATTCATTTTTAATTTTATATTGTTTTAACTACGATCTCAATGATTTCAATTTGGTGAAGAACTCATGGTTTCAAAACTATTATGACTCAAACTAATGAGTTTATCCACTAATTGGTGACCTCTCATGACACTTTGAACTCCAAATGAATTCTAGCCAACTTTTCTAAATCTAATTGGGTGATGAGATCTAGATATGTAGACAAGCATAACAACCCATAGGCCTTGTCACATTTGTTAACCCATTTGATTTTCTCTATAGCTACAATAAGCTCTACCCTTGTATGCATAGTTATTTTGAATAATTACTTTCTTCTCAAGATGATTAGGATTTTAGATTTCCATTCATAATCATTATATGGTGTAAGTAGAGAAATTGTTAATTAATCCATAGCACATAAAAATCAATATAAGAATATAGAAAATCAAGAAAACACATGACAACCCCTATATTACTAGTTGTTTAAATGACCCCTAACAATGTTTGGCATTTTATGATTAATGCATGTTACAATGCAAAATACTATATTTGTAGAGTTTTATAGGGCCCAAAAGTGGTCAAAATACTAAAATAAATATGTGTGATGTAGAAAAGAGTGATCTAGTCTAAGGAGTTAAACTAGGTCAAAACACTCTTCAAACATTAAGACACAAATCAAGCTTGACTTCTACCCAAGAAGGAGAGCCAAACTACAGGGGTTCTTCCCTTTTGTTGTATATAAATTGATCAATGAAGTTCAACCAAGGTCAAGCAAGTAAGCTAAGACTAATGATCAAACCCTAGAAGATGAAGATCAAACTATAATTAACTGTCGGAAGTGAATCTCAGGAAACAGAAAGTACAACAAAGATCAGAGGAAGATGAACAAAACCTGGATCTTATAGCATAAATGCCCAAGACCAGGGTGCTTGGGCACCCTAGGACCTTTCTAGGGTTTAGCAGAATCTCAAATGTCACCAGACTTATACCTGTCTGCTCTACCTTCTTCCTAGAAATTAGCTCCAGAAACCTATTTCTCTGACCTGCACACAAAGAAAGAGAAAAGGTTGTGTTGTGTTTAAGGGCTTCCCTCAGTCAAGCCCTGTGTTGGTGTTCCCACCTCTCCTACAATGATGATTAGATCCAAGAGTTCGTGCCCTAGGAGGGCAGAGGCCAGATCTATAATAATATGATAGATAATGAATGATAATGATGAAGATAACCACAAAACATATGACCTTAGTTGAGGAAGATGACTCAAGATCCTACACCAACAAAGGAGGGTGATGAAGAGGGCTTCAAACTTCCTTCAAAGCCTGAAAATAAACTTCAATAGCATCCACAAGTAGATAACACTCCAAGCATGAAGAACACTTTAGCATCAAACACAATGTGAGAGCAAACTTCACATTAATCCTCTAGGTGTTATCTCTAGGTGTAAAATGAACTACAATACTCATTTAAATATGCACTCCCGCTCACTCACGACAAATAAAACTTAATTAGGCTAACAAATACAAACTAAAGAAGTGTCTTAATCTGACACCACAAAGTGGGGTTAAAGTTCCCAATTGGGACCAAGGCGTTTGGGTGCCCTAGACCTTTAACCCACAAACTCTAGGGAGTTCCAAATATAGTGGGCTTAGTCCAGTCCTAAGTTGATTCCATCGGGTTTATTTATTGAGATTGAGATTTCATCATTTTAAGCTCAAAAAGGTGTTAAAATAGGTCCGGATTAACAAAGGCAACAAAATAGGTCCAACTAGGTGCTAATCTAAGTGTAAAATGCTAATGTACATATTTTACAATGTTACATTTAGCCCCCACTTTAGTGTGGATACGAAGTTACGTTCGAACTCATACTAAAGGATGGACAAAACACACAAACATAGAAGCCCAAAGAATTCTGCCAAGTTGTGGACTACACGTAGCTCCCAAACTCAGGATCCTAAGGTTACAAACACATAAGCAAAGAGAATTTCAAATACACAAGACAGTGCAACATTAATTCACACATACATGGAGAACTAAAAGCATACATAGGAACACACGCAGAAGACACGCAATACACAAAGCTAATACATGCCAAACACAATTCATACATGATTAACATGAAGCATACACATAAGTAGACATGGAAAACATGATGAAGACACCTGAAAACATAAGATAAAACATAGTGCATAAAAGAAGCAATCATAAGAACACACGTAGAACAAACACAAAGGGCACATGACTCTGACACTAGCTTGCTCTGTCACTAGGGGTCATGCGAAAAGAAGTTCCACCGTGGATCACACACTAGTAAGGACCGTCAAATTACTTGGTGACCATGACAAGTCACATGAAGCACACGAACTAGCCAACTATGTTGCACTAGGTGGCTCATGGACCAAAGACGAAGCATTACAGGCTAGTGAGAATCACCAAATCACTAGGTTGCCAACAAGCACATATACAACTAAAAGAGAGCATAGAACGATGCATGCCCCCACCTTAAAGTGATTGCCAACTATCGAGGAGCAATTGCTTTAAGGTAGAATAAATCACAAAATAGGCATGAGAGCTTTCTGGAAGCATATGCCCATAAGATATGTGTTTCCAAAGAACGACATCACACAAAAGGGTTGTCCCCACAAAAGGCAAATCGAGGCAATGCTACAAGCATGATACACAATGGCTTGTGTAGTCATGGTATAATGTCGAGCATAGCAACAAGGTGCCACATAAAACAAACATAAAAGAAACAACAAATTATACTAAGTAGCAATACAAAGGGATCTACAAGTAATTGGCATCAATATAGGAATGGTTGTCTAATAGGAGAATTCTCAAGACTATATATATCTAGAACTGTCATCATCCACCAGCTAGTAGAACTACAGAGACAAAGGAGGAAGTATCACATGAAATCAAAATAAGCATCCATTGGGTCAACAAGGGAGAATGCCAAAACATCCTATGCCTTGCATCATCCACAAAGGACACGACAATAATACAAATTACGAAATATAGAAGAATGATGATAGAAATATAGAGAATGTCACAATAGGTTTTGGTCCCTTTATATCTTTGCACCTACAAGGGTGTCAAGGGTCATCCAAAGAGAGATTAACAACACAACAAAATAACAACACAAATAATATACAAATAAAGCATCAAGCAGCACATCACGGGGGAAACAATCACATGTACTCATAACATAAAATAAAAGGTATCTCACTTGCGATTCAACCTAAATCAAATCATCCTCCTTCCAATCTAGCTCATCATCTGGTTGGAAAGGTAGACCAAATGCAAGAGGAACTATAACACATGAGGCATAAGGAACAAGAGCCATACCTGTATTATCTTCGGACTCACTATCAAAATGTAGTACAATAGGCTCCATCGTAGCTTGTGAAGCTTCAAGTCTTTCTCTGTAGGAGACACAATAGCAGTATATGTCTCTTTGGTGTCCATCAGTGATAAATGCTTGCGAGGAGGGAGATTCTCCTCTCCTACAACAAGGCAAACCATAGCACGAGGACACTTCTTTCTTTCTCTCACAATCTTATTTCACTTAGCTTTACTCGTGATGTTTGTGAGGGGAACTATAGTATCTTCCACCCGTGGGCTACTTTTATTCCTTTGCTTCAGGAACATTAGAAGAAATAGGAGGAACCACTGAAGGTTGGGAGGATATAGGGGAAGGGTTCCTCAATGTGGGTTGCACTTCCTTCTCAACTTGTGAAATAGATGGATGTACATGAACATACTCAAGCGGTTGAGAAACCTCGGGAAATAAAACAAGTGCCACCAATTGATTTCCACTAGTCTCCACGAAGGTAGCTGGTACAAAAGTAATATTGTGATTGCGGGGAGGTCTATTTCATGCACGAATATTGCCTCATTGTCCTTGAAGGGATGGCAGAGGGGGAACCTCGACATCTCTACCAGATGCTTAGGGATGGGGAAGAACCTTCGATTCAAGCTTAGCTTCATTGACTACTTGTACAGGAGGAATTACAACAGTAGCCTCAGAAGATCGAGGAGGCTCAGAGACATCACAAGGAGGACTATTTTTTTTAAAGATAATGCACCTGGTAAACTTTTTAACGTGACCGGCGACGCTGGTGCGACACGCCCTCCAGCTCCACGTGAATGCTTTTGCCTAGAGCAATGAACCAGTGAGGCCACAACATGGGGGACCTCATCCCCTAGAAAGAACACTTCAAACCTGCGAGCTCATTGGCCCAACGAAGGCGTAAAGCCTTGCGAGCTCGTTGGCCCAGCGAGGGTTTGAACTCTGGTGGCCGCCACTACAACCGAGTGACTTAACCACTGAACCATGCTGTCATCAGCATCACAAGGAGGAATATTACTAAGCGATAACTCTGCTATTTTCTTTTCTTTGAATTTTTGATATGATAAGAAAAATATATCCTCTCTAGGTCTAGCGACTCCAACTGGTTGTGGCCAAAAGCAGTTAAGTGAAAAATGTCAATTGTGAGCAATGGGTTGATACTGATTGTGATGTATAGCATGGACACATCCCTCAAATGAAAACTTTAAGCACTTGTGAACCATAGAGGGGACCACCTTCATGGATCGGCACCATGGGTAGCCCAACTTCACATGAAATAGGTCTGATGTAGGAATGATGACAAAATGAACATCCAAAGCTCTTGACCCAACCTTAGCTTCAAGAGTTAAAGCATCAAGAGTTGGAAGGATAGACCCATCATGTGCTTTAATATCCATCTCTGATACATCATATGAATCTCGATGTAAACCATACATGTAGAGAAACTCTTTAGTTACTACAATCACCATGCATATAGGATCTACCATAGCACCCTGAATAGGTTTATCATTGATTCAAATAGTAATATAAAGAGGCCCATTAGGAGCTTCAGTAGTGGCATCATGTGGAGTAAAAGATATAGCAGGTTCCAAATCCACTCGCTCTTTATGAGGGCGAGCATCCACCATGTAAATATCAAAAACATTAGACTCATGATGAGGTAGAGGATTAGTATATAATTGAATATTTTAATTAGGAGCCACCACTGATTTATTTCCTTTGTCATTTACACCAACAACTTGGAAGACATTTGAGTTTATGAGGTCTTCAACTTCATGTTTAAGATGCATGCATCTTTTAGTGTCATGGTCAACAGAGTGGTGAAATTGACAAAAGGCCTTCGCATCAAAGGAAGATTATTGCATCTTGCCTAGATCAAGAGGTCTAATAGGTGGAATCTTGATGAGATTACTTTGCAAAAGTTGTGTCATGATTGCATAGAGAGATTCTAATAACAGTGTGAAGTTTCTTGTTTTCAGTTTTAACTTGTAAGAGGTGGAAGCAGGGGATGACGCTGCCACCACATGTTTTCGTATGTTATTCACTAAAATTTCATTTATCTTTTGTTTTGTCTTTTGAAAGAATGATTATGAGAGGCTTTGGATTGACCAGATGGAGTTGATGAGGGATTATGCTCATACTAACTAATCGAAAGTTGATAATCGCGAATAGCCATGCAAAGATGAGTGAATGAATCATATCACATCAACAATATCTTATCACGGATATGAGGTTGTAAGTTTCCTATAAGATTCCTTGCACATCAGCATCCAGAATAGAATATTGGATTTGTGAGAATAGGGCTTGATAATGACCCATGAAATCTATTGTTTTCTCTTTCGTTCCTTGTTTGCAATGAACCAAGTCTGTCAAAGAGACTTAAGGTCCAATGTTTGCTTGAAAATGCTTGAGGAACTTGTTAACTAATTGAGTGAAAGAAGTTATAGAATTAGGAGGTAGCAAGTAAAACTAATTCAAGGTTGTGTCCTTGAGTGACCTAGGAAAGAGTTTTGCCAAAATCACATCCTCAAAGAAGAAATCACTACACATAGCAGTAAAGGTTGCCACATGGTTGTTAGGGTCTCCATTCCCATTATATTTCTCAAAGTGAGGAGTCTCAAACTTCTCGAGCATAGGATTTCTTAGGATGGAATAGGACAAAGGGCTACAAATATAATGTGTTGTCATACTAGGCTTAGGTGGGCTATTACTCATGTTAGCCAATTGTTGTTGGATGGAGGTCATATTTTTCAACAATTGGTTTATGATGGGATCAGAAGCTAAATCAGGTAGATATTGGAATGAAGGACTAGGTGATGGTGTATGGGTAGGCTTTTGAAATTTGATAGGAGGTTTAGATGTAGATGGAGTCACATTAGGAGTGGAATTTATGTAGTTATATGGAACAATACTATAATGGTGAACATGATTCCTAGTGTATAACCCAACACATGTGGTAGCATTATTACTTGGTTGTGTAGTAGTGGTGAGAATAGTAGAATTATAAGTAGGAATAGGGAGTGTTGGTATGGATGTCAATGTCATGCCCACATTTCCCATGTAGTCACGACACGCAACACACATGTCATGTCCACATTTGTCATGTGCTCATGACATGAAATATCAAAAACTTTTTCGCATGACCCTAGAAACCCCCTCGCACACGTCAGCGTGTTGGGTGGCAATACACATAAGGTGTAAACATGTCAATCGATACTTGGCGAAGTGCATCTACCTATGCAATCCCCTGCACGATGATAGCCGACTAGGGGGTTAGGCGACGCGATGAGCACCGCTTCTAGGGTTAGGACCAATTTAATCTGAACCCTAAGTTTCTTAGGTGAGTGATATGATTTCGACTAAATCAAAATCAAACCCTAACTCTAATGCAATAATAAAATCAAATATAATAATACATCCAATGGTATGATGGTCGCATGATGAAATGGAGTGATTGAATGAAAGTCGCAAAAATGCCATAAAAATAAAACCCTAAAATCTGGAAAAAAATTCGACAGCATAATGTGTTTTCAATAATTGAAATAAATAATTTGAAAAGGAAATCCCCAAGAAGTAATTAATGAAAAAATTAAAATAATTAAATATAAGGATAAATTAAATAATTTTCCAAGGTCAAATAAATTTAACCACTCAACAAAATTATAAAATTCGAATTAAAATAACTGACCAAATTAAAACTCAATACTTAAGTCCTTTAATAAATATAATTTCGACAAGTATATTTATTAATTAACTCAAGTTAAACAAATAGAAAAAAGGAATATAAAATCGATAAAATTAAACGAATCTAAGTCACAAGGTTTCCCCAATAAAATTGAATTAAAAACCACTAGAAAATAATAAAGATGCCAACATAATTAAAAGGCCAAGGGATGAAGCATCCCGTTAAAATAAAACAATCCATTTCCACAAAAATAAATTCCACATGGAATTAAAATGCAAACCCCCAAAATAATAAAGGTCCACTAAAAATATAATAATCTCAACAATTAAAATTAAATAAATGCCAAGGTAAAATTTGACTAAGAAGAATTAAATCCACTATGCCCAAATCAACAAAATTAATAAATTAAAAACGTGAATTCTCCAACCTAATTTAATTAAATCCCTCTAGGAAAATCTAAGGGCTAGAATTAAAATAAAATAATTAAATCCCACCCACTAAAATATAAAAATCGAATAGAATAAACTACCAAATAATAAGTTTCGAAAATAAAGTCCACTAAATATAATTTCGATAAATATATTTATTAAATAAAAATAAAGTAAATTTCATAAAGGGTAAATTAAAACAATCTCTACCGTCCCATAACAATCAAAATAATATTATTAAATCATAAAAAAAAGGTTTTCCCCATAAAAATAAAAGAAATTAAAATTCCCACTTACAAAGAACAATAAAGAGTTCAATAAATTAATTTATAAAAGGATAGGAAATCCCATTTAAATATAAACCACAAAACCCCAAAAACAAATTATAATAATATACCCAACTAATAATACTAGCCCAACCATTACATTTATAAAAAGAAAGTAAAATATAAATCTTCCCTAAACAAATAAAGATAAAGAAATGAAATAAGAAATTTCCCCACTTAATCTAAGTCAAAAAAAAAAAGTGACCTAATTTAAATAAATCCCATGAGAATAGAAGAGGGAAAATCAAATTTATGTGCACATAAAAAAGTAAGGCAAAATAAAAAAAGAAACAATTGAATAATAAAAGTTTCCCTCAAAAAAGCCCTAAAAGTCCTCTTCTATTATTATATTGTTTTCTTTTTTTATTTTGCCCTAATCTTATCTCATTCTTTTATCTTCTTTCCTTCTTTCATTTTGGTTGCTTCCATTTTGCTTTGTTTCTTCTTTGTTCGCAGGTTAGGTTACTTCTTCAATGGCTGCCATAGATTTTTGCACAGGAGTATATACTTTCTGTATATACACGAGTTTCATTTTTTTGGTTATATATATATATATATATATACATTTATGTGTGTATATATATATATCTAAATAAATATATACATCTAGGAAAAATCTGAAACTAGATATTTTTTTTGTTTGGACAGAGGTATATATTCATTATTTATACACAGTAGGGTTTTATTTCCTATTTTTTTTATACATATATATTTATATATATACATTCTCTGTGTATATACACATAAAGTTTAATTCTGAAAGTGTTTATATTCCTTTTTTTTCTTTTTTAAAACAAAATACAGTGTGATATATATATATATATATATATATCTTGCAGATTTTTTTGTGACAAAACAGGCATAAGATTGAGGGCCAAATGATGGCCAAGGCAGGGGAGGGCACGAATTGCAGGGCCGTCAGCCCGGTTCTTTTAATGGCAGTGGGGGTTAAATGGAGGAGAGGGGTGGGGGGATCGACCCCCACTGCCTTAGTGAATGGCCGCGAGGGTTTGGGGGACGCCGTTCCCCCAACCCACTTTCTTATTTTAAAAAAAAAAACTTAAACTCTTACTGTATAACCCTCACGGGTGGCTGGTCCTCTCAGACATAAAGTCCATTTTTTTGTATCAGCAGCAAAACAATATTAATAATATTTAGTTTAAGATTTTTATTTTGTGATTTGGGTGATATATATATATATATCCACAATGGTATATGAATGACTTATTTTAGTTTTCACAATGTGGTTAACATGTAAATAAAACCAAAATTATATATATATATATATATATATATATATATATATATATATATATATATACAAACCACAATAACATAATAGAAGAATCCAACCAGATTGTAACTGAATATAGACCAGTAGTATATGTATATTTTTTTCTTTAAACCTAAGCCAACCAAAATATTAGTTCTTCTTTTCCTTTGACAGTAAATTAACTAGAACAGATTCTTTACTTTCAAACAGCAAGATAATCTAAACAATTTTCCAAATATACATTTCTTGAAATAGAATTTTCGCTTGCAAAATCTAAGCATTTTTCCTTGTTCCAAAAATAAAAGTATTTCAGCAGAACTGTTTTATTCTACTTTCTGTTTTAGCATAACTCAAAGGTCAAAATGATAACATATGTTTTCTCTCTGAAATAGAGTGGCAGCAAACTGTATTTTTTTTTTGTAAACTTTACACAACTCACAAACATAACAGCAACATAATACACATTGTAGAAACCTCTACAAAACAAATTTCCCATTTAAAATTTCTTTTCCCAACAAGTATATGGAGAGTGCAATAATTTTTGACAACAATACATCAAGGCCTTCAAGGCCATGGCTCTCAATAGCCAATACAAATAATGTAAAAGAATGCTAAAATAAACTTTTTTTTCAAATTTCCAAGACTCCAACAATGACCTGCAAAACATAAACACAAATGGGGAACCGAGGCCACGCAAATCGCCCTCCTCCCTACTGTAGACCTAGTGGGTCACCCCCAAGTTAGGGAGGTAGAAATCACACGGTTTCACAAACACACCACACCAATGAAATTTCTAAACACACAAAAATTACTCCCATGGATTTGCACATAACAAAACTTAATAAATTGAGTTTGGAGGGGGTAGGGGAGTGGATCCTCAACTCAAGAGGTCACCCCAAGAACTCCAAAAACCACAAAATCTCAAGGCCTCAAGCCATAGTAAAAATATACATATCTCCATAAATCTCAAAATCATCATGGCACTCTTGCCATCTAATAGAATCCCAAACTCCATAAAATACCCTCAAGGCTATAAATATCTCCATGAAACACATAATCACCATGGCACTCTTGCCATCCAAAAATACTCCGAAACACCATAGAATGCCCTCAAGGCTATAAATGGAACAATACCAGTAGGTGACCTCGAGGAGGTTCACTCTCCTCCACCCCATACGAGTTGAGCCTTACCTCCAAATGGAGGTTCTCTTACCAATTCCCAACCCACACAAAAATGAAAACAACACCAAACATAAATCTCCAACACATTCACAAAAATAAAACATGCATACGGAAATGGCTATTGCCATGGAGCTTACCTTCAAAAGCCCTACAATGGAAGCACGTTTGAAAAAGAGCTCCAAGCTTCTTCAAGTCTCCAAATCTCCAAAATTTCTCTAGCATTCCCAAAACCTCCAAGAATAGAAAGAAATTTTCAAAAAAAGAAGAAAACCCAACTCCTCTCTAAGAGGAGATAAAATAGGCCTTCAAATTTGGCCTTGAGGAATGAGAAGGTGACACTTGTCACCTTCTCCTTCCTCATCCCATGCCACTTGCAAGGGAGAAGGAGTGTGGGGGTGACAAGTGTCACCCTCCAATCCATTCAAACTCTCACGTTATCCACTTGTGCTCTCACACATGTGTGAGAGACCAAGTGGAGAGGTGGCAACTCCCTCCAAGGCTCCATGAGGATAAGGGATGCCACATGGCATCCCCTTATTCTTCAAGAGAGCCATCTCCCTCTAAGATGCTCTCACACATGTGTGAGAGTCTTGGAGGGAGATCCCACACACTTGGGGGTCTTGAAGACCTCCCAAGTATTCTTGGTGAAGGGATCCCCGAACTTTGGGAAGGGAGATGGGTCTTTCCCAAAGCATCACTCATCTCCCATCCTTAGCCATTTCAAAATTCGTCACTTTTACTAAACCCTAGTTTAGAGTGACTAAAATTGAGTTACCCTAGGGTCTAGTGAGTCCAAATTGACCCTAGACCCTAGGGTTACCACCTAGGGTAAGTTTGGGACACTAAAACACACCTAGGGAGGTATAAAATCACTTTTAAATGGCCCATAAATAAAATATAATACCAAGTGGTGTAAAACAAATATAAATATACAACACATGATATAAATCAATTAAGAGAGGGGTCACTAGGCTAGGCTAAAATAATAAAACAAACATGTACTAAAATATCATCCGATCAAACGTGATGCTCATCCCTCTTGGGAATGGATCAGTTTTATAGGGAATAACATATGTGTGAACACTACCTCTGATTTCCTGTGGCCTGGGAATATAACCTGTACAACTAGATCAAGCAGTCAATCACATCATGGATAAGTCATAGCTGAAGCAACTGAAATTAAATTCATGGCATTGCATACAACATTAATCATTTCTAACATAATTAAGATTAAAATTGTATTTCCTATCTAATATCTCATAATCATCATCAAATAATAAATCCACATAATGAGCACGTAATCACATCAATAATCATCATCAACTATGTCTCACATGTCTAACATCATCATAACATCAAAATATGATCTAATCAAATCACCATATGTCTAATCAATGCTAATCCAAAAAAAATCAAGGAATATAGTCTAAATCTGCATAATGAAAAATCAATAGTCTCTAAATGTTTGATAATGTCACCAACTATAATGTGAAATGATCAAAATAGGGAAGTGAAATAAATCAGCCTCACAGCCGACACTTGAGTCCCTATTTGATTAGAAGAAGTGACATTGGTGATGATTTCAAAGCAACTAGATGCAGATAGAATGTTGTTATGCACTATATGTGCAACACCACGCAAGACTTCTAATCCTTCTTGACCTTCGAGAAAAAGACTTTGTTGACTCTCAACAACATGGGTGGCCTCCTCAGCTATGTGTTCTGCACTCACAAATTGCTTGAAATTAGCCAACTCTATGTCTAATCTCTGAATTTGAGCTTCAGGAACATGAGCCACAAGGTCATCAATGTTGATGTATTTATGTAAGTTTGATTCTTCAGGAAGGTGCAAAGTAGGAATATCAGGAAGAATTGTTGGACCTTCTTGTGTGATAAACTAAGAATTTGGGGTTCTGATGTATTGGTATCATCATTATGCAAAGCATTCGAACCCATAATTCGCTGACTTCTTCGCACAAGAATGTTAGAATCAAGGCACCGAGTGACAAAGCTCGTAAAGCATCTACAAGCTTTAGTAACACACAAGATGAACCAATAGAAAAAATGAATGAAGCAAGAGAAGGATTTGAGTTTTTTTTTAAGTGAAGCAATAATATACCCTTGATCAAATTCAATTCTACTCAAATCCACTTAAATATCAACAACGATATTGCTTAAATCAAATCCAAATTTCAATACCTTTTCAAAATGCAACAATTCAAAATTGTTCCTATCTTCAATTTTCAATGAAAGATGACAATTTTAATGTTATAAAACAATGCAACATCAAATTTGAAATGCCAATAGTAGCAACAAAATTTGAAATCAAACTATCAATCATAAACCCTAGAATGCAACATTGACTAGGTTTCACAAAATGCAACTTTTTTTGACAATTTCTAACAATAAAAAGGATTCAAATGCACCATGCAACAATATGAAATGATAAATCACTATAATTCCAATCAGATCTGATAAAAAATTAGAAAATAAGATTATGCTATGATGATCTACCCTTTCAAATGCAAACAAAGTGACAACTATGCTTTTTTCAAATCTAAAATGAAGTTTTTCTTTCTCAATTTTCAAATGCAAGGATGTAAGAATGCTTTGAACATCAAGAATGAGAAGGTACAAAAAATGCAAGTTCTCTAAACAAACTAATCAATGCAACAAGATCTAAAACAACTCGCAAGCCTACAAACCCTAGGTTCAAAACTAGCAAGATTTTCTAAAAATGCAAGGTTTTTTCAAACCCTAGTTTTGAAACTATGCAAAATCTAACTATGTATGAATGCAAAATGATTAATTAACTCACTCCCAATCAGATCTAGAGTGATAAACAACTCAGATCTGAAAGAAGAAGGATGCAAAGGTGCAAGAAACTACAGATTCACCAAAATGTGATGTAGAAAAGAGTGATCTAGTCTAAGGAGTTAAACTAGGTTAAAACCCTCTTCTACAAAAATTAGGACACAAACCAAGCTTAGATTATACCCAAGAAGGAGAGCCAAACTATAGGGGTTCTTCCCTTTTTTTGTATATAGATTGATCAACGAAGTTCAACCAAGGTCAAGCAATCGAGCTAAGACTAATGATCAAACCCTAGAAGATGAAGATCAGAGTATAATTAATTGCTGGAAGCAAATCTCAGGAAACAAAAAGTACAATAGAGATCAAAGGAAGATTCAGAACCTGGATCTTATAGCAGAAATGCCTAGGAGAAGGGCGCTTGGGTGCCCTAGGCCTTTTCTAGGGTTTAGCAAAATCTCAGATGTCACCAAACCTGTACCTGTTTGCTCTGTCTTCTTCCTGGAAATCAACTCCAGAAACCTGTTTCTCTGACCTGCAAATAAAGAAATAAAAAAGATTGTGTTTTGTATAAGGGCTTGCCTCAGTCAAACCATGTGTTAGTGTTCTCACCTCCACTACAACGGTGATTAGATCCAGGAGTGTGTGCCCTAGGAGGCCAGAGGCCAGATCTATAATAATATGATAGATAATGAATGTTAATGATGAAGATAACCACAAAAGATATGACCTTAGTTGATGAAGATGACTCAAGATCCTACACCAACAAAGGAGAGTGATGAAGAGGGCTTCAAACTTCCTTCAAAACCTGCAAACAAACTTCAATAGCATCCACAAGTAGATAACACTCCAAGCATGAAGAACACTTTAGCATCAAACACAATGTCAGAGAAAACTTCACATTAATCCTCTAGGTGTTATCTCTAGGTGTAAAATGAACTACAATACTCATTTAATATGCACTCCCGCCCACTCACGAAAAATAAAACTTAATTAGGCTAACAAATACAAACTAAAGAAGTGTCCTAAGATAACACTACAAAGTGGGGCTAAAGTTCCCAACTGGGACCAAGGCGCTTGGGTGCCCTGGACCTTTAGCCCACAAACTCCAGGGAGTCAAATATAGTGGGCTTAGTCCAATCCTAAGTTGATTCAGTTTGGTTTATTTATCGACATCGATATTTCATCATTTTAAGCTCAAAAAGGTGTTAAAATAGGTCTTGATTAACAAAGGCAACAAAATATGTCCAACTAGGTTGCAAACTAAGTGTAAAATGCTAGTGTACACATTTTATGACGTTACAATATGTTCTTATAGAATAAAAAATCGTAAACCACACTAGCATGTATAGCCCAAAAAAATATCTACCTAAAAAGGGGCTCAAAAGGAGCTCATTTGAGAAAGTTAGAAGAATTAGAATTTCCAAAAAACATGATTGAACAATTAAATATTTGAGAAATCTCATTTCTAAAAGATGGAAGAGTTAAATCTGAAAACTAATTACACCATTGCAAAGCACATGCATTTTTACCCCATTTAAAAAAAAATGCACTAAAAAAATACTTATGTTTGAGCAAGTTAGGGCCTCTTGAACTTGATCTATCTAGTTGATAAGGTTAATGGAGAGGGGGGTAGGGGTTTGGTGGCAAGCAAATAGTGCTCCGATGGCTAGGGGGTGACACCACTAGTGGTAGAGATAGTTGGGCTAGGCTGTTAGTGTAGGTTTTTATTTTCCTAGTGGGTTAATTATTTTCCCTATTTCTTAGGTTTTTCCTACACTGTTATTAAGCTTTCTTAGGTTAAATAAAGTGAGTTTAATTAGTGAGTGGGTGATTTGAGGTGTTAGCATCCTACAAGGGTGGTAGCATTTGCTATTTTGGGAAGATGGTTTTGCTATCTTTAACCCGTATGGTGGCCTCTCCCTATTGGTCAGTTTTTCCACCTCTCCCCTCTCCCTGGTCTATATAAAATCACTACGTAGCTTGTATTTTGATCATATTGAATGTATTTTCTAGTTACTATGCCATTCTTTTCTTTTAGCTCTTAATACAGTTCTGTCACATTGACATTTGCATCTCTTGAAATTGCTCATTTGCTTTCATTTTGCATTTCAGTTTATGTAACTTTTAATCTCTCTCATAAAGTTCTTAGGTTTTACATATTGTTCAAGATTTATAACATGGTATCAGAGCTTTGTTTTGAGAGTTTTAAGATGATAGATTGTTGATTGAGAGAGTGAGTTTTTTGTGAGTTCTTTTGAATCTCGTATGCTCTGCTCTTGCGTTTTTAACAATCTGGAGAATCAGAAAGGATTTAACAAGACCCATTAATCCCTTTATTTTGCATGTGTGTTTTGTGATATCTGGGTGATTGCAGTATTTTTGGTTATACTGGAAGCATTTTTTGTTGTTCCAATGTGTCCAGGAGGCTCGAGAAAGTCAGAAATAGCTTTCGTTTCATCAAATTTGGAGATCGTTTGACAAAGATGTAGAATAGGGGTTTCAAGCTTAGATCTAGAAGTTAGCTTCTATTTGGAGCATTTCCAAACCAAATAGACATCTCCATTGTGTCCAAGAGACCTCGCAGATAAATTTTGACATATTATATGCTCAGTTTTGGTGTCGGGAGTCAAAAATAAAAAAAATTGCCAGAAGGCCATCTTGGCCCCCTAGTGTCACATCCCTAATTTTGACTATGATTTACTTTTTACTTGTATGTAATTAGTAGATAATTTTACATGATTTAATGATTTGACATTATGTGAAAATGTTAGGATAAATCAATGATTTCATAAGTTTATGTTTATATGCATAGAATTTAAACATGTGATTTTATGTTATCGTGATTATTTATTCATGATGTATATGGATTAACTAATGATACACTAATCCCAGTTTGGTAATTGTGAGTTGTAACCAGGAAAACGATTTCCACCCTCCAAGAAAGAGAGGGCAAGCATCATCGAAGAGAAGTGAATAGATGTATGGAAAGGACAAGTTATGGCCATCTAAGTTTTGCGCTTTTAATGTTTAGTGAACCTCGTCATAAGTGGTAAGTTGTGTTAGACCTATTTGGTCAGAGTTTTGGGTTTTGACTTGACAATCATCGATTTGACATCAAAAACCATTAGCGTAGGTTTTGTCAAAAAACTGAGTTAGGATAAAAATGATTCTCGACGAGATAAGGTTGATAGTCATTATTTTTCTTAAGTGCTATGATTATAGTTTATGTTATTATAACTATTTTATTAGAGGTTAATTTATATTATTTTTTATTGTCGGTGATTTCTGATAAGTGTGTGATTTTTGATAAGTGTGTTGTTATGGTAACTTATCTTTTCTTTGGTGTTTTTGCAAGATAGAGAGGGGGGAGAAACCTCAAACCCATTCTCGTATCCTTAAGGATGTTGGTGACAACGTAAGTATTGGGTGTTTTTCTTCACCTTGTGGTTATGTTATATTTTAATATGATTTAAGGAGCTAGACCCATGAGGAGGTCGTAAGACTTCTTTATAACATAGCTAAGATTTCTTGTTATTGCAAATAGCTTTTATGTTTAAGTGGCTCATCTCCTTTACTCCCTAACTAACTTAGAGAGTAAGGAGGGGCTCTTGAATCGATGTGTAGAGTGGTCTTTTATGACCATCATGTCCACTATTTGCATGCCTACGAAGATTTATTGTAGGCTAAGATTAAGGAGATATGGATACGATTTTGCATGATGGCTATTAAACACCGCAGGATCTTTCTCTCAAGGATATACACAGAGAAAGATGAAGTAAATAGGAGAGGATTAAAAGGGTGTTGACAGTAGTAAGAGAGGATCGTGCTCATTGTAGAAGATCAAAGACTATGGAATGATCTTATTCGATCTCTATACAGGTTTTTTTCTTTGTTTGAAAATCTTTTATTAGTTTAAGAATTGTAAGTTGCATTTGGTTTTGTGGATAATTATCTGAGACCGATATAGTTAGAATTTTACTGTGAATATGGCTGACAGAATTCAAGTTTTTCCATGTGTCTTATATGACCTTGAATGTTGTTTATCTCTAGTAGAGATCTAATCAAAAGTCTTCGATATCTCTGAGTATCTTTTGGCTGATAGTCTAACACTATTCTAAGTGATTATGGTTGATACTCTTTTGTTAAATGACCAACATCTTCATATGTAATATGGTTGATGTTCTTTGTAATTTAAGGCCAACATGCTTAGATAGAACATCACTGTGTTTTTATGACCGATAGGCTTAGCGAAACTCTATGAATAAGGTTTTGAAGTTAGAGTTTTTCTAAATGAAGTAAGAGCTCAAGAGCATAGTTCATTGCAATGAGAGTATGAGACCGAATAACCTTACTCCTTGCATATTTTTGTTAAAGACCAGATTGAGCTTAGCTCTTTTGATTTGTGCATTTAAGATTGAGAAGTTTGTGGTTTTCTTGTACAGAATTACTTGTTAAGGTTGAATGGATAGTAATCTTAGTAGGTAGCTACTGTTTATAATTAGTAAACTCTTGAATTTGAGAACACAATTAGAACTAAGCATTAGTTTGTTATATTTCTAAGGATATATGATCCTGTCATGCTTCTTATTTCAAGGGTGTCTATGTAGCAACAAGAACATTTTATTTAAGACTCAGAGAGATACCAGAGAGATCTAGTTATCCATAGTCACCTCTTATCTCTATTTGAACTTGGGATAACAAAGAATGCAAGTGTTGTGCTATTACTACCAAAACTTGTTGTATCTATCTTTGGATTTCTAAATTGAGCCTCTCGATATTATTGTTTTATGTCTTAGAAGTTGAGATTAGAAGCTTTGATTAAGATGTTACTTTATCTCTTAAACTCATTTAAGATTTATTGTTTTCAATCCAAGACTACGAGAAAGGTTTTCTCTTATTCTAAAGGAGTATAGAAATGATTTAGATATCATAGAAGCTCCTATATATATATATTCTTTCTTTGACTAGGTGATGTATTCCCATTATGCAAAGATGAGGTCCTTTCATTCTTGACCTTTCTATATCTGAAATCGGTAAATGAAAGGAAACCATTAGGTCAAAGACACCATTATTTTATTATATGTATAGACTTATATCCTTTTTTAGATTAAAATATTGAATTTGGTTAAGAGTGCTTATGTTTTTGTTAGTATTCATTAAGACCTTACATGGAAGAGGATAAACCTTGTGTATTATTGTTTATGAGATAAGGTGAATTTGATCAATGACCTAGTAGTCAAGATTAGACAAGTAGTTATCTTATTCATGCTATATTATGGATATAACTTAGTTTTTAGAAGAATAGGGGTATTTCAAAATTTCAAAGTATTGGATTAGGGGAGTTAAGAACCCCAGATTTTTCCCTGAAGAGTTTATAAAACTTTAAACTCTTAAGTCAAGTATGATATTGATTTAGTCTATTGTATACTTTGGTCGACAATCAAAGGTCAAGAAACCATAAAACAAGACAATATAAAGAGACTAAGAAGCACTTTGTTGTTAGAGAGTTGATACTAGTTATATAACCAAGTATGGTTAATATTGAGTTGGAGAGTAGAATGACAGGAGGTCATAGACCCTGATTAATTACGAGTATGCAATAAGGGACTCTCAAAAAGATAAAATTATCCAAACTTACATATTGTATGTATATCCTAGACAAATAATATTTCTAAGTCAGTTTGACTAGGATTTGAGTATAGTTTAGACAATTTATGTCTGGAGATATTAAGTGATGAAAATCAAACTATAGGATGAGGTAGTTCCCAAGTTGAGTTAGACGTGTGTGAACACATGACTACATTTATTGCAAACATCTATTTATATAGAAACTTTGGCCAAAGTGATGCATTTTTCCCTGCATGCATTAGTCGGTTGACGGTGTCTAGATAGCGTAACCTATCAGTAGGATCATACTTAGCTAGAAGATTGTCTAGAGTTGTATGGTCAATTGTGTTACATAGGACAAAACACTAGAACTCAAATAGCAAACCTATTGGTTCCTTATTTCTATACTCTTCATGAAGGGTAGGGCCACTTCCAGGAAGGAAGTTGTGCAGGGACCGCCAGTCCGTGGTTGGAGGTAAAGCACTCGAATGATGCTCTCCCTCTGTAGCAGAAGAATCGCTGAGACTTGAGTGACAGATATCAAGAATCCATATGCAATATTCTTTATGTTTTGATGTAAAATTATTCTCATTACCAAGTGCAATTTATGTATTGTAAATGTAAAGTGAAATATTTCTCACTATGATTTATCTCTGAATATATTGAATTTCAAGGTTGAAAAATATTAGAAAAGATATGTAATTATTTCCTTGTAATTATGTAAATGATAAAAACAAATTTCATGTTTACCATGTTCATTTACTTTCTGGTAAAATGTTGTGTAAATCCGAGTAATATGAGAAGACATGTTACATATGGTATTAGAGCTAACCGAGTTCAACACATGGACCTAGAATCTCACTAAGAGAGAATTTGTCAACATTTAGCAGATTAGGTAATGTTTGAAATTGGTTTTATGCCAGAATGGCATGGAAGAGAACCAAGAAAACTGCCAAAAATTTTGTTCCCCAGCATTTACCCAAAATAAAGGTTAAGAAAGAACCTAACGAAAAGAATAAGTATCCTCTACCACATATTGATGATCTTTTCAATCAGATGCGTGGCTCTTCAGTGTTTTCTAAGACCAATTTGTGATCTAGATACCATCAACTGAGAATAAAAGATGAGGAAATTCATTAAACAACTTTCAGAACAAGGAATGGACATTATGAGTTCACAGTTCTATCTTTTAGACTTACGAATACCCTTACAACATTCATGAATTTTATGAACAATATTTTCTGAGATTTCTTAAATAAATTTGTTCTAGTGTTTCTAGATGACATTCTTATTTATTCTAAGAATGAGGAAGAACACTTACAACACCTGCAGTTAGTTCTACAGTGGCTGAGAGAGAGCATAAGTTGTTTGGGAAGCTTTCTAAGTGTACTTTCTTTGAGGAACAGATGCAGTATTTGGGACACATAATATTAGCCGATAGAATTTCAGTAGACCCTACAAAGATCAAAGCTATACTTGAGTGGTCGGTGCCAAACAATGTGCATGAAGTATGTAGTTTCATGGGGTTAGCTGGATATTATAGAAATTTCATTTTGAACATTTCTAAGATTGCAAGCCCAATCACTTTGCTTCAGAGAAAAGGAAAGTGTTTCGAATGGACAACAGATTGTCAGGCGGTTTTTGACCAGTTGAAAGAAAGGTTGACAACTACCCCAATATTGAAAGTTCCTAATCTAGAAAGTCAATTCGTCGTCTTACTAATACCTCAGGAGAAGGTTTGGGAGGAGTGCTTATGCAAAATGGGCAAGTGGTAGCCTATGAATCTAGGACGTTGAGAGTATATGAGCAGAATTATGCTCCTCATGACTTAGACTTAGTAGCAGTTGTGCATGCTTTGCAAGTGTGGTGATACTACTTGCTAGGAAATTCTTTTGAATTGAAGTCAGATCATTAAGGTCTTAAGTATATATTCCCCAACCTCATCTAAATGCTCAACAAAGAAGATGGTTGGAATTGCTATCCGACTATGACTTTGAGATAAGTTATATCAAAGGTAAAGAGAACCGAGTAGTGGATGCTTTGAGTCAATGGAGACATATCTCATCAATTGTCTCTATCCACGCGAACTTCAAGGATTTGGTTTTGAAAAATTCTACAAGTGATGAGTTCTATGAGTGAGTTAAGCAGGCTCTCTCATTAAATTCTCAAGATTCAAGGTATCATGGGTTCTATTTTGAACCAAGTGGGATTCTAAGATACAAAGGAAGGATGTATGTTCTAGATTCAATAGAATTGAGAAAAATTGTGTGGAAGGAAGTTCATTCTGCACCATATTCAGGTCGTCCAGGAGTAACTAAACTCCTAGCCGATGTGAAACCTCTTTATTTCTGGAAAGGAATGAAGAATAATGCCACAAGATTTTTAACAAGTATCCTAGAGTGCTAAAGAGCCAAGGCTGAGAATCAGCATCCAGCAAGACTTTTGTATCCACACGATATTCTAGAGTGGAAGTGGCAGGTCATTAGCATGGACTTTGTGCAAGGTCTTCCAATGTTTTGAAATAGACATGATGCTATTGTAGTGGTGGTAGACAAACTCACCAAGGTAGTGCATTTTATACCTGGGAATTTAGCAAATGGAGCACCAGCCATAGCTCACAAGTTTGTGCAGGAAGTGTTTAGATGCATGGAGTTCCTAAGAAGATTATCTCAGATAGAAATGCGCTCATGATGTCAAGATTTTGGCAAACTTTGTTTTTAGCACTAGGAACTCGGCTCAATATAAGCTTGGATTATCAACTTGAGACAGACGATCAGACTGAAAGAGTAAATCAAGTCCTAGAAGATTTGTTGATGATGTATTACATGGATCAAAAATACAAGTGGGAAGAATATTTACCGCTTATGGAGTTTGCGTCTAACAACTCATACAATTCTTCTATCAAGATGGCTCCATTTGAAGCATTGTATGGAATAAGATGTTGAACTCCTATAAGCTGGTATAAGCTAGAAGATAGGATTAGCATTGGTCCAGAAATGTTGTCAGAAATGGAAGAATAGGTTAAAATGATCATAAATAGATTGGAGGAAGCAAATGATAGACAAAAAAGTTACACTAATGCTAAGCGTACACCAAGGAAATTCTCAGCTAGAGAAAAAAGTTCTTTTGAGGGTCAAACCTCAGAAAAGTTTCATAAAGTTTGGAAAGTCTTCCAAACTAGCTCCTAGATATATAGGACCCTTCAAAGTTCTTGAAGTAATCAATCTGGTTGCCTACAAAATCGCTTTACCACCAGCTCTTGTTAGGATGCATAATGTTTTTCATGTTTCATATTTGAAAAAGTATATAATAGGTGATAATCATATTCTTTATTGGAATGCTTTATAGGTATAGGACCCAGGAGTGGTCATGATCAAGCCTCTCAAAGTGCTTGAAGTTTGCAAGATTTGCTTGCATAACAAAGAGGTTACTCAGTGCAAGGACTAGTCGGACCAATATGTAGAAGATAGTGCCACATGGGAAGATTACCATGATGTTTATCAGAAATTTCCTCATTTGTTTTATGCTTTTCAAAGTTCAATAAAAACTTTATCATGATATTATTTTGGATACATTGGATCATCGAGGACGATGAATCTTATGGAGAGAGATATGTCACATCCCTAATTTTGATTATGATTTACTTTTTACTTGTATGTAATTAGTAGATAATTCTTCATGATTTAATGATTTGGTGTTGTGTGAAAATGTCAGGATAAATCAATGATTTCATAATTTTATGTTTATATGCATAGAATTTAAAAATGTGATTATATGTTATCATGATTATTCAATCATGATGTATATGGATTAACTAATGATACACTAATCCCATTTTGGTGATTGTGAGTTGTAACCAGGAAATAGATTTCCACCCTCTGAGAAAGAGAGGGAGAGCATCATTGGAGAGAAGTGAATAGACGTATGGAAAGGACAAGTTATTGTCATCTAAGTTTTGTGCTTTTAATGTTTAGTAAAACTCATCATAAGTGGTAAGTTGTGTTAAACTTATTTGGTTAGAGTTTGGGTTTTGACTCGATAATCGTTGATTTGATGTAAAAAATAATTAGCATAGGTTTTGTCAAAAAACCGAGTTAGGATAAAAATGATTCTCAACGAGATAAGGTCGATAGTCATTATTTTCCTTATGCACTATGATTATAGTTTATGTTATTATAACTATTTTATTAGAGATTAATTTATATTTTTTTTATTGTTGGTGATTTCTGATAAGTGTGCTTTTATGGTAACTTATCCTTTCTCTAGTATTTTTTCGAGATAGAGAGGGGGGAGAAACCTCGAACCCATTCTTGTATCCTTACATATGTTGGTGACAATGTAAGTATTGGGTGTTTTTCTTCACCTTGTGGTTATGATATATTTTAATATGATTTAAGTAGCTAGACCCATGAGGAGGTCATAAGACTTCTTTATAACATAGCTAAGGTTTATTTTTATTGGAAATAGCTTTATGTTTAAGTGGCTCGACTCCTTTACTCCCTAACTAATTTAGAGATTAAGGAGGGGCTCTTGAACTGATCTGTAGAGTGGTCTTTTATGACCATCACATCCACTATTTGCATGCCTACGAAGATTTATTGTAGGCTAAGATTAAGGAGAGATGGATGCGGTTTTGCATGATATCTATTTGTTATATATGAAAAGTGGGAATGATGATGTTGAGGTAATATTTTAGATAGATTTAATCAAACCTGCCTTTCACATATAATCATTCAAGGACATAAACCGAGTTAAGTCACTTTTCTTGAAAGAGGACTCAACTACAGGTTAGGTGTCACTTTGCTATGATAAGGAAAGTTGGAATGTATTGATAAATTTGTTAAACCCTAATCTGATTAAGCCTTAAACCCTAATTATATGAAATCGTATACAGACAAACAAAATATGACAAATGATCACACAGGAAGGAACTAAATGTAGATTAGAAACATACCAAGATTCAGATTCTGGAAAGAGAAAACTTTGGGGACACTAGGGCAGGCGGCCAAGTCCAACTGGCCATTTTTTCTGCGAATCTGGAACTGTAATATGATGAAGACTACAACCTACTTCAGAGTTTCTAACAATTGCAATCAGGAGGACATAGGGGCAGGTGCCCTTGTCCAGAAAGGGATACTCTCTATTGTTTTCTTTAGATCTCAAATCTTATCTCCTACTCTTATCTCCTACAACTCCTCTCTGCAAGATCCTGCACCTATAACATGCAATCACAAGAGAGGGGTTGGGGGTTGTGGTGTTTAGGAGCTTGCCTCGATCAAGCCCCAAAATGGCATTCAAGCCTTCCAACACTGTTGTTAGATAGAGTGCATGTCCTTGGTAGATAGAGGCAAAATCAAATGATAAGATAGATTGATTGAAACACAAAGTAGATATCACCTTAGAGGTGAAACTCTCATGGAGATGAAGTGCCTTCAAATCATGAGTAAATGAGTTGATTGAACCAAATCTGCAACAAACACAACACAATTCTACTCTGCAACACAATGAATGCCTTGAATGCTCTTTGCTTGATAATCATAAGTTCACCTTAATCAATTCTTAATTCTCTAGGAGAAAAATGAAGTCCTAAACATTTTTATATATGCATTCCCGCTAACATTCGTAATTCAAATTGAAAAGGCCAACAAAGGGAAACCTTTTAATGGTCATTAACCAATACATTAAAATTTGGGTCCCGACAAAATAGGTTTGGACTACGGCGCGAGCGCGAAGTCCAGAGGCCTATTTTTGGTCTAGATTAAGCATTGAGATAGGCTCCTAAGCCCTATTTGTCATGGGTTTTAGGGGATTTTTCTCCGGGACAAGTTTTATACATGCATGATCAATCTAAGGGGACCTAGGAGCTAAACTTAGGAGGTAAAAGTCCTAGGGGATATTTTACAACATAACATTTAGCCCCCACTTTAATGCATGTATGATCTTATGACCCATACATGCATTGAAGTACGATCAAAAACATATCAAACATGCCAGGCACATGAAGCTATGGCATACACCAATATTGAGGAACTATTTCTAGCCCCTAATCTTAGGTAAGCACTAGAAGACACACAAGACACAATGAAGATAGTAGGAAGCACACAAAACACAGAGAATACAGTAGGAAGCACGCAAAACACAATAAGACATGAGAGCAGTCATGCAAAACACGATGAATACATTGATATAACATTTTCATATATGAAGTAAAATCTTATCTAAGGGGTGAGGGGAGCTCATCACTACGCCCTTGCAACCGCCAAAAACACGCAATACAAAACCCAAAATGTAGGGGGAGTTCATCGCTACGCCCTTGATACTACACCAGGGGGAAAACACGCCAAATAGAACACGAGTGTGGGGAGAACTCATCACTATACCCTTGATACCACACATGAGGGAAGACATGCCAAACAAACTTGAGTGTGGGGGGAGCTCATCGCTATGCCCTTGATACCACACATGAAGGAAGACACACAGAATACACAAGCATTGTATAATATGCCATAGACATACTATACATCCTATACACGGAAAACACGAGTGATGAAAGGAGCTTATTGCTAAGTCCCACCATCTAAAACACACTGCAGACACACCTGACGGTTGGGCTTATGCCATAACAACTGCCAAAGACATGCTTAAGGGAAAATAGCTCAAGATCTAATCCCGCCTCTCGATGAGGACTTTGTATAAAAGGATGTGCACTAGCTCAAGAGATACACCATCTTGCCTTCCGCATAAGGGCTTTGTATAAAAGGATACGCACTAGCTCAAGAGATACATTATCCCACCTCACGGAGAGGGCTTTTTTATTGCAATTTTAGATAAGGATATGCACTAGCTCAAGAGATACAATATCCCGCCTCGCGGAGAGGACTTACAAACACACTTCATTAGTGCCAAAATCATCAGACATATACCATTATATATTCCCCCACCTTAAGGTGGTTGATGTCACTTACTGATATCAAGCACATTAAGATAGAGAGAACACACACAAGGGAACAAGAGCTCTCGCAAAGCCCATGCCCCCAAAGGGCATGTGCTTACGATCGTCAATGTTCCCACAAACACATTGATATAATATGCTAAGATAAACAACGATTAAATGCATGAAGATAGTCACATCAAGGACCAAGGCTATACTCATGGGTTTGGAGCTTAGTATAATCATTGGGCTATACTGTAGGTACCTTAGAACCGAGTGTAGCAACAAGGTGAGATACCATTCAAAGTGTACAAGAGCATATTGAGTGGATTGTAAAATGTTAGTCACAAGAAATGCCATAAGATGATAAATCACATGGAGTGATTCTACTAGTCAAGCATCAGATATATGTATAACAACCCCATCTTCATAATGGACTAGGTCCATTTTTGCTTACTCGTTGAAGGGACACATGGTCTGTATCAGTATTTGTTTGTTTTTGTCATCTACCAACTAGGTAGAATCACTGAAGAAGGTAAACAATAAAAAATAGAAAGGAGAACAAGTGCTTTAGAAACATCATGTAAGAGGATGCCCCCAAAACACCCTCTGCAATGCTATGCCTCTAAGGCACGACATGCAACAATAAAATAGAGGAGAGGCAATGATAGAAGAATGATGAAACAAATAGAAGAAGGGTCACAAAAAAAGGCGATCTCCTTGTATCCTTGACCTTACAAGAGTATGAAGGGTCATCCAAAGAGACCTAAACAAAATATAGCACAACACGAGGGAAGACTGTACAATTCTAACAACATATATATCTAGGAGGAGGCCACCCTTGAGAGCAACTAGAATAGGTGCTACAATGAGTGTGGCTTAAGGTGGGAGAAATACTTATCTAATTCAATGGGATATTTTTTGGCAGACAATCCTTGTCTATCAACTCAGGATATCTCGCATGTAGTTTTGGTCTTGTTGATATTGTATTAACATTAAATTTGGGATGATGAGAGGCTTTGGTGGGCTTCAAAGAACGGTATCTGATACCGGCCATGTAATTAATTCCAACAACTTGTAAAGGTACTTTGATTCCTTGTTGATTTACACCACAACCATTACCTACATAGCCACTATATTTGTACAAAATCTAAAATCCATGACCATAGAGGGAGTTCATCTCTTTAGAAGATGGTGAGGCCTCATAAGTATCATAGTCTATAGTATAAGTAACAGTATTGTCTTTGTTTTCTACCAAGGAGACTTTGGGTTTTCCTGTTATTTCCAAAGATTTCTTAGATCAGATCAATGCAACTTTTGATGTGTCAGAGTTATTAAGTTTATAGTCCCCCATAAAGGAGGGAGTAAAATCTAATGAACCCCAATCATCACTAAAAAGTGCATTTGATGGTTTAGAGTCTTGCACAACATTATTTGTGGCAATAGGTATTGATGAATCAACTCGTAAGTTGTTTAGACTTTTATGATTGTAAACTTGTTTTGTCGTTTCGATATGTAAACAGTTATTTGGGTCAGGATCGACTTCCATGGTGTAGAGCTTGTTTTGATAAATAAACTTTATTGATCGATGAAGGGTAGATGGAACTTCCCCCATGGCATGGATCCACGGTCTACCGAGAATCATAGTATATGAAAGTGAATTAGATATGACATAAAAAAGGGTAGATAATGTCATGGGTCCAACCTTTACGGGTAAAGTTATAGTACCCAAGGATTGTCTACTAGCATTATCAAAGCCACAAATGCTAATCCTATCCAATTTGATTAAATAGGTGTCGATCTTGCTTCTGCGTAGCAAGTCAGTGCCACAGACAATAAGAGTCGATCCATTGTCAATCATAACTCACTTATCAACTTTTTATCTATCATGATAAATATTATAAGTGGATCATATTCATCTTTAATTGACAGTATTTCGTGTTGTTGAAATAGAATGTCCATTTTTATCACATGCATACTCTCTAACAGAGTTGCTACATCATTCGGCTTAACAACAAGTGGTACAATCACCTTTTGTAAAGTTTCTTGGAGCATTCTGTGGCATGTAGGTGATATTTATATTAAATCCCAAAGAGATATCTTAGCCGAAGTAGTGCAAAGTTGTTCAACAAGATCATATTCTTGACCACTTTTATGATTAAGGCGAGGTGGTGGAGGGAGCATATGTTGAGAACATGGAAGAGAGATAGGCACACGTGGTGCTTGCTTATTTTGCTTATTATTATGGGTGTTGTATGTGTGAGCAATCACATTGTAGTGTGGTTCTTGCGACACATTTTGAACACCTTGATTTCTTTGTGTGATTTGTCTTGCATAGTTTATAATGTAATCTGGGGGTCGAGGTGGTTTTCGATCACCTTGAATTGTAACCACTGGTTTTAAGAAGGAACATTAGGTGCCCCTTGCACCATCATCGTAGGAACATTGCTACATTTATCTAGTAACCTCTTAGTGGGTGGAAGAAATCTATTGATGAAGATTGAATTAACATTGTTTTCCTCTAGATTATACTCATCGTCTATCCCTAAAGGATTTAATGTGAGAGACCTTTTCTCATCCACCAATTCTTCTACTTTTGAAGGGAAAGCATTAGGGCTAAGGGAAGGTACAGTGTTGTTAAGGAGGTTGGTGATGATAATATCATTAGTGATGTTTAAGGGGATTTAATTTGCAACGAAAGTAAAGCTATCCATGGTCTTCTCATCCTTAGAGATATCCAAGGTTCTTGAACATTCATTCAAAGGAGAAAGATCAAAGGTTTTCACTTTCTTGGTGATATCCAAGGTTTTTGAACATTCAACTAGAGGAGGAATAGGATAACTCATTATCATCATCGTTATAAATTTTAGCTATTAGTTCCAAAGCATTAACAGAAGGAGAACATTCACACTCATCCTTCTCATGAGTATTCATGGAGATGAATTTGGTTAAATCTTTTAATATCAAAGGATATGCACCTATGTGTATTGTGAAGCTATCAAAATTATGTACATAACAAAGTAATTTGAGTTCATGTGTAGAACATTTAGAAACATCAATATCACTTACGGATGCTATGTGTTCTAGAATATGAGGGTTCTCATTAGTGAATTTAGAGAAATTTTCAAAGAGGAATAACATGAAGATTCCATCATGAGACATCTTGAAACAACAATGTCCAATAAGATTTATTCATTTATCAAATACCAACAATATGAAAATGTTATATATATAAAAGACTATTTCGCACCAAAGCACTTGTTTGAGGAAAATAGGTACTAAAAGACACATGGAGTTCACAACAAACAAAGTGGGTAGGAGGAAAGAGTACTACACAACAAGGCAAAGTAAGTGATTTTAATTTTTTTGATCAAAAAGATATGAATGAGGTGTATAAACACTTAGTGTTCAAATACACAATGTGTGATTAAAAATATGCCAATTTTCACACAATGCTATGAAATTATGCAAAGTTTTCAAATGATAAATGAGAATATGGTTAAAGATGAATGCAAGTTCTGAAATAAAAGATATTTATGATAGATGCAATGAAACAACACCAATTTATGCTTGTTTATGCACCTAAAATGCTCAATTTTTCCACTTTTTTCACTGTAAATGCACAAAAGATGTAATGAAACAAAAAGGATGATGAGAGAAAGCAGCTTAAAGCCCTTTAATTAGTCCAATAATGCAGAAAAATTTGTCACAACACACCAAACTTGCAATGCTATGTGAAAGATTAGCCAAATGTACTAAAACTGCAAGGATTTTTGAAACCCTAATAGTGAAATTAAGCCATGAAACTATGCAAAATGATGAATGAATGGAATTTAATCAGATTTAATGTGTAAAATAAATTAGAAATAATGTCAAAATCCTACAATGCTCAATGCAAAATGAAAATTAAGGAAAGATGAATGACTATGCCTATTTTTATTGAAATATAAAATGTGTAAATGCAAAATTTGAAATCTAAATACAAAAACACACAATGATGAAACACTACAGTCCAAAATCAGATTTGAAAGAGTGTTTAAAATCAGTAATAAAATCTGAAACAAGATTTTAATTACAAACCCTAGCTTTTGGAATTACTAGGTTACATGAAAAATGCAAAATTTCAAGCAAAACCCTTGCAAATTTGATATGCAAATGCAAGCTAAATGATCATGAAATAATGTATTGCTGTAATTTATCTCAGATCTTATGTAAATATCAGAAAACTAAATGTTTTCAATGATATGCAAGGAAAATAGTGCAAACTATGCCTTAATGCAAGCAAAAAATGTTTATTTTTTCAAAAAATTTAAATTTATGCAAGATTTTTGAATGTATGATGATGGATATGATATGAATGAATGCAAATCTGATTACAACACTCAGCAAGATGCAAGTTTAGCAAAAACATAGGTTCACCAAAATGTTATATATGAAAAGTGGGAATGATGATGTGGAAGTAGCATTAGTGAGGCCAAAGGGCATGACCAAAAACTCATAGTGGCCATCATGCGTGTTGAAAGCCATTTTAGGGATATCATCCTCATGAACCCGAATTTGGTGATACCCAGAATGAAGATCCAACTTGGAGAAAAAATGAGCACCATGAAGCTCATCAAGAAGCTCATTAACAACAGGAATCAAAAACTTATCCTTGATTGTGATGTGATTAAATGCTCAGAAGTCAATGCAGAGGCGCCATGACCCATCTTTTTTCTGAACAAGAAGAACTGGTGAAGAAAAGGAACTGGTACTAGGGTGAATAATACCTTGCTTCAATAAGTCCCGAACGAGCATCTCAATCTCTGTCTTTTGGTGAAATGGGTAGCGGTAGGGCCTGATGTTGGGAGGAACGCTTCCAGGAAGGAGCTGAATATGGTGGTCTTCTGGTCATGAAGGTGGCAATCCCACTAGTTCGGAAAAGACACATGCATATCTATCCAAAATTCGTTGTAGATCTGAAGGAGTAGTGGAGACTGCTGATGGTTGCATCTGAATGGAATGGAGCTGAGCGATGACACCATGTGAATTCTTCTTAAGGAGCTTTTCCATGCGATGTGAACTGATGATGCTGAGAGACCCTGGTTGTAAGCCCTTCAATGTGTGTTTTTGCCCATTGTCTAAAAACTGCATCCAAAGTTTAGCAAAATCCCATAAGATGGGTCCAAGTGTGTGTAACCATTGAGCACCCAAAACCACATCACATCCGCCTAAGGGCAAGGCAAACATGTCAAAGCACAAGTTATAATCACCAATAGAGATGCATACATTGCGACACTTCCCTTTGCAAGGTAATGTGCCCCCATTAGCAATCATGACTTCAAAGCTGGAGCAAGGATGGACAAAACAATTAGCCTGTTTGGCGATCCAAGGATCAATGAAGTTAGGAGTGCTACCAGAATCAATGAGTATTGTAAGAGGGCACTTCTTGAAGTAACCCTTGACCCGCATGGTTTGTGGGGTGGTGACTCCTGTTAAAGCATTGAAAGAGATCTCTGGGCGGTCTTCCTGAGAAGTTGGGTCAGCATGCGGCTGCTGAGTTTCGACCTTATCATCTACTGTATCTTGAGCATCTTCATAAACTTCAGTTACAGGTGGGGAATCCACATCCAAGAGATAGAGTTTTTTCTCAACCCATCTATGTCTCCGAGTGAATTTCTCATCACAATTATAACAAAGCCCTTTTTCTCTACGTGCCCGCATCTCTGCTTCAGACAAATGCTTGATAGTCTAGTTGTTCTAGGAGATGGCATGATTGGAGGTCTTTGAGAAACCATATTTCTGAATGGAACAAAAGTGGATTTAGAGTGCTATTGAGCTGTGGTCTTGTCCTCTGCCAACTCAGCCAACCCTAGGGCTTCCATCATTATGTTGGGATGAAACATTTTAACCTCAAATCAGATTGCATCCTTCAGACCACTGACAAAACAACTCCTAAAGAATTAATCAAACAATCCCTCTGTGTGATTGGCCAGTTTCTCAAATTCTGTCTGATATTCTCTCATAGTGCGAGTTTGGTGAAGTTTAGTGAGTGCTCTTGTGAAGTCATCAAAAGCACTAGGGCCAAATCCTTGCAAAATGAGTTTGCAAAAATCTGTCCATTTTGGCTCTTCATGAGCCTCGATGTCCCAACGGAACCATTGAAGGGCTTCATGTTCCAAATGAAAGGATGCAAGTGGGACTTTATTGACATCAAAAGTATTATGCAAACTGAAATATTGTTCTGCCCGGTATATCCATCCAGTTGGATCATCACCATTGAAGCCAGGAAAATCAAGCTTCGGCCCATGAAATTTGTCGGAAGAAGAGAACCCAGTGTCTACAGAAGACTCTGGCTACAATCTATTGTTCATGGTTGAATGCTGAAGATTGAGGTTGAGAATTTTTTCATCCAGATCTTGGAGTTTGGTCTTGAGGGCTGTAAGTTCATCCTCCATGTTTTTTTCTTTTGTGCGGGTGACAACCATAACCATGAAATTTTTTTTTTGGGAATGGGTAGAAAAAAAAAAAAAAAAACTTTAGCAAAGGAAAATTTGGATTTGGGAAAAACTCTGATGGGTAATTGGGGTTTGACTAGGTTTTGGACACTTTCTGAGGGATAGGGAAGCAGAAAATGGGGATTTCAGAAGCGGGGTGAAAGAACGGGAAAATTTGTCCAAGAGGGACAAAGTAGCAGAAATAGGAAATGAACACTGTGGCAAAATTTGAAGGCTATTGGGTGAGAATTGAAGAAGTTATGGAAAACCCTAAAAAATAGACAAATGTGGGATTTCTGGTTTCGATAAGTGGAATTTGGGATAGGGTCCTCAAGGAAGGAAATATGCGTAATGAAATTCCAAGGGTTCCAATGAATTTTGAGAGGAAACAGAGCTAAAGCAAGGAAGATATGGTGAATTTTTTTTTTTGAAAACAATCTGCAACGGGATCTACAAATGGCTCTGGACAGATTCAATCTGCGATTTGCCGACTGGCAATAGATATGGGCCCCAAGTATGTTTAGTTGCCTAAAGGTTCAGGGGAGTCACTCAACCACCAATGTTGTCTAACGACTTGCGTATTGGGGCAGTACCCCTCACTCCACGACTTAGGTAAAACTAATAACCACTTTGCCACAAACGACAGCTCTTGGTTTACCTCATGGATGGGAACTAGTCAATCAGGTAGGGGCCATTGCCCTTTTCGCTGGCAGGTCCTCTCAATGGGCCAGCTACTTTAGGGTTCCTGTGGTACTCCTCACAATGAGTTTTAGGGCTATGCCCAGGCATTTCCCATAGTTAAGCAGATAGGCTTATTCCCTAATCTAAACTTGCAATTGAAATGAACAATACAGATGCAAAAAGAAAGAACTACTGCAATAATCACAGTGCTTGGAGGCCATTGCAAAAAAAAATCAGTAGAAATTCCACCCAACGAGCCCAAGAAAGTGCTCTGATACCAGATGAGAGGAACCTCCTGCAACAATATAATGAAAAATGCACGAAATAACAAAAATAGCAGAAACATTGAAGGAATTTATTAATCACATGCCACTTCGAGGGGGCAACCTCCTTTGAGCAAGCTCAATACAATAAATTCGTGGATGCCTTCATTGGCCTCAACACATACTTATATACTAAGTCTAATCTAAACAACTATTACTTCCCATGAATGTGGGATAATACAATATACTCACAAGATGACTTACAAAGCATATGCGTTCAATAACAATATACTAACAAAGTAAAGAGAAGGGTTAAACACGGGTTCCTAACAAATATGCAAGGAAAATAGTGCAAACTATGCCTTAATGCAAGCAAAAAATACTTATTTTTTCAAATTTTTTAAATTTATGCAAGATTTTTGAATGTATGATGATGGATATGATATGAATGAATGCAAATCTGATTACAACACTCAGCAAGATGCAAGTTCAGCAAAAACATAGGTTCACCAAAATGTTATATATGAAAAGTGGGAATGATGATGTTGAGGTAATGTTTTAGATAGATTTAATCAAACCCGTCTTTCACATATAATCATTCAAAGACATAAACCAAGTTAAGTCACTTCTCCTACAAGAAAACTCAGCTACAAGTTTAGTATCACTTTGATATGATAAGGAAAGTTGGAATGTATTGATAAATTTGTTAAACCCTAATCTGATTAAGCCTTAAACCTGTTGGGTGAATATTTTGTCTTCAACTAACTGAAGGCAAAATGGTTATATCAACCATAGTGTAATGAGATAAATCTCTCATCTCAGCAAGGGGAGGTTCCCTATTAACTATTTCAAAATTATTTACACTAAAAACTAATTTTAGGGTGAAACCATGTCATCCATTTCTCTTTTTTTCAGAAATGATGTTTACAATATAAAAGAGCACTTTCACAATACAAATCGAAATGACCAAGAAATTCATGAGAGCACAAAGTCTATTGTTGCTCCTTTGACTGATTTACAATTTAGAACCAAGTAGGATAAGGTGTAGCTCAAAGTCTTCACCGAATACTACGACAAAATATACGATCACAAAAGATAATAGTAGTTCAAAGCCTTTCCAATATCTTTTACTTAAAAACATAAAATCACAAGCTAAAGATAATTGTTGTAGCACAAAGTCTTCATAATCAGCTTTAGAACATCTCCCAAATTATTCACACTCACACTACAATTTGATCAAGTAAATAAGATAGTATAAGGAAAAGGACATAAGAACAATTTCCAATATGCCACAAATTATTCCAATGCAAAGATTGAAAGATCGCTTGTTTTTCTATTCACTTTGATAAAATATGATTTACAATTTGAACACAAAGTCTCAAAATGCTCTTCAATTTGGCAGAGTTTCGCTGTAATAACCAAAAGATATCTATTACAATAAAGGCCTTCTTTATTTATAGGGAGAAGCCTAGAGAAAAAATAGGAAATTTACAACTACTTTGACTTATTCAAACAAAAGAGTCATATTTGACTTATGACTTCTTTTGTCTCATATGTAATCACATTTTGGAAAATTACACATGGATATGTCCATAACAAAATTCAAATTACATATACAAGAATAAAATAAACTAAGGTATCAAAAGGAACTTCAGCTTCCTCCATCATTCTTCTTTAGAAAGCCCCAATACATAGCCTGTATAGGTGTCATTTCACATGTATCTGGCTTTGCTATATTTTTTGAGATAGTGCGGGCCTAGAGAACTGCATCTTTCACTGCCTTTATTGCCTTCTCATGCCTGTCAAGGTTGTCCTTCAGGTTCTCAAAAGTTGAATGCTGATCATAGAGGTTGTCCATAGAAAGTACTGAGGGCACTTCATCTTCGAATTTTCGTTGAACCATCTTTTCAAAGGAGCTTATCATTTCATCTGCTGAAAGGAACTTATGATCTTCACCTGTGAGGGTGCATGGGAGTTCTTCCAACCTATGTAAAAGTGTGACATCGTTGTCCTCACTATTTTCACGAGCTTGGCATAAGTCATCAAGTAAGCCTTTTACTATATGGATACGATGAACAAGAGACTCCTTAGTGTTAAGATATGATCCTTGATTTGAGATGACCCCAATGGTAATCAAATTCTTTATCTTAATCTTTTTCATCTCTATCCACTCCTCCAAGCTCTCTTCCTGATCCTGCAGTTCTTGGGAAAGTAAGTCAACCATGTTATCAAACTCAGCTTTGGCTTTATCCATCTTCTCTTTTCTTTCTACCGTGGTCTTCAGTAGAATTCACCCTTGGGCTAGCAAATGTTCCACAATATCTCCTACCACTCTTCCTCTGGCCTGAGCTTTTTCCACCTTCTGAATTAGAGGATCTTCTACAGTCATTGCCATGGGTTCCACAATTTCAGATAACTTTACTATTTTTTGAAGAACAGTGGCAAGTTGTTCTACTTTAGTTTTATACTATTCTTTCTCCTTCTTGACTTCATCATATTTTTTGAGCAAGGTGCTGGCAATAGTTTGAAAATCTACCTTTATGCCTTCATGAGTTAGCTTACCTAACTCAACCCTTGAGACGACATAATCATTCATATCAAAATTGTCGATAGTAGCATCCTCTGGTGGCTTGGCAATTTCTGCATATCTGATCCCCTTTTCATTGATAAGCCTAGAAACAGTCTTAGGCTTTTTCTTCAGAGTCTTTGACTTTAAAGGCAACAACTTCTCTATATCAATTTCATTTGGTGAAATTGCTTGCTTTTTCCTTTTCAGGGTATATGCAAACAACCAAGGAGGAAGTATAGAAGCACCCACATTAGGAGAAGAAACAATCACTTGCTTTGCCAGGTCCATGTTTGTTCCTGTTATTGTAACAATAGGACTGGTAGGAGTAAAAACAGTAGTAGTATCAACAACCTTTTCAGAACTATCTAGAAAATGTTCTAACACAGTTTGTTCACTGATATCAAAAGATGGAGAAGACAAACTAGGAATGGACTGGGATGAGTCAAACACTATTCCAAAACTTGTTCTTAAAGAAGGGGGAGTATTATCTGAGGAAACAACCAAAATAGGAGTATTTGAAACTACAGGAAAAACACTAGAAATAGAAACATGAAGTTGAGATTTAGAAACTTGGGATTCTAATGGAAGGTCCTTTGTGGGGAAAGTTGTGAATCACCAAGTTGTTCCTGTTCTACATTCTCATCTTTATCTTGTTTTGTTTCATCTTCCTCGGTAGGCTTTTCAGATATTTCTGCTTGTTGTATATCCTTAGCTTCTCAATATTTTGTTGTTCAATTTCAACATCCTCAACCTCCATCTGTTCAACATCAGTGTCTTCAATACCAGATTTAGTAACATTAGAGGTCTCTGTAATCTCCTTCTTCTTCCCTCCCTTAGATACAAACTTAATTTTTGGCTTACGTGTTTTGGAGGAAGAAGGGGTGTCACTCTTATTCTTGGTCCTGTTTTCCACTTTCTTACCTGTCTGCTCCTGAGTTTTAGTCTCTGACCCTGTAAGAAATTCCTTCAATCTGATCCCTTTGCTTTCCAACCATATGTTGTGTTAGCCAAGATCGGCTGAAATCTTTTCCTTATAGAACTCTCCTCTTTGACTGACCATTTTACTTCTGGAAGAGGTGAGACTTCAATATTCTCAGTATTATATTTGGGATCTAGAACATCCCCATCATCTTCCATTCCATCTGGAATATCCGCAAGGCCCATCTCTTCTATTTGACTCAAATGAAGTCTGCAATAGTCTAACTTCCTAATCTCATTTTGTGTCCTGAGGTCAGCCCAAATATCTTCCACCATTGACATATGGAAAGTTGACTTTATTTTGATTTTATCTTGTACCCTCCTGAAGTCAAAACGGTCCCTCTTCTTGAAAGTTTTCATGTTGACCAACTACAATTTAGAATCAACTATTTTTACCTTGGTAGCTGACTGAACTACGCACCTTCCAATTTCTACAAGAAACTTTATCCTTGACTTTTTCAGCTCCATTTGTTTATTATGTACTACAATTAGCTACCTACATAATTCCATGAGAATAATCCGGTCACTGGGATATCGTGGAAGTATATAAGGGTAACCAGGATAATACCCTACTCTGAGATATGTGAAAGTAGGAAATTGTAAGAACAAGAAGCCAAAAGAATTTACAACTTCCCAAGCTTCATCTAAAACCCTCTTCTGAACAAGCTCATTGTCCCATAAGCACATAAACACTGAAAAGAAAGCATCATTAACCCTATGAAAATGATGGCTTGATCCTTTTAGAGTGATTTGAGGATAATATTCATACACAGGAACCAACCTCCTACCACCAACCTGAGTAAGACCAGGAAAACTTCTCATGCTTGCGGCAGCATATACAAGATATGATGTCATATAAAATTTGAATGTTGTGTTGACTCTCACTAACTAATCATGCAAAGCATTACTAATCTGTTCTCCCCAGAAGATTTTCTATGTGCCCTGGAGAATCACCTTGATGTATGTATACATCCATTCCTAAAACTTGGAGGAAGAAGGGAGTCCTCTAATATGACTCAAAAGCATGATCAAGTCACAAATCTCCTCTACAAAGTCACTCCTAGGGAGATCCTTCGGGAATCTGGTCAGATTGCTCCGAGGAACTTCGACCATTTACTATTTATGTACCTTCTTGCGGCGTCCACATCTGTATTATAGTCTCTTTGCCCTTGAGCAAAATTAATTTGTCCAATATTTTCAATAGGAGGACACATGAAGATTTTATCAAGAAACTCTACATCCAACCCCATAATCACATTCCCTTGGGAATCTGTCACAACCCTAGTATCCCTGTTGTAATGGCCAGCCACCTGAAGAACAAACTCAGGGAAACTGGAAAAGAGGCAACCATGTGAATGTTGTTGTCAATGATCTTCTGCATGTGTCTGGAAGGATTTGTCTGTTTAGTTCTGTCCACAAACTCCATCATATCTACATGCCCTATCTTCATATCTCTGATTTCATCAACATTCGACTATACTAAAGTGACAGGGAAGACCCCTTGGTATTTGTACTTCATGATTTTGGCTTTGGATGGAGATAGGTTCAACATCAGCTCTGGAGAGAATTCTAGAAAAGATATCTACCACAGATGTTTGTTGAAAACTGCAAAAAGCCATGATCTCGTAGTTAGGGGAAAAATGGGTAAATTGGGATTACTGCAATTCGATGATTACAAATAGGGAAGCATGCGTTGAAGGGCTTGAGTGCACGCAAATTGAGGTAAAAGGTGAAAGCGGATTAATAGGCCTTGAAAGGCAAATTTTCCCAGTATTTGGAAAAATTTTAGGAAAATGTGCATGGGCGGTCAAAATAACCGCTCCTGCACAAGGGATCATTCACTTATCATGCAAAGTCAGTCATTTTAACTGCTATTGCATGTGGGGAAAAGTTTGATTATGATGCATGTGCAAGGTCGGCGAAAAGGGCTGCCATTGCATGTGTTTGGGAAGATTTTTATGTTTGATGTAGGGGCGATCAAAATGACCGCCCTTACATGAGGATAAAATTTGCAAGTTTATGTAAGCATGTATGAACGGCAGAAATAACCGCTTGAGCATGTCAAGTAAAGCTTGAAGTATCTAGATGCAAAGTCGGTAGAATTGATCGATATTACATCCATTGGTTGTTTATTTTTGAGTGATGCATAGTCGGGCAAATTAGTCAAATTTACGTGTCAAAATTCATACATTATGCTTGGATGAGGTTTTTACCCGCTCATGCATTTTGGGTAAAGTTACAGACAAATATGCACGGGTGGTCATTTTGACCGTCCTTGCATGTTTACTCGAGAAATAGGTCTGTGCTTGGGTGGGTGTTCCCATCGTATTAACACAAAGAAGCGTAAGTCTCATTACCATGTAGGGACGGCGGTTTTAACCGCCTCTACATGAGGGAAAGGTTAATGACAAGACACATGCATCGGCGGTCATTTCCGCCGACGATACATGTGTTACAACTCAGAAAATAAAACAAGGCAAAACCCTCGAAACAAAACAAAAATGACGAAAAACGCCAACCGAAAACCAGGAAAACTTAGGGTTTCAACATTATAAGGGAGACGAATGGCAAAAAGCATGATTGTTACAATTACATTATCACTAGTGTAGAAACTTAAACACAAAGAAAAGATAAACTTACCTATTACAGAGAAACGACGACCAAAAGGTGAAACCCTAATAACGCATGCTCCCCCTATCTGGTTGCAACTGATCAACACGTTTTGACGGAGAGCAAGAAACAAGGATACAAGAAAGAAGTAATGACAAATAAAAATGATTTCAAACACATTTAAAAACTAAAACATAACTATAAGTATGAAATAAATGCCACATGAGTTCACTCGGTGAGACATTTATTACATGTCTCGATGGTGAGATCTATCACCGATGCGAAACAAACAAAATATGCATAAGCGGTCAATATGACCGACCTCGCATGTGAAAAGTTTGCCAAGGGGAAAACATGTATAAGTGATGAAAAAAGACGACATTGCATCCAAGAAGAAAACAAACATGCAAGAGCGGTGGTTTTGACCGACTTCGCATGTGAAAACTAAAAATTCTCTAACACCTTAAAATGATCAAAATTAATATTTTGACACACTTGCAACCTAGTCAATCTTCACGAATCTCGAGGAATCAACTAAGTGAACTGTCAAAAGTTATTCTTCAATGTTAAATGACTTCACATGAGACTAATAGAACTTGTCTTGATTTGTGAGCTTAGAGTGTAGGCTACGAAACAGACAAGTTTCGTAGGGGTTGTCTGCAAAAACGAGCGTAGCTGATTTTGAGAACAACAAAACCCTAATTATATGAAATCGTATAGAAATGAACAAAATACGACAAATGATTGCACAGGAAGGCACTAAATGCAAATTAGAAACATACCAGGATTCAGATTTCATAAAGTAGAAACCTTGGGGACACTGGGGCGGGCACCCAAGTCTAACTGGCCAATTTTTTTGCAGATCTAGAACTGTAATATGATGAAGACTGCAACCTACGTCAGAGTTTCTAACAATAGCAATCAGGAGGGCATAAGAGCGGGCACCCTTGTCCAAAAAGGAATATTCTCTGTTGTTTTCTTCATATCTCAAATGTTTATCTCCTAATGTTATCTCCTGCAACTCCTCTCCACAAGATCCTGCACCTATAACCTGCAATCACAAGAGAGGGGTTGGGGGCTTTGGTGTTTAGGAGTCTGCCTCGGTCAAGCCCCAGAATGGCATTCAAGTCTTCCAAAACCGTTGTTAGATAGAATGTGTGTTGTTGGTGGACAGAGGCAAAATCAAATGATAAGATAGATTGATTGAAACACAAAGTAAATATTACATTAGAGGTAAAACCCTCATGGAGATAAAGTGCCTTCAAATCATGAGGAAATGAGTTGATGGAGCCAAATTTGTAACAAACACAACACAATTCTGCTCTGCAACACAATGAATGCCTTGAATGCTCTTTGCTTGATAATCATAAGTTTGCCTTAATCAACTCTTAATTCTCTAGGAGAAAATTGTTGGCAAGAGACACTATGTGGCTTCATAAGTGTTGTCATTGATGGCAACAAAGTCTATCCCACACATCTTTAGTACGTAGTATGCCTATACCGGAAGTCAGATTGAAGATTGCTTTGGTCCGGTGAACAAGAATAGAGTATGTAACAAGGTCCGACAATAAGGTATGGATCTCTTAGATGGTGTAACTCAGCAAGTTGCAGACTTGGACAAGTCAAGAGGGGTATCATGACTACTGTATTCCAGAGATAGAGCCTCCGATGATAAAGTATGAAAAAGATATTAGCATTTGAGTGTTGAGTTCCAGTCAGGTAGAGCAGACAAAGGAAGAACTGACCGGTAGAGTATCAGACTTCAATCCAGATGAGTAAAATGTGTTGACCAAGCAATTTGTGGGATTATAAATTGTTGGCTGACATGATTAATGACTTCTATACCTATGTTTTTGATACGCATTGCAAATCAAGCATGGATTCAGCCGACAGATTAATAACTTGCAGTGTTTTGTTGCCGACTAAGAAGATTGATAAAAATTCTTGATGTGGATATATATACCAAATAGATTTCAGCATGTAAGTGTGTGTGGTGAACATGTGATAAAATAAAGTACAAAGAAAAGAAGGGATAAGTGTGAAGAGCAGCATTTCAAGTCCGGTATGTGACAGAGCAACAGCATTAAAACAAAGGAAGAATGAAGTGCATCAGATCAGTTTATTGTGCCTAACTAGAACTAAACTCTTGCATTTGTAGATGCTTCTCATCAGTTCAAACACTTGATTATCTTCTGTAAGTTTTGTAGATAGTTAGTCTCTTGTAGGCAGTGTGCCTCTTGTGAGCAGTGTGCTTAGGCAGTGAGCCCTAATTGGCAAGTGCCATTTTGTACTCCTTTATTCTTTTAACAGAGAATACAATCTTGGGTTAGTCACCCTGTGGTTTTTCCCTTAACAGGGTTTCCACGTAAAAATCCTTGTGTTATGTGTGTTGATTTTATTTATGTTCTTATGATTACATATGCTTTCATGTTTTGATGCAACACTGATTATTAAGATAACAAAAAGAAAAGAAAGTTAAGAAAATTTTGAGATAACTGATTCACCCCCCCTCTCAGTTATCTGCGTTGTTTCCAAGAATTGGTATCTGAGCTAAGTTCCTCTGAACAAAGCCTAACAGCTTGAGGAAGATTTGGGAATCTCAATGGATGCATATGGTATGAAGGAACAACTTCAGTCTACTCTAGATGATCTTGAACAATCCCACTCTAAAGTCAATAATTTGAGAGAAAGACTCAAACAAGTTGATGAATTCATAAATGAGCTAAAAATAAAAACTTAGTATCTATGTGAAAAAGAGAAAGGAACTACTTCAAAAATTAGCTAATCAGAGTGAAGCCAATGATACTAATGAAGATCTGGATGAGAAAAATAAGCTATGTGAGAAGCTATCAAAAGAAGTCATTATGGTGAGGCATGAAATGGAATCAGGGGTTATGAGATTCACCCAAGAAATTGAAGAAAAAAGAAAGATTGAAGATGATCTAAAACAATCCCTCAAGGAGAAAATAGAGGACTGCCACAAAATGGATAGAATAATCAGGTATCTTGAATCTGATCTTGAGGAAGCTAGAGACAATGAAGAACAACTTGAGAATCAGATAGACACTCTTAAACAAGATCTTCAAACTACAAATGAATACAAAGAAAAATTTAAGATAAGCTTAGCCCAACTTGAAGTTCTTCTTGAAAGCCAAAAGAGGGTAGATGATAAGCATGGCTTGGGATATGAGAAAGGTGAAAGCTCTAGATCCAGTCGGAAGAACTTTGGATCAAGAAATCAAATAAATAGGCCTAGAAGACCTCCAGTAAGGCAACCAAATGCTCAAAGTTATCCATCCTTCAATGGATACTGCTTCAACTGCAACAATTTCGGTCATAAAGCAACTCAGTGCAGGAGGAGAATGAATCAGACTAATCCATCCTTCTTTGGACAACATGTTTCAACTGCAAAAGGTATGGTCACAAATCCCATGAATGCAGAAATATGCAAATAAACAATTCATTCAATGGTAGATGCTTTGCATGTAATAGAATGGGACATATGGCTAATAAATGCAAATCAAAAAGATATCAATCAATTAAGCAAAGAAATGTTGTCTGTTACAATTGCAATAGATCCGGTCATATTGCCAAATTCTGCAGAAGCATAAATCAGGATAGAAAAGGTCCGGTGCAACATAATCAGAAACAAGATAAGGGCAAAGGTAAAGTGAATGAGGATGAAGTTCAAAAGGAGATGAGCAAGATTTGGGTAAAGAAGAGTACATAAAATATTGGGGATGGCTTCGCACCGAAATCCGGTGCTGATATTCCTTCCGGAAACTAAAAGGGTGAGCTCTGGCTCAGGGGGAGTTATAGAGAAAAATAATTTCCCCTAGCCAATCAGCTAGTGCCTAAATTCGGCACATAGAGTAAACATCTGACATTGTGGATTAAAGGGTTTTTAGAAAAACCTCCAAATAACCTTCAGTCAAAATGTGAAAGATCCGCATGGAGTTTTGTAAGACTTATAACTACTCAAGTTAATCCAGTTCTGACAGCTATCCGATAAAGCAGAATTTCATAGACATATCCGGTATGATTCATAATTGAAATGATTTGATCTGCGGACCCATGGTATGATTGAAGAAAAGAAGATACATTGTCAATCCTCACTGACAATGATTCTAAGTTCAGCGCAGTGATTCGAGAAGATCTCTCTCAAATAGGGCAACCGAATAACTTAAGTTGTGTATTTATTACAAAAGGAAATTAGGGTTTGCACGTGAATAAAAGGGTTCTTTCACTCATTATTTGCACACTTGCACTCATGAAGAAGAAAAGAAGAGCTCTGCAACAAATTTTCTACAATTCACTCAAGATCAACTAGAAAATTGAATTCAACCAGCAATTTGTTCTGGCTCCTATTTCAAACCCTAAAAGTGTGAAAAGGTACTTCCATTATGAAAATCTCTCTCTAAATTTTTTGCAAAATGGCTACTCCAATGGTTGTCAAGATCACTGATAGGCCGCGTCCTAAATTCAAGAAACACCCTTACAAATCTCTAGAAGTTGATCCTTTAGGTGTATTTTCTAGCATTCCGCATGGGGTATTGCATGTAGAAGATGTTAGGGTTTATATCCATGCGAACATTGAGGAATTTGGAGATTCAAAATTGATGGACATTTATCACAAACAGCTTATAGATGAGAATTTTGAACTCAAACATGAATTCAAGGCCCTCCGGGATAAACACTTCAGACATTGCATACATTTCCCATGTTTTGCAGAAGATGATTGGGTCTGGTATGTTCTAAACAGAATGCATGATAATTTCATGTGGCTAATGAGGCCCTTCAAGATAACTAAAGATGCCATCAAGGCAGTGACCAGACTGCATTCATCCGGTGGGTTACCTGCACTTAAATATGTGAAAAACTAAACAATAACTGAAGCCATCGGATCTAAATTTGACAAAAGAGCAATGACCATAAATGACATCACAGATCTAGATGTCAAGTTTGCCTCAATGATAATCGGGTACAAGATCTATCATTCGAGCAGGGAGAATTCTGTGTCTGGCACAACAATTTATGCAGCATATCAAATGTTGAGGGAAGATGCATACTATGATCTATGTGAGCTTCTTCTAAATCAACTATTGGAAAACCTGCGGAAGATCAAAAAGGATAAGAAGAATTCCTTTAAATATGGTTGTCTAATACTGTGTTTGTTCTTTTATTATATGAATGAGCTACCTGGATCACATGGTTGGGTATGTCAAAATGGCAAACCAGTTGCAATTCAGATTAGAGATTATATGTATGGACTTGGTGATGCTCAAGCCCAAAACACAGCTCTCTAGGGTTACTTCAAGAACTTTCAGATCATGATGCAAGCCAGAGAGAGAATTCCACAGTCCATAGTTGAGAAATACAAGGACACAATTTGCTTCATGGTTGACACTGACCAATGCCTAATGGAGGCAGTTGAGCCAAGAACTGTGTGGATAATGCCTATGGGATATGAAGTCGATGAAAAAATCTTGGAGCTTCATATCCAACATCTGTTGAGCCTGCCCAAGGACACTAAGGCAGAAAGGTTTGGAACCTTTCAAGAGCTAAGTGTAAAAATACATGTTGAGTTAAGACAGCCAGAAATAAAGAGGAAAGTAAGAAGGGAAGTTGAAGAAATTGCCAAAAGATTTGGCCTATCAAAGGAAGTTGTGGATGCAAATAGAGAGAAGATGGAGAAGGCTGAAAAAGAGAAACAAGAAGCAAAGAAAGGAGACACTCTGGTACAAGCCTCCTCCTGGACTAGATCTTCCAAGAGCTCTGCACCTGCCACTCCTAAAAGCTCAAAGGCTTCCAAACCAGAAGTCAAGACATCTGGAAACGGAGAAAAGAGGATAAAGACCAAAGCCACAAGGTCATATACAAGCCTTAAAGATGATGAAGAAATAGAATCTGATGAGGAAATCAAGAAAATGAAGAAGAAGAAAACATCCGGGAAATTCTCTACTAGTAAAAATGAGGAAGAAAAGGTAGAGAAATTTGTTGAAAAACCCACTCTTTCCATTGATGACATCATCAAGGCAGTTACTGTGGATGGAAACCTATAGCCGGTAACAGAGTTCTATGATGAATATAGTGATACTGACAAAAGAATTGTGGAAGAAGCTGCTGTCAGGTACCTGAACATTTACAATAAAGCTTTCATTGAAACTATATCCTTAATTCCTAAGAGTCTACAAAAAGTACTTGAACTGAGAAAAGAGAATGCAAAGGCAAAAGACTTAGAGATTCGGGAATAGATAGCAATTCAGCTTTATCCTTCTATCACTCCAAAACAAATGGACATGATTTTCAAGGACTGTAAGAATGAGTTCCGGAGTAAAGAAAGAATGAATAAACTTATGCTTGGAGAAACTGACCAAGTAACAAGAAACAAAAGATATCCTCCGAAATGCTTTCAAAAGATTCAATCTTCCTATTGTAGAGGAAGCAGAAGAAGAACCTTCTACCATGGATGTTCAAGGATTAAATGTAACCAATGAAGAATCTTCTGACAAGGATGTAGAAGGATCAAAGGAAATAGATGAAGAGAAGTCTAAGGACTTGGATTCCTCTATTCCGGAAGAGGAAGCTCATGAAGCAGTAAACATAGGTGACATCTCTCCTCTGGATCCCACTGCAGACATTCCAGACTCAGAAGCTGAAGGAAAAGGTAGAAGAGAGGAGAAGAAGATTCAAGAAGAAGAGGTTAAGGGAAAAGAAGGACAAGCAGAAAAGACTAATGATGACTCTTCTGATATTTCAAAGAAGTCTCAATCTCCGCCAAGAGACACTACAGAGGCAGTGAAAAACTTCTTAAATAGAGAAATGATGGAGATAGATGAACCTGAGCTATTTCAAGGACCACTGAATTTTGACTCTCTCTCCTCAATTCAGATAATGAAAATAGCATCTTTTGCTCAAGCCAAAGCAAAAGAAAAACTCCTGAAATCTCACATGAAGGACTGTGAACTACTGGAGATTGCATCTGAGATGCTGGAGAAGATCATGCAATCCTTCCAAAAGGATCCTTCAACATCACCATCTGGTGACTTGAAAACTTTGGTAAATTCTATTAGCACTCATTTTGAATCTCTAGAGAAATCAGCAGAAGCAAAGGTCTGGAAGGAGTTTTTATGAAAAAGATTCACTGAAGTGCAAGGATTGATTGCTAATGATAGGAGGACCCTAGACATTGGAATAAAGAGCCTTGAAAACACTCTTAAAGATGGTGGGGACATATACAAATGTTATTTATCTTGGCCCAAAGTGACAAAGGACATTGAGAAGAAAGTGAAAGAACAAGAAGGAAAACTGTCAAGTTTATCTCAGAATTTTGATCCCCTTACTACCTCTCTAATGAATCAAGAATGCCAGGCTATTGTTATCATAAATGAAATAAAGAGGTTGGACAAAGAAAAGAAAAACACAATAAACAGGATGGGTGAACTCAGAGGGATAATTATCCCTAAGATAGAGGCAATGCATGAGGCCTTGACAGATGCTTAGACCACAGCCCGAACCAGTGATCCGACAAATTTAAGAAGGGCAGAAGCATATGCATTTTTGTTGAGTGGTCACATCTCCATTTTGGATAGGATGAAGCAAAGCCAGGCCATAGAGTTTGTACAGTTGAAGGCCGCTTTTGCAGATGTACTTAAGTATATGTAAGTATAACATATATATATATATACTTATGCGGCCATGTATAGGATAATTTTTGTAAAATTTTGGTATGCAGATTTCACCCTTTGCCATTGATGTCAAAGGGGGAGTGAGGAGTAGTGAAAAATGTGGAATCTAGCTAAGGGGGAGCTCCGGTAAAACAGTGCAAAAGACAGAGCATCAGCCAAGGGGGAGTTACTGTGACACTTAGCCATTTTTCACTAAGTGTTGCCATCAATGCCAAAGGGGGAGATTATTGGCAAGAGACACTCTGTGGCTTCATAAGTGTTGTCATTGATGGCAACAAAGTCTATCCAACACATTTGCAGTATGCAGTATGCCTATATTAGAAGTTAGATTGAAGATTGCTTTGGTCTGGTGAACAAGAACAGAGTATGTAACAAGGTCCGACAATCAAGTCTAGATCTCTCAAATGGTGTAACTCAGCAAGTTGCAGACTTAGACAAGTCAAGAGCGGTATCATGACTACTGTATTCTAGAGATTTAGCCTCTGGTGATAAAGCATGAAAAAGATATGAGCATCTGAATGTTGGGTTCCAGTCAGGCAGAGTAGACAGAGGAAGAACTGACCGGTAGAGTATCAGACTTCAATCCGGATGAGTAAAAGGTGTTGACCAAGTAATTTGTGGGATTATACATTGTTGGCCGACATGATTAATGACTTCTATACCTATGTTTTTGATACGCATTACAAATCAAGCATGGATCTAGCTGACAGATTAATAACTTGTAGTGTTTTGTTGCCGACTAGGAAGATTGATAAAAATCCTTGATGTGGATATATATACCAGATAGATTTCAGCATGTAAGTGTGTGTGGTGAACATGTGATAAAATAAAGTATGAAGAAAAGCAGGGATAAGTGTGAAGAGTAGCATTTCAAGTCCGGTATGTGACAAAGCAACATCATTAAAACAGAGGAAGAATGAAGTGCATCAAATTAGTGTATTGTGCCTAACCAGAACTAAACTCTTGCATTTGTAGATGCTTCTCATCAGTTCAAAAACTTGATTATCTTCTGTAAGTTCTATAGACAGTGAGTCTCTTGTAGGCAGTGTGCCTCTTGTGCACAGTGTGCTCAGGTAGTGAGCCCTAATTGGGAAGTGCCATTTTGTACTCCTTTATTCTTTTTAACAGAGAATACAATCTTGGGTTAGTCACCTCATGGTTTTTCCCTTAACAGGGTTTCCACGTAAAAATCCTTGTGTTACGTGTGTTGATTTTATTTCTGTTCTTATGATTACATATGCTTTCATGTTTTGATGCAACACTGATTATTAAGATAACAAAAAGAAAAGAAAGTTAAGGAAATTTTGAGATAACTGATTCACCCCCCCTCTTAGTTATCTGCCTTGTTTCCAACAAAAATGAAGTCCTAAACATGTTTATATATGCATTCCTGCTAACATTCGTAATTCAAAATGAAAAGGTCGACAAAGGGAAACCTTTTAATGGTCATTAACTAACACTTTAAAATTTGGGTCTCGACAAAATAGGTCTGGACTAGGGCGTGAGCGCCCAAGTCAAGAGGCCTACTCTTGGTCTTGATTAAGCATTGAGATAGGCCCCTAAGCCCCATTTGTCATGGGTTTCAGGGGATTTTGCTCCGAGACAAGTTTTACACATGCATGATTAATCTAAGGGGACCTAGGAGCTAAACTTAGGAGGTAAAAGTCCTAGGGGGATATTTTACGACATAACACTATTAAACACTACGGGATCTTTCTCTCAAGGATATACAGAGATAAAGCGGACATAAACAAGAGAGCGTTGAAAGGGTGTTGACAGTAGTAAGAGGGGGTCGTGCTTGTTGTAGAAGATCAAAGACTGTGGAAGGATCTTATTCGATCTCTAAACAGGTTGTTTTCTTCATTTGAAAGTCTTTTATTAGTTTAAGAATTGCAAGTTTGCATTCGGTTCTGTGGATAATTATCTAAGACCAGTATAGTTAGAATTTTACTGTGAATATGGCCGATAGAATTCAAGTTTTTCCCTATGTCTTATATGACCATAAATCTTGTTTATCTCTAGGAGAGATTTGATTGAAAGTCTTCGATATCTTTGAGTATCTTTTGACCACTAGTCTAACACTATTCTGAGTGATTATGGCCAATACTCTGTTTGTTAAATGGCCGACATCTTTGTATGTAATATGGCTAATGCTCTTTGTGATTTAAGGCTGATGTGCTTAAATAGAACTTTGTGGTTTACTTGTGCAGGTTGAAAGGTCGTTGGAGAATTATTTGTTAAGGCCGAATGGATAGTAATCTTAGTAGGATAGCTACTGTCTATAATTAGTAAACTCTTGGATTTGAGAACATAGTTAGAACTAAGCATTAGTTTGTTATATTGCTAAGGATATATAATCATGTCATGCTTCTTATTTCAAGGGTGTCTATGTAGCAACCAGAATATTTTGTTTAAGACTCAGAGAGATACCTGAGAGATCTAGTTATCCATAGTCACCTCTTACCTCTATTTGTACTCGAGATAACAAAGAATGCAAGTGTTGTGTTATTAGTACCAAAACTTGTTTTATCTATCTTTGGATTTCTAAACTAGGCCTCTCGAGATTATTGTTTAAGTCTTAGAAGTTGAGACTAGAAGCTTTGATTAAGATGTTTCTTTTATCTCTTAAACTCATTTAAGATTTATTGTTTTCAGTCCAAGACTACGGGAAAGATTTTATCTTATTCTAAAGGAGTATAGAAATGATTTAGATATCATAGAAGCTCCTGTGTGTGTATATGTGTGTGTGTGTGTGTGCTTTCTTTGACTAGATCATGCATTCCTATTATGCAAAGATGATGTACTTTTGTTCTTAACCTTTCTATATCTAAAATCGATAAATGAAAGGAGACCATTATGTCAAAAACATCATTATTTTATTATCCGTCTAGACTTATATCCTTTTTCAGATTAAAAGATTGAATTTGGTCAAGAGTACTTATGCTTTTGTTAGTATTCATTAAGACCTTACATGCAAGAGGATAAACCTTGTGTATTATTGTTTACATGTGCTTTCTTTTATAGATTCAAGCTCACACAAATATAAATATGGTATTAGCTAAACCATGTGTCTCAAAAGCATGAGAGCACAAAACCATTGACTCCAAAATTTAATATTTCTCACAAATATCTATATCTCCCACATATAAAATAATTAGCCAATGTCCAATACAAATTTACAAGTGGACCTAAATAAATACTTAATGTGGCTAAACACATCTCCAAATATGCACTACAAATAAATATTTATTTTACATAATTAAATTATTTTTATTCTTGTGCAAGGTGTACAATAACACATTTTTCCTAACAATTTGCACAACTCTCTCCTCAAAAGTTTAGTGTAGAAAGTGTTTCCACATACCTTGCTTCCTTTCAATAAATGTGTTGGGTGCATTGGACAATACAAATGGCATCACCAACCACTCATATAAGCCATCCCTAGTCTTGAACATTGTTTTCAATTCATCACCTTCTTAAATCCAAATTTAATGAGAGTGGTCTTATTAACAAGTGTGAACCCTATATAATGTACATGGTACTAAAATAAGAGAAAAGGTAGATTAGATGTATACTAGAACTTGCACCCATAGGAGGTTCAAGGAATACACCAATAGGAACAACCTACGAGTTTTTTTTACAGTGTGAGACAATTCCGAGCACTATAATGCTCACATATAAAAGCCTATCAACTAAATTATATATTGGTGATTCAATGATACCCATAGAAAATAAGTTGAGCCAAAATTATAATTTCTAGAGATAAAAGCATTTCACAAGGAAATTGTTTTCCCCTTTCTTTATATTGCTTGTATAACCTTCCCTTAAACTTGCCTTCAAATATACCATATTTAAATTATATATAATTGTATTAATTTTTTTTATAAAAAATTAATAAAACTTGAATATAGATGTCTTCACTATGAACCTCCACTTAAATTCATAGGGCTTCAATATTGGTTGAATGTAAATTATAAAAATGAACCCTTGTTTTTTATCAACACTTTATTTCAACAAAATTTAAACTTCTAAGTACATTAACAAGATAAGAATTGCAATGCAGCTGCAGTCCCTGCTAGCTATAGAGTAGCAAAGGCATGCCAAGGAGCCATAAGAAAGAAGTATCAGAACACAAGATCATTGAAAAACTAATTTGGATTTTACAAAGCTCAACCAAAAGCAACAACTAAATGCAAGATACAAGATAAATAAATATGTATAATCATAATTTGCTTTCAAGGAAACTTGAGGCAGCAGTACAAGTCCAGTGAGTGCATTTTCCAGAGTGCCACGACCACTTTTTTGAATAAGTTTTGTGATCACTATTTTTCTTTACATGTAATTACTCATTCTGTTTCCTCTCCCAAGTTAAGTTTGGGGGTCTTGGTGTACTTGATTGCCACACATTGAGCAACCATCAATAGTCACTCAATAAGTTAATATCAGAACAAATATGTTGTCTATGAGATTTGATTAATCATGTTTTAGAGTTTAGAATCTAAACAGATATAAGGTGTCTGTCTATACATAGTTCCTTTGTTTAAGTGGTTAAGTGATCGTTGTTTGTTGGAAGCTCATATTTTCAAACAGAGTAGATCTCTAGTTACAAACCTCAAACTGCTTAACCGTTTCAATCATTATGAAATGTTGAATAATTCAACCAATTCTTGAGGCAATCTATTTTCCAATAAAGAACATGTGAACAAGAAAGTATGAAAGAGGTGCAAACCGAGAGTTCAATAGTATGTGTGAAGAACCAACTATCTGTTGGCAAGAGACACTGCGTGGCTTCATAAGTGTTGTCATTGATGTCAATAAAGTCTATCCCACACATTCGCAGTACATAATATGCCTTCACCGGAAGTCAGATTGAAGAATGTTTTGGTCCAGTGAACAGGAACAGAGTATGAAACAAGGTTCGACAATCAGGTCTAGATCTCTCAGATGGTGTAACTCAGTAAGTTGTAGACTTGGACAAGTCAAGAGGGGTATCATGACTACTGTATTCCAGAGATTTAGCCTCCGGTGATAAAGCATGAAAAAGATATGAGCATCTGAGTGTTGGGTTCTAATCAGACAGAGCAGACAAAGGAAGAATTGACCGACAGAGTATCAGACTTCAATCTGGAAAAGTAAAAGGTGTTAATCAAGCAATTTGTGGGATTATACATTGTTGGCCAACATTATTAATGACTTCTATGCCTATGTTTTTGATATGCATCACAAATCAAGCATGGATTCAGCTGACAGATCAGTAACTTACAAATATCTTGAGTGTTCTTGTTGCCGACTAGAAAGTTGATGAGAATGCTTGATGCGGATATATATACCAGATGGATTCCAGCTTGTAAGAGAGTGTGGTGAAGGTGGAAAGTAATTAGGTGCGAAGAAAAGAAAGGATAAGTGAGAGAACAGCAATTCAAGTCCGGTATGTGACTAAACAACAACATTGAACAAAGGAAGAATGAAGTGCATCAGATCAGTGTATTGTGCCTAACCGGAACTGAACTCTTGCATTTGTAGATGCTTCACATCAGTTCAAACACTTGATTATCTTTTGTAAGCTCTGTAGACAGTGAGCCCTAATTAGCAAGTGCCATTTTGTACTCCTTTATTCTTTTAATAGAGAATACAATCTTGGGTTAGTCACCCTGTGGTTTTTTCCTTAACAGGGTTTCCACGTAAAAATCCTTGTGTTATGTGTGTTGATTTTATTTCTGTTCTTATGATTACATATGCTTTCATGTTTTGATACAACACTAAATATTAAGATAACAAAAGAAAAGAAAGTTAAGGAAATTTTGAGATAATTGATTCACCCCCCCCTCTCAGTTATCTGTCTTGTTTCCAACAATTGGTATCACAGCAAGGTTCCTCTGAACAAAGCCTAACAGCTTGAGGAAGATCTGGGAATCTCAATGGATGCATATGGTATGAAGGAACAACTTCAATCTTCCCTAGATGATCTTGAACAATCCCACTCTGAAGTCAATAGTTTGAGAGAAAGACTCAAATAAGCTAATGAATTCATAAATGAGTTAAAAGAAAAACTTAGTATTTCTGTGAAAAAGAGAAAGGAACTACTTCAAAAATTAGCCGATCAGAGTGAAGTCAATGATACTAATGAAGATCTGGATGAGAAAAAAAAGTTATGTGAGAAGCTCTCAAAAGAAGTCATTATGGTAAGGCATGAAATAGAATCAGAGGTTATGAAATTCACCCAAGAAATTGAAGAAAAAAGAAAGATTGAAGATAATCTAAAACAATCCCTCAAGGAGAAAATAGAGGACTACCACAAAATGGACAGAATAATCAGGCATCTTGAATCTAATCTTGAAGGAGCTAGAGACAATAAAGAACAACTTGAGAATCAGATAGACACTCTTAAACAAGATCTTCAAACTGCAAATGAATACAAAGAAAAATTCAAGATAAACTCAGCCCAACTTGAAGTTCTTGAAATCCAAAAGAGGGCAGATGATAAGTGTGGCTTGGGATATGAGAAAGGTGAAAGCTCTAGATCCGGTCAAAAGAACTTTGGATCAGGAAATCAAAGAAATAGGCCTAGAAGACCTCTGATAAGACAACCAAATGCCCAAAGATATCCATCCTTCAAGGGATACTGCTTCAATTGCAACAATTTCGGTCATAAAGCAACTCAGTGCAGGAGGAGAATGAATCAGAATAATCCATCCTTTTTCAGACAATGTTTTAATTGCAAAAGGTATGGTCACAAATCTCATGAATGTAGAAATATGCAAATAAACAATTCATTCAATGGCAGATGCTTTCCATGCAATAGAATGGGACATATGGCTAATCAATGCAGATCAAGAGGATATCAATCAAATAAGCAAAAAAATGTTACATGTCACAATCGCAATAGATCTGGTCATATTGCCAAATTCTGCAGAAGTAGAAATCAAGATAGAAAAGGTCCGGTCGAACATGATCAGAAACAAGATAAGGGCAAAAGTAAAATGAATGCAGATGAAGTTCAAAAGGAGATGAGCAAGATTTGGGTAAAGAAGCGAATAGAAAGTATTGGGGATGGATCTGCACCGAAATCCGGTGCCAATATTCCTTTCAGGAACTAAAAAGGTGAGCTCTGGCTCAGGGGGAGTCACAGAGAAAAACAAATTCCCCCAGCCAGTCAACTAGTGCCTAAATTCGGCACATTGAGTAAACATCTGACGCTGTGGATTAAAGGGTTCTCAGAAAAACATCTAAATAACCTTTAGTCAAAATATGAAAGATCTGCATGGAGTTTTGCAAGATTTTAACAGCTCAAGTTAATCCGGTTCTGACAGCTATCCGGTAAAGTAGAATTTCACAGACAGATCCGGTATGATTCAAAATTGAAATGCTTTGATCTACCGACCCATGGCATGATTGAAGAAAAGAAGATATGTTGTTAATCCTCACTGACAATGATTCTAAGTTCGGCGCAATGATTCAAGATCTCTCTCAAAACAGGGCAATCGGATAACTTAAGTTGTGCATTTATTACAAAAGGAAATTAGGGTTTGCACAAGGATAAAAGGATTCTCTCACTCATTATTTACACACTTGCACTCATGAAGAAGAATAGAAGAGCTCTACAAAGAAAATTCTACAATTCACTCAAGATCAACTGAAAAACAAATTCAACCAGCAATTTTCTCTGGCTCCTGCTTCAAACCCTAAAGCGTGAAAAGGTACTCCCATTTTGAAAATCTCTCTCTGAATCTCTTGCAAAATGGCTACTCCAATGGTTGTTAAGATCTTTGATAGGCCGCAACCTAAATTCAAGAAACATCCTTATAAATCTCTAGAAGTTTATCCTTTGGGCGCATTTTCTAGCATTCCGCACGTAGAATTGCATGTAGAAGATGTTAGGGTTTATATCCATGCCAACATTGAAGAATTTGGAGACTCAAAATTATGGACATTTATCACAAACAGCTAATTGATGAGAATTTTGAACTCAAACCTGAATTCAAGGCCCTCCGGGACAAACACTTTGGACATTGCATACATTTTCCATGTTTTGCAGAAGATGATTGGGTCCGGTATGTTCTAAGCAGGATGCATGATAATTTCATGTGGCTAATAAGGCCCTTCAAGATAACTAAAGATGCCATCAGGGCAGTGACCAGACTGCATTCATCCGGTGGGTTACCTGCACTTAAATCTGTAAAGAACCAAATAGTAATTGAAGCCACCGGATCTAAATTTGACAAAAGAGCAATGACCATAGATGACATCACAGATTCAGATGTCAAGTTTTCCTCAATAATAATCGGTTACAAAAACTATCATTCGAGCAGGGAGAATTTTGTGTCTGGCACAACAATCTATGCAGCATATCAAATGTTGAGGGAAGATGCAAACTATGATCTATGTGAGATTCTTCTAAATCAATTGTTGGAGAACTTGCAGAAGATTAAAAAGGATAAGAAAAATTCCTTTAAATATGGTAGCCTAATACTATGTCTATTCTTCTATTATAGGAATGAGCTACCTAGATCACATGGTTGGGTCTGGCAAAATGATAAACTGGTTGCAATTCAGATTAGAGATTACATGTATGGACTTGGTGATGCTCAAGCCCAAAACACAGCTCTTTGGGGTTACTTCAAGAACTTCCAGAGCATGATGCAAGCTAGAGAGAGAATTCCATAGTCCATAGTTGAGAATTATAAGGACACGGTTTGCTTTATGGTTGACACTGATCAATTCCTAATGGAGGTAGTTGAGCCAAGGACTATGTGGATAATGCCTATGGGATATGAAGTCGATGAAAAAATCTTGGAGCTACATATTCAACATCTGCTGAGCTAGCCCAAGGACACTGAAGCAGAAAGGTTTGGGACCTTTCAAGAGCTAAGTGTAAAAATACATGTTGAGTTAAGACAGACGAAGATAAAGAGGAAAGTAAGAAGGGAAGTTGAAGAAATTGCCAAAAGATTTGGCCTATCAAAGGAGGCTATAGATGCAAATAGAGAGAAAATGGAGAAGGTTGAGAAAGAGAAGCAAGAAGCAAAGAAAGGAGACATTCCGGTACAAGCCTCCTCCCGGACTAGATCTTCCAAGAGCTCTGCACCTGTCACTCCTAAAAGCTCAAAGGCTACTAAACTAGAAGTTAAGACATCTGGCAAAAGTGAAAAGAGAATGAAGACCAAAGCCTCAAGAACATGCACAAGCCATAAGGATGATGAAGAAACAAAATCAAATGAAGAAATCAAGAAAATGAAGAAGAAGAGAACATCCGGGAAGTTCTCTGCTAGTAGAAATGAGGAAGAGAAGGCAGAGGAATTTGTTGAAAAGCCCACTCTTTCCACTGATCGCATCATCAAGGCAGTTACTGTGGATGGGAACCTGCAGCCGGTGACTGAGTTCTATGATGCATACAGTGATTCTAACAAGAGAATTTTAGAAGAGGCTACTGTCAGGTACTTGAACATTTACAATAAAGCCTTCATTAAAATTATATCATTAATTCCTAAGAGCCTAGAAAAGGTACTTGAGCTGAGAAAAGAGAATGCAATGGCAAAAGACTTAGAGATCTGGGAGCAAATAATGATTCAGCTTTACCCTTCTATCACTCCAAAACAAATGGATATGATTTTCAAGGACTATAAGGACGAGTTCCGGAGTAAGGCGAGAATCAATAAACTCATGCTTGGACAAACTGACCAAGTAGCAAGTGAAACAAAAGAGATCCTCCGAAATGCTTTGAAAAGATTCAATCTTCCGGTTGTAGAGGAAACAGATGAAGAACCTTCTACCATGGATGTTGAAGGATTAAATGAAATCAATGAAGAATTTTCTAACAAGGATGTAGAAGGATCAAAGAAAATAGATGAAGAGAAGTATGAGGACTTAGATTCCTCTATTTCGGAAGAGGAATTTCATGAAGTAGTAAACACAGATGACATCTCTCCTCTAGATCCCACTGCAGCTATTCCAGACTCTGAAGCTAAAGGAGAAGGTAGAAGAGAGGAGAAGAAGAGAGGAGAAAAAGAGGTTAAGGGAAAAGAAGAAGAACAAACAGAAAAGACTAATGATGACTCTTCTGATATTTCAAAGAAGTCTCAATCTCCAGCAAGAGACACTACAGAGATAGTGAAGAACTTCTTAAACAGAGAAATAATGGAGCTGGATGAACCTGAGCTATTTCAAGGACCACTAAATTTTGACTCTCTCTGGTTTAGACAATGAAAATAGCATATTTTGCTCAAGCCAAAGCAAAAGAAAAACTCTTAAAATCTCATATGGAGGACTGTGAACTATTAGAGATTGCATTCGGGATGCTGGAGAAGATCATGCCATCCTATCAAAAGGATCCTTCGGCCTCACCATTCGGTAATTTGAAAAAATTAGTAAATTATGTTAACACTCATTTTGAATCTCTAGAGAAATTAGCAGAAGCAAAGGTTTGGAAGGAGTTTCTAGGAAAAAGATTCACTGAGGTGCAAGGACTTATTGCTAATGATAGGTGGACTCTAGATATTGGAATAAAGAGCCTTGAAAATGCTCTCAAAGATGGTGGAGACCTATTCAAATTTTGTCTGACTTGGCCTAAAGTGACAAAAGATATTGAGGAGAAAGTAAAGGAACAAGAAGAAAAACTGTCAAGCCTAGTTCAGAATTTTGACCCTCTTTCCTCCTCTCTAATGAATCAAGAATGATAGTCTATTGTTATCATAAATGAAATAAAGAGGCTGGACAAAGAAAAGAAGAAGATAATAAACAGAATGGGTGAACTCAGAGGGATAATTATCCCTAAGCTAGAGGCAATGCATGAGGCCTTAACAGATGCTCAAACCACAGCCCAGACCAGTGATCCAGTAGATTTAAGAAGAGCAGAAGCATATGCATTTTTGTTAAGTGGTCACCTCTCCATTTTGGATAGGATGAAGTAGAGCTGGGCCACAGAGTTTGTACAATTGAAGGCCACTTTTGCGGATATACTTAAGTATATGTAAGTATAACATATATATACTTATGCAACCATGTATAGGAAAATTTTTGCAAAATTTTGGTATGCGGATTCTGCCCTTTGCCATTGATGTCAAAGGGGGAGTGAGAAGTAGTGAAAAATGTGGAATCTAGCTAAGGGGGAGCTTTGGTAAAATAGTGCAAAAGACAGAGCATCAACCAAGGGGGAGTTACTACGACACTTAGCCATTTTTCACTAAGTGTTTCCATCAATGCCAAAGGGGGAGATTGTTGGCAAGAGACACTGTGTGGCTTCATAAGTGTTGTCATTGATGGCAACAAAGTCTATCCCACACATCTGCAATACATAATATGCCTTCACCAGAAGTCAGATTGAAGAATGTTTTGGTCCGGTGAATAGGAACAAAGTATGTAACAAGGTTCGACAATCAGGTCCGGATCTCTCAGATGGTGTAACTTAGTAAGTTACAGACTTGGACAAGTCAAGAGGGGTATCATGACTACTGTATTCCAGAGATTTAGCCTCCGGTGATAAAGCATGAAAAAGATATGAGCATCTGAGTGTTGGGTTCCAATTAGACAGAGGAAGAATTGACCGATAGAGTATCAGACTTCAATCCGGATGAGTAAAATGTGTTGATCAAGCAATTTGTGGGATTATACATTGTTGGCCGACACGATTAATGACTTCTATGCCTATGTTTTTGATACACATCACAAATCAAGCATGGATTCAGCCGACAAATCAATAACTTGCAAATATCTTGAGTGTTCTTGTTGCCGACTAGAAAGTTGATGAGAATCCTTGATGCAGATATATATACCAGATGGATTCCAGCTTGTAAGAGAGTGTGGTGAAGGTGGAAAGTAATTAGGTGCGAAGAAAAGCAAGGATAAGTGAGAGAACAACAATTCAAGTTCGGTATGTGACTGAACAACAACATTGAACAAAGGAAGAATGAAGTGCATCAGATCAATGTATTGTGCCTAACCAGAACTGAACTCTTGCATTTGTAGATGCTTCACATCAATTCAAACACTTGATTATCTTCTGTAAGTTCTGTAGACAGTGAGTCTCTTGTAGGCAGTGTGCCTCTTGTGAGCAGTGTGCTCGGGCAGTGAGCCCTAATTGGCAAGTGTCATTTTGTACTCCTTTATTTTTTAATAGAGAATACAATCTTGGGTTAGTCACCCCATTGTTTTTCCCTTAACAGGGTTTCCACGTAAAAATCCTTGTGTTATGTGTGTTGATTTTATTTTTGTTCTTATGATTACATATGCTTTCATGTTTTGATATAACACTGAATATTAAGATAACAAAAGAAAAGAAAGTTAAGGAAATTTTGAGATAACTAATTCACCCCCCCCCCCCCCCCCCTTAGTTATCTTCCTTGTTTCCAACACTATCAATATATTATAAACAAGAAAATGTTCAATGACATTAAGATAGGCAAAATTATTTGCTGACGCTGCAAATTCAATGATTAGTGTTTCAGAGTCAGATGTCCAAGAACAAGAAGCAAGTGGCTATTTCAAATGCCTTCTTGTCAAATGGGGCAAAGGATGATAAGAAATAAAATATATATGGATAGTTAATCCACAGATTTCCAGTTACAAACCTCAAATTTTTGTAGAAGCAAAACAAAACATTTTTTTGTTTTCAAGATAATCCATATACAATTACAAGATTTGAACATTCAAATATGATATGGAAGTTGTTTCAGAATAAACAATGGACAAAGTCCCTTAATTGCAAAGTCAGTTTTAGAATGACTGTTTGGGAATAACTAAATCACTAGAATGGATTTGAGACCAAATGAGAAGCACAACATAGCCAGGCTACAAAATTGTTTTGCATGATAATTTCATATGTGAGGGACCAGCCTTGTCAGTCCAAAAGAAGGCATGCAAGCTTTCACCTTATTCCTTTGTTGGTAGCAAGAAGTATAAATACACTCGTCAAGGTACATTGTTAAAAAATTACAAACATGTGCTTTCTCTATCTGAAAAGAGGTGAGCATCCAAATTCAATGGTTCAAGATGCCTACAATAAAATGGAAGTTTGTCAATGCATATGCCTATAATAGCATCGCCAACAATTAGCATATGAATTAAAACTCCACGTACGAGTATTTATTCTCGTATTTTTGACAAAACTCCAACATATTTGATTACAAAAGCCAATGCTAAGATTACAACTTCATCACAGAAAAGGGAGTTGGATAATCTATACAGAGCAACTGGAAAAGCACAGGCAGAGGAAAAAAAACCTAGCAATTTAAAATAAATATTTCACCTGGCTAGTCATTTAGCAATGGGAAGACTAGAATCATACTTTGTTAATGCCTACTCAACTAGCAAAGTGCATGTTAACTCTCTAACAAAAAGATCCGTAGTTTTGAATACTTTTTCAACAAGACCAAGTACAATTTCAAATGTGGAGCATTTGGAACAAGAAACTACTCATCTTTCTCAAACACTCATCTAGGGAACATTATGGTAATCCATCATAACACAATCTTAGCTCAGGAGATTTTAATGGCTCTTCCTTGTCTGAAAGCAATTTGTTATTTACACCCTCTTTGCCTTTGCCCCATAAAACGCCATAGATACCACTAAATACTAGCAGCATACCAATTACATTGTTCAAAGCAAAAGTAAGCATAACATCAGACATTCTCCCCCATTTGAAAGGAACTATAAAATAATTAGTTAATTTAATTTAGGGCCCCACCTTCCAAGATGCAATGTTTCACCTAGAAAGAAGGATGACAATATAGCTGAGAAGACAGTAGCAACCGGGTTGAATATAGCAACAAATACAGGTCTTCTTTTTCTAGACACACCATAATTGCAATGCAAACAAACCATGGCAAGTCATTCCCTACCACATTTTAACTTTTTGAAGTCAATTATAAAGAATAAGACTGGTTCTTCTTAGAGATAGTAGTACTGTAGGACAATATTTTGGCTTACCCCATAGATGACAATCACTATTCCATTCCAATCCACAATCCATGATGCTATGTGGATGCCCTTATCTAAAAATAACTACCTAAATATAACACAACAAATTGATCAACATTGTAATCACTGATCACTTCTATAGAAAATCGATTGCTAATTAAATCTAACATTATAAGAGTTACAAAACCTAGGAAATACACACAACACACAATTTCTACCTTACAATTTTGGCAGTTCATTACAATACATGCACGACACAGATATTTTTATCTTTTTCACACCTCAAATTATTTTACAATGGATCTATTGAGGCCATATCACACTTCGTTCTCTTTTCACGTTAACAAAAACAATGTATAAAGTCTTGATCAAATGCATGTGTTGTCTATTTGAAACAAGTGTTTGTTGGTACTAGTAGCATGCAAAACATTTAATGATGAAGATGAAATCAAACAAGTGGAGAGGGATGTCAGCAATGAAGTTAACATGTACCCTAGTTGGGAATAGATGTGGCAGAAGTGAAGGATGCTTGGGGCCACCAGAAATGAAATCGCACCTAAATGTGTTTAGTCTATTTGTGTATTTGTTAGTAGTTACAAGGTCATCGTGTTTTGAAATGTGTGTGAGCAGTTTAAGGGATAAATTTGATGGTAGTATGGTTGTATACATTCTTGTTTTTTCATTTACTATTTACAAATGTCCATTACTAGAGACAATAAGGAAAAAGTTAAGCTAAAAAAACACCAATGTGATTGAATCATGCAGGAGATTGAGAACATCTGGCAGGGACAACTTGCACAACTTCAAGGGCTTTTGACAACTCAATGTTTGCCTTTATTCTGCTCAGTAGGAAATACTTTGAATAAATCCTGCTTAAAAATAAAGTGGTGGAAATCAGAGAACTGGCATAAATTTTGCAACTGGAATTTGGTTCCCATGAAAGAAGAATTATACAATCTTGCACCTAATGCAGAAAGCTAAAATTGAAGGTCTCCCTTAAAAGACAACCAACCACTAAACCAACAAGAATCTGATTTTAATGCAGAACAATACAGAGTTACTCTGGACAAACAACTCAAATAAACAAGAGAATGTACCCAGTCAAACTCCCCCAAAAGTAGAATAAACCCCAAATTGTATCTGTATTCTAAAAACCATCACCTCATGGGTTTTTAATAAAGCAAAGTAGAGATGTCCTATTCTTCCATAGCCTCAAAGAAAAGCCCTAATAATGCTATGAAATTCAATGACATGTTTTGAAGAAGAATTCAAGCATATCCTTAACCAAACTTGTGAAAATTTTAAAAATTAACATCCCTGAAGTAAATCATTGAATAAGTGTAGATTTGAGTTCATCATCAAGACAAATTTATGAATTTTATAAAGATTTAAGCAATCAAGCAAATCTTTTAAAAAAGGTAAGAAATAAACATTTTCAAGAAAAACTTTGTCAAATTGCTAAGCAAGCTATTAATTTATTTTTGAATTAAGGGTTTTTAAACAAACCCTCAAAGAATTTTAACCATAATTCAGCCACGTTCTCAAGCAAACAAGTCTCTAAACAAATATTTAGAAAGATTTAAGCAAGAAATGTTTTGAACCAGAACTCAATGGCAAACAGAGAAAGTTTTTCAAACTCAAATTCTTTAAGCAAAGCTTCAAGGAAATGCAAACAAGAAACATTGTGAAGAAGGATTTGAACACATCCCTAATAAAACTCATGGCATATTTAGGAACAAAGGGCCTTCCAGAAAAGAATTGCAGTGCAAAAATAATAACTTGAAATGTGAAAAAGAAAACAGTGCCAATGATATTAGAACTAGAGTGGCGTTTAGTGTGGAAATATGAAACAATGCATTCATGGAGTTGAAGATTGAACTTAAATGTTTTTTAATAAATATATAAAATGGCTAGAATTTGAGTCCCATGCAAAAAAGCTCTGATTTACTGAACAGGGCCATAGAAATACATGTAACTACGTAGTGATTGACCAGAAGGCCTCTACAAAACAAAACTATGGCTCTCGGCACAACATTTCGAATTGAATCCCCACAAGTAGCATTTAGCAAAAGCAGTAGTCACCAGGTTCAAATCATACGATGTTTTCCCCTAAGGAAAAATAAGGGCCTCACTTGGTCTATGTTTCAGCTAAAAACCTAAAGTGGCTTACACATGCCACAACCTTCAACCAAAAACCCAAATGCCTATGCACAGAATTTGCACTCAAGAGCTAACCCGACTAAATCCCATACATAACAGAATACGAGTTGGGCATGAAGCTTGAAGTATGTAATTTGCAAGATGCTAGAGGAGGACTGCAAGGGCTTAGAGGAGGAGTTGTCAACCAGCAAAACACTTAGAATGGATCAAACTAGCACAAGAAAAAAAAGCAGCTACAAAATAAAAACGCCAAATAGATTAAAACAAAAAAACGCACTCACCAGAATACCCTCCCCCCAACAGAAACATTTACATGGATCCATTCCAGAAATAAACATTTTTTCACCACATTTTGGGAAGCACCCAGCATAGGAGGTAGGTGTAACATACACCCCTCTATATATGTTTGCTCCGACTGATTTTTTGTATTTTTTGATGTTTTGCTTTTTAGGTTTTTATGGGTTGTTATTGCATGTTGATTTTTTGCATTGCATGTATGAAATATGAAGTATATGAACAAACCCAAAAAATATAAAATGATTTTGCATAAACGAAACACAACCCAGATCATAAAATGCAATAAAACTAATTATAATGCAATACCCACTTGGAAAACTTCAACTTGATTTCATTGTCGAAACTGAACCAGCATACATGGCCAAAGAAATGCATCAATCTTCTCATACAAATCGAAAAGTCATCAGCAATACATGTCTCAGTTGATAAACAAACCCCAATCACCTAAAATGCAAAGATTTGCAGCTTCAAAAGGTACAAAGAACAACTGCTCAAAGACCCATGAACTGTCCTTGGTAGTACGGCCCCTTGGGAAGGTAAAATCAGTAGCAAATGGACTAGAATATGTCCCAAACTCACCCAGATCTATCTGCAGTCCTATATTCACCCCCAACAACTAGGAAGAATGTCATAAATCTGCCCAAAACCCTTGAAAATAATTACTAACAGTAGTACGACCTCCTAGGAGCAGTACGGCCCAGCAGCAAGGGTACGGCCTGCACAAAAAGGTCTCTATAGCAATAAATAATTGAACCACAATGTTTGTTTCTATCTTCCAATACTCTCCTCAATCCTACAAATTGACCTCCAAGAAGATGTGAACTTTTAGCTCCAAACTCTACTGAAATTCGTCAATGAAGCACAAAGTGGAACCCCTGTGTGAAGCTCCTCTAACGCCTTCCTGATGCACTCTTTCATACACGAGGAAAAACAAATCTACAAAGGTTTCCGTCTCTGCAATTCGATATTCAAACACCAAAGCCAAGCTCAAACACACCGGAGCCAAGCTCAAACCAAAGCACTGAAAACTCAATATGAGAGCAAAAATCCAATAATCAAGCATGAGGCAAATGAGCCTTCAATCCTCCCTTTTATTCCCTTCAAACCCCAATGCCCAAGAAGAGGAGATTTAATTAATTTTTAATTCATTTACTGACCCCTTATTCCTCCATGAGGGGGGCGCTCATCCCTAGGCACATAACTTGTAACTTAAAATTATACTTAGTATTATAAAGTTAAGTTATATTACAACTTAAAGTCACCTTTAGAATATAATAAGTTAAATCTTTAATTTAACTTATAATAAATCGAACAATGCTCTAGAAGATTCGACCCTCTGAATCTCATGCCCAGGCTCCCGCACTGCCCTGCTAAAAATAGAAACTGGCCCTGTCATGACTTACTATAAATAGTAAGTCCCCAAACTGACTCCCTAAACACTACCATTAGCCTACGAGAGTCCCGTGATAGGCTAATCTCTAACCAACAACTGACTAGGCTAAGTAGGGGACATTATAGTCCACCCTGCCCAAAATTGTTTGTCCTCAAGCAATGTCAGCTCAGGATGATGCAATATCAGCTCACTCTCCCAGGTGGCATCCTCCACTAGTAAATTCTTCCATTTGATCACGTACTCCCTGATAACTCATTTCCTCAAATGTCTCTCCCAGATGTCAATGATAGCCTCTGGTACTAAGATCAATTTCCCTTCTTCATCCAATGGTGGAAGCTCAACTAAAGGGATTATGTTGTGGCCAAGAGCTTTCTTCAACCTGGAAACATGGAATACATTGTGCACCGTGCTGTTTGATTGTAACTCAAGTTCATAAGCCACCTCACCCACTCATCCAATAATCCTGAAAGGACCATAAAATCTGGGTTTTAACTTCTCTACTCCACTCTTCTTAAGAGTGGATTACCGTAGGGTTGGAGCCTCAAATACACCATGTCTCCAACCTCAAAACTCCTCTCCACTCGATGCTGATTAACATACAACTTCTGCTAATTATGTGCTTGCTATATATTCTCCTTAAGTTGCCTTCAAATATCATGACTTTCCTATAAGAGATCCTTTTCCTTAGGCACCCAACTATCACCAAGCAAGAGATCTATGAAGCACGGGGCATCATAACCATACAGTGCCCTGAAAGGAGTCATCTGAATCGACATATGATGAGTAGTGTTGTAACAATACTCCCCCAGGTACAACCATTTGATCCAAGCTTTCTGTTGGCCTGACACATAGTTGCATAGGTACCCCTCAAGCCATTTGTTCACCACCTCTGTTTATCCATCTGTCTGCGGGTGGTAGCTGGTGCTAGGAGTCAACTCCGTACCACAAAGTCTAAATAACTCCTGCCAAAATATACTCAGGAACTTGTTGTCCCTATCACTGACTATGCTCTTAGGTACCCCGTGTAACCTGAATACCTCCCTGAAGAACAAATCAGCCACCTAAGCAACTGTGAAGGTTGCTAAAATAGCAAAGAAATGTGCAAATTTGGTGAGTCTATCGACCACCACATATATACAATCATTTCCCTACACCTTAGGCAACCCTGTAATAAAATCAATGCAGATACATTCCCATTTCTGAAAGGGAATAGGTAATGGCTGTAATAACCATGCTGGATAAGTATGTTCATGCTTATTCTGCTGGCAAATTGGACACTCACGAACATACTTTTGCACTTCATCCTTTAATCCTTTCCATGTGAACCTCTCCCGAATCTGTTTATATCTCTTGAAGAATCCAGGATGGCTAGCCATGGGTGTATCATGGAAAGCTTCAATCACCTTATGTTTGAACTGTGAATTAGGCACCAAGAATATCCTGTCTTTGTAAATAATCAAGTCATTCACCACAAAGTCCTCAATGACTCCTACTGCCCAAGAGTCCTTAGCATACTCTGCTATAATCAACTCTCTCCAATCAGCAGAGATCTACCCAACTAAGCATAAGTGAGGTCTACATGATAAGACATCTGCAACTATATTCTTATTCCCTTTGACATACTCGATGTCAAAATCATATGCTTGTAACCTGCTCACCCACTTCTGTTGCCTATCACTCAGATCCTTCTAGTTCATAAAGTATTTGATGCTATTATGATATATTTTGATTATAAATTTGCCTCCAACTAGATACGGCTTGAACTTGGCTAATGCATGCATTATGGCCAACATCTCTCGGTCATACACCGAGTAACTCCTCTCGACACCCTGAAGTTTCCTGCTTTCAAATGCTATCAGGTACTTCTCCTACATAAGCACTGCCCCAATTCCCTCTCCAGAAGCATCACACTGCAACTCGAATGGCTTAGTGAAATCAAGAATCGCAAGCACAGGACAAGTAGACATTAAGTGCTTGAAATGATCAAAGCACTACTGGGCTGATTCAGACCACTCAAAGGCTCCCTTCTTCGTCAAATCTGTCAAAGGTGCTGCTATCTATGAGAAGCCTTTTACAAACCTCCTATAAAAACCACATAGACCAAAGAAGCCCTTAAGCTGTGTGAGGTTTGTGGGTGGGGGCCAATCAACAATTGCCTTTATCTTATCTGGATCTACCCTGACACCATCTACACTGATAATGTGACCCAGATAGAGCAACTCTGTCATGCCAAAGTCACACTCGACTCTCCAAAATACTCAACACCTCCTCTAGATGTCTCAAGTGATCCTCCCAAGTCCTGCTAAAAATCCTTATGTCATCGAAAAAGATCAGTACAAACTTTTGAAGCTACTGTCTGAAGATCTGGTTCATGCAACTCTGGAAGGTAGCAGGTGCATTGGTTAAACCAAACAGCATCACCAAAAACTCAAAGTGGCCGTAATGAAATCTAAAAGCAGTTTTCTCTACATCCTCTGCCCTCATGCGAATCTCATGGTACCCCAATATGAGATCTATCTTAGAAAAATAACGAGCACCATGCAACTCATCTATCAATTCATCAATCCTCGAGATAGGGTACTTGTTTTTGATAGTTTTCTTATTTAAGGCCATGTAGTCTATACACATCCTGATTGTCCCATCCTTCTTTTTGACAAGTACAACTGCAGAAGCAAATGGACTCTTGTTGGGCCGAATGTGTCCCATCTCCAATAGCTCTTTGATGGTTTTCTCAATTTCATCCTTGAGCCTCTTCGGATGACGATATGGAGTGATCATGATGGGTTTGGTCCCATCCTCTAACACAATCACATGCTCTATGCCTCTATCAGGAGACACTCCTGGTGGTATATCTCCAAACACCTTACTGTGCTTGGATAGCAACTTCTGAATATCAAGATGATAGCTATCCTTCTGTCGTGGTGGGGACTCTAGCATAATAAGGCACTCTACTGCCCACTCTACCTGGTCATGTCTTAACAACCTCTCCATTCTCTTCAATGATACTACTCGAGGTTCACCATCTGAAATACCCCTAAGGCATATTTTCCTCCCATTATATTCAAATCTCATCTCCATCTTCTTTACATTAATGGTGAACTCCTCTAACTGACTCATCCAATGCATGCCAAGTACCACGTCTGTATCCCCAATGCCAACCACATAGAAGTATCAACCAACTCATAATCACCCATAATGATCTTCAGTCCTGTTATTTTCCTGTTGCACTGCATTTTGAATCCGTCAGCTACCATCACCTTGAAACCTTCAAATTCCTCTGTTTTCAACCCCCTGCGAGCTACCAACCCCTCATCAATAAAATTATGAGTAGCTCCTGTGTCAATGAGGGTAATAATGTGTTGTCCACCAAGTACACCACGCACCCTGAAAAAACCAACCTTTTGGAAACTAGATAGCTGAGCAATAATACCTCCACTGCTAGTACTGTGTTGTGAAGCTCTCTCATCTCCACTATCTCCCTAATCGGAAGGCTGATCAAAATCTGAATCGGATGCATCAGATTGGGTCTCCTCAACTAAATAATACTCAATCAATTTGGCCTTAGCCTTGTGTGAACACTTATGTGAGGGATTCCATGGTTCTTTGTAATGGAAGCAAAGTTTCTTCCTCATGTACTCATTAAGCTGGTCATCAGTCAACTTGTTTGACCTATCCTTGTGCTGCTCAACATCTCTACGGAATGGTTTCTTCTCTTTCTCCTTGTCCCTCCTGTGTGGAAACCCCTTGGACTGAAATTTGTTCCTCCACACTGATGACTCCATATCTCGAGCCTTTTTCATGGCCTCCTGGAGTGTAAAAGGGTCAAAACCCTTAACCCAACCGCGAAGTGGGTCTGATAATCCATCAATGAAGAGAATAACCAATCTGCACTTAGATATATCTGGGACCATAATAGATAAGTCCTAAAACTCAGAAATGTAGGAGTCAACTGAACCACTCTACCTCAGCTGTGCTAACTCCTTAAACTGTAACTCTGGGTCCTTTTTACTATTGATCAGTCTGGCTGTAAACTCCACATATGAAGTAATTTGATCGTGACCCAGTGTAACCTTCCCGTTACTCCACCACTTATGTGCTACCCCCTCCAAATGCAAAGTTGCATAAGTAATGGCATCCTCCTCAGGCATAGGACTAATCTGCAGGTAGCTATCTAATTTCTAGACCCAAGCTCTAGCGGTGGTCTTACCCGATCTATCAAAAATAGGGAAGTGTCATCTTACTTTTTTCTGTAACTCCTGGTTCTAAGGTCTTCCTCCTCTGCGAAGTCTATTCCTCATCCTAACATCAGAGTACTCTGCAAAGGTCATCTTTGCCCTAAACTCTACACTAGAAACTCTCCAATCCCTCAAAATCTCCTTCTGAAACTCACCCTGTGTGGGATCCTGCTCAGGAACTTGGTTCCTAGGAGCAAAAATGGGTATACCAAGTATGTCACCTGTTGTAAGCTGTGAAGCCCTCCTATGAGTCACTGAGGCCTCATCCTCATCATCTCTGAACCTGTATCTATCACCTGGTTCCTGTCCCCATTATTCTTGTTCCCCTGGTTCCTGTCACCATTGTGTCTATCCCCAACATCATGCTTGTTCCTATCTCCCCCATTGTCTCTGTGCCTATCACCGTCATTGTTCCTATTTCTATCACCGCCATTATTTTTGTTCCTGTCTCCTCCAATGTACCTGTTCCTATCATGGTGATTATCCCTATTATTCTGTCCATCTCTCAACTGCTCGAGGGTATGTGCTATCTTTGCCTGTGATTCCCTCAACTCCTGTATAGATTCCCTCAATTCTCTCTCTAAGGCCACCAAGCTCCTGGTGAGCACATTCAGGATCTCTCGCAGGCTAGGCTCCTCAACCTCCCTATCACCCATTTCTTCTGTATGTTCTATAACTAGAGGTAGTTCACCTGAAAATGGGTCCGTTCGTGAAACTTGGGAATCGTTCTCAGTAGCAGCAACCTCTATCTCTGACTCAAATGGATCTACTATGGGTACTGGTTGCTCAAGTTCTTCTAACTGTGGTACCTCTCTTCCCTGTATCCTCTGTGAGTTTTGTGTTCTTGGTGTTGATCTGAAATTATACCTATCTGTAGGCCGCATATCTCACTTTCAACTTCTGCATGTCATGTTTAACCTCACAGGATGGCAAGATTTTCTGCTCTGATACCACTGTAACATACACCCCTCTGTATATGTTTGCTCTGACTAATTTTTTGTATTTTTTGATGTTTTGCTTTTTAGGTTTTGAAGGGGTGTTATTGCATGTTGGTTTTTTGCATTGCATGTATGAAATATGAAGTATATGAACAAACCCAAAAAATATAAAATGATTTTGCATAAATGAAACACAACCCAGATCATAAAATGCAATAAAACTAATTATAATGCAATACCCACCTAGAAAACTTCAACTTGATTTCATTGCCGAAATTGAACCAGCATACATGGCCAAAGAAATGCATCAATCTTCTCATACAAATCGAAAAGTCATCAGCAATACAAGTCTGAGCTGATAAATGGACCCCAATTGCCTAAAATGCAAAGATTTGCAGCTTCAAAAGGTACAAAGAACAACTGCTCAAAGACCCACAAACTGTCCTTGGTAGTACGACCCCTTGGGAAGGTAAAATCAGTAGCAAATGGACTGGAATCTGTCCCAAACTCGCCTAGATCTGTCTATAGTCCTATATTCACCCCCAACGACTAGGAAGAATGTCATAAATCTGCCCAAAACCCCTGAAAATAATTACTAATAGTAGTATGGCCTCCTAGGAGCAGTACGACCCTGCAGCAAGGGTAGGACATGCACAAAAAGGTCTCTGCAACAATAAATAACTGAACTAAAATGTTTGTTTCTGCCTTCCAATACTCTCCTCAATCCTGCAAATTGACCTCCAAGAAGATGTGAACTTTCAGCTCCAAACTCTATTGAAATCTGTCAATGAAGCACAAAGTGGAACCCCTGTGTGAAGCTCCTCTAACCCCTCCCTGATGCACTCTTTCATACACGAGGAAAGGCGAATCTACAAAGGTTTCCGTCTCTGCAATTCAATATTCAAACACCAGAGCCAAGCTCAAACCAAAGCACTGAAAACTCAATATGAGAGCAAAAATCCAATAATCAAGCATGAGGCAAATGAGCCTTCAATCCTCCCTTTTATTCCCTTCAAACCCCAACGCCCAAGAAGAGGAGATTTAATTAATTTTTAATTCATTTACTGACCCCTTATTCCTCCATGAGGGGGGGTGCTCATCCCTAGGCACATAACTTGTAACTTTAAATTATACTTAATATTATGAAGTTAAGTTATATTACAACTTAAAGTCACCTTTAGAATATAATAAGTTAAATCTTTAATTTAACTTATAATAAATCGAACAATGCTCTAGAAGATTCGACTCCGTGAATCTCGTGTCCTGGCTCTCGCACTGCCTTGCTAAAAATAGAAACTGCCCTGTCACGACTTACTATAAATAGTAAGTCCCCAAACTGGGTCCCTGAACACTGCCATTAGCCTACAGGAGTCCTGTGGCAGGCTAATCTCTAACCAACAACTAACTGGGCTAAGTAAGGGACATTACAGTAGGGACACCTTTTTGGATGAGCCCTGCACAACCACCACATACCTCCATACGTGTCGGCCGGAAAAACTCCCCAAAGAGGCTTGCTACCCATAACAAGACACGTCTACAGTGTCAAAAAAAAACATTCAAAATCCATAAAATTTTTATCCTACTTGTTTTTTATTAGCTTGAAGAATTTCTCCCATTTTTTCAAATAGAAAAACTTTAAAACCACGGGGAAAAAACAGCCAGTGAATCAGAAAAAAGAAAAAAAATTGCAAACATTAGGTTTCCCAGCACTGAGGCGGTCTCCGAGAATGGGTTAATTGCTTTTATTGAACTAAAAACATTAATCCCCACTTTAGGCAGAGACTAATAATCTCTTCTTTTAACGCTTAGACCAACTCAAGTTATACATATCATTAAATATGCTATATTATCATCATGAAAACTAATATTAACAAGGTAACTAACAAGTAAGAATAAGTTGAATTACATATTTAACTTCTTTAAAATATATTTTTAAAAATATTTAAAAATAATTTTTAATTTAAATTAGAAGTTTCAATAAAAAAATTTAAATGAGAGCACCAAGTCAAACCAAATCTAGATTTAACATTTTGTGAATGAAAATGCTAAGTAAGACCAAATCTACTAACAATGGAAAAAGAAATAAAAATAATGGAGCAAGTGAAATATAAAACACGGTCTTTGATTATATGATCAGCTCAATATTTTGGTGCTTTAATCTCTAAACTTGTTTGACTTTGTATTTAGTGTTTTGTATTCTTCATGCAACTCTTCTTTTAAGTTTAGTTTAATTTTAATAAATAATATTGTAATTAAAAATATAACCTCATTTCATTGATTTATTGCGAACATTTGATACTAAAAACAAAATTTTAATAAATATTTTCTATTATGCAACTTTTATGTGTGTTTTAATGTTTTATTGTAAAAGCCATATTTTCTCAAAATCTTTAGTTATATTTTGTCTCATTCTCTTGGAAATAGTTTGAAAGAAAATGTATGTATGGATTCTTTAAAATACCTTTTTATGTGTTTTTTAATGTTCTATTTAAAAGTCATATTTTCTCAAATCTTTAGTTGGTATCCCTAGATCATGCCCTTTTTGTTATATATATTGTCTCATTCTCTTGGAAATAGTTTGAAAGAAAATGTATGTATGGATTCCTTAAAATGCCTCTTTTATGTGTTTTTTAACATTTTATTGTAAAAGTCATATTTTCTCAAATCTTTAGTTGGTATCTAGATCATGCCATTTTTATATATTTTGTCTCATTCTCTTTAAAAAATAGTTTGAAAGAAAATGTATGTATGGATTCCTTAAAATGCTTCTTTTAAATATTTTAAACTAACTATACTTTACAATTAAAGAGATATGGAGCTTTGCTTGATATTTATAGAAGGTCTATAAATCAACATTACTGGTTACCCAATATATGATAAGACATTTTGAAATCTGTTAACAGTCATTCAAAAGAATTGATTGTTTATTTTATGGATACCATTACTCTTTGACCTTGCTCTTTGCCCTCCCAAAACCCTCCCCCTTGCCAGACTTGAGCCGTCCCCATCGCCCAAAGCTGCCAAGGAGATTTACAATCCGGTGATCATTACTGAAATTACCCCAGATTCCTATGTTAAAACTGGCAAAAAGAAACCCTCAATGATTGCTAGCCCTGAACCCTCCACTGAGGGCCTTACCCCTAAATCCCCAGCGGCTACCCCTGTAAGAGGAAAAATATGCATGCTTCTCCTGCTCAAGTTACCCCCCTTAAGATAATTTGCACCGGAACGGTTGATGAAAGGGGCACTGGTAGTGGTACTAGGGTTTCTAATCCCATGATGGTGAGGAAGTGAGTTCGGAGGAGGAAAGTGAGAATACTGATAGTGTGGATGAAGACTACACCATTACTAACAACAAACCTAGGATCCCGTCAGCTAGAAGATCTTCTAGGCTTGCTGCTAAGCCGACCCCCATGCCCCATCAGTTGTCGGCTTTAAAAAAGGATTCCACTGAAGCTATGGTGACAGAGGATATGCAGAGGATCGAGTATGGTGAGCTTTAGGGGGAAGAACGGACTGAGGATGTGAATAAGGAAGACTCGGGGGGTCAGCAGGGTGAGGAAGAGTTGAGGGAGAAAAACCAAAGGATGTCGATTGAGCAGCATGGCACTCATTCTGAAGGTAATAATAAGGTTGACACTAAGGTGGCGGAGACTGAATTCTTGGGTGGTGAATTTTCTGTTAACAAAGAAATGAAAAGTGATAAGATTGTGGTGGAAGACAAGGGACCCAGTAACTTCCCAGAACTCAATGTGCATGGTTCAGACTCAATCAATTCCGAGAAAGGGAAGAAAGGTAAAGGTAAAGGTAACCAGAAAAAAAAGGTGCCAAAATCAGTAAGAACAAAGAGATGGAAGACCTGATGGCGAGGGTTAGCAACCTGGAGCAGAAATTTAGCGCTTTGGCTAAATTCTCTGCTAAGGTGATGCACAGATCTGCCACGACCCTGGCGGTTCTTCAAGAGGTGGAGCTGGATGACAAAGGCAAGAAAGGCAAGAAGCTGAAGGATTACCAGGATGTTTTCCAGTTTCTGGTTGATGATTGGGACAAAATGTTTAATTAGCCGCTGGTAGCTTGTTTATGTCTTCTGTTAGTCTGTTGTCGAACTGCTGGTTCTATGGTTTTTGTTTGTTTCGTTCTACTGGTTTTTAGCTTAAACTCTGATGGTTGTTAAATTGTTATAGTTTTTGGTGCGCCTTTTTTGGCTTTACTATTACGGGATCGGCACCCTCTTTTGCCGCTTATCTTATCAAAAACATTACTCTTTGAAAAATACAATTACATTTTCATCAAATACAATTACATTTTCATCAACTTAAACTATAACATATTCTAGATGATTCAAATCATTTTCCATCATGTTCTCAATCTTCCTTGAAAATAAAGAAAATAAAAAAAACTTGAAACTCAAATGACGAAAAAATAATTAAATAATTAGAAACATTAAATTTTACAACTTTAAATTTGAAAAAAAAATACTATATCACAAATATGAATATTCTATAGTTCTTTTTTTTTTTCATAAATCAAACAATGATGTGACCCATTTTCCTCTCTAGTCCAAGGTTATGCATATCAATCTGTCAATGCTTTGTATGAATTTGCTATGCCAAATTTGTGAGAACAAAATGCATGTATCGATGCCCACAATATGGTTCTCACCAACCAGGCTTCTGCAAAGCATTTTGCCACATCCATTCAAACCAATCTAGGATTTACACTGGGCAATCTGTTCAGAACAAGTTTGACTGCTTCAACAACACAAGTCCTCCCTGACATAATAAACACATTGGAATTAATAATGGGTCATGTCAATGTGGTGATGGGTGCATCGTTTCCTCCTCATGCTCAACCAAGAGCCTCTATAATAACTTATGTCTTGCAAGCGGTTTTCACTGTTTGCTTCATGAACACCACCACCAAGGACATCATAGCCTTAATCCAAGACAAGGAAAACACAGCTGACTTTGTGATGGCTTCCAAGTTCTGGGGCTATTTTATTAGAGTTCCTTTACCTAAAACATGGAAACCATCAACCTATCAATAAAATAATACTTATTCACTTTCGCTATTCTACTCATTAATATTGGAGTGATGTATCTAGCAAAAAAACTGCTTTGCAATTTTCTTCGTTACTTTGCTCTTTACTTATATTCTTCAACTAACCATTGAGCAGATCAGGGACACTGCTTTGCAATTGCAAGATTCAATACCTAGTTTATTGCAATGGTATCAAAGCCGAGCTTTGGGCATTGAGATTCCTTTTTCTCTCTTCTCCACAAAAGGGTATATTCTCTTACTTCTCTCTCATCAACACCCAAAATTTGTCTCTTCTAGGGGAGAGGACCCAGTAGTGGTGCACCCTAACTTCACACCTTTCAAAATCATACGTGGCAATTTCGAATCACTCCAAAATTTTTACAGTAGCTTACTTGGCAACGCCCCTGCTTATAACTAAGGTTTCAGGGCCACATTATCAAATATGATGCCACATCAGCATGCTTTTTGTTGAGGTGTCAAATAGTTCCCCAAAAAAAAGTGTGGATCGATAGGTGTGCAGTAAGACCTCCTTTGATGGTGCACTGATGTGGCATCACATGATTGGTTGCTTTTTAAATCTAAAGGGCACATTTCATTCAATTATTAGTACTTATAATAACACTAACAACCTTAAACTCACAACTACTAGTACTAAACTTTAAAAATATTGGGCCTTAAATGTACATATACTAGGGCCTTAAATGCACATATACCATCTCAGCCATTGGAACTATCCCACCTATTGGGTCTTTTCCCCTATTTTGGATACCTAGCTTTGGGCATTGAGATTCCTTTTTCTCTCTTCTCCACGAAAGGGTATATTCTCTTACTTCTCTCTCATCAACACCCAAAATTTGTCTCTTCTATTTTGGAGGCTTTGTGTTAATAACTTTTAGTGTAAAAGCTACGTTACTGTATGCCTCCTTTTTTCATAGCACTTCTTTGGCATCTTCTTTCTCAACAATTAACTCCTACTTCAACAAGTTGTTTATAAAGAATTTCAAAACGGTTTGTCACAGTGAAATAGTTTTATGTTTTCAGTCCAAAGAATTGTTCGTTCAAGGCTGACCCAATTAGTTCTCTTATTTCTTCAAGAATGTCTCTCATTCTTCCAAAAGGAGTTTATAAGCAACTTTAGGTATTAAATAAAAGTCGAGTGAATATGGTTATGAAATGAACATGGGACCTCCGCTACCCACACTGATTCTACAACTTGTCACAGCTTGAGCACTCAGTTGCATGCAATCTTGTGAGAAGTTGGGCTCTCAGAAACAAAGCTTTCCAACAACCAAACCTCGGTCCACCAAAAACTTGAAAAATAGCATCTGCATTGAGACTCGCTTTCCACTTAAAGTCAACATAGACAGCGATTTCTAGAAATATGCAATAGCAGGCCTGCAACAACTAGACCACTCTGCAACTTCAATATTTTGTAATAGTTGTCTGTAAAACACACTCAACTCTGTGAACTAAACAAGACCACCTTTGGTCAAGGGTTTACATATCATAGTAAGAATTTCATACCAAGTGTCTCCTACACGATACAGTCTTTTGAAAAACTCCATATCAATGGACAGTAACTGCCAATCACTGAGCAGCTTGATCCAGCAGTGAAGTTTTCTCCTTGTACAAACCACAGCTATTAATGAAAAATGTATGCCACTACAACCTATTCACAAGTCTGATCATCTTGATGGTCTCATTGACAATCTCACATCTCTATTGCTTCCCCTTTCTTCATGGGGTTCTTCTATGCATGGCTTATTCTCCAACCCACCTTCCAGAGCAATCTCACTCTGATACCATTTAGGAGCGTAAGCAATAGTAAAGGGGATAACAAAAAAGAAAGTTTTATATTTGAGAAAGTGAGTATTTTAGTACAAAATGATTTCTCTAGCATCCTATGTTAGCCCAGCTACTTCTTGCAAAAACAATGTATTAGGGTTCAATTTGGCAGTAGTTCAAGAATAGTTAGTTAAGAAGCGTTTTTTCAGAAAATGCTACAGGTAGAGGCAAAATGTAGCAAAAGCAATCAGTAGTAATGCAACAGTATCGATGAATAATCCTTCATCTCCTAGTTATGATTCAAAAAGTAAATTTCATATTAAGAATTTTTTAAGAATCAACTATTAAGCAAACAGTTATTGAACACCGGAAAAATTGCCAAAGAAGATATATACTAATAGCAGAAACAAAGTCTTAAAGAAATCATGTTTGTTGCTTTCGAAGAATGTGAAGAATCCTGATATCTCGTATTTTGATTATGGAGCATTACGTATATCACAAACAAAAATCATTCATTTGGGTCTTTCCTTGCGTATGAATACAATATATGAGCTGGTCTTGGTGATGGAAAGCTATACTTTATAGAAGGAAAAGGGTAATTCAGTTATCTTTGAAAAAAGATAAGACAATCACTTTGGAAAATATGCGGCATGTTCCTAGTAGGAATAAAAATATTTTTCTATGCAAGAGTTGAGTTAGCATCCAAAAATTGATATTTTGTTTAAAGACAACAAATTCTCAGGGATACGGGCGGTACATCCCATGGACATCCCCTATGTGTCTATATTTATTCTTCAAATCCCCAAGATGTTTCTGAATCATTTTTGGCATTCCAGGGACATATCCTGATGAGGGGTGGTTCTTGGGACGTCCCCTATCAACTGAAAATTACTGTTGATTCTCCCATCTCTAAAACAGCTTGGTCATGTTCAAAAGTATTTTAAATGCCCTCAGTAGCAGTGCTAGAATTTATGGATTTTCTGATGCCACACCTAGAATATGGAGATGTTTTCATGGAGAGTATGTCAGCACACCTAGAATATGGAACTCTCTAAAACAGCTTGGTAGTGTTCAAAAGTATCTTAGATACCCTCAGTAGCAATGCCAGAATTTATGGATTTTCTGATGCGGCGCACCTTCATGGATAGTATGTCAACACACCTAGAATATGGAACTCTCTAAAACAGCTTGGTTGTGTTCAAAATTATTTTAAATTTCCTCAGTAGCAGTGCTAGAATTTATGGATTTTCTGATGGCACACAGAGTATGGAACTCTTCATCCGACGTTTTTATGGAGAGTATGTCAGCATGCATCATATCACCATGGAGAGAAAGAATTTGTTGCAGGAAAAATCTGGGCTTTATTCTAGGTTGTGTGGGCTTGTTGCTATCACTTCTGGCACTGACACCAGCAGAGACAATGAGAACGGCCCCCAGGATCATACTAGGGATCCTGGTCCAAGAAACATGGCAATGTGAGCTTCTGTGGCAATCTAACTATGGTATTTTCTTCCTTATGCATCACCAGCAGTCTATTGTGGCATGGCAATTATTGTGGATACAGCTAGTGATTTTCATTTTGTAGTCTATAAGGCATCCTGGCAACAAGAGTAAACAGATTTTATAATCATTTTTAATTGGTATCATGTTAGTTGGGTCCTGCAGATATGAATCTTGTTTTCAGGTAGGGCTTTTGCTAGTAATGGAGTTTAATATGGTCTATTACACAGCCTCTGGCCATCAAGTAAACTTTTGTTTTAATAAGAAGAATGTTAGATTTGGTTAGCAATTTTCCAAAATGGCCTTTACGGTCTTAGTTTATGTTAGCAAGTCTGGTCATCTGGCTTCTATGACCAAGACACTATGCTTTGACCAATGTCTTGAAGAGCTCTGCTAAGAATTAGATATTTTTTCTAGCCCATCAAAATATTTGTATTTCTGCAGTTTCATGAAATCAAATTACATGAACAAAAGAGATATTTGACTGAAGAAATTCAACAATAAAGCTTGTTTCTGCAAGAAAGTATATCATTATATCTATTTTGCCAGTTTGGACTTGGATTTCGGGTTCGGATTTAGCAGTTCAGCAATATATTTTACATTAATATAAATATATTAACAATAAATATACTAATATAAATATATTAGTAAAACAAGAAACATATTTTATATCCACTTATATAAATATATAAATATAAATAAGAAACACAAAATGTTATATTGTGTTACCAAGGGACGCGTCCCTGGCCTAAAAGGGGCCGTCCCCAAAAATGGACGTATCGGGGATAGGTCGTAAACGTCCCCCTACCGTCCCCTTTCAAAAAAAAACTGGAAACATCCCAGGGACGTTTTGTAATGTCCCCATTTTGAGCTAGACATGATTTTGGGTTTGAGCTTGGTTCTAGAGGATGAAAAATGGTAATGTTGGCTCAACTAGTGATATTTATTGGATTTTGGCTAAGTATTGCAAAGTGATATTGTTTATCTAGCCAAATATCAAAGTTCTTCTAGTGGATAGAGATTGGGAAAATGGGAAATGCAATATTCAAATTGTATTTTCATGATTTCATTGATTGGACAAATTGATGTCAAGAGGACAAAGGAAAATGTCAATTTTTAATTGCATTTTCAAAATATCTATTATTTCTATAAGTCCAATGCCATTATGGAAGATTGTTGCATGGGACTTAGTGCTAAATGTCCAAGGAGAAGGTGAAACACATTTAAAAATGTATTTTGTTTGTCCAAGACAAGTTTGCCACCTTGGAAGGAGAAATAATAATAATAAAATATTGTTATGTGTTGGATCATGCGCCCAAACAACTAAGAGGAGATTTCAAATATTAAAAAATATTGTGTTTGCATTGGATCAAGAGCTCACGCCAAAGAAAGAAGGAATAAAATATTGAATTTTTATTTGTCCAAGGAGGATTGGCGCCATGCAAGGAGGTTTTGAAAATTAATAAAATTATACATTTTGCCTTGATCGCCGTACAAGGATGGAGTTGCAATATTTTAAATAAATATTTTATTATTTATTTCCTCATGGGCCGCCGCTCAAGGAAATTAATTAATAAAATATATAAATTTTGATTCAATCAAAGGATAGGCGTTGGAGAAGGAGATGAAATTCAATAAAAATATTGGAATGATTTTAAATGATAGTTTTCATGGTCGTAAAGCATTTAAAATTGTCTTTGACAATTTCATTTTCATTGGTGGATTTCAAGCATTTGTAAATTGGAGCAAATTGGACGCCTAAGCCATGGAGAGGATAAATAGAGGAGTTTCACCATCAATTTACAACTATTGAACTATTGATTCCCTTAAATTATTTAGAGGAGTTTGAAGGAGATTGCTATTGCATTTGAAGCTCTTGATCATATTGGAAGACTACCAAGGGTTCTTAGTCTTGGTTTCATTGAAGGATTTGGAGTTTGGAAGACATTCAAGCATCATAAGATCAAATCGCTAGCATTTGGGAGTAGTCGCTAGCCTTGGAAAGCATTATCTGGCACTAATTTGTTCATTCTGTGAAATCTAGGCGAGCATATGAAAGCTACAGGTTTGATTCAGAGCAGAGATCATCAATATTTGAAGTCATTTGTTGGATTGAAGCCCTTGGTGATCATTTCAGCCTAATCACTCATCTCTAGGAGTCTATCGCTTGGCATTGGAGGAGGCTTTTGGTGTGATTTTGTTGTCATACTCATTGTTAGGCATATACAGTGATATCAGCGTTCATAACAGCAGCTTATACAGTGACATCAGATATATTTTTGGGCTCATACAAAGCCATAACTGAGCTAAGTTGTTATGTTGATCATTCTTCATAGGATTGACATTGATGATCTAGAGTTTTGATGTAATTTGGTTAACATTTTGTGTATGCATTAAGGTTTGATATGAAACAGTCCTAGACTGCCAATAAGCATTTGTATTCATCATCATTGAAGGAATAATAAAGCATTGGAGATATGGCATTCAATTGTTCATGTATTTATTGATATTGTATTGCATTTGAAATTGATTGTTTGAAATAAAATTGAGGCAAAAATTTAATCATATTAAGTAGGGTATTTTACACGTTTGGCAAGATATAGGAAACTACAGGGTACTAGCCGTCCCCTATGGCCCAACATTTTTTTTTTCAATTTAAAAAAAAAAACCACAAAAGTAACCAAAAAAAACAATTAAACTAGATTTTTTTAAATCTTAATAGTTAATTTGCATGGATATCATCTCTAATATCCTTTATTCTTTTGTTCATGCATATTATCACCAATATATTTTATTCTTTTCTTAGTGGCTATCAAACACATGTTTGACTCTTAACATTACAATTCTGTCCTGCCGAAATTGATTGGTCTCCAATCATTGCAAATATTGAAGGTAGATCTTTTAGCTGGGTTTAGCTGGGTTGAACCGTTGGTTCTTTCGCATGATCAAGAGTTGGGTGCTGAGGATGAAGAGGCAGAGGGGTGCAGTGTTTAGTGGCGAAGATATGGAATCGAGTGAGGTGCCGATTTTGAAATCTAAAATTGGGCATCTTACCCAAGGCGTGGAAATGCTCACTGCCATCCGTTAGGTCCTCAGGACAGTTCCTGGGCTTGCATTGCAAAAGCAGATTGGAGGTTTCCAACGCTTTCTCCCTCCCACATTTGGTTGGTGGTAAATTGACCGGGGCAGTGAAATGTGCACAAATCATACACGGTGTCCAGTTCAAAGGGTAATAAGGGGATGGAGTACCATTCCTGCCAAGGGAATGTTAAACTGAAGTCTATTGTGGTTGCAGCAGATGAGTGGACAGCTCTCTCGTTCAACCAGATGATGGACAAGGCGGTTGGGGAGTCTCAGCTCTTTCGTGATTTCTAGGTGTTTGGACTGTTTTTTGTTGTTGTGGATTAGTTTTTTTTGGTAGTTTTTGTCAATATTTCTACTGCTTTTATTTATTGGCTTGCTCCACCCCTGTGAGGATGGTTAATGCAGTCCTATTATTGTCTCTTGTTTAGTATTTATATGTTTTACTGAGCTTTGGGCTGGCCCCCTTAATAGAACTTCATATATATATATTCTTTTGTTTAGCTGCAAGTTTGTAACAGTACTTCTGTTTAATATATATATGTGATTTAAGATATGGGGGGCCCCTTAATAGAACTCCATATCTTATATCAAATATATATATTAAACAGAAGTACTGTTACAAACTTGCAGCCTTCAAAGGTTACAATAAACCATCAGTGGCTAAATACGAACATTTTATGAACAAAGACTGCTACATATCCAGAGATTACACATGATTCAAAAACAACAGATAGACATGCAATCCGCCCACAACAAATAGTATAAAGCAAAAGCTAAAGAACCAAAGAACCATATGTAGAGAAGTATCTGTCTGTTTGCTGTTGTATTTCACGCACAGAGGCCTAAGTATAGCTGTCATTTGAGTATACTGTCAAATCTTTATGTCCCCTGATTGGGCATATCAAATGGCATCATCATTGAATGAAAAGCAGAATCTGAAGCTTAATGTGCAAACAATGAAAGATCAATTCAAGCAGCATGTATAGAATACAAATCCAAACTGTGGTGGAAAAATGTATCATAGATATTGCACAGAATTCACATGTTCAAAACAAGTTCATGCCCATGACAAAACCCTCTCGTGTAGATTTATGAGAAGAAAATTTAGAGTTTAACTGTGATTTTCAAAAAAACAGTTACAAGAAGAAAACCAACAGAGCAATTAATTGGTCCTAAAAATCTGTTTTTCCCAAAAAAAAAAAAAAAAAAAAATTTCCAGGGTTCGCCAGGATTCATACCGGGGACTGTGGATGTACCTGGGACAAACCTGCAGTCCTGGGTACAAACCCTCAACGTACCCAAGAGGGACCAGACCTCGGACCTGTATCTGGTTCAGTCCAAGTACGTCCTCAGAAAGGGGTGAACTCAGTAACATAGTATTGTATCACAAATCCAAATACTATCTTTTTTAGTTTGGAAGTTTTAGAAGCTATGACCTGGGGATGCGTCCCTAGCCTAAAAGGGCCGTCCCCAAAAGGGGGCGTTTTGGGGACGCGGGGATGGATTGGAAACGTCCCCCCGCCATCCCCTTTCAAAAAAAATTTGCAGAAACATCCCGATGTTCAGGGGATGTCTGGACGTCCTCCAACTATTTGGGGACGTCTAGTCGTCCCTATGGCCCAGGCATCTTTTTTTTTTCAAATTTAAAAAAAAAACACAAAAGTGAAAAAAAAGGGGATGTGGGGGCCCACAAGGGCCCCCACACTCCTTTAGATAAAACCCCTAGTTCCATGGGGATGCATCCCCCGTGGAAAACAACTGTCCCCGAGACGGGGACGTTTCCAGGACGGGGGCGTTTCTAGGACGGTGAGATGTCAGGGAAATGTCCCCTGCCGTCCCCTCGTTTTGCCGCCGCATTTGTAATGTTCCGTTTTCTAGCTTGATCTTTTACAGTTGACCGTTGGCCTATTCCGGAGACCCGTAGGCTACTCGGGGATTGAAATTGGGGTTTCATGTTTTGGTGGTTGCTTTTGTTCGTGGATTGTGGTTTGGTTGGCGGTTTCTTTCCGGCTTTTAGTAAGTTCAGGATTGGCACCCGAACGGGATTTTGAGAGTGGGGTTGGATTCGTCTTGTCAAGACCTTTCCAACGAGCTATAGATCATTGAATTCCGACATCATCTTGGCCTCCGTTTTAAAGTCCGTAAATTAAACATTATTATTTAAATATTAATGTTGTTTTAAAAGAGGGGACTTTAAGGGTGAGGTTGAAAAAGAATTGAAGAGGATTATATTATTTTCCCTCTCATGTTTTATCCCATATGCAAGAGGATTTTAGAGACTCCCAGTTGGAAAAGTATAAAAGGAGGAAGAGTGCTCTCATTTGGGGATCCGAAATCTTGATAATGTTACGCTGCCGGATTGGCCTTGGGATTGCTTCGAGGAATGTATGCCTCCTAGCTTGGCATTGCTTCTCGCTTGAAAGATAGCGACTAGTGGTGAAATAGTCTAGTTTGTGAGTTTACATTGGGAGTTGTGCATTGTAATTAGCTTTTGGCTTTAGTTCAGTTTTACATATTAGAGTTTTTTCTAGTATTGCATTTTTTAGCTACAGCAGATTTGTGTTTTATTCATAAGTCAAAAAACAACAAAAATATTGTTCTGGGTATTCTCTTATTCTCATTGTCTGGTCAAGGCGTCACTTTCCTCCAGTTTGCAGATTTTTTTTGAGATAGCTGTGATTTTTTTAAAAGCAGATCGCCCTTTCTTGAAAGCCATACCATCTGCTGATGCATTGGAATCTGTGCATAAATAATACATGGCATTTTGATCTGTTTTCAGTGTTCTATCCTAAGCGTCATCATTCTTAGGGAATATTGCATTTTGTTTCAAGTCAGTCGGATGAGTTATGAGGGAGATATGAGCATATGAGTAAATTCATAGGTTGCTGGTTTTAATTTAAAGGCGAATGAGCTTCATTTTGTAAACTGGCAGTAGTACTGGCAGTAATTCTCATTCTTGTTCAATTCTGATTTGTAATGCTCAACTCTACTTCCAGTATTTGCTTTTGTATTTACTTTACCTCCGCCCTATGGTAGCTACTTTCCCACTCCGGGATAAAAAGCACATTCTGGGTGTTGAGTACTTTCAGCATTACAGTTATTTCTTTCAAGCATTGTAATTTGTAATACTCCGCCATATGGTCGCCTCAACTCCATACTGGATTGGGTAGCACATACTTGGTGTCGAGTTCTCTTTCAGTACTTAGTGTAGAAGACCCTCTGACCATATGCTCGCCATTATCGGCGCCATTCTTGGTTAGAGTTATTGCATAAGCATTTTGATTAAGATCCTCTGACCAATGCTCACACCTTGCCCACATCGGGATCCTGGTGTACATTCTGGTTAGAGTTGCTTCAGCAACGTTTTGGTTTAGCTGCTAACCTTAACGGGTGCATTGGTTTGTAATTTGTAATTTGAAAAAACGAAAAAATTTGGCTCGGAATATTTCAGCATTTCTTTGAGGCATTCTGTCAAACAGTTCACGTGCCTTGTCTATGCTTCCACATTTTGCATACATGTCTAATAGGGCAGTTACAACTAAAACATCTGACAAAATTCCTCTATCCTTTATGTTTTGATGGATGTCCATACCCTATTCCAAAGCTCCCATTTTGACACAGGCATGGAGCATGCTGGCAAAGGTTGTGGAATTTGGCTTTACACCAGCCAGTTGCATTTGCTTTAAAATTTCTAAAGCCTTTTCAACAAATCCATTTTGTGCATATCTTGCAATCTTTGCAGTCCATGAGACCACATTTCTTTGAAGCATTCTGTCAAACAGTTCACATGCCTTGTCTATGCTTTCACATTTTGCATACATGTCTAACAGGGCAATTGCAACTACAACATCTGACAAAATTCCTCTATCCTTTATGTTTTGATGGATGTCCATACCCTATTCCAAAGCTCCCATTTTGACACAAGCAAGGAGGATGCTAGCAAAGGTTGTATTTCAGCCCAATATGTTTAAACTCTAAACTTTACTTATTAAGTTATTCCTTAAGCTTCTACAGTTATACATCTTTTTATAACTAATTTTTCAAGTACTATATGTATTTCAGCACACCGCTCCCCCGCCACCCCCTCGACACCGTCTCCCCGCCGCCCCCAAACTTAGACCCCTCCCCCCCCCCCAAATCCCCAAAACGTGTCCCCTGCCATCCCCACTGTTCCGTCCCCGAAACCCCGTGGAACTATGATAAAACCTAAACCTAAGAACAACATTATAACATTCAAAAACAAAAAAAGAGCTCATTTGTGCCATTTTGCAAATTGTGAAAAAGAAAAGAAAAGAAGAGCACAACTGTGAGAAATCAAGTGAAAGAAGGGAAGAGAAGTGAGCAAAGGGCAAAAGACAACCAAGTCTCCATCATTTGAAGTAAGCCCATTATTTTTTGTTCATTTTTACAAATTGTTTTGTTTTTTTCTTGTCAAAATTTCAAATACTTAGGAGGGTCTTTTGTTTGTTTGTGTTCTATGTTTGCATTTGCAGCTGCCATTTACATTTTGATCAAAAAAAACAATGAGCAGCAGTGATGAAAGATCCCTGATGGATCCCTTTGCTGAAATGAAGTGCTGTTGCTGAAATGAAGTGCTGTTTTTTGTGATTTAATTTGTTTTGTGATTTTTATTATTTTTTTTTTTGTTTTCTTTCAGACTAGAGAGGAGATGCAGAAGGGGTTTCAGTTTTCTTGAGATGTGTATTTGCCAAGATGGCAAATAGAAATACATACAGCTGCAATCTCAAATAAAATGGACTAAAAATAAATATTCACTGATAGAAAGATAACACATGAGAAATTGAGGCACATACCCATCAGATCTGTATTTTATATTCAATGGAAGCCTGGTTTGCAACCCTACTTGCATACAAAGGCAATATTGGCCTAGAAGAGGCTATACATGCAACTGAGAATGAAGGATCTGAAGAATAAAGCTGATTTGGCACTGCTGCAAGCTTAGATCTGCAATAACATGCCCTGGAATCTGTCCAATGATGCACAAATGAAGACCCAGAGTAGGCCTCCCACAAACAAGAACTGGGTTGTCGTCCAATTCACCAAAATCCTTGAGAGTTTTCGTTCCCAAGAGTCTGAATGCTGCTGCCCCCTTCCACAGAGTTCAGAGCTGCCATGAAGCTTCAAAAGATATGCAAAAAAGATCCTCCAAAAAGCACTTCAAAGTCACTTTATGCATTTCCCAAAGTGGGCGTCCACTTTAGGGTTCCAAAAGGGATCAAAAATAAGAATCTTTAAAAGATTCTTTTATTAATGAAGTCTTCACAAGTTGGGCGCCCAAGTTGAGGGCCCAACTTCATTATTAAAAGACCACTTTTTAAACACAACGTTGTGTCAACTATGTGGGGGTCTTTTAATAACTTATTAATATAAAGTGACATGTTATTCACTTTATTTTATTTATTTTTATTAAATATTTTTTATTAAATATTAAAGCCACACTTTAATATTCAATAATTATTCCAATTCCATCACCTGGCCATCCTGAACTGAGAACTGCTGTAGCCCACGCCACTGGTGATGTCGCCACGTGTCATGCCAACTGACAGTGCCTCCCTAAAATGTAGGGATACCTCCTAAAAAATAGGAATTTGACCAAAACTCCAAAAATGCTCCTGGAGGTCCCCTGATGCCTCCTGGTCAACTCTCGGTCAAACCCTAAAAAATAGGAACCCTTCCTAAAAAATAGGAAACTGTCACAAATTGACTGGAAAGGCCTGTAAAGCTCTGTGCCAAGCTACACTGCCTTTGGATAGGTCCCCTAACCACTCTGCTGACCTGCGGGAACCCGGATAATAGGTCAACTCTCATGTCTCTGCTAGACAGCGCTAAAGAGGGGACATGACAAGTGAGGGTAGTGAGGATCAAGAAATTGAAATTGGACAAAAAGGTGGTAGTAGAATTAGAGGTGATGTTGGAGGTACTTAAGGAAGTGGGAGGGTTACACCTAATTCAAACAATCCATTTCAATGCCTTTTTGAGTCCTTGAAAAAATATGCCAAAGGCCCATTTAATCCTAAAAAACCACTTTTACAATTTGCAACAGCCATAGACACTAAGAAAACAAATTCAAGGGGGAGTAGAGTATGGATGTGTCATATTTGCAACAAGGATTATGGGGGCAGCTATACAAGAGTTTACCCCATCTTTTGGGCATACCTTGTCAAGGGGTAAAAGCATGTTTAAAAATATCAATGGCTGAGAAGGCCGAGGTGACTAGATTGCACATGGAGGGTGAAAAAAGAAAAACAGGAATGCCAATGGGGTCTTTGCAGCCTAGTGGGTAATTGCCTACCAAATCTATAAACGTTGAGCCTGAGAGTCAAAGAGGAAAGAAAATGTCCACTAGTGTTGCAACCATATTTAATGTCCAACCACGAGATGTGGCCGATACTTCTGTTGCCAACTTTTTCTATGCTAATCTCATACCATTTCATGTGGTATGCTCTCCATATTTTAAACAAATGTTCAAAGATGCACTTGTTGTTGGTCCTTCATATGTTCTCCCTGGAGATCATAAGCTATGCACCTCCCTCCTTGATAAGGAGTATTCCAAGGTGAGTATAGTGATGGAGGAGTTTAGACAAGTTTGGATAAGGGATGGCTGCTCTATCATTATGGATGGGTGGAGCGATATTAGACATTGACCACTCATCAATGTTATTGTCACATGTCCAGTAGGCTCGTACTTTCTTAGAGCTATTGATTGTTTGGGGAAGAGGAAGGATGCAAGCTTCCAATTTCAGATTTGAACGATGCCATAGAAGAGGTTGGGCCCTCTAATGTTGTACAAGTAGTGACTGATTTGGCTCGTCTATGCAAGTTAGTTGGTAGAGGGTGCTTACAAGCACATTTTTTGGACCCCATGTTGTGTTCATGCATTGAACAATGCATTGAAAGACATTGGGAAGATAGATTGGGTGAAGGCAGTCATCACACATCACTTGCTTTGTTTAGGTCTTTTTCGATGAAGGGATTCCTCAAACCCGTGGATACCAGATATGCTAGCTACTTAATTTTGTTGGAGAGGATGATTGAGGTGCAGGAGCCTCCACAATTAATGGTGGTTAATTCAGAGTGGGCTAGATGGGTAGAAGCAAGCACAGTTGAAAGCAAAAGTGTCACTAAAAATCCTTGACAATGATTGGTGGTCCACAGTGAGGTAAGAAATTGTTGTTTTTTTGTTTAGAGTCATTTGAGTTTTTAGCCTGGTCCGAGCCCAAAGAGACCCTTACTGGGGATCTCTTCCCATGGCTTTATCACTGAGACCACTACTGGGGGGTCTCAATTCCCAAGGCATTATTGCCAAGTTCAAACCCGCGAGCTCGTTGGCCCAGCGAAGGCCCACAGCCTGCGAGCATGACAAACCAACAAAGGCACAGATCTTGCGAGCACGTTAGCCCAGTGAAGGCACAAGGCTTGCGAGCTCTTTGGCCCGACGAGGGTTTGAACCTTGGTGGCCGCCACAACAACCTTGCAACTTGACCACCGAACCACACCATTATCAGCAAAAAGTGTTGTTTTTAAATTAATTGTTGATTTTAGTATTAAATTTCTGGTTTTAATTATTAATATTAAATTTCAGATTTTATTATTAACTGATAAATTGCTGGTTTTAGTATTAGATTTATGGTTTTCAATTTATTATTAATAGTAAATTAATAAGTTGCTGATTTCATTATTAAATTTCTGATTTTATTGTTTCTAACTTGTAAATTTACAAGATTATTTTTGTTCTTTGCAGATATGTTTGCTCCATCATCTCACCTGTTGTGCGGGTCATAAGATATGTTGATACAAAATGTCTTAGCCTTGGAGAGATTTATGAGACATTTGACAACATGCTTGGGCGGATGAAGCAAACCATTCATAGCAGGGACCCTAATTTGGGATTTTATGAGGAGCATATTAGGCCCATTGTGATGCGGCGATGGGACACTCTGAACACCCCGCTTCATATGGCAGCCTATGCTCTAAATCCCAAATGGTATGCACCAAGGCCTGGTAGAGTGCCTCCATCTGATAATGAAGAGGTGAAAGAAGGGTTCATGAAGGCCCTTGCAAAATTGTATAGTGAGGAGTCTACCATACTTAGAGCACAGTGGCTAGCCTTTGTGGATCTTCGTGGTCCAAAATTCAATAGACCAGAGGTGAGGACAAATACAACTACATTAGCTCAAAACAACCCTATTGGATGGTGGACATGGCATGGCAAGGATGCACCAGAGTTGAGGGTACTTGCCACTCGTCTCCTTTCGCAGGTTGCTAGTTCCTTTGCTGCAGACAGGAATTGGTCTACGTATAGCTTCATCCAGTCAGTCAAGAGGAATAGGCTTACATCTAGATGATCGGAGAAGCTAGTGGCTATGCATAATGCCTTGCGGCTTTAGGATAGACAAACTCTTGAGTATCGTTAGACTTCAGCTGCACATTGGTGTTGTGATGTAATCACACATCGCCCCATTGCAAATGGGGACCCCCTCTTTTTGTTGCTTTCTCGCTTCGTTTTGCTTTAAAGTTTAGTTTTGCTCTGAGCTTCTAGGGTTTTGGTAGTGTTGTTTTGCCCATGTCTCGACAGTTTCTTGCCAAGAGGTCTATATGCCTTCATCCTGATGCATGTCACTGAGACCCTGAAAATGACTAAGTCTGATATCCTGAAAATCCTGAAAAAATGACTAAGTCTAAAATCTGGTGGATCCTTACAAATCTAGAATCTACATGCTAAATCCTATGGATCCAGGACCTATCTCAAACATCTTGGAAGTATATTGATAAATATTTAAAGTCTTATACTTAAACATATTTTCAATATACTTCCATTTAGGAAATCCAAAATTTGACTAAGGCAAGAAATTCCTCACTCATGTCTAAACCCGCCCTACCTAGGCGGCCTTGGCATGAGCTCATGGATTTGATGTCTTGCACATGCATTTATCCAGACACCACCCTCAAATCCGCCCAAGGGAAAAGTTGTCAAATATACAAGGTTTTGAGGACAGAGATGATAAAATTCAAAGAAATTTCATAAGTCTAAGTGATTCTAAGGCTTCACATGACACTATCCAAGCACTCCTTCCTATCCCACCCAGCATGGGCGGCCTCACAAGGTCCTCTTGGACATTGTCTTCACCTCCAGGAGAGTCAGTCCAGACGACACCCACAAATCCGCCCAAGCAAAAATGGTTAAGTTTTAAAGGTTTTCTTGCACAAAACACTAGGATATGATGAAATTCCAATGAAAGTTTGCAAGTTAAATAGAATCAAGGGCATTTCAAGCAAAGTTCCATGGGTCACCTCCAAACCCGCCCTTCCTAAGCGGCCTCAAGGTGCATTCAAGGACTGTGTCTTGTTCCAGGTGACACTCTCCAGACAACTCTTAAACCCGCCTAGGAATAAATTGTCAAATTTGTAGTGTTTTGAGCTCCAAGTACTTAGAAGATGATGAAACTACAAGGAGAGTCCATTTGGAAGAGTTTGGGTGTATTTTAAAGGAGAATCCATGCATCACCTCCCAACCCGCCCAACCTGGGCGGCCTCATAAGGGAGTGATGGACAATGTCTTCACCAGGAGGATCTCTCCAGACACTGCCCTCAAAACCGCCCTAGAAGAAAAATGATTAAGTATTGAGGTTTTCATGCACAAAGCACTAAGATATGATGATCAGTAAGCAAGGTTTATGAGTTTGAGTGAAGTCAAAGTTCATTCCAAGCGTCACTCCTCAACCGGCCCTGCCTAGGTGGCTTTGGCATGAAGTCATGGATGATGTCCTCATCTCCACCAGGTGACACTCTCCATACAACACTCCCAGGACCGCTCAGGGATGTAGGTGGCATAATTTGCAAGTTTACTTGATGAGAATGATGAAGATGACACCAAGCATTACTTAAACTCCTCCCAACAAGGATGAATCAATTGGAAAGAATGATAGAAAATCACTAAGCTTGATGTCCTGAAATCCTAAAAATTGGCTAAGTCTGAAATCTGGTGGATCCTCCAAAATCTAGAATTTGCATGTTAAATCCTATGGATCCGAGACCCATCTCAAACATCCTGGAAGTATATTGATAAATATTTAAAGTATAAGCTGACTTATACTTGAACATATTTTCAATATACTTCCATTCAGGACATTTCCGATATGGCGACAAGACTTGCATTCCAAGCACACCTTCTAAACCCGCCCTACCTGGGCGGCCTTGGCATGGGGTCTTGGATTCAAGGTTGTGATCACGCACTTTCTCCATACATTGCCTCCAAATCCGCCTTAGGGAGAGAATTTACAAAGTTTAGAAGAGATTTTGAGTGAGTTCAAGACAAAATCCAAGGGTGGTATCCCGACCCGCCCAGCTTGGGCAGCCTCAAGGTGCATTCATGGACTTTGCCTTGTTTTAGGAGACTTTGTCCAGACAGTACTTACAATCCCGCCCTAAGAGAGAGTGATCAAGTTTTTGAAGTGTTTCAAACACAAAGCATTAAAAGATGATGAAATTTCAATGGAGACTTCAAGGTTTGAAAGAGTTGAATGAGTTTTAAGTTAAAATCCAAAGGTCACCTCTAAAGCCGCCCTACCTGGGTGGCCTCAAGAGGTCCTTGTGGACTATGTCACCTGACACATGAAGTACTCCAAACACTTACTCCAAAGCCGCCCAAGGTGACGAACAATATAAATTGCAAAGTTTGTTTGATTTCAATGATCAAGATGGCACCAAGGAGATGAGATAGTCAAGTTGAAGGAGTAAGAAGTTTCTAAGTGACAAATCCAAGACCTACTCTCAAACCCGTCCTACCTGGGTGGCCTAGAGAGGTGAGCTTGGAGTTTTGATGTCTAAGCATTGTAGCTACCCTATCTTGACTCTCTAACTCATCATGATGCCTCACATCCTAGAGAGGTAAGGTCGGAATTCTGGTGTCTAAACATTGCAACTATTCAATCTTGACTCAGCATGATGCTTCACATCCTTGAGAGGATCATTCAAAGAGAGTGAGGTCTAAAAATTGGCTAAGTCTCATGAAAATCCACACCACACCTACAATCCCGCCCTACATGAGCGGCCTTGAGCTCTATGCTTGGACAACTTCACCTCCTGCACATGACATTGTCCACATCACTCTCTCAAACCTGCTCAAGGAGAAGACCTATCAAGTTTACAATGTTTTGAGTTGAAGTGCAAAGGAGATCATGAGGATTTGATGAAAGTTCATAGGTTTGAAGGTATTTGAATGCATTTTGAGGAAAAGTCCAAGGGTCACCTCCAAACCCGCCCTACTTGGGCGGCCTCAAGAGGTGCCCATGGACTCTGTCTCATCCACAACACACCCTCCAGACAACACTCCTAAAGCCGCTCAGGGGTGAAAACCACAAAATTTGCAACCATAAAATAATGAAGATGAACATGTCAAAGGTGAAATTAGCAAGTTTAAAGGAGTGCAAAGTTGTTTAAGTTGAAAATTCCATGTGTCATCCTCCAGTCTGCCCTTCCTAGGCGGCTTTGACCCCTATGCTTGGACTACATGTCCTCCACAACACGCATTCCACCTAGACCCTCCAAACCCACCCAGCATGGGCGGCCTAGAGAGGAGGTCTTGGATTTAATCCATATCCACATACACTCTCGCCACACTCAACCTTCTAACCCGCCCAAGGAAAGATTGGAGAAAATTAGCCACTAGAAGATGAGGTAAAGATGATTAAGGCAGCTTTCAAGTGAATTTGAAGAATTGCAAATGTAAGACTTCATGGTGGGCATGTTTAATGGAAGGCCAAGTGAGGTGGTTATGGAATCAGTGGTTCAAGCACTTATGCCACCCAACAAAAGCCTTCTAAACTTCGCCCATTGCTTTAACATACCCCTAAGTTCAAACAAAGGTGAAGATCATTGAAAATTACAAGTTTTGAAAGCAAAATTCCACACATCATCTACAATCCCGCCCAACATGAGCGGCCTTCACCTCTGCACATGGAGAAGTTGTTAAAAGCTATGCAAGTCACTCCAGGACATTACTCAAATGAAGGTGATCAACAAAACTTTGAAGAGAAAGGTCTAAGGCATGCTAACGAGGGTCAAGTGATTATGAAATGAAGTTCACATCATACATTCCATACACACCCTTTAGGACCGCCTTGCCAAAGTGCCTTCCACCATCATGCATGTTCTTCACATTACACACTCCATAGCTTGTCTTCAAATCTGCCCATCCTTCTAAGGTTTTCCATCTCATTCAAGGAGGTCAAGTCATCATTGAAATAAGTGAAGAGGGTTTAGATTATCAAAGTAAAGCCCAAAAAATGCAAAAAATGCTTAAGTAATGAAAATCCACATGCAACCTCCAATCCCGCCCATGCTAGGCGGTATTGAGCACTTTGCCTGGACAATGTCATGTCATTCACAAGACACTCTCTGGATGACACCCCTAAACCCGCCCACCCTGGGCGGCTTTCACACCTTGACATGGAATTCATATCAAATAATCCATACTGCCCCTCTAAACCCGCCTAGGCACTTAGGCATGGATTTCATGCAAAGGGATATGTTTTGAAATGTCATTTTTTTAATCCCACATGCATAAGATGAATGTAATTTGTTATTGAAAATCCTTCATATCAAGTCTTAATTTGTTGTGTTTCTTTTTGTAGGTGGAGGATCCAAGGAGGTGAATGGCAAGAGCTCATACATGAGAAGTTTAGAAGGCGGAGGAAAGTCGCTCAAGTTTGTCATCATCACCACATGGAGAAGAGCTCCTGCATCAAGTTCATCTTACTTTGAAGACTTCGTAGACATCAACGCCACGCATGAGGAGTCATCATTCAGAGTTGTCTACTTCATGTACATCCATCATATGCAAGTCTACTACAAGAAGTCACGCACAAGACATCTTCCACCTCAACACTCCATGAGTCAATGCAACTGTCCAGAGGCATGATCCTGCAAGAACATCACAAGATGAGAGATGAGCATGATCATCAAAGCGATCCATGAGTTACATCAAAGACAACAAGAATAAAATATTCTAAGTAAAGTGAACATGAGGTGAACCAGACTAGTTCGTGTGAAGATGCTGAGGTGGCACATACACATCATCAAGCCAATCGTATTCTGCCGTGTCATTCATTCAAGAGGGCCCACCATAAAGATGCTCCAAAGATGCTTATCACATTGGGAAATGTGCCTTCATTGCTTCTTTTATGTTCTAAAAATAGCAAATTTTGTAACAAACTGCCTTGTTGTCTCAATCTCGGCCGTTGATTGCTAAATCAATCTGAGCCATTCATTGTAATTCTTGAGCTCTATAAAAGGCTCACTACTCTCATTTGTAATGGGGGACATTATTAGAATTAGAAGAAGATCATTAGAGGGACGTTAGAGGAGATTAGAGATTAGAAGTAGAGATCAAGTAGGAGTAGAGTAAAGAGGGAGCTCTTCGAAGTCATGAAGAGAGACATGAGATTGTTGTAATCACACATTTCAAAAGTAATACAAGCTCATTGTTGTTTTGCATGGTGATCTTGTGGCTTTGAAATGTTAGCATGGTTTCAAGTTCTTGAATATGATGGAGATGTGTTTCCAAGAAGCTTAGATAGTAGGGTAGATAAAGTTCATTGATGTGATGTATATGCTAAAGATATTTGATGAATTCCTCCTTGGTTCATACTTTTGATGGTTTGTCGCTGGCAAGTCATCATGCAAAGTTAGCCTGAACTACATTTGCTTAAGTTCGATTGTGAATGCTCGTTCAAACTGCGCCAGTTGTGGGTGTTTGGATGGAGGTTTATGGTATGAAAATCATTGAGTTACGTTTGGAGATTGCACTTGCTTCGTGTAATTGTTGGTTCTCATGGTGAAGCGGAGTAAGGTTACACGAGGAATTTGTCTATCGTAGCATGTGCATTATACTATTGTTCTTAGATTAGAATCCTCTCAACCCTTTCTCTTTTTCCATTTTCTTATAATCAATTTAAGAAGTTCCATTTCATAAAGAGGAAGTAACTTGTTTGAATGGAGTGAGGTGACAATTCTACGTAAGTCCCTTTGTGACACAGCAAATCACATCACACCACCGAGGCTATCCGTTGCAAATCACGTACAAGGAACCTTGGAGCGTTCTTGTTTGATCACGTAGTTTAGCATTTGAGACGCTTTGTTCAAGAGAGGATAGAGCACTTGGTGTTTTATTCTAATGTTGTTGTTGTCAAGAAAACATCATCAACAGTTGGGATGTTGATCCCAAAGATACTACATAGGTTGATGACGAGGAGGCACGGGATGTATTGCTTGGGGGTTTCCATTGGATGAGGCATCCTCTCATAGTGACAGTCATTCAGACTCCGATTTTGATGCAGTGTTACGAGATGCTGATTAAGGACAACTGCATATTTATATTTTCTATGTTTTTGTCATTTTGTAGTTGAAACTTGTAGCCTTTGGGCATTTTGATGTATTTTTTATATAATATAAATGCACATTGTCAATTAATGCAATTAAATTTTGTTAATTAGTTTGTCGCTCTCATATGAAATCTCAATTGAACTCAACATTATGTGTTAAGGTTCTATGATGTATATGATGATTGTCTTATCAATGCTATCATATGAATATTTGAAATTTTCTATATTTTTTAAATTTTCCCTATTTTTTAATAGCCATCCCCCGACGTCCCCTAAAAAATGGCCCCCTACCGTCCCCGTCCCCGAAACGCGTCCGCTACTGTCCCCTGCCACCCCTGTCTCGGAAACTTGGGGTAGCATAGTTTAAAAGTCAAGGCCATAAATGAATATAAGAATAAAAAGAGATAAATATTCAGCTTTGCAGAATTAGAAAATTATAACTTACTGCAAGAAATCTTGTCAAAATACTTACTCTAGAAGGCTTCAAAGCAGGTAGTGGATAGACTGTAGAAATTCCTCGTTGACCAGTCACTTGAGCTTGCATCTCTTTTTCCAATAAGGGAAACAGGGATTCCAGGCAGTGTGAGAAGCCAGTGAAAAAGTATTTTAGAAAGTTTAAAGAAAATACTATTATAAAAGTGCATAAATGCACACTATAATTAAGCCATACTTCCGAGCAGGCAAAAGCAAATTGAAGATATAGAATACGATAAAAAAAAATTTACATTCTTTCTAACAGAAGAGCATGATATGTCAAACTATGTATTTGTAAAACAGAAAACAAAACAAGAAACAGTTTCAAACTGAGAAAGGGGGTTCCAAGTTCCAAATTGCACAGAGAAAAAAATTGATGCAGGCTTTACTACATATGCAAGAATCGTTAAGTTCTAACTATTATCATACAAAAACATTTGAAAATCACGTCAACTTCCTGCAAGTACAAAGATATATCATCTTCAGATTCATTAGTGAAAGTAAACAAACAACAAAAGGGTCCATAGAGGCCAACAAATTTATCATTTATTTGGCACAAACATTCGGTTTTAGTAGATATCATCAATCAGTGCAAATATTAAATGAAAAATATACATCAGAAAGTTTGTGATTGGTGAAATCGGCAAGAGAATGATTGAACAAAAGTCCATCCAAATGTAGAGCCCAGGTTGACAGATCCTTAGTGAATAATGATGGACAATCGCTGAAACAGTTACTGGACGATGGACAGAATTAACTTTTGAGCTTTTTCATTTTTTCTTTCGTTTAGCTGATCCGAAATTGGAACTTGAAAGTTCATAAGATGAACTCACCAAGCCATTAACCTCATTAATCAAATTGACTAAGTATGTGACCTGAAAACAATCCCATTACAATGAATTTCAATCAAGGACAAAATATAAAGGTTGTGCAGGGGTATACAGAGTTGCAGATGGTTCTGAGGTGATCCAGACACCCTGAGGTCAAACACAACTGAAGCTGGTTCCTAAAAAAACAGAGAAACGTAGGGTTCAGTTCCATGACAAAACACATAAGAAGAATAATGGTAGAAAATAGTCTCTTCAATTCCTTGTCAATAGGAATCTCCTGTTCAACAACTTTACTCCTCATTCCTTGGCATAAAATTAAAAAATACTCTGTAAGATGCAAGGGAAAGCAATGAATGAAATCCAGGTTTGCCAAGAGCAATCAAACAAAATTTTAAATATGGAAAGGACTGCACAGCTGGTTGGCTGAGGACAGCAGCCAAGATTTTCAAATAAGCAACCCATCCACAGTGTGTTGCAGATCATTTGCAAGTGTTAGGATGCTGTTGATAATAGTATCATGTAGTTGTGTCCTGGAAGGCCTCAAGGAAGCAGCAGTAAGCTAGTAAATTTGCAATGAAGATGGTGGAGATGAAGAAGCATGGCTTCACTCTTTTGGAGTTATCCCACATAATGTTTCTCTCATTTCTATGTGTGTTTCATCCTCCTATTTGCTTGCTTCTGTTCCCTTCAATTACTCTACTTTCTCAAGCACACAACATGCAGTGAATGGAGCGATGAATGTGAGCATGTTAGATAGCATAATGAATGTATAATATAGATGGCAGTTATAAATCTCTAAAAAGCATCAATTTGCAGCCTTAGACTGCTTTTTCAATAGCATAGGACTTGGGGACATCACATGGGAAAAAGAAAAATCTGTGTTGGCAAATCATGCATTGGAAACATTAGGTCAATTGTATATCACTAGCCCACTGTTTGTTGTAGACCATAAGGTGCCTAAGAAATGCCAGTTTCTTGAGAAACTGATGTTGGAACACGACCAGCCATGGCCAATCTTTTGCCAGGAAGATTGTTGATGGCCAGTTAGTATGAGTTATGAACAAAAGTACAATTTATCAGTCACTGTGCATGGAATACTAATTAACAGTCTTCATTTTTGTTTTAAGACATGTATCAGCCAGGATTCTAACCTGAAACCTCCCATGATCATGCTGAGTGCTCTCCCACCGAGCTACTGACCCTTCACATGTTTTAGCCCTATAGGACAATGTGTTTATAGGACAATGTGTTGAACTTTCAACAATTTCAGCTATATGTAATGAGTGGGGCCAATTTGTCAAATGGGATGAGCTCAAGTGGTAAGATTATGGTGACAAATGATATTGTGTTAAATCGGATAATATACTGCATTCAATTCATTTGGGGTGGCATATCCCAACCAACAATGCAGAATGCAACTCCCATGTGAAGTTGATTGAAGAGATGGCAATTGGGTAAAATCAAAATGCTACATCCAACTCACTGGGTGGGCTCTAGTGCAATGGACGAAGCCAGGTGATAGTCCTAGTCTCCTAGATGAACCTTATAGAAGAGACATCCCTCCATTGTGGAAACTAAGCTGAAGGTTGCCACAGTTGGGAAATTTAATAGATCAAGAAAAAAAGGGTGGGGACGACATTATAATCAGAGACAAGTCTGAACGAAAAAGTGGGCAGGAAACCACTACCCTCCAGCACGAATTTCATTGTGATCTGGAAAAAGCCAGACCAGCAAAGCCTAAGCATCAGCAACTAACTAGATTCATCTTAAAATGGGCGAGCAAAACAGTGTCCGCTACTTACCAATCAGTGTCATTTTTTCCTCCATCTGCATTTAGCAAGTCATTTGATGCAAGAGCATCCAGGTTCACAGGAAATCCTGCATCACCAAAAAATATTTTGCTTTTCATGTTCAGTTTTCTGCATTTTTGTTGTAGGTTTGGGCTTCAAGAGCATCTTGTGAAGTGCTGTAAGGATAAAAATCTTCATTTGATGATTTGGTTTGTATATTTCATACATCAAGGACAACCAAGGTGTTTAATGTGATTTTTAAAATTATTACATTGCACAATTTCAAGGTTCTAGGGGTTCAAGGGGACCATTTACCATGGTAGAAGGGGATTGTGAAAGAAAATTAATTAAAATTGATTAATTTATTTAACTTGGATGCCTTGGGAAGTGTGTAAAGGATAGATGATTTTTGGCATTCCATCCGTTATCCTATTCTTTCAAACTTGGTGCGTAGAAAGGAGGAAAAATCTATTGATTTTTAGCAATCAACCATGTGACTTTTCAACTTCCAAGTTGGGCACTTGCAAAAGGGTGAATGAGAATGCCTTGGGTATGAGCATAGTTGGAAAACTCAGACTCGGCAAAAACTCGCCAGGCCCAAAAAACTCAACTCGGCAAAAACTCAACAACTTAAAAAATTGCTTAAATTTCATTAGAAACACATGTTATTTGCAAAATGCAATGACAAGATGTATCCAATGAGTCCATAAATGAGTACAAAAGTGTTTTCTATTAAATTTGATTGATTTGAATGCAAATTGAGTACAAAATCACATCCTCATGCAGAATCCTAATGGTTGATAGCCTGATACAATAGCTAGCTGACAAAATGAAAATAGTAAAACTAAAAGTAACTACAACATTTTACATCTTCCTCTTCCCTAATCTATTGAAAAGTAGGGGAGAGGTAGAGGTTCCAGTCCTTGGAGTCTACTATGGCTCCTCGCTTGGCATGGAAGGCAATGGCTCGACCTTCATCCTGGTAGAAGATGGCAATAACTACTCCTCAGCCTCATCAATGTCATCCAATCTTAGATCTCCTCCTGCACCCACCTCCTCCAATGTCTGCCTCTCAAAATGAAGCAATAGTATTTTTAGAATATCATGACTCCCCCTACATTGTTAGGTTATAGAAAGGAGTTAGAAATTTTGCATGTTTTGTCGGCTTTGCTCCAGTTTTTTGAGATTGATGAAGGATTGTTGACTGAGGAAGAGAATATTTAAAACTAGATACAAGTGCAATAACACCAATATTTCATATATTGTTTGAAGAAGATGAGGGTATGCAAGTATCCAAAGACCAAATAGGTCTTCTAGTTCCTATTGGTGTGCAAGAAGACCATGACTGCATAAGGGATGATGATGAGTCAAATTATTTTTTCTATTCATTTGAGGGGCTATTTGGAGAACCTTCTCACGACAAGGCTAAAGAATTTCAGTGCACTCAAGAATCTTAGTCAATATCTTCTATGGAGATGGAATGTCTAATGCAAGAGGATTAAGTTTTTCTTCAAAACCTAGCAACACAAGGGGAGTCCGCGCCAAAAACTAGGCGAGTTTTCTGGAAAGTAAACACCAGGAAAACTCGCCGGCTCGAAAAAACTCGCGAGTTTTTCAAGACTTGCCGAGTACTCAGAGAGTCTTCCATCCGGGTATGAGTTTTACTTGATTTCTTAGAGGTATCTACAGCAGCAGTTCATTGGATATGGTGCAACAAGCTTGGGCACCACATTTGGGAGCATTTGATGATGAATTTTCAACCTATATAGAGGAATTTCAAAAGACAATTTGATAGAAATGAAAGAGCAGATTTGGGCGCCACATTTTGATGCCTCATATGGTTGAAAGTTTGAAACCCTCTATAAAATGAATCCTTGGATGATGAGAAAGATCAGCAATCAACAAGAAGGAATTTGCAGGTTGCTCAAGAGGATGGAATGAAGAGATGCAGAAAATTAGCTTGCCGAAGAGAGGAAGAAAATAAGTAGAGAAGAAGAGAGAGTTGCAGGTATTCAAGACAGCCAAAAGAGCTGTAATAGAAGAGAAAAATCAGATTGCAAAAGAGGAGAAAAATATGAATAAGGGTTTGAAGACATGAAGTTGCCTGAAGACCCTTGTAGGAAAGGAAAAAAATTTAACTTTGTTTTCTACTGAATCATGAATGTATGTAATTGATTCTTAAAGGATTTGCTGAATGTAAATACATATGAGGGTTTGAATAAAGTTGTGTTTTCAGATTTTCCTACAATCTATTTTCATTTGATATGTGTGTAAAGAGAGTGGGTGATATGTTAAAGCTGCAAGATTGGGTAGTCTGATAAGACCCCCTAATCTTGTTCTGCATCATCATCAGACCCTGTTTTCCTCACTTGATGATTCAGGCATTTTATAGAGCGGCGAGCTGCCAGACTTGGCTGCAGCTATAAACATGACAAAAACAACTTTATTCAATACACTGAAACAGAAAAACCCATACTTAGATTTCAAATACAATACAGTTACGCAAACATTTCTGGACACCCAATCAAACATGGTGAAGTCTAGATTGAATGTGAGTTTATAGTTGTTCCCACAAGCTGCAGTATTCAGTTTATGCAGAAAGAAAAAGATGGGTTGTTGTAATGATAAGCATCTAAAATTGGGTGTGACACAAAAACACACAAATGCCTTTGATCTGCAAAAGTAATGTGAGCAGGTGGGTATGTAAATACATACCAACAGGGGATGATTCCAAGTCATCAAGTTGAGCAGTGAGGAGAGTGTATTTTTGCGCTCATGCTTGTGCATCTCATCAAACAATGCCAGATAATCATCCCTCTCCTTCTATCTGTCCCTCACCAAACTGCTCAGACTACGTCACCTCCTGTGCAGCAGCAAGTTATTCTGCTGCATAAGGAAAGCAGAGTCTCTGAAAGTCCTTTGATTATTATTCATTGCTCCCCCATTCATGCTTGAGCACTTGGCTTCTATTAGCTCCCCATGATTCTCTTGGAAATGTACAAGCTTAGTACAAACACCCAGTACAAATGAATTGGGAGTTTCCAAGATTGAGGATGAAAAAAACTCTTTGTTCATACCATTTCTAGTGCTTCTGCAGTTGAGTGAGTCCCACAGAGACCCACAACAAGACACAAAACATGTATTATCTATAACTCGGTTTTGCAAACTACAAGCAGTATTATATTGCTGTTAAAAGCATAAACTCCATGCCCATAAATTCTTGTCACAAGTACATAACAACGAGTATGACATATTTTGCTTTTCGTAATTTTAAACAAACATTTCATTCACACGAAAAAGTTCTCACAATAATAGTCTATTGATCAAATTATAAGTTAAAACACGAGAACCATTGTGTATAGAATAGTTCGATTGCATAAATTGCATACAAGGATATAGTGAGTGTGAATTGTTTTTGCAGAGTAACAGTAACCTTAATAGGTGTAATGTTCCTTTGTAATAATTTCTATCTATTTAGTACTAGTGTTTGAAAACCACTATTAAACATGAATTTAACAATAACAATGTAATGAAACAGAGGCTAAAGAGATATGTAGGCAACTGTGACATACTTATTCCACTGCTCTGAGTTTTTGGATAGAATCGTGACTATGATCATGACCTCTGATCACAATCCTGTCTTTTTTCCATGATTGCATCCATGGCATCTTAAAACCTATAAATTCTTGATTTGAAACAAGTGACCTAGGCCCTGTCCTTAAATATGGCAACTTAGACCAATTCATACAATTTGGCATTCAATTGGACAAACAACAATTATTCTTTTGAATAAGACCAGCTCAGAATAAGCACAAAATAAATTTGAATTTTGTGAGATGAGATAAATGATCCTATCCAAGGGACAAGAATGACTAGCAAGTGTGGGTTGATAAACTTGCAATAAATATTAAAAAATAAATGAAAGGATAGAGGGGCTTAGCTCTAAAACCAATGATAGGGAACGACTGCTAATGATACTATGAATTGATTCGCTGCCTCCAAATAAATTAATAGCTTCAGTATGCTAACTGTCTCAAAATAAAAAACAAAGGTATGGATAACCCTGCAGTTCAATCCTGACTGCCACAAATTCGATCCCAACTCCTGCAGATTTGAACTTTGAGGTGCGGATATGAACTAGCAAAATGCAGGTTGTTGGAGCCTGTTCGACCTGATCTTTGATATTTGAAGTGCTTGTAAGGATGGTTATGTCTATAAACATCTTTGCGGAATCTATCAACTTGTTATGGTTAAGTTATCCTTGGTAAAACCCATTGTTGGATCAGCTTTATAACTTGGAGCTAAGATTTGAAGACAACATTCACCAACATGCAAGTGACCTATATGCAAATGAAGTTCTTTTGTCCTTCAAAAAATCAAAGTGTGCTCTAATGATTTCTCTTTGATCAAAGATGTGAATTAATTAAACAAATGAATGTCTTTAAATAACAAAACACAGAAATCCGTCACACAAACATATACCAAGTCAGCTCATAACAGTTAGTTGGAAAGGGTGGCATCTTGGAATTTAAATTTGAAGATTTGAAATCTTGGTCTGAGCACATCGGGATCAATCTTGAGTGGCACATAATTGAACCTAGGTAGAGAAATTGATAATCTCAAGGCAAGGAACAATTGTATAAAGTATATACAAATGGGGTGCAGAAAATGAAAGATAACTAGTGAATAAATTAATGGAAATGAATGTAAATAGTAATAAATAAAAATTGGGGACTGAGCCAAAACTTAGCACAAGAATATATCATTTGTCAATATATGATTAGATTAAGACATTCCATAAAAATGGCCCAAACTAAATGGGAATTGGGAATTGGGGATGGACATGCTAATTTCACCATTACAAATATAATGCCACTTGGAGAGTGAAAAGCTTGAGAAAATAAATATTGTATATGGTATTCAGAATTATGAACTTTTCTAATGAATAATCAATAGACTTACATAGTTGCTACTATTTCATGAATGTTTTTATAAACAAAAATGGGCATTATAAGAAAAGCATCCATGTAGGGACGAGAACAAACTTACATAGTTGCTACTATTTCATGAATGTTTTCATAAACAAAAATGGGCATTATATGAAAAGCATCCATGTAGGAAGGAGAACATGTAACTGATGCCAGAGAACCTTAAGGTCCAAGGGCAATCCGCATCAATCAAAAAAAAATCTGTTTTTTTTGGTCTTCTTTGTTTTGTTTGTAGGCCTCTAGTGAAGTTCAGTAAATTCCATGTTGGGATTTTCTAATTGGAGGGCTGATGCAATTGACTTTCTCATTGGATGTCTGATGTCATGAACTTTCTCACTGGATGACTGTTGTGTTTCTTTAACCGCAGTGTCTAAAATGCAAATGAGATTTAATTTTATCCTCACAAATTCATTAAGTATCCAAGTACTGGAGAATGGTAAAAATAAGGCCTATAAAAAGGTAACAGTGTAACATTTGATGGCAGCTTCTTCTGCCCACAATTGAAGAGTTGCCTTCTTGTGTCTGCAACAGGGATCTTTTGGCTGGCTGCATATTGATCTGCAGAAGTGTAGGTCTGAGTTACCGAGTTCTAAGGTAGAGTATTTGTAATATCAACAAAAGTGTAGGTCTGAGTGACCAAGTTCTAAGTAAGAGTATTTGTGATATCAACAAAAGTGTAAGTCTGAGTGACCAAGTTTGAGGCAGAATATTTGTGATATCAACAGAGGTGAGAAGTGTGTATTGTTGTGAGCCTAAGTTGCTGGGACTTGTTTTCCCAGATTTGTCTTTAGAGTTCATTGTGACTGACTGTCACTACCTGTGTGGTTGTATTAAGTATGTGACTGCCTTTTGTGGATGCTGAATCGCATTGGCATTTGTATTTGAAATCTAAATGTTTAAAAAACTCTGTGTTCACTTCTCATTGAATTGTTTTTCTTTTCCAAAGCTTTTGTTGCATAACTGTGGTCTGTGCTGCTTGGAGTCTGTCAGTTTTATCTAACCCACTCCAGCTACTGCACCAGTAATGAGTAAAATTATGATGGTCCAGTTATTCCACCAACCTCTTCTAAATGATAAACTGAACAGTAGTCTTCCTTAAGTTTAAAGAAATGTGTCATGTTTTTGCAGCAGACGGTTGGAGTAGATTGATAAGACAAGCTCTCCTTCGCCTTCCACATGCCATGTTTTTCACATAGGTAGGATGCTATATACACAAACCTGATAATGTTTTTGATTATTAAAGATAAGCGCTTTTAACCGGAGCTATGAACTGGAAAGGGTTTTGAAAGGGCCACGAAACCTTGTACAACAAGAACAAGCAACAACCTCAAGAACCACACCAACAGCAGCAAGCAAGAGCCAAACAATAAAGCAGGCCTAAAAACAGCAAGGCCACAGCGAAAGAACAGCAAAAACCATGATCGAGGAGGTTTAAAACCAAACCTCACCAAATAACTCTAAGGTGGAGTTACAGCTTGACTCAAATGGATTGTCTTACCCTTCTTTGAAGATCCAAACTCATTCAAAGGACACCTATTCTTATCCTTCAATAAAGCCCTTGGGTCATCCCCAATACACCTATTCTTATCTTTCAAAGGAAACCCCTGCTCGTCCCCATCAAGATCAACAACAATGCCTTTTTCTTTACCTTCATTTCTTGTAGCATCAACAATCTGACACTCTTTTCCATGCTCAGGACAAGAATGGGAGAAGTGTCCAGCTTTATGACAAAGCATACAAACTTGCGAAGAAGTCTCGTAATAAATTCTTTGCTCTCAAATGCCAAATTTGGAGCAAAGTTTAATGACTTTTGGCAGCACCTTATCAAAATCTACACTCACACAAAATCTAGCAAAAATCAAACACTTCATAGACTTGGTAACATTATCTATGGATAAAAGCTGACCAATAGCATTGGCTATACATGTAATTATCTTTTCATTCCAGAACTCTAAAGGAAGCCCTGGAAGCTGAACCCAAATAGAAACCCTATTGAAATTTTCCTTCGCAGCGTCAAAACCAGGACACCATCTTTTCAACAAAAGATTAAAGTTACCAAGGAACCAAGGACCTCCTTGCAAAATCATCTTGCTTTCCTCAAGAGAATGGCAGGAAAAGAGAAAAAATCTATTAATCATGTCAGCCACATGGATCTGCTCAAACCTGCACCATCTTTTTTTAACCCAATTTCGAACAACATCAATTTTCGGACTAAAGCCGGAGAATCTCCCAATAAGGGCATTCTCCATGCTTGCAGTAGCACTGTCAACATCAACATCAGGGATCTCTAGCCGCAAGGGAGCCCCAATCTGATCCTGAAAAGAACTGGTTTGCATGTCCGGATCCCACAAACCCTGGGTTGAAGGGGCACCCACCTCTCCAAGACAACCCACATCCAACTTCAAAGCACATCCATTCTCATTTTTCTGACTGATCATCGACACAATAAGTGGAACTACATCCAAATCAAGACAAGGGGCCACCATAGAGGGACCAGAAGTATTGGCCATAGCAAAGGTTGAAGTTGCATGGGCTGTAAGAAGCACAGGCGAAACCCTAGCAGGGCTTTTTTCAGCCAACGGCACAACATCCACTTGCAGAGCACCATCCAAATTGGTAGCCGAAAAAACAACATCCAAATCCAAACAAGAGGTTGTTGCCACAAGAGGAACAGGGGGCTCCAAGATTGCCTCACCAGAAGAATCGGCCTTAACAGAGGCCATAGAAATCTTTGCATGGGGAGAGAAAACCCTGCTTAAGAGCCCTACTAATCCCGGAGATATTAGAAGAAGCAACGACCATAGAAGACCCCTTCTGCATGAAAGATCTTTGCACCTCCAACCAAATGTCGAGGAGAGATTCATCCTCCTCTTCGTCTGCAGGGAAAAACCATTCCTCCCTATCACTATCACCATCGGCATCTCCATCTTCGACCTCTCCCTACAGAACTGAGCTACTTCCACCCTGCAAAACACCTCTCCCGGTCTCGCTCATTTCAAAATTATTTTATGGATTTTAAAATCACAAACCTGATAATGTTTGCACAATGGCATCTAAGTCATTTTTTGACTTATAGTTGTTGGTTTTATGCTTTACATCACTGCTTATACCTATTGCTAAATTGCTAATATATGTAGCTCTGAAAAATTCTTTTGCTTTGGAAAAATCCATGATGTATTTTTTAGGCACTTCTAACAATTGGCATCGAATAGTCATAATATACCAAGAAAAGTTAGCAGAAATCTAAGCTACACTTACATTGCAACATTACCATCTACATATGGGCTAACATGTGACTATCATTATGGTATGCATTGGCTGATGACACGGGGCTATAGTAGAGCAGTTACTAGATGCAGGTGTCCTCGAATATTGGCTCTAGAAATCACATTTACGATTTGTCTTTGGGTTTTTACTTTGTAAATGCCTGAACAATATAGATTCAGCGAATAAGTTTTACCACTCTCCATACGCAATTTAACTTATGGAAGCATTCTGGCTAGGCTTAAAGTAACTTTATTTTCCTTAATTTTATTTCAACTATAAATATATATAGCTTTAAAAAAATCTAAATAAATTTTACCACTCTCCATATGCAATTTAACTTATGGAAGCATTCTGGCTAGGCTTAAAGTAATTTTATTCTCCTTAATTTTATTTCAAATATAAATACATAGATAGATATATAGCTTAAAAAAATCTAAATGGATAGTGGCTTACTTCTGGAAATCTTTCTAATTTATATTTTAATATAGTGTAATTGTTACATCGATGGCGTCGCTACCGAAAACCAGGGCATCATTCGCAGGCATTAACGGGGCTTCTGGCAGCGCTGGGGTTTTGCGGGATGGTGAAGAAAACTCAGCTACGAGCTTTCCGGTCAATGGAAGGGATGGGTGCCTATCTATGTAGGCACATGCTCTGCCGTTTTCCTCCTCTGTGAAACTATCTGATGGTGATGCCACTCAGGCCATGCCTGGGGATGTATTTCGCAGGGCTGATGCCTTCCCTCGACCCTCCTTGACCTCCCATGTGAAGCCTGGTGGGGTCGGATCTACTACAGACTCCTTTGTGAATGCAGTTAAAAATGGACGGGGGATGGATGGGCGAACTGAGGGCGCCCCTCTGCCTGGCTTTTCATTGGATAACTCCAGATCTGGGTCTGCTACCACACTGAAACCCAAGCAATCAGGTATAGTCAATTGGGGGAGTGTTCTTTGCTCAGATAAACCCGTGAAATTAGAGTTTGATGCTATTTTAGTGAAGGAACTGCGTGAAAATGAAGAATTTTTCTCTTAGAATAGGTTAATTGGTAGGTTCAATCAATTTTGGCCTAGCCTTCTAGGACTGCATGAGTGGATTTCAAAATCTTGGCTCCCTCTAATGAAAAACAACTTGGAGATTTATCCTAGTGCAAAAGGTTTTTTCACAGTGGTTTTTGACAGCAAGCATGACAAAAATGCCATCCCCAGCTACACATGGCATTGGGGAGAGAGCACACTGCTTTTAAAACCATGGCATCCCAACTTTGATCCGACCACTGAATCATTTTCTATTATGTCGATCTGGGTTCGCCTCCCAAATCTTCCTCTCCACTATTGGTTTGAATCTTGTTTTGTAGCTATTGGCAATACTCTCGGGAAATTTTTACGCACAGATGCAAACTCAAGAGACTTCATGCACACAACCTTTGTGAGGATTCTGGTTGAGGTGGACACTTCCAAAGCCCTTCCGGCAGAAATCATTTTGAATGCGAATGGGAACAGCTGGTCGCAACCCTTGGGCTACGACGGCTTAATCTTCAGGTGCAGAAGATGCTACAAAACTGGACATATTGCAGCAGAATGTCCAAATGTGAAAACCCAAGCAAAATGGGCAGCTTCTTGGTGGAAGGATGCTTCCCCTAAACATTATTCAGTTTCTATTTCCCACAAGAGTTGTGATTCCCCAAAGAATGCACCCAGCAGTAAGAATGTGGGGAAGATTGTGGAATTGAATGCAGATTTAAAGTTTGACCAGAAATTGCCTACTCAGAATGACTCTTTCTGTCTTAATGGTGTTGGTGGCACAGCTGCCACCTCTCAAAATCCCTCTCCCATGATTGCTACTGTGCAAACCCTTCAACAGTCATCAGGTGCCGCTTCATCTAGCATGGGACCTCATACAATTGAAGCTGAGCGCTCTCTCTCTCTGGCCCCTTCTCAAATTCCAACTGATCTTACTGTTGGGGATGGGGGTAACGAATGGCAAACAATAATGAGAAAAAAAAGGAATACCAGTCAAAACAGGGAAGTCCACAATAGTATGCAGATTCGGTCTCATTCAAATTTGAGCTCTTTGGAACAATTGTCTTCAGGGGGCACGAAAGGGCTCATTGAACAGAAAAAGAAAATAGCTCTCCTCAAAATTGAGGAACTCGGCAATAAACTAAAATCAGGTGTTAATTCTATTGCTGGTTCCCGTTAGGCAGTTGGGATGGTGCAGTAATGTAAAGTTGGCATTTGCGGGTGTGTAACTTCTTTGTAAACTCTGGTAGTAGTTATGGTTGGGTGTTGTTTTTGGGTTCTTGCAGAGAGACTCTGCAATCTTGATAATCTGCATAGCAGAGCTATTGTAACTTTTTTGAAAATTAATATAATCTTATCCTTACGTATCAAAAAAAAAAAATAATCTAAATGGATTCTAAAAGAATTGATTAGTAAGAAAAATTCTATAGAGTTAATGTTTTTACTAATATAACATTGTTTAGAAAATAGTGTTTTGTTTGTTGGACTGTCAAATTGTGTAAGAGATTTAGGACATTCAAAGTTTCTGGTCACACTTTGAGGCTTATAAGGAAGAACCAGGAATAATGATTGCAAAGATGTAGTCTTAGCTCAGGTTTATAGCATTGACTACTTAATTTCTTTATCATTTTTGTTATGTGAAAAGACTCTAGGTTTGAAATCCTTTGGCCTTTTTAAGAAACCAAATTTTCACACCATGATTATTTGTCTATTCAGTGTCTACAAGGTCCCAATACAAGGTCCCAATACAAGTCTTAAGAGCACATAAAAGATCAACTTCACTCAAATAATTTACGAGTAAAAGCACCTAAAGGTGCTATTGGATAACCAGTAAGCACTTATATAAATAATTATGTCAGCCAAGCACTGTACAAAATGTATATCCATACTTTGCTGTAAACTTATATAAATAATTATGTCAGCCAAGCACTGTACAAAATGTATATCCATACTTTGCCCTAAACTTATATAAATGATTGTGTCAGCCAAGCACTGTACAAAATATATATCAATACTTGGCCCTGAACAAGAAGAAAATCTTGGGCATTCTCCTTCCTTCGTTCACCATTACTAATGGTTGTTGTTTTGTATATATTTGGTATGTCCTGCATTGAATGCAAGCTTTATTTTCCCCTGCAGGAGCTGCTACCAAAATGCTTTCCTTTAACAGCAATTAGAGGAACAACCATGGTATTATGTACACCTTTATTAAATAATTTTCCTCTTTTTCTTCTAGTCATTTTTAAAAATAAGGTTGTGAAATACAGATTCCAGAGTTTATCTTATAGATTGTCTATTAACTAACATAAACATCCTAGCAGGACAATCACTTAGCAAAATCAGTGGCAAAAAGCAACCAATTATTAGGAAAGAAGACTCTTATTTTGGGGTTTAAGAAAATATACTTGTCCAGGAAACCTGATTGAATCATCAGCAAACCTAACTTCAGACAATTCCATAACCGCTATCTACCAATGAGAAATGAATTTCTGTGATTTTGATCAGAGTGAGTTACAAATCTGCCACCATCTGTATGGTTAATTAACATTCTAATCTCACAATATATACATTGCCAATGTACTTCCTATAGTCTCATCAGTTTCTGCTGTCTCCTTTTACGTGGAAAATTCATAGTTACCAATCTCTGCGAGATCTGGCCCAGATTCTTTCAAGCCCAGATTTTTCATACGCATTGAATTCATCCACTCCAAATCAAACAAATTTAATTTTCTTTTCTAAATTAAAATTTGATTCTCAGAAAAAACAATTCTCGGCAGAATGGCAACCTAGGGTTTGACGAAAATAATTGGGATTGCGCCAAAATAGCAGAGATTTTTGCTGTAATACTCTGCCGTAAATCGAACATGGCAATTCAACCTCCAAAGGAAGTGGTTGGGAGTGTCCAGAATATTGAATTTTCGAATTATCAGAATTATTTGTTTCTAATGTTTAACAGTTTGAAAATTTTTAATGGTAATCTGTGGAAAGGAATTTTTTATTATTATTTATAAATTTTAATTATAATAATAAGATTTAAAATTATTAACAAGAAACTTATTTTTATTGACTGTGGAAAACTCATGTCTGTTAAGATTTAGGTCAGTAAAGAGTTAGAACAGTAAATTGTATGGCGTTTTAATGTTAAAATTATAAAAAAAATTATTTATATAATCTAAACATTTAAAAAAAAAAAAGAGGGGTAAAAATTTATTAATAAAATAAATCAAGGAGGACAACCGCCTCCAAGCACCATCATAACAACCAGCGAAACCAGATTTAGAATTACAAATTAGTGAACATTGAAATTTTTAATTTTTAGTGACCTAAACCAAATCTTTCTAACACAATTTGTTTGGAAGTAAAATCTTGAGAATCAAATAATTAAAAACAACATTTTAATAACTATTCATTTCTTCACAATATTCTATCATAATATCCACCATCTAACAACTTTGAAAGTTTTGTGATGGAGGAGAGTCCCCACTTCTTAGTGGAACTCTTGAATCATCTTCAGCATCTCATCTAGAGTATCTTTGTCCATTAGATCCAAATCTTCTATTTTTTCTTCACATGCTTGATCTGTTTCCATAAACATTTCCATGGTCTTGACTTTTGGTGTTAGATTAGTAGTTTTGCCCTTCATCTTTATTAACTTTTCCTCAACAGATTTATGTTGCATCATAAGATTTTGCCTAAGATCTTTCAATTCTTTCTTAGACATTGATGACAGAGATTTTTTGAGGCTTCAATCTAGAAAATACCTTTGAGGTTTCTCCATGGTTGAGCTCAATCTTAGACATCTTTTTAAGCTTTTTTGCACCTTCCCTTTTATCCATCTGAACAATATAGTTAGAATTTGAGCCTCCTCTTAAGTGTGGTTATATTTTTGCTTGATACCTCACCAACTCACATAAGATTATAATAAGCTTTTTCTTAAATTAAGAAAGAGAAAAAGAAGAGAAAAATCACTCATACATAATACATTAATATTTATTTAGAGACAAAAGAAAAAGTATCTAAATATAAATTATTTAGAAAAACAATAGATATTTTAAAAAAACTATTTGTTATAATTTAAAAAAGTGTTGTTTCAAACTTATCTAGAGTAATTTTAATGAGTTGTCTGTTTACTATGATAATTTTAAAGTGTTTTTATTTCTTAAGAATCTTAAAATACTGATTTAATTACCCATGCATTTACATTAATTTCTTTGAAGAAATATAGAATGCATTACTATATTTACAATTAATCTTAAATTAATATTTTGATATAAATTATTTAGAAATAACAACAGCTTTTTTAAATGATGACTTTTTATAAACAAAAATTAAATTCTATTTTTTCAAACTTATCTCTAATAATTTTATTGAGGTGTTTTTTTACTATAATAGTTTTAATGTGTTTTTATTTCTAAAAAATCTTAAAACAAGAGTTTCACATTATGATTTACAATTATAATTAATATTTTGTGGAAAAAAATAGTATTATAATAATTAATGAAATTATTTTAAATATACATAATAGATTAAATCTTACAATATAAAAATTCTAATTGAAATTAATGCTTATAAAAATATTTTTAATTAATATCTTAAACATATTATTGAGTAATAACAATAAAAATGTTTAAAATAAAACTTGTCAATTAATAATTAATTGAATTCTTGAGTTATTTAAATTTATTGTTATTTTAATATTAATTTTTTTAATGGATAAAAGGTGGAGGTCCACCTATAGATTATATTATATTATATTAAAACTTTCACATCATTAGTCATACTCCACACTAGCATAAATTACAACTAAAAAGACCAAATAAGGGATTATATTTACTGGACTAGCATAGTATACTCAGTCTAATTACTTCCACTGGAGCTATAACCATCTTGAATAAGAATATGAGCAACAACTGGAACTAAAACCAAAATAGAAACTGAAACTTGAGTTGTTGCGTTGACAGTTGCAGGAGAGTGAACATTGTCATGGCACAACAATAGTCAAAGAACCTTAAACATCATTCTACCTTTAGAGATTATGGACTCACCCAGTGCTTCGTGGTGTGAAGCAACCGCTCTCATAAAAATTAATTGAAAAAAAGCTTTATTTTGAATTATATGAAGATAATATATTAATAAAAAATATTTTGAAGTCAAAAAAATTGTTTTTCCAAACCTATTTATTTTTTTATTGGTAATATATATAATTTCAAAATTGTACTATTATTTTAATATTTTTTAATATTATAATAAATAATAAATATTAAATTTAGACTATTTTTAATAATTATGGTAAACTTAAAAGTATTTAATTTCTTGCTAATATTAAACTATAGTGAATACTTATAAATTAATAGTGCATATATATAATTTAAAAATAAAATGATCTTTTAAAACTAACTTATTCTCTATTTAAAATTAATTAGATCCTGTATATATTTAATTTAAAAATAAATTCTCTTTTAAAACTCACTTTAATGTCACAATATGGTAATGTCATATTCCACACTAGCATAGATTACAACGAAAAAGACCAAAATAAGGGATTATATTTGTTGAACTAGCATAGTATACTCATTGGATGATAGACTAAGTACTTCCACTAAAGCAGTATCACTTTAATGTCAAATATATGTGTTATGTCGTAAAATGTCCCCCTAGTACTTTTACCTTCTAAGTTTAGCTCCCTGGTCCCTTAGCTTTATTCATGCATATTAGAAATAAATCATGAAGCAAAATCCCCCAAAACCCATGTCAAATGGGACCTAGAGGTGAACCTTGAGCTAAACCAAACCCAAAATAGACCTCTGGACAAGGGTGTTCGCGCCCTAGTCCAGCCCTATTTTGTCGGGGTCCCAAATTCATATGTTAGCTAATGACTGTTAAAAGTGTTAGACTTAGGGCACACAACTGAGAGAGGGGGTGAATCAGTTGTACAAAACTTTCTCCAATAAAACACTTAAATCTTCTTAGTGATTGGTAGTATATTAATAATGAACCATAATGCATTCAAATCAAGATCATAAACATATCAACACATAAGACACCAAGATTTTGACGTGGAAAACCCGGTTAAGGGAAAAACCACGGGGTGATTAACCCAAGATTGTATTCTCTGTTAGAAGAATAGAAAGAACAAATGGCACATGCCAATTAGGGCTCACTGCCCGAGCACACTGCTCACAAGAGGCTCACTATCTACAAGAGACACACTGTCTATAAAGAAATAAATATCACATACATGAACTGGAGAATAGCATCTTCACCATGCTTGAATCAGTTCCATTTAAGCCCAATACTTCTGCTCTGCCTTTCGCTTTCCTCCTCGCTACGACACTCTCATCACCACAAGACACACTTTGGAAATACTTCACAATCCCTTATTTATACAAGGCATCGACTTAGGAATAATCATCTAAGTCGGCAAACATCTACTAGAACATCCGCAAGACGTGTAATACATCCGGTCGGCCAGTCTCAGGAAGAACACCATCATCCAATGGTTATTCTTCAAATGCGCACTCTAACTTCAATGCGGACCACCAACATGAATTGGACACGATCCAAAGATCACCACAACCTTTCCAGAATCACCAAGAGCATCCATACTTAATTTGCTTGCTAGAATTCTTTTCTCCTTCATCAGGAGCTTTAAGAACACAGTTTGTCATTACTGTCACAAAGGAATAGGCGCTTCCAGACCTTCAACCCACGAAACAATAGAGTTGACACTTCATAAGAACGTCCTCAACACTCCCTCAAATCCGTAGAATGGGATAATGCATTCCGGGATCTCACCGGACCTATCTGTGTCACTTTGTCACCTCTGAACACCTGCCAGAGCCGGTTCTACTTGAGCGGCCATAACTTCTTCAGATCTTCATGCGGACCTCTGAAAACTTGACTGGATCATCTCAAGACTCATATCTACAAACCCTTTGAACCGCAACCTCTGATATGCCTCTTAGCTGGGATCTCCACTTCACTGTCTCCATTTCTCCTCTCTGCTCATCCAATCCTTCTCATCAATGCAACATGAGTATGTTGACATCAATGACAACACCGGTTAGACCCATACTTGCAACAAAAAGGTGTTCCTTGTCAGCATCTTAAGTTTGAATTATGAAATATTAGTGGTAATGCATATATATACATGTTTAGGACTTCATTTGTAAACTAGAAGATGATTTTGAGATTAAGGCAAACTTATGATCATCTAAAGCATTCAAAGCATTCATTGTGTTGCAGAGCATAATTGTGTTGTTGTTGTGTTTGTTATTGCAGATTTGGCTTCATCTTCTCATGGTGTAAAAGATCTTCATCTCCTTGAGAGCTACACCTCTGAGGTGATATCTATTTGTGATTCAATCTATCTACTTTATCATTATTTTTACCTATGTCCACCAAGGACAGGCACTCTCTATCTAACAACGGTGTTGGAAGGCTTAAATGCCATTCTGGGGCTTGACCAAGGCAAGCTCCTAAACATCACAACCCCAACCCCTCTCTTGTGATTGTAGGTGATAGGTGTCAGATCTTGCGAAGAGGAGTTGCAGAGGATCATTGCAGAACATAAGGATTCCATATCTGAAGAAAAAGGTAGAAAATATCTCTAAAAGGTCAAGGGTGCCCGCTCTTTTGACCCCCAGTTTTGTAGTGCCAGAAATCTCTGAAGTGGTTGCAGTCTGTAGCAGATTTCATCTCGAAGCCCTCAAAAAAAGCAGTACCTTGGGCTTGGGCGCCCGCTTTTTCGACCCCGAAGTTTTTGCATTTTAAAATCCAAAATCTAGTACATGTATCTAATTTGTATTTAGTATCTTTCTGTGCGAGCATTTGTCGTGTTTCATCTGTTTGCTTACGATTTTACATAATTAGGGTTTTAGGCTTAATTGGGCTAGGGCTTAACAAATTAATCGATTAATTCTAAATTTCTTTATCATTCCAAGTGATAGCAAACCTGATATTTGAGTCCTCTTGCAAAAGTTGTGATTCAACTCAGTTAAATGTCCTTGAATGTATGAAGTGAAAAGAGGATCTAATCAAACTACCAATCAAATCAACCTCAAACCCTCTTTTCCTTCATTACATTTTGGTGAACCTATGTTTTGCTGAACATTGTATCTTGCTGAGTGTTGTAAATCATATTTTCATTAATACATATCATTTTCATCATCATACATTTGAAAATCTTGCATAAAAAATTGAAAATTTTGAAAAAAAAGGCATTTTTGGCTTGCATTTAGACATAATTTGCACTGTTTTCCTTGCATATTATTGAAAACATTTAATTCTTTAATATTTACATTAGATCTGAGACAAATTGCAATATTTCATATTTTCATGATCATTTACCTTGCATTTCCATATCTCATTTGCTAGGGTTTTGCTTGAAATTTTAAATTTTTCATATAACCTAGTAATTTCAAAAGCTAGGGTTTGTAATTAAAATCTTGTTTTAAATTTTATTACTAATTTAAACACTCATTCAAATCTGATTTTAGACTGTAGTGTTTCATCGTTGTGTGTTTTTGCATATACATTTCAAATTTTGTATTTACACATTGTGTATTTCAACAAAAAGAGGCATTTTTGTTCATCTTTTCTTAAAATTTAACTTGCATTAAGCATCATAGGATTTTTGCATCATTTTCAAATCTGATCTGAGTTATTTTGCATATTAAACCTGATTAGATTCCATCCATTCATCATTTTGCATACTTTCATGCCATAATTTCACTATTAGGGTTTTGAAATCTTTGTATTTTAACTACATTTCAACTAAATCTTTCATCTAGCATTGCAAGATTGGTGTGTTGTGACAAATTTTGCTGCATTATTAGACTAATTAAAAGATTTTAATTTTCTTCCCCTCATCATTTTCCTAATTTCATCACATATTTTGTGCATTTGCATTGAAAAAAAGTGAAACAAATTGGGCATTTTTTTGTGTATAAACAAGCATAGATTGGTGTTGTTTCATTGCATTCATCTTAGATATCTTGAATTTCTGATCTTTCACTCATATCCAATCATATATTCATTTGTCATTTGAAAATTTTGCATCAATTCATAGCATTTTGTGAAAATTGGCATAGTTTTAAAATACACAGTGTGTATTTCAACACTAGTTGTTCACACACTTCATTCACATCTTTTGATCAAAATCTTTAAAATCATCAATTCGGCCTTGTTATGTTGTACTCTTTCCTCATATCCACTCTATTTTTTGTGGACTCTATGTGTCTTTTAGTACCCATTTCCCTCAAACAAGTGCTTGGGTGCAAAATAGTCTCACATCTAGTGTGTATTAAGTATCATAAAACTTTGCATGTCTTGTCTTACTGGATCTTATTCGACACTTATGTTTCAATACATTTCATTATAGCATCTTCATCTCATTGCTCTTTGGTATCTTTACATGCATATATCAAAAACTTTGAGAATTTTTACACATTCCTTAACATGAATCCTCATATTCTTACTCATACAATCTATGTATCACAAGGATATCTTTAAATGCTCTTCATTTGAAATCCTTGATTATGTATCTGATTTTGACAATTTCATAGCTCTCATGAATACATACCCTTTGACATTATAAGATCTAACCAAGTACATCTCTATGAATAATCATGAGAAAGATGACTGTGATGACTCTTCTTCTACTACAAGTTAGGATCATGCCTTAGATTTAACCTCTAATAAATGTGATTGTGACCTACATTCATCTATTTCACATAATGATTCCTCCCACTATGAGGACATCTTGGCAGAAGAAGATGAAATCATTAACACATTCCTTAACATCACTCTACCCTCTTTTCATTCCAATACCATCCCTTTGAAATAGAAAGCATTAGAAAATGAAGAACCTCCTCTAAAAATGGATCCTCCATGGGTAGTTAATTCATCTAATAATCACATGGATCTCTTGGAAGTCAAAACCCTTGATCTTCCTCATTTAATTGAATGTTCAACTACCTTGGATATCTCTAAGGATGTGAAGACCTTGGGTAGCTCTCCTTTGGTTACAAGATCTATTCCATGGGACATCACTAAAGATCAAACCATCAACAATCAAGATCAAAGCAATGTGAATTCCATTACCTTTAATAGGTTTCTTCCACCCACTAAGGGGTTATTAGAAACATGTAGTAATATTCCTAAGATGATTATGCAAGGAGCACCTAATGCACCTTCGTTTAAAACTGATGATTACGGTTCAAGGAGATCGAAAACCACCTCGACCCCCAGATTATATTCTAAACTATGCAAGACAAATCACTCAAAGAAGTCAAGGTGTTCAAAATGAGCCACAACATCCCATGATTGCTCACACATACAACACCCGTAATAACAAGCAAAGTAAGAAAGTACCACATGTGCATGTCCCTCTTCCATCTTCTCAACCTATGCTCCCTCTACCACCTCATCTTACCCATAAAAGTGGTTAGGAATATGATCTTGTCGAACAACTTCATGCTAGTCTGGCTAAGATTTATCTTTGGGATTTAATACAAACATTACTTACATACCATGGAATTCTCCAAGAAGCTTTACAAAAGGTGATTGTACCACTTGTTGTTAAGCCGAATGATGTAGCAGCCCTGTTAGATTGTACGCATGCGACAAAAATAGATATTTTGTTTCAACCACATGAAATACTGTCAATTAAAGATGAATATGATCCTCTTATAATCTTTGTCATGATAGATAAAAAGTTGATAAAGCGAGTTATGATTGACAATGGATCGACTCTTAATGTTTGTGGCATTGACTTACTACATAGAAGCAAGATTAACACTTCTTTAATCAAACCAAGTAAGATTAGCATTCATGGCTTTGATAATACCGGTAGCCAATCTATAGGTACTATAACATTACCCATAAAGGTTGGTCCTGTGACATTATCTAACATTTTTCATGTCATGCCTAGTTTTCTTTCATCTAATATGATTCTTGGTAGACCGTGGATCCATGCCATGGGAGCAATTCCGTCTACCCTTCATCGATCAATAAAGTTTATTTATCAAAACAAGCTCTACACTGTGGAAGCTAATCCTGACTCGAATAACTGTTTACATATCGAAACGCAAAAAAAAGTTAACAATCATAGGAGTCTAAACAACTTATAGGTTGATTCATCAATACCTCTTGCCACAAATAATGTTGTGTAAGACTCTAAGCCATCGAATGCACTTTTTGGTGACAATTGGGGTTCATTAGATTTTACTCCTTCTTGTATTGGGGAATATAAATTTAATAGCACTAACACATCAAAAGTTGCATCGATCTCATCTAAGCAATCTTTGGAAACACATGAGAAACCCAAAGTCTCCTTGATAGAAATCTAAAGGTTTAATAAACTCTGTGTTCACTTCTCATTGAATTGTATTTTTTTTCCAAAGCTTTTGTTGCGTAACTATGGTCTGTGTTTCTTGGAGTTTGTCAGTTTTATCTAACCCACTCCAACTACTGCACCAATAACAAGTAAAATTATGATGGTCGAGTTATTCCACCAACCTATTGATGTGTTTTTTATGACAGCTTCAACATTTAGAATAAAACACTAAGTATTGTTATTAGATTTGAATAATATGCAGATATATTGTATTGAATGAGTTAATTTACAATGAAGAGCAACACTCTATTTATAAAAGGGTTTACAAAAGTTTCTAAGCAAAGAACGGGAGTTTCACAAAGGAAACAACAGTTGGATAAAGCAGAAAAGATAAACTAAAAACAGAAATAGAAACTATACCTAATTGACCATTATAGAAATTGCTTAATTTATTTTAATACCCCCCCTTAATGGTCAATTTACTAACTACAGTAAGTTGCCCCCTAAATCTGATAACTGATCCATGAGCATCTAAAAATATTAGGTAGAAGAGTTGTCCTAAAAGGCGTAGAAAGCAAACTCCTTCTACTTAGAGTGCTCAGCGACATAGGCTGATGGTGGCGATTCTTTAGGCTTGGACTGTGCAGCAACCAAGTGTTTCCTGCAATCCCTTTTCATATGGCCAAACTTATGGTAGTAATTGCACTTGATGTTTTTCCTCTTGGAAGGGTCCTGTGATTGACCCTCACTGGATGGTTGATTGGTGCCATTATTCTGCTAAAAGGACTTGGCAATAAATGCCTATTCTGTGGAGGAGGAGGAACCAACATTGCTACCAAATTGCTGTCTCCATTGATCCTGCTGCAAAAGCTTGTTGCACAGTTCTGGAAACTTTAAGTCAACATTAGTTGATGTAATGTTGAGTGTCTCAATAAATTGCTCATAAGATTGTGGTAGACTTTTCAAAGTGATGACTACCATATCTTCTTCGTCCATGTCTCGACCAATCGCCGTCAACTGATCACAGATGTCCTTGATTTTGGTGAGATGCTCCTGCAGAGACATTTGTTCATCCATCATGATCAAGAAAAGCATGCTCTTCAAAAAGAACACACGACGCTTGTTGGATCTTTCATGAAGATCCTTCAATGAATCCCAGATTTCTTTCGCTAATTTCCCAGATAGAACCTGAGGCAACTGATCATTGATGACTGATAACTTGATAAGCATAACTGCTTCCCGATTCTACTCATCGAATATATACTGGTCTTTACCTGCCACTTGAGGGCGTGTAGATTTGCCTAGAACAAGCTGGTCAAGGCACGAATACTCGAAGATTGTCATCATTCGCTACTTCCAGGTGTTGTAATTCTTGTCGTTGAACTTTTGACTGACTTCCAACATGATGGTGGACTTGGACACCATTGTGCACATTTTTCGAGGCACAAAAAATGGATTACAAGCTAATGGCACAGATACCGAAGCAAATAGATGGCACAGACAAGGAAAATAGAACCCTAGTATGGGTTATGTCATACAAATTTTGAAAGCACAAAATATACTGACTCAAAAATCCTAAACACAAACTTTGAGGTGCGGATCTTGAGACAAATTCAAACATGGATTTCAAGGCACCGATCTCGAGATAACATAAAGCATAGGTTCAAAGCATCTGAACATAGATTTTGAAACAAAGATAAAATTAAGTGTGCATGCTTGCTAGTAACTGTGGGACCCACACAAGATAAATCTTTAGAGTCCGCAAAAAAATAGAAAGTGTTCCAGGTGCTCGTGAATAGAGAGGGACCCACACAATAGACTCCCACCAATGTTTTAACAAACAGTACTAAACAAATTTTAGCAATGACGAAGATAGAAACCTTCCAACTAAACTCACAAAGGGTGTCGACTTCCATACATGACCATTGACCAAGTGTTATGGCAACCTTAGATTTCAAACTTTTCAAACTCTACTAAATCGCGACCCAAAGGGACCGTCGATCAAGGTCATGAAACCGCTGATGGGGACCTTAGCCAAGCTAGGAGAACAAACACCAACTTCAAAACTCAAAGACCTATTTCAGATCATGATCACAATAGGATCCTTAATTTGCATCGGGAGATCCAGAAGGAAAACGTAACTAAGGAATGACAGATGTAGCAAACCTATCGAAATCAAAACTTGCCCATAGAAATCGCGACTCTAAAATCGCGTCTCAAAAAGAATGTTTGCCCAAAAGCAAACTCACGCAGAAAGACTGGTGCGACTTTTAATGAGGAAAGCAAGATGTGATTTCAACACGCAACCCTCAAAAGAACAGAAAAAGATGATGCTTAGACTTCACGAAAAAGAGTCCTTCGAAAACCCTTATTCAAGAAGAAAAACCTGAGTTTCACAGGCTATGGGTGCCAAAAAAATATGCCTTCAAACACACAATCTCTAAAAATCCTTGCAGCAACTACAAAGAAAAATGCGAACATTCCAGAAAACACATCCTCAAGAGACAACTTTGCAATACTCACGGCCTCAAAACACGAAAATGGCGAGTTTAGAAGATAGAAAATCTGAGTCGAGAGCTAGATGAAGATGAATGAGCCGCCAACAGAAGGAGGATCGCGCCACCATCAACAAAAAGAGGTGTCAAACAGATGAAGCAAAACTCAATGTAGAATAAAACCGATGCCCATAAAAACGCGTCCAAAAAATCATGACCGCTGGAAGATTCTTCAAAAATCCCTCATAGGATCCATAACAGAAAGGCCCGAAGAACTTGTGACCTCAGACAGAAAGGCCGATGCCTTAAAACCAGACCCGTACGTTGTATGTGTTGGAAACAATGCAGATAATTGAGAGGGGGGTGAATCAGTTATCTTATAACTTTTCTATTTTTCTTTTCTTTTCTTAACTTATCATTTAATGTTATACCAAAGCAAGGCAATCATAAGAGATGAAAAAGAAAGTAACACATAACACAAGGATTTTTACGTGGAAACCCTGTTAAGGGAAAAACCACAGGGTGACTAACCTAAGATTGTATTCTCTGTTAAAAGAATAAAGAGTACAAATTTGGCACTTGCCAATTAAGGCTCACTGCCCGAGAACACTGCTCACAAGAAGCCCATTGCCTATAAGAGATTTACAGTCTACAAATGCTTACAAATGATACCAAGGTGTTTAAACTAATGAACAACATCTATACATGCAGGATTTCAGTTCCAGTTAGGTACAGTATACTGATCTGGCACATTTCATTCTTCCTTTGCTCAATATTACTTTCCTATCACATTCCGTGCTTGAATTAATGCCTTCATACTTGCCTCTACTTTTCTTCTCACTTAACCATACATACTATCCCATTCATGCACTTACAAGCTTGAATCCATTAGGTATATATATCTGCATCAAGGATTTCCAACAACTTCTTAGTCGACAACAAGAACACCTGAGATATTTGCAAGTTATTGATCTGTCGGTTGAATCCATGCTAGATTAGTGATGTGCATCAAAACATAGGTATAGAAGTCATTAATCATGTCAGCTAACAATGTATAATATCACAGATTGCTTGATCAGCACCTTTTACACATCTAGTTTGAAGTCTGATACTTTGCCGGTCATTTCTTCCTCTGTCTGCTCTGCCTGACTGGAACCCAACACTCAAATGCTCATATCTTTTTCTTGCTTTACACCAGAGCCTAAATCTTTGGAATACAATAGTCATGATACCCCTCTTGACTTGTCCAAGTCTGCAACTTGTTGAGTTACACCATCTGAGAGATCCAAACCTGATTGTCGAACCTTGTTACATACTCTGTTCTTGTTCACCGGACCAAAACAATCTTCAATCTGACTTCTGGTAAAGGCATATTATGCACTACGGATGTATGGGATAGGCTTTGTTGCCATCAATGACAACACTTATGAAGCCACACAGTGTCTCTTGCCAACAATCTTCCCCTTTGGCATTGATGGCAACACTTAGTGAAAAATGGCTAAGTGTCGCAGTAACTCCCCCTTAGCTTGTGCTCTGTCTCTTGCACTATTTTACCGGAGGTCCCCCTTTGTTGTATCCCACATTTTTCACTATTCTTCACTCCCCCTTTGACATCAATGGCAAAGGGTGGAATTCGCATACTAAAATTTTGCAAAAATTATTCTATACATGGCCATAAGTATATACAAATCATATGTTATACTTACATATACTTAAGTATATCCGCAAAGGTTGTCTTCAACTGGATGATTTCTATGGCCCAACTCCTCTTCATTCTGTCCAAAATGGAGATGTATCCACTTAACAAAAATGCATATGCTTCTGCCCTCTTTAAGTCTATTGTATCACTGGTCCAGATTGTATTTTGTGCCTATGTCAAGGCATCATGCATTGCCTCTAACTTAGGGATGATTATCCCTCTGAGCTCACCCATTCTATCCATTATGTTCTTTTTCTCCTTAACCAGTTCTTTAATTTCATTTATTATAGCAATAGCTTGACATTCATGATTCACCAGAGAGGTAGTAAGGGGATCAAAATTCTAAGATAAACTTGACAGTTTTCTTTCTTGTTCTTTCACTTTCTTCTGAATGCCCTCTGTCACTTTGGGCCAAGTTAAGCAAAATTTGTAAATGTCCACACCATCTTTAAGAGTGTTTTCAAGGCTCTTTATGCCAATGCCCCAGGTTCTTCTATCATTAGTCATCATCCCTTGTACTTCACTAAACCTCTTTCCCAAGAACTCCTTCTGGACCTTAGTTTTTGACGATTTCTCTAAGGATTCAAAATGAGTGTTAATAGAATTGACTAAGTTTTTCAGATTACCGAATGGAGAGACAGAAGGATCCTTTTGATAGGTTGGCATAATCTTCTCCAGCATCCTAGATGCAATCTCCAACAGCTCACAATCCTCCATATGAGATTTTAGAAGTTTCTCTTTTGCTTTGGCCTGAGCAAAAGATGCTACCTTCATTATCTGAACCAGAGATAGAGAGTCAAAGTTTAGTGGCCCTTGAATTAGCTCAGGGTCATCTAGCTCCATTATTTCTTTGTGTAGGAAATTTTGTACTGTCTCTGCAGTGTCTCTTGCAGACTCTACTTCCTTCCCTTTGGGGACATCCGAACTAACTTGCTTAAATTGATCTTTGTTTCTTCTACATGTCCTTCCTTTTCCAGAGCAGAGGAGTCTAGTGCCTGAGATGATTCTTCATCATTTTTCTTTAATCCTTCAACATCCATGTTAGAAGGCTCTTTATCTGTTTCCTCTATAATGGGAAAATTGAATCTCTTCAGGGCATTCCGGAGGATTTCTTTTGTTTCATTGGTTATTTGTTCAGTCTCACCAAGCATGAGTTTGTTCATTCTGGATTTGCTCCAGAAATCATCTTTACACTCCTTGAAAATCATGTCTATTTATTTTGGAGTGATAGAGGGGCAAAGATATATCATTATTTGCTCCTAGACCTCTATGTCTTTAGCCTTTGCATTCACTTTTCTTTGTTCCAATATTTCTTCTAGGCTTTTTGGAATTCATGAAATTATTTCAATGAATGCTTTGTTATAGATATTCAAATACCTTACAGTAGCTTCCTCCAGAATTCTCTTGTCAGCATCATTATATTCATCATAGAACTCAATCACCGGCTACAGGTTCCCATCCACAATAACTGCCTTGATGATGTCATCAATGGAAAGAGTGGGCTTTTCCACAAATTCCTCTGCCTTCTCTTCCTCATTTCTACTAGCAGAGAACTTCCCAGATGTTTTCTTCTTCATTTTCTTGATTTCCTCATCTGATTCTATTTCTTCATCATCCTTATGACTTGTATATATCCTTGTGGCTTTGATCTTCATCCTCTTTTCTCCTTTTCTGGATGACTTGACTTTTGGTTTGGCAGACTTTGAGCTTTTGGAGGCGAAAAGAGCAGAGCTCTTGGAGGATCTAGTCCAAGAGGAGGTTTGCACAGGAACACTTTCTTTGCTTCTTGTCTTTCTTTCTCTGTCTTCTCCATTTTCTCTCTGTTAGCATCTACAACCTCCTTTGATATGCCAAATCTTTTGGCAATTTCTTCAACTTCCTTTCTTACTTTTCTCTTCATCTCCAGCTGTCTTAATTCAACATGTATATTTATGCTTAGCTCTTCAAAGGTGCCAAACCTTTCTGCTTCAGTGTCTTTAGGTTGGTTCAGCAGGTGTTGAATGTGTAGCTCCAGATTTTTTCATCGACCTCATAACCCATAGGCATTATCCATACAATTCTTGGCTCAACTGCCTCCATTAGGCATTGATCAATATCAACCATGAAACAGATTGTATCTTTGTATTTATCAACTATTGTTTGTGGTATTCTTTCTCTGGCGTGCATCATGCTTTGGAAATTCTTAAAGTAACCCCAGAGGGCTGTGTTTTGGGCTTGAGCATCACCAAGTCCATACATGTAATCTCTGATCTTAATTGCAATGGGTTTATCATTTTGCCAGACCCAACTATTTGATCCAGGCAGCTCATTCATATAATAGAAAAATAGACATAGTATTAGACTACCATATTTAAAGGAGTTTTTCTTATCCTTTTTGATCTTTTGCAAGTTCTCCATCAGCTGATTCAGTAGAAGCTCACATAGATCATAATCTACATCTTCCCTTAACATCTGATATGCAGCATAGATTGTTGTACCAGACACAAAAATCTCCCTACTCGAGTGGTAGATTTTGTAGCCAATTATCATTGAAGCAAACTTGACATCCGGATCCATGATGTCATCTATAGTCATTGCTCTTTTGTTAAATTTTGATCTGGTGCCTTCAGTTACCATTTGATTCTTCATAGATTTAAATGCGGGTACCCCACTAGATGAATGTAGTCCGGTCACTACCCTGATGGCATCTTTAGTTATCTTGAATGGCCTCATTAGCCACATAAAATTATCATGCATTCTACTTAGAACATACCGGACCCAATCATCTTCTGGAAAACATGGAAAATGTATGCAATGTTCGAAGTGTTTGTCCCTGAGGATCTTGAATTTAGGTTTGAGTTCAAAATTCTCATCTATTAATTGTTTTGGATAAATGTCGATTAACTTTGAGTCTCCAAAATCTTCAAGGTTTGCATGGATATAAACCCTAACATCTTCTACATGCAAGACTCTGTGCGGAATACTAGAAAATGCACCTAAAGGATCAACTTCTAGAGATTTGTAAGGGTGTTTCTTGGATTTTGGTCTCGGTCTATCAGAAATATTGACAACCATTGGAGTAGCCATTTTTGCAAGAGATTCGGAGAGAGTTTTCAGAAGGGAAGTACCTTTTTCACGCTTTAGGGTTTGGAGTAGAAACTGGAGCGATTCTCTGGTTGAATTTGATCTTCAGTTGAACTTGAGTGAATTGTAGGATCTTCTTCACAGAGCTCTTCTTTTCTTCTTCAAGAGTGCAAGTGTGTAAATAATGAGTGAAAGAACCCTTTTATCCTTTCACAAACCCTAATTTCCTTTTGTAATAAATGCACAAGTTTTTAAGTCATCCGGTTACCTTGTTTCTCAAATGAGCTTTTCTTGGATTGTCTTGCGGATCTTCAAATCATTGTTTATAAGGGTTGACAACATATCTTCACCTTTTTCAAACATGCCATGGGTCCGCAGATTAAAATATTTCAATTCTGGATCATACCGGATCTATCTGTGAAATTCTACTTTACCGGATAGTTACCGATACATGATCTCCTCATAACTAGCTCAAATCTACATGTAGATTTGTCAAATTTTGACTGGATGACCTTCAAGTGAGTCTCCTCAAACCCTTTAAACTACAACCTCTTATTTTGACTCAAAGTGTCAAATTTAGGCACTCACTGGCTGGTTGGGGGAAAGGGATCTTCTCTGTAGCTCCCCCTGAGCCAGAGCTTGCTTTTTAGTTTCTAGAAGGAATATCGGCACTGGATTCCAGTGCGGATCCATCCCCAATATTCATTGTACTCCTTTTTACCCAAATCTTGCTTATCTCCTTTTGAACTTCATCCGCATTTACTTTACCTTTGCCTTTATCTTATTTTTGATCATGTTCCACCAGACCTTTTCTATCTTGATTTCTGCTTCTGCAAAATTTGGCAATATGACCAGATCTATTGCAATTGTAACACACAAAATTTCTTTGCTTATTTGAATGATATCCTCTTGATCTGCAGTCATTAGCCAAATGTCCAATTCTATTGCATACAAAGCATTTACCATTGAAAGATTTGTTTATTTGCCTATTTCTACATTCATGAGATTTGTGACCATACTTTTTGCAACTGAAACATTGACCGGAGAAGGATGAATTGAATTAATTCATTCTATTTTTGCACTGGATTGCTTTGTGACCAAACTTGTAGCAATTGAAGTAGTATCCATTGAAGGACAGATATCTTTGAGCATTTGGTTGCCTTACTGGAGGTCTTCTAGGCCTGTTTCTTTGATTTCCTGATCCAGAGTTCTTCTGATCGGATCCAGAGCTTTCACCTTTCTCATATCCCAAGCCACACTTATCATCTACCCTCTTTTGGCTTTTAAGAAGAACTTTAAGTGGGGCTGAGCTTATCTTGAACTTTTCTTTGTATTCATTTGCAATTTGAAGATCTTGTTTAAGAGTGTATATCTGATTCTCAAGTTGTTCTTCATTGTCTCTAGCTTCTTCAAGATAAGATTCAAGATGCTTGATTATTCTGTCTATTTTGTGGTAGTCCTATGTTTTCTCCTTGAGGGATTATTTTAGATTATCTTCAATCTTTCTCTTTTCTTCAATTTCTTGGGTGAATCTCATAACCCCTAATTCCATTTCATGCCTTACCATAATGACTTCTTTTGATAGCTTCTCACATAGATTATTTTTCTCATTCAGATCTTCATCAGTATTATTGACTTCACTCTGATTGGCTAATTTTTGGAGTAGTTCCTTTCTCTTTTTCAGAGAAATACTAAGTTTTTCTTTTAACTCATTTATGAAATCATCAGTTTGTTTGAGTCTTTCTCTCAAATTATTGACTTCAGAGTGGGATTGTTCAAGATCATCTAGGGCAGATTGAAGTTGTTCCTTCATACCACATGCATCCATTGAGATTCCCAGATCTTCCTCAAGATGTTAGGCTTTGTTTAGAGGAACTTAGCTTTAATACCAATTGTTGGAAACAATGCATATAACTGAGAGGGGGGTGAATCAGTTATCTTATAACTTTTCTATTTTTCTTTTCTTTTCTTAACTTATCATTTAATGTTATACCAAAGCAAGGAAATCATAAGAGCTGAAAAAGAAATTAACACATAACACAAGGATTTTTACGTGGAAACTTGTTAAGGGAAAAACCACGGGGTGACTAACCCAAGATTGTATTCTTTGTTAAAATAATAAAGAGTACTGTTAGGGTAAAATTGGATCAACAATGAATATGCAATGATAAACAATATCAAATACCCAAAACTCAATAGAATAGTGAACTAAGAAGATAAAATCAAATAAGCAATGAATCAACAAAGGCAAACCTTCCTTAGATCAAAACTTCCATTGATTGCCTATCAAAATCGTCCTTGCATTTATGAAATAGGGCCCTCAGAGAGTGCACTTCTTTGCTTTGTTTAAGAATGTCGATTTAGAATGGCGGTGATAATGTCGCAATGAAGAGGAGCTTCACAACGATGATAGTAGTGCGTAGTAATAAGAGTGTGATCACAAGCAATGAAGGAATTGGTGCCAAAGGCGTGCTGTAATTCCTGCAAAGTAACAATACTTAAGGCTTGGATGAATGAAATGGAAGAATAGGGTTGAATTTATAGACTTGGGAAAGAATGAGGATCAACGGTATAGAAAGAATGATAAGATCAACGGTTGAGAATAGTTGAGGAACGTGCAACGAATAAGAAGAAGAGAAGTGTCACACAAAAGTTGTTTTATTTGAGTTAATCACTTTCTTTTCTAAAGATAAGACATGCTTTTCATAAATTAGAAAGTTTTTTTTCTAATTTAAGAGAGATTGATAAAAACAAGGTTGATTGAATAGATAACTCAACTTAAGATTTACTTTTGCATGATTTGAGAGAAATTAAATAATAAATTATTTAATTTTATGTGCATGGAGAAGAAGACTTATTTTTAGAAGATTTGGAAGATATTTGAAGAATTAGAAGATAAGAAAGCAAATTAAATAAATAAATTTATTTAATTGACTTGCACATGTTTTGGAAGGATAAATAAAATATATGATTTATTTTATTTTTGGAGATTGAAAGAATTTAAATAAATTTGATTTGATTTATTCAAATTTGGAAGAATGATTTGACTTAATTAAATAATTAAGAATTATTAATTGTTTGGAAGAATTTAATTAAATAAAAGATTTTATTTAATTTTGACTTTAGAAGAGATAATTAAATATTTTGATATTTAATTAATTTAGAAGAATGTGAATCAAATAAATAAATTTGTTTATTTATTTATTGATAGAGGAATTAGAAGGGAATAAATATTAAGAATATTTATTTAGACTAAATCGTGTCATTTTTAGGCGTATACATTTTGCCCCTCTTTGATGCAATGTAGTTTATGGCGTTGCTTCAAAGAATAAGTTGTTTGATAGTGATACATGCCCGAGTTTGCCCCTGGTATAGGTTATGATGATAGGATGCCCCTCGGGAGATTGGACGGGAAGAAGGCAGAAGGATGAGAGACGGACAATCTCATGAAGACGAAGGGAGAACTTGGTTAGGTTTGAAGAAAATAGGACGCGTTTCAGAGAAACGAGAAGAAAAACTGGAAGAAACGGATGTGGGAAGTAGTTGCAGTCACCACCTAGCCAGATTACGGTTTGCATGCTATAAATAGGAGCTGGGTCCACAAGACAATTCATTTGCACACTTGTCTTAGTTTGAGTTGCTTCAGAGAGCTTAAAGCAGCATAGAGCAGAGAGTAGCCAGCACGAGGATGGACATTCCATGCGAGGAGCATCAATTCGAGCGCGTTCATCGATTCGACCAGCTAACAGAGGCAGGACCCTCGGTATGTATCTCGAACAATTTCTCCTAAGGTTGAGTTTGAATGCGATAAATGCTAGGAGAAAAATAGGTAGATAGATGCACTGAAAGGCAGTGCGGCACATATGTCGCGCGAAACGATTCATGTATTACTTTGCAGCGCATACATAGGATAAAGCGGCACATATGTGAGATCAGTGCATGTATAGAAAATTACGGTGCATGCAAATTCTTGCAGCGCATACACGATATGTTGCGGTGCATGTGTTGGAACAACGCATACATAGGTTCTTGCAGTGCTTTTGCCAGAAGTGGAGCATGGGTCAAAAAATGATGTTTTTGTTAAAAAATGGTGCATTTACCACCTGTTGTGGTGCATATGTTATAGAGAGGCAGATTACTTAGCAAAATTGACTCAATTGGTGTCCTGATTGATGCATCAATCAATAAGCTATCTCTGAGATTGCAGGAATCTAGTCAAGAGATGTAGTTTGTTGTTTTGATCATTTTGAAATGCTAAGTTAGTTGATATGGTTCTATAGATATGTTGAGTATGGTGCTTGCAGTTTTGGGTTGACGCCTTGCTTTGCATGCTTGCAGGAGGATATACGAGATACGCTTCAGTCGAGGGAGCAATTCCCTATCCCTTTGTTGCAAAGATACATGTTGGCTGAGATAGATAGAGAGGCGCTTGGCGCTATGGGACTTAATTATGTATGCTTCATGCCCGAGGTTCGGGCGAACCATGGCTTGCTGACTATTGCTGTGGAGAGATTCCACAGTGAGGATGGGACTTTCCACTTCCCTACTGGAGAGATGGCCGTGACATTAGAGGATGTCTATAGGATTTTGCATTTGCTGATTCAGGGCGAGCTAGTGGAGTATGATCCACAGAGAGATGCGGGACTCGTTGAGTGCAGGCGAGTGTTTGATGACTCGAAGCTGGTGGGATAGGTCATCCCTTGGGAGGATATTCATGATTACTATGACTACTTCCCAGGGATTGTAGCAGGACTGATCGGAGGTGTTGTATGCCCCGACAGGAGATCGCATGGGTTCCCCATTGGATGGGGTAGGATCATGGAGAGGATGGTGACAGAGGGCACCTGATATGCTTGGGGTGTTTGCGTACTTGCTCAGTTATACCACGATATGCATCAGGTAGTATATCACAGGAGTACGAGCCTATCTGCAGGCGTATCACTACTACAGTTTTGGCTATGGGAGCACATAGCGATCACAAGACCGATATGTGTGTTTGATAGACAGAGGGGAGAGCCATACAGCTATGGCTACGTAGAGGTGATTTTCCAGCATAGGCTGGGGAAGCTAGAGTACTGGAGACATGCTTTGGATGGGGTAGATGTTGTCATCTGGCGACCATATCTAGACTGCGAGCCATGGGATGACGAGGCAGATGAGCTACCCTACTTCTTTCAGAAGAGATGGCTGATAGCACCGACACGATTCATACTAGAGAGACAGATCATTGGCAGAGTACTAAGATAGTTCGGTAGGAGGCAGGGCATGCCATAGGGGCAGGCTCGGTTTGCACGGACACATGCTGAGAGGGTCAGATGGGGACTGATGGCATCTTATGAGGAGGCCTCTAGATTTTTATTGTTGAATTCTCTTGCGATGGTGGAAGTGGAGTTGGAGGAAGCCCTTTGTTTAGACAACATGTGCATCTGTTGGTCATGATTGGGATTGTTAGAAGATTCATAGATTGATGGATAAGGTGTTGGAAAAAGTGGTGGTAAAATGCATGGAGGGATATTAGGAGTTGGAAGTAGCGGAGGTAGATTGGATGGTGGAAGGTGTATGGTCACATGCTTTTGACAACTGTAGGTTGATAGAGGTGGAATGTCGACATATGTTTTGGGGATATGATAGGGTTTACGATGAAAAGTCATGGACTTTGGAGGAGTGGAGGAAGTACCAACATCTCGAGATTGTTCACCTTGGGGTGTGTATCCAAGGCCATATGAAGGAAGAGGAACATTGACATGGATGGGCTCCAAAATACCTTGTTCATGAAGGCCTAAGCCTTTACCTTGATAGTTCATATGTTGGAGTATGCGGTGGATAGTGGGATTATGTGTAGGTAGAATACTAGACACAAGTTCCTTATTACGTGAAGAAGGTGGGATAGAGGATAATGGTGGCTAGTGTTCTAAGGAGGAACACTCATGAATGAAGGCAGTAAGACCAAGGATATATGGTGGGGGATTTGCAACATGGTCGATAATGGATGGTGGAGGAGTATTTTTGGTTTGATCTTCTATGCTTGCTTGGGAGGCAAGTGTCTCATCAAGGGAAGTGGAAGTTGTTGGATCTTGGATGGGATTAGATGGGGTTATAAGCTCGGGACCATGGAATGCATAAAGTGGTCTAAGAGGATCATCATGGTCTGCTTGATCATAGATAGACTCTTGATCATAGATGGGATCTTGATCATAGATAGGATTTAACGTGATGGAATCAAGGTGCTCTTGTATATGTTCTTCATCAACGATAATATCTTGATCATGAGAAGGATATAGGCCATGGAGAGGTTGGAATTTGATCTCTTGTTCATGTATAGGATCAAGTTGCTCATGGATGGCTTCTTCATCAAAGGTAGTATCTTGATCATAAAAGAGATATAGGTTATGAATGGTTTGATATTGGATTTCTTGCTCATGTATAGGTATAGGATCATCGAAAAGATAAAGGTTATGTAAGGGTCGGATGGGAGTGCTTTGATCTTGATTTAGACAGGGGGTTGATGTTTCCACATGTTCTAAAGTGCGACGGACATAACTCTTGGGTTGTTTGAATTGAAGTTGAGGTAGAAGACTCTTGGATAGGCTCTTGGTCAACAACATGAAGGTGCGACGGACCTTGACTTTGGTGCATGGTAAAAGGTTCTTCAATATGCTCAAGGGGTTGTAGGTTACATGAAGGGGTTGTAGGATTTGACATGTTTGAAGACTCTTTGATAAGGTCAAGGACCGGAATTTGGGGACATGGTTGACTCTCTGCTAGTAGCCCTTGGATCACATCCTGCGTAGGTGTATGGGTAGATGAATGAGGTAATGGATGAGTGGATTTTGAGTTCCCCATGGTAGGATTAGTATGCTTTAGGCCATGTGCTCTAAGAGATGGTGAAGGAAGACTGGTAGATGGAGTGGTATATGTTTTCCAACTTGAGGTAAAATTCTATAGATTCATATCATAGCTGGTAGACAAGTGCCAACCATTCAGTCATCTCCTACACATGAACGTTCCATTCAGATGGGATGAGAGATGCGAAGAGGCATTCAATAAACTGAAAGAATATCTTGTGAATCCACCTATTCTCATGCCTCCTATCCAAGGGAAACCATTGATACTCTACATATCTGCTACACCTACAGCTCTTGGGGCTCTTCTAGCACAACAAGATTACGAAAATAAAGAAAGAGTCATCTACTATATTAGTCAAACATTAGTGGGTTATGAGTTGCAATACTCATAGATAGAAAGATCATGTCTTGCGGTAGTTTTTACTTCCCAAAAACTCCGACATTATATGCTTGCACATCCAATCAAACTCATTGCAAAAATAGATCCATTGAAGTACCTACTAAGCAAAGCAGCTCTCACAGGTCACCTAGCCAAATGGGTAATGCTCTTAAGTGAATACGACATTGAGTATGTAGACATAAAAGCTATCAAGGGACAAGTCATTGTTGATCAGTTAGCGGATGCACCATTACAGGACACCATACCTATGCAATTTGAGTTTCCAGATGAATCCCTATTCAACATCTCAACACATTCCTGGAAGGTTTACTTTGATGGGTCCTACACAAACCATGGATCGGGGGCAGGAATATTGTTTGTAACTCCTCATGGCGATACCATACCGAAGTTTTACCGCTTGTTATTCCCATACACCAACAACATAACTGAATATGAAGCCTTAGTCATTGGTATCAAGATGGCAACAGAGTGAAAAATCAGAGCTACATGTCTATGGTGATTCTCAACTAGTGATAAATCAGGTCAATGATTATTACCAAACCAAAGATGAAAAGCTTGTCCCTTACAAGCGGATGGTCAATGACTTTAAGGAATACTTTGTGATCATCTCTTTTGAGCAAATACCTCAGATCGAGAACAAATCAGTAGATGCTATGGCGACCATTGCCTCTCTTCTTGAAATACCAGAGAACGAGTCACGGTACGAGTTCTTAGTGGAAACTATTCGGCAACCAGCTTATGATCTTCCTGAAAACCATTCCATATGCCTTTTAGTTGGATCTGATTCACCTTGGTACGGTAAGATTTACACTTACCTCAAGGACAACACCCTCCCACTTGACTTATCTTCAAACCAACGACAAACCTTTATACGCCAAACCTCTCGCTATACCATTATTGTCGATGCCCTATACCGACATGGTCTAGATGGTACTTTACTCCATTGTTTAGAACGAGAAGAATCCATAACCGCCTTACAAGACGTGCACGAAGGGATCTGTAGAACACACTCTAGCGGTCCTTTCTTAGCCAAGAAACTCATGCGTTTGGGCTATTACTAGTTGAACATGGAAACAGATTCATATCAGTTTGTCAAGAAGTGCAAGCAGTACCAAATACATGGGAACTTGATACATACACAAGCTCAAGAGTTGAGACCTTTAACGACACCTTGGCCCTTTTGCTAATGGGGACTTGACCTTGTGGGAAAGATCCATCCACCCTCATCCAATGGCTATAAATTCATCATAACTGCCACTAAGTACTTTACCAAGTGGATTGAAGCCGTTCCCCTCACCACCGTGATAGGTAAGCAAATCTCTTCATTCATCCTGAATTACCTCATTTGCAGATATGGAATTCCTTCATCCATTATCATGGATAACGGAAGACCCTTCAAAAACCAGGATGTTGAAGAACTCTATGACCGATTCAAAATCCAACACCGTTTGTCCTCACCCTACTACCCCCAAGGCAACGGTCAAGCTGAAACATCCAACAAGACCAGCTTGAAACTTCTCAAGAAGACAGTCAATGATGCTGGCCGTGATTGGCATATCCAACTCAATCCCGCTCTGTGGGCCTACAGAACTAGTATACGCACTCCCACAGGTGCTACACCTTACACCCTTGTCTATGGCTCATAAGCTATCCTCCCCATTGAGGTCGATTTACCATCTCTCAGGGTGTCATTGAAATGTCTCATATCAGATGAAGAATACAGAGTCTTCAGATTGCAAGAACTAGATTTGCTAGAAGAAAGGAGACAGAAAGCCTTTGACCATCTCAAAGCATATCAACAAATGATGTCAAGAAGCTATAACCACAGGGTTCACCCAAGAGTCTTTAAAGTTGGAGATCTGGTCCTAAGGAGAACCCCCGCAATCAACAAGATAGGGAAAAGAAGGGCAAGTTCGAACCCAACTGGCTTGGGCCTTATGTAATTGTAGTTTCTTATGGATCAAGGGCATATCAGTTGGCAATATCAGAGGGTGAGCTATTTGATGACCCAATCAACAACATGCATCTTCGCCGGTTCTATACCTAGGAGAACCCTAATGTAAGGGGGGCAGAAAAATACAAAAAATAAAAAAAATACAAAAATACAAAAAAAATTAAAAAATCAAAAAATACAAAAAAATCGTCCATTGGTGAAAACTGGCAAACAGGTGCCTTGGATAGGTATCATGATGAAAACTTGGCAAACAGGCATCATGTATACTTTCTAGCTTTTCGTGCAAATAAAAACAAGTGGTGAAAACTTGGTAAACAGGCATTACTTGTGATAAACCACCTTCTCCATCTTTGGGAAACCAATCACCTTATGTCCATTCTTCCTCGTGTCCCATTCGACCCATATCTTTTCCATAATAAAATCCTGACAGTAACCTATCATGGCTTGATACTCTATCTCTTTGTTGGCCTTGTCAACCAAGGTTTTATCCCATACTGTATCCACAGTGTGAGCCTAACATAGGTGTCTCTTGTCAGTATCCATGGTCCAAGTCCGTGAACTATGTTGCCTCTGCGTCGTCACGTAGGCAAGGCCATTATTCTAATGCGCCCCCGAGGCTCCACTTTCCTTGTCCATCCCATATCTTGTTGTCTATCCTCTAGTCCATCCATGGTCCAAGTCCATGGACTACGTTGCCTCTGCCTTGTCACGTAGGCAAGGCCATTATTCTAATGCGCCCCGAGGCTCCCACTATCCCATCCATTCCATGTCTAGTCCTTCTATCTATCTGAGTCCTCCACTTCCTATCGCCTAGGTCTTAGGTCCGTTAGGGTTCACCCTGAACTACGTTGCCTCTGCATTGTCACGTAGGCAAGGCCATTATTCTAATGCGCCCCTGAGGCACTAGGTTAGTCCCTTAGGGTCCGTCTCACCAGTAAGGATTGTGGAATTCTTCTCACCAAACAAGCAAGCGCAAGCGAAACCCGCTCTTTCAAGCAGAAATCTTGATGCAAGACATTAACCTATCCAAGGCAAAGCATTTAAACACCTAAGGCCTTCTAAATGATTTTACTCAAATTATGGCAAGAAACAAACACATCTAAATGCAAAAATATTTTGTGGATTGGAAACATGGTTAAAACACTGAGTCTTAATTTATGCTATCATGCCTTTCTATGCTACTCAAGGATGCCAAAAGCTAGAGATGCTATGATGGAAGCATGATTATTTTCTTTGTTTGTTGTTTGTGGATTAAACTTTAGTAATGTGAAGCCTTGTCTAAGGACATGATCAACAAAAGATCATCGAGGACATCCAAGGTCTAACATGAAAGGGGGCAATCCTTGTTTGTTGATACGCAAGAAATACTCAGGTCATCTTGGTTCAATTATACCTCGATGCTTGTATTAACTTGCTTAATAAAAATTCATGTAAGCGATACTCAGGTCATCTTGGTTCAATTATACCTAGATGCTTGTATTAACTTACAACATTTTAGAAAAAGTACCAAAAAAATCGCCCAATGATGAAATAAAACACTTCAAAATATTTACACCATCAAGATGTCAAAATCAAATCATCCATTATACATCCATGCATCCATATAGCATGCAATAAAAGATCCAAACAAATGCAGAGTAATAATACAAAGTGAAGCTTGTGAATCTTTCTGTCAAATCATTCTTTCAATCAATCTTCTATTCATCATTCTATCATTTCTGTGTCGATAGAGTACATTTGGACACCACAAAAACATAAGCATATAGTTGCATATCATATCATATGAGATAGTCATTTACATGATTAAATTAGTTGCATACAGAACAAGTGCATTAAGTCATCCATATACAGTTTGTTGCAATCATCATATAGTGTCAAAACAGAAAAAAATAAAAAACATAGCTAAGTGCATCCCATAAGTTGCATAATCATATAGATATCATTTACATTTACACACATTAGAAACATATCAAGTAAAGCATCTAAGTTTGCATTAGGTCACATAGCATCACATAGCATCATATCAAAAATCTGCATCAGATAACATCTCATAACATCAAGTAAAACATCTAAGTCTGCATTAGATAAGCACATACATCGCATCATGCAATAGAAATGCATCATAAACTCATACATATAGAGAGAATCAAAATAGATGCATCATCATATAAATATCATAAAATGTGTCCAAATGTACAAAATCAAAGTATCTGTCTCTAAATCAGTGTCGTATACAAAAAGTACATCCCCAACAAATGGTGATACGTGTCTCAAAATGCAAAAAAGGTACAAGTCTATCCGGCTATCTGAGCCATCAAAAAGTACATAGGATCCAAAAATCTGCAAGTCTCTCCCACCCCTACTGTTGTGGACTGTTGCTCCCAACAGTGTCTCCTCCTCCTCTGCTGGCCCCAAACTACTGTGGACCCATCACAGAGGCCCCTGACCTTGATCCACTTGCTCTCTGCGAAGCCATAGACTGGCTCCTGTAGCTCGGAGCCCTCTGACTAACCGACACCGCACCATGGTATAATCTGTGATAATACTGTGTCTGGGCCTGTGCTCTGGCAAGCTCACCCTGTACCTGTGCTAGCTGCCCTCACACTTGTGCCAACTCTATCTGTACCTGTGCTAGCTATGCCTGTGTCTGCTACACCTGTCCAACCAAGAAGCTACTTGTCGCGTCTGTCCCCAGGGCTGCCACTGCAGTATCCCTCTCCACTCGGATAACTTGTATCCAAGTGTCTGCCATGTCTCTCTCTAGTAAGCCCGACAATGTACTCTACATCTGTCTCTTGTCGAACCTTAACCCTCCTGAGCTGTGCCTGCAGTTGTCTAACCTGCCCTCTCAGTGTGGCTATGGTCCTCTCATGGACATTGGTCTGTGCCAGACCCTGGGCTGCCTGTGCCTGTCCCTGCCCCTGTGGCTGGGGCACCTACTGAGGTGGCAGCATCTGTACCCGCTGTACCTATGGTGCCTGCTGTGGTACCTGCTGTGCAACCTGTGGTCCCTCCCCAACTCTCCACCTTTGTCTAGGTCGGCCTCCATCATCTCCACCTCCTCCACCTCCTCCTCCATCATCTCCTTCATCTCTGCCACCCCTCCATCCTCCTCTCCCCCTCCTCCTCCCCCTCCTCCCCTAGCCAACCCGGCCCTCGTCATCTGAGTCTGCCTCATCTATGCGAGGCACCAACACCCCAGGTCCTGAGTATCTCACGAACGAGTGAGCAGTGAACCAATCCTCGTAGTCCTGAGTCATCCCCGCATCCGCTATCTCCCTCCTCATGTCCCTATTTAAATTTAGATAAGATATTATTGGAAGAAACAAATTAAATAATTGGTATTATTTAATTTAGAAGATAAGAAAGCAATTTAAATAAATAAATTTATTTAACTGTTGTGCATGACTTGCAAGAATAAATAAAATATTTGATTGTATTTTATTTTTGGAGATTGAGGGAATTTAAATAAATTTGATTTGATTTATTCGAATTTGGAGAATCATTTGATTTAATTAAATAATTAAGAATTATTTAATTAATTTGGCAGAATTTAATTAAATAAAGGAATTTATTTAATTTTGACTTTAGAAGAGATAATTAAATATTTCAATATTTAATTAATTTAGAGGAATATGAATTGAATAAATAAATTTGATTTATTTATTTATTGATAGAAGAATTAGAAGGGAATAAATATTAGGAATATTTATTTAGACTGAATTGTGTCATTTTTAGGTGTATACAAGTACAAATTTGGCACTTGCCAATTAAGGCTCACTGCCCGAGCACACTGCTCACAAGAGGCCCACTTCCTACAAGAGACTTACAGTCTACAAATGCTTACAAATGATACCAAGGTGTTTGAACTGATGAACAACATCTATACATGCAGGATATCAGTTCCGATTAGGTACAGTATACTAATCTGGCACATTTCATTCTTCCTCTGCTCAATATTACTTTCCTTTCACATTTTGTGCTTGAATTACTGCCTTCGTACTTGCCTCTGCTTTTCTTCACACTTAACCATACATACTATCCCATTCACGCACTTACCATCTTGAATCCATCGGGTATATATATCTGCATCAAGGATTTCCAACAACTTCTTAGTCGGCAACAAGAACACCTGAGATATTTGCAAGTTATTGATCTGTCGACTGAATCCATGCTAGATTAGTGATGCGCATCAAAACATAGGCATAGAAGTCATTAATCATGTTGGCTAACAATGTATAATATCACAAATTGCTTGATCAACACCTTTTACACATCCGGTTTGAAGTCTGATACTCTGCCGGTCAGTTCTTCCTCTGTCTGCTCTATCTGACTGGAACCCAACACTCAGATGCTCATATCTTTTTCTTGCTTTATCATCGGAGGCTAAATCTCTAGAATACAATAGTCATGATACCCCTCTTGACATGTCCAAGTCTGCAACTTGCTGAGTTACACCATCTGAGAGATCCGGACCTGATTGTCGGACCTTGTTACATACTCTGTTCTTGTTCACTGGACCAAAACAATCTTCAATCTGACTTCCGGCAAAGGCATATTATGCACTGTGGATGTATGGGATAGACTTTGTTTCCATCAATGACAACACTTATGAAGCCACATAGTGTCTCTTGCCAACAATATGGATGTACGGACAAGCACCAAGGAAATAACGACTCTAATACCGTGTTATCAGATTTGAATAAAATGCAAATATATTATATTGAATGAGTTAATTTACAATGAAGAGCAATGCTCTATTTATTAAAGAGTTTATAGAAGTTTCTAAATAAAGAATGGGAGTTTCACAAAGGAAACAATAGCTGGATAAAGCACAAAATATAAACTAAAAATAGAAATAGAAACTATACCTAATTGATCATTATAGAAACTACTTAATTTATTTTAATAAGTATTCTATCCTCTTTTGAACTTGAAAGACCTCAAATTCTAAACTATGTGATCAAATGAGATTACTCCAAGGTTCCTTGAATGTCGGGTCTTGATGTGCACATAGATAGACTCATTGGAATGGTGTGATTTTGCTGGTAATCACAAAGGGACTTACGCTAAATTACTCCTTACTTATGGATGAAATCTACTCCTTACTCCTTGGATTTGTGAATGGATGGAACCTCCTTCAAACTATCTAAAAAAAATAACAAAAAGAAAGCGCTAGGAGAAATCCAATCTACTCCTAAGGATAATGAGATAATGAATAATGCTTTGAGAGAAAAAATTCCTTCGAACCAAGCTTCGTTTCACCATGAGAACAACTACACGAAACTAGTGCAATCGTCAAAGGTAATGAAAGATTTTCATATTGCAAATATGCATTCAAATACCCACAACTGGCACAACTTGAACAAATATCCACAATCGAACTATTGCAAAATGGGGTTCAGGGTAACTTTGCATTGTATCTTACAATCAGTAAACCCCAAAAAGTATGAACCAAGGAACTCATCAAATATCTTCACATTAATCCACTATATCAATGAACTTCAACTAAAACTCATTTAATTTGCTTTGAATCATCTTTGAGAAATTGGAAACCATGCTAACATCCCAAAATAACACAATATTCACCAAGCTTCAATGAGTATGTATTGATTTTGGTAGTATCTTTACAACAATTCCACAATAGTCTCTCCAACTCTCCAAAAGCTCCTACTCTTTAACTCCTAAAAGAAGAACTTTAATGTCTAGCTTGCATCCAACTACCCTTACAAATGAAGAGAATGAGCCTTATATAGAGCTCAAAAATTACAACCAAGGGCCTAGATTGATTCTAGAAATCAATGGCCGAGATTATGACAACAAAACCCTAATGGAAGGTAGTTACAACTACCACCACTTTCAACCAATGAAATATCAACACATGATCTTCTAGAAGGGCGCCTCCCTTATCTCTTTCCTTGGTGGCCAGGTTCATTGAATCTGGACATGTTGATGTGGCATAATTTGATTGGTTGATGATGATCGGATGCCACCTCAGCATATTCCAAGCAATTATCTCTTGAGTGTACTTTGAACTTGGGAATATTTTCTTCATGTTGCATTTCACTTGGATTCTTATATTGGCATGGATTTCTTGGTGTAATCTTGACTTCATGATGTTGAGCTTGATCCTCTTAATGAATGATGTACTAGATTTTTGGACTTTCTAGGATTGATCTTCTTTTTTGGTACTGGAATCCTTGATGTTGGATTATTGAAGTATCTTCTCCTTCTGTTGATGACCTTGATGCTAGCTTTCTTGGTATCATTGAGATATCTTTGAAAAGATCTTTCATTTTCTTCTGGATTTTTGTGAAGTCTCCTTCTCCAACCTTTGAAACTCTTCGTATCCACCTTGAATGCCTTAGATTGTCAATGAACATCTTCTTCATGAAAGTGATCTTTGTCTTCAACACTTGCAAAATTAAGGAAAATCTTGAACAATAATGGCAAATAAAATCCTTAATGCAATGCAATATTAAGATAAAATATGAATAATTTTGCATGATTGATCAATTTCGTTCATAAATTCTTGAGTAAATGAAGGATTTTCTTCATTCCTTTTGCATTTTCACACTCAAATTGACTTTTCCCTTAGATTTTTCATTAAATTTGTCTTTTCTGTGTTCCAGGTCGGCCATGAATTCTAGGGTGTACTTTCAAGTGTGTTGTGGATTTTTCAATCTTGGAGCACAATTCTAAGGGTGTTGTGGATTTTTTCCTTGGAGGAGAGCACAAATCCGACCTTGAGGTGGAATTTCTTGTCCTTGAGCGCACTTTTCCTATTGACATGGATTTTCCTATCCTAGGCGCAATTTCGACTTGGTCTTGGATTTTTCTATCCTTGTCGCACCTTCCACCTTGATGTGGATTTTTTTATCCTTGTCACACTTTCCACCTTGACGTGGATTTTTTATCCTTGTCACACTTTCAAGGGTACTAATGATTTTGTGCCCTTAGTGATCAGGACTTAATTTTTCTTAGGAATTTCTTCACAATTTTTTTTGCCAGATTTTGAAGGTCCCTGCCTGATAGTATATTTAAAAATATATTTAAGTAAATCTTTACTTTAAATATTTTGAAATATACTATCAGGATGTTTGAGATAGGTCCCAAATCCATGGGATTTAACATGCATATTCTAGATTTTTGAGGATCCACCAAATTTTAGACTTAGCTAGTTTTTTAAGGTGTCAGGACATCAGACTTAGTCAATTTAATTCTCATCCTTAGTCAATTTTTAGTTTCCATAGGGACCTTAAGCAAGAACTCAGCGAGACTTGGGCAAATTTATACTACCAAACCTACAAACTCAAAGAAAAACCCAAACCCTAAAATAAAACTGCAGCAGAAAGCGAGAAAAAAGGAGGTCCCCATTTGCAATGGGGCAATGTGTGAAAATGTCACAACACAACCTCTTATAAATGATAAACTGAACAATTGTCTTCCTTAAGTTTAAAGAAATGTGTCATGTTTTTGCAGTAGACGGTTGGAGTAGATTTGTAAGACAAGCTCTCCTTCACCTTCCACATGTCATGTTTTTCACATAGGTAGGATGTTGTAATGTCCCCTTTTGGGATTGCCCTAAAACTTGCCCTAGAATCACAAGTTTAATATAGTTAGGGTTTAAAACTTACTAATTAAATGTTTTAAGATAAATCCTAGTTTAGGTCTATTTCAAAACCATATAAACTACCAATGTCCATAATGCATAGTGGAAGTATTAATCATAATAGGGTTTGATAATGAACATGATAAGTCTGCCCGAAGCTATCCATACCAAGCCCAAGAGCACGAGTATCTTAAAACAACCCACCCCTTGGCCCATGGTGCAGGAATGTCCAAAATAAGACAATTCCACCCTTGGGTTGGCGTACTTGGCGGATAAACTTGTATCTGCTTTCCCTATCCATGTTACCTTATCTATCCCTCTTGAATTCCTTAAATCCATCCTAACAACCAGTCATAGTTTGGCTTGAAAGGAAAGCCTTGAAAGGGGTGCTTGTAAACTACACCCACCTAAGCCGAAGAGCACGAGTGTCTTAAAACAACCCACCTCTTGGCCCCAAGCGGCAGGAATATCCAATTCCACCCTCGGAGTGGCATGCTTAGCATGAAGGCCCATAAAAAGCATTACCCTATCTTGCCTCCTTCAACCTTACATATGATTGATCATAGGATAAAGACATACATAAATACATATATAATCTATTTCTTTTAAAGGAATAATTCTAAGCATTGATCCATCACAACAGTACTATGAAATATTCAGAAGATATTAATATTTTGCTGATGATTCCCTTGTATCTCTTCTTCTTATTCCTTTGAAGATTTATCTCTGCTAAATATATATATTTATGCCCTTCATATATGCTGAAACTCCAATGATGTTCCTTCTATATCTCTTCAAATGAAGTGTCTTTTATGAATGGATGTATCTCTTCCAAGGGAGATACCTTTACAAGGGGTTACACCTCTTCAAGATCTTAATCGCTACCCTTTACAAATAATTACTACCTTTTGTAATATACAAAATGGATCTCACTTCACTTAATATTGATCGCACTGTTTTGTCTTTTTGTTATCTTTACTAACAATTGGTTATCTTCCCTTCATTATGGCACAACCATTTATGTAGTTCTTATTAATGAAATCAATATGATAATAGTGATGCAGTTTCGTATCTTATTTCTATATTTGATTGTGTTATTCTGTTAAACCATATTCATGCATCAGTTGCAACACATATTGTTATGAGCTGATTGCATTAAATTGATTACAATCTATAATGATAATATGATTGCCATGAATAAGAAGTTCAAGTTGGCAAGTTGTGACTCCAAAAATAATCATAGGTAGCGTGAGTTCTAGTTGTTGCGACTTCTTCTCAGTTTGGTGTGAGGAGAATTCTAGTGTGGGTGGCAGATCTCTAGTCTTTCATTATTCTTGTATCTCTAGTCTTTCATTGGTGCGATTTAGTTGGTGTAATATATTACCATGGATGGGTGCGATTTAGTAAATGTACTCGGTTAGAATAGAGCTAATATATCTGCATCAATGCACTATTTACATCTTTGCTATTAGACATTATCATTATTGCCACCACATCTTATTGGTATTAATGGGCCAAGTCAACGGATAGCATTGAGATTAAAGCTTCCTTCTATATGTATTGATCATTGCACTCTATGTATATCTTATAATACACATCGCATCACATATAACTTCAAGGAAATTGTATCTCATCCTCAATATATATAAGTGTTGTCTTATGATATATTTCTTTGTACTAGTCTTTTATAATATTTCTTAAACTAATTCATCAAATGTATCAACGGAGTTGGCCATAGGGGAAGGGGACATGCCAAATGCTATGTACACAAACCTGACAACATTTCTGATTATTAAAGATAAGCACTTTTAACTGGAGCTATGAACCAAAAAGGGTTTTGAAAGGGCCCCAAAACCTTGTACAACAAGAACAAGTAACAACCTCAAGAACCACACCAACAACAGCAAGCAAGAGCCAAACAATAAAGCAGGCCTAAAAATGACAAGGCCACAATGAAAGAACAACAAAAACTAGGATCAAGGAGGTTTAAAACCAAACCTCACCAAATAACTCTGAGGTGGAGTTACAGCTTGACTCAAATGGATTGTCTTACCCTTCTTTGAAGATCTAGACTCATTCAAAAGACACCTATTCTTATCCTTCAATAAAGCCCCTGGGTTATCCCAATACACCTATTCTTATCTTTCAAAGGAAACCCTTGCTCGTTCCCTTGCTCATCCCCAACAAGATCAACATAATGCCTTTTTCTTTACCTTCATTTCTTGTAGGATCAACAATCTGACACTCTTTTCCATGCTCAAGACAAGAATGGGAGAAGTATCCAGCTTTATGACAAAGCATACAAACCTGCGAAGAAGTCTTGTAATAAATTCTTTGCTCCCAAATGCTAAGTTTAGAGCAAAGTTTAATGACTTTTGGTAGCACCTTAAATCAAAATCTACACTCACACAAAATCTAGCAAAAATCAAATGCTTCATAGACTTGGTAACATTATCTATGGATAAAAGTTGACCAATAGCATTGGCTATACATTTAATTATCTTTTTGTTTCAGAACTCTAAAGGAAGCCCTGGAAGCTGAACCCAAATAGAAACCCTATTAAAATTTTTCTTTGCAGCATCAAAACCAGGACACCATCTTTTCAACAAAAAATTAAAGTTACCAAGGAACCAAGGGCCTCCCTACAAAACCATCTTGCTTTCCTCAAGAGAATGGAAGTAAAAGAGAAAAAATCTATTAATCATGTCAACCACATGGATCTGCTCAAACCTGCACCATCTTTTGTTAACCCAATTTCAAACAACATTAATTTTTGGACTAAAGTTGGAGAATCTCCGAATGAGAGCATTCTCCATGCTCGCAGTAGCACTATCAACATCAACTTCAGGGATCTCTAGCCGCAAGGGAGACCCAATATGATCCTGAAAAGAATTGGTTTGCATGTTCAAATCCCACAAACCTTGGGTTGAAGGGGCACCCACCTCTCCAAGACAACCCACATCCAACTTCGAAGCACATCCATTCTCATTTTTCTAACTGATCACCGGCACAATAGGTGGAACTACATCCAAATCAGGACAAGGGGCCACCATAGAGGGACTAGAAGTATCAGCCATAGCAAAGGTTGAAACTGCATGGGTTGTAAGAAGCATAGGCGAAACCCTAGTAGGGCTTTTCTTAGCCAACGACACAACATCCACTTGCAGAGCACCATCCAGACTAGTAGCCAGAAAAATAACATCCAAATCCAAACAAGAGGCCGCCACAGGAGGAACAGGAGGCTCCAAGATTGCCTCACCAGAAGAATCGACCTTAATAGAAGTCGTAGAAATCTTTGCATGGGCCACAAGAGGGGAGAGAAAATCCCGCTTAAGAGCCCTACTAATCCCAAAGACATCAGAAGAAGCAGCGGCCACAGAAGACCCCTTCTGCATCAAAGATCTTTACACCTCCAACCAAATGTCGAGGAGAGATTCGTCCTCCTCTTCGTCTGCAAGGAAAAACCATTCCTCCTTATCATTATCACCATCCACATCTCCATCTTCGTCCTCTCCTTGTAGAATTGAGCTGCTTCCACCCTGCAAAACACCTCTCCTGCTCGGGCTACCTCTCCCACTCTCGCTCATTTCAAAATTATTTTATGGATTTTAAAATCACAAACCTGATAATGTTTGCATAATGGCATCTAAGTCATTTTTTGACTTATAGTTGCTGGTTTTATGCTTTACGTCACTGCTTATACCTATTGCTATATTGCTAATATATGTAGCTCTAAAAAATTCTTTTGCTTTGGAAAATTCCTTGATGTATTTTTTAGGCACTTCTAACAATTGGCATCAAATAGTCATAATATACTAAGAAAAGTTAGCAAAAATCTAAGCTACACTTACATTGCAACATCCCCATCTACATATGGGCTAATGTGTGACTATATCATTATGGTATGCATTCCCTAATGACACAGGGCTATAGTAGAGTAGCTGCTAGATGCAGGTGTCCTCGAATATTGGGCTCTAGAGATCACATTTATGATTTATCTTTGGGTTTTTACTTTGTAAATGCCTGAACAATATAGATTCAACGAATAAGTTTTACCACTCTCCATACGCAATTTAACTTTTGGAAGCATTCTGGCTAGCCTTAAAGTAACTTTATTTTCCTTAATTTTATTTCAACTATAAATATATATAGCTTTAAAAAAATCTAAATAAGTTTTACCTCTCTGCATACCCAATTTAACTTATGGAAGCATTCTAGCTAGGCTTAAAGTAATTTTATTCTCCTTAATTTTATTTCAAATATAAATAGATATATAGCTTAAGAAAATCTAAATGGATTCTAAAAGAATTGATTAGTAAGAAAAATTCTCTAGAGTTAATGTTTTTACTAATATAAAATTGTTTAGAAAAAAGTGTTTTGTTTGTTGGACTGTCAAATTGTGTAAGAGATTTAGGACGTTCAAAGTTTCTGGTCACACTTTGAGGCTTATAAGGAAGAACCAAGAATGATGATTGCAAAGATGTAGTCTTAGCTCAGGTTTATAGCATTGACTACTTAATTTTTTTATCATTTTTGTTATGTGAAAAGACTTTAGGTTTGAAATCCTTTGGCCTTTCTAAGAAACTAAATTTTCAGACCATGATTATTTGTATATTCAGTGTCTACAAGGTCCCAATACAAGTCTTAAAAACACATAAAAGATCAACTTCACTTAAATAATTTACTAGTAAAAGCACCTAAAGGTGCTATTAGATAGCCAGTAGACATTTATATAAATAATAATGTCAGCCAAGCACTGTACAAAATGTATATCCATACTTTGCCCTAAACAAGAACAAAATCTTGGGCATTCTCCTTCCTTCGTTCACCATTACTAATGGTTGTTTTGTATATATTTGGTAAGTCCTGCATTGAATGCAAGCTTTATTTTCCCCCGCAGGAGCTGCTACCAAAATGCTTTCCTTTAACAGCAATTAGAGGAACAACCATGGTATTATGTACACCTTTATTAAATAATTGTCCTCTTTTTCTTCTAGTCATTTTTAAAAATATGGTTGTGAAATACAGATTCCAGAGTTTATCTTATAGATTGTCTATTAACTAACATAAACATCCTAGCAGGACAATCACTTAGCAAAATCAGCGGCAAAAGACAACCAATTATTAGGAAAGAAGACTCTTATTTTGGGGTTTAAGAAAATATACTCGTCCAGGAAACCTGATTGAATCATCAGCAAACCTAACTTCAGACAATTCCGTAACCGCTATCTACCAATGAGAAATGAATTTCTGTGATTTTGATCAGAGTGAGTTACAAATCTGCCATCATCTGTATGGTTAATTAACATTCTAATCTCACAATATATACATTGCCAATGCACTTCCTATAGTCTCATCAGTTTCTGCTGTCTCCTTATACGTGGAAAATTCATAGTTACCAATCTCTGCGAGATCTGGCCCAAATCCTTTCAAGCCCAGATTTTTCATACGCATTGAATTCATCCAATCCAAATCAAACAAATTTAATTTTCTTTTCTAAATTAAAATTTGATTCTCAGAAAAAACAATTCTCTGCAGAATGGCAACCTAGGGTTTGACGAAAATAATTGGGATTGCGCCAAAATAGCGAACCTGCTAAAATAGAAAGAGGAAAAAATGAATTGCCTTACCCGCTGTCGCCGAGAATGATAACCGTTAGCAGGGTTCGCCTTCTTGCAGACATGGTTAAATATCGCTCTGTTTTTTGCTCTGAGAAAATACAATGAAGAGATCTGAGCTTAAATTAGCAGAGATTTTTGCTGTAATACTCTGCCGTAAATCGAACATGGCTATTCAACTTCCAAAGGAAGTGGTTGGGAGTGTCCAGAATATTGAATTTTCGAATTATCAGAATTATTTGTTTCTAATGTTTAACAGTTTGAAAAAATTTAATGGTAATCGGTGGAAAGGAATTTTTTATTATTATTTATAAATTTTAATTATAATAATAAGATTTAAAATTATTAACAAGAAACTTATTTTTATGGACTGTGGAAAATTCATGTCTGTTAAGATTTAGGTCAGTAAAGAGTTAGAACAGTAAATTTTATGGCGTTTTAATGTTAAAAATATAAAAACTATTATTTATATAATCTAAACATTTTTTTTTTAAAAGAGGGGTAAAAATTTATTAATAAAATAAATTAAGGAGGACAACCGCCTCACAGCAAAGCACCATCATAACAACCAGCGAAACCAGATTTAGAATTACAAATTAGTGAACATTGAAATTTTAAATTTTTACTGACCTATACCAAATCTTTCTAGCACAATTTTTTTGAAAGTAAAATCTTGAGAATCAAACAATTAAAAACAACATTTTAATAACTATTCATTTCTTCACAATATTCTATCATAATATCCACCATCTAACAACTTTGAAAGTTTTGTGATGGAGGAGAATCCCCACTTCTTAGTGGAACTCTTGAATCATCTTCAGCATCTCATCAAGAGTATCTTTGTCCATTAGATCCAAATCTTCTATTTTTTCTTCACATGCTTGATCTGTTTCCATAAACATTTCCATGGTCTTGACTTTTGGTGTTAGATTAGTAGTTTTGCCCTTCATCTTTATTAACTTTTCCTCAACAGATTTATGTTGCATCATAAGATTATGCCTAAGATCTTTCAATTCTTTCTTAGACATTGATGACAGAGAGATTTTTTGAGGCTTCAATCTAGAAAATACCTTTGAAGTTTCTCCATGGTTGAGCTCAATCTTAGACATCTTTTTAAGCTTTTTTGCACCTTCCCTTTTATCCATCTCTGAACAATATAGTTAGAATTTGAGCCTTCTCTTAAGTGTGGTTATATTTTTGCTTTATATCTCACCAACTCACATAAGATTATAATAAGCTTTTTCTTAAATTAAAAAAGAGAAAAAGAAGAGAAAAATCACTCATGCATAATACATTAATATTTATTTAGAGACAAAAGAAAAGGTATCTAAATATAAATTAGTTAGAAAAACAATAAATATTTTAAAAAAACTATTTGTTATAATTTAAAAAAGTGTTGTTTCAAACTTATCTAGAATAATTTTAATAAGTTGTCTCTTTACTATGATAATTTTAAAGTGCTTTTATTTCTTAAGAATCTTAAGACACTTATTTAATTACCCATGCATTTACATTAATTTCTTTGAAGAAATATAGAATGCATTACTATATTTACAATTAATCTTAAATTAATATTTTGATATAAATTATTTAGAAACAACAACAGCTTTTTTAAATGATGACTTTTTATAAACAAAAATTAAAATCTTTTTTTTCAAACTTATCTCTAATGATTTTAGTGAGGTGTCTTTTTACTATAATAGTTTTAATGTGTTTTTATTTCTAAAAAATCTTAAAACAAGCGTTTCACATTATGATTTACAATTATGATTAATATTTTGTGGAAAAAAATAGCATTATAATAATTAATGAAATTATTTTAAATATACATAACAGATTAAATCTTAAATATAAAAAATTCTAATTGAAATTAATGCTTAGAAAAATATTTTTAATTAATATTGTATACACCTAAAAATAGTCTAAATAAATATTCTTAATATTTATTTAAGTCTAATTTTTCTATCAATAAATAAATAAACAAATTTATTTATTTGATTCATATTCCTCTAAGTTAATGAAATATTGAAATATTTAATTATCTCTCCTAAAGTCAAAATTAAATAAAATCCTTTATTTAATTTAAATTCTTCCAAACAATTAAATAATTCTTAATTATTTAATTAAAGTCAATTCTTCTTCCAAATTTAAATAAATTAGTCAAATTTATTTAAATCATCTCTATCTCCAAAAATAAAATACAATCAAATATTTTATTTATTCTTCCAAATCATGCACAACAATTAAATAAATTTATTTATTTAATTAGCTTTCTTATCTTCTAAATTATTCAAATATCTTCCAAATCTTCTAAAAATAAGTCTTCTTTTTCATGCACACAAAATTAAATAATTTATTATTTAATTTCTCTCAAATCACACAAAAGCAAATCTCAAGTTGAATTAACTAACTCAATCAACCTTGTTTTTATCAATATCTAAAATTAGAAAAAAAAATTCTAATTTATGAAAAGCATGTCTTAGCTTTAGAAAAAAAGTAGTTAACTCAAATAAAACAGTTTTTGTGTGACACTTGTCTTCTTCCTACTCGCGCACATTCCTCAACTGTCCTCAACCGTTGATCTTCTCATTCTTTCTATACCATTGATCTTTTCTTTCTCAAGTCTATAAATTGAACCTTCTTCTTCCATTTCATTCATCTAAGCTTTAAGTATTGTTACTCTATAGGAATTACAGTGCACCGTTGGCACCAATTCCTTCATTACTTGTGATCACACTCGTTACCATACTACTACCATTGTTGTGAAGCTCATCTTCATGGTGAAACTATCATAGTCGTTCCCATTTGAAAATCTTAGAATTATAGTAAGGAAGTGCACCTTCTGAGGGCCATATTCATAGACAAGATCATTTGTGATAGGTGATCAATGGAAGCTGAGAATTAAAGGAGGTTTGCTTTGTATTGTTCATTGTTTAATTAATCTATTTTTTCATTATTTCATTGAAGTTTGGGTATCTTTGATATTGATATATTGATTATATATGTTTACTCTAATTTTCCCTTAACATTTTTGGCACCCACCGTGGGGCCTAGCCCCAAATTTAACCCAAAAATTGAGTTTTTGTGTTTGAGAAAGCCGTACACAAGAGGAAATAGTGCATCTAACACATCCTAACACGCATATGATATCTGTTACGGTGCATATGTTCCTTCGATGCATATAGTCTCTGATCTGACGCATATACTGTCTGTTCTGGCAAATACATCCTTTCGGCGCATACAAACTCTGTTATGGCGCATATGTCAGTTCGGCGCATATACACTTTTTTCCTATGCTTTTGACCTTTATCTTAGCGCATAAGTACCATGGCGCTTATGAGCTCTGTTTCTACGCATTCAGTCTTTGAAGCTGTGCATCTGATCTAGGCAGTGATTTTTAGGGTTTCCTTAAAGTTTTGTTAACGCTGACGTCTTTTTGCAGGAACACTCTTGATCTATTTTACAGGCTAGGTACTGGTTTAGAATCATATAGTTGCACTTGTTAACTCACACTTTGATTTCTAATGAGAAAGTAAATGGATGCTCATGTAAATCTCACATAGTTTTAACTAGGGAGGCAGTAATTGAATCATTGCTATCTTGCATATCATTGAATCATTGCTATATTGCTATCTTTCAAAGTTAACAACTCATTGCTATATAGATAAAATTGAACCCATCATTGACACCTGGGTAAAACTGAACCATTGCTATTTCAATTATCACTTTAAAGTTAACAACTCGTGCTATCTAAGCTAAAATCGAACACATCATTGCTATCTTGGTAAAACTAGACCATTGCTATCTTGTTATCACTTGAAAGTTAACAAATTTATGTGCTTGCCCAAGTAGATAGCTCATCTAGTTTTTCTCATTTTAACTAGGGGAAAAGAATCATTGCATTCTGTGTTTTAGGAATGATACCAGGCCTATGCTCTCCCCTATCTTGGGTGACCAAAATGCCAGACATATCATTTTTGCATATGTTTTTCCTTTAGAGGGGCCTGCTCTTGGATACCGTTCATCCAAGTAGGAACGACCCTAAGTGGTGACAGGCTAGATGCCAAGCCCTTCCAAGCCACTATAAATAAATTGTGTTTGGAGCGAAAGCTTCAAACAATGAGTACAGTTATGTTATACTGACAGCCAACCTCCCCCAAAACCCTCCAAGGCGCAACCCTTGCAGGCTGGGAGACTCCATAACAGAGAGTAGTGTTGCCACATGTATAACCACTCGAACGGTTGCCTTTATTACTCATCCTTTGTTTTAGTAGGCCAAAAACCCCTATAATCTGGTGCAGGGAAGGGCGATCATCACCTCCCGAAGATGCTTCACTAGAGATAGTGAGAATTCAGTTTTATACTATCCTTTGAAACCTAGGATTATACTTGCTTTCTTTTAGTCTAAAAAGAGTCAAAAAAATCACATAAAAAAAAAACCATAAAAACATTCTTTGCATTTGCTGTGTCTTCTTTCCATAATTTTAGAAAATCAGATAAAAAAGACCTTCTTGCAGCCAAAGATACCAAAAATATCAGAAAATTGCCGAAAACTTGCAAAAATACTAAGAAAACCAGAGTGGCGCATTCGTCCTCTTCTGCTACGCATTTGTGCCGACCTATGGTGCATATGTACTGACTTGTAGCACTTTTACTACCTGTTATGATGCATTTGATACTTACTAGTGCTGCACTTATACACCGACTTTCTACGTATTTACTAGTTTATGCTGCGCTCTAGTTCTACGCATGCATAACAGTGAGTACTTCCACATCTTTTCAGAGAAAAATTTTAGGTTTTCTAGGTACCCATTTCAGTCTTGTGTCAATTTCTATTGAAATGACAAACCAATTAGAAGCAATTGCTCAAGAACTCCCATACCTATGAGAGCAATTAGACTTTGATATCTCACCCCAAGATCGTATAGCAATTGCCCAAGAACTCCAAGTGATACAACAAGAAATGACAATCTTACAAGCTAAATAGGCTAGTACTAGCTACACCTCGCACCAAAAGCATACATCCTTTTCTTGTCTTCATGATACTCTTAACAAGGAAAGCACCACCTCAAGTTGGAAAACATATACCACTCGGTCTACTAGTCCTCCTTCACCATCTCCTAGAACACATGGCCCAAAGCATACTAATCCTACCATGGAGAACTCCAAATCCACTCATCCATTACCTCACTCCTCTACCTATGCACCTACCAATGATGTGATCCAAGGGCTACTAGTAGAAAGTCAACCATATCCCTAAATTTTGGTCCTTGACCTTATCAAATAACCTTCAAGCATGTCCATTACTCTAACCTCGTCATGTAACCTACAACCCCTTGAGCATATTGAAGAACCTCCTACCATATTAAAGAATCTCCTACCATGCACCAAAGTCAAGTTCCGTCGCACCTTCATATTGTTGACCAAAATCCTATCCAGGAGACCTCTACCTCAACTTCAATTCAAGCACACTAAGTGTTATGTCAAGAGCACACTTTAGAACATGTGGATACATCTACCCCTTGTCTAAATCAAGATCAAAGCACTCCCATCCGACCCTTACGTAACCTTTATCTTTTTGATGATCCTATACCTATACATGAGCAAGAAGTCCAATTTCAAACCATTCATAACCTATATCTCTTTTATGATCAAGATACTACCTTTGATGAAGAAGCTATCCATGAGCAACTTGATCCTATACATGAGCAAGGGATCCAATTCCAACCTCTCCATAACCTATATCTTTTCTATGATCAAGATATTATCGTTGATGAAGAAAATATACAAGAGCACCTTAATTCCATCACGCTAAATCCTATCTATGATCAAGATCCCACCTACAATCAAGAGTCTATCTATGATCAAGCAGACCATGATGATCCTCTTAGCCCACTTTATGTGTTCCATGGTCCTGAGCTTATAACCCCATCCAGTCCTATCCAAGATTCAACAACATCCTATTCCTTTGATGAGACACTTGCCTTCCAAGCAAGCATAGAAGATTGAACCAATAATATTCCTCCACCATCTATTATTGACCATGCTGCAAATCCCCCACCATATATCCTTGGTCTTACTGCCTTCATTCATGAGTGTTCCTCCTTAGAACACCAGTCACCATTATCCACTATCTCACCTTCTTCATCCAATAAGAAACTTGTGTCTAGTGTTCCACCTACACATAATCCCTCTGTCCACCACATACTCCAACATATGAACTATAAAGGTAAAGGCTTAGGCATTCATGAACAAGGTATTTTGGAGCCCGTCCATGTCAATGTTCTTCCTCATTCGTACGACCTTGGATACATACCCCAAGCTGAACAATCTCAAGATGTTGATACTTCCTCCACTCCTCCTAAATCCCCTACTTTTCATCGCAAACCCTATCATATCCCCAAAACATATGTCACCATTACACCTCCATCATCCTATAATCATCAAAAGCATGTGACCATACACCTTCCACCATCCAATCTACCTCCGCTACTTCCAACTCCTAACATCCCTCCGTGCATTTTACCACCACTTCTTCGAACACCTTATTCATCCATCTATGAATCTTCTAACAATCCCAATCATAACCAACCAATGCACGTGTTGTCTAAACAAAGGGCTTCCACAAACCGCACTTCCACTATCCCAAGGGAATTTCACAGCAAAAATTTGGATGCCTCTACCTATAAAGTCAAAAATCCTAAGAGTCCTCATGACCTAGGATACAAAAGTCAAGAATCAAAGAAACATCCTTCTCAAGAGCTATATACACCCACACACCTATATGCCAAACTAAAAAAGGTGTGGGTCCGCATCAAACAAATGATTACCTCCAAAGCTGTACCAAAGCTGCATACACCCTAGCCCATACCTTCACAGGTACTATCTAAAAGAAAAATGGTTTGGGTGCCTAAACAAAAAGCCCTCAAGTTACATGAGGCATCTACCTTTTAAGAATCCCAACCATCCACTTTCTCCCATTCCATCCAAAAGTCTCAAATTCTTCCATCCCATATGGCAAGCAAAAATTAAAAAAATACTCAGTCTATGTGGATCCTTACATGCCTAAGTTATTCATCTACAAGCAAAAGTCTCATTTGCTTCCTACACTACTTTCCCATCACTAGCTTCAATGTTTATCATGGTATGTGCAACCGTTGGTCATGATTCCCTTCCATCCCACAACATTTCCATATACCTCCATCTCCCCTTCCTTCCACTATTATCCTACATATCTTCCTCATCCTATTCCTATGGTCCATGCTTTTTCATAGACTTTTCATCCATCCTTGCATAAGTCCTCTATATTCCACATCATCATCCACTGTCGCACCCTCCATAATCCAATGTCCACCTACTCCATCTCACTTTCATGCAATCCCCTACTAACATCTATGAGAACACTTGACATGGTCCATACAACGACATCTTTCTAGTGGGACTATCACCTTTCATGGAACTAGGCACTTGAGGCCCTCTCATCCATTCTACTTGTCCTATCCAAATGTTCAAAAAAAAATTCAAGAAAAATCCCTTCATCCAACGATGAAAATCTGGCAAACAGGCACCTTGGATAAGTACCATGATGAAAACCTAGCAAACAGGCATCGTGTGTAAGTTGATCTTCTACATCACCTACACTTGGGGGCACCTTGTATCATTGGCCTATCGCTCTTCTCCTATTAGTTTCCTTCCATACCATTTCCTATCCTATCCTTCTAGTCGTTACTACCTATACTGTCCAGTATGTCTATCTTAAATCTTCCATTCCTCTATTTTCTTAATCTTGATAAAGATTGGGAGCACAATGTTGACAAATGTTTTAGATGTCTCTTGACTCACCTTGTCCCTAGAGTGCCACACAAATCCTCAATTATGCTCTCATCCTCCTATCGTCTTAAGCATTGCCATGAAAAATCCTAAGTATTCTACCTACAATGGGGTATGTTATTCCTATGTGACATAGTCCTTAGAGATCACATCCTTGATTCCTTCTATCCACTATTACCCATCCTTATGCCTACCCATTCCATTCTTTATCATCCATACATCTACCTATCCGTGGTGTTTCCTTGTCATCGGTGTCATATGATCCATATCGTGTTCCATATCTAATCCATATCTGTTCCATATCGTGTCTCATCGGATCCATATATGTTTCATATCTGATCCATATCTATTTCATATCATGTCTCATCTGATTCATATCTTAGGTCATAGGGTCAACCATGAACTACGTTGCCTCCGCGTCGTCATGTAGGCAAGGTCATTTCAATGCGCCCCCAAGACTTCCCTATCCATTCCATATCTTGTTGTCTATCCTCTAGTCCAACCATGGTCAAAGTCCATGAACTATGTTGCTTCTATGTTATCACATAGGTACGGCCATTATTCAAATATGCCCTCGAGGCTCCACTATCCCATCCATCGAATGTCTAGTCCTATCTATCTGAGTCCATGCCACTTTCTATTGCCTAGGTCTTAGGTCCATTAGGGTTCACCCTGAACTACGTTGCCTCTACGTCATCACATAGGCAAGGCCATTAAGCAATGAGCCCCCAAGGCACTAGGTCAGTCCCTTAGGGTCTGTCTCACCAATAAGGATTGTGGAATCTTCTTACCAGGCAAGTAAGCACAAATAAAACCCGCTCTTTCCAAGCAGAAATCCTGACGCGAGACATTAACCTATGCAGAGCAAAACAAGCAAACACTTAAGGCATTCTAAATGATTTTACCTAAATTCTGACAAAAAACAAACACATCTAAATGCAAAAATATTTTGTGGATTGGAATCATGGTTAAAATACAAGAGTCTTGATTTTTGCTATCATGTATTTCTATGCTACGCAAGGATGCCAAAAGCTAGAGATGCTATGATGGGGGCATGATTATTTTCTTTGTTTGTTGTTTGTGGATTAAACTTTAGTAATGGGAAGCCTTGTCTAAAGACATGATCGACAAAAGATCATTGAGGACATCAAAGGTCTAACATGAACAGGGGCAATCCTTGTCTATTGATATGTAAGAAATACTCAGGTCATCTCGATTTAATTATACCTCGATGCATGTATTAACTTGCTAAATCAAAATCTATGTAAGCAATACTCAGGTAATGTCAGTTCAATTATACCTAGATGCTTGTATTAACTTACAACATTTAGAAAAAGTACTAAAAAAAAGAGCTCAATGATGAAATAAGCACTTCAAAATACTTGCACCATCAAGATGTCAAAAAACCATTTACATCCACAAAGCATCCACAAAGCATCCATACCATTCACATCCACAAAAGCATCCATACCATATCCCATGCAATAAAAATTTTATGCAGAGTATCAATGTTTACAAATAAAAGCTTGTGATTCCTTCTATCGAATCATTCTTCTGTCAAATTAACTTTTCGTATATCATTGTATCTCTCATCAACAATTCTAGCTATCAATCCAAGCAGTGATCAAAATGCAAGTCTATCCTTAATCCATACCAATTAAGTCAAGTCAATCTTGTCAAATGATCCAATCACAATCAGTGGTCTTAATCCTTGTCTGGTCATAAACCAACTCAATCAATTATAATCAATCGATTGTCTTATACAGAATGTAACATTGTTGAAATCAGACCAATACACACGTCTTACATGACATGTTTCATTTCCTGAAACCAAACACTATCCTATTGTGTTTCTCTAGGGATCTATCATTCCCTGCCATGACAACATGCCTGCCATGTTGGTCTAGGGATATATCATTCCCCACCATGACAACACTGTCATTTATCATTATCAGCATATCATTGGTTTACTGCTCGACAGGGGCAATACCTTGCTTGTTCTTATATCATTTGTGCATACTTGCTTACTTGCTTGTGTGTGTTATCATTCTATCTTGCATAACATATCATTCAACCCTTTCTTCATCCTTCTTCGTGAGATTGTCCATCTCATGCCCTTCTTCCTTCTTCTCGTCCAATCTCCTGAGGGGGCATCCTATCGTCATAACCTGTACCAGGGGCAAACTAAGGCATGTATCATTATCAGAAATTTTTATTCTTTGAAGCAACGTCGTAAAACACATTGCTTCAAAGAGGGGCAAAATGTATACGCCTAAAAATGACACGACTCAGTCTAAATAAATATTCTTAATATTTATTTAAGTCTAATTCTTCTATCAATAAATAAATAACAAATTTATTTATTTGATTCATATTTCTCTAAGTTAATTAAATATCGAAATATTTAATTATCTCTCCTAAAGTCAAAATTAAATAAAATCCTTTATTTAATTTAAATTCTTCCAAACAATTAAATAATTCTTAATTATTTAATTAAAGTCAATTCTTCTTCCAAATTTAAATAAATCAATCAAATTTATTTAAATCATCTCTATCTCCAAAAATAAAATACAATAAAATATTTTATTTATTCTTCCAAATCATGCACAACAATTAAATAAATTTATTTATTTAATTAGCTTTCTTATCTTCTAAATTCTTCAAATATCTTCCAAATCTTCTAAAAATAACTCTTCTTCTTCATGCACACAAAATTAAATAATTTATTATTTAATTTCTCTCAAAGCATGCAAAAGCAAATCTCAAGTTGAATTAACTGACTCAATTAGGCCTGGAATTTGATGGTCTATTTGGTCGTTTTTGTCATTTTAGACCGTATTTTATAACTCTAAAATTTATTGGACCGTATACCTTGACTTGCTAATTTTTGACATAACCGTATATATCACTCTTTAAATTATTAGTAAACCGTAAAATTTTATAATAAGCAAATATAATATAGTATTCTTGGTTATAATATATATCATTTTTTTAATAAAAATATAAATAATGTATCAACTTTATTTGAATATATATTAAATTTCAATAAATTTTAAAAATTACAAACAAATCTTTATATTGTTTTTTATTTTTAAAAATCAATTTAGATAATAATTTTTGCTTTCTTATAGAATACTTTATTTCTAATTTCTAATTTAGAAAAAACTACAAAGAAAAAGTTTGTTTACATTATAAAAATATAAATAATGTTTTCTTTTACAATGTTTATCAACTTTATCTTTATTTTCAATAAATTTTAAAAATTATAATAAATCTTTATATTGTTTTTTTACCTTTAAAAATTAAAAAAAATCTTTGCTTTCTCTATAGAATAATTTATTTCTAATTTAGAAAAAAAACAAAGCACAAGTTTTTTATTTTTAATTCATTGTTTATTAGATCATTATATTTTGGAGGTATTGATCTAACACTTTTGTGCACCTTGGTCTTATACTAGAATTCTATACCTGCAATAAATATATAATAAAATGGAATAATTTCATGCCAATAATTAAATCCCTCAAGTCTAGAATTCAAGACATCAAACAATTAATATACATTTGATTTATTGCTTAGCCTGGTCCTTTTCTTTAACCTGCATTTTTTAATATAAAAAAAGTTCACTCAAACATTTTTTTTTGACAGTTGATTTTTTATTTAAAACATCAATTGAAAGGTAGTTAAATGATAAAACCGTCATAAAATTTTTATATGACAGGGAGGGGTGACCGTCAAATTCCAAGCCTGGACTCAATCAACCTTGTTTTTATCAATATCTCTTAAATTAGAAAAAGCTTTCTAATTTATGAAAAGCATGTCTTATCTTTAGAAAAGAAAGTAGTTAACTCAAATAAAACAACTTTTGTGTGACACTTGTCTTCTTCCTACTCGCGCACATTCCTCAATTGTTCTCAACCATTGATTTTCTCATTCTTTATATACCATTGATCTTTTCTTTCTCAAGTCTATAAATTAACTTTCTTCTTCCATTTCATTCATCCAAGCTTTAAGTATTTTTACTCTGCAGGAATTACAGTGCGCCTTTGGTACCAATTCCTTCATCGCTTGTGATCACACTCATTACCATACTACTACCATTGTTGTGAAGCTCATCTTCATGGCAAAACTATCATAGCCATTCCCATTTGAACATCTTGGAATCATAGCAAGGAAGTGCACCTTCTGAGGGCCACATTCATAGACAAGATCATTTGTGATAGGCGATCAATGGAAGCTGAGAATTAAATTTTGCAAGTAGGTCCCAAACTTTCATAGTTTTCAATAGTAGTCAAGATTTATCGAAAGTTGATTAAAAATCTTAATGTAAAAATTTGGATCAACATTGGATTTCTAAAATCCCCTCTGAAGAAAAAACTTATCAATTTTTTTAATACAATGCTTATTGAGCCTATTCCAAACCATATAGTTCCTTTTTTACAAGACATACTATATGTTCCTTTCCTTTTTAAATAAAACTAGGAGGTTGTCACATATACCTCCTCTATCAAATCTCCAATTAGGAATCCACTTTTCACATTCATTTAGTGGATATTCCAACTATGTTGGGAAGAAAATACTATCAATATTTTTGAAAGGAAGCAAGATAAGCGGAACACACTTCCTACACTGATCTAAGGAGGACAGTTGTAGAAATATTTATCTTTTAACAGCTACAATAATGAGATACACAATATAGAGAAGATCAAATAACATCAAATGCAAATAGCAAAGCTCACAACACAAGACATACGTGGGGAAAACCCTTTCCAGTGAAAAACCCCACACTCTAAAGCAAAACCCAATGTACTAATCTATAAACAATGAAAGTTACAATACACTTCCAGATCCAAGCTCTTATAGGAGTTCACCACTGTTGATATTCTGGAGTAATTCTGGAAACATTATAGTACTTGCAAATGAACCATACAAACTACTCCAACAAGCACCTTGTTTATAGAGAATATCAAGCATGAAGGAGGCTTCTAGAGGAAGATACAAGAGTTGGGCATCCAAATCCACATGACACATATTCCAACACCTCTTAGCATGCAAATGAAACTTGTACAAGTTTCCCTTACACCTCTTACAACCATCCAAACTTGGGCACCCCAAATTTACCTAAAATGGGTATGACAGATGCTCTTACACTGTCACAAAATCTATCATATATGACAACAGTTATAGCTGTAAGAGAATCTGCCATAACTGACTACTAATAAATGATTATCTTACAACTTTTCATAACCCAACTTAGGTGCTTAAATTCCCCATGCAAGATACTTTGCAACACTTGTCCATCCTATCATAAGATCCGGTTCTTACATGTCATAACCTCTCATAGGAATTCATTATAGAATATTGACACACATATTTCAAGATGTCGACACATGGCAAAGAATCTCTACCACAAAGTGGGATACCTACATTACAATGTAGGAATAAATGCATCCTTGTTACCATCCATGTCACCTACCAATGTGATGACAACTCATCGTGCCATGTCACATTAGATACCTTAATTCCCAACATTCTCCCACTTGTCGAACACCTTGCTAGAACCAATCTAAATAGGAAATTAACTGCTAGGGGTTGAGAGGCCCATAGACTCTGAACACCATTTGAACTTATCTCTGCTCACAGGCTTCATCAAGGCATCTACAACATTCATCAAAGTAGAAATTTTCTCAAGTTTCACCTTTCCATCTTCCACCATGTCACGGACAAAATGGAACTAAACATCAATATGCTCCATTCTAGCATGGAAGGTTGGGTTCTTGGCCAAACAAATAGCAATCTGACTATCACAAAAATAGTAATTGTCTTTGCATCAAGCCAACATCTAAACATAATATCTTAAGCCAAATGGCTTTCTTACAAGCATGGGTTGCTTCCCTGTACTTTGCTTCTATAATGGACAAATCAACTACAACTTGCTGCTTACTCATCCAACTAATAGCACCACCAAACATCATGAACACATAAACACTAGTGGAACTTCTATTGTCAATGTCACCTACCCAATCTGAATCCACAAATTTGAATGCAGAGATCATGTAGGATGACCTTGTGAAATAACCCATCCCATTATGTGTTTTATATTTTCTGATCTAGTCTAGTTTTTTCTCACTATTTGAAGAGTTTTATGTAGTTAAGTTGTAACTTGCTTGCATTTTAATGTTGTTCTCATGATATGAAACACATGCATACATATATTTTGTAAATACAATGAAATGGAAAATACCCAGTTGCTCTATTTCATTTGAAATATATAATAAACCAAAAATAAGCAATATGCATAAAATATATGCTCAAGGAAACTAGGGTTTCAACATACCCATTTGTTGTCCATGAAAATACTAGTCTAAAATTGAAGGTACAACAACTTAGATGCTCATTTTTCCTTTATTATTCATCAAACAAGCATTACAAATGGACACGAATACAAGACAACAAAATAGAAGAGGTTTGCTACTCCATAGATGATAAACAAAGTACAAGAAGAGACTGTAATGATACAACTGGAATACCCACATCCTTCCTAGGGCTGTACGACCCTCACATCAACATATACACACTCTAATCACCATTTTATATCTTTGTTTTAGCTCCCAAATGGTCTTGTATTTATTGCAGCAATATTCCAAAGAGAATAGAATGTGAAACAAGGGAATATACTCCACAAACGAACCCCAAATGCCTCTAAAGATGGTACGGCTAGAATAGGATTGGTATGGCTTGTACAAGATGCAACTCCTCTAAATCTTCTCCAAATTTCTCCCTATCACCTACAATATGCTGTATGATGTCCCTCTATAATTATCATGGCAATAAACGGTGAGTATCTTCAAGGGAATCTCTCTGCGACTGATCTCCAAACTCCAAACTAAATGCAATGAAGTACAAATGAAACCATTGAGTATGGATGCTCAAAGCACCCTTGGGTGGTTTCTCACACCTGCAGAATGCTGCTACTAATAGAGGATTTCGTCTCCAAAAGCTAGGAGGGTTTTCTCAAACCCTCATCTCTTTACAAAGCCAAAATATCATAAAAAGTGAATGTCAAGAATGAAATCTCTCTTTGCTTTTTTGGCTTATATATTTCCCTCCAAGAGGGTTGACCCACTTTATAGAGAAATATTACATTTTAAAACCACTTTATTTCACAAGGAGGAGTCCAAGTCCCAAAGGTGAATTTTATTTGCATTTTACAATTTACTAAGTCAGCGACATTAATATTATAAAGTCCCAATATCAAATATAAACTATTAACTTACGGACTTTAAAATGAAAGGTCAAATGGATCAGAATCCAATGAGCTATAGACCATTGGAAAGGTCTCTTCGAAATGCTCCACCTCCAATCTTGAATTTCCCCAAACAATCAAAACCCAACTTATTAAAAATAGTAAGTTCTAGCTAAATTATCTTAAACCATCCACGAACACACCAAGAGTTCCCTAACCACACTGGTTAGTCTATGGGAACCAAGTATAGACTAACACCACCTAGGAAGGGGATATTACAGTCTGGCCTTCCCAAGATTTCTTGCCTCAAGCAATCTCAGATCTGGATGCATCAGAATTTGCTCATTCTTCCAAGTAGCATCCTCTACCAGCAAGTTCTTCCATTTCACCAAAAATTCCCTAATAACTCTCTTCCTCAATGTATGCTCCCTAGTGTTAATGATGGCCTCAAGTACCAAAACCAACTTCCCCTCTTCAGCAAGAGGAGGCAACTCTATAGAAGGTATCATTACATTATGCCTCGGTGCCTTTTTAAGGCAAGACACATTAAAAACATTGTGAACCCTGCTATCTACCAACAACTCCAACTCATAAGCCACCTCTCCAACCGTCCTAGAGATCCTAAATGGTCTGTAATACCGTGGCTTCAACTTTTCTACACCACTCTTCTTAAGAGTGGACTGTCTATAAGGCTGCAACATAAGATATACCATATCACCAACCTCAAAAGAATGCTCTACCCTGTGCTGATCTGCATACTACTTTTGTTGGTTTTGCACCTTTTGGATATTCTCTCTCAAAGACCTCATAACGTCCTGACTCTCCTACAAGAGGTTTTTGGCCTTAGGTACTCTGTTGTCTCCAAACAACAAATCTAGGAAGCTTAGAGCCTCATACCCGCAGAGTGCCATAAATGGTGATAGCTGAATAGACATGTGGAAAGTGGTATTGTAACAATACTCACCCAAGTGAAGCCAGTTCACCCATGCCTTCTACTGCCTTGCAATATAATTCTTAAGGTACTCTTCCACCCACTTGTTGACTATCTTAGTCCGCCCATCTGTCTAGGGGTGATAACTCATATTGGGGGTGAGCTCTGTCCCACTCAACCTAAAGAGCTCCTGCTAAAATTTACTCATGAACCTGTTGTTCCTATCACTCACTATACTCCGTGGCAATCCATGAAGTCAGAATACCTCTCTGAAGAATAATTCAGCAACCTGATCTGCTGTATAGGTAGCTAAAATAGCAAAAAAGTATGCAAACTTATTTAACTTGTCAACCACCACAAAGATGCAGTCCTTACCTTGGGCTTTGGACAAGCCTGTAATAAAATCCATCGAGATACAATCCCACTTCCTCTCAGGAATGGGTAAGGGCTGCAATAAACCACCTAGAAAAGAGTGCTCATGCTTGTTCTACTAACACACTGGGTACTCCCTCGCATACTTCTGAACTTCGGTCTTGAGGCCTTTCCAAGTAAAGTGCTCCCTAACTTGCCTGTAGGTTTTGAAGAAACCTAGATGTCTTGCCCTAGGCAAGTCATGAAAAGCCCTCTAGATCTTCTGCTTCATAGAAGACGCTGACACCAAAAGATCCTCCCCTTGTAAATGATCAAGTCATTTACAACCGTGTACCTATCATCACTGATGGTGCCATCAACAATCCTAGAAGCCCACTTATCCTTTGCATGCTCTGTAGAAATCAAGTCTCTCCAATCCTCTGCAGTCTCCCCCAAGGCACACAAGTGAGGTCTCTTGGACAATGCGTCGGTACGTACATTCTTTTTTCCTTTGACAAAAACTATGTCAAAGTCATATGCCTATAGTTTACTGACCCATTTCTACTTCCAGTCGTTCAGATCCTTCTGACTAAGGAAATGCTTCAGGCTATTATGAGTAGATTTAACAATATATTGACCTCCAACTAGGTACTGCCTGAACTTAGCCAATACATGCATAATGGCTAGCATCTCCTTATCATAAATATTGTAGCTCCTCTCAACACCCCTCAACTTCTTGCTCTTAGATGTGATGGGGTGTTTGTCTTACATCAACACCACTCCAATGCCTTCCCTTGAGGCATCACACTAAAGCTCAAAAGGTTTCGTGAAGTCTGGAATGGCCAAGACTGGACAAGTACTCATCACCTCTTTAAATCTATCAAAGCACTGTTGAGCACTAGTAGACCATTCAAAAGTACCCTTCCAAGTCAAATTTGTAATGGGGGCAACTATCTGAGAAAATCCCCTCACAAAGTGGTGGTAGAACCCACAAAGGCCAAAGAATCCCTTGAGCTGAGAGAGATTCTTGGGTGGCGGCCAGTCTATGATATCTTGAATCTTCTCTGGATCCACACGAACACCCTCTACACTGATGATGTGTCCTAGATATAGTAACTCTGTCATGCCAAACTCGCACTTAAACATTTTGGCATAAAGGGATTCCTGCTCAAGTATGCCAAACACAATATCTAGGTGCCTCAAGTTCTCCTCCCAAATCTTGCTATATATAAGTATGTCATCGAAGAAGATAAGCACAAACTTCCTCAACTGCTCTTGGAATACCTTATTCATGCAAGACTAGAATGTAGATGGCGCATTGGTTAAGCTAAAAGGCATAACCAAAAACTCAAAGTGCCCATAGTGGTACCTAAATGTCGTCTTCTCTACATCCTCCTCCCGTACCCGTATCTGATGGTACCCAGATCTCAAATCTATCTTTGAGAAGAAGCATGCACCATGTAACTCGTCAATGAGATCAATCCAAGGGATGGGCTACCTCTTCTTGATCGTCTTCTTGTTCGACTCCCTGTAATCTATGCACATCCTAAGTGTGCCATCCTTCTTCTTGACCAGTACAATAGAAGAAGCAAAGGGACTCTTGCTGGGTCTGATATTTCTCATCTTGAGAAGATCTTGAATGGTCTTCTCAATCTGATCCTTGTACTGCTTAGGACGCATATAGGGTATAGTGATAATTGGTTTGGCACCCTGCTCAAGCTTAATGACGTGCTCAAATCCCCTATCAAGAGGTCTACCTGGTGGTATATCACTAAACACTTTGGTGTGTTTGGTTAGCAAAGACTAAATCTCAATCAAATACTCTTGCTTTTTCTACTTAGGAACCTTAGGCATCACCAATATCTCTGCTGCCCACTGAACCTAATTGTGCCGCAGTATCCTCTCCATCCTTTTCAAATAAACTTTCATCAATCCACCATCTGAAAAATCTCTTAAGACATGTTTCTTTCCATCCACCTCAAACTTCATCTCCATAGTGCAAAGATTGAGAGACAACTCTCTAATGGAATGAAGTTGCTTCATGCAGAGGACTACATCCATTTCCCCCATACTAACCACATAATATTTGACCTGGAACTCATAATTACTTAACCTGATGGTTAACTTTGGGATCCTCTATTTGCAGGTAATAACAAAGCCATCTGCAACTCAAACCTTGAATCTCTCAAACTCAGTTTTGGATCCCCTTCGTGCTACAAGCCCTTTATCGATGAAGTTATGAGTGGCCCTTGTATCAAGCATTGTGGTCACTCTTTGTCCCTCCAATACTCCTTGTATCCTGAAGGAATCCTCTTTTTGTATGGCAGAAAGATGTGTTGTAGGTAGTACATTATCATCCTGAACATCCTGCACCTCCTCTGTTGCACTCTCCACATCACTATCCTCCTGATCACTCAGTTGTTCTAAATGTTTTGAAGCTGTCTCCTTGGCAAAATAGTATTCCAATTGTTTCACTTGCCCCTTGCACTTAAAGCACAACTTGTTCCTCCTGTACTCATTTAGTGCATCATCATCTAGGCGTGGTGCTAGTTTCTTCTATGGAAAAATGTCTCGATGATGTGAAGGGATCTTATCTTTTCATGGAGGAAAGGGTTTGGAGATGAACTTATTCCTGGGCACTGCAAACTCCATACTCCGTGCCTTCTTAATTGTCTCCTATAGTGTCAGTGGGTCAAATGCCTTAACCCATCCCTGAAGTGGTTCCATCAGTCCTTCAGTGAATAGGACTATGATCCTCCTCTCAGATATACTAGGAACCATCACACCGAGTCTCTAGAACTTAGAGATACATGCCTCAAGTGACCCATATTGCTTCAGCTGTGCCAACTCTCTAAACTGTAGTTCTGGGTCTTTGGTGTCAAATCTCTTGATGAGTCTATTTGTGAACTCATTGTATGTGGTAATGAGATTGTGGCCTAATGTGACCAACCCACGATACCACCACTCATGAGCTACCCTGTCCAGGTGTATGGTAGCAAAGTTGAGAGCCTGTATCTTTGGCATAGGCTTAAGTGTTAGATAATTGTCCAACTTTTGCACCCAACCTTTGGTTGAAACCTTGCCACTCCCATCAAATCGATCCATAGGAACTTTGCTCAAGGTGTGCTAGTAGTCCCTGTTAACTCTGTGAGCTCTATAATCTCCTCTACTACCCATATCTCCTCTCTGCCTTTTCTGGTTCATGAACTGCTCAAATGTTAGCATGTCCCTGATCTTTGGGGGAAGTGTCATATATTCAACATGTATTCTAATATCATCTGCCATGGGGATCTGTGTTTGGCTCTGGATTAACTCGTGCCTCCTCTTTGGGTGGGAAGGTAGGTTGAAGTGGTCTCATAACCGATCCTGGGGTAGTTCTAGTGCCATGTCCACTACCCTGGCATACATGTCCACTACCCTGAATTGCATGTCTATGATTGTTATTATTTGAACCATTGGTTTTCGTCTCAGGTCCTGTGTGGATGTGTCCTATTGGAATCCCTTGGTTGAATTTTCTAAGTAGCTGGGACATCATGTCCAACATCATATTGAAACTCCTGTCGGTTCTACTATTAGGATTCTTCGGCTATTCAGGTCCTTTGCTTCTCTCCGCCATGTGACCTGTTATGCTATCACTCTCACTAGAAGAACTTCTATGCATACCCAAAATGCTTGAAACTATTTCACCCTCTAGAATCTCAGGTGGCTGCCACTACAGATGATCTCTGGTATAAAACTATCTCCAGTCACTCATATAAACTGATCAACACAGGCTGGCAAGATGCACTAGCTTTGATACCACTGAAATAACCCACCCTATTCTATGTTTTATATTTTCTGATCTGGGTCTAATTTTTTCTCACTGTTGGAAGAGTTTTCTGTAGTTAAGTTGTAACCTGCTTGCATTTTGATGTTGTTCTCATGATATGACACACATGCATACATATATTTTGCAAATACAATGAAATAGAAAATACCTAATTGCTCTATTTCATTTGAAATATATAATAAACCACAAATAAGCAATACCCATAAAATATATGCTCAAGGAAACTAGGGTTTCAACATACCCATTTGCTGTCCATGAAAATACCAATCTAAAACTGCAGATACAATAACTTAGATGCTCATTTCTCCTGTGTTATTCATCCAACAAGCATTACAAATGGACATGAATACAACACAACGAAATAGAAGAGGTTTGTTGCTCTGTAGATGATAAACAAAGTACAAGAAGAGACTGTAATGATATAACTAGAATACCAACATCCTTCCTAGGGCTGTACGACCCTCACAACAACATATACACACTCTAATCACCACTTTATATCTCTATTTTAGCTCCCAAATGGTCCTATATTTACTACAACAATATTCCAAAGAGAATAGAATGTGAAACAAGGGAATATACTCCACAAACGAACCCTAAATGCCTCTAAATATGGTACGGCTAGAATAGGATTGGTACAACCTATACAAGATGCAACTCCTCTAAATCTCCTCCAAATTGCTCCCTATCACCTACCATATGTTGTATGATATCCCTCTATAATTATCTTAGCAATAAATAGTGAATATCTTCAAGGGAATCTCTTTGCAACTGATCTCCAAACTCTAAACTGAATGTAATGAAGTACAAATGCAACCATTGAGTATGGATGCTCAAAGCACCCTTGGGTGGTCTCTCACACCTACAGAATGCTGCTACTAATGGAGGATTTCGTCTCCAAAATCTAGGAGGGTTTTCTCAAACCCTCATCTCTTTGCAGAGCCAAAATATCATAGAAAGTGAATGTCAAGAATGAAATCTCTCTTTGCTTTTTTGGCTTATATATTGCCTTCCAAGAGGGTTGACCTATTGTATGGAGAAATATTACATTTTAAAAAACACTTTATTTCACAAGGAGGCATCCAAGTCCCAAAGGTAACTTTTATTTGCATTTTACAATTTACTAAGTCATCGACAATAATATTATAAAGTCCCAATAGTAAATATAACATATTAACTTACAAACTTTAAAATGAAAGGTCAAATGGACTCAGAATCCAATGAGCTATAGACTATTGGAAAGGTCTCTCTGAAATGCTCCACCTCCAATCTTGAATTCCCCAAACGGTCAAAACCCTAACTTACAAAAAATAGTAAGTTCTAGCCAAATTGTCTGAAACCATCCACGAACACACCAAGAGTTCCCTAACCACACTGGTTAGTCTATGGGAACCAATTATAGACTAACATCACCTAGGAAGGGGACATTACACCATGATAACATAAGGAATACTTAGAAGTACCGCAAAAGTATTTGAACACTCTCTTTACTGCATCCCAATGTACTCATCTAGGATTTTCCATAAATTGACTAAGGACTCCCACTGCTTGGGCAATGTTTGGTCTTCTACAGACCATGGTATACACCAAACTACCAACAACACTAGCATAAGGTAATCTCATCATATCCTCCATCTCAATAAGATTTTGGACAATCTACAAAAGATAACTTAGTCCCTATCATAACAAGAACAAACAACGGTCTACAAGCTGCCATGCTAAATCTCTCCAACACTGTATTCACATACTTTAGCCTAACCAAAGTTTTCTATTTGCTTTGTCCCTTATGATTTCCATTCTTAGAATGTACTGAGCTACCCCTAAATCTTTCATTTCAAATTGTGCTGAAAGTTGAGATTTTAAATCAGAAATCAAACTTTTACCATTCCAAATGAACAACATACCATCAACATATAATGCAATAATGAGAATGTGATCATTATCCATCTTAAAGTAAACACAATGATCTGATTTCAATCTTAAAAATCCCAAACTCAACACAAAGGCATCAAGATTTTGGTACCACATCCTTGGAGACCATTTTAAACCATACAAAGACTTTTTCAACTTGCAAACCAAATTATATATACCTTTTTCAATGTAATGCTCTGGCTGTGACATGTAAATCTCTTCCTCCAAGTCACCATGAAGGAAAATTGTCTTCACATCCATCTATTCAACTTCTAAATCATATGTAAAAACAAGTGATAACAAAAATCTAATAGATGTCAGGTTTGCAACAGGAGAGAAAATCTCACTATAATCAATTCCCTCAACCTGGGAATAACCCTTTGTGACCAACCTTGCCTTATACTTCTCAACACTACCATCTGAACCAAATTTCTTCTTGAACACCTATTTGCATCGAACAGGTTTACGTCCATGAAGCAAGGGCACTTGATCCCAAGTATTATTTTTCTTCAATGCAGTCATCTCTTTTTCCATGGCTTCTTTCTTGGAATCTACATCACTCATACCCATAGCCTCCCTTACAGTCCTAGGCTCATTAGTGTTAGAAATCAAAGCAAAAAAATAGCTAGAATCATGTAATGAATATCCAAACCTATCAGGTTGCCTCCTTATTTGAGTAGACCTCCTCAAAAGCTAAGGTCGAGGTTCTTCTTCTTCTTCTTCTAAACTTTCAGAGCTACTAGAGCTCTCCTCATCATTAGGTCCAATAGGTGTTTTTGGTTCAAATTTCTTAGGATAGAAGGAAGATGAACCACATCCTCTTTCTTCTCTTCTTTTTCTAGCTACAAAACAATGGAAGAAGGATTGAGTACTCTGAAGATCGCGCTTCTACTATATAGAACCGTTTCAACCATGAGATCCCAAAGCTTGAACCCTTTTACACCGATGCCATAACTTGGAAGATTCATTTCACTTCCTTTTTCTCCAACTTGGACCTCTTTTCCTTAGGCACATTTGCATATGCCTCACAACCAAATACTCAAAGATGTTATAATGAGGGATTTTTTATTGACCACATCTCCATAGGTGTCTTATCAATAAGCGTTGATGTAGGAGACCTATTAACTAGGTAGAAAGCAGTAGTAATAGCTTCAACCCAATATTTTTGTTCAAGGTCAACTCCACTAAGCATACTTCTAGCTCTCTCTATCAATGTCATGTTTATCCTCTCTACAACAACATTCTATTGAGGGGTATATGAAGTTGTCTTGTGCCTCTCAATCCCATGTTATTTACAGAACTTGTCAAAATTTGTTGAACAAAACTCATTGCCATTGTCAGTCCTCAAATACTTAATCTTTGTATCCATCTGATTCTCAACAAGAGCCTTAAACTCTTTGAATCATCTAAAGACTCATATTTTCTTCTAAAGAAATAAACACATGTTCTTCTACTGTAATCATCTATGAAAGATGCAAAGTAAATAGATTTTGAAATTAAAGGAACATTCACAGGACTAAAGACATCAAAATGTATTAAGTCCAACATCCTAGAAGATTTATGAGAACTGGAATAAAACTGAACGTAATTTTGTTTTCCATATATGCAATGTTCACAAAAATCAAACTCAAGATTACAATCATTCATCCCCTCAACAAGTTTTTTTATTTTTCAGGGCTCTATGACCCTTCTCTCCAATGTGACCGAGCCTTTGGTTTCATAACATAGTTTTCTTAGCTCGGAGTTTCATCTCCATAGAATGAGCACCCTTAGGTACCCAGAAAGCATGACCATCGAAAGTAGATTCAACTGTCCTCTTTTTGTTGGTTCCAATGGTGAGGGTGACGAATCCAAAGTTCTCTTCTTTGAAATAGAAGAACTATTGCACTGAACCATGCATGCATCCATCTTGAACAAAGTGCCAATGCAAACACCGTTAGTGAGCACCATATCTCCTCTAGTCATCTTGCATCCTCCATTCGAGAAAACAACCTGCACACCCATATCATCCAACTTACTTACAAATAACATGTTCCATGCCAAACCAGGGATATACATAAAACCATTGACCCCATTCACTCGTCCATGAAGGAATCAAATCGAGACTCTTCCATAGATAACAATTTTTAGATGAGAGTCATCACCTAGATACACCTTCCCACCATCATATTCTTCATACTTACTGAACCAACCTCAATGTGAGGTCATGTGAAAAGATGCACCAGAGTCAATAAGCCACACATCCTTAGATGCATGTGTTGCCAAGGCAACAACAAGTTCTTCTTCTTCATCTTGAGAGGATTTGTCAGAATTGGAATCATAGTTCTTTTTCTTTCTCTTCTTCTCCTCCTTGCACTCCTCACAAAAATGACTAGGTTTTCCACAATTCCAACATAGTGCCTTGGACTTTCTAGGAGGCTTAGATCTCCTACAAGATTTGGATTTTCCTTTTTCTTTCTTCTTATCCTTCTTCTTGCCTTTGTCTTTTGATCGATCGTGAATTGCAAGAGCCTCCTTAGTTTTTTTAGAAGATTTTCTCTGCATCTCTTCAAACAGTAATGATACAACCACTTCATCCATCTTGAAGGTGGTAGTGGTACTCCTAATGGCCATAACAAGGTGGTCCCGTGAATTCGGCAAATAACACAAGAAAGTCATACATTGATCCTCCTCTATTTTCACACCAACGAAGCTCAACTAGGCAACAAGAATGTTAAAACTATTCAGATGATCTACAATAGATCCTCCATCTTCCATCCTCAGAGAGTACAACTTCTTTCTCAAGAACAACTTATTTACTAGGGATTTAGCCTGATAAATCTAACCAAATTTAGTCCACAGATTTATCACTGTAGTCTCTACATGGACATTCAGTAACATGAAGGCAACTAGATAGAGTCTCACAAGACCCTTAGCCTTCCAATTCATTAGATTCCAATCTTCTTGTTTCATGCCCAATAGCATCTTTCCTAGCATCCCACAGGTCTTTGTCAGCCAACATGTCATCCATCTTGAGTTTCACAACTCAAAGTTGCCTCTGTTAAACTTTTCCATCTCTATCCTCCCATATGTGTTTGCCATCTATTTCCTGCAACAAAGATTTCAAAATCCTCTACACAAGCTCCTACTCAAATGAAGATCAATTCAAAAATCCCTCTACCCACAACTAGAACAAAAATTGGCCAGGCTTTGATACTAGCTGAAAGGAAGCAAGGTAAGTGAAAAAACATTTCCTACACCGATCTAAGGAGAAGAGTTGTACAAATATTTATCTTTTAAAAACTACAATAATGAGATAAACAATACAGAGAAGATCAAATAACATCAAATGCAAATACAAAATCTCACAAGACAAGATATACATGGGGAAAACCCTTTCAGGTGAAAAACCCCACATTCCAAAGCACAACCCAATGTATTGATCTATAAACAATGAAGGTTACAATACACTTGTAAAGCCAAGATCTTACAGGAGTTCACCGCTATTGATATTCTAGAGTAATTCTGGTAGCATAACAGTACCTGCAAATGAATGATACAATCTACTCCAACAAGCATCTTATTTAGAGAGAATATCAAGCATGAAGGAAGCTTCTAGAGGAAGATACAAGAGGTGGGCATCCAAATCCACATGGCACATATTCCAACACCTCTTAGCATGTAAATGACACTTGTACAAGATTCCCTTACACCTCTTACAACCCTCCAAACTTGGGCACTCAAAATTTACCTGAAATATGTATGATAGATGCCCTTACACCATCATAAAATCTATCATATATGACAACACTTATAGCTGTAAGAGAATCCATCATAATTGACCAATAATAAATGATTCTCTTACAACTTGTCATAACCCAACTTAGGCACTTAGATTCCCCATGCAAGATGTTTTGAAACACTTGTCCATCCTATCATAAAATATGGTTCTTACACGTCATAACCTATCATAGGAATCCATCATAGAATATTGACTTACACATATTTTAAGATGCTGACACATGACAAAGAATCTCTACTACAAAGTGGGATGCATGCATTCCAATGTAGGAATAAATACATCCTTGTCACCCTTCATGTCACCTACCAATGTGATGACAACTCACCGTGTCATGTCACACTAGATAACAAAATATGATGAGCAAGAAAATACAACTTAGGCATAAAATAAATACACATTAAATAAATTAATGCTAGGAAATAACAAGGTTGAGACAAGGTTGAGACACCTTAATTCCAAACAATTTTGACTATATTCATCTTTGTGAGTAGAGAAAAGGATTCCTCGTAATCAATTCACCTTTAGTTTGTTTGTACCCTTTAGCTATTGATCTTGTTGTCTACTTATTTGATCAAAATTTAGTTTTAAATTCAAAGGACAATACACCAATGAGGGAATAGATGAATTGTAACTAGTAATTGAAAAAACAAATAAATACAACACAACAATTCTTGAAGTTGAACATGAAAAAAAAATTATTCAAAGTTGAGAGCTCATACAAATTTAGAAAACTCTATGGATGAGATGCATACATACTGACAAGGTGTCGTTGTACCTCATCATTTAATCTATTTTCAGATGTCAATAATCCAGGGGTTGTGTCCTCGGCTATTTACAACTAGGGATGCTACAGTTACCAGTTTTCCTAATTAATCTTAACTGCTTCTACTAATTTGAAAAGATTAATCTGTCTACTTACTAAATGAATTTAAGGAATGCTGAAACAAAATTAAACAAGAAGTTACTTAAAGCAATCTTAAAAAAAATAGTAACATGCATCTATCTATTAAAGTCAGTAAATACTTTTCACAGCAAAAATCTGAAGTAATAAAGCAATGGTACTAGCCTTTCACCTTGGTGGTGAGAGTGGGCCCTTGCTCCACACCCTTGGGGCTGAAGGCTACAGTGGAGAATAAACACAAAAGAAGAAGATCTCAACTAAACTCAATCCAATTCCATTCACTTTGCATTCATGAAAAATATTGATATCACAGAACTGAGATTACTGAGAATCAGAATAATCAATCATTGTATATTTCTTCTACTATTTCTATCAGTATATATCAAAATGAGTGATGACATATCACTTATCTTATCTACTAGTTCTTCTATGAGATGACATCCATCTCTTTATTACACTAGTTGTTCTAACTATGGAAAATAATCATGCAATAAAAGAAGACTGAGTGGAACATAGGTCCACTCAGAATTCTAAGTTTGAGTCTTAATACATTTGGGTAGTGAGGCCCTAAAAATATTGGTATTAAATTAGTTCTATCTATAACTCATGCAAAACATTATAAAGATAAAAACTCTAGTAGTTTAACTAAAGATGACCCTTCACCACTCAGGTGATGATTTGAGTGAAATGAGGGGTATTAAGATCACTGTTGAGAGTGCCTGATCGGCAGCTTATACTAGAAATATGCCCTGCTCTCAGGAGGTGCCAGAGATATCTGCCCCTGTCTGTAGCTCTGAAGATATGTCTCAAGCTCTGGAGATATGTCTGTAGCTTCAGAGATATCTGTAGCTTTCTTTGTTCAGCTTCAGAAATGCTTTAGACTCCCGCAGAGCTCTAAAGAGGCTTCCCTCATTACTTCAAAACTTCAGGTGTCATGGTACTCTAGAATTGTCTCTGGAGATCATTGAAGACTATCTCTAGAGATGCACAAAATTGTTGTTCCTGGCATCTACACCTGTTGATTCAAAAAGAGAAGTTTCTGTATTTTTCCATCAATTCCATGTACATTAGTCTCTCAATCAGAAATTGTGATCTTAAGTAATCTATCTCAATTAATCATTAACTAGAATGATCTTGCTAGCTTATTTAGGTGTAGACATTAAGACAGATGGGATTAGGAAGGAGAACAAGAGACGTAAAAAGATGTAGTTCATGGGTGCAACTTGGCACTCATCATCCCCCCATACCTAAGGTTTGGCAGGTCCTCCTACTTCTCACAATCTGGATTTATTCTAGTGAAGTAGCTTGTCAGTCAAGCTATAATCCTATGCATAGGTGGTCTAGGTTGTGCGGTTGGTATTACCATTGCCTCTGTATTGATCAACCTGTTTCATCCAGTCCTGCAATTTCTCATCTTCCATCTGTTCCGCCCAGATAGGGAGTGGTTCAATTATTAAGGGGGGCCTGAACCGTCCACCTATTCATTCCTACTTATACTTATCCATCATTTTGGATATTAACTTTGCTTTTCTCATAAATAATCTTAAGTTTATAGGGGTGACCACCTCTCTCATTTTCTACTCCGAGGTCAAAATATTCCATCTTTTCTTTGCTATGGCAAGTATGGATTTGCTGAACTGATCATGAAAAGACCAAAATCGATGGAGCACTCTTGCAAACTTTTTAGGTATAATGGCAAAATTTTGTTCTTACTCTTAGGGTGATAGATAAGGGACCTGAATTCAACCTTAAAAGCATTGGGATTGGGACATTCCTTCCTAATGAAAATATCTATTTCTATATCTTTCTTGAGATGATCTTCCATTCGTTCATTCCAGATCTGATGATTCCTCATTAGGGACATAAATGCTTTAAGATGGCATTCTCCCACAAAATGATTAAGAATGAAGGTTATATCATTAACACATAAACCATGCAGGTATAGTTCACATAGGAAATTTTTGTCCTCATCATTACTCCTTGTATCTGCTGTCATGAATCCTTCTACTGTCTCAGTATCCTCAACCAAGTTAGATAGGACTAGAGAGAATTTCCTCTGCAGGACTCTTTCTTTTAAGAACATAGAATAGCTGGCACTTGGCAGTCTGCAGGATAGAATTTCTGAAGAAAGGGAGGCCATTTCAAGGATTTTTTCTTCCAGAGCTTCTATTCTTTTTGTTTTGGTAGTGACTGCCCTTTGTAACTACAGCATAGGCTTGGAAGCCTCATATTCTCTACATTTCTTCTCCCAATGGAAGAGGGCCTTAGGAATGTCAATGGGGATTGGACCCACATAGGCATCTGTTTGTATTTCCTGCTCATTGGTTGCCCTTGGGCCAACCAACTCTTGAATATATTCCTCCTAGTCATCTAGTCTATTGTTGGCCCAAGTTAACTATATATCCTGGATTTGTATTTTCTCAATCAATGCTGCCATTATTGTGAGGCTATTGTCTCTAGCCATGGTGAGCTTAGAAACACTCTGTTCTACCTCTTTCTCTTTCTCTTCCAACAGTTTGACTGCCTCAATTTTCTAGGCTTCCAATTCTGCTTCTTTCTCAATTCTCTGGGCCTCTAATTCTATTTCTTTCTTTTGGATGATCCTGTTTTTGCTTTGGAGCTCTGTTTGTAGATTTTCAATGACTTGCTTTTGCTCTATTTCTACCTCTATTCTGACCCTGTTGAGGTCAGTAATAATCATATTCTTCCCCCAGAGTAGTCTCTTTAAATTTTCAATTTCTTCCATCATTTGTTGTTCTTTTGAAATTTCCACATCCTCTTGATCAGAGGGATGAGGGAAGGTTTCTGCTTCTACTTCTGTGGCTGTTGGCTGGTCATCAGGGTTTTCCATGGCCATTTGCCCTATACTGTCAATTGTACCCATTTGCCCTGTTTCATCTTTCTCTTCAGACTACATGTCTTGAGGGTCCTCTTGGGGTTCCTCTGCTTCTGCTAGTACCGATGAAGGCCCAGCCTTATCCTCATATTTTAAAACCCAGGAGTATTTCAGCCAAGAGGGTAGTATCTGACTAGAGGGATCTCATCTGAATCATGAGATGGTTCTTCAGCCCACCAGGTTCCCTCTGTTCTCTATTCCGACCTTCCCTCTGTTAATTCCTTAGGGAAAGATTCTTCAGTTAGAGTCATTTTTCTCCTAACTGACCGAGTCATGTATGGGGTTTGTCTAGGAGTGGACTGTAATTTCTTTGCCTTTCCTCCTTTTATCAAGAACAGGGGCTGCAGGTGAAGATGCCTCCTGTGAGGTTTTCTTTCCTCTTTGAACAGCTATGGAGGAGGCTGAAGGCTCAATTTCTTCTTCTTGGTGAGTAGAAGAACCCTCACCTCCTGGCTATGCCATTTCTAGTCCTCTATTCTGGGAAGTCTGTTCAAGAAAGTTTTGCCATAATTCCTCCCCATTGGCCTGAGACAGGAAGTGGTGTTTAACTACTAGAAAGATGAGACCATGATATTTCATGGGACCCTTATTTTGCTGATATTTTTCTGCAGTTGTCCTGATGGCAGAATATAGGAAATTAGGGATCTTTATGCTAAACTCAGGGTGTCTATTCCCATGCCTTAGAAAAATCAGCATTTTCATGATTGGTCCTAAAACTAGAGAGAATTGACCATCACAAGTAAAATATTTCATCAGCTAGGTGGTAACAGATTGCCAAGGGTTTGGGAGTGTGGACCTAAGAATTCCTTTTACTTCATTTTTATTTGAATGCAGCTGTATGGCAAGTTCACCTTGAATAGAGAAATTCTTAATTAAATCAGTGTATAAGGTTTTTAAATGATAAAACCTCTCACCTTGTTCAAGCAGCCCATAAATGTGACTGATAGTGGTTGAGGAGAGATTTATTTAGACCCCTCTGACGACTGTCTGATTGTCCCTTAGATTTCTAAGGAATTCATCCACGACATCTTTCTAAAACCCTTCAATTTTTTCTAGGAAGTCCATCCATCCTGCAGCTCTTAAAATGTTTGCTGTAGCTTTATCCTGTAGAAGACCTAAAGCACTTTCTGGCTTAGACTTCTTCTTTACCCCCATTGCCAAATTGGTTCTACCTTCTATGCTTAATTCCTTATTCTCCTCAATCTGCAATTTATCCTTTCCTCTTAACTTTGTAGGCTTTGGAGGACTGTTCAATTTGTTATGTTCTTCATGGTACTTTGGAGGTTCGAATGAGGAATGTTATGTTTCTCAGCTTAGGCTTATGGAAGATTTGCAGATTAGTTAGAGTACCTAGGTAGTCATAAGTGTGACAGAATGACAGGACACTCCAGAGGCAAGGTGGCAGTACAACACAGATGGCGGCATGTGTGAATTAGGGAAAGGAAATGATGGCAGGAGGATGTGTCATAGTGGTGGCACCCAAAAATAGAAAGACAAAATAGTTGCTATTAATGTTTAATTAAAGATAAAATTACCTAGATCAATTTTAATGATGAGGAGCGATATACATGACAGAGATGCTACGTCATTGTTGGAGATTACATGTGTCGTGGCACATGAGCAAATTTTGGTGGTTGGAGATGATGTCCACTACTCCGTTGGTACATGACTTGCAATCATTTCGCTGAGTGGTTTAAGAATCCATGTTCCTTGGGTGACATCAACGTTGTCTCTGTGAATATCCCTGCAAATGATATGCATGCTAATTTAATTTATTCTTGTGATAAAGTAGAGGATGGGTCATGATGACCTCATCATGTGATGTGTCCACTTTACTGACTGGAGAGGTGGGTCCCCTCCATTATTATAAAAATTGACTTCTTTATTGATTGAGTGTCAAAGGTGCTCCTAGTTTGGGAAGCGCTGGAGGTGCATTTGACTAACTCCCGGCACCTGATCACCTCCAAAGCTCAATTGTTTTCAGCCGCTTTGAAGAAGGGAACCGCCATTTGCTGGTTTTCGACTCCCTTGGTTGAGAAAGACAACCATTTACTGGTTTTCCATCTTTCTCTATTTTTTTTAGAAGGCTGCCATTTGCTGGTTTTCAACCTTCCTTTTTTTTCTTTTTTCTCAATCCAACTCTATGACAGAGGAGGTATCCCCTGTATCAAAACACAAATCACTAAGAAACTCTTCTTTAGTAGATGGTCTTTTATAAAGTCTGATTCAATGACCATTTACTAGGAATGTGTCTATGCTTCCATCAATAGGTTCCAATAATACTGTTCCATTTTCAAAAACTTCCTTTACTTGATAAGGACCCATCCAGTGAGTTTGTAATTTCCCTTTGAACTCCTTGAATTTAGAATCATAAAGAAGAACCCAATCACCTTGTTGAAATGTCCTCCTTTTGATGTGTTGGTCATGCCATTGCTTCCTCTGATACTGAACCAATTTTGTTTGTTGAATGGTCTTTGTCCGAATTTCATCGAACTCATTAAGCTGAAGAATTCTATTCTGTTGAGCTATAGACAATGGTAGACTAATATCCAATGCAGTTTTAAGTGTCTGGAGTTCAAATTCTATAGACAAAATAGGCTTTTCCCCATAAACTAATTCATATGGTGAGAACTTCATTGTGGACTTCCAAGTAGTATTGTAAGCCCAAATTGCTTCAGGTAATTTGCTAGCCCAATCTTTTTTGTTCATTGCTACTATCCTTGTCAGAAATTTTCAAGTTCCTTATTAGTTACCTCTACCTGCCCATTCACTTGAGGATGGTAATGTGAAGATTTTATGTGTTTGACTTGATATAAATCTGTGAATGCTTGAACTACCTATGAAGTAAACTAAGGTCCTCTGTCTAAAACTATTGATCTTGGGGCTCCAAAACTTAAGAAAATTTTATTATAAAGGAAATCAACAACTTTTTCTTCCCTTGCAAATTGTAATGCTTGAACCTCAGCCCACTTAGTAACATAGTCTATGCATACTAGAATGTACTCCTTGCCTGATGATGGTGGGGAAATTGGTCCCACACAGTCTAAACCCCACTGCTCAAATGGTTCCATCATGACTTGAGGACGCAGTAGCATCTCTTGGGTAAAGGTTGGTTGTCCCATCCTTTGGCACTGGTCACAGTGCTGCACATACTTCTTTGTATCTTTAAGAAGAGAGGGCCAGTAGTAACCAGCTCCAAGGATCTTGTGGACTATCCTGTGGAAGGAGTAATGGCCACCAGATGGTTCATCATGACATGCTCTCAACACATCAAAAATCTCATCAGCTTTTAAACACCTGCGTAGAATGAAATCAGGACCACATTTAAATAGTAAACCATTCAACCACTTGTAAGATAAACTTTCTTTGACTAAACATTTTTTTTGTTTTGAGGTAAAGTGGGATGGATACAAGCCTGTAGCTAAATAATTAGCTATGCCAGCAAACCAAGGTGCAATAGAGGAGATAGCAAAAAGATGTTCATCTGGGAATTTGTCCTCCATTGGTTGGTTTTCTCCTCCTGTATGCAATCTTGACAAAAAATCAGCAACCAAATTAAACTTTCCTGGATTATCAACTATGGTAATATCAAATTCCTACAATAACAATAACCACCTAATGATCCTTGCACCCACTACTAGTTTATTCATTAGGTACTTGATGGCTGCATGATCAGTGTGTACAAATATTTTATATCCAGTAATGTAATGCCTAAATTTGTTTATAGCATAGATGACTGCCAAGAATTCTTTTTCAGTTGTTGTGTAATTTCTTTCTGCAGAGGTAAGGTTTTTACTGATGTAATAAATGGCATGCATACTTTCTCCTTCCTCCTTTTGTCCTAAAACTGCCCCAATGGACTCATTTGAAGCATCAATTTGTATGTGAAATGGTAAAGTCCAATTAGGTCCTCTTAAAATTGGTGTGACAGTAAGCTTCTCTTTTAAGGTCTCAAATGTTGATTGACATTCTTCTATCCATAGAAATTCTATATCTTTGTTAAGTAGGGTAAACAGGGGGGCATCTATTCTACTGAAATTTTCTATGAATCTCCTATAGTAGCCTGCATGACCCAGAAAACTTTTAACATCTATCTGATTTTTAGGTGAAGGCAACTGTGTAATTACTTCTATCTTGTTTTGATCCACTTTGATCCCCTTTGCTGAAATGTGGTGTCCTAAAATAATTCCTTCCTCCGCCATCATAAAACACTTTTCATGGATAAGGGATAATTGATTTTTCACACAACATTTTAGTACTTTCTCAAGGTTTGTGAGAGCTTCTTCAAAATTATCCCCACACACAGTAAAGTCATCCATATAGACCTCCATGCATTCATTAGCTAGTTCAGCAAAAATAGCTAAAACAAGTCTCCGAAATGTAGTTGGGGCATTGCATAGTCCAAAGGGAAGAACTTTGTAAGCAAAAGTTCCCCAAGAGCAGGTGAAGGTGGTTTTGTCCTAATCTTTAGGTGCTACTTGAATTTGATTATACCCACTGAATCCATCTAGAAAAGAAAAATACTTTCTCCCAGCAAGGTTGTCCAGTACTTGGTCAATCAATGGTAAGGGTTCAATACACACCCTCCATTTCCCATTATTTTTAGGCACTATGACAAGGGGTGAGACCCATTGACTATCTGAGATTGGATATATGAACCCTGCTTGAAGTAATTTTTCTATTTCAGTTTTGACAATGTCCTTTAAAGCAGGATTCAATCTTCTCTGGGGCTGTCTGACAGGTTTAACATCCTCAGTGTATATATGATGGGTATAGATTTTAGGAGGTATGCCTTTCATATCTTGGTATTCCCACGCAAAAGTTGTTGAATGGGAAATCAGAAGTTGGATGAGTTTTTCTTCCTGATTGACTGCTAATTGAGTATTGATATTAAGTGTTTTCCCTGGTAAAATCATGACCTGTTTTGTGATTTGTTCCATAGATGTAGTTAATCCGCATATTGGAGTCATAGTATTGAGAGGACAAGAGTGTGGAAGCAACATGTGGAAAGTGGCTAAGTCTCTGTAAAAGGTTTCCCCACAAGGAATGATGTTGGTGAGGGTACAATGAGAAGAAGTAAGAAGTTCTCTCCTAGAATCTTGGGCGAGATCCATCACATCCTTATTGATTAGGATGTGAGTAATGTCTTTTGTTGTATCATAGTATATTTCTTCTTCTAACTCTCCCAGATGTTCCTTGATGGTTACCATAGCTACTGAGGCACTGTTGTCATTGTTCTCTGGTTCATCCACCCATACTCTTCCTATATAATGCATTAATGGTTTAGCTGGAGGATACAAAGATATTTTCTTCAAATCTATCCCATTAGAAATGACCATATCCCCAGTTCAAAAATCAATACATGCTGCTGTTGTAGCCAGCCATGGTCTTCCTAAAATCAGTGGATAAGCATTTCTCTGGTTTCTAGGTTCTAATATCAGGAAGTCCACTGGAAATTCCTATGAATCTATCACAACTGGTACATCAATGATTACTCCTTTTGGAACAGCTACTGACTGGTCAGCAAGTTGAAGAATTGTAGTTGTGGATTGGATACCTGATAGAGCTAATTTGTCCATTGTGTGAACTGTCATCACATTAATTGCTGCTCCTAAATCAACTAGAACATTTGAAATTTCTACCCCTGAGATGAAAACAGTTATGATAGGATTTCCAGGGTGTCCATATTTTGGGAGGAGAATTTCTCCCATCAATAGATCAACTACTTTTCCTTCCACCTGTATTGTGGAGGGAAAGTTTTTCTTCCTGCCTTGCGTTTTGATACAATATTGTTTAATGAACTGATTCAGTTCTGGTACATCTCTGATTGCTTGGAGAAGAGGAATTTCAATGTTTAATTGCTTGATTTCTTGTAAAAATTCTGATTCTAGATTGGTTTGGATTTTTTTTTGTAAGATCTTTTTTTGGGGAACATACTATTTAAGCCGTTATGGGTATGGTGCTAGTTTTTCCATCTCCAGAGCTCTTGTCAGAATTGTGTTTAGGAATGTTCTCCGGAGTCAGTCTTTTAAGAGCAACTCTGGAGTTGTCCAAGGATGACTCTTCTAGTACTTTTTCGTTAGTAATCTCCTCCAGGGGTTGAGTGGACGAATTTTTAGGTTCCACATCATTGGTTACTTCAACTATAGTTGGAGGAGATGGTCTTGGGAATGCTTTCCTAGAATGGAGCTGGAGGTTATTTAAATATATAGCATTAATTCCAGCCAAATTTTCTTGCTCTATCATGTAGACAACTACTCCTTGTTTATTACGTGGATTTGGTATAGGCTGAGCTGGTAAAGGTGGTTGGCTAACTGGTTCATTTTGTGATTGACCTTGTGTGTTGGAGGGTCCAGTTAGTAAAACTTGTTGTTGAGGTTGGAAATGTCTAGGTTGTCCTTGGTATTGTTGATTATATCCCTGTTGAGAACCCCATTGAGGTTGCATGTTTTGTGATCCAAATTGTGGTGGCCATTGTTGATTTCACCAAGGCTGATTTTGCCAATTTTGGTTTTGCCAATGTTGACTTGGCCAATCCTGCTATCCCCAAGGAGGATTATTATGAGGTCCATGCCAAGTTGGATTCCACTGATTATTTCCCCAATTAGAAGGACCCCTGTAAGAGGGCTAGTTTTGATACTGATTATAAGGGAAATTCCCAGCTTGTTTTTGTCCCACATAGTTCAATTCCTCTTCTATTACAGCATTCTTCTTACTCAATCTTTTCAAGGCTGGAAGTTGACTACATTGACTGGTAGGATATTCCCAATCATAGATATGGCAAATCTCTGATTTGTCCAAAGGGCATTCTCTCAACAGATGTTTGTTTCTACACCTAGGACAATAGATGGAGAGTGGTTCAATTGTTCTATTTTGATCAGTTGTTCTTGTTTTTGCTTGAATTCCATCCAATGTGGTATTTAATTGGACCAAAATGTCTATTTTTAGATTTGCAATCTCTTCCATTAACTGTCCTATTTCATTCTTCCCTTTAAAAGTTTTGGATGAACTCACTCCATTTTGGGTTCTAGAATAGTTTCTACAAAGTTCTTCTGTAGCAGGTATATCCATTTTGTTGATATTTCCTTTTCCCATTAGATCCAGTGCCTGTTTTGATTCTTTATCCAATCCTTTTACAAACAGGGTTCTGGCCAAGGAGTGATCTACTGGGTTGCCATACCTTCTCAAGGTGAAATTAAACCTATCCACATAGTCCTCTAAGGACTCCTCCTCCCCCTACCTAATTTTAAACAATTCTTTATTTTTATTACTGGATCTACAATAATCTTGGTATTTTTCCAAAAATTATGTTTCCATCTGATCCCAAGAATGGATAGAATTCTGGGGTAAACCCATAAACCATCTCATCAAAGAATTTTCAGAGTTGAAGGGAACAGTTTGAGTTTTTGGTTATCTGATCCATAATCATAAGTTTGGCAGACTACTTTGAATTCAAACAAAAACTGATCTGGATCCTTAGAAGAAAGTCCTCTAAAGTTTGGCAAGTGTGCTGGTGAGATATTCTTCATAGGAGCATTGTCTCCAGCAGCCAAAATAATAGGATATGAGAATGTTCTTGGAGCTTGATTTTCCGCTTCTTCATGATTATCATTGTCCATGTTTAGTACTGGTTCTTCTCCCTGAGGTTCTCAGAAATTAGGTTCTATCAAAGGATCTGCCTAAAATTTTTGTTGTAATTCTTGGATATAATTAGCAAGTGGAAGATTTGGAGGATGTAAGGGATTATTGATTTGAGGTGCAATTTCCAGAGTAGGTTCTCAGTTTCTTTCTTCAACAAGATCTTGTGTCACCCCACTGCTTTCCCCTATACCTTGTTGTTGGGTGTCTACTTTATATATCTTCCTTTCGAATCTCTAGCTCTAACCATACAAATCTATCCTAAAAGCTATTTAACTAAGTTTACCTAATTAACATAATACATCCCTGGCAATGGCGCCAAAAATGACAAGGTGTCGTTGTACCTCATCATTTAATCTATTTTTAGATCTCAATAATCCAGGGGCTGTGTCCTCAGCTGTTTGCAGCTAGGGATTCTACAGTTACCAGTTTTCCTAATTAATCTTAATTGCTTCTACTAATTTGAAAAGATTGATCTGTCTACTTACTAAATGAATTTAAGGAATGCTGAAACATAATTAAATAAGAAGTTACTTAAAGCAATCTTAAAAAAATAGTAACATGTATCTATCTATTAAAATTAGTAAATACTTTTCACAGCAAAATCTGAAGTAATAAAGCAATGGTATTAGCCTTCCGCCTTGGTGGTGAGAGTGGACCCTTGCTCCACACCCTTGGGGTTGAAGGCTACACTGGAGAATCAGCACAAAAGAAGATCTCAACTAAACTCAATCCAATTCCATTCACTTTGCATTCATGAAAAATATTGATATCACAGAATTGAGATTACTGATAATTAGAATAATTCAATCATTGTATATTTCTTCTGTTGTTTCTATCAGTATATATCAAAATGAGTGATGACATATCACTTATCTTATCTACCATTTCTTCTATGACATGACATCCATCTCTTTATTACATTACCTATTCTAACTATAGAAAATAATCATGTAATAAAAGAATACTGAGTAGAACAGAGGTCCACTCAAAATTCTAAGTTTGAGTCTTAATACATTTGAGCAGCGAGGCCTTGAAAATATGGGTATTGAATCAGTTCTATCCGTAACTCATGCAAAACTTTATAAAGATAAAAACTCTAGCAGTTTAACTAAGATGACCCTTCACCACTCAGGTGATGATTTGAGTGAAATGAGGGGTATTAAGATCACTACTGAGAGTGCCTGATTGGTAGCTTATGCTGGAAATATGCCCTACTCTCAGGAGGCGCCGGAGATATCTGCCCCTGTCTGCAACTCTAGAGATATGTTTGAAGCTCTGAAGATATGTTTGAAGGTCCAGAGATATGTCTGTAGCTTCAGAGATATATGTAGTTTTCTTTGTTCAGCTCCAGAGATGCTCTAGACTCCCGCAGAGCTTCGTAGAGGCTTCCCTCATTACTTCAAAATTTCAGGTGTCATCATACTCTAGTATTTTCTTCAGAGATCATTGAAGACTATCTTCAGAGATGCACAAAATTGTTGTTCCTGGCATCTACACCTGTTGATTCAAAAAGAGAGAAGTTTCTGTATTTTTCCATCAATTCCATGCACATTAGTCTCTCAATCAGAAATTGTGATCTTAAGTAATCTATCTCAATTAATCATTAACTAGAACAATCTTGCTAACTTATTTGGGTATAGACATTAAGACAGATGGGATTAGGAAGGAGAAAAAGAGAGGTAAAAAGATGTATTTCATGGGTGCAACTTGGCACTCATCACCTACTACTCTACTACATAGCTTTGAATTGATCCCATTTATACATTTTCTTGAAAGAATCTAGAAAACTTACTAAAAATAGTAAATTATGGCTCCCATTGAAAATCAAAGGGTCACCACACCCATGTCCTCCTTGGAAATTAAAATGGATAGTTAGAGGGGGACAAAATTAGCTACAAAAATAAAAAACATACTAGGAAATTATTTAATTTTGGTACCCCAACTTGGTGGGGTCATAACTCCTAGCCCATTGGATGAAAATTGGACTACTTGGATGTGTTGAAGAAATCTCCAAGAGAACTAGTTTGAGTTGCTTGGAGGGTAGCCTTTGGTACCCCTCTTAAGCAAGTGATGAAAGTCTCAAGTGTCAATTTTTCTATCAAGGCCTCCAAAATGTAGATTATTAGAACATAGAAATACAAAAAAACTAGAATCTTTGATATTTCCTAGATTTAGCCATGCAAATGTCCTCAAATGACTTTGGATGTCTAGAAGATCATTATCAATTAAACAATCAAATTTGAACTTGGTTTTTAACACCCATTTATAATCAATGGATTCTTTACTAATATATAAAGGTATTGTTTAGGGTAAAATTGGATTTTGTTAATCTTTTGTTGTTTAGAGGTTTGAATCCTCCTTTCACCCTAATATTGAAGGATCTAGGGTCGAGTGGCAAGAACTATCATACCCTAGATCTTTTGCAGATGTAGGGAAACTTGGATTAGGGAATTAATTATCAATTTTTCCTTCTCTTATGCTCAATTGACCATTAAAACCCTAAATATGTAAATACGACAACAAATTAATGAATTATGAAAAAAGCTCTTGGAGATGGGAATAAAATGCCAAATTATAGAATACCTATTTTTGGGGTTTTGAAGTAGAACAGTCAGGGACACTAGAGCGGGCACCCAAGTCCAAGGTACCTACTTTTTCAGGGAATCTGGACCTCCTTCAGACATTGATCAGCCCTGTAACTTTTGTTTTCCAGAATCTGTCTACGGGGGACACTGGAGTGAGTGCCCTAGTCCTGGAAGTGCTCCTTTGTCCATCTTTTCTTTAGATCCTGAATCCCTGATGTCTTCCTAGCCTTCCTACAACTCCACTTTTTTCAGATGCGACACCTATAACCTATAATCACAAGACTTGGTTTGGGGGTTGTGGTGTTTAGAGGTTTGCCTCAGTTAAACCCCATAGGTCACTTAAGTCTTCAAACACCGTTGTCAGATAAAGAAGGTGTGCCCTTGTGAGGCAAAGGCCAAAAACCAAAGGAATCAATGATAAAAACACAATGATATGTCACCTTGTAGTGAAGCTTTCATGGAGGAAGATGCTCTTCATGCCATGAAGGAATTGATGCTCAAATTTGCAAATATCAACACACAAAACACACAAGTTTGCTCTTGTAACACAATAAAAAGCCTTGAATCACCTTGAGAACACAATAACTTGCTAGTAATCATCTAGTTTACAAATGAATGCCTACACATGCTTATATATGCACCTACAAGCACTCCCGCCAATATATTGAAATTCAAACTTACCGTGTCGGCAAAGGGACCTAATAACGGTCACTAATCGACACCTGGAAATTGAGGCTGCCTCAAAATAGGGCAAGACTAGGCCGTAGGCGCACAAGTCCTCCCCCCTATTTTAGGCAGGATATAGCTCAAGGGGTCCTCCTAGGTCCTATTTTCCATGGGACTTAAGTCTCATTCCATTGGGATGCTAAAATATGAACTAAAATATCCTAAATGCACTCTAAAGACCCAGGAGCTAAACCTTATGAGGAAAAAGCCCCCAACGAGACATTTTCTAATGTTAGATTTAGCCCCCACTTTAATGTATGTATAAACGCGAGGCCAATACATGCATTAAAGTAAGCTCACAAACACAACAAACACACCAAACATAGAGAAGACACGCCAATCACATAGAAGACAATAATAGGCACGCAAGACACGGAGAAGACACTTACAGTCACGCAGAACACAGAGCAGACAGTTAATGCATAGAAGTGTTAGATTTAGGATAGACAACTGAGAGGGGGGGTGAATCAGTTGTCAAAAACTTTCTTCCAATTACTCACTTAAATCCTCTTCTTAATTCAGCAGCAGAATAATGAATTAATCATGGAAACATAATGCAACAATTCAAGAGCAGAAACACATTAACACATAAGACACTAAGATTTTTAACGTGGAAAACCTGGTTAAGGGAAAACCACGGGGTAAGTAACACAAGATTGTATTCTCTATTAAAAGAATAGTAAGAACAAAATGGCACATGCCAATTAGGGCTCACTGCCTGAGTACATTTCTCACAAGAGGCCCACTGCCTACAAGAGACACACTGTCTACAAAATAATAAGTATTACATACTTGAACTGAAGATTAGCATCTTCACCATGCTTGAGTCAGTTCCATTTAAGCCCAATACTTCTATTTTGCCTTTCGCTCTCCTCTCTCTACCACACTCTCATCTCCACAAGACACACTTGAAAATGACTTTACAACTCCTTATTTATACAAGACATCAACTTAGGGATAATCATCCAAGTCGGCATACATTACAGAGCAAATACATAAGTACAATATGACTAATCACAAAAAGACTTCACGCGGATCAACACATTGTCAGACACACAGATCTGAGACTTCAATCTTCCTTTAGGAACACACCATTCTCCATAGAACATATTCAAGATCATCCGTAGGATGTGTAACTCATCCGGTCAGCCAGACTTAGGAAGAACATCATCATCCGGAAGTAATTCTTCAATTACGAGCTCAATCTTCAATGTGGACCACCAACATGAATTGGACACAATCCAAAGACCTTCACAAGCTTTCCTGAAACACCAAGAACATCCACACTACTTATGCTTACTGAAATCATTCTCTCCTTCATCCGGAACCTCAAAAACACAGTCTGTCATCACTGTCATATTGGAATAGATGCTTGCGGACCTCCAGACCATGAACCAATTGAGTTGTCAATTCACATTGACTTCCTCAACACTTCACCAAATCCACAGAACAAGATATTGCATTTCCAGATCTCACCGGACCTATTTGTGTCACTCTATCACCTCTGAACATCTGCCAGAACTGGTTTTACTTAAGTGGCCATAACTTCTTCAGATCTTCATGTGAACCTCTAAAATATTTACTAGATCATCTTAAGACACATATCTACAAACTCTTTGATGTGCATCCTCTGATTTTCATCTTAGCTGGGATCTTTACCTCACTATCTTCATTGTTCTTCTCTATTCCTGATAGGACTAATTTTCTCAATATCCTTAGCATACAACTCATCCAATCCTTATCATTAATGCAATAGAGTATGTTGACATCAATGACAACACTGGTTAGGCCCATACTTGCAACAAGAAGACATATTAATGCATGGAAGATAGAAATGATATCTTTTCTTTTCTTTTTATCATATATATGAAATGCAAATGCAAGTACTGGAAAGTAAACAAACCTCCCATTATACACGATGCACCACTTAAGGGCGCAGGTCTCTGTATATGGGGCAACACACATGCAAGACATGCAAAACCTCCCAAAATACAAGAAGCACTCCCCAAGAGCGTTGGTCACTGCATATGGGGCAACAAACACGCCATACAAAACAAGCATGCCAAAACACACAAACTTGAAGACACAGAGAAAACACGACAGACAAGCGATGGTGTGTTCCCTATTTCTAGGCTCATCACCATCTCAGGCACATTATAGGCACACACCGATGATTGGGCTTTGCCACAACAATCATCGAAGACACGCTTAAGGGTTGAGTTAGTCACAAAACTGCTCCCCGCCTTCGTAGAGGACTTTTGAAAATGACAGGATGATGCAATATGCTCTGAGAAATACACCATCCCCGCCTCCCTAGAGGGCTTAAGAAAAAGGATATACTCGATATCCCACCTCCGCAGAGGGCTTACATGATTGATTGATTGATTGCAAACAAACTCAAGATGCACGATGCACTACTCAAGAGCGCAGGTCACTGCATTTGAGGTCAAACACATTGCTAACATCTATAACAGACAACTTACCTTATATGCCCCCACCTTAAGGTGGTTGATATCAGTTATCAATATCAAGCACGTTAAGGTAGGAAGAAAACACACAAGGGAACAATGACTTTCACAAAGCCCATGCCCCTCAGAGGTGACATGTACTTTATGATCACCAAATGTTCCCACAAACACATCCCTACAGGAAACATGTTAGTGATTACAACATCATGATAAACAACAACATAAATGCATATGATTAAACACACAAAGAGCCAAGGTTATACAATGAATTCAGAGTTCGAGGATAACCAGGGGCTATATCACGAAGCTCTTCAAATCGAGTACCGCTAAGGCTAGATTCAAAGGCAAACAAAAGTGCATAGAGCAACAGTATTGTTAAGGTTTGTAAATGCGATAGAAACATCATAAAATTCACTATACGGAAAGCACAAGTGCTTCCACTAGCCAAGCACTGGATAAGATATACAACCGCATCATCATATTAAGAACTATAGTCCATTTTTTTATTGCTCTCGAAAGAGACACTAGGTCTACATCAGTATAAATATTTGTCGTCATCCGCCCGCTAGGTAGAAACACTAGAGGAAGGGAAACAATAAATAAGAGAGGAGAAACAAGTGTCTTAGGGATAGTCACGTAGGAGGGTGCCCCCAAGTCACCAACCACGACACTATGTCCGTAAGACACAACACACAATCATAAAATCAGAGAGAGGCAATTTAGAAGAATGATGATACAAATAGAAGGAGGTCACAACAAAGGCAGTCTCTTGGTATCCTGAACCTTACAGGAGAATCCGAAGTCATCCCAGGAGGCCTAAACAACATATAACACATCACGGGGGAAGCACATCACGAGAGAGATAAAGGGTTAGAGATACTTACTTGTAGGGCCCCTACTGGGCTAGAAATTGTCTATAAGCAAATCATTGTCATCATCATCCCATTCCCTAATGATGGATGCAGTGGGACATAAGGTACCATAGCCAAGTTCATATCTTGTCAATCGTTAGGATCATCTTTGTTTAATTGAATGTTGGGATCAATGTTTTCTTGTTGAGAGGCAAGGTTTAAGGCATAAGCTTGTCTTCTTTCTCTTGCTTTTCTATTTCATTTTGTTTTACCACTTATCTTTTGTAAGATAGGGCTATCCTCTTTCATAGGCTTGTGCAATTTAGAAGATGAAGCATCGGGATCGAACCTCATTTGTTGTGGTGGAATACTTTTTTGTTGACAATGACCTCCCAATCCTTGTAAGGATTTCGGGGGAGGAACCTCAGCATAGGGACCTTGTCCTTTTGGCCTAAAGTTCTCTTCACATGCAGGTTGTTTCTCTTTTATAATTTCTTGTGTAGGAGGACTTGGTACTTCAGTTTTATCCCAAAAGTAATTCAATTTGTAGTGTTTTTCCTGAACCAAAGGTTTATACTTATTCCAAGGGATGGTGATTATATGGCCATCCAGAGGAAATTTCAGACAATGGTGTATTGTTGAAGGGATAGCTTTCATTTATTTTAGCCACAGATGTCCCAATTTAATGTGAAAGAGGTCAGAAATAGGGACAACATCAAACCATTGTTTGACATGTTTTTCGGATAATGTTACTAACAAAGATATCTTACCCAAAGGCTTGATAAAGGTTCCCTTATGCATCTTAATCATCATGCTCGAGAGGTCATAAGAACCTTGCATTAGTTGATGTGAAAAAGAGGAAATCCTCAGTGGAAATATTAGTCATGCAATTAGGATCGATAAGAGTTCCATTCATGGGGTTTCCCATTATTTTCACGGTGATGTAAAGAGGTCCTTCTTTTCTCCAGTCGTTCTATCATGAGGAGTAAAGACAATTTCAGGTTCAAGAACCTTTCTTTTCATGTAAGGTCTAGGAGGGAACCTATTGTTGCTGTTATGATTAGAGGCCATACTTTTATGCTCAAACTAATGCCAAATCAGATTTTGAAAGCTTTTCAAAAATTGGTGCAAAAGGTAAGAGCAAATGTAGCCAAAAATGCTTGATTTTTCAATGCTTTTCAAATGCAAATGAATGAAACAAGTGATGCTATGAGGATTTCAGTCAAGGGAAGAAAATTATACATCTGATATCAGTCCAAAACAGCAATATAATCACTCTCAATACACTCTTGATGCAAATCCAAGATAATGCCCAGTCAAAATATAGTGAAAATAAGTCAAAATAGGCATTTTTTCACCAAAATTCAATGCAAAAGAGCATAAAAAAAGGTGTTGTAAGGAAAAATGTTGATGTAAAGTGAATAATATCAGCAATAATAGCCTCTTGGTGCTAAAATATCCAACACAACACTCTTTCAATGCCTCTTAAGGTAAAACCCTAGTGAAAATATAGCAAAAATAAGCTATTTTTCATGATTTTTCAACTCCAAGACCTAGCAAAAAGGGTGTTGTAAGGAATTTTAGGAGGAAAAGAAAAGAATATCAATAATATCAGTCACGCCAATCCATAAAATTGATCACAACACGCTTGGAGTACCAACTAGGTCAAACCCTAGGGCCAAAATAGCCAAAATGTGTAGTTTTTCACTACAAGAACCCATTAAAAGGGTGTTGTGAAGATTTTTATGAGGGGAATCAAATGATTACCCTGATAAAAACAAATTAATGCAAAAATATCCTTCACAACATACCTATAGTGCAAGTTTAGAGAGTCGATAAGGCCAATTTTAGTGAAAATTGTTGTTTTTGAAGCCCTAGGTTTAAGATCTTGACACAAAATACTATGCAAATGTTTTGAAGTCTAATTAATGATGAAATTGACTTACTCTCATGATTTTGAAGCAAAATTCCCATGCAAATTTAATGAAAATGCATCAAAATTGCTAGTTTTTATTGAAATTTTCTATGTAAAAATGTAAATATTTGAAATCTAAATGCAAATTCACACTAAAATGCAAGACTACAGAAAAATGCAAATTTTAATTATCTTATAAAATCAGTAGAAAAATCTGATAAAAAGATTTTGCCTACAAACCCTAGATTTTGGAATTACTAGGTTATATAAAATTGACAAAATTTTGACAAAACCCTAGCAATTAAATGATGAAAATGCAAGGTAAATTTATGATTTTTTGTATTTTTCTATAGTTTATATCAGATCTGATGTAAAAATCATTAATTAGGAAAATTTTGAAAGAATTGATGCAATTTAGTAAGCCAAACAATGCAATTTTTTTGTATTTTTCCAATTTTTCATTTTTTAAAAATTTTTCTCAATGCAATAAAATAAATGACCAAATGAATGAATGAAATCAATCCAAATCTGAAGACAAACACTTAGCAAGTTGCAATTTAAGTCCAAAAACATGGGTTCACCAAAATGTTTAGGGTAAAATTGGATTTTGTTAATCTTTTGTTTTTTAGATGTTTGAATCCTCCTTTCACCCTAACATTAAAGGATCTAGGGTCGAGTGGCGAGCACTATCATACCCTAGATCTGTTGCAGATGTAGAGAAACTTGGATTAGGGAATTAATTATCATTTTTTCCTTCTCCTATGCTCAATTGACCATTAAAACCCTAATTATGTAAATACGACAACAAATTAATGAATTACGGAAAAAGCTCTTGCAGATGGGAATAAAATGCCAAATTACAGAATACCTATTTTTGGGGTTTCGAAGCAGAACAGTCAGGGACACTAGAGCGGGTGCCCAAGTCCAAGGTACCTACTTTTTTGGGGAATCTGGACCTCCTTCAGACACTGATCAGCCCTGTAACTTCTATTTTCTAGAATCTATCTGCGGGGGACACTGGAGCGAGCGCCCTAGTCTTGGAAGTACTCCTTTGTCCATCTTTTCTTCAGATCCTAAATCCCTGATGTCTTCCCAACCTTCCTGCAACTCCACTTTTTCTAGATGCGACACCTATAACTTGCAATCACAAGACTTGGTTTGGGGGTTGTGGTGTTTAGAGGTTTACCTCAGTTAAACTCCAGAGGACACTTAAGTCTCTGAACACCGTTGTCAGATAAAGAGGGCGTGCCCTTGTGAGGCAGAGGCCAAAAACCAAAGGAATCAATGGTAAAAACACAATGATATGTCACCTTGTAGTGAAGCTTTCATAGAGGAAGATGCTCTTCATGCCATGAAGGATTTGATGCTCAAATCTACAAATATCAACAAATAAAACACACAAGTTTGCTCTTGCAACACAATAGAAAGCCTTGAATCACCTTGAGAACACAATACTTGCTAGTAATCATCTAGTTTACAAATGAATGCCTACACATGCTTATATATGCACCTACAAGCACTCCTGCCAAGATATTTGAAATTCAAACTTACCGTGTCGGCAAAGGGACTTAATAACGGTCACTAACTGACACCTGAAAATTGAGGCTACCTCAAAATAGGGCAAGACTAGGGTGCGAGCGCCCAAGTCCTCCCCCCTGTTTTAGGCAGGGTATAGCTCAAGGGGTCCTCCTAGGTCCTATTTGCCATGGGACTTAGGTCTCATTCCATCGGGATGCTAAAATATGAACTAAAATGTCCTAAATGCACTCTAAAGACCCAGGAGCTAAATCTTATGAGGAAAAAGCCCCCAAGGGGACATTTTCTGACATTACAGGTACCAATTCCCATGTCTAGTTCTGATGAATTGAATTCATTTCCTAATTCATATAGCACTTTGCCACTTTTATTCTTTTACTACTTCCTCAAAAGTGCTCGGTTCGTGAATACAAGTTTAAAATAGTTGTCATCAATGCATGATTGACCTCATAGCATTGCAATTTGATGGGAATCCTCCTTTCTCTTTTTGATCTTCTCAAAGGAACTTAAATTGTGAAGTTGATTGTAATGAGCTTGAATTTGGATTATCAATATCTTCTCTTTCTTCTATTGATTCAATAGTGTTTTCTAGTTATGGCTCAACCTTTTTGAGCGAGTATGATGATGTATCATTGTCAAATTCATATTTTAGCAAATCAACATGGTGAAAACTTGTAAGGTGGCATTCTTCCTCAAAAATAACCTCTCTAGAGATGTGAATTTTGTTCACCTTGAGATCATACAATCAGTAGGCTTTACTAGAGTCAATATGAACAAGGATGCATATTTTGCTCTTATCATAAAACTTCTTTCTCTTTTCTTTTGGAATGTGTTTATAGGCAATGCCCCCAAAGATTCTCAAATGCCTAACTAATTGTTTCCTACTTGAACATGCTTATTTTGGAGAGATGGTTTCCAAGATTTTAGTCAAAATCCAATTGATCAAATAAGCCATTGTATGAACTACTTATCCCCATAATTTATCTTCAAGATTACACGCCTTGAGCATTGATTTATCTTTTTCTTGAAGTGTCGTGTTTATTCTTTTAACTACTCAATTTATTGTGGAGTATAGGGTATGTGCATGGAAATGGGGGACCAAAAAGGGGTCAAAAGTGGCCACTTTTTTCTTGAAATTAGTAAAAACTAATCTTGGACGAGAAATTCAAGATAGCTAAGCTCAAAATTTGAAGATGTGACAAGAACAAGATTGGTACTATTCAAAATCTAGTTTCTAAACTACTATTTTAAAAAATGGTGGAGATTAAGAGGGTCAAATAGGGACAGCACACAAATTGCTCCTATTTTTGTTATAAAAATATAATATAGTGTTCGGTGTGCTCCCCCTAAAATGTTGACTTTTTAAAAGTATTTCACAAATTGCTTCGGTGGAAAATTAGCTAACATCATGTAGTTTATGCCTAATTTTCTACAAGTTTTTGAATTAAAATATGATTTCTTATGAAGTTTCAAAGTGGACACATCCTTAAAATAAAAAATTGAGCATGGTATCTCCTTAATTTTTTGAAAACTAATCAAAAATTATTTTTTTGAATGTGTATAGAATAGAGCCTAGAATGTAAAAATATAATTTGTTTCAAATTTGGATGAACGGATAACAAATAGCACCAAAAATACTATACATAGGTTTTCCAAAAAAAAAGACTAGCAAAAGAAATTGAAGATGGAAACCTTGATATTTTTAAATTTTACAAAAAAATGCATGGTTAGAAAGCTAACACAAATCTTTATCTCATAGTGCTATTTTTTTCATAATTTTGTGAAAAAATTCATGAACCTGATGGAAAGCATGCTCAATGTCTGTTCATTTTTTGTATTTTACAAAACACATCTTTGGCACCCAAATTGAATGTCCAATCCTCGGGGTTGGTAAATTCAAACTTGTGCCAAGTCTAATAAAGATATTTGATTGGTTAAAAATGAAAGTGAGCATGTTATAATGTGCTCGTGTTCCAAAAAAGTGTACGAGCCATAACATGTGCATGTTATAACGTATGCAGTATGTTTTCCAAAACACAGTGTTGTACCTTGCACACACACCCCATTTTGCCAAATGGAGACCCCCCTTTTTTGCTTTGGCTGAGTCTTAGTTTTTGTCCTCCTTATGGTGATGAGAAAGTGAGGTCTTTCTTAAAGTTGGATGATTTGCTTTGAATATGGCATTTGGGATGATTGAAGCCTGGTAGGTACTTTTCATGATTGGTTTGCAAAAGGTCTTGATTGTTTTTATGCATGAGAAGTGAGTCTTTTAAATATTTGTGCTAAAACTGAGGCTCACTTGATAAAGCGCTAAAAATCCATGTCACAGGATATTGCACTAATTTCAAGAGACATGATATATCCTGTGAGGTCAAATTTTCCCGCATGTCCTGTCATGAGACCTTTCCCCGCTTTCTCATGTCTGAGTGCTCGACACTCTGTTGACTGACAACAACATTTATGGCACTTGTCAGAGGTTTTAAAGGTGGAATTCCAAACTTATTTCATTATTTGCATTCAAATTTCCTCTGCGAACTATAGTTCTAACGATTTAGGTGATCTGTGATGTGATTTCTTGTGCGATTGAGGATTTCCCTGCATTAATTTGGGGATTCTTGGTGTTGGCCTACGAAGTTTTATTGTGTTCTATTTTGTGTCAGGTCGGTCCTCTTTGTCTTTTTCCTTGGATTTATTATTAGATTCCCTACTTGTATTGTAATGCAATCTCATTTTAGTAGAGGATTCTTGTCATTTTCACAATGATTGAAGGATGTGAGTATCAACCCTAGTTTATTTCAGTTTCATTTCATTATATAGGATTTAAATGCTTACGGTTTGATTGTCTGGGTTTTATGGAACTGTATGAAAGGGTTTTCACATTTTTTATCTTAAATTGAATGATGTTTTTCTCAATAGATAGAATTAGAGTGAGTTTCGGGAAGGGTCACTCTAGGGTATTGAAATAATGTTTTAACTTTTTTTTTTCAAGAGCTTGCATATGAAACATGCCTTGGGCAGGTAAAGTTACTTAGTGCAACTTTTAGGCTTCATTAGACATATCCATTAGGCCACCAAAATCCTATTTTGTCCTATGGGTCGTCCACTACCCACTTTAGCCCTTAGGAAATTTTAGTTTAGGGGTTTGCACCGATCTTAAGCGATGTCGGACATGATGCCCCCAATTTCCTCACCTCCTCTGGTGGACCTTATTTCACCCACTCCATGCCTTAGAGACTTTTGAAAGGAGTTTGTGCTAAATTCTCTTGGCACCAGACATGTTTGGTGACCCCTCAATCCTTTGCATATCCCATGAAGTCCCTTTCACCTACTTGACTACCTTAGACTGCTTAAAGATACATTGTGCTAATTTCACATGACACTAGACATATCCTATGGACCATGATTTCCCCACATGTCCGATGAAGGTTAGTTTTTCTACATGTCCTATGAGGGCTAAAATGCCCACTTATCTTTTGAATCCCAAAACTCCCACTTTATCCTGTCAGGATCAGAAAACACTCTTTAGAGCTAAAATGACGAGTTCATCCAAAATGTTTATTTCATATGGATATTTTGCATCATTCCATTCATCTTTAAGGTTCCATTTATCATGATTGATGTGAAAATTGATAATTTTAGCATTGCACATTAATATCCTATGAGAGGGCAAAGGCCTACTTTTTATTACATTTGATTCAGTTTAGTGCCTAAGTAGAATCTAATGACTGGAAATTGTTAAAAATGTGACATTTTGATGATTTGTGTAAATTTCATGATCTAATAGATAAATTAGGCATATGGACTAGTATTTATTTGGGGTATTCATTAGGGTACTGTATTGCAGGACAGATGTCTAATAGGGTTGCAAACATGAAGTACAAGTTCAAAGGCACACCTCTCGTCTCCAAGATCACATCGACATGGAACAACATAGAAGACACAGACTTAGGTCATGTTGACCTAGATCATTTTAGGCTAAGAATCTTTGGTGGTAATCCTACTAATTGGGCAAGGAGAATCAGGGACAATGGAATAGCCCAAGACACAACTTTCCCCACTTCAGTGTAGTGCCCAGAATTGATCATTGCTCGTTGTGAGAGGTATAATGCCCCAACTAGGTCAGCAGTGACCCAAGATGGGAGAGTGGTGGCTATCTTTACTATGAAATCCCTTGTAGAAGCATTTGATATCTCACCATTTTCTACACTAATTGTTGTTACAAGGACTCAGAATCAAGATATGCATGACCATGGGCCAAAGGCTTGCAGAAGAATTATCAATAATATATGTGTGAAGAAGAAAAGAACAACAATGTCAAAGGTCCCCCATCCAGAAGTGATTTCAAAGATGAAGTAGGTGACCTAGTCACACTATTGAGTAGAATCATAGGACCACCCTCTGCTTCCACTTTTAAGCCTTGGATGTTTGGGTATATTGAGGAGATTCTCAAAGGATACATGAAGATACATTGGGCTCACCTCCTTAGTGACAACATCCATGAGGCATTCTCAACCTTAGTCCAGGATAAGAGCTTTCATTGGACATCCTATATAGTCTACATGTTGGCAAGGAATTTTATCTATCCTGGACTCTCTCAGCTTGGAGTAGTGGGAAATACAGATGGACAATTGAAGGTGTATGAATGCTATCCCCAGCTGGAACTATCTTAATCCTTAGTGCACTACATGAGAGTTAATGATTCATTCACCATGCATATCACAAGGATGTTGTAGGGAGATATGTCCAGGAGAATATCTCTTGAAGCCACTAATGTAGTTCAGAACTACGACAGATGACATATAATTTCCTAAGTTTACCAACCTCAAAGTCTAAGGATTTAAGGGAGCTCTCTATAGACTACCAAAGTATCCAACATATAAGGTAGTACTTTTAGAGTTGACAAGATAGTTGTGCACTTGCCATGGGCTTTTGAAACATTTGCACATAGCATCAATCAAGTTTCCTATTGTTTTGGGTTGGGGGCTCTTTGCTTGTGTTAGTATTGGTTCAGCTGAACATTCAGATGTTGAGTTGCAGTAGCTAAACTTGAATTTTTATAAGGGTAGAACACATTTTGATCCTTTCAAAACTTTGGAAAAATATGTTAGCAATAATCTCTTCCACAAGGAGCATTTGGAGGACTTTTGGGAAAATTACCCTGATGAGCATGAAGAAAAGGGAAATGTTTGAGCTTGTCTTTGGATTACATCATTTTGTTTTAGATTTCCCAAATGCTCGACCAACTTATGGATGATGGGGTAGTAGTTCAAGAGGCTAAGTGGAGGAGAGTATTTAGATAGCCCATTCCACCTCCTAACTAGGTTGAATTAGAAGATAGCTCCTTAGATGAGCTCATGAAAGCCTCAATCAGGTATAGAAGAATATGGGTAAGGAACCAAGTAGCTTAGCTAACTGCTAGTTGAATTGCCCTCACATACACCCAATGTCAATAGGAGAGGGAGAAAAATAATGAGAAAGATAAACCAATTGAGGCTTAGGAAGAACCAATGCCAGCATCATCAGGAGAAGTTGATATTGACAGCAAGGATACAAAGGATGTTGTATCTATTGCAGAGAAGAAAGGTAAAGGTAAAGCCTCCAAGGAGCCCAAGAAGAAACCTATGAGAGGCAGTGTATCTCTAGTGCAAACAAGAACATCAAAGAGGAAGAAAATGTAGAGTGGAGAAGGAGAGGGCTCTAAGATAAAGAAGACTAAGGTAACAAAAAAGGCATTGTTATCACCTAAAATTGCACCCTTTTGTTGGAGCTTTGACAATTCCAACAATTTTAGAGTAACATGGGATTGGTCTCAAGGTGTAGGACCTTTGTAGTTGAGACTAAACCTCCAGAGAAGGTTGGTTCCTCTTTCTGAACTTAAGGTTTAGAGTAATCTACTAAACCTATGCTAATGATCACCAAGGAAAAGGGAGAGAAGGAGACTAAAAATTAGAAGGGGGGCGATGCACCAAGATTTAATGTGTTTAGCTAGAATTGACATAGCACAACAATGACCTTAAATACTGAAAGAAACTCACATAGACTTACAAATTTAGCAGAGGTTCGAATTAGAAATCTGTAACTATAGGAGGGACTGTTTTATCCACAGAATAAGCTTACAAGTTTCAAGTAAACACAGAACAAAAGCATAAGAGAGGCAAAATATCAATGATTGTATTGATCATGAAGGCTAAATAGCCATTACAAAGGGAAGATAATCTGTTACAAGAGAGTAGACACAGAATAACCATCTACATTCATTGGTTAACAATCAACTAGGGACATCAAAGGCTCAGAAAAAGACACAATGTATCACATCCAGTTGGTTTTGTAGGTGCATTACAAGGTCTGAAAATAACAAACAATCTACCTAGCGTAACAACCCAAAAGAACAACTAATAGAATTACATCTTTTTTACATGCATATATAGCTTTACAAATTACACTATAGCAGCCATGGATGTGGAATGAGAAGTCAACAAGAAAGAACCATCGCCCATGCTACAATAACTTCATTTCAATGTCCTTGGAACGTGCCCACATGGCTCTACCTGTGAAATCTACTGAAACATGAGGTCCTCCCATGCCATGAGTACAAAGAGTTAATGTAAATGAGGCTACAGTAGCATGGGTGAGTGAGGAATCCATCTTCAACAAGAAATCAGGCTCTGAAGAAGCATTAATGGCGACTAGGAGGGTCGCTAAGCAATCCCATCACATTTTAAATAGTAGAAAATGCCTCTGGAAGGAAAAAAGGTCAGGTTCTGACATATCAGACTTCCTCTGATCAGTCTTCCACCTATCAGGCTTGGAAAGGTGAAAGAGAAAACCCCATCCTCTAAAGTTTGAAAGAAGAGAAAATGTCAACCTTCGGAGATCAAGCCTTCACCATTGCATCATTCTTTGGAAAAAAGAACCTAACCTCCGCCTCTACAACACTTAGTCATTTTTATGAAATCGATGGAGATCAGGCCTCAGGCCTTCTGCCTTACGCCTTCCCATAGAAGAAAGAAGAGAGAAAGTCTAAGCCCTGCAAGTTTGAAGACTTAATCGCTTTTACAAAGGGTCAATGGAGTTCAAGGTTTAGGCCTTTAGCCTTCCTCCTTCTAAAAGGAAGGAAGAGGAAGAAGGGAAGTCTGAAGTTTGACTCCCTGAAACACTTAGAAATATTTGAAGGAAAAGAAGTAGAACTTGGATCCCGAGCCTTCCTCCTTGGATGACATCATGACCACTTGGTAGCTTCCCACTATTCCGTGGCCACCTTTTGCCTTAATAAAATAATCCCTACGGAATGGCAGAAACCAACCAAAATACACCATGTGTCCTATCGGGAGTCAGTCGTCAGACCTTCCACCTTACACCTTTTATGAAGAAGATAGAAGGTGAGAAGCCCAACTCTGAACTTTGACATACATAGAGCATTTACTTGTCGGGCTTTGGTAAGAAGACCTCCAGCCTTCGGCCTTCCAAAATAGGAATCAGAAGAGAGAACTCCCGACCTCCGAAGACTGAAACACTTAGAATATTTTGCAAATGGACAAAATGGAGTTTAGGGCTGATTAGGATGGTAGAGCAAAGATAAGAACTCTGAACTCTAAAACTCTAAAAAGGTAAAAAACACAAGGAAAACTTAGGATTTTTGGGACTTAGCCATTTTGGGTGGTTTTCTCTTGCATTTCAAAGGGTGAAAATACTAGGATCTCGTGGATCTTTAGGGTATTTGGCCAGAAGGAAAAATAGGATAACATTTTGGTGACTATGTAGGGTGTTTTCCTGCTAAACACTGGGATCCAAAGGCCTTATCAATCCATTGGGCACAGAGTCAAAGGGCATAGCAAAAAGGACAGGGGTTGGCCAAACCAACACAAAATTGAACACTACCTTTGAGAAATAAGACAAGGCAAAATAAACAAGGCAAACAATCTCCTAATGAGAATGATGTCTGTGCAAAAGAACTTATTGAAAGGAAACACCTAACATATTTACAAAACCCCACAACCATGCTAAAAGCAAGGTTTGAGATGAATCCCATTGACTAGGATTGGCAGAACCTCTCCATTCAGCTTGGAAAGTTGAAATGCATTATCTTGTTTACAACTAGTAATAATATAGGGGCCACTTCACATGGCATCAATTTTTTAATGTCTCCCAACTTTAGCTTTGTCTGCATCCCATTTTAACACCAAATCTCCCTCATTGACTATTCTTTCAGTTGATTTTCTATCAAAAGTTCTTTTGACCTGATATTGGTGAGCCTTAAGAGTCTTTCATGGCAGTGTCTCTTTTTTCTTCAAACTCCATTAACTCAGTAAACTTGACTGTCATGGTATCACCTTCTAGAAGCTCCAACTATTGTGCCAACTCAAGGGAAGGTAACTCTAATGATAATGGAACTTTTTCTCCCCTTCCATAAACAAGCATGAAAGGAGAATTACCTATGGCCCTCTTGGGAGTAATTCTATTAGTCTAGAGAGATGTCTTCAACTTGGAATGCCAAGGTCTTTGATTATCATCCATTGTCCTCTTGATGATTCTGATCAAGTTTTTGTTTGTGGACTTAACAAGACCATTCCCTTGGGAGTAGTAATTGGATGATGTCTTCAAATAAGTTCCACAGTTCAGTGCCCACTTTTTGTGCCTACAAAGGCTTTGGCATTGTCAAAAATAATGGTGAATGGAACACCAAACATGGTAACTATCCCCTTAAGGAAATCTAGAATGGAGGCCTCTATGGCATCCTTTAATGTAATTGCCTCTATCCACCTTGTAAAATAATCTATGGCTACTAAAATCCACTTGTGACCAGCACTAGAAGGTGGATTAATCATCCCAATGAAGTACAAATCCCACTGGGAAAATGACTAATAAGTATGAATTAGATGAAGGGGAAGAGCAAACAACCTTTGTTTACCTGCAAATAATGTACATTCTTTGCAGCTCCTTACCCATCAGTAGGCACCTCTAAATAAATTGGGCCAGTAATAACCAACCCTCATGATCTTAACGATAATTGTCCTTGGAGAATAATGGCCACCAGCAGGGCCATTATGAAATTCTTCTAGCATCTTAGAAGTATGATCTTGTGTAATACATCTAAGAAGAAGTCCATTGATGTCTTTCCTAAACAAGACACCATCAACAATAACATAAGGGATGGATTGGAGCTGAAAATACCTTCTTTTGGCCCGATCCAATCCATCTGGGCATCTACCTAACTGTAGAAATGTGACCATGTCATGATACCAGTCAGTTGGAGTGTGGGAATCAACTAGTTGTGCCTACCCTTGGACAATACAACATCATTTATGACCTCAAAACCCATGGTAATCTGTTCAAACAGGCCTTTGCCTCCCACCAGTTTGGTGATGTTGATGTTCACATCATACTCCATTACTTTTGTGATCCACCCAACCCTCTTCTCATTGATATCTCTACTTCAAAGAAATTCTTTAACACCTGGGTGGTTCACCATCAACTGTATTTTGTTGTTTGAAAGAATATGCTTGAACTTTTTAAGTGCTTTCACCACAGCAAACACCTACTTCTTAACAAAATCATAATTCAACTCATATTATTTGAGTGGTTGGATGAAGAAAGAAATTGGCTAGTCTAATTTCTCTTCATTATGTTGTGTCAAGACTGTTGATATGCCCTCCTTGCCTCCAAAGGCATAAAGGATAAAATCCTTCTCATAGTTGGGGTTTATCAGTGTTGGAGCTTGTGCAATGGCTTGCTTGACAACTTCAAAAGTGAAGGCAGGGTTCTTTTTGAGCATGGTTGCGAGGGGTTTTGCTATTGAAGCAAAATTAGGTATGAACCTCCTCACAAAATTTATCTTTCCTAGAAAGCTCTGCAGACCCTTCTTGTGACTAGGAAGAGGGAGAGATAGAATGGCACTAGTTCTTTCTGGATCAATGGCTAGTCCTTCTTTTGAAACCACATGCCCAAGTAATTTGCCCTCTAAGATAGCAAATACACATTTTTTTGGATTCAATGATATTCCATATTCCTTGCATCTTTCAAAGATTTTTCTCAAATGACCCAAGTGGTCAGCTACATGCTTGGAATACACAGTTAGATCATCAAGATACACTAAAATAATATCATTGATTAGGCCTTTAAAGTTCAAATCCATTGCTCTTTAGAAGGTTGCCCCAACATTGGTCAACCCAAATGGAATTTTTTGGTAAGCCAAAGTACCCCACTTGGTGGTAAAGGCTATTTTTTACTGATCTGATTCTTTTAAAAAATCTAGCTATAGCCTAAGTAGCCATCTAGGAGTGAGAATCTTTCAGTTCCTACTACTGTTTGGAGAATTTGTTCCATGGAAGGGAGTGGATAGTGGTCTTTAAGGGAGGCCTTATTTAGGTCTCTAAAGTTCACACATAGTCTAATTTCCCCATTTTTCTTCCTATCTGGAACAAGGTCAGCTACCCAAGAGGAATGCTTAATGGGATAAATGATTTTAGCCTCTATGAGTTTGGATAGCTCTTTTCTCATTAATGGCTCTATCTTGGGATTGAACGACCTTTGTTTTTGGAGGACAAGCTTTGCATTGGGGTCTAGATCAATGGTATGTTGGATTAAACTAGGGTCAAAGCATTTCATATCCCTATAATCCCAAGCTATTAAATCATTAGATTCATTACAAAGTTCAATAAAACCTTGCCTCTCAGCTTGATCACATACCTTGCCATGTTTTAGAAATCTTCCCTATTTAATTTCCACCTCTTCATAGTCCTCCTTTTTGACTGTCATGTTCATTTTATCCTTCTTTGGTTGATCATCAACACCAAATATGCTTTCTAAAGTGATCAATCCTCTGGGCAACTTATTGGTCTTCAGCTAGATCACCTAGTCACCATATTGCTCTTGCAATACCGATTGATTTTTGGTAGCAAACTCTGCCTCATCTTGCAAGAAATTTACAATTTGCTAGTCACTTTCAAATACTTGCTAGCTTATCACATTGTCAAGAACAACAGGTTTGAAAACAATTTTTACATGCTAATAAGAATTTTGTTTGACATTCTGGGGAATGTCAAACTAGGTGTTAGTGCCTGAATTGACTGGTAGTTTTTTGAGCAATTTTCATTCAGGCACTCTCCCTAAGTATCCAAAAAATGTTCTGAGTGTTGGACCTCCTCAGCAGTTTTCAGCTGCATCATCATATTTTCTTGAGGAGGAGGTCATCATCATCATGTTTGTTTCCATGAAGGTCAGCATCATCATGTTCTCCGTCGACCGGTTTCTCATCGTCATCATCATATTGAAATATCGGGTGATGTTTGGTTATTATCCTGATGATGCTGATGAGCTACAGTGCGCCCTGATCTGCTTGCGAGGGTGATTTTTCAAAGTCTCCGGTAATCTTCCAATTATCACCTTGCCCAGACATGATGATGATGTTGCCCTGATATTCTGGGGGTTATTCTCTAAGTTGTTCGACCTGACTTGCTTCTTTCTTAAGGGTCGTCATCATCATCATCATGTTTCCAGTTATCACCGTGTTGCTTGCGGGGGTCATCATATTATCTGCATCATGATATCTCGCCGGGGTGATATTTCTATCATCGGGTGATCTTGGTTATGATCATCCTGATGATGTTATTGAAGAGTTCTAAGTGCGACCCGATATTCACTGGGGTCATCATATTTTGAACGTCAGGATGATCTTAGTCAATATCATCCTGATGATGTTGTATCACTTCTTGTTCGATTGTTTTGTCATCCTGATGATGCTGACGTCATCCTTATATCAGGGTGATATCTTTCTTTCTGCCTATCTGCATCATGATATTTCCGAAGGAGGGGGTGATATTTTCATATCACTCGAGTGTGTGTTTGTTCCAGCATCATGATGATGCTGATATCAGGGAGATATCCGCCTGCTGGCTTCGTGCATTATCTAGTGGGGGTGATCTTTCCAAGCATCATCATATTCATATTTCGCCCTGATCTTATAGTGGAGCTATAGTGCAACATGATTTTCGTGCATCAGGATGATATTTCCAAATATCCAGTTGTCTTCCGAATATCATCCTGATGTCGATATGCTGATGACGTCATCAAGGTCCGGGGGGTCATATTTCTAACACATCATCTTGTGGAGATCTCCCGATATTTGCAAACATGATGATGACGTCATCCGGATATGAGGAGGTGCGCAGTAGGCAGATATGATGATGACGTCAGCAGGATATGATGATGACGTCATCAGGATGTTCATCGGCCAGACTTTTGGTATAAGCTCAGCAGGAGGATGTTCCTCCGATGGATCCGGTTGTACGGGTGAAGGCGAATATCATGCAGTTTGTATTGCGAATATGATGCTGACGTCAGGGTGATATTTCGAGCAACAGGATATCATGCTGCTGGAGGATGATGTTGATGAAGTCTTATACTAGTGTCGTCAGGAGCAAAAGCACCGACATCATATATGCTCATGACCTAGTATATAAAGTGTTATAGAGGTCATCGCGGGGTGCATGTGGGATAATGTTATCCTGCATATTCGTAATATCATGATGATGAATCTCGGCGGGAAGTGGTTGCGATTAACTGTCTGATGTTCTTCCCAAGGCCGCGGGTTGGTGCGCCATTAATGGCGATTGTTGCAGAGGTATGGGCGATGGCGTGGGCTGATCTGGTACCCGATTGAAGGTGTACATCAGTGGCGCAGGGCTCGAGAAATCTTCCTGTCTCCTCCCCTACCTGCTGCATTCAAGTTTGGGCGCCAATCTGGTAATGTTTGAGCGCCATTTTTATGATACTGTATATCTGGCGGGAGTTTTGGCCAACCTGGTAGTTAATGCTGAAGACACCCTCCTACTATATAAAGCAGGTTGTGTTGTTCATTTGTTGTTGTTGAAAGTTGTGGATTTTTGGCTCTGTAATCCAAAACCAGCTGATCTGGTTGCTCTGTACATTCTATCTTGAGAGTTTATGTATCTCCTGTTGTACGATTTGGCATGAATCCACTGATTTCATGGTTGATCTTATATGAGTAATGCTATCTTAGCATGTGTTGTGTTAATTCTGTCTCCAGTATTGCATGTATTCTTCTTCTGGATCTGGATATTTGCTTAATGTTCAGATTCTAGAGCATAGAATTCCTATGTTGAATGTCTGATCTTTTAACCTCTGCTCAAGGGGCAGATTAAACTGTTTTCAGGTTGAACATTGGGAAGGGTATACTGCAGTAGGGATGCCATAAGTAGAGATAACTTAACACTCTTCATTGGGAGATATCTGTAAGGCAGATATCATGTGTATCCCCCTGAAATCCAGTTTTAGCTATTCATGCTGATCATTCACAGGTGTATGTCTACCGACTCCAAGCCCTGGATAGGCACCGATCATGCTGTGTTCTTGTGTTATACACCATGTCCAGCTTTGCATCCAAATTCATATCAAACCATTTCATACTTCCACCTGTTAGTTGTAGGAGTAGGATTAGGAACCCCCTGCATGCTCTCATACCCAACCAGACATCATGTCCAAGAATGTTGCCAGCCTTGTGATCTATCATACAGATCTTGGTCCATACATGAGAGTATTCTGCCTGTTGTTGTCAAGTTAGATCTTTCTATCTTTGAGCTAGTCAAGGTTACATCTTGAGTTATAGGGATACCCCCCTTGGTGCGGCAGAACCAGAAGTGAAGGGGAGGAGCTCACGCAACCTCCTGTATTCAGTTGGCTGAATCTGCCTGTGCATTAGAAGTGGCAAATCCTAATGCTGATTCAAAGAATGTCAACATATTGGCAACTCCGCTGGGGATGGACTAAAAAATGATATACGTGTGGCCCATCCGAGTCACTAACAAAATGATGCTCTGCTGGTGGAATGAACCTGGAAAAGTAGCTTTCAGCTATTGAAAATTTTGTCCTCTCTGGAGAGGTGGCGACTCTGCAAAAAAGATCCAAATGCACATGAAAGATGGATGTATGTGATGTGACAAAAATGTGTTGTTCATTTTTCTGCATCTGTATGAGAAAAGGTACCTTGTTACTTCCCCTTTATTTGCTGTTTTACTGCATAAGTTAGATGCCAGGGGAAGCCTTAGGTCTTAGACAGACAAACAAAGGATGTCTAAGAATAAGATTTTTATGAATCCAAGTATGAATTATCCCATACTCAGTGGTAAAATGTTGGATAAAGGAATAGAAGAGATAAGAAATAGGTTGATATCCTTAGAGGCTAAGCAGGCCCAGTTAAAAAGCAGTAACCCTGTTATGTCTGCCAGTCAGAAAGCTAAACCTCCTGTCATCCCTTTTGATCCTTTGTATGACCAACTGGATTTGTCATGGGTGGATTACAAAGTAGAAACTATGCCTGCTAGGATATACTGTCAGATGCCTAGATTTGGTGGTCACAGTGTATGTGATGGGAATGCACATATCCAAAATTTTCAAAGTTTTATGGGAAATATTCATTCAAAGATGAGGATATGTGGATGAGGTTTCTTGTTAGGTCCTTTGATGCAAAAGCAAAAGACTGGTATTTGAGCTTTCCAAAGAAATTTTTTACCTGTTGGGATGAGCTTGCTGACTGTTTCAAGGAAGAATTTGCAAAAGAACCGGCTGATCTTGTTGCAGAATTGATGAGAATCAGAAAACAAGATGAAGAGCCATGTGTTGATTTCAGTCATAGGTTTGCAGTAGCCCTTTCACATGTCCCTGAAAGTTTCAGACCTGATATTTCAGCCTGTGTTGGCATATTCTTTGAAGCTTTTGAGGAGGGCTCTAGTGCATTACTGAGGGATTTCAAGGTGACAAGTATGCAGATGGCATACAAATTTTTAGAAAATGTAGAAGAAATGAGAAATGTGCACCTGCTGAAACCCCTGTCCCCAGGCCTTGGTGTGAATAATGGTTATGAAGCTGCAAATGACCAAATGATTATGGCATCATGTGCAGATAAAAATGAAAATAAAAGCATAGAGGTTGAGACTGCTGTATTTGAACATAATGCTAACAATACTGCTCAACTGGATTGTTCACCAGTTGAGGATGCCAGTGAAAGGACTAATGAGGATTCCCATTGCAATGATGAGGCAGCTGACCATGAAAACAATAACGAGGTTGTGGACAGCAATGAGCAATTTTTAGAATGGACCTGTGGAGACAATTGTGAGTATTGTACTCAAGACAGAGAAGATATAAGCAAACAGAGAAGCAATCCTATGTGTGACCCATTGCCTACCTTTCAAACACATGGAGATCATGAAGAGCAGTCAGAAATTGAAATAAGTGCTAGTTCAGAGCATGATTGTTTTTCATTTGATGGCTGCTTTGCTTATGACACACAGGCTGATACTCCTCCACAGAGTGAATCCATTGGTGATGAACATGTGTGCTCTGCTGCCCATGAACAAATGGCATACTATGATGAAACTGATGCACCTGGGTCACCCATTTATGACACATATGGTGACGAGGATCTGTCTGAGTATGGTGAGGATCTTGACACTATTTTTGACTTGGATTCTGTTTCTCATCCTGATGAAAGAGGAAACAACATACATCAGGTAAGTGACTGTGAAAGTGTGCCTGACTTAAAAGAGATGCCAGAGCCTGATCTTTTCCAGCCTAGTGTACCAGATGGTTGTGTACATGATGTACACAATTGTGATTTTGAAAGCTTTTCTTTTGATGAGCCAGCATATAATACAATGAGCCTTGATCTTCCTAGTTTTGTGGTGGACTCCGAGTGTTTCCTATTTGCAGTCCAGCTAGGAGATCATGTTGCAATGCATGATGATGATATAGGTGATAAGTGCTATATGCCATATGAACATGCATTGTTTGATACATTCTGCACCCACATGTCACATGATGCTGAGGGTTATCTGCACAAGGGTGATAATGACAAACCAAATCAGAGGGTTGAATATGCAGATGACAAGATTTGTTTGTGGGTGGATCTTTGTAGTATCTCCAAGCTTGACCCAGTGCATGCAGATGAAAACAAGATATTTGACAAAGGGAGATACATGTTTTTCTTTTCTTGGTGGCCTTAGGCCATCAAGTGTGTTTGGTGATGCAGGTCAGTGCAGTATTTGACTCTGTGCCCAATGGATAAGGGACTGGTCTGCATCCCAGAGATCTGAGGTTCTCGCTGCAGGTTTTCACCTGCACGTCCCCAGACAGAGCCACTGCTAGTGCCTGAATTGACTGGTAGTTTTTTGAGCAATTTTCATTCAGGCACTCTCCCTAAGTATCCAAAAAATGTTCTGAGTGTTGGACCTCCTTAGCAGTTTTCAGCTGCATCATCATATTTTCTTGAGGAGGAGGTCATCATCATCATGTTTGTTTCCATGAAGGTCAGCATCATCATGTTCTCCGTCGACCGGTTTCTCATCGTCATCATCATATTGAAATATCGGGTGATGTTTGGTTATTATCCTGATGATGCTGATGAGCTACAGTGCGCCCTGATCTGCTTGCGAGGGTGATTTTTCAAAGTCTCCGGTAATCTTCCAATTATCACCTTGCCCAGACATGATGATGATGTTGCCCTGATATTCTGGGGGTTATTCTCTAAGTTGTTCGACCTGACTTGCTTCTTTCTTAAGGGTCGTCATCATCATCATCATGTTTCCAGTTATCACCGTGTTGCTTGCGGGGGTCATCATATTATCTGCATCATGATATCTCGCCGGGGTGATATTTCTATCATCGGGTGATCTTAGTTATGATCATCCTGATGATGTTATTGAAGAGTTCTAAGTGCGACCCGATATTCACTGGGGTCATCATATTTTGAACGTCAGGATGATCTTAGTCAATATCATCCTGATGATGTTGTATCACTTCTTGTTTGATTGTTTTGTCATCCTGATGATGCTGACGTCATCCTTATATCAGGGTGATATCTTTCTTTTTGCCTATCTGCATCATGATATTTCCAAAGGAGGGGGTGATATTTTCATATCACTCGAGTGTGTGTTTGTTCTAGCATCATGATGATGCTGATATCAGGGAGATATCCGCCTGCTGGCTTCGTGCATTATCTAGTGGGGGTGATCTTTCCAAGCATCATCATATTCATATTTCGCCCTGATCTTATAGTGGAGCTACAGTGCAACATGATTTTCGTGCATCAGGATGATATTTCCAAATATCCGGTTGTCTTCCGAATATCATCCTGATGTCGATATGCTGATGACGTCATCAAGGTCCGGGGGGGTCATATTTCTAACACATCATCTTGTGGAGATCTCCCGATATTTGCAAACATGATGATGACGTCATCCGGATATGAGGAGGTACGCAGTAGGTAGATATGATGATGACGTCAGCAGGATATGATGATGACGTCATCAGGATGTTCATCGGCCAGACTTTTGGTATAAGCTCAGCAGGAGGATGTTCCTCCGATGGATCCAGTTGTGCGGGTGAAGGCGAATATCATGCAGTTTGTATTGCGAATATGATGCTGACGTCAGGGTGATATTTCGGGCAACAGGATATCATGCTGCTGGAGGATGATGTTGATGAAGTCTTATACTAGTGTCGTCAGGAGCAAAAGCACCGACATCATATATGCTCATGACCTAGTATATAAAGTGTTATAGAGGTCATCGCGGGGTGCATGTGGGATAATGTTATCCTGCATATTCGAAATATCATGATGATGAATCTCGGCGGGAAGTGGTTGCGATTAACTGTCTGATGTTCTTCCCAAGGCCGCGGGTTGGTGCGCCATTAATGGCGATTGTTGCAGAGGTATGGGCGATGGCGTGGGCTGATCTGGTACCCGATTGAAGGTGTACATCAGTGGCGCAGGGCTCGAGAAATCTTCCTGTCTCCTCCCCTACCTGCTGCATTCAAGTTTGGGCGCCAATCTGGTAATGTTTGAGCGCCATTTTTATGATACTGTATATCTGGCGGGAGTTTTGGCCAACCTGGTAGTTAATGCTGAAGACACCCTCCTGCTATATAAAGCAGGTTGTGTTGTTCATTTGTTGTTGTTGAAAGTTGTGGATTTTTGGCTCTGTAATCCAAAACTAGCTGATCTGGTTGCTCTGTACATTCTATCTTGAGAGTTTATGTATCTCCTGTTGTACGATTTGGCATGAATCCACTGATTTCATGGTTGATCTTATATGAGTAATGCTATCTTAGCATGTGTTGTGTTAATTCTGTCTCCAGTATTGCATGTATTCTTCTTCTGGATCTGGATATTTGCTTAATGTTCAGATTCTAGAGCATAGAATTCCTATGTTGAATGTCTGATCTTTTAACCTCTGCTCAAGGGGCAGATTAAACTGTTTTCAGGTTGAACATTGGGAAGGGTATACTGCAATAGGGATGCCATAAGTAGAGAGAACTTAACACTCTTCATTGGGAGATATCTGTAAGGCAGATATCATGTGTATCCCCCTGAAATCCAGTTTTAGCTATTCATGCTGATCATTCACAGGTGTATGTCTACCGACTCCAAGCCCTGGATAGGCACCGATCATGCTGTGTTCTTGTGTTATACACCATGTCCAGCTTTGCATCCAAATTCATATCAAACCATTTCATACTTCCACCTGTTAGTTGTAGGAGTAGGATTAGGAACCCCCTGCATGCTCTCATACCCAACCAGACATCATGTCCAAGAATGTTGCCAGCCTTGTGATCTATCATACAGATCTTGGTCCATACATGAGAGTATTCTGCCTGTTGTTGTCAAGTTAGATCTTTCTATCTTTGAGCTAGTCAAGGTTACATCTTGAGTTATAGGGATACCCCCCTTGGTGCGGCAGAACCAGAAGTGAAGGGGAGGAGCTCACGCAACCTCTTGTATTCAGTTGGCTGAATCTGCCTGTGCATTAGAAGTGGCAAATCCTAATGCTGATTCAAAGAATGTCAACACTAGGCACCAACTGTAGCCAGGCTATTAGCATCTTTGTTTTACTGTCTGGTCATTGCCTGAATATTGAAGGCATCAAAGTCTTTAATCAAGTCCCAGACTCTGTGTTTGTATGACTTGAGTAAGTGATTCTTTGAAGCACTTTGTGATCTGATTTGGTGGACAACAAGTTCACTGTCACCAAATGCTTGTAAAACCCTTATTCCTCTCTTTTGTGCTAGCTGTATACCTTGAATTAAGGATTCATACTCAACCACATTGTTAGTACAACTGAACTATAGTCTGAAAGCAGAGAAATTAACTCTCTTTCTAAGGTGAAATTAACAAAACCCCAGCACCTGCTCTATTTTTGCTTCTAGAGCCATCAAAATACATATGCCATATCCCACTGGGATCTTCTATTGTTTTTTCAAAATTAGGGATGATGCGGCCTCTTCATGGATACAATAAGTATGCAACCATGTTTCCTCTATATGATCAGGAGTGTCAAACTGAAAATAGTTTGCCCACTCATCAAGCAGTATATTAGGTATTTCCTCCACAGGTGTTGTAGCCTCATGCCTAATGTTGTCATCCTCCTCCAACTCATGGATTGTGCAATTCATGTCCAAGGGGATGGGTGTATAAGGCTCTACATGATCATTAGCAATAGGCTCAGCTTTAATGGTCATCTTAGTCCCATATCTAGTTCAGAACAACATGTGGGACCAATCAGAAGATAGGTACCCACCTATTTTGGTAGTGAAGTCCCTAGATAGGCATATGCCAAAGTATGTAGGGAGTTTAATGACTAAGATATCTTGTGAAGCAGAGCAGTCAGGGCATGCATGCAGAGTGAGTTTTAAATCTTTAATAACACCTACTATTTTAACAACAATGTCATCTAATTGCACTACCCCCTTATTCACAGGCTCATATTCAATGCCTAACTTATCAGCTATAATTTTTGGCATAATAGAGGTACCTGGCCTAGAATCTATAGAGGGACACATAGAATGGAGGAGGCTTACTATTTTTTCTTGTGCTTGCTTCCTCCTTGGGTTGGCATAGGCTTGCTAGGGTGGCTGCCTTTTCTTTTGTTGTATCCACAACAGGCTGACTGAAGCTTGTTAGGGATTTCTAAAGTAAATATCTCTAAGCTGGGATTAACAAGGCATCCCACATAGTGACATTCAGGTTAGTATTCTTCATTTGATCAACTATGCTAAAGGGAATTTGGCTAACCTTCTGGGATACCTTTATGACCATAATGTCAAATTTTGACTGTTGATTTGCTTGGGGCTGCGGTTCTTGGATTGAATTTTCCTTACCAACAGTTTGATCTATTTGTTTTGAAGGAGTCTTGGTTGCTACTCCTTCATTTGTAGCCATTTGGGATGCCTGGAAGGAAGATGTCTAACCAACTGTAGATACTACTGCATCCTCAGTGGCTCTTCTTTTGGCCCTTGTGTTGTGTGCTATTGGGCCTACAACTTGATTGATACCGCATAAATCATCCTGTATCTAATTCATCAAAGTAGAATTGTTTTGCATTTTTTCATGCCCTCCCACCATCTCTTGACTAGAGCTGACTTGCTACTCTAGAGGAACTGATTGGCTTTGCACTATCAAAACTTGATTGAACTGTCCACTTTGGCACAAGTTTTGATCATGTGGCTGATTGCATGGATAACACCAGTCATTATTCTGAGCCAAGTTGTTTTGTATGGGCACAAGAGGCCCGGATGTACTGGCAGCATTGGGATGTACAACATTCAATGGTATGATGTAACTAGGTTGATTTGGCCTCTGCATATTACCCTGATATGGTGGTCTACCTTGCTGATAACTCTAGTTGAATGGATGATATGGTCTGTTAGGTTGTGTCACCTATATTCTTGCCAACACCAATTCATTGCTCAATCTTTTGATCAGAGCATATTTCTCATCCTCCTTCTCAATGGTAGGTGTAAATAGAGTAGTAGCAGGGCTGACTATCATAGGAATTGGAGCCACAATAGGATGAATAATAGGGTCCTCTATAAATAAAGGCATTGGTGGCCTTGGAACAATTTTTCCAGCTTGAATTAGACAATTTTCTTCCCTTATAGCTATGTCGTATGCATCCGGTAGCATACTCCCTCCCATGGATTGAATCATGACAACAATATTAGGATTACGAGATCTCAAATAATAAATGAATGCAGTGTTTGGGGAGGGTTTCACCAATAATGGGATGCTGTCCCATGTCTTCTAAAATATGTAGTTGAAGTCCACCATGTATTCATGGGGGCTCTCTTAATTGTAGTTGCCGCTCCATCAGTGATAGGTGGTCACTCTTGTCTTCAAAGTGTTGGCATAGTTTAGTGCCCAACTCATCCCAATTGTGGGTAGAATTAGTTGGGAGACCTCTATACCATTGGAGGGCTTTCCCTTTGAATGAAGAAGCCAGCTGTCTCATAGCCACATTGTCTATAGTGACATTATGGACAGAGTAGACGTTGGCAATATCCTAAATGTGCTCAACAGGGGTGGTGGAATTTTCACCATTGAAGAATGGGATAGCCTTTAAGGCTGAGGTAGGGATATCATCATACTGGTCTAGGTCCAGAGGGCTACCCCCATTAAATGTGACAAAAGGAAGATTCTTTGCCATGTTGGGGATATTCAAGTTAATTCTAGGTATGTGTAGGGTTCTTCTTGAATATTGGAATCTAACTTGGAATCTAGTTGGAGAGGGAGTATACTAGGATCTTGAAGGAGATGGAACTACACTCCTATTTTCCCTCATAGGGGACCTAGACAGTCTACTTCTTCTCCTTGATTCAGTAAATGATAGTTCAATGAATTGAGACTTATCTCTAGAAGAAGACCAGGTCTGCACTCCAGACATGCAATGTCGAGTTGATATGGATACTGGACCAACAGAGTCTCCAAGTGCTTCCACAATAGTGAATAAATTGAGAATAGCACTAAAATTCTTAGCTCGGCTCCTACTCAGCAGAGAGTCCCACTGAGAGTGCCAGAAACTGTTATCACCTAAAATTACACCCTTTTGTTGGAACTTTGACAATTCCAAGAATTTTAGAGTAGCATGGGATTGGTCTCAAGGTGTGGGACCTTTGCACTTGAGACCAAACCTCCAGAGAAGGTTGGTTCCTCTTTCTAAACTTAAGGTTTAGAGCAATCAACTAAACCTATGCTAATGATCACCAAGGAAAAGGGAGAGGAGACTAAAAATTAAAAGGGAGGTGATGCACCAAGATTTAGTGTGTTTAGCTGGAACTAACACAACACAACAATGACCTCAAATACTAAAAGAAACTCACACAGACTTACAACTTTAGCAGAGGTTCAAATTAGAAATCTGTAACTATAGGAGGGACCGTTTTATCCACAGAATAAGTTCACAGGTTTCAAGTAAACATAGAACAAAAGAATAAGAGAGGCAAAATATTAGTGATTGTATTGATCACGAAGGCTAAATATCCATTACAAAGGGAAGATAATCTATTATAGGAGAGTAGACACATAATAGCCATCTACATTCATTAGTGAACAATCAACTAGAGACATCAAAGGATCAGAAAAAGAGCACAATGTATCACATCCAGTTGGTTCTATAGGTGCATTACAAGGTCTAAAAATAATAAATAATATGCCCAACGCAATAGTGCAGAAGAACAACTAACAAAATTACATCTTTTTCACATGCATATATAGCTTTACAAATTGCACTGTAATATCCATGGACATGGAATGAAAACAACAAGAAAGAACCATCACCCATGCTATAATAACTTCGTTTCAATGTCCTTGGAGTGCGCCCACATGGCTCTGCCTATGAAATCTACTGAAACAAGAGGTTTACCCATGTCATGAGTACAAAGATTTAATGCAAATGAGGCTATAGTAGCATGGGGGAGCAAGTAATCCATCTTCTATAAGAAATTGGGCTCTGAAGATGCATTAATGGCAACTAGAAGGGTCATTGAGTAGTCTTGTCATGTTTTGAACAATAGAAAATGCCTCTGGAAGGAAAAAAGGTTAGGCTCTGACATATTAGACTTCCTCCGATTGGTCTTCCACCTATCAGGCTTGGAAAGGTGAAAGAGGAAACCCCAGCCTTTGAAGTCTGAAAGAAGAGAAAACATCAGGCTTTGGGGATCAGGCCTTCACCATTGCATTATTCTTTGGAAAGAAGAACCTAACCTCCATCTCCACAACACTTAGTCAATTTTATGAAATCGGCAGAGATCGGGCCTCGGGCCTTCCGCCTTACACCTTCCTAGAGAAGGAAGAAGAGAGAAAGTCTGAGCCTCGCAAGTTTGAAGACTTAGCCACTTTTACAAAGGTTCGGTGGGGTTCAAGGTTTGGGCCTTTGGCCTTCCTCCTTCCAAAAGGAAGGAAGAGGAAGAAGGGAAGTCTAAAGTCTAACTCCTTGAAACACTCAGAAATATTTGAAGGAAAAGAAACTTAGACCCCGAGCCTTCCAAAAGAGAAAGTGGAAGAGAGAACTCCCGACCTCTGAAGACCTAAACACTTAGAATATTTTGTAAAGGGACAAAATAGAGTTAAGAGCTGATTAGGATGGCAGAACTAAGGGAAGAACTCTAAACTTTGAAACCCTAAAAATGCAAAAAACATAAGGAAAACTTATGATTTTTGGGACTTAGCCATTTTGGGTGGTTTTCTCTTGTATTTCAAAGGGTGAAAATAGTAGGATCTCGTGGATCTTTAGGCTATTTGGCTAGAAGGCAAAATAGGATAATAGAAACCAACCCTAAATATAGTATCAGACTCCTCAACTATTGCTGCCACAACCTTATTGTCTCCACCTGTTACCACTACCCCACCAGTTGCATCCAATGTGCCTACTGCTCCTGTATCTTCCTCTCCTATAGTCCCAAGCACATGAATTCCTATTATTTCTAGTGCTCCCATTACATCATCTTCTCCTGCTATTTCTTTTGTTGCACCTTCTCCTTCCCTTCTACCTTCTCCTTCACTGCCATCCATCAGTCTTCCCATCTCCTCATCACCTCCTCTTTCCTTCCCCATTTACTTCTCCATTTCATCCACCTCACCTTCCACAATTTCCCTACCACCCATTTCAACTATTCTTTCACCTCCATCTTTCTCTTTATCACCCCTTAACCTTTCCACTCCCATTGTCTTATCTTCCATTCATCCTCTTCCTTCCATTCCACCCTCTCCAGGTTTTGTAGCATTTGCAAACATTTCCTAGGTGCAACTACCCAATACTGCAGTTGATTCTTTGATGGCATTTAATAACACTTTGACTTGTCCATTCCAAGATTCCAAGGATGTCCCAAAGCTTCCATCCCCACAAGTGCCATTATTAGAAGGGATTGAAAAGGTGTACTATGTAGAGATGAAAATAACTACTGAGGAAGAAGTCCACATAGAAGATGCTCCAGATATCCCTCAAGTAGATATAAGTATAGTAGAAGTTGTGAAAATTGATGGCAGTCCTCTCAAGGACAAGACATATGACATTGTGTTTGACAAAGCTGCATAAGATATTGGAGAACAATTGGAATAGTTAAACTCTCCTCCAAGGGCAGATGTAGCTACTTTTGGGAGTGATGATGTGAATAAAAGAATAGAGATAGATAATACAGATATCTCTAATTCTTTGAATAAAGGAGGAAGCCAAATTGACTCTCCTGCCCATTCTTTGGCAGCACCTAATTGGCTACAACAAAGGGTCCAAAATAAACATCCCCAAATTGAAGTTGTGGAGCTGAATTTAGATAATTTCCTTGCACGGCTTGAGAAGCCAAAGAAGTAGAAGAAAGACAAAGTGCACTCAAGGATTTACAAGGATGCTTCGGGCTCTAGAGTGGCAGAAGTTGTAGTGCCCCCTACACAAGCAAATAAGGAGGATATCAGCCCTAAAGACTATACTGTCTCAACAATAAATCTTGTCCCTACCTCTAGAACACAGGAAATTGAAGAGTTCAAAGACTTAGTTTCAAATATTGTGAATGGATTGAATAAAGATGAGATGACTAAACAACAGCCTAGGAAACAAAACGAGGAGTTGCATACATTTATTAGATATATGATCAAACCCATGCACACTAAAGATGGGACGATTATAGCACCTTCCATTCTTTTGAAGGAAGAGTTGGAAGATTTTGATAATATTAGAGCAACTACCTTAGTCACTAAGGAATGGGTTAGAGAAATATGTACAGATGGCTGTGAAGTGATTGACAAAGTTGATAAAATACATAAGGATTTTTGTTCCCTTAAGGTGGAGTGGGAAGAGATATTAGAAGACTGCACCAATTATGATGATTACTATTCCCATATTCATCCTAGGGTATTAGCCATGAGTAAGTTATCTAAAAATTTCTCACTGAAGAGAATATTTTGGCACAGGATAAGGTACATATGCCCAAGCATTAGCTAGAGATGATAAAGTTAAGAAGGGAAATTTTTGACAAGACTAGAACTGAAGCAGAGTCTGCCAAGGCTCCAATTTTGGAAGTGATCTATAGCTTCAATGATTTACTTAGGTCTACCACAAGTCTATATCTTGATGATATTGCTCCCATTGATATTCAAGAATGTAAAAAGAAGTTTGGGTTGGTAGTACAAGGAGATTCTTCACCATTTTGCATAGCTTATTTGGATAGGGTGAGTGATCTAAGGGCTCAATTCAAAGAAGTCAAAAAGAGCTGGATAAGTCAACATTATATCATAAATTATCCTGGTCAGTTGATACCATCAAGTTTTAGATTGATTTTGTCAAGGATCCAGCGCCATCAGAGATTAAACCAGTGTTGGAGGCATTCATGGCTTATAGAAAGAAAGAAGCAGAAAATAATAAAGTGGTGATAGATGACAGTGATAAGCAGAAGGCTGACTCAGCGGGGGCATAAGTCAAATGCCAAGTCTAGCAAGGCTGCCACCATAATAAAAAAATATTCCACATGTCTCTTTATATTAATTTATTCATTGCAAGAGTTTTGTCTTTATAAACAACTCAAAAAGTGATTATTTTGTCCTATTATCATGAGATGTAAAGTTTTAATTTTGTCTTTTTCCTATAGGTTAAAGTCATTTATGAATGTAACTACCCACCATCCAAGATTAAATGTTGTCTAATCTGAGCCCTTGGTGATGAATTAATCTCTAATGTCCATTGAAAACCTTAGTATGCTTGCTCCTTTATATAAGGGCAGTCATTTTCTCTCATTGTAAGGTTGGAAAAGTGAATTATTGAGACGGGGTCAAAATTTTGATTTAATACAAAGCATGGTTATAGGTGTTACTAGAAATTATGTTGTTGTGTTATGAGATTTTGGATTTCATGGTTCATTTCAATCTAAATTTAGATAAAGTACAATTGCAATGTTGGATGAATGCTTAGATATTTGATGAATGCTCTGGTTCATACCATTTGTTCTTGCTGATTGTAAGTAACTTTGCATTGTTAGTCTGAACCCTATTGAATGAATTAAGTTTTATTACATAATATTGATTAAACTATGCCAACAATTGGGTGTTTGATGAATTTATGTAGTTTGAAAATCTTCGATTACCATTAGAGATTGCAGTATTTTTGCAGTGTTGTAGTTTTGGCCTAGTTAAGCAAAAGTTAGTTTGTTTAGGGCATTTGTCTATCTGCAGCATTTGAACTCACCATAAATTGTTTGTAGGGTTTACTGTTTATCTCTCTATCCCTTATTCATTTTGCATTTTATTTATAAAAGTTGATAGATTTAGATTGAAGCAACATTACATTAATCATCAGCTGATAAATTTCAGACTTAATAGTCTAAACCACCTACGGTTTCGCCACACCTATTGTTGTCACATTCTATAAACCCTACATCACACAGAAGTCCCCTTGATTGGAATGGCAAAGTATGTATCCACTGAGTTATCTTGCAAGTCAAGACTTGACATTAGAAACCTTGGGGTAGTCTTATTCTAGGTCTCCTGGGATAAGATTCCTTTCAAGAGGGGTGAAGTACCTTATATTTCACCTGTGTTGTTGCGTGCTAAAACACCCATCAACAACAAGCAAAATTTGAGTAATTTTAAATTGTAGCCACTTTTTGGTCCCCCAACCTCCTACACTTACCCTATATAAAGTTGAGAGTTGCCTCTTGATTCCCCTTTGTTCACAATAATGATAGATTTGTTTGAAGTATACTTCCCCCAATTATTTGATCTTAGCATTTTAATTTTTTAATCACGTTCATTCTTGATTTGGTGTACAAACTCATTGAAAACATCAAATTATTTAGACTTGTTATTCAAAAAGTAAACCCACACATTTCAAGTGATTCATTCATTGATGAATGCCGTTAACTACTATGATTTCCCTATGGAAATTGTTTTCATCAGTCCACAAAGACTAACTCCAACTTCTTGGAGGCTTTCTACTCTTTTCCAAAATAAGTTTTTTCGTATGTTGTTTCCCCATAACACATGCTTCATACAAACACTTCTTTGTGGTAATGGATGGAAGACCATAAACTATATTTTGATTGAACATTTCCTTCAGCCACTCAAGGTTAATATGGCTAAACCTTTTGTGCCACAATTGATTCCTTGAAGTAATGCTTGAAAGTAAGGCTTTAGAGGAGTTTGTCCTCAAGTAATGTAGTCCTCCTTTCATATCTCTATCACATACCAATTCTCCCTTAATGTAAAACACTAAGTACAAGTCCCTTGTTCAAAAATGACCTTCATGTTTTTGCCAATGATTTGGTTGATTGAGATAAGATTTTTCTTTAGTCTTAGATCAAGTGAAACATTATTAATACCTATTTTACCTTGAGTTGGATCATTGAGAGGAATTTTTACAACTCCTTCAACATGTAATTATGAGTCATCTCTTAATGCAGTAGTGTCTCTTGATTGCATTGTTATATTTCTCAAGTTGTTAATATTACTAGTCATGTGGTGAGTAACACTTGAATTGATGATCTAGATATCATATTTTTGACATATCTAGAAGGATAGATGCTAATAATAGTTTGACTTTCATCATCATCTTCAATATCTATATCAACCATCATACCTCCTTGTTCACCTTTGTTCATATCTTTCTTCTCCTTGAAGCATTAGCACTTGAAATGACCAAGATGGGTTGCAATAATAGAAACCCTTAATGGAAGTTGTTTGTCATTGATGTCAAAAAGGTGTCAAGTTGTGCTTCTCCACAAGGTACCATCAAGGTTTTTGGTATGGTCTTGGACTTCATTTGTTGTCAAGACATTGATATGTTTCACAAAGTTGACAAGCTTATCAGGTTTGGAAGATTTGGATTGGTTCATGCTTGGTTGTGGTTCTTCATGCTCCTTTGTGCTCCATGATTATTTCAGTGTGTTCATGCTACAAAGATCTTAGAGCTATTTACATTTTAGGATGTGTTTATTACTACTCATGATTAGGGTTTGAGGTTTGTGTTTAAAAAGGTTGTGATCAAAGTTTAGTATGGACATGAATCAATGTGCTTGTGAGACTTTAGAGGAGCTTATAGAATTCATAATGTTACATTAAGGCTTCAATGTGTTTCAGAACTGAGTAGTGTTCACATTCATGGTTCATTTTGGTTGGTCAATGGTTCAAACTTGAAGTGTGACCCTAATCTATACAAGGTGGTTGATCATAGAGTTCATTCATTCTATGAGAAGTGTCATTCATGCATAGAGATTTAAATTGTTGACCACATCATTGCATTCATAGTTTGGTGTTGGTTCATCATATATTTTTAAGTATATGTCACATTCAAATAATTATTTCATAAAGGTGAAGTTGAATGTTAAGGTTCAAGATTAGTTTATCTCAAACAATAAAGGTTTCATATGCTCTTTGCTTTAAAACTAAGGTTTGAATTTTGTTGAAACTCTAAATCCCTAGGTGAATTCCTAAACCCTAAGTCTTATTCTAAAAGGTCCTTAAACTCTGTTTTGCCTGTCATATGCCATAGTTACTTTTTATTACGTTTTGAGGTTGATCTCTGATCATAGGTGGAAGTCACTTAAGGTGACCTTTTGGAGGGTTTTAAAATGTAAGTTTGATTGGCCATTCCTTCTATGGATCACTGGTACTACAAGGTATACCATTTTAAGTTGGGCGCTAGTTTAAATCTAATCGATGATATTTAATCTACGAAAGTTCAAAGAGGAAGATCTACAATTAGAATTTAAAAGCATTTCAAATTCCAACAGATCGTTCACATCTTTTAATTTGACATTTAGTTTGATGATAAAGCCTTAACTGCTTAACAATAGACTTCTCACTAAACCAGGAGGGCCAGGAGAATTTATAAAAGTTGTCCAGAGATGATTTTTGAAGGTTAGATGAGTGCATTGGGTTCTAAAGAGAAGTTTCTACCAATACATGTGAGATTTGTGAAAATTGGGGATGTAAGGCTATATTTTTGAGAGCCTTGAATTTGTGTCATGTTTTAAGTGCATAAAAGGGGTCTTTGATTATTTTTGTGTATGAAAGGGGAATCAAACTACATGATAAGCAGTATGTGATATAGTGTATATTTTCATGTCTGTAGAGGAAACAAGTGCTTTGAATTATTGTTTATATGGTCTTATGTTGGGGCAGTATTAAAGGTGTTTTTATCTGTAGAGGATAAAAGAGTCCTAATTTGTTTATACTATCATTGTGTTTGAGAAGTTGTGTCTGAAGGTTGTAGACAGAAGATGATATAAGGTTATGAAATGTAATGTGTTGTAGAGAATCAGGGTAATCCCCTAAATTATTTTTCTTTCTTATATTTATGGTTTGTCAGTGAGACACCATTATGCCAGTGAGGCACATGTTTGTCAGTGAGACACTATTGATTTACTAATGTGGCATGTTGTGTAGCTAGTGAGGCTTTGTGATCAGTTGGATTTTATTAAGCTAGTGAGGAAAATTTTCCCAAGTGGCTTTTTATCCCTATGAGGGTTTTCCACTCATAAATCATTGTGTTATGGTTTCTCATTATTTGTGGTCTACCTGGTTTGCATGTTCAAACATTTAGTCTTGTGTATCTTTCAACATTTGAGTTTCTACGATGTCTTTAGCTTTTATGATTTGCTTATGTTCTTTATGTTCGATCAATCTTGAGAGCTTTACATGTATGATGCAACACATGATAGTTGAATTATTCTGAAACTATCATTTAATATGTTCAAAGTTGTGAAAGATTTATTCAAGGTCATTTTAAATTGGTATACCGCTGATTCACCCCCCCTCTCAGTGGTATTGTACTCCAACAAGTGGTATCAGAGCCAAGTTCCTTGTTCAAAGTTTAATCAACTTAGGAGATCCTAATAGTGGAGTACTATGGGAAAGTGTAGAATAAATATGGACAGGAGAAATGCTAAGCCACATATTGATCAAAAGGTACTGTCTATACCAAACTCAAATGGTGATCTAGAATCGATTGATAGAAATGTCTCGCAAGTTGAGTCAGGTATAAAATTAGAGCAAGAGTTTTCTGGTGTTCCTTTCTTTGATGGTTCAGATTTCTATATTTGGTATATTAGAATGGAAGCCTATATATCTTCTTTAGGGTATGGTGTGTGGATGTTAGTTGAGAATGGGTATTTTATTTCCTCTCAATCACCTAATACTACAAGTAACAAAGAGGCTTATGAATGCAATCATATAGCAAAGAAGGTTATTCTATCTAGATTATCTAATGAAGTTTCTTGTGAAGTTATGCACTGTGAAACAACTCAGGATGTGTGGAAGGAGTTGATTAGAATCCATCAAAGTGATGCACTTGAAGGAGATGACAACTTGGTATCTGAGAAAAGTGACAATGAAAGGAGACATTCACATGAAGGAGATCTATTTGTAGGTGAAGATAATTATGCACAGGAGTATGATGAACAAGAGTGTGAGGTTGATGTTGAAGGAGAACTCTTATGTGCTCTAGATACTATCAAGCAACTCAGAAAGGAGAATATGAGATTAGAACACCAACTTCAACAAGAAAAAGATTCCAAGGACAAGGTATGCTCAGATTTTGAAAAAGTTTCTTTAGATCTTGAAGAGTCTAACAAACTTATTATCAGCCTAAAGACAAAGATAGAAGAAGCAAAAAGGGTAGTTGATTTTACAAAATCTGATCTTAAAGTCAAAACTAATGAATGCCTAAAACTAGAGTTAGAAATAGTTTATTTTAGAAAGGAATTGGAAGAGGTATCTTCTAAGTTGGACAGAATTTGTAGTTTGAAAAGAGTACTGAATGCTTAAATGACTTGTTGAGGAAGCAAAAACATCATAAGGACACTACAGGCCTAGGATATGAAGAAGGGCAGACTTTTAAAGTTAGGAATACACCAAGGAAGAAGATAGATTTGGGTCATCATGTTGATGCTCCTGTAGATAAGATAGAAGATAAATGTGCTAATGAAGGTAGAAGGACAAGTAGAACCTTAAGATCTCCACCTGTTAAGCAATACCATTCAATAAGGTACAACTACTCTCAATTTCATGGTTATTGCTATTCATGTCATGTATATGGTCATAGTGCTAGAGACTATAGAACTCATTCAAGAAAGGATTTTGAATGGCATAAGAATAAAAATCCTTATAGAATGACAAATAAGAGTTACAATGTGGTATGTTACAAGTGTAACCAAGTTGGTCACATAGAAAGGGATTGTTGGATGCATGGAAGATATGATCATAGAAGTCCTTGGTTGTCAAGAGAATATTATTTTGTTCCTTCTGTTAGTTATAAGGTTATATGCTATAGATGCCATAATCTTGGACATACAACACATTATTGCAGAAGAAATCCTATGAAGCCACCTAGTCACATTAAGAAGTTAAACATGTCAAACAAGAAAAAGGAAGAGTCTAGAAAGGCTTGGAAAAGGAAAGAGCCTGAGAAAGTTTGGAGGAGGAAACATGAACAAAAATAGAAAGAACCTATGCCTATGCTTTATGCACAAAAGGAATTTCCAAGTACATAAAAAGTAGCATGAAGTGAGGAGGGATGATAATTGATATTTCATTTAAACCCCTTAGACAACAGCTATGAGGTTGTCAACAACAAAGATGAGAGCCAAAGTAAAATTAATCTAGATTTAGGATAGTGAATTAAAGGTAGTTAAGAAGTCTGTAACAAGGTCAAGAGGTAATCATCATGTCTCAAGTGTTAAGAGCAGATGCAGTGTAGTTGTAAAAAGAGTCATCAATCATTGGTACTCCAAAAGATAAGGACAATTCAATCAAAGAAAATAGTTATTTTGAAGGACATTCATTAAGGTTGTTGCAGATGTGTACATGTCTAAGATCAGTAAAGGAGTGACTGTTTGTGTGGTGGTATCTAGCTTATGACAAGTGGCTAAGTGCTTTCCATTAAGTGTTTAAGGACAATGGAGTTGATCAAATATTCTTAATCATGGAATGTTTCTTAATCTGCATTATATTTATGATGGTTCAATATAAGCATAATCAGTGGTAAAGTTTTGGTAATGCCTTGTGTATCAAGTGCCTTATCTCTCTAGTGATTTGTCAACTATCATGTTCTTAGTCATAGAGGGTGCAGTGAACAATGACACAATTAGTTCATCTAATTAAATAATGATAGCTTGAACAGACTATGACAATCAGCTCAAAAAGGATAGATGCCATGCTTTGTTATTATATGCTTCTGCTATCTAAGTTTGCAAAGTTTGCAAAAGGCAAATTGATGATTGATATCTTTACACAGATACAGTGACAATTGTGTAGTCCTTTGGTGCCTTTCTTTTCTTGATTATTAGTGCAATGTTATTAAACTTTTATGATAGTGAAGTGAAAGTGATTTTTTATTGGACTAAGATGGTGTTTGGACTGAGATGTTGTTTGCCTTTCAGTTGACAGTGTATGGAAGTTTTGCTTGATCAATTTGTAAATGTTACTCTCTCTGTGATGTTTCCTATTGCAGTCATTTGGTGCCTTTATGTTGGAACAATGCATGACTGGCAATTTCATTATGAACAATGCAGCTAAAGTCAAATCTTATAATAATGACAGTGTTGTTTAAGTTATTTTTGTCTTTACTAACAGGGCAGAGTACAAGGACAGTAGCAGAAACTTTGTTGGATCTGTCATAGTGCTTTTATGTTGCTCTTTGTGGTAGATTAATGTCATCTAATGCATGTCACAGTGGTAAATGATGTTACTTGATGCATGATAGTAGCAATTCATTTAATGTTCTTTGTTTTTGTTGTTAACTTGGTTTCTTCATTGGGTGAAGTTCAGTGGTTTATGCAGGTGGTTTGGTTTATACAAGACTACTTCTAATCACAATGGTATGTCTATTCACAAGAGTAGTGTTATCAGAAAAATGGGAACAATAGCATAAGCAACTAATTATCCAATAACTTAATGAAATTGAAATAAATAAGATCAAACACAAAGAGCACAATACCTTGCAAACCTTTCTATTCCATGACTTCCATTAGTCACCTATCTTGAATTGATCTTGTGTATGAATAGAGCCCTCAGAAGGTGCACTTCCATGCTTTTTTCCAAGATGATAATGGAGAATGGTTTTTGATGGGTTTTGGAGTGAAGGGGATCTTCACAATACAATGATAATGGTGTGACAATTGATCTCAAGATATGGAGTGATTTTGTGCCAAAGGCGCACTATGATTCTCGTAGAGTAAGTTTATAAAAAGCTTGGATCCTTCAAATGGAGGAATAGGGGTTGTATTTATAGATTTGTGAGAAAGAAGATCAATGGTGCATAATGAATAATAAGATCAATGGTTGAGGAAATTTGAGAGGATGTGCGTGAATAGGAAGAGGACAAGTGTCCTGCTCTATTTTGAGATATGGGAGTTAACAGAATAGATTGAAGAGTTAACTGAGATGATTGATCAGTTAACTGGGTTGATTGGGGAGTCAACATAAGAGATTGACCAGTGAACTCAATTGACTAATTAGTTAATAGATTTGATTGATGATTTAACTAATCTGACTGGAGGATAAATAGGACATGTGGGTGAAGGGATAATTAGTGAATTAAATATTAAAATATTTAATTACATGTGCACATGGATTAATTGAATTATTTTTGGTATTAATTCAATTTTGGAGGAAATAGATAATTTAAATAAATATTTGGATTTATTTAAATATAGAGAATGATTTGATACTTATGGATTTGAAGACTTTGGAATTTAGAAGAAATAATTAAATAATTTGGGTATTATTTAATTTAGAATGATTTTTGAAGAATTTGGATGATTTAATTAAATAAATGAATTTATTTAATTTTTTGGAGAAATATGAATCAAATAAATAAATTGATTTATTTATTTATTGATAGAGGAATTTAAAATGAAATAAATATTTAAAATATTTATTTAGCTAGAGTCATGTCATTTTTAGGTGTATACATTTTGGCCCTCTTTGATGCAATGTGTTTTATCACATTGTTTCAGAGAAAGTTAAATTTGCTGCGATTGATACATGCCCCAGTTTGCCCCTGGCACAGGTTATTGATGATAGGATGCCTCCTCGGGAGATTGGACATGAAGAATGTGACGATAGGATGATTGACAATCTCATGATGAGATAGGGTGAACGATAGGTTAGGGTGAAGAAATTGGTTTCTGTAAGATAAGGGATGGAATGAAAGAGCTAAATGACACGTGATGCAAGATAAAATGATAACACACACAAGCAAGCAAGCAAGTATGCACAAATGATACAAGAACAAACAAGGTATTGCCCCTATCCAGCTGTAAACCAATGATTAATCAATAATGATTGATGATAGTGTTGTCATTGCGGGGAACAATATATCCCTAGATCAACACAAAGATGTGGGAAAGATATATCCCACTGATAATTATGATTGATTGATTTAGTTTACGATAAGATTAGGATCAAGACCACTTATTGTGATTGGATAATTTGACAAGATTGACTTTACTCGATTGGTATGGATTAAGGATGGACTTGCATTTGGATCATTGCTTGGATTGATTAGACAAGGATGAATGGATCACATGGATAACTGGAAGATACAATTATATTAACTGTCAAAAAGGACTTGGATCTTAAGACACTTGGAAAAGGTTTATTATGGAATGAAATGCAATTTGATATGTATGGATGTGGACTTTGTCATCTTCATATATGCAAGTATTTGTAGTACTTTGTTTCATCATTGATCTTTTTTAAAATGTTGTAAGAAAATACAAGCATCTAGGTATAATTAAACCATGATGACCTAAGTATTGCTTACATGGATTTTGATTTAGCAAGTTATTACAAGCATCTAAGTATAATTGAACCAAGATGACCTGAGTATTTCTTGCATATCAATAGACAAGGATTACACTTATTTCATGTTTAGACCTCTAATACCCTCGATAAGATACTGACGATGGACCCTATGACAGGTTGACACTATGGATAGGGTAGTGGATAAACCTTAGGTAATAAGGTGACAATGGTGATAGAGTATCAAGCCATGATAGGTTATCGTTAGGTAGTTTTTGCGAAACGGAACAATCAGATGATGGATGATGGTAGGAAGGATGGACGCAAGGCAATGGTTTCCCAAAGATGGAGGAAGTAGTTTGCATTGCAAAGAGTGCATGTTTGCCAAGTTTTCACTACTTTTCTTTTATTGCAACATTTTTGTCTTTTCTCTTTTTTTTTTGACTTTTCTACCCCCCTTACATTGGGGTTCTCTAGGTATAGAACTGGTGAAGATGCATACTATTGATTGGGTCATCGAACAATGCACCTTCTAATGTAGCTAACTGGTATGCTCCTGATCTATAGGAAGCAATGATTACATAAGGACCAAGCCAATTGAGTTCAACCTTTCCTTTCTTCTCCCGATCCTGCTGATTGCGGGGATTTTCTTTGAGCACTAGATCACCAACATTAAAGACCCTTGGACGGACTCTATGATTATAGCTTCTTTCCATTCTTTGTTGGTAGGCTTTGAGATGGTTGAAAGCATTCTATCATTTCTCTTCCAACAGTTCTAACTTTTGCAGTCTAGAAACTTTGTAGTCCTCATCAGTTATAAGACCTTTTAATGACACCCGCAAAGATGGTGACTCGACCTCAATGGGCAAAATGGCTTTAGAAACATAGACAAGGGCATATGATGTGGCACCTGTGGGAGTGTGTATGCTAGTTTGATAGGTCCATAGAGTAGGATTTAGTTGTATGTGCCAATCATGACTGACGTTGTTGACAATTTTCTTGAGGATTTTCAAGATGGTTTTGTTGGATACCTCTGCCTGACCGTTGCCTTGTGGGTAGTATGGGGTGGAGAAGTGGTGTTGGATTTGGAATTTGTAATAGAGCTCTTGGACATCCTAGTTTTTGAAGGGTCTTCCATTATCCGTGACTATGGATGAGGGAATTCTATATTGACAAATGAGGTAATTAAGGATGAAGGAGGCAATTTGTTTGCTTGTGACATTGGTGAGTGGGATGACTTCAATCCACTTGGTAAACTACTCAGTGGTGACAATAATGAACTTGTGGTCGTTGGATGATGGAGGGTGGATTTTTCCCACAAGGTCGAGTCCCCACTGACAAAAGGGCCAAGGTGTTGTTAAAGGCCGCAGTTCTTGAGCTGGTGCATGGATGAGGTTACCATGAATTTGACACTGCTTGCATTTCTTAACAAAATGATATGAGTTTGTCTCCATGCTCGGCCAATAGTATCCCAAACGCACGAGTTTCTTAGCTAAGGTAGGACCACTAGAGTGTGTTTCACAGATTCCTTGGTGTACTTCTTGTAAGGCAATTTGAGATTCGTCACGTTCAAGACATCTGAGTAGAGTACCATCCAAACCTCAATGGTAGAGGGTGTCGGTGATAATGGTATAACGGGATGTTTGGCAGATAAAGGTTCAGTATTGGTCATTAGATAAGTCAGCTGGTAGGGTGTTATCCTTGAGGTAAGTATAAATTTTACCATACAAGGGTGAATCAAATCCTACTAGGAGGCAAATAAATTGTGTTTCGGGGATATGATAAGCTGGTTGTGCCACTGACTCCACCAAGAACTCAAAACGTGACTCATTCTCTGGTATATCGAGAAGCAAGGTGATGGTTACCATGGCATCTGCTACTTTGTTCTCTATGCAAGGAATCTACTCAAAGGAGATTATCACAAAGTATCCTTTAAAGTCATCTACCATACACTTGTATGGTATTAGCTTGTCATCTTTCATCTGATAGCCATCATTTACTTGATTGATGATGAGTTGCGAATCTCCATAGACATGTAGCTCTTTCACTTTCCACTCTACTGCCATCTTAAGACCAATGACTAAGGCCTCATACTCTGCTATGTTGTTTGTGCAAGGAAAAAGTAAACGATAGGACTTAGGTATTGTGTCGCCTTGAGGAGTGACTAATAAGATTCCTACCCTCGATCCATGGTTTGTATAAGACCCATCAAAGTAGATCTTCCATGAATGTGTTGTGATACTGAAAATTGATTCATCATGAAACTCAAATATCATTGGAGCAGTATCTTACAATGGTGCCTTTTCCAACTAATCTGCAATGATCTCACCCTTGATAGCTTTCCTTTCCACATATTCTATGTCATACTCACTTAGTAGCATTACCCATTTAGCTAGGCAGCCTATTAGAATTGCTTTTCTTAACAAGTATTTTAATGGATCGATCTTTGCAATTAGCTTGATGGAATGTGCAAGCATGTAAGGACATAGTTTTTGGGAAGCAAAAACCACAACAATACAAGATCTTTCGATTTGAGAATATTGCAATTCATACCCCACCAATGTGTGACTGATGTAGTAGATTGCTCGTTCCTTGCCTTCATAGTCTTGTTGTGCTAAAAGGGCTCCAAGAGCTGTTGGTGTAGCAGATATGTAAAGATATAGTGGCTTGCCTTGGATAGGCAGCATCAAGATAGGTGGATTCATGAGATACTCCTTCAATTGGCGAAATCCATCTTCACACTTCTTATCCCATCTAAATGGGATGTTCTTATGCAAGAGATGAGTGAAAGGTTGACATTTGTTTTTTCCTTGTAAAGATCGCATTTGGGTGATGTTTCTTGGTGGTGGCATCTCCATGATAGCTTTTACCTTTGCAGGATCTACCTCAATCCCATTGGCTGATACTATGAAACCCAAGAGTTTGCCGAAGGTGACTCTAAACACATACTTTTTCAGATTCAATCAGACCTTGAAGTGTTCTAGCCGCTAAAATATTTTCTCTAGGACATCTAAGTGAGATTCCCTTGTAAGTGACTTGGCAAGGATGTCATCCACATAGTCTTCCATGGTGACGTGCATCATGTCATGGAAGATAGTAGTAATTGCCCATTGGTATGTTGCTCCTGCATTCTTGAACCCAAATGGCATGACGTTCCAGCAGAAGGTACCCCATGGACATGTGAATGTCGTCTTATGTTGATCCTCTGGCACTATTCTAAATTGGTTGTACCTAGAGAAAACATCCATAAGAGAGAGCATAGTGTGTCCATCTGTCAAGTCTACGATGATGTCAATGTTGGGCAATAGGAAATCATCTTTGCAACATGCCTTGTTGAGATCTCTGAAGTCATTACACAATCTAACTCTTCCATCAGGTTTTGATACTAGTAAAATGTTTGATACCCACTCCAGATAATCAATTGCTCTGATGAACCCTGAATCCGGTAGCTTCTTTAGTTCCTCTTTGACTTGAAATGCGATATGTGGATGCATTTTCCTGAGTTTTTGTTTAATAGGTGTAACTCTAGAATCTAGTGGTAGATGATGCAAGATCAAGTCTGGATCTAACCCAGGCATATCTGCATAGGACCAAGCAAAGTTGACCTGTTTCTTTTTGAAGAAGGGCACAAATTTTGTCTTTTTTTGCCGGAGATAGAGACTTGGCAAAGTGTATGATCTTTGGGTTACCTTTTGTGCCGATATCAACAGGTTCTGTAGGTTCTACCACAATTTGTGACTTCTCTTGATACATGTTGTTGGGGAGAGTGTCAAGCCTTCCATCGTCTGGCGCCTCAGAGAGGTTTTCACCATCAGATGTGTCATTTATTTTTACTTTTTTGGGATCTGACACTATCGCAGAGCAGTTTTCACCATCAGATCCATGTTTGATTTTTATATTTTTTTGACTGGAAGGCTTGGCACCCTCTCCAAAATAAGCTACGGTATTGAGTTCTATGGCAAAGCTAGCTTTATGATCTCCCGTAGGTAGGTGGTCTCTCAGTTCCATGTAATCAATGTAGGCATTGTTGTTCTAGAACATGTCTAGTTGGGGGGTTCCTTGTAGATCCCAATCAATAAGGTTGGGATGTACCAGGGGGAGGGGATCGATAGGTTGATCTGATTTTTTGGGTATGATGGTAAGGATGGATATATGATCAGGATTGGGAGTGATAGGAACAAGATCTGTGATGGTATTTTCTTCAAGATTATCTATCTTGTGAGAACTTTGACCTTCCTCGTAAGTTGTTCTCTCCGAAATGGGCAAATCACACTCTACTAGTCTAGGCCTTAGAGTTTGTCCCTCATGGTAGGGGTTATAGGTGTGAACGGTATCGATTCCTTTGTCCTCCTAGGAATGTTCTGAAAGGTCATCCCATTCATACTCATTAGAATCTATACCACTATCTTCTTGGAGGTTATGGATCTATTCCACAGAACAAGTAGTAGCCTTAGCTTTGCCTTTGCCATTGTCTTTGTATCCTAGCCCTCTTGTGTCTCGGGCCAATGAGGATGAAGAGGGTTGAATGGGTTTAGTTATTCCTTCTTTTTTTAGGACGATGGGACCCTATCCTTCATAACCCATTCTATGTAAAATAGATTGACGACGCCCATAGATTTTTGTTGGGAGCTTTGGTTGTTTGTCTCGTGGTGTGTCATCTTCGTCTATGTAGAGCCATTGCAGAACATCTCTTTCTTCACTCTCATCTGATAGGGTACCCCATTTGACAAACAGAGCTTTGGGAGTTTTAGGAGGAGTAGATAGTTTTGGGGAAGGTGTAGGTCACCTAAAGGTCTTCGGAGATAAAGGCATTTTGGCTAAACAAAAGGTATGCTCAATGGAGTACTCTCCTACCCCTATTTCTTTGATCTTGACCTACTCTTTGGCTTTTGATGTGGAAGCTTGGGAGCAGGATCATGCTAGGAGGTGAAAGATGTGGAAGTGCTATTATTAGGGATGATGAAATCTAGCCTTGATTGGATAGTGTTACAGTGTTGAAAAGGATCAGGGTCACCTTGGATGGTGATCTCTCAGTTGTTGTGAGTGAACTTGATAATGATATGTGGAAGACATAGCTTTCATGGTATGTATCCAAGGTCTACCTAGGAGAATGTTATATGTGAGCTCCCTGTCAAGGACTTGGCAAACTTCTTTCTCCACTGATCCAATTCTTAACGGTAACACCACAGTTCCTTTGGTTGTCCGTTCTTCTTCATCATAGGCTTTTATTGTGATCTTCTTTCTTGGATCTACTATAGTTTTCAAGAACCCCAATGTAAGGATTAATTTTAGCGTGCAAATGTTCAAACCTGCTCCTCCATCAATGAGAACCCTTTTGATGCAATGTTTATTAATGAAGGCCTCTATATGTAATGATGCGTTATGGGGTTGAGATATGAATAGATCATCCTATTCAGTGAGTGATAGCATGTTAGGTGAGGTAAGATGACCTACCATGGCTTGAAATTTCTCTTGGGCCAAGTTGGTGGGCACAGTGGTTTCCACTAGGGATTTATCAAGAATCTCTTTGTGAGATGGTGATAGATGCAACAACTCTAATATGGATATATTGGTCAGAGTCTTTTGTAGTTGGTCAATGACATTGTACTTATGGTGGGTAGATGGTGAGGATGGTGACCTTGGAGGGAGTGTGTGCAAGGTGACCTTCCCACTGCGAGTGGCGATATTGCAATTAGATTTGGTGTTGGAATCTGATTGTTTGTTAAACGTGAGCACATTGATTTGCGGGATATGCTCTGATATGCAATTAACGGTGTAATCGAATGGCATGTTTGTGTAGTTAGTATCATTGTTCCCGTTATTGTGATTTGGCTGGTTGTTATTGTTGTTGTTATGAGTGTTCTGCCTGTCATGGTTAAGGAGTGGATCCTTGAATGCCACATGTGATTCATTAGAGGGATGATCTTTTGTGCCCACACGATTTTGATCTAGTAAGTCTTGTATGATGTTTTTCAAGCGAATACAGTCACCAATTTTATGGCCTTTGCCTCTATGGTACCCATAGAAATCAGTATCCTTCCACCAAGAAGGTTTAACTTGAGGTTCATAGTCTCTTGCAGTAGGAAGGTGATCTCATTGTTTGCCACTAACTTTCTCAAAGTGGACTCATATGACTCCCCCAGTGGTGTAAATTTTCTTCTAGGAGGAAAATTGTATGGTTGTCTCGGTTCATTTGATGAAGGTTTGCTCGGTGTTGCATTGTTTGATGCTCCTTTGAGATTTAAAATTGGTTGCTTAGGAGCTACTACTTTAGCATCGACCACTCCATCGTTGACGATGTTCTTGTTTTTGGTCTAGAATTTTGACTTATCCGAGGTATAGTTTGAATTAGGAGTGTCTTTGAATAATTTTATTTGTCCTTTCACGATCATAGCTTTTTCGATGAATAACCCCATCTCAATGACTTTGTGAATGAGGTAGGGCATTTGATTTGAATTTGATAGCTTAGATCAGGATTGAGATTATGGACAAATATTTCTATCATCTATTTCTCAAGGGCATGATATGAGCACTTGCTTGCAAGTTGCCTCCACCTTTGTAAGAAAGCAACGAAGCATTCGCCACTCTTTTGTTTTGTGTTGCAAAGGTCGAGCGTGGATACCTCATGTTCGATATTATATGAGAAATGCATGACAAATTTGTTCACTAACTCATCAAAGGTACAGATACCTAGGGGGAGTCGAGAGAACCACTCCATGGCTTGCCCTCCTAGAGATCTAGGGAAGAGTGTCATGAGAAAAGTTTCATTGTGAGCAACCTCTAGACATGCAGCATTGAATTCTCTAATATGGTCTCTAGGGTCACCCTTTCCTCTATACTTGTCAAATTTTGGAACTTCAAATCTAAGGGGAAAGGGGATCATGTTCAAGCTCTTATCGAAGGGATATGACGAGATATCTTTCAATGAATAGTGTTTAGTGGATGTCCCTGTTTGGAGGTCCACTAATTGTTGTTGTAGGGTTTGAACTTGTTTTGTCAGCATGTCTAAAGGTGTGGTTGAGTTTGTGGTTTTCTTGCCTTTGTCTGTGCCAAGGGTTCTTTCCTCACGTGTGCTATCTTCATGAGTTCTTTCCTCTTTAGTTTCTTTCAACGCTGTGACATCAAAGTTAGCGGGGAGCTTAAATCCTTGGGTTGCTAGGTGGAGAAAGAACTTTTTAGGGTCTTGGTGGAGTACTTTGTCCATCATTCGTTGAAATGTTATGTCTTGGAGAGCTTCTTGTAAGTCCTCGTGAGATATCTCCTCGTCACTGTCATGAGGGGAGGGGACAATTTTGTCGAATGTTTCAGCCATTTCAATTTGTTTTCACTTCTGCGATCTAGTTAGTGCCATGCAATGTGACTTGGAATGGAGTGGGGTGAAATTGGATGCTTTGGTAAGATGTGTTTGGAGGTTGTAGTGAAGGGGATACTAGTGGTCATAAGATTTGAACAAGGGTTTTCTTTGATCAATGGTTTCAAACAAGTCGGTCGATACAAAACGGTAGTAAAAGATAAGGATGGTTGAAATCCAATTATTTGGTAGAGACTAGTTTTTGCACCAAAACAAACTAGTGAAGTTCTAAGATAGAAGGATAATAGATCCTATTAGTGGAGACTTACTAGTGATGCTTGAATCCGATATGATCCAAAAATTGCCTTGTAGTAACCTAGTTTTGATAGTTTGATTTGTTTTTTGGGAAGTTTTGTGAAATTTTTGATGAAGTGATTGATGGAAAAGAGGGTACACTATAGAAATGAATAGGAGAAGTGACTGCACGGTTAATTTGACCTCAAAAACTGATACAAGACTGAAATGGGTACTCAAAAAGGTAGGTGTTTTTCTAACAAACTGTACGGAAGTACTCACTGTGACAGATGCACAGTAATAGAGCATATATGCATAGCAATAGGAAACAAAAACATAGATCTAGTGGAAAAGTAGATGTGTCAGAACAGAGTATGAATGCGTAGCTTCAAGAAGTGTATGCACAAATATGCTGAAAAAGAAGATGCGCAGTAGAATTGTGTAAAAGTGCAACAGAAAATAGATGCACATCAGGGTGAAGCAAATGCGCAACATGATGAAGCAGATGCGCAGATCTGTGCTATTTTGTTTGATTTTGGCTGATTTTGACTTAGTAAAGGCACATTTTTCAATGTTTTTGGGTTCTTTGTTTGAATGTTGCTCTTTTTGATTTGTTTCTTCCATTATGGCAAGAAAGACACATCACACACAAATAATATTTTCATGATTAATTTTTTTTATTACAATGCAAGCACAATCCTAAGGTTGGCAAGGACAATATTTGATGAGTTCCAACTTGGGTTTTACACTAGCCACTTACATAAAGGCGGACAACTAATAACTTGGTAGCACCGTCTCCCCTCCACGACACTCACTTCTCACGCATACCAAGTTATAGTTCCTCCGAAGAGTTGAACTTTTCTGTCTCTACACTAAATGAGTGTATGACGTTGGACAGCTCTAGAGATTCCTCCTCTTGTGTCACTGAATAGGGGATTTTGGCTTACTATAACAAAAGGATTTTAGTCAAGGCATCCATTCAGGTGATTACACGTGTGGCCATTCGCTTCGATAAGAAGGCTTCCCAGCCTGCAGAGGTTGCACTCCACAAGGTTTTGGGGGAAACATTGGTTGGTGTAATACAACAACATCCATCGCTTGCAACTTTCGTCACAAATATAATTTATTTATAGTGACTTGGAGGTAATTGGCTTTAGCTGTTATCACTTAAGGTCGTCCCACTTGGAAGGAAGGAATTTCAAGAGCAGGCCTCTCTAAAGGTCACACATGTGAAATGATGATTCTGGCATTTTGGTCACCCAATTAAGGGGAGAGTAGTCCTATCATCATTCCAAAATCACGAAAAACATTGGTTCTTTCCTTCTAGTTAAAAAGAGAAAAACTAAATGAGTTACTCTATCAGGCACACAAGATTTGTTAACTTTGAAAAAGCTTTTAAAGCAATTGTTCAATTTTAATCCTCCTAGTTGGGACTATGTTCAAGTTGTGATGCAACAAGTACAAATTACTTCTCTTCTATTTAGATCTAAGTGAAATTTGCATGAACAAGCTCAATTACTTCTTTTGCTATTTAGATCTAGATGAGAGTTAACCATGCAACTATATGCCTGACCAGCTCTTAACCTGCAAGGTGGATCTGAGAATATTCTTGCAAATGATGTCAGCATTAGAAATTTCCCAAGAAATAGCTCAAAAACCCTAGCAGAATAAATCTGCAGATACGGTGAATGAATGCGTAGAAACATATGCGCAGTAACATAGAATGTATGAGAAGAAATAGATGTGTAGTAACAGAGAATGTATGCGACGTAACAGTGAGTGTATGCGTAGATTTTGACAGATGCACTGTATTAGTGAGTAGATGTGCAATAGAATGTGACGGATGCGCAGAAACATCCTGTGTATAGATTCTAACACACAAAAACTCAATTTTGAAGTTAAATTGGGGCAAGGGCCCCATAGTGGGCACCAAAAATGTTATCAGAAAAATGGGAACAATAGCATAAGCAACTAATTATCCAATAACTCAATGAAATTGAAACAAATAAGATCAAACACAAAGAGCACAATACTTTGCAAACCTTTCTATTCCATGACTTCCATTGGTTGCCTATCTCGAATTGATCTCATGTATGAATAGAGGCTTCAGAAGGTGCAATTCCTTGCTTTTTTCCAAGATGACAATGGAGAATGGCTTTTGATAGGTTTTGCAATGAAGAGGATCTTCACAATACAATGATAATGGTATGACAATTGATCTCAAGCTATGGAGTGATTTTGTGCCAAAAGCGCGCTGTGATTCCTACAGAGTAAGTTTATAAAAAGCTTGGATCCTTCAAATGGAATAGGGGTTGTATTTATAGATTTGCGAGAAAGAAGAATAATGGTGTAGAATGAATAAGAAGATCAACGGTTGAGGAAATTTGAGAGGATGTGCATGAATAGGGAGAGGACAAGTGTCCTACTCTATTTTGAGATATGGGAGTTAATAGAATGGATTGAAGAGTTAACTGAGATGATTGATCAATTAACTGGGTTGATTGGGAAGTCAACAGAATAAATTGACCAGTGAACTCAATTGACTAATTAGTTAACAGATTTGATTGATGAGTTAACTAATCTGACTGGAGGATAAATAGGACATGTGGGTGAGGGGATAATTAGCTAATTAAATATTAAAATATTTAATTACATGTGCACATGGATTAATTGAATTATTTTTGGTATTAATTCAATTTTGGAGGAAATAGATAATTTAAATAAATATTTGGATTTATTTAAATATAGAGAATGATTTGATACTTATGGATTTGAAGACTTTGGAATTTAGAAGAAATAATTAAATGATTTGGGTATTATGTAATTTAGAATGATTTTAGACAAATTTGGATGATTTAATTAAATAAATGATTTTATTTAATTTTTTGGAGAAATATGAACCAAATAAATAAATTGATTGATTTATTTATTGATAGAGGAATTTAAAATGAAATAAATATTTAAAATATTTATTTAGCTAGAGTCGTGTCATTTTTAGGTGTATACAAGTAGTATCTCACAAGGTCATTGGTGGATGTTATTGATCTCAGAATAGAACATACTAGACAGGGGGAGATAGTAGCCTTTGTCATCTGATGTCAAAAAGGGGGAGAGAGAGAGAGTGTATCATGTAGTTTTGCCATCAATGACAAAGGGGGAGATTGATGGAAGTTGTTTGTCATTGATGTCAAAACGATTTTGAGTTGTTGTGCTTCTCCACAAGGTACCATCAGGGTTTTTGGTATGGTCTTGGTGTCATGCTTCAAGGATATCAGTTGGTATGGTCTTGGTCTTCATTTGTTGTCAGGATATTGGTATGTTTCACAAAGTTGACAAGTTTATCAGGTTTGGAAGATTTGGATTGGTACATGCTTGGTTGTGGTTCTTCATGCTTCTTTGTGCTCCATGATTACTTCAGTGTGTTCATGCTACAAAGATCTCAAAGCTATTTACATTTTAGGATGTCGTGTTTATTACTACTCATGATTAGAGTTTGAAGTTTGTGTTTAAAAAGGTTGTGATCAAAGTTTAGTATGGACATGAATCAATGTGCTTATGAGACTTCAGAGGAGTTTATAGAATTCATAAGGTTACATTAAGACTTCAATGTGTTTCAGACTTGAGTAGTGTTCACATTCATGGTTCATTCTGGTTGGTCAATGGTTCAAACTTGAAGTGTGACCCTAATTTGTACAAGGTGGTTGATCATAGAGTTCATTCATTCTATGAGTAGTGTCATTCATGCAGAGAGAGCTAAATTGTTGACCATATCATTGCATTCATAGTTTGGTGTTGGTTCATCATATATGTTTAAGTATATGTCATATTCAAAGAATTATTTCATAAATGTGAAGTTGAATGTTAAGGTTCAAGATTAGTTTATCTCAAATGGTAAAGGTTTCATATGCTCTCTACTTTAAAACTAGGGTTTAAATTTTGTTGAAACTCTAAAACCCTAGGTGAATTCCTAAACCCTAAGTCTTATTCTAAAAGGTCCTTAAACTCAGTTTTGCCCGTCATATGTCATAGTTACTTTTTATTATGTTTTGAGGTTGACCTTCGATCACAGGTGGAAGTCACTTAAGGTGACCTTTTGGAGGGTTTTAAAATTTAAGTTTGACCGACCCTTCCTTCTATGGATCACCAGCACTACAAGGTATACCATTTTAAATTGGGTGTTAGTTTAAATCTAATCGATGGTATTTAATCTATGAAAGCACGAAGAGGAAGATCTATAGTCAGAATTTAAAAGCCTTTCAAATTCCAACGGATCGTTCACATCTTTTAGTTTGACGTTTAGTTTGATGACAAAGCCTTAACTGCTTAACAACAAACTTCTCACCAAACCAGGAGGCCAGGAGAATTTATAAAAGCTATCTAGAGATGATTTTTGAAGGTTGGATGAGTGCATTAGGTTCGAAAGAGAAGTTTCTACTAGTACATGTGAGATTTGTGAAAATTGGGGATATAAGGCTATGTTTTTGAGAGCCTTGAATTTGTGTCATGTTTTAAGTGCATAAAAGGGGTCTTTGATTATTTTTGTGTATGAAAGGGGCATCAAACTACATGATAAGCAATATGTGATATAGTGTAAATTTTCATGTTTGCAAAGGAAACAAGTGCTTTGAATTATTGTTTATATGGTCTTATGTTGGGGCAGTATTAAAGGTGTTTTTGTCTACAGAGGATAAAAGAGTCTTGATTTGTTTATACTATCATTGTGTTTGAGAAGGTTGTGTCTGAAGGTTGTATTGGTTGTAGACAGAAGGAGATATAAATTTATGAAGTGTAATGTGTTGTAGAGAATCAGGGCAATCCCCTGAATTATTTTTCTTTCTTATATTTATGGTTTGTTAGTGAGACACCATTATGCCAGTGAGGCACATGTTTGTCAGTGAGACACTATTGATTTGCCAATGAGGCATGTTGTGTAACCAGTGAGGCACAAAAAGTAGCCAATGAGGCTCTGTGATCAGTGGGATTTTATTAAGCCAGTGAGGCAATTTTTCTTGAGTGGTTTTTTATCCCTATGAAGGTTTTCCACTCATAAATAACTGTGTTATGGTTTCTCATTATTTGTGGTCTACTTGGTCTGCATGTTCAAACATTCAGTCTTGTGTATCTTTCAACATTTGAGTTTCTATGGTGTCTTCAGCTTTTATGATTTGCTTATGTTCTTTGTGTTCAATCAAGCTTGATAGCTTTACATGTATGATGCAACACATGATAGTTGAACTATTCTAAAACTATCATTTTATATGTTCAAAGTTGTGAAAGATTTATTCAAGGTCATTTTAAATTGGTATACCACTGATTCACCCCCCCTCTCAGTGGTATTGTACTCCAACAACCCTTTCCTTTCTTCTACTCATCATTATCCATAATAGGATGTGTTTGCCATTGAGGCTTCTTGCCCTCAAACTTAGAGGTAAAATCATTTGCTAATTTAGCTTCATCATCTCTATTAAGTATTTCTTCGTGTTACAATAGTAGAACCTACAAAGCATTGAATTTCAAGGTTTTCAACTTTCCACTCAATGTGAGTCTATTCTTGAAATTCTCAAACAACTTCAACAAACTATTAATAGTTATGGAGATGATATATTTATCAACAATAGTCTCATTTGCATTAGTGAGATGATTTAAAATACTCTTGAGCTTTGAGAGATGATTAGTTGCCAATCTATCAATTCTTAAATTGTATTCCTGATTTTGAAGAATGTGTTATTGTGCTCAAAGATTGTGGTGATTACGTCCCAAGCTTCGTTTGACATGGTTTCATTCAACACATTTTTATCAATGTACCACTTCTAGACAATTTTATCAAGGATGTGCTTGCCATGATTTCTTGTCAAATTTTTCTTTTAGATGAACCTTTGTGGAATATCTTTTTGTAGTTTCATCAATGATGGAGGTGAGATCTAACAAGAGAAAAATGGTTTTCATGTGAAGATGTTATTATCCAAATTTGTCAACACTAGCCAACTTTATGGAGATGACACCCAATATATTATTTGTCATTCTACAAAAAAAGAAAAAATATCTTGTTTTCCCTAAAACTTAGCTTCTTTTGAAATAATTTGAACTAATTCACAACAAATACTACTAAATTTTGAAAGATTCAGCCTACTTTGCATAGATCTTAGAATCAATCTAACACACTATGCTTTTTTCCAAAATCTTTTGGTAAAAATTAAGTGTTAATATGAACCTTCACAAACATATTATTTGAGAGGAGACTCCATTTCTCAAATTCACAGTGTCTAAATTGAGAACAAATATAAAATTTCACTTTTGATTCTCACAACTTAGATGTATGAGCAAATTTTTGATAACTTTTAATGTCTTTCTTTATGAAATTTGAACACTTACAACTAATTCCTACAAACTATCTCAAAACAACGTCCCACTATTCTGTTGTTTCTTAATTCAATACATAATTTGTTGTAGAAAAGAAATTCTTACAACATTTTAAATTTAACAATGATCTCTACAATTATCACTACAACCTTGCTCTGATACCAATTGTTGAAATTTGAAAGCTCTAAATAGATATGCTTTGTTTATAATTTATGGATTTAAATATCTTTTAAATAGGTAAAACATATATAAAAATGTGACAAATTGATGTAGAAAAGCCTTGGCTCCTGTACATAAACTCCAACTAGAAACCCAAAAAAATACAACAATGTTTTAAAGCAAGATCAAATAGATAAAGAAAATTGAACACAATTGTATAAAAATATTTACAACATCAAATAAACATACAACACTATTAATAGTTCCTTCACATCACACTTGAAATACTTCTAGGTTTCTCTTATCTCCCCAAAAAAACAACTCTCTCTATCTAAACCTAGCAACATACCTCTCTAATAAACAAAAAATTTACTATCCTAAAATAATCTACTACAATAGTTACAATTCAACAAATTGTAGTCACAACAAAATCTCCTAAAAATAAATAAATGACTAAAACTAATGAGAAGTCGGAATTAATCAACAGTTAATGGCTGTTTACATCACAAATGCTTAGAAATTGTGATGAATACAATTTATATTTCTAACAGAATTTGATGTCACTTAAAAAAATAGAATTGTGTCTAAGACTTTGTTTTCTCTTGAATATCATTTACAAATACTCCAGTCATACAAGCATAAATGTGAGACCAATACAAGCTCTTGCGAGCATTTATTAGAGGCTAATACAAGCTCCTTACAAGCACAAACACTAGGAATCACCTCTGGAAGACCAAGAGTCACTACTTAGAAATCCACTTTATTTAGAAACCACATCCACATTAAAATCCAACTATGGATGACCAAGAGTCACCAATTAGAATTCCACATTAGATGTCCCTATGGGGATTTAAACTTTGGTCTCCACAATGAGAACTGAATACTTCAATCAAGAAAGCTCACACAATTTTATTTTTTTCAATATATATAAAATTTGGTGATATTATAACTTCAATTGCATGTTATCATGGCTAGCTATATAAATATATCCGGAGAATTTTGCATTGTGGTCTAGTCAATGAGATGGGGTGTCACAATGCAAAATGTTCATGTTCGAACCCACATAGTTTAGATCTCTAATTATATTAGTTAGTTATCATCAACTTCATTATATTTTCAAACATTAGATTATTCAGTTATCTTCAACTTCATTACACCTTGAAGGTTAGGTTACAAGATTAATCAATTATCCTCAATCGTATTTTTATTTTCAATGGTTCAGACAAGAGATTAGTTAGTTATTCTTAACTATATATATATATATATATATATATATATATATATATATATATATATATATATATATATCAGTTATCCTCAATTGTATTTTTATTTTCAATGGTTCAGACAAGAGATTAGTTATATATATATATAAAACTAATCTCTTGTCTGAACCATTGAAAATAAAAATACAATTGAGGATAACTGATTAATCTTGTAACCTATATATATGAAATTAATCAATTATCCTTAACTTGATTATATTTTCAATGGTTTAGGCAGGAGATTACATGTTTAATAGACTAGTTCGAGTTATGGACTGCCTCCTAAAAATGACAGCTCTTCTGAGTACCCATATTCCTTGAAAAGCAACAGAGACATCTATAACACCACCTATAAATAGATTGAAACCTACTCTTAGGAAAAGCACTCTAAACAAACTCAGATCAAACCAGAGGACATGAAAACTTACTAAGCTATAACATACTACTAATTGTGTTCTTGCAACCAATATCCATGTGTAGATGCCTACATTTGACCATATTCTAGCATCACACTAACTTTCTCACATCATTGCATTAATTAAGTAAATCATTTTAGCCCTTCTTCTATTATTCCAACATTAATTAAATAAATCATATTTATTTAATTAATTTAACCATTCTTCTAATATTCCAACATTAATTAATCATTTAATTAATTTATCCATTCTTCTAATATTCCAATATTAATTAATTTATCATATCCTCTTCCTAATTCCTTTTTATTCTTAATTCATAACTACTCATATCTTATCATATCTCTTCAATGATTCATTTCTATTTTTAACTAATATGCATCTAATTAATTAAAATAATTAGATAAATCCATTAATTTGTCACTCATATTTTATTATATCTTATTCATGATTTATCCTCTTCCTATTTTTAACAAAATCTTATTCTTATCAATCCATCCATAAAAAATCTATAAATTTAACCTTTCACAAGCCATAATCATCTCAATCCTCAACCGTTATGTTGTTGATTTGAGCACTTGACATTACTTCTTTCAATCATAAATCCTAGAGCACAACTGCCATAGTTGTGAAACAAGGTTGCATTGGTGATATCATTTATTATTTTCACTCTTTTGTATGCAACTTTAGCTCAATGAGAAGTATGGTTTAATTTAGAATAAAAAGTTTAATACTATTTTAATCTCTTTGTATTTTGTTCTAAATTAGGCCTATACACCACCACTTGAATCTGCCAGGTAATTACAGCTAGTATTAGTAATGGCACAATAAATCAATTTTTTTTTGGTTCTGTATTATAGAGTTACAGAGCATGCACTTCATTACATAGAATTAACAGAGAAGCCCATTTACAAGGTGACTTCTTAATTTTTTGTATTTTATTTTCATTTTATTAGTTATTATACAGTTGCAGATCATGCAGTTCTCTATTTGAAATTTAACAATGAAACCCAAGTCCAAGTAGGAAAATTGTTGCAATACATCAGTTAAAAGTTCCTGGAAGCTTAAATCATTCTCAACCAATAAGTATAGAATAAAACAATTGTATATTGGGGCGTCCATTATTTTAAAGAGGCCATTCTGCTTAGGTAATATGAAAACTAGAATCCAACAAGAGAATTAGTCCACAGAAGCAAAAACTTATAAGGCGTTGCCAGAGGTCCAATTTCAGTAACACTGTACACAAAATATTCTTTTTATGATAAAAAGAATTTCAAATGGCATACAATACAATTGATATTCAAATCCAGCATGAAACCAAAGACAATGTACTGAACAAAAAGAGGAAGAACTGCCTTCACAAATCAGACTTTCTGTCTTATCACTGGTTGAAACCCCTTATATCAAGTTTGCTTTTCCTAGATCTGCAATTTATAATTTCAACATCAGTGAACACTCCTCAAAGAAGAACTTCCGACGTCAGAAATTTCAGCTTTCACATCCATGAATGTCACTATCAATCCATGCCACACTCATTGCAAATTACTTGAAAACCTCCAAGATGCATTTCTTAAGCTTCCAAGCCATCAGAGCATATAAAATGCCTCATCGATGCACTACGAGTCAAATGAGGTTTTCCCATTATCTGGACATATCCTCATTGCACACAAATCACATAAGACCCAACTGTATTTATCCAAGAGACATCACTGGAATGCAAGTGAGATTCACTCTCCTTGATTCCAAGAAACAAGAAATCTCCTATAGAATGCTATATCATAATGAAGTGGATAGTTAAATGTACACGTGCTCAGCTATAATATTTTCTCCCACCCCAAGTCAGTAAGAAACGTTTTGATTCGATACCAAGGTCTCTGGATGAGCTACTAGGATTCTCTGATTTCAGTAGTCCTGAGCACAGTTTCATACTCGTTTGCCCTGATTTCAGTTCTGAGCACAGTTTGATTGTGTTACTGGGTTTTCTATATGGAATCATAGATGCTTTGGCGGAGCTATTTGTACTTATACTAGTTTCTTTTGAAGAAGAAGAGAACAACCTCTGCTTTGAAGTGCTGTGTGATCTAACCTTTGCTTTGGTGGACTTTGTGGAGGTCATGTAGTTGGGAGTCCGAAAGAAGCTTGTCAAGCTGTCACCATTTTTTCTAACAGAAGTACAAGCTAAACTGTCACGAGATTTGTTTCCAGTTCTTTCTGATCTCAAAATACTGTGATTGTTCTTTATATCATTCTCCATTGAAGATATATTACTCAACATGGCAGGTATTGAAGAGCTAACAACATTGACCACTTCTGAATTAGAGTTTTTCATCCCTATATGCGAAGTTTGCTCTCTGTTTTGTCCTATAGATTGCACCTTCATGAGCGAATATGTCTTCTCATCATTCAACATGGAGGGATTTGAAGAGATAAAAGAATTGTCAATTTCTGAATTTATCTTTTTCCATCTTGAGGACATACTACTCAACATGGATGGTTTTGAAGAGGTAAAACCAATGCCCATTTCTGAATTAAGATCTTTCAACCATGATGACATGTTACTCAACATGGATGGATTTGAAGAGATGACACCATTCGCCATTTCTGAATCAGGATTTTTCAACCTTGATGACACATTACTCAACATGGATGTGTTTGAAAAGATATCAGCATTGGCCACTTCTGAATCAAGCATTTTCAACCCTGGGGATATATTACCTGACTTTGATGGTATTGAAGAGGAACCAACAATGGCTATCTCTGAATTAGGATTTTTCAACCCTTTATGTAGTTTCATGATTGAGTATGCCTTCTCAACAGTGTGGTGGTTGTCCCATGGCCTGGTTTCCATCCAGCGTTCTAACCAGCTCCAACCCCAATGAGGCTTGTCTAGATCAATTTCCATCAACATAGTTTGGACTGCATTTGGAGTGTTTCTCCATAGCTGCAAGACACCAAACAACAACCAATCTTGTAAATCACAAGGTACAATAAGAAACAGGAAAAAAACATGGATTTTAGTCAATAGGTAACTCTATTGATATATTAATTTATTTAGATCATATATGCATATACATAGATTACATGATTTAAACTATGTACATAATCTATCTATCTATCTAACGACACACATATACACTGGGGTAAATACGTTACTATTTTACTCCACCAGCTCCCATCAGTGAAACTGATTCCTTTTATTTATAGATACCATTATACAAATCTGATCTATTTTATCTATCAATTTTCTCCATGGGATTAGTAGTTCACTGATCCTAAATCTGTCTACTAAGACCTTAGAGATTAAGTATTTGAATCTTTAATTATTCAAGGTGTCATAGAAATTGGAAGAACATTCCACATCCCATACATATCAATTTGTTTATGAGTTGGAAGGTTACAAAAGATTGAGTCCAATTAATTGGATTAGTGATGAACCTCCTTGGATTTACCTATCTAAGCTGTGGCTAGAGTTTCAAAGACCAGAGCTTGAATAACACTTGTAAATAATCCTAGTTCTTGGTGCTTAGGTTGGCCTATCTTTGTATATTTGTTTCATAGTCCTCTCTCTGAAATGGTCCGGTAATGGTATGAGGAAAACAAATCATTTTATATATGGCCCTTACTTAAATTTGGGCAGTTTTGTGTATACCTGGTGACAAAATGCATATGCCAGTGTCCTCTCTCGCTTAACAGCAGCTTCTGTTTTGTTCTGCAATCTAGCCTTAATTTCATCCTTGGAGAACACGCTGTTATCCCATTCCTCTTGATACACAGCTTCATTCTGAAGAAAATGCTATCTTTCAGTGTCTGGAAATAAATAGGAAGAATGAAATTGGAAAGCAAGAATCACATAAAGCAATACTACTTTTTTGATTTGATAGAGCTATATTATACAAGTATAGCAGCAACATTGTTACTTTTGTAGGATTAATATAAGATCCTCCTTTAAAATTTTAATTATATTTTTGTGAAGGATTTGAAACAAGACCTGTTTCTTTAGCCCTGTAAACTCTTCCTATATAACAAGAAATTGGATTTTATCAATGCATCAAAATGCCTGCTCCCAAAGGTTGAAAAGCGAAGGATCAGAAAGTAGTCAATAAAGTCTGGTACTACCTATATATGTGGATGTATACAGTTTACAATCGACGGTGCAGAGGTTTAGATGTTTGGTAATTATTTCAGCAATTTTCTACTTTTCTATGTCCTGCCATGCAGGATGATATGGTGGCAATGAGGAATTTCAATCTTTCTATCCATTATTCACTTGTTTTTTTGAAATGAAAATTGGGTAGTGTAAACATATTAGGTACAAGAGGCTGTAGGAAAAACTATGAGACAAACTTTTGGGGCTCATCCTTTATTAAGTAGTCTGTAGTCTTCTAACTGTTTGGTATTTCTCCACAGCTTGAGTTTCTATCCAATAGCTATCCATGATAGAACTGGACAACCAAAATGGTTCATAAATGATTAAAAGATTAAGATGGATTTTCAAGTTGGCTAAGGCTCATTGATATCTTGAATCATTTCAATTAATTATTTGCTCACAAATAAAGTGATGTTGTGAGATACAGGAAATTCAGGAAGCTTTTTTCTGGGTAACGATCGCTTGATACTAAAGAGATGTCTTTAATCATCGGTAGAAATTATGAGTTTATATATTAGGTTATTTCAAATAGCAACAAACAAGATCTCTTAAAGAATCTCATAAAAAACAAAATAACTTAGCTACATTCATGACCTAAAAGGAGGCATCAAATGTCTCCCAAAGGTCCTAATTACCAACAAGAGGAGAATTATAAGGTTGGTATAGCTAGGAGATTGAGTAAAGATTGTGTCACAATGGACTTCAATGCATCTTGAGGTTGTGATTTGTTTCCATGGCATGATAGAGAATTATGAATTATCCTTATTCACCACAAATATGATATGTCAAACTAGACTCTGATATAGTATTTGTATCAGTTATAAACAGGTATGAGTTCAAACATCTATGGTACAGATCATAGTGTTTAGATTTTCCCAACTTTATGATTCTGATTCATGGCATGGCAAAATGTGTCAAAGACCCATCAGATGACTTTGACTTCTTTATTATTCTTTTTTGTGGTCTTGAATGCAAAGAATTCTTAATCTGTAACACCTTCCGCACAAGATTTTTTTTAAAAAGAAAGCATTCCTTTAACTCGAAGTAGTTATAGCCTGAGAACTCAACAAGTTCATAAGATGAAAACAGAAAGTTAGTCAAAATACGTGTAAATGGCTCACATTGAATGTCCTGCTCTTGAAGTATTTTTGATGTTTTTGCTCGAGGTAGCATTGACGGGCTTGATTTTGCTCAACCATTCGAATCCTCCTAGAATGAATTTGAGAATTGATTTTAACAAACACTTGTCCACAGCGCAGAGTGTTTGTTGCTTGATGTCTCACACTCTGCTCATTAACCAATATATGCAGCCTCACGAGACCCCTCGGAGAAAGGAATCTTCTCCTGGCCTGCAAACAATAATTAGACATGTTATTCAAGCAATTGATATATGCCTTTAAATTAGGGAAAACCTCCCTTTACATAAAAACTATTGTAACTGACAGCGGATTGTACCAGATAGCCCCGAAACACACTCTGAATTTTGATGGCTGCACTTTGTTGTAGAAGACTTGAGTAAACAGAACCTGTGAGGCATGCAATCATGGCAGCTGCATGAGCAGGTGCCACAACAGCATTTGCTTCCACTGCCAATGCCTGCGTGTGTTGTTTATCTTCAACCTCAACCATTTTTTTCTTAAGCTCATTTTGCCCCTCTTCAGATTCCCCCAATGTTTTTTTAACCACAGATTCCACTGCCGATGCATGCTTATTTTGTTCATCCTCACCTTCAACCACTTCTTTATCATGATCATTTTTCTTGCCTTCAGATTCCCTTAGTGGTGTCTCTACTCTAGTGTCTTCCTTTGAATATGAAAAGACAGGATTAAGGATTTCATGACTTTTGGAGTTACCATAACCACAACCCTGTTTCTCCTCCCCTTCAGTTTTCTGAGACAAGTAATGCTCTGTGCTCAGGTTCAGGAAAAAAAACCACAATAATTATAACACAACAAAAACTTCGGAAATTGAATAAGCAGAGCCTTACTTTTGTGGATTTTTGCTTAGCGCATACCACTCTCTTCAAGATGCTGAACCAAAATCCCTTCTTAAAAATGTGCCAACCATCATGCTTTCCTTTCATCACGTCTACAAGAAAATAGCAATCCAATTCAGGGCATGCATTTGACAGGGGGCTTTTCAAACACCATCTTGGACTTTCTTTACCATGAAACTGAAAATTAGAAACATTAGTAAAATTCAGGGCATGAAAATGAGATGAGACTTTTCAAGCAGCATCTTGAATGTTGATGACCAAAAACTGGGGCCACTGTTTCTCCTTTTAACAAATGTTCAAGAAACGTCAGACTAATTCATGGCATGTCACCAGACTTTTCAAGCACCATCATGGACTTCATATACAGTGAAACTAACAAGCAAAACCCCTATTTTCTTTTTCATCAAATCTAGAAGAAACAACAGTCCAACTCAGAGCAGGCAATTGAAATGGGACTTTTCAAGCATTACCTTGGAATCGGCATGCCATGAAACCTGATATCGAAAAACCACTTTTTTCAATTTTATCAAATCTAAGAGAAATTACAATCCAACTAAGGGCATGCAATTGACATGGTGCTTTTCAGGCATCCATTCTGTGATTTGTTGCCATGAAAATGAGAGGACACCAAATCATTCTCCCAGTGTTCAAATAAAAAGCCAGAAAGACCACCTAATAAGAGTCTCTGTCTGGCTCAAAAACTCTACGCAGGTACCCAATGTAAAAATGACACTGATCAATTCCATATCGAGAAACTATTTACAAAACTGTGAAAACTGCATCATTCCGTGTCTATAGAGCCTTACAAACACTTGATCTGTTCTACAAGCAAACACAAGGAATGTGAAAACTGGGCGCATACAGAACGGACAAGAAACAGCCACTAAAAAGTCCCACCACCTTGGCTAGATGATGTACCAACAAAATCTGATCAATCCATCGCTTCAAGAATAGATTTCATGCTATACATGTATACAGTCATGAAACATAGTTGTTAAGGAAGCTGAGGGAATGGATAATCAGGGTGCCAATCACTGACTAGCAGACCTTTTCAACCAATGCATTCCCATATGAAAGAAACAATGAAAAAATGCATCGCAACAAGGAAAATTTGCATTGCAAGTACACAATCAGGAATCAAATAGAACTACAAACAAATGCATTGCAAGCATATAACTATGAAAAGAAGTGGCCTAGAAAGCTAACTTTATTTTCTAGTGAGCTATTCAAATTCAGAATCTCCACCATTGATTAGTTATAAACATCCTTCTGCATGCTTCGATTTAACTTATATAAATGATTCAACTGTAAAAATTGTCCTTCACAGACCACCAAGGGCACAGCTTTTTTAGTGCTCTTGGCATGTAAGTAGATTCATGAACATGCTTATACCTGTGGCGTGGGTGTATCTGAAAGAAGCCAAACAGTAGTTTGCAGCACACAAATGTCCAGCACCTCCATTTTTACCCCTGCAGTTCATTGTCTTCTGTACTCTACAGCTGCCATGTCTTTGTCTAGTCAAGGAATGGTATAAAAAATGTGACCCACTCCGCATTTCACACACATCAATTTATTTTATGATGGCTCAAATCATGTCATTCTACACCAACTTTCCTTTTTAAACTCTTGTGGGTCACACTGAAATTCTTTCACAGAGCTTATCTCTACACACTATTCGATTACAGTCATTTCCTTCCTTCAGTAGCCTGATTGACATCATCATGATATGCATGAGTCAAACCCAAGCAAAATTCTGTATTATAGTTTCTACATACAAGCCATATACTGGGTCTAAATCTCCCTCAAATAGGCACAATGTTACCATATATCAACTAATTCCAGTGCTCTTCTTATCTTTGATGGTCACAACTAATGATCTCAAGTATATAGAAGAGATAAAAGAGAATGCTGTAATTTAGAACAAGACCAGCAATTGCCCCTCCCATTGCCCACGGATTAAGGAGTTTTTATAGTTGTAAGAAGTTGGAATATGTTAATAATTGTTAAATTACAATTCAGATATATATTAAAAGCTTTGTCATTCAAAGTAGACAGGCTAAGTGTTTTTTAAAGGCAAGCATCTATTTTGAAGACAGAATTTTGAGGATTTTTCTTCCCTGCTAATTAATCTTTGTTTTTTTTAATAAATAAAAGATTAAATTAAACTATATTTAGTTAAATTATTAAAATTAATTTTAATATTTTATAGTTAAAAAATTTGTATATAAAAAATTATATATACTACTATAAATATAAATATCTTAGAGTTTAAGAGTTGTGTTATAGTTTTTTATTAAATAAGAATGTCAACTCATATGATTATCCTTCATACTATTATAGTATACCTCTTGTAGTAATAATTAAGATAAATTCATTTTCAGTTATTTATATTTTTAAACTTTTATTTATTTAAGAGTTATTTTTATAGTTTTCGTTTTTTTTTTAAAATGTCAACTTATATGACTATCCTTCATGTCACTATAGTACACCTCTTGGAGTAATAACTAAGATAAATTCATTTTCCTTTGTTCATATTTTTTAACTTTAATTTTATTATTAACATAAAATTTCTCTTGTTAAGTACAAAGTTTATAAAGTTTACTCATTAAGTACAATGCTCTTTAACACCACCAATTTTTCTTTACTTTAGATATCATTAGGGAAATATGTTTTGTTGGTGTTGATGATCCAAGGCACTCAAGATGGAATCATAGAAATCTTGATGGGCAAGTGCCCCTAGTTGTTGTGATTGTGCTCCAAACATTCAATTTCTTTGATTTTAGTTGTCTTAACTCTCTATATAGAATCAACTTTTAGATTTCAAGTATTAGTCTTCATATGCAGTATGGCATCAATCAAATTCTACATTTTTCCAATTCTAAGGCATGCAACCCTAATCCATCTTATTTTTCATTTGATCACATATCTAATTGCAATATATTCAACTTCTATATATAATGTTCACTTATATTTAATTAATTTATCCATATTTGAAGGGTCATTTTATTTCAGTTCAAATCTCTCTTTATATTAAGAAGGCTTATTGAGAATAAGAGGGGGACCATTGCTCACAAAATAATCAATCTTTATATAGCTTTGTATTTCATGATAAATAAGACATCATATTTGCGTGATAAATAAGATAAGCTAGTTTATACATTTTCAATATAGGTTAAAAATACAAGTAAACAGTCTAAATTAATTCAACTAATATAAAATTGTGGATCTAAAATTTAAAATATCTCATACAAAAAATTACATATACATAAATTTTGATAGAGAAATGCTCTTGTAATGTTGGTAAGTTGAAAGACACAAATATTAGTTGTGAGTTTTAAACCCTACGATATTACTTAGAGTGATGCTAACCTCTAATTCAAAAGTTATAATGATTAATGTGTAACTTAAATACGTTAATGTGATAGTAAAATAAAAACAACTAAATAAATTGTGTAACCAAAACTATATATATATATATTTTTGATAGAGAAATGGAAACAACTCAAGAAAATTGTGGAAAATGAGGTTAAGCCTAAATGTATCCCTACATAACCACTATTTTAACCACTTATCTGAAAAAAGTGGTATCATGTTGGTGTATGCCCTCATCATTAGCTTTGACATCCATTTCGGATAAAGTTGTAATTTTTTTTTTGGTTTATAAGGAATGTCATCATGTCAGATTACCCACCAAAGCTAGAAAGATTAGCTATTACATCAAATGAAACAAGTGGATACCGTATGGTGGGGAAGACCGTGCAAAGGGAATCCATGGAAAGTTGCGCGGGATATCCAATAAACGTAATTCAATGAAATCCAACTTTAGTTGAATTAATGTGTGTTTTGTTTTAAATTACTACTATGCTTCTTTGCAATTTTTATGGTTTATTTTTTTTAAAGTTTAATATTGTTCTAAATTAAAAAATAAATAAATTAGTTTATAAGAATTGTGTACTTTGAGATATCTATTAATATGATTTTTAGATAGATGTATGTCATCTATAGTATATTGATCTCTGACATAAATATTAAAGTGAAATTAAATTCAAATAAGGGAAAAGTTATATTTAGAATAATTTTTTAAGTTTTTTTAATAGTGTAGGAAAACAAACACTTAAATGATAAATTGTAGTCAATGAGGAGTATTCTATTGTATGCTACACTTAGATGATTGGAAATAGGATTTTGAAATTAGATTGCATTCTTTAAACAATGATGAACATGTACTATAAATCTAGGATTTCTTTGTTCTTGGTCAAACCCACTATTTAGTCCTTGGATACTTTGTCTCTATGTGGGTTTCTCTTGTGCTACTAATCTTTGGTACCTACTTGCCTTCGATTATACTTGTGTTGTAAACAAGGGTGGTGCTAAAAAACACCTTTGGGTTTTGTTGTGTTCAGAGACAAGGTTTTTGACTTCCTTGATAATAGGTCAAGCCTCTTTGTCAATATACAAAGATTGAAGACATGCTAAGTAAGTAAAGCAAGTGCCTATGATACTAATGTGATGATGTGATATTGATTCAAGAGTGCAAATTATACATTGTAATAAAAAATCAAATGAAACTATCCAATCGAATGATCATATGAGTATCAATGCCCTATGAATGCCTATAAATACAAGATACTAGATGCTCAATTTGAGGTGTTTTGGCATGCAAGCTAACATGTAATGGTCAAACTTTGAAAAGGTTAACATCTAGGGTAGGAAAATTAGAATTTGAAATAAGAGAGAAAGGCCACATCATAGTTTAGGCTAGGGGACACAACTGCACCCATGGTCTAGTCTAGGAGGATAGGGATCCTAAAGGATTAAGGCATATCCAATGTATGGTGAGGATAAATATATTTAGAGGGATAGGTGTAGGGTTAGGGCTAGTTTATGCATAGAACAATACAACTTGAGTATTGCAATATTGTATTTATGATAGTACCAAAAGTAGGTGTAAAATGAAGAGTACAAGAGTAGGTTATGCACTTTTATCCCTTACATTTTGCCCTCACTTTGTTGTGCATGTGAACTACATGAATCATGCATGACAAAGTAAGATATGCAATAAATAATACTAGTAGACAAATCTAAGATACAAGGTAAGGATAATGCATTAGTAGAAACCCTAAAAAATCCAAATGCAACAAACATGCATCAACAAGCTCTTCTAATGTTGTTGGCATCTATAATATCTCACATAGATTTAGTCAGTAGGAAAATAAATACATGGACAAATTATAAAGAAAATGATTACCAATATTATGCAACAAAACTATCTTATAAACAAGTGAAAGACAAAAAATAATGAAAAATAATTTATGTGCATTATTTGAAGACCATGGATTAAATTATCCCATGCATACAAGTTGCAAAAGGTTTCCTATTCATTGGTACGAACACTAAGGAATAAATGATAACTTTTGGGATAGGTGGTGGATGGGTTTTTACCATTCCACATGCAACAATGAAGTGCCTCAATATATTTTTTATTTTTTATTTTTTATTTTAAAATGCACCTGGTAAACTTTTTAACGTGAACGGCGACACTGGTGTGACATGCCCTCTGGCTCCACGCGAATGCTTTTGCTCGGAGAAAAGAACTGGTGAGGCCACAACACGGGGGACCTCATCCCCTAGCAAGAACACTTCAAACTTGCGAGCTCATTGGCCCAGTGAAGGCGTAAAGCCTGCGAGCTCATTGGCCCAGCAGGGGTTTGACCTCTGGTGGCCGCCACTACAAGCGAGCGACTTAACCACCGAACCACGCCCTTATCAGTAAAGTGCCTCAATATTTATTGAGGAAACTCTATTGCGAGTTTATCCTTAATAAAAATTTTAATTATTTTGATATGCACAATTTTCAAGGCATAGGTAAAGGTTCTACATAGGATAGACGAGGGGCACGTTTGCCTAGGACTAGCAAACAAGACCCCTTGCTCACCCATCTATTGGGCATATCAGAGTCCCTTCTATTGTGAAGGAGAGTGTCAAGGTGAAGACCCTACAATCCATCAGTTCACTCACATAGACCTTACTACAAAATAGCAGACCTCTTTCCTATGGTGATAAGGGTGAGCCTTTAAGGTGTCACCTATCACCACACATTTTCCTTGCTTGTGGATTTGCATGTGATTATAGGTCTGGGGATTTTGTGATGAGGTATATAACACAAGATGTACATTGTCATGATGTTGGTACACATGTCTAAGAGGATGCTCCACACTTTGAGGAGTATGCCACATAGGGTGAAGCACATCATACTTCTATATTGGATAATGTGATCTTGACTAATGAGTAACTATGTGTGACCTTTGGCATTGACCGATAGCTAATTTTGAATAAGGTTGTGCAATTTAGTATATTTCGTATTGAAATTTACAATTAACTATATTAATCCATTATGAATAAAAATTAAAGTAAAAAATTGTATGTATTATACAATTCTAGGGTTAAAGTATGCATCCTGCATCTACCAACCTTTCATCATATGCATATGTGGGTGTGCCAAGCCCATAGGTATATAATTTGTAACAAAATAGTAAATATACTACATGCAAATTTTTTGTCATATATTGTTAGACACACAAGAATACTGAGAGGGGGGGTGAATCAATATTTAAACAATTTTCCAATTTCAAGAACTTCAACTTATCTGGAGTAGATTAAACCTTAAGCATCACAATACTAACATGAACATGAAAGATTAACATAATGCACATCAACACATAGCACCAGATGTATCTAGAAAGCCCTAGAAGGGAAAAACCATGGTGAGGATTAACTCACAATATATGAAGTTCAAATAACAACTTTGTATTAGGGCTACAACCCATGGAAGCAACTACACACTGCTAACTTTGTTTCAGGGCTATAACCCAAAGAAGCTACTACTCCTTGAAAGCTTTGATTTAGGGTCAAACCCAAGGAAGCTACAACTCCCTGAAGACTTTGTTTTAGGGTCACTCCCAAGGAAGCAACTACTCCCTAACTTTAGCACAAGTTCACAAAAGATTACAGTATGATAGTCCTTCTACTGTGTAAGAACTGACCTTGAAATTCACACCTTTGATGATTGCACTTCTTCCTCTTCACACTTTCTTTTGATGATCTAATCAGCTAGGCACAATCTATACTTGATCACAGTCACATACAAGTCTACAAGATGAATTAGGACAACATCAACAACTTCTGCTCTTTATCCCTTAGTCGCACATCAATAATTTATTCATTCTACCTTTTATCTGCTTGTGACCTTTTCAATCAACTTACAATCATGCTTAACCTAACTCACTTTGATTCACTATTTATACATGATATTACATTGATTACATTGCTTGTTGGCCAAAGATAATATGACAACTACATTTACAAGTTGGCAAGACAGTGTACAACATGAAACATGTAGAAGATAAGACCTAAACATTATCACACGTTACACTAGAAGAAGACTCATTCTTTGTGGAATTCAATCACTTGCTTAATCAGGTCCAAAACATCCTTTACATCATCAAACATCCCAGAATTACCTCCACACACTCTGCTCATTTGAAAATAGGACATACTTAAAGAAAAATCATATGAAACTTGAGACAAAATGGCCACAACAACTTGAAAACCATGTGCAGTACATGAAACAAGATAGATCTTTATGAAACCTCTTCCAGATGAGTCCACATGACTCATACAACATATCCAAACACTCCTTAAGCACCACACATCAAAGAATTGTGCTGCATATCTTCAATCATGAACTCTGGGAATACTTTATCATCATGAACACACTGCAAGTTACTGTCTTTTGAAAAACTAATTTGCGGATCACCAAGAACCTTGAAACTTCAATGAAACATGTAATGCACATCCATAAACATTTCCTTGAAACCTCTTGAAGGAAATCATTCATTTGCGTAGGAATGCGGAGCACTCCAATAGACCTTCAACACTGGCTTACTCTGTTAGAACACATGTCGGTACTCTATCATGCACAACTTTCACAATGGAAGGGTAAATAATCTGAATCTCTGGATTTAACATCTTTACTACATTCTTAACATATCCCCAGAACCTCATAGCCAAATCTACAAATGCAGAGGAATGCAAAGCATCCTACTTCCATATAGTGACTGTCTTCATATAACCAACACTGTCTTCACACTATCTTTTGCAAAACATACTTCCGGTAGTCCATACATCATGAAACTCAGAATATACATGATTTGTCATTACATTGAGCTATATTCCTATCCACAACTTAGGCTCACCATCAATATTATGAAAATGTTGACCAGTCTCTCAGACAATTCTTCAAAGATAGTCATCTTGTAGCAAAAACTGTCACCAACCTTCGGAGCCAAACTTTCTTTGTTTTAACATATGCATTCTTGGGAACAGTAGGAGATATCATATAATGTATCTTAGTTCATCAGTATCACATCTTAGTGCTTCTAATTCCCATATTAATGTGTCTTCTTGATGCTTCTAATTCCCACCTGAATGTGACTTCATACTCAACTCTGCAATAAATAAGGCATGATAGAAACATCTAATTCCCATCTCAAGGTATCTTTTTTAGGAGCATGACATCCAATCATGAACACTATTACACATTCATACGAGTGTTGACATCAATGAGAACCTAGTGTCAGTGTTGACATCAATGACAAACAATACAACCATATGAACCATATGTGTAACAATCTCCCCCTTTATCATTGATGGAAATACATACCTACTCATTCTCCCCCTTTGATATCAAGGACAAAGGTCAACTACAACCAACTCATATCTGCACATTCTCAAAGGGCAACTACAACCTGCTCATGGCTGAATATTTCTCCCCCTTTGACATGAAGGACAAAGGTTAGCTACAACCTGCTCATATCTACACAATTCTCCCTTGAGGTAAAACAAACTCCCCCTATCATCAGTAATCACTACCTGCTCCCCCTGAGAGGTAGTCATCATCAATCCAGGAAACAAAGATATAACATTAACTTCCCCTAGACAGATGCACCATTATGCATCTAGTAAGGAGGAGAAATTACCCCTAACTTCTGCTAGAGATCCTCAAAAGCATCCTTTACAAGAGCCTTTGTGAAGATATATATGCAATCTGATCCTTTGTTGGAATATATTCCAACATCACTTCCTTATCTGCAACCTTCTCTCTTAGAAAATGATACCTGATTGCTATATGCTTGGTTCTAGAGTGCATCACTAGATTCTTGGAAATATTGATAGCACTTGTATTGTCACACTACATAGGAATAGGCTCATCATACACTACCTTGGTATCCTTCATATTTTGCTTCATCCACAACACTTGTGTACAGTAGGAGGCTGCTGCAATATACTCTGCCTCTACAGTTGATAAGGATATTGAATCTTGCTTCTTGCTCTGCCATGAGACCAATTTTCTAGACTAGAAAGAAAGCACCACCACTTGTACTTCTTCTATCATCAACACAACAAGCCCAATCAGAATCAGTATATGCGCTTAAATCAAAGTCATTGCCTCCTGAATACCATAATCCATGATCTGAAGTTCCTTTTAGATATCTAAATATCCTTTTCTTGGGATCAGCTTGATATCTGGCAACCACACATACTGCATGCTTAATATCTGGTCTAGAAGTGCAGTTAGATACAACAATCTTCCAATCATAGATCTATAGGAAGTCTGATCCACCTTTGGAGACTCATCATTTTTTCTCAAGTGACATCCAGTGACCATAGGAGTGCTTATTGGATTTGAATCCTCCATACCAAACTTCTTCAACATTTGTTTGACATACTTAGCTTGTGAAATAATGATACCATCATCTAGCTAAGAAATTTGAAGTCCAAGGAAGAAAGACATATCACCAATCATAGACATCTTAAATTCTTTTTATATCTCCTCTAAAAATCTTTTACACATCATCATCTCCACCAAAGATAATGTCATCAACATATACTACAACTATCAAGATCATGTCTCCTCTCTCCTTGATATAAAGATTGCTATCTATAGTACCTTTCTTGAAGCCCTGCTGAAATAAGTACTTGTCCAATCTTGCATACCAAGCCCTAGGTACTTGCTTGAGGCCATACAAAGCCTTTTTGAGTCTACATACCATGTCTAGATCTTCTGATATTTGGAAACCATCTGGTTGTTCAATGTATACCTCTTCCTCTAGGTCACCATTCAAAAATGTTAACTTGACATCCATCTGATATACCTATAAGAGCAACAAGAGCAAGGAACATTCTAATTGCCTCCATCCTAGCTACCGGAGCAAAATTTTCCTCAAATCAATGCCTTCAACTTGAGTATAGCCCTTACATACCAATCTTGCTTTATTCCTTACAACTTCACCAAGTCTTTATTCAGCTTGTTCCAGAACACTCACTTTGTTCCTATGATATTTTTGTTGGTTGGTCTAGGAACCAATTCCCATGTCTATTTTTTCTCTATCTGATTCAGTTCTTCTTCCATTGCCTTTATCCAATCATCATCTTTTCTAGAATCAGCAAAGGTTTTGGGTTCTACTTTTGATAATAAACACAATTTTGCTTGCTCATGTGCCTTGGTAAACCTTCTTCTTATCTGTATACCTTCATTCTTATCTCCAATGATTTGACCTGCTGAATGATTCTTCTGAACACACTTTGTTGGAGTCTTAGGCAACTGCTCTGGTTCTTGTTCCCTTTCCTCTTTCACTTCTTCTTCTTCATCTTCAATGCAAGGAAGGATATCAAATTTGAAGTCTTCTAAATCTTGTGAGATCTGATACAAGTCTTCATCAACTTTAACATTTCTACTTTCAATCATCTTTCCCAACCTCTTGTTGTAGCATCTATAGGTCTTACTTCTGGTTGAGTAACCAAGAAAGATTCCTTTATCACTTATTGAATCAAACTTTCCTAGGTCTTCTTCATCTCTTTTGATATAACATTTGATCCCAAAGATCCTAAAGTATCTGATAGTGGGAGGTCTTCCATATCATAGCTCATAAGGGGTCTTAGTGATATTGACCCTTAACTACACTCTGTTAGTTAGATAGACAACAATGTGAATTGCTTCCTTCCAGTACATATAGGTAAATCTGCATCTTTCAACATTACCCTAGACATTTCTTGCACAATCCTATTTTTTCTTTCAACTACCCCATTTTGTTGAGGGGTTGTAGGAGCAAACAAATGCCTCCTAATACCATGATCTTCACAAAGCTTCTCAAATTGATTTGAAGTAAACTCACCTCCTCTATCAGACCTTAAACATTTGATCTTAGTATCCATTTCATTTTCAACCAAATCTTTGAAAACTTTAAACTTATCAAGGGCATCAAATTTTTCTCTTAAGAAGGTAACCCAAGTCATTCTAGAGTAATCATCAATAAACAACATAAAATACCTTTCACCTTGTTGACTCTTTACTCTTGTAGGACCACATAGGTCTATGTGAATAAACTCCAATGGCTTTGAAGAAGAATACTTCTTTCTTTTAAAACTTGTCTTTGTCTGCTTTCCCATTTGACATCCCTTGCATACAGTGTTTGTAGGGTTGATTATCTTGGGCATATCTCTCACTGCATGTAATTTTCAAGGTGATTATGGCCCTACAATTAGCATGGTGTTATAATGGTATTGATGAAATTGGTCCTCATACATGGTGAACTTTTAATATTATTGGTGAATATGTTGGTAAATTAAAACATGCCTCTGAATTCCAAGTGATTCCTCATTACAAACACATAGGTTACTATGGAAAAAATATTAATTATAAATGCCTCATTAATACATTGGTGGTGAATTAACATGTATTTGACCAATAATTTATAAAATTTGGGTGATTTGGCCCCTCTCTAGTTGTAATATATTCACCAAATTTGAATTGGTAAATATGAACTATTTGCTAATTGGCAAAGATTTGCCATTAAAAAAATTGCTAAATTAGACCATTAGGAAGAGCTGCATTTAATTTTGGTAAGGAAGTTAAGTGTAGATTCTCAAGTCAACTTTGTCATCCTCTAAGGGGAAGGACAAGTCAAGTATACTCCAGTTTTCCATGGTTGGATGTGTTGAGTTGATATGGCCTCACATTGGAGGTACGGATTTTATTTATTTTTTGTAAGAGAGTGAGTTGCTTGGGTGAATGGGGTTCCATGTGGTTTCATCCCATTGGATGGAGATGAGTGACATTACTCCCTTTTAAACTACTCCCTTGCCTTTGGAGGGGATTAATCCTTCTTTTTCAAAAAACCACTCAAGATTCTTGGGGAGTTTTGGAGAGTTCTTGAGAGGTTTTGGGAGTACTTGGCTTGGATTGGAGTAAATTGTGTGTGTGCTAAGAAGAATCTTGGAAGGAGAAAGAAGAGGTTCTTCAAGTTTATCTTGAGAGGTAGGCTTTCTTCATTAGTTCTTGGTTATTTCTTTATATGGTTTGAATGCTTAAATAAGTGAAATGAGTGTTTGACATGTTTCTTTACATTTAAAGGTATAATTCCTTTTGTCACATCTCTAATTCTGACTACATTTTACTTTTTTTCTTTTAAGTAACTAGTAGATGATTACACATGATATAGTGATTTGACGTTTAGTGAAATGTCAGGAAAAATCAATGATTTTATGAGTTTATGTTTATATGAATAGAATTGACATGTGATTATATGTTGTCAAGATGTTATGATTTTATTAGGATTATGAATTTACTAATGATACACTAATCCCAGTTTGGTGATTGCAAGTTATATTCATCAAACAGGTTTCTGCCCTCCGAGGAAGAGAGGGAGAGCATCATCGGAGAGAATTGAATAGATGTATGGAAAAGAACAGTTGTTTCCATCTTAGTTATGTGCTTGCAAAATTTAGTGAACCCTCATTGAGCCAAGTAAGTTGTACTTGACCCATTTGGTCTAAGTTGGTTTCGACTCAATAGTTATCGATTTGTCATAAGAATTTCTAAGTGTAGAATTTTGTTGAGATTATGTCAAGAAAGTTTGACTATTGACAAGGATTAGTTGATAGTCATTAGTTCTTGTGTGTTTGAATATAGATTATACACAAAAGAGAGTATATGTATGTTAGTGTTTTAACTATCTCATTTTGGAAATTTCTGGTTAAAATTCCATTATGTTATCCTATCTATTTGATTTTGATGTTTTTGCAAGAATGCGAGGGGGAGAATACCTTGACCCTGTTCACACATCTTGTCAAATGACTAATAACGATGTTAGTAAACGTTGTACATGCAAACATTACAATGATATATGTTTATATATTTATTTTATATTAATGTGATGTATAAGTTTAACTTATACTTAATTAATGTGAGCTCTCAAGAGAACGTGATATACTTGTTTTTGAATGCAAACCAATTTCCTTAAGATGTGGAGCTTGACTCCTTACTCCATGATGATATGGAGAGAGTGAAGGAGCTTTTGAAAGAGTACCAGAGTGGTCTTTATGAACCATCACTCCACTATCCATTACATGCTTCTTTGTGAGAGTTTTTAGGCTTAAGAGAAGCAAAGACCCCTGCAGATAATGGGGAGAACAACCTTGAAAGTGGAACCATCGAGAGAGTTTTAAGGGGACTTAATGAAATAGAGGGAGCATTCCACATCAAGCAGAAGGCAAAAGGATTTTATCATCGAATAAGGGAGATGACACGGGTAATCCTCCCTCAGGTGTTTTGTTTGGCATTATGGTAAACACCAATCCACCCCCACTCTATGTGAGAAGGTGGAAGCTGTGAAAGAGCAGCTTACTAACCTTCATCTCGAAGTGATTTTGTTCATGTCTAATAACTAAGAAACTCTCTTTCAACGATGGTAGCTAGAAGAATGTAAACACTATCTCAGTGTCCAAAGAAATTGAGTTCTAGACTGAGAAAGACAAGCAATGTGAGTCCTTTACTTTGGACTTGTTGGCACGAGAGAATGAGGTGTCAAATGGGGAGTGCAATTACTATATGTGATGACACACATTTCTTGTGCAGGTGGATAAGAGAGTGGAGGGAAGGAAAGAGGTGGAAAAATGGGTGGTGACACTAGTGCTTCCTGTCCTCCACTATTTTAGAGGTTCCTTTTCTCATTTCAGAGAATATGGTTTGTGTCCTTTATGTTATAATGATGTAACATTATGGAGGTGATAAATTAGAGTCATATAGATTTCTAAGAGGCATCAATGATATAGAGATGGACAACGTCGCTAAAGATAGTCGCCCTAGACACAAGTGGTTAGTAGAAGGGTAGTAGAGCTCCATGGACAATATGTAGTCTCAAACTCTAGACAGATGAAACTCCGTGTTTACACCTTCAAACTCTCAAGTTCTTTCTTTCCTAGAAATTGTTATTTTGAGTTTAAGAATTCTTTGGTATGTTATCGACTATGTTGATATGATAATGAAAATCAAAAGAACTTCGTATATCATCATGTTTTAAGAAACTGAGATCTTAGAACCTCACTATGGAATGATAAGTCGATAGGCTATATTTGTCACTATGTGTGTGAGATAGTTAAGCTTTATTTAATCCTGAAAAAGTAAAATACCAATAGCCTTTATAATCTCTATATAACCAGATAATATTAAATCTTATGATTACTTAGTAGAAAATGTATCATTGTATTTTAAACAAACTGGCTAAGATAATAGTAGTTTAATTGTTTTTCCTATTCAATCGGCTCTATGTTAGATTTGAGGCCAAGAAATATAATGAGGTTCTTTTTAGTTATACGAAGCTAATAATTATGGACAACTTTTGTGAATTATGAGGCCAAGAAAATGTATTTTTAAACGTTTGTGTTTTGTAAGACCGACAGAGTTAAATATATATGTAAACCTCCGTGTTTTTGTAAGGCTGACCATGGCTGAGTTGTGTAGATGGTAACTCAATATAGCAACTTCTTGTTGTTTTTATCTATCACACTGAAATACAACTTTGAGTAGTTATTCCTTTCTGTGATCATTGAAGATGATTTGCATGAGTTTATACTACAACGGTATTCAATGAACTCAGAAAGACCAATAAGATTAAAAGTATTGTATTGGGTTCAAAACTATTGGATTATTAGTTTGACCTTAGTCAAGAATGTTTATATTATTGATAGTCTACTCATATTCTATGTATTATGAGCATCAAGGATTCATATAGTGCCTAAGTGGTCTAGAGAAGACTAGAGGGTACTATACTCTTGTTTTATTATTATATTATTGTACTTGGATTCTAAGTAAGAAGAAGGAAACCAGGAAAATGGAAATTGACCTATTAAGCTTGGATGAAGACCATGGTAGATCTATTGATGGGTGTTTTAGCACACAACAACGTAGGTATGATTGCTGGTATCACACCTCTCTTGAAAAAGGTATCCTATTTGAGATAGGACTGCCCCAAGGATAATACAACTAGGTCTTAGCTTGCTTGGAATGACTCAGTGGTATGTCTAGCTGTGCCAACAAGGGGTCTTACATGAAATGGAGGGCTTATGAAAAATGGTAGCAATGTATATGTAGAAACCCTAGGTGGTTCACACTGTGAAGTCTGAAATTTTAGCAGATGATCAATGTAATGCTACTCAAATCCTAAATCTACCAAACTTTATGTAAATAAAATACAAAAGGAAAAGGGAGAGAGAGAAGAGATAATAGATCCTAAGTGATAGTCACAACGGGGTAAAATGCTGTAGATAGACAAATACTTTCAATAAACCATTCCCTGTTTCACTAGGATAGGAAACCCACAATGTTACAAGAAATGATGCAATCTTCAAAGGATCCCTATGATTTTCAAATTGCATTCACTCATTAAACACCCAGACAATGGCGCAACTTAACTAGTGGAATGCAATCGAACTATATTCAATGACAGGGCCCAGGCTAACTATACGCAACAACTTACCATCAGCAAGCACTAATTGTTGCAAGTATGAGGTCAATCAGTGTTGTCATTGATGTCAACATACTCATATTGCAGTGACAAGAAGGATTGGATGAGCTGTGTGCTGAGGATATTGAGAAAATTAGTCTCAATCAGGAACAGTGAAGAACAGTGATGAGAAGAAGGCAAAAGTACTCAATAGGTTGAGATTCAGAGGATGCGGATTAAAGGGTTTGTAGATATGAGTCTTGAGATGATCCAGTTAAGATTTCAGAGGTCTGCATGAAGATTTGAAGAAGTGGTGTTCGATCAAGTAGAATCGGTTCTGGGAGATGCTCCAGAGTGACAGAGTGTTACAAAAAGGTCCAATGAGATCCAGAAGTGCATTGTCATATTTTGCAGATTGGACAGAGTGTTTGGGATGTCCTTGTGATGTGTCATCTCTATTTGTTCATGGTTTGGAGGTCCAGAAGCACCTCTTGTTCTATGACAGTGGCGATAGACTGTGTTCTTGAAGTTCTGGATGAGGAAGAGAAGAGATTCCGGTGAGTAGAGGAAGTACGGATGTACCTAGTCATTCAAGAAAGCTTGTGAAGGTTCTTGGATCATGTTGAGGTTGTGTTGTTGGTCTGCATTGGTGGTAGAGCCCAGAATTGAAGATATCCTTCCGGATGAAGTTCTTGCTCAGACTAGCCGACTGAATGTGTTATTCATCTTGCGAATGTTCTTATGGTTGATTGCCGACTTAGATGATTGTTCCTAAGTCGATGTCCTGTATAAATAAAGGTTTGTGAATTCATTTCAAAGTGTGTGGTGGAGCGGATGAGTGTGGTATAGCAAAAGAGCGAAAGGCAGAGCAGGTGTGTCTCGAGCTTAATGGAACTGATTCAGACATGGTGAAGATGTCATTCTCCAGTTCAAGGTTGTGATACTTATGATCTTGTAGACAGTGTGTCTCTTGTAGGCAGTGTGCCTCTTTGTGAGTAGTGTGCTTGAGCAGTGAGCCCTGACTGGCATGTGCCATCCATTTTTCTTATTCTTCTAACAGAGAATAATCCTTGGGTTAATCAGCCTGTGGTTTTTCCCTTAACCAGGTTTTCCATGTCAAAATCTTGGTGTCTAATGTGTTGATGTTTATCTACTCCAGTGTTCTTACTTTATGCTTGATGAATGGTTAATTGATATGCTATTAACTAACAAAGTAAATTCAAGTGTTTGAAGTAGAGGCAAGTTTTTGCACAACTGATTCACCCCCCCCTCTCAGTTGTGTGCCCTAGATCTAACACTAATAGTATAGACCAAAGCATTCATCAGATATCTTAACATTTACCCATCATTGCAAAAGCACAACTAATTAAATTCAAATTGATATGAACCATGAAAACCAAAGAGGATAACACAAGAACACAAATTCCCAGCAACCTGTAAAACTTGCATTGTATTGATCACGACTTGGCATAGTCTCAGCAATTCATTATCAAATCTTACTTGTTACAATGAGAGAATGATGGCCCTTTTATAGACAAGGCACCATATCGAGTTTTGAATGGACGGTGGAGATTAACTCAACACCAATGGTCCAGATTACATGGCATTTAATGAAGTACAATAGTTTGTTACATTTTCATATTTGCATTTGTCCTTTAGAAAAAAGACAAAATACAGCTTGCAAATACATTGAATTTGAACAAAATGGATGCTCATTTTGTTGTACATGATGAAAAGTCAATTTTCAAGGCCTAATAAAGCCAAAATAAAGTCACATGACACTTGAAAACTTGAGCTGATGTGGATTCATGGGATTCCAAGTGCAAATTGGATCAAGAGGAGTATGTGGTACAACTTTTATGAAGGCATGTCCAACTGGATGCTTGCTAGATTGACTCTTGATGAACGAATTGCTGGAACAACTATGTGCATGTCGTGGACATTGGTCTGGATCTGCAGGAACAACAATGAAGTAGACTTAATTTTTATGTCTATAGCTCATCTACATTATCTTGGACATCATACTGACTTCCTTTGCATGTGCAGCAACAATTTGGTTGATAGAATGTCGATTCTGCAGTTCTGGGTCAACACTGCACCTCTTGTGTGTTCACCTTCCAAGATGGCTCCAATTGGCTCCTTTATCCTCTTAGACCTGCAATTCACAATGCAAAGCATCAATTTCATCTTAACAAGTCATTTTTCATCAATTTGAACCAAAATATGTCTATTTGCAACCATGGATTCATTAGAAACAACATATTGTCAATGTCACTTTCTTATAAACAACCTCTTAAATTTAGTGGTTTTTGCCTGATTTTATGAGTTTTCATCATTTTTAGTACCCATTTGGCCAATATGATGATTAGAGAAGTTTTTGGGGTCATTAGAATCCATTTGCAGATTTTTATTTCATGTTTTTCTAGCCTTTTGTGCAAAAATGAGATTTTTGGGGGTCACAGACTTTGCATGTGCAGTAGCATTAATTGTCATAAAACGTGCCAAAAATTCACACAAACTTGGTAAAATGTTCATCATGATGTGAAAAATGATTGTGCAATTCAAATCCATCAAGAAAATCCAATTTGCTTCTTGAAAAACTCAATTTTTAGGCCAAAATACCAAAAAATATTGATTTTGGGGGTCATTGACATAGCGAGAATTTCACCTCCAACTGACCTAGCGGGGATTTCACCTCCAATTGACCTAGCAGGGATTTTGGTTCGGACTGACTAATTGAATAGGTTAGTTGGTGCACTTTTTAGTGCAGGTCCGTGGCAAGTGGTTTTAGCACAAAATGGGTTCGGCGTAGATTTTGACTTGCATCGACTTAGCACGGGTTTTGGCTTCTACTGCACAAAGTCGGTTGGGGAAGATTTCGGTGCATGTCGGTAGGGTGCTTTTCTAGCATAAATCTCCTTAGTGGGTAATTTAAGTGCAATTGGATTGGTGGAGGTTTTGGACCCGATAGGATATGTGCAGTGAGCGCATTTTTTTAGCGTTAGTCCGTGAGGAAGGATTTTAGTGCTAAGGTCGGTAGGGGCTGTTTTTAGCACAAAAGGCAGTTGGGGTCATTTTTAGTGCAAAAGGCAACAAATGGCTATCCTTTAAGCACAAGACCACTCAAGGCACTTCCAAATCAATCATGCAAGACATCAAATGATTCCAAACATGCAAAATACCCAAATTTGAAGCAAATCCTGCATTCTAAGCACAAATTCACCTTCTTATCATCATAAGTAACAAAAGTTTGAGACTCAAAGCAAAAGAGGGGGTCTCCATTTGGAAAAATGGGGTGTATGTACAAGGTACAACAAGATCCATAGATGTAATCTTTCTTTTGGAAGCATAAAATCAGTAGTTTCTTAAATGACATTTTGGTGAGTTAATGTTATTATGATATTGAGGTGACAAGGAGACAAGGATATAGATTTCCTTGTGGAAATAGAGTTCTTCCTGCCTTATTGTAATACAAAACCAAGGAAATGGGTGAACCAAGAAAGTGGAAACCTAGGTGACCATGTGATTAGAAAATATTACTTAGTTAACCCATCTTGAAAAAGAGTATAGTAGGAGATAGAAAGTTAAATTTCTTGTAGTATATGTTCAATATAACCTATTTTAGTGCTAAGTGCACAAAAGACAAAGTTAATCCAACTTTGGGCATCACTGATATAATCTATTCCAAGTTGGGCATGTTGAGAGATATGAAACTCAACCCCACATGATTGTTGCACTTGTGGTTAATAATAAAAGGTTTATGTGGTATATATACAAAAGATGTTATATATAAGTCATAACCTAACTTATATCGAAAGTTGATAGACTTTATAAGACCCAGAGGTCGAAAGTATTTTATTATCTTTTATGACTCAAATCTATGTAGGTTAAGAGATTGAACTTAGTCGATAAACTAGTTATAAAATGATAGTACTCATTAAGCTAGATATGAATGAGGACATACCTTGTATACTATGTTTATTCATATTATGTGAAATGTGAATTCGAACAATGCCAAGTGGTCGAGGAAGACTAGAGGTATTTGTTCCCATGTTTCGTTATTTATATGTTATTATATTTGGAAGACAAGGGTATTGATATTTCCATGCATTGGGTTAGAGAAGTTAAACCCTAGGATCATAACCTAAAGGGTTTATAAAACTTATATCCCTTATGCTAGAGATGACATTGTTTTTGTATTTATTGGTTGATAGTGAAGGGTCGAGTAAACCATAGAGTAAGACATAAAGAGTCTAAGTAGTACTTTAACAAATTTAAAGTGATTCTATGATAGAGTCAAAACTTGTTATATTGCACAAGGATGTTTGATATTTGAGTCAGAGAGTAGAATGACAAAAGGTCGTAGATTCTAGAAATTGCAAGTATGTAAAGAGGGACTCTCTAAAAGATTAGAATTACCTAAAACCTATATATTATATGTATATCCTAGAATAAGTATTAGTTCTAAGTTAGATTGACTAAGATTGAATATAGTATAGACAAGTTTATGTCTAATGATACTAAGTGAAGAAAGTCAAACTGTAGGATGGGATAGTCTCCAAGTCGAGTCAGAGGTGTGTGAACACATGACTATGTTCATTGCAAACATCTATTTATATAGAAACTTTGGCCAAATTAATGCATCCATCTCTGCATGCATTAGTGTGTTCATAATATCTAGATGGTGTGATTGGAATCAAAATGATCATATTTAGCTAGAAGGTTGTCTAGAATTGTATGGTTGATTGAGTTACATAGGACACAACACTAGGACTTGGATGGCAAAAACCTGTTGGTACCATATATCTATACTCTTTTTGAATGGTAGGGCCACTTCCAGGAAGAAAGGTGTGTGGGGGACCACTGGTATGTGGTTCGAGGTAAAGCACTTGGATGGTGCTCTCCCTTTGTAGCAGATGACTCACCTTGAGACTTGTGAAGACAAATATCAATATTCCAGATGAAGTGTACTCCATGTTATGACTTATGATAGTCAAAATTAATGATGTAAAACTATTATTTATGCCACGTGCAGTTTATGTATTGTAAATGAAAAGTGAAAGGATTTCACTATGATTCTCTCTTTGAATATGTTGTATTTTCAAGGTTGAAAATATTTAGAAAGATATACATTTTTCTTGTGATTATGCTTTAAGATTTATATTTTAAAAAAGTTTCTCTCTCATGCTTACCATGTTTATTTACTTCTTGTAAATTCTTGAGTTTTTTCTAGTAATATGAGAAGGCATGCTACATATGGTATCAAAGCCTAGGTTTAAATACTAGGGCCTATGAGCCTACTGTGTCATATGCAAAAAGTTCTGAGAATAAGTGAACCTAGGCAAAGCAAAGTACTCTTATTTCTCAAGAACTTAGGGATGGCAAGATCCAAAAAAATTCAACCAGATGAAAGAGAAATTGAGTGTTGAAAATCCTAGAATTATATCAAAGATACGTAGATAAGATGGGTTCTTGTCTAATTCCTAGATGGATTGGAATGAGCAAAGTGGAATAAAAGGATCATTAAAGGAAAGTAGTGATATGTTGGCATAGAATGCCTAGAAAAATGGTATAGGACTTGGAAAGGCATTTGTTTTCCAATATTCATGAGAAAACCAATTGGCATATACAAAGAAATGTGCATAAAAAGAGGTGAATAAGAGTTTGCAAGTATCTCATGAAGCCTTTTGGAAAAATGTGTCAATATGTAGTAGAGGACATCAGTATAGAGGGTCCTCTCAGGAAATATTTTGATGATTAAAGATTGGGATTAGTATCATTCTTTGAAACTTTTGTTAAGAATTTGCATGAAGTTTGCAAGATGATTCATAACAGTTGTAAGGAGAAGATATTAGTTATTCTCATGGCATTTTGATCATATGGTTAAGAACTATGTATTTTGCCTCTTGGTAGAGCTAGAAAGTACAACTGCAATGGTGAATGTGATTATCACTGAGATATCTAGTTAAGTTGTTTAAGTTTTGAACAAGTAACCTATTCAGCAAGGTAGGGAATAGAGCTTAGTAAAGTGAAATGATGGGAAGAAACTTGTGTTCCAACTTTAATCCCTTTTTGTTGCTACATGATCTTATAATATCATCTGAATGATGAATGATAGTTACTCATGGAAGTAGGAGTGAATGCAATATAACATTTGGTTTTTTAAAAAATTGAGCATGATTAATGTTATGTCGTAAAATGTCCCCCTAGGACTTTTACCTCCTAGTTTAGCTCCCAAGTCCCCTTGGTTTACTTATGCATGACTTTAACTTATCCTAGAGAAAATTCCTCTGAGACCCATGTCAAATGAGGCCTAGGGGTCCATCCTAATGCTTAATCTTTTCTAAAAATAGGCCTTTGGGCTTGGGCGCCCATGCCCTAGTCCAGCCCTATTTTGCTAGGACCCAAAATTCATGTAGGCTTATGACCGTTAAAAAGGTTTCTTTGTTGGCCTAATCAATTTAAATTATGAAAGTTTAGTGGGAATGCATATATAAACATGTTTAGGACTTAATTTGTAAACTAGAGCACTCATAGTTGATTAAGGCAAACTTATGATTATCAAGCAAAGAGAATTCAAGGCATTCATTGTGTTGCAGAGCAGATTTGTGTTGTTGTGTTTGTTGTTGTAGATTTGGCTTCATTGATTCATCTTCTCATGGTGTGAAGGATCTTCATTCCCCATGGGAGCTTCACCTCCAAGGTGATATCTATTTGTGCTTTCATCAATCTATTTCATCATTGCTTTTGCCTCTTTCCACCAAGGACACACACTCTCTATCTAATAACGGTGTTGGAAGGCTTAAATGCCATTTAGGGGCTTGACTAAGGCAAGATCCTAAACACCACAACCCCCAACCCCTTTCTTGTGATTGTAGGTTACAGGTGTAGGATCTTGCAAAGTGGAGTTGCAAAGAAGCAGAGCAGAATGTTTAGAGTCAGGATCTAAAGAAAAGAGAGAAGAATATTTCCTCTTAGACTTGGGTGCCTGCCCTAGTGTCCTCCAGTTTGGCTTTTCTAGAAACTCCTGAGCATGTTATAGTCTATATCATCCCACTGTCCCAGATCCTCAAAAAAAGTGCCCTATTGGACTTGGGTGCCCACCCCAGTGTCCCCGAAGTTTCCACTTTCCAAAATTTGAATTTTGGTATGTTTCTAATATGTATTTAGTGCCTTCTTGTGTGATCATTTGTTGTATCTTGTTTGTTTGTATCTCGAATCATATAATTAGGGTTTAAGGCCTAATCAGACTAGGGTTTTACAAAACTATCAATCTATTCTATCTTTCCTATCATTCCTGAGAGACATCAACATGTAGCTAAAGTCCACTTCACTATAGTGACTTGGCTCAATTGTTGTCCTCGAATGTTATTGTGAAAGAGAGGGTTTGATTGAATCTACCTTAACCACATTTTCAACATCCCCACTTTTTCTAAATAACATTTTGGTGAACCTATGTTTTTACTGAACTTGCATCTTGTTGAGTGTTGTAGATCAGTTTTGAATTTATCTATATCATATTCATCATCATACATTCAAAAATCTTGCATACATTTGAAAATATCAAAAAAATCGGCATCCTAGGCTTGCATTAAGGCATATTTTGCATGATTTTCCCTTGCATATCATTGAAAACATTTAATTTTCTGATATTTACATCAGATCTGAGTTAAATTACATCATTTCATCATTTCAAGATCTTTTACCTTGCATTTTCATATCTCAAATTTCTAGGGTTTTGCTTAAAAGTTGCATTTTTCATATAACCTAGTCTTTGCAAAAGCTAGGGTTTGTAGTTAAAATCTTGTTTCAGATTTTACTACTCATTTGAACACTCTTTCAAATCTGATTTTGGACTATAGTGTTTTTGCATTTACACTTGCATCTTTAGGACATTTACATTGAAAAAAGTGAAAACATCAAGCATTTTAGGTTCATAAACAAGCATAGTTTTGCATTTGCTTCCTTGCATTTGTTCTAAACATCTTTCATTTTTCATATTGCATTCATTTTCTGACATACATTCATTGGTCATTTGAAAATCTTGCATCATTTCACACTCTTGCTTGAAAATTTGCATGTTTTTAATTACACATTGTGTATTTCAATGCTAACCTGGTTTTACATACTCTTGCACCAAACTTGTAAATCACTCATATTGCCTTGTTGTGTAGTACTTTTTCATTCTACCCATTTTGTTTATTGTGGACTCTGTGTGTCTTTTAGTACTCATTTCCATCAAACAAGTTCTTAAGTGTGAAATAGTCTCACATACATGGCTTCTCATCGCAACAACAATGCTAGGGCTTATATGAAGAGGAAGACTCTTGAATCTGAATTAGTCTTTACACCACACAATAGAACAATTGGAGACATTGAAGGATCTCTTTACATCACAGTGAAAATAATGGAGACTCTTGTGAGAGGGACCCTTATTGACCCTAACTATATGACTAATGTGGTTACAGAAGAGTTCCTTTACTCACATGATTTGATACAAGAATCTTATGAACCTACGGACATGATGATCAAAACACACACTAGAGCTTTTATTACCACCTTTGGGAAGATCTCTTTCCTGGTCACAGTATTTGATAAATCTTTGGAACAATCATTTCATATCATCCCTACATCTAACCTCTTCCGTATAAAACTAGGCCACCCATGGCTCAAGGCTATGAAAGGTGTCCCCTCAACAATTCATAAATGCTTAAAATTTCCTCACAAAGGAAGCATGCATACTATTAATCATAGTCTATGGCAACCTGTGGTTACTCAGAAGAACTTTACTCTCGATTACTTTTGGCCCGAGCCTACTGAGGAACTTGAACCACGAAGAGACCAACTTTTCTTGGGATATAGGCGATACAAAGAAAAATTACTATCTAAAGTGGCTGGACCTTCTACTCAACAACAAACAATTGAAGAACAACCTGCATTAGAAGAACCTCCTAGACTAAAAGGTAAGGGACTCTATGTTGAGGTTCCTCCCTCGTCATCCCTACAAGGATCAGGAGGTACTCGTAAAGAACAATGAACTTCATCAAAGCAAATCAAATTTTTACCAGCTTCCTCCTCAGAAATGTCGAAGACTCTGGAAAATCATGAAAATCCTTTTGAAAACATCACTAATAAAACAAAAATGAATAGGCAAGCAAAAGAAAGGAGTAAGAGAAGACAAGCCTTAGCTTGACAAAATACACCTCAACAAGAAAACATTCCACCACCTAGCATTGAACCTAACAAACAAGAGCTTAAAGAGGAAGAGTTTAAGGACAATGACAAAAGTTGGGCAATCATACCTTATGTACCTCTCTCCTCTAGCATTTGAGATTGGGAAGAAGATGATTTGCTTGATGACAATATCTAGTTTAGTTGTCCAACAGGCAAGTATTTCTAATCCCTATTGGCCACCTTTTTCGTAGCATATTGTGCTCATTTATGTGGCCTCCCCTTTGTGTTGTGTTTCCCCCATGATGTGTATGTATTGTTTAGGTCTCTTGGGGTGACCCTTGATACTCTTGTAAGGTCAAGGATACTGGGAGACCACCTCTATTGTGACCATTCTTTTATTTGTTTCATCATTCTTCTATCATTCCTCTCCTCTATTTTACTGTTACGTGTCATGTCTTAGGGACATAGCATTGTGGCTAATGTATTGGGGACATCCTCCTACATGATGTTCCTAAGGAACTTGATCTCCTCTCTCATTTTTATTGTTTACCTTCTTCAAGTACTTCTATCTAGTCAGCAGACGATGAAAAATAAACAAATAACTGATACGGACTGCGTGTCCCTCCAACAAGCAAGCAAAAATGGACCTAGTCCATACATGACAATGGGGTTGATACATATATCTGATGATTGACTAGTAGAATCACTCTGTGTGATGCATCATGTTGTCTTATCTTCTCTAACAAACCATTGCAATACATCTGCTCCGTGCACTTTGGATTATCTTTTATCTCACCTTATTGTTACACTTGGTTTTTGAGGTGCCTGCAATATAAGCCCAATGGCTATACTCATATTCGAACCCATGAGTGTAGCCTTGGTTTCTTTGTTGTCATTTAATACATGTATAGCTTTATCTGCTGTTTTTAGCTTAGCATATCTTATCAATGTGTTTGTGGGAACATTCGACGATCGTGGCACATATCACCTTTGGGGGCATGGGCTTTGCGAGAGCCCTTGTTCCTTTGCGTGTTTTCACTCTACCTTAATGTGCTTGATATCGGTAAGCAACATCAACCACCTTAAGGTGGGGGCATATATAATGGTATATGTATGCTTATTTTGGTACTAACGAAGCATGTTTGTAAGCCCTCTCTATGAGGTGGGATGTTGTATGTCTTGAGCTAGTGCACATCCTTATCTAAATTGAAATAAAAAATCCCTCTCCACGAGGCAGGATAACATATATCTTGAGCTAGTGCATATCCTTTTATACAAAGCCCTTATGTGGAAGGAAGGATGGTGTATCTCTTGAGCTAGTGCACATTCTTTTATACAAAGTACTCATCAGGAGGCGGGGTTGGATCTTGAGCTATCCTCCCTTAAGCATGTTTTTGGCAGTTGTTGTAGCATAAGCTCAACCATCAGGTGTTCATGTAGTTTTTTTTAGATGGTGGGACTTAGCAATAAGCTCCTTCCATTGCTTGTGTTTGTTATGTTTAAGACATATAGTATGTCTCTAGCATACTATGTAGCACTCATGTATTCCGTGTGCCTTCTCTATGTGTTTTGTGTGTTTACGGCGTAGTCTAAAGTTGTGTGGCGATGAGTCCCTCCTTACACTTTATGTGTTTTGTGTGCTTGCAGTGTAGTCTAAAGTTGTGTGGCGATGAGTCTCTCCCTACTCTTTGTGTGTTTGCATGTTTTTGTGTGGTCTAAAGTTGTGCGGTGATGAGTCTCTCTCCATGTTGTGTGTTTGTTTACTTTAAATTGCATTGCATATATAGATATGTAATTGTTCAATCAAGTCTTCTACTCATGTCTTCATTATTTTTTGCATGACTGCTCTCATGTCTTATCGTGTATTGCATTCTTTCACTATATTCACCATGTTTGGTGTGCTTCTTACTATCTTCATCATGTCTTGCATGTCTTCAATGTGTTTTCTAATGCTTACTTGAGATTGGGAGCTAGAAATAGTTCCTCAATCTTTGTGTATGCCTTAGCTTCATGTGCTTGGTATCTTTGATGTGTTTTCAACCGTACATTAATGCATGTATGGGTCGTAAGGTCATACATACATTAAAGTGAGGGCTAAATGTTATGTCGTAAAATGTCCCCCTAGGACGTTTAGCTCCTAGGTCCCCTTGTCTTACTTATGCATGACTTAAACTTATCTCAGAGAAAATTCCCCCGAGACTCATGTTAAATGAGGCCTAGGGGTCCATCCTAATTCTTAATCTTTGCTAAAAATAGGCCTCTAGACTTGGGCGTTCGCACCCTAGTCTAGCCCTATTTTTCTAGGACCCAAAATTCATATGTCGGCTTATGACCGTTAAAAAGGTTTCTTTGTGGGCCTAATCAATTTAAATTATGAAAGTTTAGCAGGAATGCATATATAAACATGTTTACGACTTCATTTGTAAACTAGAGGACTCATAGTTGATTAAGGCAAACTTATGATTATCAAGTAAAGAGCAATCAACACATTCATTGTGTTACAGAGTAGTTTTGTGTTGTTGTTGTGTTTGTTGTTGCAAATTTGGCTTCATTGATTCATCTTCTCATGGTGTGAAGGATCTTCATTCCCCATGGGACCTTCACCTCCAAGGTGATATCTATTTGTGCTTTCATCAATCTTTTTCATCATTGCTTTTGCCTCTTTTCACCAAGGACACACACTCACTATCGAACAATGGTGTTGGAAGGATTGAATGCCATTCTGAGGCTTGACTAAGGCAAGCTCCTAAACACCACAACCCCCAACCCCTTTCTTGTGATTGCAGGTTACAGGTGCAGGATCTTGCAGAGTGGAGTTATAGAGAAGCAGAGAAGAATATTTAGAGTCAGGATCTAAAGAAAAGAGTGAAGAATATTCCCTCATAGACTTGGGCACCTGCCCAAGTGTCTTCAAGTTTGGATTTTCCAGAAACTCCTGAGCAGGTTACAGTCTATATCATCCCATTATCCCAGATCCTCAAAAAAAATGCTCTATTGGACTTGGACGCCTGCCCCAGCATCCCAGAAGTTTCCGCTTTCTGAAATCCAAATCCTAGTATGTTTCTAATCTATATTTAGTGCCTTCCTGTGCAATCATTTGTCATATCTTATTCATTTTTATCTGGAATCATATATAAGGCCTAATCAGACTAGGGTTTTACAAAACTATCAATCTATTCTATCTTTCCTATCATTCCTGAGTGACATCAACCTGTAGCTAAAGTCCACTTCACCGTAGTGACTTGGCTCGATTGTTGTCCTCGAATGTTATTGCGAAAGAGAGGGTTTGATTGAATCTACCTTAGCCACATTTTCAACATCCCCACTTTTTCTATATAATAATTAAAATCTTTTAGGACTTATTTGTTTGCTTGTAGCATGATCTCTAACTCACTGTGGATTTTGGGAAAATCCAAGTGTAGTGTAGCAATCTACTTCCTTGTTAGTGACTCAGTTAGTCACATAGTGCATAGTAAGTGTTCCTCTGTATTTTGACACTTATTTGGATTTTTGGTAAAATCCTTTTAATAATTGCAAGGATTTTCATTATTTTATTCCTTTATTTTGGAACAGTCTAGCCACTGAATTTTGAAGATCATTTATTTTATGACCAGTTGATCAAAATTTGATTTATTGTTGAAATTGAGCTCATTCTTTTAATTTAATGTTCAAAATGAAATTTCTTTTAATTTTATATTGATTTAAATTATTGTGGTGGATCTACTAGAACGTTTTGGTTGTTCACTATGTTTTATGCAATGTTCACCTCTATCATGCCCTGAATGGGCCTCTGATGGATTGTGTAGGGAAGTAAATTGTGGAGAATGCACTTAGTATATCCCTAAATCTGTTTAATTAAGGAACCTTGAATGGAAGGAAGTTTACTCCACACCATATTCAGGTCATCCTAGACTAACTAAACTCCTAACAAATGTAAAATTTCTTTATTTCTGGAAAGGAATGAAGAAGGATGCTATAAGATTTGTAGCAAGTTACCTGGGAATCTAACTGATAGAGTACCAGTTTTAGCTCACAAGTTTGTGTAAAAAGTGTTTAGATTGCATAGAGTTCCTTAGAAGTTTATCTCAGATAGAGATGCACACATGATGTTAAGATTTTGGCAAACTTTATTTTTAGCACTAGGAACTCAACTTAATATAAACTCGGCTTATCACTCTGAGATAGATGGTTAGACAAAGAGGGTAGCTCAAATTTTAGAAGATTTCTTGCAGATGTATTGTGTGGATCAGCAATACAAGTGGGAAAAGTATCTACTGCTTGTGGAGTTTGCTTATAACAACTCCTACAAGTTTGCTATTAAGATGACTCCATTTGAAAACATTAGATGGAAGAAGATGCCAAACTCCTATAAGCTAGGTAAGCTAGAAGATAGGACTAGCATTGGTCTAGAGATGTTATCAGAAATGGAAGAATAGATCAAGTTGATTAGAAATAGATTGGTGAAATTAAATAATAGATAGAAAATATATGCAAATGTCAAGTGTACACCAAGACAAATCTTAATTGGAAAAAAGTTCCATAAGGTTTGGAAAGTGTTCCAAACTAGCTCCTCGATATGTAGGACCCTTTGAAGTTCTCAAAGTTATCATTTGGTTGCCTACGGAGTTGTTCCACCATCAACGTTTTCCATGAAGCATAACATTTTTTATGGTTTATATTTGAAAAGTATATAACAGATAATAATTATATTTTTAGAATGTTTTACAGGTACAGGACCTAGGAGTGGTCATGATCAAGCTTCTTAAAATACTCAAAGATCACAAGCTCTGCTTGCATAATAGAAAGGTTATTTAGTGCAAGGTCTAGTAGGACCAGTATGCAAAAGGTAATACTATTACACATGTATTGTGCCTAAGGTTGTTGTCATTGATGTCAACACTGTCATGAAAGTAAGAGAATGCTCATGGTTGGATGCCATGTTCTTAAGGAAGAGAAAGATCTTGGTTGAAGGTCATAAAAGCTACATTCATGATCAAAGTAGAGTTGAGTTTGAAGCCTCAATAATATGGGAATTAGAAGCACCAAGAGAATCAGTTGTGGTGCTAATGTTGAGGAAGTGTTCCTAGTGGCTTGAAGCATGTTGTATGATCTATCCTACTAATCCTAAGCTATATGTGGTGATACAAAGAAGACTTGGCCTCTGGAAGCTAGTGATAGTTTTTGTTTTAGGATGACTACTCTTTGAAGACTGTCTAAAAGATTGCTCCGCATTTTCATCATTTTGATATTGAACTTGTGCAGTTTGGAACATAGCTTCAGATTGTGTCATTTTATGTATGTTCCAAGATTCATGATGTTTTGATCATCGGAAGGGTGTTTTGCAGTCAACAATATAAAGATAGTGTTGGCTCTGTGAAGGTGACAATAGATTGTTTCACATTCCTCTGCATTAACAGTTATGGCTATGCGGTTCTGGAACTATGTTCTAGGTACATTGAAGGTGATAATTCCAAGGTTTCAGATCTTTTGTCTTTCCACTGTGAAAGTTTTAGATGATAAGGTTCTGACATGTGTTATGACAGTATAATGTGATGATAAAAGATGAATGGGATGATCCACATTCCTCCGGATGAGAATGTTTATCTTTACAGTTTTATGGACATGTTCTTAGATGTGCATTGCATGGCTCTTTTCAGTTTCATGCTTCTTGGTTGTCCATAGTTTAGTTTTTCAATTAACATGTTGTAGTGTGTTTCAGATGACTTGCAGTTTCTAGATTTCATGATCAAGGTTGTGTGGCACAAAATCCTTGATGTGTAGAGGTAAAGAAGTGAATGGATATGTTGCATTAGTCATGTGGACTCATATGGATAAGGTTTCATAAAGATCTATCTTGTTTCCTGTACCACACAAGGTCTCCAAGTTGTTGTGGCCGTTATGACTCAAGTTTCATATGAATCTGCTTAAGACTATCCTATTTTCAAATAAGAAGTGTGTGTGGAGGTAATTATGGGATGTTTGATGATGCAAGGATGTCTTGGACCTGATTAAGCAAGTGTTGAAGTCCGCAAAGCATGAGTCTTAGGCTAGTGTAACGTGTGACAATGTTTAGGTCTTATCTTTTACATGTTTCATATTGTATGTTGTCTAGTTGACTTGTAAATGTATTTTTCATGTTGTATCTAGACAACAAGATATTTAATCAATGTAATATCATGCATAAATAGGAAAGTAAATTGAGTGTGGAAGGTGTGATTGCAAGTTGATGAAGGGGGTTCACAAGTAGATAAAAAGCAGAATAAATGCATTATTGATGTGCGATTGAAGGAGAAAGAGCAGAAGTTGATGAGGCTATCTGGATTCATCTTGAAGACATATATGTGATAGTGATTAAGTATAGAGTGTGCCTAGCTGATCAGATCATCAGAAGAAAGTGTAAAGTGGCAAAAGTGCAATCATCAAGGGTGTGAGTTTCAATGTCTATTTTCAGACAGTAGAAAGACTATCATACTGTAATCTTTTGTAAATGTGTTCTCATTTTAGGGAGTAGTAGCTTCTGTGGGTGTGACCCTAAAACAAAGTCATTAGGGAGTAGAATCTTCCTTGGGAGTGAACCTAAATCAAAGTTACTTAGGGAGTAGCAGCTTCCTTGGGTTAAAGCCCCTAAAACAAAGTTATTATTTGAGCTTCATATATTGTGAGTTAATCCTCACCGTGGTTTCTCCCTTATAGGGTTTTCCATGTATATCTAGTGTTATGTGTTGTTGTGTATTGTGTGAATCTTTCATGTTCATGTTAATGTTGTGATGCTTAAGTTATAATATGCTCTAGATAAGTTGAAGTTGTTAAAATTTGAAGATTGATAAGATACTGATTTACCTCCCCTCTCAGTATCTTGGTGTGTCTAACAATTGGTATCAGAGCCAAGTTCCTCTGAGGGAAACTTAACCACTTTAGGAAGGTGTAGGATGGCACAAGGAGGATCCAACAAGATTCCCAGGTTTGATGGAACAGATTATGCTTTTTGGAAAGTAAGGATGGAAGGCTACATCAAATCACTAGGTTGTGGAGTTTGGGATTTTGTCAAGAAAGGTTACACTGTCCCTGCTTCTATTCCAACAAATGCAGATGGAATCAAGAGGTATGAAAATAATGCCAAGGCCAAGTTTGCTATCATGAGTGGATTAACTAATTTAGAACTTTCAAAGGTGATAGGTTGCAACTCAGCTCAAGAAATTTGGAATAAAACTGAAACTATTTATGAAGAAGATAAGAAAGTAAAGCAAGCCAAGATGCAAATACTCTAGAACAAATTTGAATCCCTAAAGATGTCAGAAGATGCAAATATTGTTGGTTTCATGATCTGGGTGAATGAAGTAGTAAATGGTGTCAAAGGTCTTGGTAGAGAAATAAAAGAAGATGAGGTTGTGAAAAAGATTCTGAGATCTCTTCCCAAATCTTATATTTTCAAAGTATCTACTATTGAGGAGACTGCTAACTTCGATACATACTCTTTAGATCAAATGTTTGGGACCCTTATTGCTTTTGAAATGAGAGAGTTTGATAGTAATGTTCTAAAGAAATAAGCTACTTTCAAAGTTAGTAAAAAGACAAAGGATGAGACTACTGATGAAGATGAAAGCCTTGATGATGCTGAAGCAAATTTTGTAAGAACTCTGAAGAAAGCCTCTGGAAAATACAAAGGTAAGTTACCCTTCAAATGTTTCAAAAGTGGAAAGGTTGGTCACTTTGCTTCAAAATGTTCTCTTAAAGAAATTAAAAGAAGTAACAAAAATAGTAAATTCAAAAGGAGTCTATTTTCCATAGAAGATAGTTGTTCTTCAAAAGATGAGGATCATGATGATTTGGTGCAGTCATGGCTAGGAGGGTCCATGAAGTGAACTGTCTAGACCATTCGACTAGAGTAAACACAATAGAGACAACTCAAAGATATCAAGAAAATGTAGATTTAGTCACTCCATATATCATAGAATTCAAATACAAATTGGCCGGCAACATGCGGGCTTACAATTACGGCTCACAGGCCTAATTTCATAGTTATAGAATATGCACGAGATCTAGCTTTTAAGCTCCTTCACAAAGAATCAAAACTATCAAACTTAGAACTATCAATGACTACTTTTCTAGGCATCTATTACATCAATTTATATCATCTCCAAAACATAAGATTCCTCTGCGTTAGCCAAGGAAGATCACAAACTCCAATGAAGAGTTGTAACATGTGTACATAGATAAGTTAGACCTAATTGAGTAGAACTCCTCCACAAATGAATGGAATGGAGTGCAGATCTTAGCGAAGGTCGGCCATGAACCAAAAAACATTGAATGATGTGTCATTTAGCTCCACAAGTCATGAAATGCTTTGCAAGTCAAATTCTCCTGTAGTTGATTGTCTGAGACTGTCAGGATGCTATGTTCTGGGAAAATAATCAGTCTTCTGATAGTGATATCTTACCTATACTTGATCCAAATGATCTGAATTTTGGATATGATGTGTATGAATATGTAGATGCTAAGTCCAGCTCCACAAGATCTAAAATGCAACTGCGGTAGAATGCAGACCAAATACAGAAACTACTACTGACTGAACTGACTGGAAAATGAAAAGAAACAAACTGAAATGCAAATGTTTTTGGTTGATGCAAGATTTCTCTTGAACCACGAATCCTCCTGCATCAAACATCCAGGGTTATTAAAAAGTGAGTCCCTCACTTTGCTAGGGCTAGGAGAAAACCAAGACAGTCTACCTCTGCCTTAGAAATCCAAGTTGAGTCTTCTTGCAATTTGCCTTTCCACTTCACAAGATATTCTTTGTATTGTCTTCCTCTGGTGCCATGTCCAATTCTGCTATCCAAAATGTCCTCAATATGCTCTGGTGCTTGTTGTGGTAACTGATTCTTCAAGTCTTCTTTAGTGTTGTCACTAAACTCTATTTCATGAAACTGATATAGTTCTACAATATTGAAAATAGGTGATATACCTAATGTCTCTGGTAACTCCACTTCATATGCATTTCCTGAATCAAACTTCCTGAGTATCCTACATGGTCCAAACTTCTTCATCTTCAACTTGTTATATGTCCTAACTGGAAATCTTTCTTTTATCAAATACACCATCACTTCATCTCCAACCACAAATTATTTGTGTTTCCTCTTCTCATCTACTTGTTCCTTATACTTACTATTTATCTCCTCTAAATACTTCTTAACTTGAGTATGCATTGTCTCCATGTATCCTACAAATTCTTCTACTTCTGTACTTCTCTTTTCTTCCATACTAATGTTTCTCAATTCTACTACTCCTCTAGGGTTATTTCCTGTTACAATCTCAAATGGTGTTCTTCTGGTACTCCTATTCACTGAATTATTTTATGCAAACTCTACTTGTGATAGAATCAAATCCCAATTTCATGCCTTCTCTCCAACCAAGCATCTCAATAGGTTTCCCAAACTCCTATTTACAACCTTTTTCTGTCCATCAGTCTGTGGATGAAATGTTGAACTAAACTTCAAATCTATTTTCATCTTCTTCCAAAGGGTCTTCCAAAAGTATCCAAGAAATATTGTATCTTTGTCTGAAATTATGCTCTTAGGTAATCCATCCAATCTCACAATCTCCTTGAAAAATAGGTCAGCTACATGAACTGCATCAGTTGTCTTCCTACAAGGTATGAAATGTGCCATCTTTGAAAATCTGTCTACCACTACAAATATTGAATCATGTCCCCTCTGTGTCTTCAGTAATCCCATTATGAAATCCATACTTATGTCTTCCCAAGGTCTCTGGTACTCTCAAAGGTTTATACAATCCAGTATTCTGACTACTTCCTTTTGCAACTTGACAAACTCTACAACTCTGCACAAATTTCCTAACATCCTTATGTCTGAGGCAAAAAGTAATTCTCACTTACCAAAGCCACTGTCTTATCAACACCAAAATGTCTTGCCAATCCACCAATGTGCTTCTCCTTGATCAAATTGTCACTCATTAAACTCCTAGGTATGCATAACTGACTTCCTTTGAACAACATATCTTCCTGAATAAAATAATCCAACCACTTACTTCTATCTATCACAACATGTTCCTTGCATAATTTTCAAGAGTTTGCAAAACCAAGATCTTCTTCATACATATTCTTCAACTCTTCAAATCCCAAAACTTAAACTCTCATCTATGTCAGCAAGTTTCTTCTCCTACTTAATGCATCTGCAACTTTGTTTGATTTTCAACTTCTATGCTTCAACACAAAAGTATAACTCTACATGAACTCTACCCATCTCATATGTCTTTGATTCAACTTTCCTTGACTGTTCAAATACTACAAAGATTGATGATCTATATACAACACAAACTTCTTAGCCAACAAATAATTTCTCTTCTTCAAGGCTCGAATTATGACATAGAACTCTTGATCACAAACTAAATATCTTCTCCTTGCATCATTCAACTTCTCACTGAAATATGTTATAGGTCTACCTTCTTGACTTAATATTGCTCCAATTGCATTTTCACTTGCATCACAATCTACTTGAAATACCTTATTGAAATCTGGTAATGCCAACACAGGTTGCTCTATCACTTTCTGCTTCAACAATTCAAAACTTTTATCTGCTCCTAATGTCCACTTAAAGTCTTTTCTGTCACTTCTCATTGTCTTCGTCATAGGGTTACATACTAAACTAAAATTTCTGATGAACTTCTAGTAGAAACTAGCCAATCCATGAAATGATCTAACTTCTCCAATGCCCTCCGATGTAGGCCATTGAACAATTGCTCTAACCTTCTCCGGGTCCATCTTCAATCCTTCCATAGAAATCACAAATCCCAAATATACCAATTCCTCCTTCATGAAACTACACTTCTTGATGTTTATCAGCAATTTCTCTCCTCTCAGTCTTTACAATACTTGTCTCAGGTGCTACAAATGTTCTTCCTTTGTCTTCCTGAAAATTAGAATATCATCCAAATATACAATAACAAACTTACCCAAGAATTTCTTCAAGACTTTATTCATTAACCTCATGAAAGTACTCAGGGCATTTGTCAATCCAAAGGGCATCACTAACCACTCATACAATCCTTCATTTGTCTTAAAAGCAGTCTTCCATTCATCTCCTTCTCTGATTCTGATTCGATGGTATCCACTCTTCAAGTCTATCTTTGTGAAATATTTTGCTCCACTCAAACAATCCATAATATCATCCATCCTAGGTAAAGGAAATCTATACTTAACTGTGATCTTGTTTATTGATCTACACATTCTCCATTCTCCATATTTCTTTGGTGCTAGCACTACAAGTACTACACAAGGACTTAAACTTTCTCTGATCAAACCTTTCCTCAACAACTCATGTATCTGTCTATTCAATTCTTTATTCTTTGTTGGTGTCATTCTCTATGTTGCTTTGTTAGGCAAACTAGCTCTAGGTATAAGATCCATGTGATGACTGATACTCCTGATTGGTGGCAATCCTTTAGGTACATTATCTAATATGAATTCTTCATACTCTATCAGCAACTTAGTTATCTTCTTCGGTTGTGATTCTTTAGTCTCTGTCTTCAGGGTTTCAGGTTTCTTAGGGATGAAAGCATAACACATATTCTCATGTCTCAAACCATCCAAAAATTTCCTTCTATCTACCAAACAGATTCTAGCATTCCTACATACTTCACTCTTAGGATCATCTTCCAAAGGAATCAAAGTAATTCTCTTTCCATTTGATGTTATAGTATATGTATTCTTTCTCCCATCATATATAGCTTTCCTATCATATTGCCATGGTCTACCCAACAAAATATGACATACATCCATAGGCATAATATCACACAATACTTCATCATGATAAGATCCAATATGAAATTTCACCAAACATTGTTCACTCACCAGTACCTTATGATCATCCTAAATCCATGCTATCTGATATGGATTAGGGTGTTTCAATCTCTCCAACTTCAGCTTAGTCACCATCTCCTATGAAACTAGGTTATCAAAACTATCACTATCAATTACAACTTTACAACATTTACCTCCTAATTTGCACCTGGTTCTGAAAAAACTTTTCTTCTGCAGTGGTTCGTCATTTGTCTCTTCTTGAAATAGTGCTCTCCTCATGACAAGTGATTCTCCTTTCTTAGGTTTATGAACTGAACTAGGTGATCCAACATGTTCTTCTTCTACATAGGTTGCTCTTGCACTGTTCTCTGTTCTCTTGCTTGTACTCCCTTGATTACATTCAAATGCTCTATAACCTCCACCTCCACACTTAAAATAGATTCCTCTAAATGTTCTACTATTAGGTCCTCTTCCTTCTCTTCTATATCCTTCACTCCAGTATGGGCTAGGGTTTCCTCTGTGGTAGAAAGTTTTGTCATCTCTCCGGTATGCATTGTTATCTCTATCCTCCTTTTTGAATGTGTTATCTTTTCTGTTATGTTCCGCATATGATCTTTCTCCTCTGAAAAATGTTCTACCTCTCTGCCTCTTATCATGCCTCTTGTTTAACTTTCTTCAACTTTCAGGGCAAACTAATATGCTTCTTCCAATGTTGTCATCCTTACCAAACTCAGTTCTTCTTGAATGTTTAATCTCAGTCCATTGATGTATCTAGCCACTTTCTCCTTTCTTTCTTCACTATGTCCTATCCTAATGATCATCTTATGAAATTATTCAGTGTACTCCATAGATTTCTCCTTTTGTCTTAGGTTTTGCAATCTCTTCAACAACTCTAACTCATAGTCAGGAGGTATAAACTGATTCTTCAACTTTGTCACCATCCTATCCCATTTTGGAATCTTTGCTTTTCCTCTTTTGTTTCTATCCAATTGAACTTCTTTCCACCATATAGTAGCATGTCCTTTCAACTTTGTCTTTACAAATTTCACCTTCTCTGGATCTTCAATTTCTTCATACTTAAAGTATTCTTCTAGGTCATTTATCCAATCAGTTAGCTCTTCAGGATTCAAATTGCCAGTATAGTTTGGTACATCAACTCTGGGTCTTTTCCCAATCTTTGAAATAGCTCACAACATTTTGACTTGATCTGATTCTTCTTCATCATCATCTCCTAGGGTTACTTCATTTTGATCAGCAGATTGAAATTCTTCATCATCATCACTTTCAACATTAGGTTGAGGTGTTAGTCCTCTTCTTCGATCTTCTTCAATAGCATCTGAGAAAACTTGCATTGTTTTAATCATTTCCATCATCTCATCCATTCTTCCAGCCATTGTTCCAACAATAGGAATTCTCCTCAGCAGCATCTCTTCCTAGGATCAAGTGTAAGTACCTCAAATTCGGTGATCGGGCTACAGGGTGACAACTACCTCACAATCAGTGATCGGTTGCAACACAAGTAACTTGCCTCAGATTTGGTGATCTATTCACATCATGATCTTATGGAATTCCTTTGCCAACTTCGCTCAATTCACTCCCAAAGATTTGAACTTTTATCTCATCCATTCTTCCAGCCATTGTTCTAATAGTAGGGATTCTCCTCAGCAGCATCTCTTCCTAGGATCAAGTGTAACTGCCTCAAATTTGGTGATTGGGCTATAGGGTGACAACTACCTCACAATCGGTGATCGGTTGCAACACAAGTAACTTGCCTTAGATTTGGTGATGTATTCACATCATGATCTTATGGAATTCCTTTGCCAACTTCACTCAATTTGCTCCCAAAGATTTGAACTTTTGCTCTGATACCACTTGGTGTAGTCACAACTAGGAGGGTCCACGAAGTGAACTGTCTAGACCGTGTAGCTAGAGTAAACATAACAGAAAGAACTCAAAGATATAAAGTAAATGCAGATTTAGTCACTCCATATATCATAGAATTCAAATACAAATTGGTCGGTAACATGCAGGCTTACAATTAGCGCTCACAGGCCTGATTTTGTAGTATAGAATATGCACAAGATCTAGCTTTTAAGCTCCTTCACAAAGAATCAAAACTATTAAACTTAGAACTATCAATGAATACTTTCCTAGGCATCTATTACATCAATTTATATCATCTCTAAAACATAAGATTCCTTTGATTCAGCCAAGGAAGATCACAAACTCCAATGAAGAGCTATAACGTGTGTACATGGATAGGTTAGACCTAATTGAGTAGAACTCCTCCACAAATGAATGGAATGGAGTGTGGATCTTAGGGAAGGTCAGACATGAACCAAAAACATTGAATGGTGTGTCATGTAGCTCCGCAAGTCTTCTCCTTTAGCTGATTGTCTAAGACTGTCAGGATGCTCTGTTCAGGGAAAATTGTCAGTCTTCTGATAGCGATATCTTACCGATACCTAATCCAAATGATCTGAATTTTGGATATGATGTGCATGAATCTATCTAGATGCTAAGTATAGCTCCGTAAGGTTTGAAATACAACTACGATAGAATGCAGACCAAAATATAGAAACTGCTACTGACTAAACTGACGGGAAAATGAAAAGAAACAAATTGAAATACAAATGTTTTTGGTTGATGCAAGATTTGTCTTGAACCAAGGATGCTCCTGCATCATGATTCAAATAATGAAACACTTTTCTTGGCCATGAGTGTTGGTGACAAAAAGAATGAGGCTTGAAAATATGGAAAAATTAATACCTTTCAAACAGTTCAAAACAATGAAAAATCAATGGTTGTATGGACTGCCTTCCATGCAAAAGAAGAAACCAAAGCTTGGGTTATTTATAGTGGTTGTTCAAATCATATGACTAGTGACAAAGAGAAGTTTATCAAACTTGAGAATTGGAATGGTGGAGCTATTAAGTTTGGAGGTGATGAGTCAGCTCAAATTGTGGAAAAGGTGTCATAACTATTGAAGGAAAGAATAGGTCCGAGGATATTCTCTATGTCAAAGGACTTCAACACAATCTTCTCATTGTCAGTTAGATCTGCATAAAAGGTTACAATCTTACTTTTCATGTTAATGGTTGTGAAATCAGGAAGGCAGGATCTGGAAAGCTAGTTGTAGAAGGTATCAAGACAGGTGATGATATTTATCACTTGAAAGAGGTAGATGGAAGAACATGTATGTTGGCTCAGTCCAGTGAGTGTTAGTTGTGGTACAAAAGAATGGGACACAACAATTTTGATAATATGGTAAGAATTAGCTCTACTCATGTAGTGAGAGATATGCCTAAGATAATCAAGCCTTCAAACATTGTATGTAAGGAATGTCAAATGGAAAAGTAGACAAAGACAAGTTTCAAAGGCAAGGAGTATTCTTCTTCAAAGCCATTGGAGCTGCTTCACATAGACCTATGTGGACCTACAATAGTAAAGAGTCAACAAGGTGAAAGGTATTTTATGTTGCTCATTGATGATTATTCTAGAATGACTTGGGTTACCTTCTTAAGAGTAAAATCTGATGCCCTTGATAAGTTTAAAGTTTTCAAATCCTTGGTTGAAAATGAAATGGATACTAAGATCAAATGTCTGAGGTTAGATAGAGGAGGTGAATTTACTTCAAATGAATTTGAAAAGTTTTGTGAAGATCATGGTATTCGGAGGCATTTGTCTACTTGTAGAACTCCTTAGCAAAATGGGGTAGTGGAAAGGAAGAATAGGACTGTGCAAGTAATGTCTAGGGCAATGTTGAAAGATGCAGATCTACCTGATATATACTAGAAGGAAGCAATTCACACTATTGTCTATCTAACTAATAGAGTGTAGTTAAGGGTCAATAGCACAAAGACCCCTTATGAGTTATGGTATGGAAGAGCTCCCATTGTAAGATACTTCAGGATTTTTGGTAGCAATTTCTATATCAGAAGAGATGAATAAGACCTAGGAAAGTTTGAATCAAGATGTGATGAAGGAATCTTTCTTGGCTACTCAACCAGAAGTAAGGCCTATACATGCTACAACAAAATGTTGGGAAAGAAGATTGAAAGCACAAATGTCAAAGTAGATGAAGACTTGTATTAGATCACAAGACTCAGAAGACATAGGATTTGATATCTTTCCTTGCACTGAAGATGAAGAAGAAGAAGTGAAAGATAAAAAGGAACAAGAACTAGAGCAGTTGCCTAAGACTCCAGCAAAGTATGTTAAGAAGAATTACTCAGTAGGATAGATCAATGGAGACAAGAATGGAGGTGTGTAGACAAGGAAAAGGGTTGCCAAGATACATGAGCAAATAAACTTGTGTTTGTTATAAAAAATAGAACCTAAGACCCTTGCTAAAGCCAACAAGGATGATGAATGGATAAAAGGCATGGAAGAATAATTAGATCGGATTGAGAAGAATCAAACATGGGAACTGGTTACCAGACCTCTAAACAAGAATATTATAGGAATAAAATGGGTGTTCCAAAACAAGCTGAATGAAGAAGGTGAAGTGGTAAGGAATAAGGCAAGATTGGTATGTAATGGCTAATATCAAGTTGAAGCCATTGATTTTGAGGAGAATTTTTCTCTGGTAGCCAGGATAGAGGCAATTAGAATGTACATTGCTCTTGCTACTCATAAGAACTTCAAAGTATATCATATGGATGTCAAGTCAACATTTCTGAATGGTGACCTAGAAGAAGTATACATTGAACAACTAGATGGTTTCAAAATATTAGAAGATCCAGATATGGTATGTAGACTCAAAAAGGATTTGTATGGTCTCAAGCAAGCACCTAGGGCTTGGTATGCAAGATTAGACAAGTACTTACTTTAGCAGGGTTTCAAGAAAGGTACTATAGATAATAATCTTTATATAAAGGAAGAAGGAGACATGATTTTGATAGTTGCAGTATATGTTGATGATATCATCTTTGGTGGAGATGATGATATGTGTAAGAGGTTTGTAGAGGAAATGCAAAAAAGAATTTGAGATGTCTATGATTGGTGAAATGTCATTCTTCCTTAGGCTTCAAATTGCTCAGCTAGATGATGGTATCTTTATCTCACAGGCTAAGTAAGTCAAATAATTGTTGAAGAAGTTTGGTATGGAGGATTCAAAACTAGTGAGTATTCCCATGGTCACTGAATGTCACTTAATCAAAGATGATAAGTCTCCAAAGATGGATCAGATTGTCTATAGGTCTATGATTGGAGCATTGTTGTATTTGACTACATCTAGACCTGACATTATGCATACAGTATGTGTGGTTGCCAGATATCAAGTTGATCCCAACCAAACACATGAGAAAGTAGTGAAAAGGATATTCAGATATTTGAAAGGAACTCTGGATCATGGCTTATGGTATTCAAGAGACAATAACTTTGACTCAAGTGCCTATACTGATGCTAACTGGGCTAGTTGTGTTGATTATAGAAGTACTAGTGGTGGTGCTTTATTTCTAGGAAGTAGATTGGTTTCATGGTAGAGCAAGAAGCAAGATTCAATGTCCTTATCAATTACAGAGGTAGAATATATTGCAGCAGTATTCTGCTACACTGAAGTACTATGGATGAAGCAAACTCTAAAAAATATCAAGGTATTGTATGATGAGCCTATTCCTATTTTGTGTTACAATACAAGTGCTAACAATATTTACAAGAATCCAGTAATGCATTCTAGATCCAAACATATAGCAATCAAGTATCACTTTTTGAGAGAGAAGGTTGTAGATAAGGAAGTGAAGTTGGAATATGTTCCAACTAAGGATCAAATTGTAGATATTTTCACAAAGGCTCTTGCAAAGGACACTTTTGAGGATCTCCACCAGAGGTTAGGGGTAATTGCCCCTCCTTCTTGCTAAGATGCATAGCAGTGCATTTTTCTAGGGGGAGTTCATGCTATATTTTTTTCTAGACTGATGATGGCTACCTCTCAGGGGGAGCAGGTAATGGTGACTGATGATATGGGAGCTTGCAAGAAGAAGTATGCAAATATGTGATTATTGATGAAAGGGGGAGAATAAGAAGGTATTGGATGCCCTTTGTCCTTGATGTCAAAGGGGGAGAATGTGTAGGTATGTACTAACATCAATGCCAAAGGGAGAGATTGTTACACATATGGTGCCTAAGGTTATTATCATTGATGTCAACATTGTGATAAGGATGAGAGAGAATGCTAAAGTTGTCATGAAAATTGTCAAATGTCAACACTATCATGAAAGTAAGAGAAATCTCATGGTTGGATGTCATGTTCCTAAGGAAGAAAAAGCTCTTGGTTGAAGCCCATAAAAGCTACATTCATGATCAAAGCAGAGTTGAGTTTAAAGCCTCATTAATATGGGAATTAGAAGCACCAAGAGAATTAGTTGTGTCGCTGATGTTGAGGAAGTGTTCCTGGTGGCTTGAAGCATGTTGTATTATCTACCTTACTGATCCTAAGTTGTATGTGGAGATACAAAGAAGACTTGGCCTTCGTAAGTTGGTGATAGCTTTTGTTTCAAGATAATTGCTCTTTGAAGACTGTCCAGAAGATTGCTCCATATTTTCATCATTTTGATATTGAACTTCTACAGTTTGGAACATAGCTTTAGATTGTGTCATTCTATGTATGTTCCAAGTTTCATGATGTTTTGATCATCAGAAGGGTGTTTTGTAGTTGACAATATAAAGATAATGTTGGTTCTGTGAAGGTGACAATAGATTACTTTTCATTAGCAGTTATGGCTATGTGGTTCTAGAACTATGTTCTAGGTACAGTGAAGGTGAAAATTCCAAGGTTTCAGATCTTTTGTCCTGCTGTGAAAGTTTTACATGATAAGGTTCCGACATGTGTTCTAATAGTATAATGTGATGATAAAAGCTGACTAGGATGCTCTACATTCCTCTAGATGAGAATGTTTATCTTTGTAGTTTTATGGACATGTTCTTGGATATGCATTGCATGCCTCTTTTCATTTTTATGCTTCTTGGTGGTCCATAGTTTAGTTTTTCAATTAACATGTTGTAGTGTGTTCCGGATGACTTGCAGTTTCTAGAGTTCATGATTAAGGTTGTGCAGCACAAAATCCTTGATGTGTAGAGGTAAAGAAGTGAATGGAAATGTTGCATGAGTCATTTGGGCTCATCTGGATAAGGTTTCATAAAGATATATCTTGTTTCCTATACCACACAAGGTCTCCAAGTTGTTGTGGCCGTTATGACTCAAGTTTCATATAATCTGCTTAAGACTATCCTATTTTCAAATAAGAAGTGTATGTGGAGGTAATTCTAGGATGTTTGTTGATGCAAATGATGTCTTGGACCTAATTAAGCAAGTGTTGAAGTCCACAAAGCATGAGTCTTTTTCTAGTGTAATGTGTGACAACGTTTAGGTCTTATCTTTCACATGTTTCATATTGTATGTTGTCTGACTGACTTGTAAATGTATTTTTCATGTTGTATCTAGCTGATAAGCTATGCAATCAATGTAATATCATGTATAAATAGGAAATTGAATTGAGTGTGGAAGGTGTGATTGCAAGTTGATGAAGGGGGTTCGCAAGTAGATAAAAAGCAAAATAAATGCATTATTGATGTGCGACTAAAGGAGAAAGAGCAGAAGTTGATGATGCTGCCCAGATTGATCTTGAAGACATATATGTGATAGTGATGAAGTATAGATTGTGCCTAGCTAAACAGATTATCAAAATAAAGTGTAAATTGATAGAAGTACAATCATCATGGGTGTGAGTTTCAATGTCAGTTTTCAAACAGTAGAAAGATTGTCATACTGTAATCTTTTGTAAATGTGTTCTCATTTTAGGGAGTAGTAGCTTCCTTGGGTATGACCCTAAAACAAAGTCATCAGGGAGTGGAAGCTTCCTTGGGAGTGACCCTAAATCAAAGTTACTTAGGGAGTAGTGGCTTCCTTGGGTTAAAGACCCTAAAACAAAGTTATTATTTGAGCTTCATATATTGTGAGTTAATCCTCATCGTGGTTTTTCCCTTCTAGTATTTTCCACGTATATCTGGTGTTATGTGTTATTGTGTACTGTGTTAATCTTTCACGTTCATGTTAATGTTGTGATGCTTAAGTTTTGATCTTCTCTGAATAAGTTAAAGTTATTAAAATTTGAATATTGATTAGATACTGTTTCACCCCCCTCTTAGTACCCAAGTGTGTCTAACAAATACCACCTAGGAAGTTTATTAGAGGTTTCATCATTTGATTATGCTTTTTAAAGCTTGAACAAATAAATTATCTTATTATTATTTTGGATACATTGAATCATCAAGGATGATGAACCTTATGGGGGAGATATGTCACATCCCTAATTCTGACTACGTTTTACTTTTTTACTTTTAAGTAATTAGTATACGACTACACATGATATAGTGATTTGACATTTAGTGAAATGTCAAGAAAAATCAATGATTTTATGAGTTTATGTTTATATGAATAGAATTGACATGTGATTATATGTTGTCAAGATGTTATGATTTCATTAGGATTATGAATTGACTAACGATACACTAATCCTAGTTTGGTGATTGCAAGTTGTATTCAGCAAACAGGTTTTCTCCCTCTGAGGAAGAGAGGGAGAGCATAATCAGAGAGAAGTGAATGTATAGAAAAGAATAGTTGTTGCCATCTTAGTTATGTGCTTGCACAATTTAGTGAACCCTCATTGAGTCGGGTAAGTGGTACTCGACCTATTTGGTCTAAGTTGGTTTCAACTTGATAGTTGTCGATTTGTTGTTAGAATTTCTAAGTGTAGAATTTTGTTGAGATTAAGTCAGGAAAGTTTGACTGTTGATAAGGATTAGTTGATAGTCATTAGTTATTGTGTGTTTGAATATAGATTATACACAAAAGAGAGTGTATATATATATATATATATATATGTTAGTGGTTTAACTATCTTGTTTTGGAATTTTCTGGCTGAAATTCCATTATGTTATCCTATCTATTTGATTTTGATGTTTTTACAAGAATGTGAGGGTGAGAATACCTTGACTCCATTCACAAAACTTGTCAAATGATTAATAACAATGTTAATAAATGTTGTATATGCAAACATTATGATGATATATGTTTATATATTTATTTTATATTAATGTGATGTATAAGTTTAACTTATACTTAATTAATGTGAGCTCTCAAGAGAATGTGATATACTTGTTTTTGAATGCAAACCAATTTCCTTAAAATGTGGAGCTTGACTCCTTACTCCATGATGATATGAAGAGAGTGGAGGAGCTTTTAAAAGAGTATCAGAGTGGTCTTTATGAACCATCACTCCACTATCCATTGCATGCTTCTTTGTGAGAGTTTTTAGGCTTAAGAGAAGCAAAGACCCCCGTGGATAAGGGGGAGAATAGTCTTGAAAGTGGAACCATCGGGAGAGTTTTAAAGAGACTTAAGGAAATAGAGGGAGCATGCCATATCGAGAAGAAGACATGAGGCTTTTATCATCGAATAAGGGAGACAACACAGGTAATTCTCCCTTAGGTATTTTGTTTGGCATTATGGTAAACACCGGTCCACCCCCACTTTGCGTGAGGAGAAGGTGGAAGCTGTAAAAAAGTAGCTTACTAACCTTCATATGGAAGTGGTTTTGTTCATGTCTAATCATTAAGAAACTCTCTTTCGGCAATGGTAGCTAGAAGAACATAAACACTATCTCGGTGTCTAAAGAAATTGAGTTCTAGACTAACAAAGACAAGCAATGTGAGTCCTTTACTCTGGACTTGTCAGTGCGAGAGAATAAGGTATCAAATGGGGAGTGCAGTTACTATATGTGGTGACACACGTTTCCTGTGCAGGCAGATAAGATAGTGGAGGGAAGGAAAGAGGTGGAGAAATGGGTGGTGACACTGGTGCTTCCTATCCTCCACTATGTAGAGGTTCCTTTGCTCATTTCATAGAATATGGTTTATGTACTTTATGTTATAATGATGTAACATTATGGAGGCGTTAACTTAGAGTCATAGAGGTCTGAGAGGCAACAATGATATATAGATGAACAATGTCACTAAAGATAGTTGTCTTAGACACAAGCGGTTAGTGGAAGGGTAGAAAAGCTCCATTGACAAGGACATAGACAACATGTAGTATCAAACTCTAGAAATATGAAACTACGTGTTTACACCTTCAAACTCTTAGGTTCTTTCTTTCCTAGAAATCATTATTTTGAGTTTAAGAATTCTTTGGTATGTTATCAACTATGTTGATATGATAATAAAAATCAAAAGAACTTTGTATATCACCGTGTTTTAAGAAACTGAGAGCTTAGAACCTCACAATGGAATGATAAGTCGATAGGCTATATTTCTCACTATGTGTGTGAGATAGTTAAGCTTTATTTAATCCTGAATAAGTAAAAGATCGATAGCCTTTACAATCTCTATATAACCAAATAGTATTAAATCTTATGATTTCTTAGTAGAAAATGTACCATTGTATTTTAAATAGACTGGCTAAGATAATAGTAGTTTGATTATTTTTCCTATTCAATTGACTCTATATTAGATTTGAGGCCAAGAAATATAATGAGGTTCTTTTTAGTTATATGAGGCTGATAATTATGGCCAACTTTTGTGTATTATGAGGCTGGAAAAATACATTTTTAAACCTTTGTTCTTTATAAGACCAATAGAGTTAAATATATATGTAAACCTCTGTGTTTTTGTAAGGCCGACTATGGCTGAGTTGTGTAGATGGTAACTCAATAGCAACATCTTGTTGTTTTTATCTATCACACCGAAATCTAACTTTGAGTAGTTATGCCTTTATGTGATCATTGAAGATGATTTACATGAGTTCATACTACAATGATATTTAGTGAACTGAGAAAGACCAATAAGATTAAAAGTATTGTATTGGGTTCAAAACTATTTGGATTATTAGTTTGACCTTAGTCAAGAATGTTTATATTATTGATAGTTTACTTGTATTCTATGTATTATGAGTATCGAGGATTCATATAGTGCCTAAGTAGTCTAGAGAAGACTAGAGGGTACTATACTCTTGTTTTATTATTATATTATTGTACTTGGATTCTAAGTAAGAAGAGGGAAACTAGGAAAATGGAAATTGACCTATTAAGCTTGGATGAAGACGCTTTTGGCCAAAGTAATGCGTCCATCTTTGCATGCATTAGTTAGTTCACAATGTCTAGATGGTGTGACCAATTAAAATGATCATACTTAGCTAGAAGGTTGTCTAGAGTTGTATGGTCGATTGAGTTATGTAGGACACAACACTAGGACTCAAATGGTAGAAACATATTTGTTCCATATATATATACTCTTTGTGAAGGGTAGGGCCACTTCCAAGAAGGAAGGTGTGCAGAGGACTGTGTTGGCAAGAGACACTGCTAGGCATGTCAGATGTTGTCATTGATGGAAACTAAATCTATCTTACACATCCGCATTGTATTAGTGGATCATACCGGAAGTTAGATTGCAGATTTGTGTAAGTCCAAATAGGCAGGAATAAAGCATATGACAGGGTTCAACATCTTAGTCCGCATTTCTCCACAGGTAATAATATTGTATTGTGGATCTGAGGGAATGTTAAGGGATGTTAGGGCTACCTAAATCCAAGATTTTAGCCTCTAATGATGAAGGGATTGTAAGTTACAACCATCTAAGTATTGGGTTTTGGTTAGACAGTTTAGTCCAGTGAAGAATAGGCCGACTAAGTGTTTGATCCTTGTGTGGATGAAGAGAAGTGGTTGGTCGAGTAATTTATGAGATCCAATGGTATTGGCTAACATATGAGGTGACTTAGATACATAAGTTTTTGTTTGCATTGATGTTTGTGCATGGATTTAGCCGACAGAACAATGTTCTTGAAATAGTTTCCAAGTTTTCTTAAGGCTAACTGCAATTGATGTAATTACATTTTGTAGATATATATATTCAATGGGTGCAAGCATTTTGATGTATGGATGTACAAGTATGATGGGATAGGTGTGAAGTATAGCAATATCAAGTGCGAATCAAAGAGATCTAAGCTCCAGATCATGGCAGAGTAGAGAAACAAGGCAGAGAGAGATAAAGTGTGTGAAGTAAGTGTACTAAGCTTAACCAGAACTATAATCTTGCATAGCCAGATGCTATTCTTCAGTTCAAACATTTTAGTGAACTCTTGTAATTGATTTTGTAGGCAGTGAGCCTCCTCTGAGTAGTGAGCTCTAGGTAGTGTGCCCAAAGGCGTGTGCCTTCCCTTTTTTAATACTTTTAATAGAGTATAAATTCTTGTGGGTTAACCCCCACTGTGGTTTTTCCCTTAACCAGGTTTCCACCTAAAAATCCTAGTGTTATGTGTGTTGATTATGTTTCTGCTCATGTGTTGTTGCATTCATGCTTTCATGATCATATCATTAATCTGTTATTAAGTGGTAAAGAATATTAAATGCAACAAAAGATAAAAGTTTTGTGACAGATGATTCACCCCCCTCTCAGTTGTCTGCCCTAATTTCAACAATTGGTATCAGAAAAAGCTTCCTTGGAAGAAGTTTAACAGCTTGAGGAAGATTTGGGAAGGTGTTTCAATGGGTTCATCTAGGTATTCTAATGGCATCAATGAACAACTTCAAGTTGCTTTAGAAGATCTTGATCAGTCCAGGGTAGAAGTCAAAGAACTGAAAGAGAACCTTAAAGATGCTGGGGATTTCATTCAAACTTTAAAAGGGCAACTGAGCAAATCCAATGAAAAGAGGAGGGAGCTACTTCAGCGGTTAGCAAATCAAAATGAAGATAATGGCATGATAAGGCTATGGAGGAAAAGAGAAAGGAATGTGAGAAGCTAACAAAAGAAGTTGTCCTAAAACATGAAATGGAATCTAGGATGATGAGACTAACCAAAGAAATTGAGGAAAGGAAGAAATTTGAAGAAAAATTGAATCAGTGTCTGAAAGAAAGAATAGAAGAGTGTTGCAAACTGGACATAATAATTGGCCACCTAGAGTCTAATCTACAAGAAACCAGGGATAATGAAGAAGAACTTGAAAGGCAAATTGTCATTCTCAAACATGACCTAGAAGCTGCAAATGAGTACAAAGAAAAGTTCAAGATAAGCTCAGCCAAACTTGAGGTGCTGCTTGAGAGTCAGAAGAAGGCGGATGATAAACATGGTCTGGGATATGAGAAAGGTGAAAGCTCTGGATCCAATCGAAGAAATCCTGAAGCAAGAAAACAAAGAAGGAATCCTAGAAGGCCTTCGGTAAGACAACCTAATGCTCAAAGGTATCCATATTTCAATGGAAATTGTTTCAATTGTAATAAATTTGGTCATAGAGCTACTCAATGCAGAAGTAGAGTGAATCAAAGTTGTGCATCTTTTTCCAGTCAATGCTTCAATTGTAAAAGGTATCATCATAGATCCAATGAATGTAGAAGTATGATGATGAACTACTCTAACAATAGAAGAAATGACAATTCTTTCAATGGCAACTATTTTGCATGCAATAGATTTGGACACATGGCTAGTCACTGTAGATCAAGAGAGAATCAAGTAAATAAGAAAAGAAATGATGTGTTCTTTAACTACAACAAATTCAGTCATATTGCAAGATTCTGTAGAAGCAGGAATGATGGTAGAAAAGGTCCCGTAAATAGAAACCAAAACATGCAGAGACAAGATAAAGGCAAGAGTAAAATAGATGTGAATGAGATCCAGAATGAAATGAACAAAACATGGGTAAAGAAAGGTGAAATGAATGATGGTGATGGGTTCGCACCAGAATCTGGTGCTAATAATTCTTCTGGGAATTGAAATAGGAGCTCTAGCTCAGAGGGAGCTACATTGAAAATCTAATTCCCCCTGCCAGTAAGTGGGTGCCTGAATCTAGCACCATGCATGAAGATAAAGAAGCCTATTGTAGATTTGTTGAAGAAAATTCTAGAAGAAAAGAAGTGAATGTGATTGATTGCAGAGCAATTGAAGATTGATTGTATGCAGAAACAATGTAACTTGATGTATTAGGGCAAAGCATTTATTATGATGGAAAATTAGGTTTTGCGGAGCATAAAAGGTCATTTACTCAACATTTGAATCACTTTGCATTTGAAGAGAACAAGGAGAAGAGCGTCTGAATTGAGATTTCAAAGATTTGAAGTGCAAAAAGTGATTTCAATAGCTAACCCTAACCGACAAAACAAGGTATTCTCTGTGAAACTCTCTGAATTTGTGATCTCTGGAAATGGCTACACCTCTGGTTGTGAATATCACTGAGTGACCTAGGCCAAAGTTTAAGAAGCACCCTTTCAAGTCCATTGAAGTCAATCTGGTGGGACCATTTTCTGGTGTTCCATATGGAGTTCTTCACACAGAGGATATTAGGGCTTACATTCACGCGCCTCTTGAGGAGCATAGTGACTCAAGGTTTGTTGATCTATTCATTAATCACTTAAAAGATGATGATTTTGAGCTCAAACCAAAGTACAAATCCTTGAAAGATAAGAAATTCATACAATTTGTTGAGTTTCCAAATTTCACAGAGGATGAGTGGGTCCGGTATGTCTTGAGCCATATCCATGATGAATTTTTGTGGTTGAATCACCTGTTTAAGATCACAAAAGATGCAATAAGGACAGTTACAGGGTTGAATTCAACCAGTACTCTACATCAGTTGAGGCTGTGAAGAATCAAAAAGTCACAGAGGCAACTGGATCAAAATTTGATAAGAGAGCTACGACTATAAATGATATAGAGGATCATGGGGTCAGATTTGCATCGATGGTGATAGGGTACAAGATATATTTCTCTAGTAGAGAAAATTTAGTGTCTAGAACAACTATTTATATTGCATATCAGATGGTAAAAGAAGATGCAGACTATGATCTATGTGAACTGTTGCTGAACCAGCTTATGGAGAATCTAAGCAAGATAAAGAAGGACAATAAGTACTCATTCAAATTTGGTACACTAATTATGTGTCTTTTCTTTTATTTCCTGAGTGAGTTCCCTGGAAAGAAGAATGTATATTGGTCTAATGACAAACTGGTAGCAATTCAAATTAGAAATTATTTGAATGGTTTGGGTAATTATGAGGCACAAAAATCTGCACTTTGGGGATTCTTCAAAAACTTCAAGAGTATGATGCAGGCTAGGGATAGAATACCTAGGGCTGTGGTTGAAAAATACAAGGACACCATTTGTTTTATGGTTACTGTTGATCAGTGCAAAATGGAAGCAGTGGAACCTAGAGTTGTGTGGATCATGCCCATGGGATATGAAGTGGATGGACGTGTATTGGAGCTGTATGCACAGCATCTATTGAGCCAGCTTAGGGATCCAACTAAGGAAAGATTTGGAACATATGAAGAGATTTCACTAAAATTGTATGTTGAATTCAAGGCTCCTAAAATCAAAAGGACTGTGAGGAAAGAAGTTGAGTAGTTAGCTCAGAATTTAGGCCTTACCAAGGAAGCTGTGAGATAATTCAGGGAAAGGATAGAGAAAATTGAGGAGAAGAAGGACAGGGAATATGGAAGTGTTCTAGAAAAATCCCCCTCTAAGTCAAAGACTACTAGGAGTTGTGGTTCAACCTCCAGTACATCATCTTCCCAATTGTAGAAAAATTCAAAGAAAAACATGTCGGTGAGAAAGGAAAAAGGACAAAAGTAATGGGCAAAAGATCATATGTTAGTGTGGAGAAGGAGGATGAAGAAGACACTAATTTAGATGACGAGGTTAAAGAGTTGAAGGTCTCAGACACTAAAGCTACTAAAGTGTCTAAGGAGAAGCCATCTGGAAGAAAAAAGTCAAGTAAAAGACATAAGTCAGAGGCTTATGTTGAGAAGCCTACTCTTTCCGTGGAAAACATAATTAAGTCAATCACTGTAGATGGAAACCTAAAGCCAATGATTGTATTTTATAATCATTATAGTGATGCTGACAAGAGAGTTTTGGAGGATGCTACTGTTAAGTACTTGAATGTATTCAATAGAGCACTAGTGGAAATTTTGGCTGAAATCCCTAAGAGTTTAAGAGACATTCTAGAAATAAGAAAAGAAGCTACTAAAGTTAAGGATTTGGAGCTAAGGGAACATGTATTGTCCAGTTTGTGTCTAGTGATCTCCAAAAAAGAAGCAAATAAATTTTTTAAAGAAGTCAAGAATGAATTCAGAAGCAAGAAAAGAATGAATAAGTTGATGACTGGAGACATTGATGAAGTTGTCAAGGAAATAGAACAAATTCTAAAGAAAGCACTAGACAAGAATATGTTTTATGTGGTTACAGAAGAACTAATTGACACTAATGATACATAAATTCTGAATGATGAAGAGTTGCAGAAAAATGAGCAACAAACTAAAGTAGATGATGTCTCTATTCTGGAAGAAGAAATATTGAATAAAGAAGATGAAGAGATGATGAAGGAAGATCAAGAAAAGGAAACTGATAATGGAATTGATTCCTCCATTCCAGATGTTGAGGAATTTGATAATACTGCTACTAAGGATACACAAAATCCTCCTGAAAAGAATGCAGAAGACATTTCTGATATAGATAAAAGCAAGGATGCCTCTAATGATGATGCAGAGAAGGCAGAAGCAGAGAAAAAGAATGAAAATGATGAGCAAGACAATGTGGTTGACTACAAAAAGGGAGAAGATGGAGGCCTTGAAGAGCATAAATCTGAAACATCATTTTGGGCAAGAGACACTGCAAAAGTAGTGAAAGAAATTTTGGAGAGAGATAAACAAGTTGTAGAAGATTAGGATATAATACAAGGACCAATCAATTTTGATACTCTGTTACTAGTACAGAAGATGAAGTTGGCCTCTATTGTACAGGCTAAGGTTAGAGAGGAAATTTTGAAATCCTATATTGAAGATAGTGAATTGCTTGGTTTGCATCCAGGATTTTGGAGAAAATCATGCCTACATTTTAGAAGGACTCATCAGCATCCCCCTCTAGTCAGTTGAAGAGTCTGATAAACTCTGTAAGTACTCATTTTGAAACTTTTGAGAAGTCAGTAGAAGTTAAAGTCAGAAATGAATATAATGAGAAGTGATTTGCTGAAATAAGGAAAATAATTATCTATGATAGATCAGTGCTTGACACTAGTATAAAGAGTATTCAAAATTTCCTCTCTGAAGGTGCAAAAATTTATAAGTTTTGCCTAAATTGGTCTAAGGTTGTCGAAGATATTGAGAAGAAGAGTAAGGACTTGGAGCTTAAATTGTCTAACATCTCTCAGTCCTATAGTCCTTTAACTGAGTCTGTAACTACTAAAGAATGTCAAATAGTGGGTTTGCAAAATGAATTGAGTGATTTGGAGAAGGAAAAGGTTAAAGTTTTGGGTAGATTGGATGAGCTCCGGGGACTGATTTCCCCTAACTTAGAAACTATGTATGGTCTATTGGCAGAATCCCAAGTTGCTGCTACTACTTGTGATCCTACTGATCTTCAAAAGACAGAATCACATGCATTTTTGTTCAGTGGGCATATATCCATTTTGGGCAGCATAAAGAAAAACTAGGACGGTGAATTGACACGGTTGAAAAACATTTTTGGTGATATCTTTTTGCTGATGAACAAGGCTTAAGGACTATGTGTTTATATGCGGAAGTATGTACATAATTTTTTTTATGAATCTTGATATGCGGATCCCAGTCTTTGCCATTGATGTCAAAGGGGGAGTGAAAATCAATGAAAAATGAGGAATTCATCTAAGGGGGAGCATTGGAAATCACAAGTGCACATAGTAAGGGGGAGCTGTTCTAACACTTAGTCATTTTTCACTAAGTGTTGCGATCAATACCAAAGGGGCAAATTATTGGCAAGAGACACTGCTAGGCATGTCAGATGTTGTCATTGATGGCAACTAAATCTATCTTACACATCCGCATTATATCAGTGGATCATACTGGAAGTCAAATTGTAGATTTGTCTAGTCTGGATAAACAGGAACAGAGCATATGATAGGGTTCAACATCTTAGTCCGCATTTCTCCACAGGTAATCATATTGTGTTGCAGATCTGAGTGAATGTTAAGGGATTTTAGGGATAACTAAATCCAATAGTTTAGCCTCTGGTGATGAAGGGATTGTAAGTTACAAGCATCTGAGTATTAGGTTTTGGTTAGACAGTTCAGTCTAGTGAAGAACATGCCAACTAAGTGTTTGATCCTTATGTGGATGAAAAGAAGTGGTTGGTCAAGTAATTTATGAGATCCAGTGGTATTGGTCGACATGTGAGGTGACTTGGATACATAAGTTTTGGTCTGCATTGATGTTTGTGCATGGATTCAGCCAACAAAACAGTGTTCTTGAAATAGTTTCCAAGTTTTCTTAAGGCTAACTACAGTTGATGTAATTACATATTGTAGATATATATATTCGATGGGTGCGAGCATTTTGATGTATGGATGTGCGAATATAATGGGATAGGTGCAAAGTATAGCAATATCAAGTGTAAATCAAAGAGATCTAAGCTCTGGATCATGGCAGAGTAGTGAAGCAGGGCAAAGAGAGATGAAGTGTGTGAAGTCAGTGTATTGAGCTTAACCGAAACTGTAATCTTGCATAGCCAGATGCTATTCTTCAGTTCAAACATTTCAGTGAACTCTTTTAATTGATTTTGAGGGCAGTGAGCCTCCTTTGAGCAGTGAGCTCTGGGCAGTGTGCCTTTCCTTTTTTTAATACTTTTAACAGAGTATAAATTCTTGTGGGTTAACCCCCACTATGGTTTTTCCCTTAATCGGGTTTCCACGTAAAAATCCTGGTGTTATGTGTGTTGATTATGTTTTTGCTCATGTGTTGTTGATTCATGCTTTCATGATCATATCATTAATCTGTTATTAAGTGGTAAAGAAGATTAAATGTAGCAAAATATAAAAGTTTTGTGACAACTGATTCACCCCCCTCTCAGTTGTCTGCCCTAATTTCAACAAACCGTTGGTCTATGGTTGGAGGTAAAGCAATCAGATGATGCTCTCCCTTTGTAGCAGATGACTCATCGAGACTTGTGAAGACATATATCAATATTCCAAATGCAGTGTACTCTATGTTGTATTTTCAAGGTTGAAAATATTTAGAAAGATATACTTTTTTTCTTGTGATTATGCAAATGATATATATATATATATAAAGTTTCTCTCTCATGTTTACCATGTTTATTTACTTGTAAATTCTTGAGTTTCTTCTAGTAATATGAGGAGGCATGCTACACCTTTTGTAATTGAAATTTTGCCTGAAAGATTGTGGTGTAAAGTGTAAAGTGAATGAGTGTTGTTCTTAGTTTATATGGGAGAGTGATGAGATCACCTTATCCTTATTTCACTTTTTGTGTTATATATATGTTGTTATTGTTGGAGAAATAAGTTAAAGTTTTTGTTATATTATGGCTTGGGAGAGGTAAGCTATGTCGAGTGGATTGATGGTGGTTTTGGAAATGAAATATGGTATTTTTATGTATTGTGATAGCATGGAAAAATTACTATAGAATTTCTGATGGGTTAGAATGGGTTAGAGACTAAAATATATTGTTTACTCATGGATTTAAAACCCACAGTTTGTGTTTTCTTTTGGTTATGATATCTCTTGGCTCCCTTGTCACTATGAACTAAAGAGTTGGTTCTTTGTGCAAAATTATTCTTCGTTGTGATTTTTTTTGTGTATATGTAAAATTGTTCCTTATTGATTCCTATCTTAGGGGTATGTGTGCCTTATACCACCATATGCTTGGGAGGTGAGCACATCCTGTTGGCATTGTGCTTTTGGAGCTTGGAGATTTGGAGCTCAGCTTAAAGGTGAGACTTTGTTATAGAATTTTTTTATAATATTATAAAATTGTATTCTATAATGTATCTTTGGGTGAGTTTAAAACATGTTTGGAGTATTTGTAATTTTGCTGAGCTTTCAAATTGGAGAAAGGATTGAAACCCTTTTCTTACAAATGTATTTATGTAAAAATATAGAAATGATATTTTAGTGAACTTGTTTATATTAAAATTGGATCAAATGTATTGTAAATATGTTGTTTATGAAATGGAAATGTTTTCAATGTGATGTTTGATATATGTAAAGTGGGATGAAACTCATAGCATGAATTATTATGTTGTATATTACAAGTTAAAGTGAAAATTGTGTTTTATAAGGAAGTTGAAATTTTTAATTTTAAATCTTGAAATTAAGTTCAAATTGAAGATAGATTTGAGTTCTCTCCCCTTGTATTCACATGTAGTAAGAATTTTAGAGTGAATTTTTTTTATGAAATTTACCTTTTTGCAACCAAAATTGTTGAATTGTGGTAGACTCCACCACTGTGTGGTCACAACCTTACTAATGTGGTAAATAACATGCAATCATGGTATTGACCTATTGTAGAAGTGATCCATAAACATTATCTTGAATAGATAATTAGAATTTTTTGTATCATCCTCTATCCATAGTAGAGATTGTAATAGTACAGCCACAATCTTGGTTCACAGAGACTCAAATTTTGGGTGGATCATTTTGTAATTATATTGTTCCTTCTAGTGTTTACAAAATGCTTGTAAAAGCATTTTTTATGATAGAAAAATAGTAGAGTAATTTTACTTATGATGTCCTTATATTTATGCTATTTTATGAGTTAATTTTCTATGGAAAGAGATGTATGTGTTGTGTAGATGTCTGTGAATGTTGATTAAGTTGTTTTCATATCTCTAATTGCTAAATTTCTATGATTAAAATAAAATAATCTCTCTCTCTCACTCACACACACACATAGTGCTTTGAAAGGAAGAGGAATCTTCTATGTTTATAAATGGGATCAAGTAGGAACATTCCTTCTCATAACCTACTAAAATGTTAAATAAATGATTATGCTTCTAGAATAATCATATTTCATTTGTATTCTCCTATCTCTTATCTCATGTCTAAATGAAAGGTTGGCATAGGAAGGTAATGTTATATTACTAATTGTTAAAGGAAAACGATTAGTGTTGTAGTCACAACCAAGGGGTTTTATCAAACTACCTAGTCATGTAGCCAATAACACACAATGGAAGCACAAATCTAAAATTATTTTATTAATTTCAAAAACATTAGCATTCACAAATTCATTGGCCTAACAGTGTTTAGCCCTAAGCATTACAATGCAATACCCAATTGATTATGTGCTTACAACACCAAATGGCTTTCCAATGGATACATAGTTTGCCCCCAATCTACGATCATTCCACCTCTGTTCTGCAAGGAAATTGAATTGCTACAATCACCCACAACCAATCACCAACCCCCTCCTTAACATAAATTATATTCACCTTTTATTCTTCCTGCATGAAAGTTAAATAGTTATGGAGTTACTCAGTTATGGAATAGAATAGACATGTATTCAGATAACCACTCGACGTTTCAAATTTCCAAACGGACTAGTGATGATACTATTTGATTATTATATAAACAACTTTTGATAAAATCCTATATTAATGAGTCTATAGGAAATTTATCTCTTTATGAATCATTCATGTCTTCTTCAGTGCTGACACACCATATAGGAAAGTTGTTGACAAAAGTGAAACTTTGCCAACACAAGATTTCACCGATACAAGCTTATCGACAAATTATTTATTTTGCAAAATATGGAATTTGAACATACAATACTCCTTTATCAATGACTTGTTAAGTTATGGAACTTAGAATTGTTGCCCTCTTAGATGTTGTTCTTGATGACAAATACACAAACTCTTAGGTTTGTTGCATGGTAAGTTGCTCTTGGTGGTATGGACAGACATTATAAGTTGATCAAGGTGGTATGGACACATTGATAATCATATGGCATTGATTGATATATCCTTAGCATATAGATCCTTGGTTTCAGTTGATTTGTATCTTGGTTTTAGTTGTTGTGGTACTCTGGTATAGTGAGCATATAGATTCTTGGCAATGTGGTTGTGCTGCAATTTTGTTACTATTGGTTGGTTGGCATTATGACATTTGTTGTGTCGGGTGATAGTGCTATATCATTTGATAGTGCAAGTGCTTCATGATGCTTCATAACAAGAAGTTATAATTAGGAGTTCATGTTGTTCAATGTTTCTCATTGGTCATAGGTTAATTTTACAGGTTGATTCATGACAGAATGGTATCATGTTAGTGATTGGCTATTGTATACTCTTTATTGGTGTAATGGTTCATGCTCTTTATGTTGCATATTGCTGGATGTTGGTCAAGTGGTGTTGATGACTCTTGCAAGGTCACCTTATAGTATTCATTGGAGTAGGACATCAAAAGTTCATAGAGCTACTATATTTATTCATATTCAATCTTGCCAGTTTTTCATATTCATTATGTTATTGTCATACTCTGGAGTTCTCAGTTTTGTCTAATGGTGTTGATCATGTTGTCATGATCAAACAATATAAAATGAGCTGATCATCTTTGACAAGAGGTAATTGATCATCATCTTTCTTCATATTTTACAGGGGGCTTCACATGAAGGTGTTCATGGTTTCATTGATATCACTTTTGTGTCATGTTGTTCTTTAAAGAAACCCTGCTCATTTCATTTGTGTCTATTTATATCACCAAGCATTTGGGGTTTTTCTTTTCTTTCAGGTCCTAGCATACCAAACCCTAGGTTCCTAGGTATAAATCCTTAAAACCCTAAGTGTATTTTTTGATACTCTAAGAACTTAACTTTATACTTGTCACTATTTCTAGTTATTTTTGTTATATTTGCAAAGTGACCTATGATTATAGGTCAAAGTCACTTAAAGTGACCTACTGAAGGGATTTAAAACATATGATGACTGGTCTTCCTACCTAGTCACTACTAGCCTCTACAGGTTGTGTTTAATGATTTGGGTGCCAAAAATGATCAATGATTTATATTCTATTCTGAATGGGCACGAACAAGCAAATCAAGGGGTAAGATTTAAATCTTTTTCAAAATACTAATGGACACCACATCATGTTAATTTTGATGGGCAGAGTGAGCAATGAAACTCTAACCACCTTCATTCAATTATTTAACAACCCTAGGGGCCAGAGAAATATATATAAGGTTCAGTGAGAGTTTTTTTTGTACTAATGGATATTCTGTGGTCTAGAAAGATGAATCTATCTGCTCTATGCATAAAATAGTTAATCTACCAAATTTAAGAGCCAGTAAAATAGGTATTTGCTCTGATTGACTATTTCTGGAGATAAGAGTTGAATGCGTAGAGTAATACCTATCTATATATGAATTTGGAGTACATATGTAGTAAGATAGAGTATGATATATGAAGCCTTTTGGAGTCTGTATTTGAAATGAGAAATAAGGGTCTGATGGTTCTTTTAATCCAGTGATAGAATATGCTTGTCAGATGAGATGGAAGATGGTTGTTGCTGAGCATGTACGGTAAATACTTAATGAACTCATCTTTTTAATGTCTTGTTGAAATTGATCCTAGACAATTTTTGTGAATGTACACCACTGTAATGAGTTTTTGTATGCATAAGGATTAAGGATTCTATCTGCAGAAGATTCTATAGATGTTTAGTGTAATATGAACATAGTTTGTGTTGAGTTATGCTCAAATAAAAGATGTATTGAGATCTGATGTAATGTTGAGGAAAAATGTTTCTATTGCATTATCATTGATGTTAGATCAGAGTTGTTACTTGAATCTCAATTAATGAGATATTCAAGTATTGGGCTTTAGAGAAATAGAGTGTTCCCTTTGTATTTGATTCATTTTATTGATTGTATTGGTTGAAGCTAGTGAGGTAGGAAAGAATCCAAGCCAGTGAAGCACTATTGTTAGTGAGACTTCTAAGCCAGTGAGGCAGAAATGATAACAAGCTAGTGAGGCAATGTTGAAAGGACAATGAGATGTTATTGTAGCCAGCGAGGCAAGTTTATTGAATAAGCTAGAGAGGCACTTTTACTGAGTGGGTTTCTACCCCAGAGGGTTTCCACTCCTGAAAATATCTGTGTTATGGTGTCATTTGTTATTTGGTTTTATTTTCCATCTGCCCTATGATGTTATTTGTCATTTATTTCATATGCTCATAGGACTTGTTTACTTGTCTCTTTAATGCTCTGATACATGCACTAATAAGCCTTTAAGTCAACATTTATATCTATTGTTTAAACCTGCAATTAAAGTGTGAAAATTTGTCCTATTCTCTGTAACACTGATTCACCCCCCTTCTCAATGTTACCAAGTACTCCAACAAGAATTTCCCCGACACACCTTGTTGGTAAAAATGACCCTGCACAAACTTAAATTGTGCCGACACATGCTTTATCGATAAATCTTCGACTCTAGAAACCTTGGACTTGGCATTCCATTATCTTTATGAATTTTAAGTTATTTAACTTAAACTTTATCTCTAATCAGCGAACTCCACTCCTTAAGCCTTTATCATGAAACATGTCTTTCCTGAACCCTTGTCGACATATCGACAATTATCTAAAACTGCAAACTAGCTGAGACTTAACATTTCCTTTCTATCAAATATTTTTGAAAATTATGAACTTCCATCACTTAACTTTTCCATCAACCAAATTTGAAATCAGCCTAGAAGGCTTTTTTTGGGGAAGTAGACCATCGATACAAACTTAAGAGTTCGCAAATTGGCAACTTTGCTGACTAAGTTCTAAAACTTGCAACTTCACTGACAATAAAGAAACTTCATTCAAATTCACTTCCAAATGGCTAACGGAAGAAGACTTAGAAAAATCAAACTTCCCTTGAAGGCTTGATCAGAGAAATTGCTTGTTGGTAAACTGGGTTGTCAGCTAACTGTAGAACTGGCGAACTGGGCTGTCGATAAACTATAGAATCGGAAAACTAAATAGTTCGCAAACTGGAGAATTTTCTGACTAGTCATAACTTAGTCATTTTTCATCTAAATCTTCCTAAATTGGAACTAGAGATACCCAATTGGCTCTTCTACATGATGATGTTCTTAACTTGGCCAAATAAATCTGCATTTGGTCTAGAAACATAAAACCAACAGTGCAAAGAAAACAAAGCCAAAAGCCAAAAACCAACTTAGAAAATAAAATATATTTTTGGTGACATAAGATTGCCAATGAACCTAGATGCTCCTACATCAAACATGCTGGGTAAGTGAAATGTTCCATGAGTTGGAAAACTCATGAACATTTGAAAATGCTTGGGATGGTGATCCCATGCTTGTTCTTTATCCAAACCTCCTCTTTGTCCACCTGACCTCTTCTCTTCATCACTCGTTGAAATACTTCACTTCCACTTACACTTCCTAGGCTACACTTTTCTTGAGAAAATTCCAAGTGTCCAAACTTTGATTTGTGTTGTTTCCTCTCCAAACTACCACTTCCTTGTTCAATACTCACAATCTTCACACTATTTGTTATGACTTTATGCTATTGTTGCACAAAACCAACACCACTACCTTTATTTTTGACTATAGTCCCCTTCATGGGACCCTTCATTGAGTCATTCTCAATATCTCTTGTTACCTTAAGCAACTATTTGTTAGAATTGCAACAAACTATTGAACTACTCTCTTTCACCTGCAGTGTCTTCTCTTTTACTGAACTCAACACATACTTTTGCCCATCTTTCACAATAGTATACAAATTACTTTTACCATCATAGATTGCTTCCCTATCAAACTACCAAGGTCTACCCAACAACACATGACAAACACTCATTGACATAACATCACACAAGACTTTGTTCTTATATGACCCAGTCTGAAAACTAACCATGTATTGCTCTCTCACCACTAATCCATGTTCCTTTTGCAACTAGGTAACTTTATAAGAACTAGGATGTTTCATCTTTTTCAAACCTAGCTTTTCTACAATTTCCTCTGAAACTAGGTTATCAATACTACCACTATCTACAATTAGTTTACAACACTTACCTCTAGAATTGCGTACAGTTATGAAAAGACTTCTCCTCTGAGATGCTTTATCTTTTAGATTCACTTCTGGTGTTATCAACACTCTCTTAAACATAAGAGACTCTCCCTCTTTAAGCTCTTTCACTTTCAGTGATGCCACACTCTCTTCATCTTATTGTACCATGTTATTTATGGCCACACTTTTCTTATTCTTCTCCTGATGTAATTGTGGACATTCATAAGCTCTATGTCCTACCTCACCACACTAAAAACATTTCCCAAGGAACCCCTTGTTGCTGCTACCATGTCCTCTTGTAGAGTATTCTCTTCCTCTCACTCCTTGAATTGACATCTTAATCCACTTTGAATTTATTTCTTCTTCTAGAACTTGTTTGCCTTTACCATTGCTTCCTTGTCCTCTCTCGACTGAGAATTTTCCTCTTCCTCAGATTGCATTACTCTGATTCCTTCTTTCTATCTTTTCTTATGCTTTCAAAGCATATTGATATGCCTCCTCTAGTGTAGGAATTTTCAGCATACTTATCTCATATTGTATATTAAATCTCAACCCATTGGTATATCTAGTTATTTTCTCTTTATCCATTTGATGATGCCCATATCTAATTACCATTTTATAAAACTCTTTAGTATAGTCCTTTACGCTCATATCTTTCTACTTCAAATTCTAACATTTTCTAAACATCTCCAACTCATAATCTCTGGGAATAAATTTGGCTTTCAATCGAGTAACCATCTGATTCCACTGGGTTATTCTTGCATCTCCATTAGCCACTCTCTCTCTTTGCAAATCCCTCCACCATAAAGCATCATGTCCTTTGAGTTTTTTTTGTGCTAATCTCACCCTCTGAAGGGTCACGAATATTTTCATATTCAAAATATTCTTCTAATTCTCCTATCCAATCTATCAATTCATCAAGATTCAATGTTCCAAAAAAATTAGAAATTTCTATTTTGTTATCTCCTCCAACTATGGCAAGTGCTCTCAAGAACTGTTCTTCTCCAGCATCTACTGGTTGTTCATTTTCTCTTTCTCGTTCATCCTCCACAATTTTGTCCTCATCATTAGCCTGATCTTTCACACAATCTGGGTTCCTTCTCAATCCAACAACTAAATTTCTCAACTCGCTCCTCATTTCAACATGAAAATGTTCTAACATTTCCTCCATTCTGGGAACTCTTCTTCTTGGGGGCATCTTCTCAAATTACAACCGCTACTGCTTGCTCTCCACACACACATTGTGGAAACAAAATCCTCTTCTACTCACAAATCTAATGTCTCCTTCATACCTCAGTAATTATGGGACTCCTCTTCACACTCACAAATACCCTCCCAAGCTCTCTAAGACAATATTCAGATTCTCCACAACGTATCTCTTCCCAGCAAGAAAGCCTGCTCTGTTACCACTTGGTGTAGTCACGACCAGGGGGTTTTATCAAACTACCCAATCATGTAGCCAATAACACACAACGAAAGCACAAATCTAAAATTATTTTATTAATTTTAAAAACATCAGCATTCACAAATTCATTGGCCTAGTAGTCTTTAGTACTAAGCATTACAATGCAATACCCAATCGATTATGCGCTTACAACACCAAATCACTTTCCAATGGATACAAAGTTTGCTCCCAATCTATGATCATTCCACCTCTGTTCTATGAGGAAATCAAACTACTACAATCACTCACAACCAATCACCAACCCTCCTCCTCAATATAAATCATAATCTCCTTTTATTCTTCTTGCGTGAAAGTTAAACTGTTATGGAGTTACTCAGTTATGGAACTGAACATACAGGTATTCAAATAACCACTTGACTTTTCAAATTTCCAAATGGACTAATGATGGTACTGTTTGATTATTATATAAATGCCTTTTTATAAAATCCTATATTAATGAGTCTATAGGTAATTTATCTCTTCATGAATCATTCATGTCTTCTTCGACGCCCTGACACACCATATAGGAACATTGTCAGCAAAAGTGAAACTTCACCAACACAAGATTTCACCGATACAAGATTATCGACAAATTATTTGTTTTGCAAACTAGGGAATTTGATGATACAATGATCCTTTATTGGCAACTTGTTAAGTTTAGGAACTTAGACTTTCCCTGATACACCTTGTCAGTAAAAATGACCCCGTGCGAACTTAAGTTACCCCGCGTGAACTTAAGTTGTGTTGACACACATTTTATCAGAAAATCTTTGACTCCACAAACCTTAGACTTGGCCATCCATTATCTTTATGAGATTTAAGTTATATTTAACTTCAAATTTATCACTAATCAGTGAACTCCACTCCTTAAGCCTTTATCGACAAAACATGTCTTTCATTAACCCTTGTTAGCATATCAGCAATTATCTAAAACCGCAAACTAGCCGAGACTTAACATTTCCTTTCTATTAGAGATTTTTGAAAATTATGAACTTCCATCACTTAATTTTTCCATCGGCCAACTTCAAAATCAACTTAGAAGGCTTTTTTTGGGAAAGTAGATAGTCGATGTGTTGCAAATATGTGCCTAAGTGTTGTTGTCATTGATGTCAACATATCCTTGTTGCCATTGGTGTCAAATATATCCTATTTTGTTGTTTGTATGGAAGACCAAATTGTTGAGGATATTGAGAAAATTAATGACAATCAATGCATGCAGACCATATGACTATGTAGAGGATTGTCAGAGGTTGCTCCAGTTAAGAATTGAGAAGTCCACATGAAGATTTGAAGAAGTTATGGCCATTTGAGTAGAACTGGATTTTGCAGTATTTAGAAGAGACAGTGTGACATTAAGTTGGTCCAGATTGCTCCGCAGTGAAATACTATGGTCTACAGATTTGAAGGCATGTTTGGGAAGTCAGTGTGTATCATCAACTCCAGTGGTTCGTGGTTTGGAGGTCCGTAAGCTATCTTTCTAGTTTAACAGTCATGGCAAATAGTGTTCTTGAGGTTCCGGAGGAAGATACAAATGATTCTGGTAATTTGGTTTAGAGTGAATGTTATTGGTGATTTCAATGTGCTTATGGAGGTCTCTGGATCATGTGGCTACTAGGTTGAAGGTCTGCATTGAAGTTTGAGCTTGTTGATTGAAGATTTCTTCTTTGAGGTTGATGTTCTTCCTAGTCTTGGCCAACTAGATGTTCCTGGCACGTTACGAATGATCTAAAGAGTATTTTATGAAGCATGGCATGTTAATGGAGGAAGTTTCAAATCTCAGCTATGTTTGGCCGATAGTGTAAAGATCCAGGTTAAGATTAGCTGACCTTGTTGATCATTCCAAGGTTGATGAAGTGTATAAATACTTGTTGAAGAGTTGTGGAAAATCATCCTTGTACAAATGAGTTAAATCTGAAGAAAGGATCAAAAAGCAAAGCAAAGAAGAAGAGGAGCGAAGGAAGTCTAGAGTAAAGAGTCAGTGAAGAAGAATTTGAAAATAGGAGCAGAAGTTTTTGAGCCTTCAAAGGGACTGATTCAGACATGAATGTAGATGCTATTTCTCAGTTCACTATTTCTGTGTAAATCATAATTTCTTATAGGCAGTGAGCCTCTTCTTGAGCAGTGAGCTCTGGGCAGTGTGCCCAAAGGCATGTGCCTTCTATTTTCTTAAGTACTTTTAACAGGGTACACATTTTTGTGGGTTAACCCCCACCATGGTTTTTACCTTAACTAGGTTTTCCACGTCAAAACTTTGGTGTTGTGTGTTGTTTCTGCTCATGTGTTGATTTATGCTTAAATATTTTCATCATTAATCTGATTATAAAGAAGATTTAAAAATTCATAAAAGGTTAAAGTTTAGGGACAACTGATTCACTCCCCCTCTCAATTGTCTAGACTGTTTCCAACAATTGGTATTAGAGCCTAGTTCCTCTAAAAGAAGCTTGACTGCTTGAGCAGATCCAAGATGTCATTCTACAAGAAGGAAAGTCTGAGATTTGATGGAACAAATTACTCCCTCTGGAAGGTACGCATGCAGTGTCATTTGGAATGTATGGGTGATGGCTTTTGGACAATAACCAAGAATGTGTATAAGATTTTGAAGAATGGACCTTCAAATATAGATGAACTTAGAGATGCTAAATGCAACACTCGAGCCAAAGAAGCATTGTTGAGTGCCCTGTCTGACACTGAATTGGCAAATGTCCTAGATTTGCAAACTGCTCATGAAATCTGGAGTAAATTGGAAAATCTATATGAAGGTGACAAATATGTTAAACGTGCCAAGCTACAAAGCCTGAAGGGTAAATATGAAAGATTGGTAATGAGTGAAGATGAAAACATTACTTCCTACATGCAGAAAGTAAATGAACTTGTGACTGGTATCAAAAATGCAGGCAGAGTATTGGATGAATTAGAAATTGTTGCCAAGGTGGTTAGATCCTTACCTGCAGCTTACAAGCACAAGGTTGCAGCCATTAAATAAATTAGGATAGTAACAACTGTCACAAGGGATTAGTTAGTTGGTAAGATTTCAGCATTTGAAATGAGTGAGTTTGGTGATTCTCTTCCTAAGTCTAAATCTGCATTCAAGGCCAGTGTGTAAGGAAAGCAAAGATATGATTCGGGTGAAAGCTCTTCTACAAGATCAAACAGATTTGTGAAGACAAGGAAGGATCTTGAAGATATTGAAATAGAAACTGTAGATCTTGAAACTCTTATCAGAAGAATGCTAAGAGGATTTGGCAAGTATGAAGGAAAATTGCCACTCAAATGTTTTGCTTGTAATAAAATTGGTCATTTTACCTCAAGATGATCGGAGAGGTTTTCAAAACCAAACCCTAACATGTACAAGGGTCATAAGAATTGTTACTATGTCTAAGAAGCTAGAGAAGGAGTCACAGATGATGAATTTGATCATGGAGAAGGTGATTGGGTGTTCATTGCTATTAAAGAAGAAGATCCAATGTCTACTAAATCTGCTAGCTATGCAAATGTGGAAAGTGCCTTGGCTGCTCAGGTTGTTGAAAATGATGAATGGGTGATTGATAGTGGATGTTCTCATCATATGACTGGTGACAAGAGTAAGTTTGTGAGTTTTGAAAATTATGAAGGAGGACTTGTGAACTTTGGAGACAACTCAGCTGGTAGAATCTATGGTAGAGGATCCGTCTCTTTTGATGGTAAGAATAGGACCAATAATGTTCTGTATGTGGAAGGACTAAAGCATAATCTTCTCAGTGTTGGACAGTTGGTTGACAAGGGTTATGATCTTCATTTCAAGGATGGAAAATGTAGAATCTTGGAAAGCTCTGGAACTAAAATTGCATATGGTACTCAAACTAAAGGTAACATCTTTCACTTAAGTAGTTCAGGCAAAAGTTGTTTGGTTTCTCAAACATATCAAAGTTGGTTATGGCATAGGAGGATGTGTCATGTGAATTTTGATAATATTGTCAAAATAAGTTCCACTCAAGTTGTAAGAGATCTTCCAAGACTTGTAAAACTTGATAGTATATGTAGAGAATGTCAATTGGGTAAACATAACAAAATTTCATTCAAAAGTAAGGAACAAGGTTCAAGTGGGAGATTGGAACTGGTACATACTAATCTCTATGGTCCTACTAGAATTAGGAGTGTGCAAGGAGACATATATTTCATGTTGTTGATTGATGATTACTCCTGGATGATGTGGGTAACTTTCCTAAAATAAAAATTAGAAGCTCTTGATAAGTTTAAGGTGTTCAAGATGATGGTTGAAAATGAGATTGGTGGGAAATTGAAGTGTCTAAGATCTGACAGAGGTGGAGAATTCACTTCCAGTGAGTTTGATGCTTTTTGTGAAAAGTATGGAATAAAAAGACAATTATCTGCTCCTAGGACTCCTCAGCAAAATAGAGTTGTGGAAAGAAAAAACTGGACCATTCAAGAAGCTGCCAAGACCATGATGATGGAAACAAATGTTCCTCAAGTTTATTGGAGGGAAGCTATGAGTATTGCTATCTACACTCTTAACTGGGTGCAAATCAAAGGAAATTCTGGAAACTCCTTATGAACTATGGTTTGGTATCCTCCTACTGTGAAATATTTCAGAGTTTTTGGTAGAAAATGCTATATCAAAAGAGATGAGGATTTAGAAAAGTTTGATGCAAGAAGTGATGAAAGAATATTCTTGGGATACTCTACTCAAAGTAAGGCTTACCAGTTCAATAAGAGGTTGAAAAAGATTGTTGAAAGTGCTAATGTTAAAGTTGATGAAAGCAAAGAAGATCATTCCAAGTATTGCGGATATGATTCAAATGATCAAGATGAAAGTCAAAGTCAAGGAAGGCAAGATCAAATTCAGACTCAGATCCAAATTGATTCGGTAACTCCAGTAACTCAAGAGATTAGTGCAGAAGATGAGGAACAAGTTCAAGAAAGAGAAGTTCAAACAATTCCCAAAACCCCTAGGTATGTAAGAATGAATCATCCTGAAGATCAAATCATAGGAGATAAAAATAGAGGTGTTCGAACTAGGAGAAGAGTTGTTGAAGATCAAGAAGATATTTGTTTGATTTCAAAGATTGAACCTAAATCAGTATGTGAAGCTTGCAATGATGAAAAATGGGTTAAAGCAATGGAAGAAGAACTGATGCAAATTGAAAAGAATCACACTTGGGATCTTGTTCCTAGACCTGAGGACAAAAATGTGATTGGAACCAAATGGGTCTTCTGGAATAAACTAAATGAAGATGGTGAGGTTGTAAGGAATATGGCAAGGTTGGTATGTAAAGGCTATTCTCAAGTGGAAGGAATTGATTTTGAAGAAACTTTTGCTCTGGTGGCAAGGATAGAGGCAGTCAGATTATTTCTTGCTTTTGTTGCTTGCAAAGATTTTAAAGTTTATTAGATGGATGTCAAATCAGCATTTCTAAATGGAGATTTAGAGGAAAAAGTCTACATTAAACAACTGAAAGGATTTTAGTTGTCTGATTAGGGAGATATGGTCTGCAAACTGAGAAAAGCATTAGATGGACTTAAGCAAGCCCCAAGAGCCTAGTATGCATGATTGGATAAGCATTTGCTCAAGCTAGGATTCAGCAAAGGTACCGTTGATAGTAATCTGTACTTCAAGATTAACCATGAGGACATTCTAATTGTTAAAGTCTTTGTTGATGATATCTTTTTTGGTGGAAATGAATGTATGTGCAAAGCATTTGCTGATCAGATGAAAAGTGAGATTGAGATGTCAATGTTTGGTGAGATGAACTTCTTCCTAGGTCTGCAAATTGTTCAGTCAGATAAAGTTATCTTCATATCTCAGTCCAAGTATGTGAAAGAATTGTTGAAGAAATTTGGAATGGAAGATTCAAAGCCAGTAGGTACTCCTATGGTAATCAGATGCAAGCTAAGTAAAGATGATGACTCCCCAAAGGCAAATCAGAAAAGGTATAGATCAATGATTGGAGGATTGCTCTATCTAACTCAGACCAGACCTGACATCATGAATGTAGTTGGACTTGTTTCCAGATTTTAAGCTGATCCAAAAGAATCCCATGTTGTGGCAGTCAAAAGAATTTTCAGATATCTGAAGGGGACAATTGATTATGGACTATGGTATCCAAAGGACAATGATTTCACTCTTCATGCATATACAAATGTTGATTGGGCAGGAGATGTGGATGACAGAAAAAGTACTAGTGCTGGTGCATTCTTCTTGGGAAGAAGATTGGTCTCTTGGATGAGAAAAAAGCAAGAGGCAATTTCTTTGTCTACTATAGAGGCAGAGTATATAGTAGCAACAAATAATTGTTGTCAAGTTATGTGGATGAAGCAAATGTTGAAGGACATCATAATTGTGTTTGAGGAGCCAGTAACAATTTTCTGTGATAATTCAAGTGCTATAAGCATTTCAAAGAATCTGGTATTGCACTCAAAGACAAAGCATATATCTATCAAGTTTCATTTCTTGAGAGAGAAAGTTAATGAGAATGAAGTCAAGTTGGAGTTTGTGTCTTCCAAAGATCAGATTGCAGATATCTTCACTAAGCCTCTTCCCAAAGATACTTTTTAGTATCTCAGAGAAAAGCTAGGGGTTATTATCCCTCCTGATCAGAACTAAGATGCACTAAGGTGCATCAGTCTGGTGGAATTCACATTCATATCTTGTGATCCAGATTGATGTTAAGGAGGTACTACTCAATGGGGGAGTAGTTAGTATGCAAATTTTGGGATCAGTCTGAAGCAAAAAGAGAAAAGATAGCAAATATGTGTCCTTTGCCATTGATATCAAACGGGGAGAGAAGTCTTGTGAAAAACTAGTTGCTGATGTAAGGGGGAGCAGTTGCAGAAGTGAGAAGAGAAAGGAGGAGAAGTTTTAGTCTTGATGGTTGAATTTAGTTTTTCACATCATATGTTTCCATCAATGACAAAGGGGGAGATTGTTGCAAATATGTGCCTAAGTGGTGTTGTCATTGATGTCAACATATCCTTGTTGCCATTGGTGTCAACTGTATCCTATTTTGTTATCTATATAGAAGACTGAATTGTTGAGGATATTGAGAAAATTAATGACAATCAATGCATGCAGACCATATGTCTATGTAGAGGATTGTCAGAGGTTTCTCTAGTTAAGAATTAAGAAGTCCCCATGAAGATTTGAAGAAGTTATGGCCATCTAAGTAGAACCAGATTTTGCAGTATTCAGAAGAGACAATGTAATAGTAAGTTTGTCCGGATTGCTCTGTAGTGAAATACTATGGTCGATGGATCTGAAGGCATGTTTGGGAAGTTAGTGTGTATCGTCAACTCTAGTGGTTCGTGGTTTGGAGGTCCGCAAGCTATCTTTCTAGTTTGACAGTCATGGCAGATAGTGTTCTTGAGGTTCCAAAGGAAGATACAAATGATTCTGGTAATTTGGTTTAGAGTGAATGTTATTGGTGATTTCAATGTGCTTGTGGAGGTCTCTAAATCATGTGGCTACTATGTTGAAGGTCCGCATTGAATTTTGAACTTGTTGATTGAAGATTTCTTCTTTGAGGTTGATGTTCTTCCCAGTCTTGGTCGACTGAATGTTCCTAGCATGTTGTGGATGATCTAAAGAGAATTTTATGAAGCATGGTATGTTAATGGAGGAAGTTTCAAGTCTCAGCTATGTTTGGCCGACAGTGTAAAGATTTGGGTTGAGATTAGCCGACCTTGTTGATCATTCCAAGGTTGATGAAGTGTATAAATACTTGTTGAAGAGTCATGGAAAATCAACCTTGTACAAATGAGTTAAATCTGAAGAAAGGATCAAAAAGCAGAGTAGAGAAGAAGAGGAGTGAAGGAAGTCTAGAGTGAAGAGTCAGTGAAGAAGAATTTGAAAATAGGAGCAAAATTTTTTGAGCCTTCAAAGGGACTGATTCAGGCATGAATGTAGATGCTATTTCTCAGTTCATTATTTCTGTGTAAATCATAATTTCTTATAGGCAGTAAGCCTCTTCTTGAGCAGTGAACTCTGGGCAGTGCACTCAAAGGCATTTACCTTCTATTTTCTTAAGTACTTTTAACAGGGTACGCATTTTTGTGGGTTAACCCCCACTGTGGTTTTTCCCTTAATCAGGTTTTCCACATCAAAACTCTGGTGTTGTGTGTTCATGTTGTTTATACTCATGTGTTGATTTATGCTTAAATGTTTTCATCATTAATCTGATTGTAAAGAAGATTTAAAAATTTAGAAAAGGTTAAAGTTTAGGGACAACTGATTCACCCCCCCTCTCAGTTGTCCGGACTATTTCCAATACGATGAACTTAAGAGTTTGCAAACTGGCAACTTTGCCGACTAAGTTCTAAAACTTGCAACTTCACTGACAACAAAGAAACTTCATTCAAATTCACTTTCAAATGGTTAACTGAAGAAGACTTTAAAAAATCAAACTTCCCTTGAAGGCTTAGTCAGAGAAATCACCTGTCAACAAACTGGGTTGTCGACAAACTGTAGAACCAATGAATTGAGCTGTCAACAAACTATAGAATCAACAAACTGAATAGTTTGCGAACTGGAGAATTTTTTCACTTGTCATAACTTAGTCATTTTTCATCTAAATCTTCCCAAATTAGAACTGGAGATGCCCAATTGGCTCTTCTACATGATGATGCTCTTAACTTGGCCAAATAAATTTGCATTTGCTCCAAAAACACAAAAACAACACTACAAAGAAAATAAATTAGCCAAAAGCCAACTTAGAAAATAAAATATATTTTTGGTGACACAAGATTGCCAGTGAACCCAGATGATCCTGCATAAATTAGCCTAATAAATGACATCATGTTATTTACCAAATGGTTAGAGTAGGGAAAAAAATCTCTTCCCTTGCTTTATGTTTTCATTGGAAAGGTTAAGTAGGTGAATGGAAATATTATCATGTTATGTTGATAGATAAGAAATTTCTTATATGCTCAATTAGTGTTAGTTGTATTCTCTTTTAGTTAGTGTCTAGGAAGGCATCTAGTCTTCCCTCTTCTCATCTAGCACCTTGGAGGAGTGGTCATTATGAGAATGCTACTCCCTTGGGCATCGCTCATATTGATGCCCTATCATCTCTTAATTTTTTTTCTTACACCACTTAGGATGTGCCACATGCGGATGCATGACACTTGATCATTTGTTATGTTATTGTTTCTCCTCTTTCCTTTGCACATTCATCAAATCATCTCTTCCATATTGTTGGTGTGAACAAGGTATATTACCTAACAGGTTCCTTATTAGGTCCTATTTACACTTGTCTAGTTAAGTTTACTTAGGGCATATTTAGGGTGCACTAAGGATAATTATCACTTTGTGTCTCATGTCATAATCTTATGTTGTTCTATGTTTCACCTTGGCCTATATAACAGGGCTTCTCATTGTATTTTCATAAGATTGATGCATATTGCTGTATTTGCATTCTTTGATAGGAATATAGTTTACTCTTGTCATATTGATCTTCTCATTTCTTTGTACTTTCCATTAGGCCTCTAAAGCTTGGGTGGCTATCTACATAGACAAATATTACATGGTATCAGAGCTTGTATTGTGTCTTTGGTTAGGTTTTTGAGATATCTAGGATGCAAATCATGGTAGATCTTGAAAAGTTGAGTGTTCTCTTCTCTTGCATCATATGAGGACCTGGAGAATCATAAAAACTTGATAGAAATATTAGATTTGGTAGGCTTTCTTCTTTGTGGCCTTGTATTGCACATTCATTTTGGAGCATGTTGGTGCAAATTTAAACTCACCATTGAGTTCAGGGTGTCTAAGAAAGTTAATTTATCCTTTTGATTTGTCTAAATTAGACATTGGAGGCTAGATCTACAAGGGTTTGAAGTTGGGATGTGGTTACTAGATCTGAGATGTATCTATATTTTAGAGCATTTTGGGTCAAATCTGACCCTACCATCACATCCAGAAGGCCCAAGAACATAAGGATCAACTATCAATTAATCAAAATTAGACACTTTTGCCTCGGGTCATCAGAGAAACAATTTCCTTCCTTGGTCGTACAAAATCTTCATAGAGAATATTCTACGTGTGCAGTCCTTCCACAATTGTATCAATCATTGGTCTATTATTTGTTGGGTAATAGCAATCTAACTGCAAGGTAATTGATTTATACACTAGTTAATTGTTTTATTCTATGGGTTTTGCTTTATTTTCTATAGGGTCCCACATGCCTATGTAGGTATTGTAGATATCCACAAGGTATACAGATGCCTGTTGGCCCACTGAGTAGGTGCCACTTGGTGTGGGACTCCACTGAACTCCTGCAAAGCCTTTGATACTACTCAAAGATACATTGAAACTGACTCAACACTGGTATACCACCTGAAGTTACCTTAAAACCAATTGAAGTTTGAAAACAATTCTTGTGTAGAGCATTCCAAGAGAATATTCCTCTCCAAACCACCATTTCTCATCGCTAAGCATCTTGCCACCATACAATAGGTAGTTTCAACATTGAGACAGATGCTTCAAGGTACAGTAGGCGATTTCAAAAAATTTGAACGACGGTTTTGGAATCTTGAGAGAATATTCCCGTAAGACCCCGTCCCTTGTGGCCTTATTGATCCTGCTAGTCATTGATGGTTTATGTCGTATATTTTATGATCTTTTATGTTGAACAATATACATTAGTAGTTATTGTCCCTATACATCAAGTTGCTTATACTTTGATTGTTAACTAACTAACTAGTGGTTGTTGTGATTTCGTGTGATAGCCAAATGAGTTCTATTCCTTATCTATGTAAGTATGCAATGATGGAGATGTTTTGTTGTTGGTAATACTATTATGTATATGAAATGGATTGCATCATGCTAGGTGGCTTTATATTATGAGTGTGAGTAATCATGAATATAAAGGTAATAATTGATTTTAAATATTTGCTTGTAGTAGTATTTGTTACAGGTTAATTAGACTATTGATAAGTGGTAATATTTTGATATTAAATACTATGATCAATCATTGGTTGACTCTAAAAGCTATTATGCAAGCAGGGAGAGTTAAATTATACAAGTGTAGATTTAATCCTCTATTTGATTATTATTCTTGGAAGGTTATTTTTCATATGCCATTTGTTTCAATTACTATTAATTATGAGAAGTACTGACACTTTTGGTTGAGGTTATAGGTAAAACATGGCCAATGTTGATGAAGGGTTCACATAGCTACTTCCCTTATGCTATTTTTGTGAATGTGTTTAAACCTTGTTTGTAAAGGTTGTGAATGTGTGGGAGGTTGTTTTATTAGACCCTCGAGGCACCTTTTTAAATGTGACTACTTATTGTACGTTTTATGAAGTCTTTATGTGGTTTTAATTGTATAAAAAGTTTCCTAGGTGGTAGGTCTATGGGTTAGGGGTCCTTTTATTCAATAAAACCCCTTAAATAAAGTCTAAAACCCACTCTAATTACCCACTTATGAAAAGTGCCGAACATTGGAGTTGGTTGGGTGGTTGGGAAGTTATGAGGAGTTGGTTTCCTTTTTCCCTTCTATATATATTCCTTCTCTTTGAAAGGAGAGGGGGCTTTTTCTCTTTTTGCCTTGGCTTCTCTCACTTGCTCTTGGTTGTTCTTGTTTTTCCTCATTTGGGAGGAGATTTCTTGATGGAAAGAAAATGAAAGAATGAGTGAGGAATAATGGAGGAAAGGACTTGGAGAAAGTGAGGGTTTATACCATATTTGGATTGTCAATTCTCTTTGTAAGATCTACCCTTTTGGATTTGAGCTTTGTTGATATGAAAATGAATGATTGGAGTTTTCATTGGTCTATGTATATCTTTGTTAATCCTTGTTTAAATGGGTAGTTGTGATTGAAATCTATGAGAAGAGTTAATGTTGGATTTTGTGTGTGTTGAGGTTTGTGTGGGTAGGAGATCCATCTTGTTGAGTTGAACATGAATAGCCATTTTTGTGTGTTAAAGTTAAGCTTTAGTTATGTGAATATTTGTGTCATGTTTGGAAATGTAAGCCATGTAAGTTTGGAAGAGCTATGTGACTCTTAGAGCTCAAGGGTGGTTTGAGCATCAATCCTATGGTTGGGAGGAGAGCTTGTGGCCATATTGTTGTATTTTTTGTCCTCTTCTTTCAAGAGATTACCAATGACATTACTATTACATTTTCTATATTAAGTTTTTTTATATGCTTTGGGATAATATATCATTTGCAAATTAAATTGATGTAGTTCAACTATAATACTTTGATGATGCAAAGAAAGGACTCAAACAAGACTAACTTGACACATTCCAAATAGGGTTTCAATACAAATGATGAAAATATGCATTCTTGTTCATTCTTAGACAACTTGCTCTTAAAGCCTAAAACATGAGTGCAACAATTTGGATCTTTTTGGTCATAACTTTCAGTAGAGACTTGATATTTTGAATCTAAGACCCATTTAGAATACCCTTTTAGACCTTATTAAACATATGTCAAAATGGGCTAGGGTTACTTTGTATGGAATAGGGAAAAACATGGTTGTTCCAAACTAGGAAACCTGGGCAGGGTTCAGACCTGCTGTTAGTAAAAATGCCATACTCACTCAAAACCTAATGAAATCATATGAAACTAAAATAATTGTAAACTAGAAACAAATATATTTCCATCCATCTATTAAATTCCATGATATGAGGTCGTACAAGGCCGTACCATGCATGTTTTCAGACTGCATTTTCAGAAAACTAAACTTTACAGATCTACCCTCAATAAAAATTCCATAACTTATTCAAATCTCCATGAAATTAGATGAAACAAGAAGATATGGAAATTAGATTAACTATAATTTCATCCCTAATTAGTCTTAGACTAGTATTGGGTTGTACAAATTTGTACCATGCAAGATAACAACAAAAAACATTTGGAAACTGTAGAAAATAGGGTATTTTTATTGCTTCAACTTCCAAAATCCAACCACCAACCCTCCATTTGAATTGGAGGCTCATATTTATGCTTGTACAACCAATTTATGCTTCCCCAATCAACTTATAACTACCATTTAACAACTTTTAAAAAGTTGGTCATTTGACAAGAAAAGTTGTTATGACAACACTTGACAACTTTTGACAATGTTTTCATTTTTTCAATTAAGTGACACAAAACTTTCATCAATGACTCCAAATGACTTATATTGGCCTAAAATGACCTTATTAACATTGAACAACACAAAATAAGACAAAAACTCAAACTTTTCCTCATGTAGGCATAAGGTCTTGAGGGTGCTCCTGCACTAATTGATCTACTTGTGTGTATGTCCGAAGCACAATGGATCTAAATATATGTAAGTAGATTAATCATGTAGATGCTTTGCAAAATACAACATAATGGTAAGATAGTTGGTTCATTATTCAATAGGAGTGTTATGATCAAAATGAAGCTTTTGTTATGAATTTTGTAATGGATCTATCTCACTGGTTATGACTTTGGATAGGGTAGAACTATGTAGAAATATATAATATATGTCTTATGATTTATTCTAATCTTTATCCATCAAAGGTATATGTCCTTGCAGAGAGGAAGCACTACTATCCATGATATGTGAGATGTATTATCTAATGATTGTATTGTGACATCCATTTGGGACTAAGTTTATTTATTTCATATTTCTTCTAGAACATAGTAAATTGTATTAGATGCATGTGGAAACAATACTTTAAGATGATAAAAACTCATTTAATGCATGATCATTTTTCACTTTAAGCATGTGCAAGGGAATGGTATGGTTGAGTTTATGTCTAAATAAGGAATTAGTTTTCTAACTCGTTCATGTATGAAAAATGAGATTATGCAATTAATGGTAAGTAGCTTTGAATATAGACATTGTGTTTACTTCATGGATAAGCATAGTTGATGGTGATATTTGGTGAGTTGCTAGTTTGAGTTAGACCTCCTGATTTCGTTATGTGAAACCTTAAGAGAACTAATGAAAATGATATAAGGTAGATAGTTCTTATTTTTTGTCTCATTCTAATATGAGTATATTGATTTGTTAAAGACTCTAGAGTGAGATGTAATCCTTTTATGAGTATATTACATCTTAGTTAATCATAAAGTTGCAAGTTCATGTCCCAAACTACGAAGTCTCTATGCTACGAGTATGTAGGCAAGGCCATCATGGATGAGCCCCCAAGACATTAGGTTGGACCCTTAGGGCCTTAGGCTAGTATATAGTTCTCTTTTATGTTTATTGATAATCTTTGTGGAACTAATGTTCACTTTTAGATGCACAGATGCAGTTCTATTAATTGAGTTGAGTACTCGAGCAAAGAATATGTTTTTCCACTATGCTAAGGATGACCTTATGGTTCTTACTATAATTTTTTATAAATGCATGAGAGATGTCTTGTTCCGGTTTAAAAAGATCCCTTATCATGTATTTGTATATTGGGATGTATCTTTGTTTGTATCTCTTTATGTAACTTTTGTTTCTTGTAATCTTGATTTGTGAGTGGTGCAGTCGAGGAACCTTAGAGGACCTAGGTTTAGATTATTATGTTATGTTATACATCCTATTGTTATTTGCTTTTAAAAATAAATTCCATTAATTTAACAAAGTTTAGTGTTGTCCTCTGGGGTTTCTTGGCGAGGCGTTACACTTGGTATCAAAGCCATGGTTCAACACTGGGATCTCTGGTTAACATTGTCGCCCATGTTTAGTTATAGTAACTTTCTCTATGCATGTGTTCTCAGATATATGATGTATGGATAGAAGGTCCTAGGGACCCTTGTGTTAGATACCATGTTTTAATCTAAACACCCAGTTAGAGTTAAGTAGAGGATCATTATTTTTCTTTTGTGAAAATGGAAGTTGTGTATAATTTGTTGAACTTAGGATGCATGAATGTTGATGTGGAAGTATTAATGATTCTTGGGTGCATTTAGGAATTCTTGATGCTTATGTAAAATTCTTATTGTGTGGAAGAAAAGATAGTTGCATATGCATATGTTATGAGGATAGAATGTTATATCAAATGAGTAAAAGTATAGTGAAAAAAATATTCTGGAAAAGGAATCATATTAAATGTATTTATGGTATGTGATCTTTTGAAAAGTAATGGAATTGGGTATACAAATGTAACCCCCCTTGTAAATGTGAGAAACCAGTAACTATGCATTGGTTGAATGTTGTGAATACCCCGTACTTTCTTTGTGTGCCCATGGGATGGTGATATTGGGTACCCATCCATGGGGAATATGTTGCTTTTTAGGTGTGGATTAACCATACCATTATGTGTGATTGTATGTTTGTGAGACCCTAGTTGAGGGTTTGTAAACAAAAATAAGGAATTAAAACACATTTCACTGTTGGAATTTGACCAAACCTGGTAGAATGGAGGCTCAGAGGACTCTCTTTAAGATTTTAGTGGTTATTTATGTTAAATATGGAGATTGGGTTGGATTTGACTAAGCCCTAGACTGATTTTTCTTGTGTTTTTGGCTTATAAGGTTACATAGAGTAGTGTAGGAGTGAATTAACCAACTTGTGATGAAGTATGGTGACAAAAGCTGCATAAAGGTAATCCATGGCATGTGTCAAGACCTTTGAAGTTGATAAGAGAAGTTTGGTGTGTGATTTCATGGTACTTGTTTTGTAAAAGTGGCCTAATTAGGCCCCTTGACAAACTGTGACAGTCAGTTTTTGAGCCATTTGTTTCAAAGTGACCCATAGTAAATTTAAGATATGTTTTACAACTCCAAAATGGGTATTCAAAATGTCCATCATAGTATTGAATAGAGGTCTGCAACAAAATTTATGCCCTAATAGTCTTTTTTAGAGGGCTACTAGGACAGTGACAGTTAGGAAGTAGAGTGCTTTGGATGAAGAGTGTAGACCTGAGGGAAGATTTGGAATGGTTGTGCTTGAATTCTTGAGAGGTAAGAAGACCCTTGGAAAATTTGTTCAAGTTTTGAAGTGTTGAAATCCTTGATTTTTCTTTTGTAGAAAGAGATTTCTTGTGAAGAAAGCCTATGAATTTTGGAGAACCTAATGATATGAGCCCATTGTTGTGAAATATGCCTCCATTGTGTTGAAGTGAACACCTTGCACTACATCAATTGGTATCAGAGTATAGAAAGGTCTGGGAAAAAGAGAGTTTGGTATTTGTGTTTGTGTGTTTGTGTAGGTTGAAGAGAGAACCTGATTGCCAAAAGACTAGGTCAAGGAAAAGAGAAGAGACCTAGGTGAGGCAAAGATAAGAAGAAGCAAGGAGAGACTTGCCTGAAGAGAAGATGGATTTGTTAAAGAGGTATTTTCTGGTTGGGAGTTCACAAAATAAGAAGCAAGAGAAGAAAAGGGAAAGTGAGAAGATGAAAAGAGTGGAAAAAGAAACGAAGAAGGAAAAAGAAAAGGCTAGACAAATGGAGATTGACCAAGAAATTAGAGAGTTGAGTCAGGCTATGGAAGAAATGAATAAAAGAATGGAGCTTGAGATGCAAAGAATAATGGAACTTGAGGAAAGAAGACTTAGTTGGCACCTATCAGTAAGGAAGAGTGTTGTGTGGCCAATCCGAAAGATTGCTTAGAAAAGAAGACAAGTGGTAGTAGCAAAGTCAGACATTACGGAGTCCTTGATTGAAGAACAAAATCCAGGAAAGGAGGAAGAGGTAGGTAATAAAGAGGTAAGTAAACATATGAGGGGATGCCAACTTTGATGCAGGAGGGGATGCCAAAACCTTCCAACCTACTCACTCAAACACTTACCTTCCCCAAAACCCAAGGACTCTTAATATTTTATTCACAACTAGGCCTCTAGCCTTGTAGCCCTCCTAAAGGGTATGTTAGACAATAACTTTTGCTAGGGGGATGATCTCAACGAAACAAGGACATTTCTGAGTACCCATTATCCCATTTGTCAACATATCAAAAGATGAGGATGGGTTGTTTCAGACCAAACCCCTCAAAAATGAACTATTGTTGTTTGCAATTAGGCTTCATACATTACCATTTGAGATTCAAGATTGGGAGCGAGAACATGTTGAAGTAGTAATAGATGATGTTACAAGGCAAGGTGTTAGTTTTCATGAGTGGCAAGACAAAACCTTCAATGTTAGGGAAGACACTCCACATTTGCAATTGGAGTATGAGACTGCAGCCTATTGTGCTTTTGCATTGTTCAAAGAGATTGGTGAAGTTGAGAAGCCAAAGTTTCCATGTCATGTTTTCCAAATTGACAAGAATAAGGAGCAAGGTGTTGAGGTAGAGTATGTAGTTCATTGGGGCATAAAGAATCAGTTGCAAGGTAGCATAATAGCTGGGAAGAAAGTTTACAATGACAAGAGGAAACACCTTAGCAAAGTGAGCAAGAAACCAAAGGTAAAGATGAAGACACTTCAGTTTCAGAATGGAAGAGGTTTGATAACAGGTGTAGAGACAGATAAGACACCTTTCTCAGGTGAAAGAGAAGTTAAAGCTCATGCACCAAGTTAGCTTGTGAAGATGGAGCCATGTTTAGGTGGCAAATGGTTCAAGGATACAAGGAATGATGCCAAGTTTCAATATCTAGTCCAGTGGAAAGAGACACCTAATGGAGGAGCATTTGTGGGACAGAGCAAGGATGTGAACAAGTTGAAATGTGCAACATAGTCCTCAAAGGGACTCGAGGATTTCTTTTTTTAGCCCGGGAGTATGGTGCAAGGGCACCATGGCAAGTTAGAGGCAAATGTTAGGTCTTTAGTTGTTTTTAGTTTTTCATCAACGTAATAAGGTCAAATAGACCACTTTTAAATGTTTTAGGGTGTCTAGGAGGTCTAAGGTGTCTAAATAGCAAAATGATGTAAAAGTTACAAATTGTAAAATTGAAAAATAAGGAATATGAAGAGTCAAATGGGTAGTTAAACAGTTGTAGTCAGTTAAGAAGGTTGTAAAGGGTTTAAATATGCTCTTATGAGCCATTTTGTATGGTAGAGAAAGATGTATTGAAGATTGAATAAGAAATCAATGAGAAAACTCTGTATTTCAAGAATATTTTTCTGTGTTTTTCAGTGAAGTCTGTTGTTTCAAACCTTTTGTATGGCCTGTATGGTCATATTCTGGTAGGGCCGTCATTGGAGTTTGTGAAATCATGAATCTACATTACTTTGCATTTGGCCTTGTTAAATTTCATCGAGAAATAAGAAAGATATTGCATTTTTTTTAAAACTGTCTAGAAATCCTGAGCTTTCTGTTGCTTCTGCATTTGGTATGGCCCTGTATAGCCTGGGACTGACATGAGACCAATAGGAATTGATAGTACATTGAATAACCTTTCTAATGCATTTGGTTTTAGGCATTTTCATTAAGTTTTAAGCAAGATAGAGGCATTTTTCCATAAACAGGTTTGTGAAACCCTAGTTCAGGGTTTGTAAACAAAAATAAGGAATTAAAACACATTTCACTGTTGGAATTTGACCAAACCTAGTAGAATGGAGGCTCAGAGGATTCTCTTTAAGATTTTAGTGGTTATTTATGTTAAATATGGAGATTGGGTTGGATTTGACTAAGCCCTAGACTGATTTTTCTTGTGTTTTTGGCTTATATGGTTACATAGAGTAGTGTAGGAGTGAATTAACCAACTTGTGATGAAGTATGGTGACAAAACCTACATAAAGGTAATCCATGGCATGTGTCAAGACCTTTGAAGTTGATAAGAGAAGTTTGGTGTGTGATTTTGTTGTTCTCAAAATCAGCTACACTTGTTTTGTAGACAACCCCACGAAACTTGTCTGTTTCGTGAATCTACACTCTAAGATCGTAGATCGAGACAAGATTCCCTTGATCTCGTGTGAAGTTATTTGACATTCTGAAGTGGTCTACGACATTTTCCTTGAATTGGTTTCTCGATATTCGTGAAGATCGTTCAAGTTGTAAACTGACGAGGATTGACAATTCTTTAATTTCAGGTGTTAGAAAACTTTCAAAGTTTCAACATGTAAAGGCGGTGATTTCAGCCACTCATACATGTTAAAGATTATGTTAAATGTGATAGCAGTCATTTTCACTGCGTTTACATGTTTGGAAGTTTTTGTTTTAACATATGTAAAAGCGGTGGAAACAGCCGCTATTACATATGTTAAACCCTTTTTGTTTGTTGTTGTGTAACGGTGGTTGGTTCACCCACATCTACATATAACATGTCGGAGCGGCCGAAAAGCCCGCCGTTGCATATGGTTGTTAACCCTACTTGTCCTAGCGGCCGAAATCACTGCTCACGCGAGATCTTCAGGATTTGGACGTCGAGTGCCATTAATGGCCACTCGTGCCAGGCTTTTAAAGCTCGATCTCAAACCTTTTAAATGCATCTTTCACTCCCAGTATTGTCATTTCTTATGCTGAAGATTTTTAGTTGACTCGCCGACGTCCTCCTTGATCGCTTGATCGTATACTTCTGAGTTTGTGATGGATCTCACGCCGCAGGTCAAACCTAGGGTCTCAAAGTTTCAGATGGGTAAGTTTTCTATTTTTCGTTTTCCTTTCCCCTTCTTCACCGTTTATAATAAGTATCATTTACATCTTTGTTGTTAGGTTTTCGTTACGTTTTGTATAGCCTGATGAGCATATTGCGACTTTCTGTATAGCCTGCGGTGTGATAGGTGTCGAGCACAAAGATGTGGCTGTGCGACTCTTTGTAGAAACACTACAAGGCGATGCCGCAGATTGGTTCTACCACCTCCAAGCCCAGACCATAACAAACTGGGCTACTCTCAAAACCAAGTTCGAAGCCAGGTTCAAACCTGCGGAAGATGCTCATGCATTGTTGGCACAGCTGACACAGATGAAAAAGGAACCTCATGAACCAATGCGAGATTTCATCACTAAGTTCAACAAATTGAGAAACAGGATTCCCACCGCTGCTGAGCCCACGGCGGAAAACCTCAAATGTTTCTTTATCAATACACAGCTTCCGGAGGTGAGTTTCTTATTGAGGCGAGCTGCTCCTACTGATCTTGCTGTGGCTCAGATTCTGGCAACTGAAGTAGAAGATGATCTTATCCTTGCGGGTAAGATAAGAAGGGACACTAATAGAAATAAAAGTTCCTCTTCTGCTGAGAACGTTTCCACAAGCACCACTGATCCCATGGTGCAAAAGCTAGCAAATGAATTGCTAGCTCTCAAAAGACAAATGTCCCAAGGTATATTTGCGCCTCCTTCTTACCGAGATATACCAAGGAGGACATTTCCAAATAATTCATATCAAGGCAATGCTGCTAGGAATCAAGGACAGCAAAACCATCTTCCTCCTACACAGGGGAAGCTTGCTATTGAAGCAGCGCCGGTCAACTCTGCTGTTGGATACTATGAAGTTGAAAATGAACTTTCTTTCCAACCCAAGTTGGAATATGAAAATGGTGCTAATCTCTTCACAGAAGGAGAAGAAGAGATAGTTGGCGACTCTACCATCAGCTTTCTGAACTACCAGGACGAAGCTGAAAAAGGAGAAGTGAGTGAAGGAGCATATGCTGTTTTCACTAGGTCTCAAAATCAGTCAGCTCTTCAAGCTGATAAAGGGAAGGCCAGGGAAGAATCTCAACCGGCGATTTCAATCGCTAAACGGGGGACTCCGCTACCTTTCCAGTCAAAAGACCTAGTGGTCAATAAACAAGTAGGTGCCTCTAATGAATTTGTACCTTCCACTTCTACTCCTCAGACTAGTGTTGTCTCTACTAAAAATCAAAATGATGGTTTTTCTTGCTCCGTATCTAATTCTTTTCAGCAGTTCGATATAATAGACCATGCTAGGAGAACTAAGATACAAATGTCTGAAGTTGAATATTTACAGGCTAATCCTGAACAATTTGATAGATTAGCCAAATATGTCAAAAACAAGGCCGTCCCTGCAAGACAAGAGTTTCCCAAAGCTACTCATGACTCCTCCAAAAGTAAACCTACCCAAAACAATCTTGTTACTACTCCTCCTGTGGTTTCTGGAAAAATCAAACCTTTCTATGTTTCCCTACTAGTGAATGGTCACAAGTTGAGCAATTGCGTAATAGATTCTGGAGCCTCAGACAACGTTATGCCTGCTAAGGTAGCAGATGCCCTTAGCCTCACCTTAACCAAAACTTTTGGGAGGTGTTTCTCTATGGAGAATAAGCAAGTTCCACTTTTGGGTCAAATCAAAGATGCCCAATTTGCATTTGTAGCTTTTCCAGATAAGAGAATCAAGATGACAGTCTTGGTAGCTGATGTCCCAGCTTCATACAGCATCCTCCTTGGACGTAATTTCTGCAAGGATGTGGGTGGAGAGTTGAACATGGATTTGTCTGAAGCTAGGATACCTATTAAAGGTGTCATGCAGAAACTGCTTCCTGAGAAGGAGGTGAAATATATTGTTACTCAAACATCAAACCCCAAAGCTCAAATTTTGTTTGAGTCCTCGGGAATGGGTAACTATTTTCTATCTACTGAAGATTGTTCTGATTCATTAGATGAGGCTACATCGGGTGATAGCTCCAATATGTCAGATGGAGACTCAGAAGAGTTTTCAGACGAAAGTTCAGGTAAGGGTATAGCAATTCCAGATTCTTCCGTCACCAATGAAGAGGAACTTTCTGACCAGAGGAAGTCCAAGAAATCAAATTCTGATGGAGTTTGGATTTTAGAATTTGATGGCAGCTGTTCTTCTACCAATTCCGGAGCTGGAGTGGTCTTGATATCACCACAAGGTGATATTTTACCTTTTTCATACAAGCTACAATTTGACAATACCAATAACACCGCCGAATACGAGTCCTTATTTCTTGGATTGGAAGCGGCGCGTGCCAGAGGTGTTAAGATCCTTCATGCTCAAGGGGACGCCGAATTGGTAGTTTGTCAAGTAAGAAATTTGTACCAAACAAAAAATGAAAGATTGAGACACTATCGCAATCGCGTATGGGATTGCATTGAAGATTTCGATGCTTTCAATATTTCAGCGGTGCCAAGAGAGTTTAATGACCATGCAGATTCATTGGCTGTTTCTGCCACTCTCATGGTGCCTCACAAGGATTTCAAAGGAAGCAAGTACACTATTAAGCTGGTCTTCAGACCAAGTGTACCTGATAACGCTGACCATTGGCAGGTGTTCAATGGCGATAATCAAATCATTGCTTTCCTAGAAAAGATGGATAGTTTTGATGAGCTTTACTTTGAAGGAAGCGAATCACCACCTCGTGAATATGTTTCTGAGGTAGATTCGCAGACTAGCGAAGAATTTCTACAGTTGAAAGGAAATAAAATCCTGAAAGGTTTGGTTTCCCTTGAGAGACTCTTTGATAAACATGACAGGTATATCAAGCAGCAGCAACAACAACAGGATTTGAGTTCTTCCATGGAATTTGAGCAGGTCAATTTGGGTACGGAAACAGATCCTAAGATGGTCAACATCAGAAAATGTTGCACTGCTGATGAAAGATTCAAATTCATTACCCTCCTCCACCATTACATTGATGTTTTGGCTTACTCCTATGATGACCTGAAGTCTTTCAGGCCTAAGGAGGTTCGACACGAAATTCCCCTCAAGGCTGGATCGTTGCCTTACAAACAGAAGCAGAGGCAATACAATCCAAAGATATCAGGTACGATTCTTTCTGAAATTCAGAAGATGCTGAAAGCAAGGATAATTTTTCCAATTCATCATTCCACGTGGGTTTCAAACATAGTACCTGTAAGGAAGAAGAACGGAGAAATCTGTATCTGTGTTGATTTCAGAAATCTCAACCAGTCTTCTTTGAAAGATAACTACCCTTTGCCCATCATGGACCAAGTATTGCAAACAGTGACAAGTTCAGAAATGCTATCTATGTTAGATGGTTTTTCAGGGTATAACCAAGTGGAGGTAAATGAACCTGATCAGTTCAAAACTGCCTTCACCACACCACGGGGCACATTTGCATATCGCAGAATGCCTTTTGATCTAATCAATGCTGGCGCAACATTTCAGAGAGCGATGGATCTTGCTTTCAAAGATGAAATGGGTAAGTTTATTGTGGTGTACCTCGATGACTTGACTGTTTTCTCCAAAAACTGTCATGATCATGCGCATCATTTGCGACAAGTGCTGGAACGTTGTCGGCAAAATGGTATTTCCCTCAATCCCAAGAAGTCAATTTTTGGGGTGACGGAAGGAAAGCTTCTCGGGCACATTGTATCCTGGGAAGGTACTAAGATTGACCCAGAGAGGGTTAAATCTATTCAAAGTCTCACTCTGCCAGCAAGTAAGACTGCTGTTCATTCTTTCTTTGGAAAGGTGAATTTTCTGCGAAGGTTCATTCCTGAGTTTGCAGAAAAAACCTGTCACATTGTTAATATGATGAAGGGTAAGGCCACTTTCCGTTGGACTGCGGAAGGTAAAGAAGAATTCGAGGATATCAAGAGAGCTATTGCTCATGCTCCAGTTCTTGTTTGTCCCGACTACACTAAAGATTTTGTAGTCTATAGCTACGCTTCAGAACACACACTTTCAGCTATTCTGGTTCAGCAGAATGAAGAAGGCGTTGAATCCCCCATATCATTTATGAGTTGTCCTCTCAAACCTCATGAATTGAAGTATTCGAATATGGAGAAGCATGCCTATGCCGTAGTCAAAGCAGTTAAGCATTTCAGGTTCTATATTCTAAACTCACACACTGTTGTCATGGTGCCTGATACAACAGTCAAATCCATCCTAACTCAACAAGAGTTCGGACCAAAGAGGGGTAATTGGATCGCTAAGATCCAAGAATTTGATCTAGATATCAAGCCTACCAAGCTTGTGCGCGGTAAAGGTTTGTGTCAATTGATCGCAGATAATGTTCCAAAAGAGACAGGGGACGAAGAAGAAGTTGTGGAAACGCCAACTGTCCTTTTTGTTACTACAACTGACGAGTGGTATTCCAATATCGCTCATTTCCTTACCTATGGTGAGTGCCCTCCTCACTTGTCTTATAAAGAAAAGAGAACTGTCAAGTTAAAAGCTTCTAACTACGTCCTTTGGGACAATGGTTTGTACAAGAGAAGTCTTGACGGTGTATTTCTCCGTTGCGTGGATAAAGCGCAACAAGGTAAACTTTTGGAGTCTTTCCACAATTTGGCTTGTGGAGGGCATTTTTCAGCACCTGTAACGGCTCACAAGATTCTGCGAGCTCGATACTATTGGCCCACACTATTCCAAGATGCGTACAATTGGGTACGCAGGTGTGAGTTATGCCAACAATTTGTTGGGAAACCAAAATTGGTAGCCTTACCTCTAAAACCAGTGGTGATTGAGGAGCCTTTTCAGCAATGGGGTATTGACTTCATTGGTGCAGTGAATCCATCATTGAGTGCAGGACATAACTATGTTCTCACTGCAACAGACTATTTTACCAAATGGGTGGAAGCTATTCCAGTCAAGCACGCTACTTCGGAGGTGGTATGCAATTTTCTTAAAGAGAACATTATTTCCAGGTTTGGAGTTCCAAACAAGATTGTAGCAGACAATGCTATGTGTTTTTCCTCTAGGGAGATTACTGAGTTTTGCTATGAACATGGGATCACTCTTTCCCATTCTTCAGACTATTACCCGCAAGGGAATGGTCAAGCAAAATCAAGCAATAAGAATCTGGTCACTATCATCAAGAAATTGGTAGATGAGAATCAGAGAACTTGGCATAAGGCATTGTTTGATGCTTTATGGGCAGATAGAATTACACCCAAAAGGGCAATAGGCATGTCGCCATTCCAGCTTCTATATGGTCTGAATGCAGAGATACCGATTACTTTGGAATTGCCAGCATTGAAGTTGGTGAAAGCATTGGAAGATAGAACTTTTGATAGTTCTATCGATAAAAGGATTATGTATTTGACTGAACTTGAGGAGCAGTGCACTATAGTGGTGGACCGTATTGCTGAGCACCAAAATCAAGTAAAGAAACTCTTCGACAAGAAGACAAGGGCTCGTGAGTTTCAGGTTGGAGATCAAGTCTTGCTGTGGGACAAGAGGAGAGAACCAAAAGGAATGCATAGAAAATTTGATTCCTTGTGGAGAGGTCCATTCACCATTCATCAGTTCTATGGTGAAAATAGTTTCTTGCTGGAATATCAGGATGGTACGCCATTCTTGTTGCCGCACAGTGAACAACATCTGAAGCACTTCAATCCATGAAGTTTCAGATAAGTTAAATTGTACATTTGTATAGTTTTGTGTTTTATTTGTGTTTTCTTTTAGTCTTTTGTGTCTTTTTCTTTTTAGCTTGACTCTATGGCCCAATGGCATGGATGAAGGCACTTAGAAGCTGGATTCTACTCCCCTTAATCATTTCAAAGTTTGATTGCAGGAAGTTCCCTAGTTAGAGCCAGCTGTTGTTCTCAAAATCAGCTACGCTTGTTTTGTAGACAACCCCACGAAACTTGTCTATTTCGTGAGTCTACACTCTAAGATGGTAGATCGAGACAAGATTCCCTTGATCTCGTGTGAAGTTATTTGACATTCTGAAGTGGTTTACGACATTTTCCTTGAATTGGTTTCTCGATATTCGCAAAGATCGTTAAAGTTGTAAACTGACGAGGATTGACAATTCTTTAATTTCAGGTGTTAGAAAACTTTTGAAGTTTCAACATGTAAAGGCGGTGATTTCAGCCGCTCATACATGTTAAAGCTTATGTTAAATGTGATAGCGGTCATTTTCACCGCGTTTACATGTTTGGAAGTTTTTGTTTTAACATATGTAAAAGCGGTGGAAACAGCCGCTATTACATATGTTAAACCCTTTTTGTTTGTTGTTGTGTAACGGCGGTTGGTTCACCCACATCTACATATAACATGTCGGAGCAGCCGAAAAGCCCGCCGTTGCATATGGTTGTTAACCCTACTTGTCGTAGCGGCCGAAATCGCCGCTCACGCGAGATCTTCAGGATTTGGACGTCGAGTGCCATTAATGGCCACTCGTGCCAGGCTTTTAAAGCTCGATCTCAAACCTTTTAAATGCATCTTTCACTCCCAGTATTATCATTTCTTATGCTGAAGCTTTTTAGTTGACTCACCGACGTCCTCCTCGATCGCTTGATCGTATACTTCCGAGTTTGTGACGGATCTCGCGCCGCAGGTCAAACCTAGGGTCTCAAAGTTTCAGACGGGTAATTTTTCTATTTTTCATTTTCCTTTCCCCTTCTTCACCGTTTATAATAAGTATCATTTACATCTTTGTTGTTAGGTTTTCGTTACGTTTTGTTGTTTTCGTGGTTGTTTTCTTTTTATATGTAAAGTCTGTTTATGATATGTATTGGATTTGTTTTCGCTACCCTAGATTTTGCTTAGAAACCTCTAAGTTTTTAACCGCTTAGTCCCTCAAAAACCCTTGCCATATACCATTGTGTGAAACTGGTGATTTCTACCGACCCTGCTAAAGACACCTTACCAATGTGCAAAGACGGTGGATTTCGCCGCCGATGTATAAACCCGCAACACCTTACCAATGTGCATAATCGGCCAAATTCACCGATTGATACATGACTTAGGTTTTTGTATCTGGTGTATGGGCGGGTGGTTTTGCCAACTTTACACAAGGAATCATTTTCATATTCCATGCAATAGCGGTCGTTTCTGCCACCCCTGCATCAAACCAAAAACCCTTAAAGTTTCCTACTTACCTGAGCGGTGTTTTCACCCGCCCTTACACCAAAACCCGAAACTCTTCTAACTTGCGAGAGCGGTAGAAAACCCCGCCCGAGCAAACTTTCGCGAAGTTACATGCACAAGCGGTGAAATCCCCCGCCCCATCATTTGAAGTTTCAAACTCCCCATTACATGCAAGAGCGGTCATTTTAACCACCTGTGCATGTTATACAAATCTCCAAGTGCATGCAGAAGCGGCTGTTTTCACCGCTTTTACACCTATGAATTCTTCCAACTTGCAAGAGCGGTCAATACACCCGCCCAAGCACATTTCCTTGATTTTTCCCTAACACTGGAAAATTTATTTTTCAAAGCCGAAAGCCCGCTTTCACCCTCGCCTCGATTTGCCCACTCAAGCCCTTTTAACGCATGCTTTCCCATCCATGATCGTCAAAATGCAGTTGACCCAGTTTACCCAATTTTCCCCTAACTGTGAGATCATGGCTTTTTGCAGTTCTCTGTCAGCATTCGTGGTGGTGCTCAAATTCACAGTTTTCTCAGGTCTCATGTCAGAATCATCTCCTTCGAAGTCCAGAGCCATGAAGTACAAATACCAGGGTGTCTTTCCGGTAACGGCAGTTCAGTCGAATGTCGATGAAATCAAAGACACTGAGATTGGACACGTGGATATGGCTGAGTTCATAGATAGAACTAAACAAGCAAATCCCTCCCGGTATATGCAGAAAATCATTGACAGCAATATCCATTTGGTAGCATCCTTTCCTGTCAGTGCTCATAATCCAGAATTTGTCTTACAAGTGGCTAACCACTACAATAGGGACACTAGAGCTGTGATAGATTCACAGGGGAATGTTATCATGAGATTGGATGCAGAGTTCATGGACAAAATCTTCATGTGTCCACCACTTGAAAATGTCAGGCAAATTGATTTTGCTCAAGGTCAGCAAGATTATGACAATGATTTGGAATCTGCTAGGAGGCACATAAACAGCAAATGGCTAAAGATTCCTACGGCAACTTTAACCAGATGGCCAAAAGACCTTCACAGGAGTGATTTTGTGGAGGAAGTGTGTGATCTGATTACTCTATTGAGTCGCGTCAGAGGACTCCCTTCTGCCTCCAAATTCCAAGAATGGATGTACACTTACATCAAGGTGATTCTACGGGGTAATCAGAAGATTTTCTGGGGTGAACAGATCAGTAATGCTTTGCACGAGCAACTGGTAAGGGTCAATACTTCCTTCAAATTTTACATGACCTCTTACCTTGTCTACGCTGCTGCAAGTATGAGGAACTTTCCAGGTTTGACCCAGGTAGGGGACAGGAGATTAGTTCCAGTATATGAATACTACCCCCAAATCACTCTGAAGGGGTCAATTCATCATTTTAGAAGAGTTAATGATGCATTCTTCTCAGTGTTCATGTGCTTGTGGAATGGTGAACTAGTTCAGAGAAGAGTTTCTGATGAAGCATGGCAAGTTGTTAATTCTTTTGGTTGTTTGTTCCTACAATTCCCCACCTTCACTTATCTTCGGGTGGGATACTATCCTGGTTACCCTTACATGCTGCCACAGTATCCCAGTGATCGCATTGTTCTTATGGAGCTTTGCAGACAACTGATTGTGGTTCATAATAAATAGATGGAGCTCAAAAAGTCAGGAATAAAGTTTCCTATTGAAATTGGGAGGTATTCAGTTCAGTCTACCAACAAAGCTAAGATAATCGACTCCAAGTTGCAGTTAGTTACGATGAAGACCTACAAGAAGAGAAATCATTTCGACTTCAGAAGAGTCCAAGACAAGATCAAGAGGAAGTCAAATTTTCATGAGCCAATGGTGGAAGACATATGGGCAGATCTCAGGACCAAAAATGAGATCAGAAAACTGGATTTCTGTAGGCTTCATCTGAGTCAAATTGAAGAACTGGGACTGGCTGATGTTCCAGAAGGAATGGAGGATGATGGAGATGTGCTAGATCATGAATATGAGGCAAAGAATGTGGAAGCTTCACCTCTCCCAGAGGTGAAATGGTTAGTCAAGGAGGAGACATCCATCAGGAAAAGATTCCAACCTATATTAGCAAACACCAACTTGTGGTTGGAAGGTAAAGGGATCAAGTTGAAAGAGTTCCTTACAGGATCCGAAGAGGGGACACAGGAGCAAACAGGTAAGAAGGTTGAGAACCGAACCAAGAACAAGAGTGATACCCCTTCTTCCTCCAAAGTACACAAACCAAAGATCAAATTCGTATCCAAGGGAGGAAAGAAGAAGGAAACCACAGAGGTTTCGGATGCCACTAAGTCAGATGTGGAAGACATCAATGATGACCATATGGAAATTGAGGATGTTGAGACTGAAGAACAAAATGTTCAAAAGTCTAAAGATAAGGTATCTGATGAAGCTGAACAAAGTGAAGATGAAGGTACAAGGGTAGAGCAACTTGATAGTTCTCCGCAGATTCCTATGAAAGACCTTTCTTCTGATACACAAGCTCTTACACCCCCTCCTCATGTTTCATTTTCTGATAGTTTGCCAGTGATTTCTAATGTTCCTCTTTCTCCCATTCTTGTTGTTTCTTCTGACAATACTCCTCAATCCATGAGGGCTAGTCTTGGGACCGTTTTTGATTCTTCTGGTTCCATTCCGATTTTATCTTCCCCTTCTTTTGATAACGAAGAACAGACTGTTTTGGAGAACCTTCTTGATGTTTCACAAAAAGTGATTGATACAGGTGTCGTGTTCACCAACACAAGTCCAATTGTCACCATCACGGGTATAAGCACGGAGCTGACCAAGCAAGTAGTGGATCCCCCTCCAGCTGTCGATGCATCAATACTTCCTCCATGGCTATCTGCCTACACTCCAAAGAGGAAGAAACAAGCTATCTCACCTGATGAGGTTGACATTGAAAAGGTGTTGCCCATGAAAGCTAAGAATCAAAAGAAGAAGCCTAAGACTGTTTCTAGGCTAGTCACTGAAAAAGGAATCAGATATGCCGAAATTGCCAAACCTCCTGAAGATGCCACAGTTGATACTTTTGACGTGAACAAGTATGTCATTTCAAGGGTTGAACTTGGTAAAGTGACTCATGAAGGGGTCAAAGCAGATTTCCAAACCACGGCCACTACTCTACTAGAAAAGTATGATGAAGCTAAAAGGGAAAAAGAGCAATACAAAGCAAAAGCAGAACAACTGGCTGCTGTCCTTCAGAAAATAGTAAAGTCATCAGAGATAGTGGAACCAATGGCAGTGACAATGGAAGATCCACTGATATAGAAGGTTGAAAAAGCCCAAGCTAGAGGCAAAATAGTGGGAGATGTAGTGGAACGGTTGTTGGCCCAAGGACGAGTTCTGTTCAAAACCGCTGTGGAAAGAAAGGAGAAAATGGACAAGGCCAAAGCTGAGCTGGATAATCTGGTGGATCTACTTTCGCAGGAGTTGCAAGATTAGGAAGAGAGTCTAGAGGAGTGGACAGATATGAAGAAGATCAAGATAAAGAATTTGATCACCATAGGGGTCGTCACCAATAGGGAATCATATCTCAAGACCAAAGAGACTCTAGCTCATCGTATTTTCATAATAAAGAGTCTACTTGAAGATCTGTGTCAAGCTCGAGAAGCCAGCGAAGATAGTGATGTCACACTCCTACATCGGCTGGAAGAACTTCCTTGCACCTTGACAAGGGAAGATCATAGTTTCCTCACGGCACAGGAAATGATAAGTTCTTTTGAAGAAATGGTACAAAAGAAATTTGAAGAGGAAGCTCCCTCTGTGCTCTCAATGGACAACCTATATGATCAACATTCAACTCTAGAGAACCTGAAGGATAATTTAGAAAAGCATGAAAAGGCAATAAAGGCAGTGAAAGATTCAATCCTCCGAGCTCGCACCATCTCTGAAAACACAGCAAAACCAGATGCATGCGAGATGTCAGTTGTTCAAACCATGTATCAGAACTTCCTAAGGAACAAGGATGGAGGAAGCTAATGCCTTAGCTTATTTTTCTTAAATTTTATGTAAATGGAATTTTGTTTTGGACATCTACACTTGTAATTTTCCAAAATGTAATTACATGTGAGACAAGAGAAGTCATAAGTCAAATAGGACTCTCTTGTTGAATAAGTCAAAGTAGTTGTAGATTTCCTAGATTTTCTCAAGGTCTTTCCCTATAAATAAAGGGGACCTCTTTTGTAAATAGCTATCTTTGGTCTATTGCAAGAAAACTCTGGCGAATTGAGAAGCAAATCAAGACTTTGTGCTTTTTGTGTAAATCAATATTCAAATATTTATCAATACAAGAAAGCAAGTTCAATTCCAATCTTTGTCTTGGAATTATTTGTGTTGTGATAGTTTTGTTCTTAAGTCTTGCTATCATAGTCTTATTTGATAATAATTGAAGTGTGGAGTTTATTACAAGTGATTGAAGAGCACTCTTAATTTGATTCTGGTAAACTTTGTGTTATCAAATCAGTTGTGGGTTATATGTTCATGTTTGTGAAAATACAATAGTTTGGAGACTTTGTGCTGCAAGTTGTTCTATTTGATTTACTTTTATCATCTTGAGGAGGAGTGAAGACTTTGCGCTGCATTCTACTTCAAATATTTCCGTTTACAAGTAATAAGTGAGGTAACAGAAAACTTTGTGTTTCTGTGATATTGTGATAATCTACGAGTCTTATATCAAGAGTTTGAAATATAAACATCTATTCTGAAAAAAGAGAATGAGATGAGATGGAACCCCCACAAACATAGTTTTTAGTGTACATAAATTTGATAAGTTGTTTGATTTGCAAAAGTTAAGTAATTAGAGGGAACCTCCCCTTGCTGAGAGGAGAGACTTTGTCTCATCATAGCTGTGGCTAATATACCCATTTTGCCGTTAGCGAGTTAACGACAAAATATTCACCCAACAGATTTCATGGTACTTGTTTTGTAAAAGTGGCCTAATTAGGCCTCTTGACAAACTGTGACAGTTAGTTTTTGAGCCATTTATTTCAAAGTGACCCATAGTGAATTTAAGATATGTTTTACAACTCCTAAGTTGGTATCCCAAAAGTCGATCACAGTCTTGAATAGAGGTCTAGAACAAAACTTATGCCCTGACAGTCCTTTTTAGAGGGCTACTAGGACAATGGCAGTTAGGAAGCAGAGTGCTTTGGATGAAGAGTGTAGACCTGAGGGAAATATTGGAATGGTTGTGTCTAAATTCTTAAGAGGTAAGAAGACCCTTGGAAAACTTGTTTGGGTTTTGAAGTGTTGAAATCCTTAATTTTTCTTTTGTAGAAAGAGATTTCTTGTGAAGAAATCCTATGAATTTTGGAGAACCTGATGATATGAGCCCATTGTTGTGAAATATGCCTCCATTGTGTTGAAGTGAACCCCTTGCACTGCATCAAAGGGACCTTCATGGACAAACCAAGTGAGACCATGTGTCCCATGTATATTTTGAGGTCCAGCATTTGGAGGGAGGTTTGTTACCCATGTTGTGGCGGATTCCGTATCTACACATGTTCCGACATGATGCAATAGGTATGATGCCACACCCCACTAATGTTCAACACAATGTTGGTGATGATATCGTATTGCTGATGGTAGTGAGCTAGGCTTGAGGACACGATGCCATGTGCATAGACACGTGAAGGTGCACTATGAGGTTGTGTTGATAGCCTACTTGTGTGATGAGCGTAATGGGGCCTTGTACACTTGTAGAGGGATACTTATGTTTTCTTTCGATAGTGTTTGGGTTGGTTAGCATATGGGTATGTCCTAGCCATGTATACCTCTGGCTACAGAGAGTGCCTACATGTGCCTTCTCCATGAGGTGTCGCTATGCAACGTGTGTTCTGCATGCGCCTACCTTCGTGGAGCCACAGACACATTGCCATGCAGCATACGACCAGTACGTGCCTTCTCTAGCTGGCGTATGACCATGTTGCACTGAGACGTGATGCATGATGTGGCTAAGGTGAACATCCCATGCAGGAAGCCAAGGAGTGCGTGGGCCACTTGGCTAGTCCATGCCACGTGATGGTGCGATGCAAGGTGTAACCAAGGAGTACACTCTGAGCCATGCTCACTCTGCACCACATGAAGGCTACTACTATAGCCTGATGTTGTTCCCTCCTTCCTCATTTGGTGGCTAGTATCTAGTCACGCAATGTTGTACAGTGTAATTTTGAAGATTGTGGACTTTCTTTATGGTATTGATGATTTTATATTGACTGTGAAGGTTGACATTTTGTTTAAGTTGATTGCAATGGTTTAGCCACACCTTGTGATTTTATTTGCACGTAGCCCTCGTGGTTACATTTAATTTAGTGTTGAAATTACGTGAATTTCTTGCTTTATTGTTGAAATTGAATTTTTATTTGATCTTTCTTTATGACTTTGGTGGCTAAACTAGTTTATCCTTATTATTTTTTATGTTGGCCATGTGTCATATTGTGATTCCTCTCCAAGGACATATGAGGCAGACTTGGTGAGTGTATATGAGGAAGCAGACGTAGGGAACCTTGAGGATGGGGGTATGTGAGGTTGTTATATAGCTTGGACCACTACCCACCTATGTGTGATGACTATCTTTTGGAGGCTAACCACCTTATACAAAAAGAGAGAGGTCATTTGTGTGTGGCCTAACACCAACAAGCCAATGAGTGTGAGGTATGGATTATGTGATATGGATATTGGCTCTTGGCTGATGGATTATGTATCATTGTTTAGTATGCTGCTTCTCGGTGTCCAAATGGACCCTTGTGTAGCCTTGTGATGTGATTCCCGTTGATGTACATTCATGTGTATGTGAAGAATGTATGTTAAATCATGAATAAAGTGGAATGTCTTGATGGATATTTAAGGAAGAATGTGTGCTTGGTGTGTATAATTATGTTGTGTTTTATGGAAGTGCAACATTCTGATGTATCGATTACTTAGAAGCGGATTGGAAGAGGGATTGTAATGAAATGGTAATACATTTGAAATTGAATACTTTTATGAGAAATTCTGCTAGTCAGGATTAAAAGGGTGTAATGATTTCTTTGTCTTGAGAGAAACTGGTGGGTGTTAATGCTAATATGTACGGATTTTGAGTAGTTTATGTAATATGGAATCATTTTTGAAAATGCAAGTCTTGATTGTGTTATTATTGTGACATTAAAAACTAAAAGGATAGATCATTCTTGAAATATATGTCCTTGTGAGATGGATTTGTTGATATGTGCCGGACAACTGAGAGGGGGGTGAATCAGTTGTCCCAAAAACTTAAACACTTTTTGAATTAAACATTCATCACTTATCCACACTTATTATGATTTAACAATGAGTGCATGAAATTGGAAGCTTATCCACAGATACAACATCAAACACAAGAGACACTAGATTTCATGTGGAAAACCCCAAGGTGGGGAAAAACCACAAAGAGGATTAGCTCTCAATATATATTGTAATCTTGAAGTAATAATGTTCATGCTTGGTCACTCCACGGGCCTAAACATATTGGCTTACTGCCATGAAGAACAACTAGGTATAGCAGGTTCACTGCCTCAACCCTAAACCTAGAAAGATTACAATAAGGGTTGTTAAACCCCATTGGCGGCTCACTGCCAGACTCACTGCCACAATCAACACCTTTCTATATTTGTGACTGAAGTACAATAATTCCTCTGCTTTGCTCTTCCTCTGCTCTGTTCTTCCTCTTCTTTCCTCTACCTCTTCTTTGCTCTGCCTTTTAGACCTTTCTTAATATCTTTTCATTTCTACACAAGGACACTTTATCATGACTCAACTACAAGTATTTATACACTACAACAACCTTGGAATGATCATCAAGGTCAACATCACAATCATCAACCATTAGAACTGTGAGGGGGAAAACAGGTTAATCAAATCAATGAAAACAAAACCCAAACATCTACAGAATCTGAAGATAAAAAGAGATTAAAATAAATAACAAATAATACCTTGCACCTTTACCTTTCGCCTTCCATAGTTCACCTATCTTTCTTTGATCTTGATTGTGAAGCCCTCAGAAGCTAGTTGCTTGCTTACTTGTCGAAGATGACAAAGGAAGAATGGCTGTGATACTTATGTATTTGAAGATGAGCTTCAAATATAGAAATAGAATATGAATGAGAATGCTTAAATGGGAGTAGGGGTGCCAAGGGCACGCCGATATCTCTGCAGCATAAGTTTACACAAAATCCAGATATGAAATGAAGAGAAGAAGGTTGTATTTATAGAAGAGAGTGAGGGAAGATCAATGGTTGAGAAGAAAAGAAGGAATCAACGGAGGAGGATTGTTGAGGAATGTGCATCCAATAGAAGGACACATGTCATTCCAAAAGCAGCTTAGTTGAGTTAACTCCTCTCTTGATGAGGATAAGATTTAATTTTCTCTATTTTGGGAAAAGATTTGCTTTAAAGATGCTTTAAAACTGATTTTGCCTTTTGTAACTCAGAGTTTTGCTTTTGTGTGACAAGAGGAAGGTTATTTTTGGAAGATAAGAATGATTTTTCGAAGAGATAGAAAGCATAATTAAATAAATAAATAAATTTAATTATTTTACAGATAATTGAGAGGAATAAATAAAATATATAAAAATATATTTTATTTTTGTGAGGATTTTTTATTTTAATTTTATTTAAATTTGGAAGAATAAGAGATTTTAATTAAATAATTAAAATTATTTAATTATTTTAGAAGAATGAAGTTGGTGTAAGTGATTTTAATTAATTAAATAAATGTGTTTATTTAATTGAATGAGAGGAAGTGAACCACATAAATAAATAAATATATTTATTTATTGATTGAAGCATACAAAGGATGAAATAAATATTTAAAATATTTATTTAAGCAGAGTCATGTCAATTTTAGGTGTATACATTTTGCCCCTCTTTGATGCAATGTGTTTTATCACGTTGTTTCAAAGAATAAGAATTTTCAACAGTGATACATGCCCCAGTTTGCCCCTGGTGCAAGTTTAACGACAGGATGCCCCCTTAGGAGATTGGACGGGAAGAAGACAGAAGGGCGTGAGACGGATAATCTCACGAAGAAGAAGGTGAAGAACGGGTTAGGATGGAGAAAAATGGGATATGGTTCAGAGAAATAGACATGGGAAGTAGCCACAGACGTCATGCAGTCAGGTATGGGTCATTTGCTATATATAGGAGCTAGGGCCACATATCTTATTCATTTGTACACTTGTCCATAGTTGATTTGTCCTCTAGAGAGCTTAGGAGAGCCTGGCAGCTAGACAGATGGATATTCCACATGAGGAGCATCAGTTTGAGAGGATTCGACGGTTCGATCGGCCAGCAGAGGCAGGACCCCCGGTATGTGTTTCTTCAAAACTTGTTAAAAGTCAATTTTTGAGCATATTAATGGCTAGGGAACCCAACTGAGACAGATGCGCAAAAACTCCCGTTTGGCGCATATGCGCACTGAAATGACGCATGCGTTGCGGAATGGCACATTCACGCCTCAAAGTGGCGCATTTGTTCATTTTGCGCATTTGACCCATGAATGTGCGCATTTGATTACTTTTGCGCTTTTGAGCTATTAAGTGGCGCATACATCTAGAAATTGTGCATATGTGTTTTGAATGGGCGCATATGCTAGTGTTGCACATGTGATTCCTGAAATGGCACATTTGTTGTGAAATTGCGCATTTGATAGAGGAAGTGGCGCATGTGCTAGAATGGCACATACGCGTCAGAAAGTGGCGCATTCACGGTGAAGTGGTGCTTTTGGTATGAAACGGTGCATTTGCCACCTGGATTGGTGCATTTGCACTTAGGAAAATTAGTTGACTTAATGAAATTAACCCAATTGGCATCCTGATCGATGCGTCAATTGATTAGTGATCTCTGAGATTGCCGAGAATCTAGTCGAGAGATGATATGCTATTTTGATTAATTTGATATGTCAAGCCAATGATAGGATAGCTTGATTGCTTTGAGTAGGTTTCGATATGGATTTGGATTTTATTGACGATATGCTTTGCTTGGTTATGGATTTTGTTGATGGTATGCTTTGCTTGGTTGCAGGAGGATATTCAGACCGTCCTGACGTCACGAGAGTTGTTCCCGTTGCCATTGTTGCAGTGGTATATGTTGACTGAGATAGACTGCGAGGCTCTAGGCACTATGGGTCTGCATTATGTTTGCTTTATGCCTGAGGTTTGCATGAACCAGGCTATGCTGATGGCAGCTATGGAGTGATTCCACAGCGAGGATGGTACATTCCATCTACCGACGGGGGAGATGGTGGTTACTCTCGAGGATGTGTACTGGATTTTGTACCTCCCAATTCAGGGAGAGCTGGTTGAGTATGAGTCACAGCGGGACGATGGCTTGGAGGAGTGTAGATGAGTATTTGATGATCCAGAGTTGGTGGGGGAGGCAATTTCATGGCAGGACATGCATGATTGTTATGACTACTTCCTAGGCATAGTGGCTGGACTGATCGGTGGCGTGATATGCCCTGATAAGAGAGCGCACAGCTTCCCGATCAGCTAGGGGAGAGTGCTGGAGAGTATGATCACAGATGGGACCTGGTATGCATGGGGGTGTGTGTGCTTGCACACTTATATAGAGACATGCACCAGGTGGTTTATCACAGAGGAGCTAGTTTATCTGCGGGTACGTCGCTGTTGCAGTTTTGGTTGTGGGAGCACATTGCTATCACACGGCCTATATGCATATTTCACAGGCAGAGGGGTGAGTCCTATAGTTACGGCTATGCAGGTGTGATTTCCTAGCATAGGCTGGGGAAGTTGGAGTACTGGAGGCATGCTTTTGATGGCATAGATGCAGTTGTCTGGTGTCCCTACATAGACTGTGAGGTATGGGACGATGAGGCAGATGAGCTTTCGTACTGCTTCTAGACGCGGTGGCTTATTGGTAGGACTAGGTACATTCTGGAGAGGCAGATTGTGAGCAGAGTGTAGCGACAGTTTGGCCGAGTCTAGGGCAGACCACAAGGGGAGGTACGCTTTGCCAAGACTCATGCAGAGAGGTATAGGTGGGGTCTTGTGGTATCCTATGAGGAGGCCTTGGTAGATTTTCAGCAGATCCCATATGCGGCCTAGCCTATGAGGAGAGACATAGTGGATGCTGGCATGACGCCAGACTATGAGGAGTGGTTCGTAGTACATCCATTTCCCAAATACTCAGGTCCTGGAGAGTTGGCTGCTCGTATAGATGAGGGCGATTCAGACGGGGAGGGTGCAGCTGGCAGGAGGGGAGGATATAGGAGGAGGAGGAGAGATTAGGGAGATGATTGGAGACTGAGACAGAGGCAGAGGGTCAGAGAGGGGCTTGTGGGCCAACAGGTAGTTGGATAGGCATAGGTCCAGGTGCCAGTTTAGCCAGAGGTAGCACAGAGATAGATGCCGCCGCCGTAGCAGGTGGCATAGCTGATACAGGGACAGGTGCTAGTGCAGCAGGTGGCACAGGCAGAGCAGGTTCCACAGCCTGATGTGCATCAACAGGTTGTGGTTTCGCTATAGAGCTAGATTAGGCAGCTGAGGGCTCATTTGAGAGCCGCGGAGTCACGGAGGGAGATGCAGCCTTAGCTAGCATGCGGGCTATGAGGGTAGAGAGAGATGCAGCCGTGATGGCCATGGGCACAGATGGGACATCCAGTTTTTTGGTTTCACAGGTGCAGCAGGCACAGGCACAGGTGGTCCAAGTGCAGAGTGAACTGACTAGAGTCCAGGCACAGGCTCAGTATTATAGGGGATTATATCACGGTGTTGTGCCAGCGAGTTAGAGTGCTACGAGCTTTAGGAGCCAGTCAGAGGCAGAGCAGAGGGCAGGTGGGTCTCGGTCTGTAGGCTCAGTGAGGGGCCCACCGCTGGTAGGGGGATAGAGGAGCAGCTAGTGCATGGAGCAGCATGCCCTAGCAGTAGGGTTAGACAGACCCAGATACTTGTACCAATTTTGATTGTATCGTAACACATTTGTGATAGATGGCTGAGATAGCTGATATATGTACTTTTATTTTGAGACATGTATCACCATTTGTTGTATACATTTATGACATGACACTGAGATTGGATAGAGATTGTGATATATTGTACATTTGGACATGTGTTTGATGTTTATGTGATGATGTTGTATGTGATGCATACTAAATGAATGATTTTGATTTATGCAAATGCTAACGTGGACAGATATGATTTATGCCATTCTATATGTATGTGACCTATGTTTTTGATTTTCTTTGGATATGATATATGGATGCATATGTATGTGGATAACCTAATGTATGTATGCAAAATGATTTAATCATGTGGATGACTATCTCATACGATATGATATGTTTCTTATGCTATGTTTTTGATATGTCCAAATGTACTCAATCAACACAGAGATGATACAGATGAGTGGAAAAGGAGAAGATGAAGAAATATTAGTTTTCTTTTGATACTGTAGGACTTTTTTATTGCATGGATGATATGGATTTGCTGGATATGAGATGGATACGGATGTGGATTTGTCATCTTTGGAAGGCTTTTTACTTTCATCATTGGACACTTTTTGGTATTTTTTTGCTTTTTGAAATGTGGTAAGAAAATACAAGCATCTGGGTATAATTAGACCAAGATGACCTGAGTATCGCTTACCTGGATTTTGATATAGCAAGTTGATACAAGCATCTAGTCAAACTTGAATCTAGATGACCTGAGTACTTCTTGCATTTTTAACAGACAAGGATTGCCCCGTTTCATGTTTAGACCTCGGAGTCCTCGATGATCTTTTGCTGATCACGTCGTTAGACATAAGTCGTCACATTACTAAATTTTAATCCACAAGGAGCAGACAAAGAAAAATTATGCCTCCACCATAGCATCTCAAGCTTGTGGCATCCTTGAGTAGCATAGGAAGACATAATGATAAAAATTCAAGACCTTGTAAATTAACCTGTGGACAAAACTTCTTTGCCTTAGATGTGTCTTTTTCCATAATTGATACAGAATCATTTTGAGTGTTTTGAAATGGTGCTGCGCTTTGTTTAGGACAGGTTGATGTTTTGAGCCAAGGACTTTTGTTGTTGGGTAGCTTGCAATGTTGCTCTTGCTTGTCTAGTGAAAGGTATCACAATCCTTTATTGGCATCCTCTTAGAACAGTGGCACTCAAGAATCCAAATCCGTAACTAGGTCGAGGAGTTGCCCCCAGTTTAGCAAGGATCGACTTATTATGGGTGAGACGATAGATAGATATGGAGAGATGGACCCTAATGGACTGACGTAGTGCCTCAGGGGCTCATTGCTACATGGCCTTGCCTACGTGATGTCACAGAGGCAACGTAGTTCGGGGTAAACCCTAATGGACCTAAGACCTAGGCTATAGAAAGATGTAGAAATGGGATGGACCCGGACTGAATAGAAGGACTAGACATGGGACAGATGGGAAAGTGGAGCGGAGTGAAGTGAAGTGAAGCCTCAAGGACGCATTAAGAATGGCCTTGCCTACGTGATAACTTAGAGACGACGTAGTTTGACAACGGTTCAAAGGACTGGTTCAAGATGAATGATATGATGGACACAAGAGACATGAAGTCAGAATGGATGGAGGAAGTGGTTTGTCGTAGATAGCGCCTGCTTACCAGGTTTTCACCACTTGCTTTTATTTGCACTAGAAGCTAGAAGTACACATGACGCCTGTTTGCCAGGTTTTCACCATGGTACCTATCCTAGGTGCCTGTTTGCCAGGTTTTCACCATATCACAATTTTTTTGTTATTTTCCCATTTTTTGATTTTTTTGCTCTATTTTTTAATCACTTTTTTTTATTTTTTTGTGTTTTTTCAGGACTCCCTTACATTGGGGTTTTCAGGTATAGAACTTGCAAAGGTGCATGCTGTTGATAGGATCATCAAATAGTTCACCTTCAGATGTAGCCAATTGATATGCCCTGATCCATAAGTTGTGATGACGACATAGGGACCTAGCTAGTTAGGTTCAAATTTTCCTTTCTTTTCTCGCTCTTGCTGATTTCTGGGATTTTCTCGTAGGACTAGGTCACCAACTTGGAATATCTGGGGCTTTACTCTATGATTGTAGCTTCTAGACATGCACTATTGATATGCTTTTAGATGGTTAAAGGCCCGTTGCCTTCTCTCTTCGAGGAGCTCTGACTCTTGGAATCTGGTCACTCTGTATTCTTCATCTGATATGAGGCCTTTTAGTGAAACACACAAGGATGGGATCTCGACTTCAATGGGTAAGATTGCTTCAGATCCATAGACTAAGGAATACGATGTTGCACCTGTGGGTATGCAGATGCTTGTGTGGTAGGCCCACAGCACAGGATTCAGTTGGACATGCCAGTCACGGCCAGCATCATTGACAGTCTTCTTTAGGATTTTTAGAATGGTTTTATTTGATGCCTCAGCTTGGCTATTACCTTGTGGGTAGTAAGGAGTTGAGAAGCAGTGTTGGATATGGAATTTGTCGCATAGTTCCCCAACATCTTGATTTTTGAAGGGTTGTCCATTATCAGTGATGATGGATGAAGGGACACCATAACGACAAATGATATAGTTCAGGATAAATGAGGCAATCTGTTTGCCTGTGATGTTGGCTAAGGGCACGGCTTCAATCTACTTTGTGAAGTACTCTGTGGCAGTGATAACAAATTTATTGCCACATGAGGAAGGAGGGTGGATCTTGCCCACTAAGTTGAGTGCCCACTGACAGAAAGGCCAAGGAGTTGTCAATGGCCGTAGCTCTTGCACTGGTGCATGTATTAGGTTCCCATGGATTTGATACTTTTGCATTTCTTTACAAACTGATAGGAGTCTTGTTCCATTGTTGGCCAGTAGCATCCCATGCATATGAGTTTCTTGGCTAGAGTAGGGCCACTAGAGTGGGTCCCACATATCCCATCGTGTATTTCGTTTAGAGCAATTTGATATTCCTCTCTATCTAGACACCTAAGGAGAGTACCATCAAGACCTCGGCGATACAGGGTGCTAGCGACAATGGCATACCAGAATGCCTGTCGGATGAAGGTTCTTTTTTGGTTGCTGGAAAGGTCAGGTGGGAGGGTATTCTCTTTTAGGTAGGCAAATATTTTACCATAGAGTGGGGAATTGGTTCCTACGATGTGGCATATGATATGGGACTCTGGAGTGTCATAAGTAGGATAGGAGACTAACTCTACTAAGAACTCATACCGTGTTTGATTACCTGGTATGTCGAGGAGAGATGCGATCGTGGCTATTGCATCTATAGCTTTATTCTCGATCCTTGGTATCTGTTCGAAATATATCTTGATGAAATATTCCTTGAAGTCATCTACCATTCATTTGTAAGGAATCAGTTTCTCATCCTTCACTTGGTAGTCATCATTTACTTGGTTGATGACCAGTTGTGAGTCACCATAGACTTGAAGTTCCTTGATGTTCCACTCAACTGCTAGCTTGATACCGATGACCAGAGCCTCATATTCTGCTACGTTGTTAGTGCAAGGCAACATTAATCTGTATGACTTTGGAATAGTGTCACCATTAGGTGTGATTAATAAGATACCTGCCCCCGATCCATGTTGAGTGTAGGAGCCATCAAAGTACATTTTCTAGTTTGTTGTGTTGACGTGAAAGATAGATTCATCAAGAAATTCAAAGCTCAGGAGGTTGTCATTTGTTAAAGGTGCATCTGCTAGTTGATCTGCAAGCACTTGTCCTTTTATCACTTTTCTATCCACATATTCAATCTTGAACTCGCTGAGAAGCATGACCCATTTGGATAATCTACCTGTTAAGGCAGCCTTGTTGAGTAAGTATTTCAGTGGATCAATCTTTGCCACTAGTTTAACAGAGTGTGACAGCATGTAATGTTTTCATTTTTGTGAGGCAAATACAACAGCTAGACATGCTCTCTCTATTGGTGTGTATTGCAATTCATATCCGACGAGTGTTCAACTAATGTAGTAGATAGCCTATTCTTTTCCATCATAGTTCTGTTGAGCAAGGAGAGCTCCCAAAGCTGTTGGTGTAGCTGAGATATATAGTAATAGAGGCTTGCCCTGAATTGGTGGCATTAATACTAGTGGCTTCATTAGGTACTCCTTTAGCTATTGAAAGGCCTGCTCACATGACTCGTTCCATTTGAAGGGTACATTTTTGTGTAGTAGATGAGAGAATGGGTGGCAATTGTCTGCCAGTTGGGAAATGAACCGTCTAATAGACTATAGTTTGCCCTGTAGGGATCTCAATTGAGTTAAATTTTTTAGAGGTGGCATTTCCATGATGGCTTTTACCTTAGTAGGATCAACTTCGATACCATTTGTAAACACTATTTATCCCAGTAGTTTGCCTGACGTAACTCCAAATACACACTTCTTTGGGTTAAGGCACACATTGAACTGTTCCAGTCTGTTGAAGATCTTGTCTAGTACTGCTAGATGCCCTTCTCTTGTGAGAGACTTTGCTAGAATGTCATTGATGTAGTCTTCCATTATAATATGCATCATATCATGGATGATTGTTGTCATGGCTCTCTGATATGTTGCCCCAGCATTTTTTAGACCAAACAACATAACACACCAGCAGTAAGTGCCCCAAGGACATGTGAAGGTAGTTTTGTGTTGGTCCTTAGGTGCAATCTTTATCTAGTTATATCCCAAGAAACCGTCCATGAGTGATAGCATAGTGTGTCCTACCGTAAGATCGACAATCATGTCTATGTTGGGCAAGGGGAAGTCATCTTTGGGACAAGCTTTATTCAAGTCTCTGAAATCATTACAAATTCTGACCCTGCCATCTGGTTTAGCCACCGGTACTATATTCGAAACCAATTCAGGATAGTATATAGGCCTGATAAATCTGATGTCTAACAGCTTCTTTAGTTCCTCTTTTACCATGAGGGCCACATGCAGATGCATCTTTCTAAGTTTTTGTTTGACTGGTTTAGCTCCCGGAGCTAGAGATAAATGATGCATGATAAGATTTGGATCTAGCCCTGGAATGTCAGCGTATGTCCATGCAAAGTTGATCTGTTTTCTTTTGAAGAAATCTGTAAATGTTGGTTTTTCATGTTTTGTTAGAGCCTTTGCCATGTGGACCATTCTTGGATTATCACCTATGTTGACATTGATTGCTTCTGTCGGTTCTATCAAGATCGACGATCTCTCCTGATGTGTAAGATTGGGGAGAGGGTTAAGCCATCCATCCTTCGGTGCCTTAGAGAGGTTTTCACCATTGGATACATCTTTATTTTTACTATTTTGATGATCTAACACTGCCGCGGAGCAGTTTTCACCGTTAGATCGTTCTTTTATTTTGATGTTTTTATGACTGAAAGGCTTGGCTCTCTCTCCAAAATAGGCCTTCTCGTTGAGTTCAATAGCATAGCTAGCTCTGTGGTCTCTTGCAGGTATGTGATCTCTAAGCTCAAGATAATCGATGATGGCTTCATCATTTTCAAAGGTGTCTAGCTTAGGGGTGTTGCCTTCTAGGTCCCAGTCGATAAGTTTAGGGTATACCAAAGGTAAGAGATCATTAGGTTGGTCTAGTTCAATTGCGTGAATGGTTAGGATAGAATTATTGAAGGAGTGGACAAAGTCTGCGATGGTACTCTCTATTAGGGGGTTTGTCAAGGGGGGAAACATTCCTTCCTCATGATTTTCACTATTGTTGCTATGCGGGTCAGACTCTAATGGCCTAGCCCTTGGACCTTGTCTCTCGTTGGCATGGGTCGGGTCGTACTCGTGGACAACGTCAATATCCTTTTCATCACAAGACATCTCAGAGAGGCTATCCCATTCATACTCGTTAGAGTTAGTTTTGCTCCCCATTTGCATTCTCTGAATTTGTTCAACCAGATTGCTAGTGGATACTTCTAGTTGTTTGCCTTTGTTCTTGTTGGTTCTGTTGTTTCTTGGTGCTCTAGTGTAGCCTAGCCCTGTAGTGTCTCAGGCTATTAATGTATGAGATTGGATGGGTTCAGTGATGCCATCCTTTCTTGAACCAAGTGGACCATGTCCTTCATACCCCATTCTTTGTAGCATTTGAAAGCCTTGACCATATTGTGCCGTTTGTAGAATGGGATGGTCAGGTTGCATTGAGGAGCTAGCTTCATCCTTGTATAGCCACTGTAGGATATCTTTTTCATCACTTTCATCTTCTAGGCTTCCCCATTTCACAAATGGTCCTTTGGTTGGCTTCTTTGCTGTGGGTGTTTTTAAGATAGGTCTCCCATAGGATTGAGGAGATAGAGGCAGTTGTGCCAAACAGAGGGACTGAGATACTGTGTACTCACCCAAGCCTTTATCTTTGAGTTGGAGTTTAGGTTGAGATGCCCCTGAAGAAGAAGCAAGTGTAGCTGGGTCAACATGAGAGGAGGAAGAAGTAGAGGCACGGTTATTGGGGATCACAACTTTTGGTTTGGGCTGAATGGAGTTGTAGTATTGATAGGGGTAAGGATCACCTTGGATGGTGATCTCTTGTCCTTCATGTGGGAACTTGATACATTGATGGTATGTGGAAGGTACTACTTTCAAAGCGTGGATCCATGGTCGCCCAAGAAGAATGTTGTATGCTAGCTCCATGTCAAGGACTTAACAAGCTACATCTTTCACTATGGGGCCCACCCTAATTGGTAGGGTAACAATTCCTTTAGACGTTCTTTCTTCCTCATCATAGGCTTTTATGGTGATTTTTCTTTTCGGATCTATAGCCTTCTCTAAAAATTCCAATGTAAGGATTAGCTTCAATGTGCAGATATTCAAACCAGCCCCTCCATCGATTAGGATTCTTTTGATCTTGTGCTTGTGTATGAAAGCTTCAATGTGAAGGGAGGCGTTATGGGGTTGAGTGATAGACATATCATCCTTCTTAGTGAATGATAGGGAGTGCGGTGAGGTGATGTGACTGACCATAGTTTGGAATTGCTCTTCAGCTAGGTTCATGGGAATGGAGGCTTCTGTTAAGGCTTTGTCAAGTATGGACCTATGAGAAGGAGATAGACGTAGAAGTTCCAACATTGAGATGTGTGCAAGTGTTTTGTGGAGTTGATCCACGATATTGTATTGACTAGATGGAGGAGCAGAAGCTCCTCTAAGGGTGACCCTATTACTATGGGTAGTAACGTTGCAATCTGGATCCTTGTTGATAGTGATCACATTGATGTGTGAATCACTTTCTGAGATATGGTTAACAACATAGTCGAAGCTGACATTTGTGTAGTTTGCGTTGTTAGAGCCACTGTTATTTCTATTGGAAGGTCCTCCCTATTTGTAGTTAGGAAGAGGATCCTTAAATGCCTGATGATCACTGTTGGAAGTATGTCCATGAGATTGTCCATTAATAGATATTTTGTTTTGCTCTATTAAGTCTTGGATTATATGCTTGAGTGCAATACAATCATTTGTCTTGTGTCCCCTGTTTTAGTGGTATTCGCAAAAGTCATTGTCATTCCACCAATGGGGTTTGACCTTTGGTTCGTACTCTCATGCTGAGGGAAGCGTTATGAGATTGTTGGTGATTAGCTTTCGTAGGGCAGTTTCTAGTGACTCATCCAAAGGTGTGAATGTTCTCCTAGGCCGAAAGTTGGTAAACCTAGATTCAGTATTTCTTGGTTTGTTTTGCGGGGGGTTATTTTGAGGTGTTGATAGGTTAAAAATTGGTTGCTTAGGTGCCGCATTTTTGGCATCCACCACCCCGTCATTCACAACATTCTTGTTTTTCATCCAGAATCTAGGTTTGTCATTGTTGGTGTTGGTATTGGGAGAGTCTTTATAGAGCTTGATTTTGTTGATAACTGAGAGGGGGGGGTGAATTAGTTATCCTAATTAATTCTTCTTCCTGAACTTTCTTATTAATCAATGCAACATTAATTCAAACAAGCAATCATAACCATGAAATACACATGACACAATATTTTTGACGTGGAAACCTTGTTAAGGGAGAAAACCATGGGGTGATTAACACAAGGATTATTCTTTATTAGAAGAATAAGGAAATACAAAATGGCACTTGCCAATTAGAGCTCACTGCCCGAGCACACTGCTCACAAGAGGCACACTGCCAACAAGAGACTCACTGTCTACAAAAAGAATGTTATACAATACTTGAACTGATTGTAAGCATCTACATATGCTAGAGTTCAGTTCTAGTTTAGGCTCAGTACACTGATCTGTTGCACTTCATCTTTCCTCTTCTCTTATGCTGCTTCCCTTTCACATATTGGATCTTCCTTACTGCTTCTGCTCTGCTCTTCTGCTTTTCTTCACACAACACAACAACAACCCCTCTCACAACTAAATCCATCATGTATATATATCCGCACAAGTAATTTCATCACCTTTCTAGTCGGCACCCAGAATAGTCAATCTTTTCACTAATTCTGATCTGTCAGCTAAATCCTTGCACATCAAGTAATGCGGATCAAGTATATGCTTGTAGAAATCATTAATCATGTTAGCCAAACATGATTCATGCCTTCATAACCTTTACCATAATCAGTAACACATTCGAAAAGTAGTCTGATGTTCTATCAGTCAGTTCTTCCTCTGTTCACACTGTCACTCAGGAATCCGGTACCCAACTATTCATATCTTTTTCCTCATCTATCACCGGAGGTTAAATCCTTGGAATCTATCACTCAAGGTAGTCCTCTTGACTTCCCCAAATCTGCACTTCACCAAGATACTTCCTCTGAGAAATCTGGACCTGTCTGTCGGACCTTGCCACATGCTCTGTTCTTGTTTACCAGACCACAACATTCTTCACTCTGACTTCCGGTAGAGACACACCATGTCCTGCGGATGTGTGGGATGAACTTTGTTGCCATCAATGACAACAATCATGAATCCATATAGTGTCTCTTGCCAACAATCTCCCCCTTTGGCATTGATGGCAACACTTAGTGAAAAATGACTAAGTGTTTACACTATGCTCCCCCTTGGCTGATGCTCTATCTTTATATACATTTTCCGGAGCTCCCCCTTAGTTGGATTCCTCATTTTTCACTGCTCCTCACTCCCCCTTTGACATCAATGGCAAAAGGTAGGGTCCGCATACCAAAATTTTAAAAAAAATTATTGTACTTAGCTGCATACATATGGAATACTTACATATACTGCAGTATGTCTGCAAAAGTTGTTTTCAGTTGGATGAGTTCTACAGCCCAACTTTGCTTCATTCTATCCAAAATTGAGATGTGACCACTCAACAAAAATGCAAAAGCTTCTACCCTCTTAAGATCTGTTAGATCATTGGTTTGGGCGGTAGTCTGAGCTTCACTTATGGCCTCATGCATGGCTAACTTAGGGATAATAATCCTTCTAAGTTCACCCATCCAACTAATTATGTTCTTCTTTTCCTTCTCAAAATTCTTTATTGCATTTGTGATTGCAATAGTCTGACACTCTTGATTTACTATGGAGGAAGAGAGAGGATCAAAATTTTGAGACAAACTTAGTAGTTTATCCTCTTACTCTTTTATTTTCTTCTCAATCTCTATTGTTGCTTTGGACCAAGAAATACAAAATTTGTATACTTTACTGCCATCCTTAAGAGCATTTTCTAAGCTCTTTATCCCAATATTCATGTTTCTCCTATCATTAATGATCAAACCCTGTACTTCGAAGAACCTTTTGTCCAAAGACTCCTTTCGGACCTTTTCTTTAGCTGATTTTTCTAGAGAATCAAAATGTGTACTAACACTGTTGACTAAGGTTTTGAGATTACTGGATGAGGAGGCTGTGGGATCTTTTTGAAACAATGGCATGATCTTTTCTAGCACTCTGGAAGCAGCTTCTATCAATTGACAGTCTTCCATATGAGACTTTAGGAGTTTTTCTTTAGCCTTAGCATTATCAAATGAAGCTATCTTTATTGTCTGTACCAGAGAAAGAGAATCAAAATTGAATGACCTTGTAGAAGCTCTGGTTCATCAATCTCCATTGATTCTTTGTTCAAGAATTCTTGAACAGTTTTTGCAGTGTCTCTTGCCGCAGACAATTTTTTCTTTTCTTCTGCATTTTTGTCACTGGTATCTTCTTTCACCTCTGCTTCTTTCTCCTGTAATATTTCTTCTTCTTTAGATCCGGAGACTATGGGGGAAACTGGAGGAGAAGGGTTAGTCTGTTCAGGGCCCACCTCTTCTGTAATTTTCTCAGAAGATTCTTCTGCAGCAACAGTACCCAAGTCCTCTGTAGTAGGAAGATTAAATCTTTTGAAAGCCTTCTGAAGGATCTCTTCTGTGCCCTTGGCTACTTTATTAGTCTCACCAAGCATAAGTTGATTCATCCTTGCTTTGCTTCTGAACTCATCCTTACAATCTTTGAAAATCATATTCATTGTCTTGGGATCGATTGAAGGATATAGCTGAATTGCTATCTGTTCCCAGATCTCAAGGTCTTTTGCCATGGCATTAGTCTTTCTAATTTCTAACTCCTTTTCTAGGCTTTTAGGAATAAGAGATATTATTTCAATGAAAGCCTTATTGTATATGTTTAGATACCTAACTGCAGCTTCCTGTAAGATCTTTTGGTCAGCCTCATTATAATCATCATAGAATTTGGCCATTGGTTGAAGGTTTCCATCCACAGTGACTGATTTGATTACACTTTCTAACGACAAGGTGGGCTTTTCAACAAATTCCTCTACCATCTCTTCCTTGTCTTGACCTGTGGAGGGTTCACTGGATCCTTTCTTCTTCTATTTCTTTATTTCCTTTATCCCCTCATTAGATTCAGTCTCTTCTTCATCTTTTTGACCCTTATAAGACCTTGTGGCCTTAGTCTTGGTTCTTTTCTCTATTTTACTGGATGATCTTGCTTTTGGTTTAGATGCCTTTGTGCTTTTGGCAGTGACAGGTGTAGATTTCTTTGATGTTCTTGACCAGGTGGAGGTTTCTACCAAAGCACTTTTTTTGCTCTCCTTTTCTTTCTTCTCTGCCTCAGCTCTTTCCATCTTTTTCCTGTGGGCATCAAGTGCCTCCTTTGAGATGCCAAGGCCTTTAGCAACATGTTCTACTTCTTTTCTCACCTTCCTCTTGATTTCTGGTTCTCTGAGTTCCACATGAATCTTTACACTCAGCTCCTCAAAGGTTCCAAACCTTTCTGCCTTTGGATCCTTTGGTTGATTTAGCATGTGTTGAACATATAGCTCCACAATTTGTTCATCCACTTCATACCCCATGGGCATGATCCAGACTGTCCTTGGTTCTACTGCCTCCATTAGGCACTGATCAGTATCTACCATAAAGCAGACTGTGTCTTTGTATTTTTCAACAAGAGACTGGGGAATCCTTTCTCTTGCTTGCATGATGTTCTGAAAGGTTTTGAAGTATCCCCACATGGCTGTATTTCTTGCTTTAGCATCCCCAAGCCCATGCAAATAGTCTCTGATCTGAACTGCTACTGGTTTATCATTCTGCCATACCCATCCATTTGATCCAGGCAACTCATTCATGAAGTAGAAAAATAAGCATACTATTAGTGCACCATATTTGAAAGAGTTTTTCTTGTCTTTTTTGAGCTTTTGTATGTTTTCCATTAATTGGCTCAAAAGAAGTTCACAGAGATCATATTCTGCATTTTTCCTCAGCATCTGATAGGCAGTATATATTGCAGTTCTGGATACCGAATTCTCCCTACTGGAGTGATATATCTTGTATCCTATTATCATAGATGCAAATTTGATGTCCGAGTCAGTAATATCTTCAATAGTCATTGCCCTCTTATCAAAGTTTGATCCGGTGGCCTCAGTTACAATGTTATTTTAGACAGATTTGAGGACAGGTATCCCTCCGGAGGAGTATAAACCAGTTACTGCCCTAATTGCCTCCTTTGTGATCTTGCAAGGTTTATTCAGCCATAGGAAGTTATCATGCATCCTACTCAACACATATCGGACCCATTCATCTTCTTTAAAGCAGGGGAAATGAATGAATTGATCAAAATGTTTCTCTTGGATATCCTTATATTCCAGTTTAAGCTCAGAGGCATCGTCTATCAGTTGTTTGTGATAGATATCTCTTAGTTTGAATTCTCCAAACTCTTCAATATTTGCATGTATATAAACCCTAATGTCTTCGGTGTGTAGAACACCATGCGAAACACTGGAAAATGCACCTAGAGCATCTACTTCCAAGGATTTGTATGGATGTTTCTTAAATGTAGGGCGAGGCCTATAAGAAATCTTTACAATATTCAGAGTAGCCATTATCAAGAGATTTGCAGTGAGATATTTGAAAATAGAAAATACCTTTTGCACCTTTCAGTTTCACGGAGTTGGTTGGATTGATTTCTGGATGTAATGACTTCTGCAAATGATCTTCGATGAACTTGAGGAGTTTCGTTGCAAAGCTCCACTTTTCATTTCTTCTTGAGTGTAGAATGAACAAGTGATTAATGAGAAAACCCTTATATTGCTCCGCAAACCCTAATATCAGATTGCAATAAATGCTCGACCTACATTAATCTAGTTTGCCTTATTCGGATGTGTGATAGGTGAAAGTCAGGTGTGGAAGATCAGACATAGTCATGAAACCCTAACCCTACCATCATCAAGGAATCTAATCTAAATGAAGCCAAAAGAACAATGCAATGCAAGCATAACATCACCTAGACCGTGCGATTCCTTGTTTGAGAGAGAAATGTGGACTGCTTCTTCAACAATGAGCAATCACAAAGCTGAAAGCTGCCATTGATGGATGATAAAAGCTCAAGTGCTCGAATGCTCAAGATGATAATGGAGTTGCTATATGAATGCTGGATTGCTGGATTTCTGGATTGCTAGATTTCTGGATTTCTGGATTTCTGGATTGCTTTCTGGATGTCTCATATGGAATGAGAGGCTGTTTATATAGGATTCAACCAAGATCAATCAACGGTGGAGATTCAAAGGCTATGTGAATGGATAAGATTGAAAGTTACTAAATTTAGGTCCAATTAGTTGTACATGTGCAGGATTTTAAATGAAAGTTGTCTTACAACACATGATAAATGGGAAATGGACAAGTGTTGAAATGTGATAAATGATAAAGGCTTAATTCAAATAAAGTATTTGAATTAGTGGGATATGAGTTGGAAATTAATTAAATAAATAAAATTTATTTAATTAATATGATAAATGCATAAAATGAGATAAGACATGATGTGGAATTAATTAAATAAATACAATTTATTTAATTAATTGGCTAAGTGGATGAAAATGGGATTTTAATTAAATAAATAAAATTTATTTAATTAATTGGATAATGGATTAGGGATGTAACAAGGTGTCGCTAGACATGGACAAATTTGGGTGTCTACATTTTGCCCCTCTTTGATACAATGTTCGATAGAACGTTGTGTCAAAGAAGATGTGAGATATGTTCGATAAACAAGTTATGCCCCAGTGTAACTGGCAGGTGATGCCCCCTCGAGAGGTAAGCCAGGCGAACCAGGAAAGACTGGGTTGGCGCTCGATAGAAGAAAAGGCAGAAAAGAGGGCAAATGCAAAGAAAATAGGCTGTGGTATAGAAGAATTAGGGTTTGGAGAAGGGCTATAAGTAGGGGCTGCAAGGGCAAATAGGCTCATTTGTGCTTAGAAACCTAGAGAAATCCAGAGCTCCTGAGAGTGAGAGTGGCAGAGCTAGCGGGATGGTGATTCCACGCAGAGATCATCGTGCGGAGCGAGTGAGGACACATGGACGACCAGAGGGAGCAGGCGCACCGGTATGTCTCAAAACTTTTCCCAAAAGCGTGCATTTAATAGCCTAGAAGCGTAATTAATTCACACACGTCACCAAAAGCGACTAGTTTAGGACCTGGCACATATAGGTCGCTTATGTAGGAGTAGAGGTCGCTTAGAGTAATATAGGTCGCTTATGGGCGCGGGTAGGTCGCTTAGGAAAAAAGTGGTCGCATCCTGTCGGCGGGAAAATAGCAGCGGAAATGCGCGTGTAGATGAAAACGAGTCGCGTATGAGCAGATAGTAGTCGCATAGAGTAATTTAGCTCGCATAGGACTAGAAATAGATCGCATATGGTAGATAGCGCGCATATAGGGCGAAAATGGTCGCTTAGTGTGAGTTGGCTCGCTTATGATGAGAAAATAGGCGCATATAGGAAAAGGGCTCGCGTTTGGAGTAAAAAGATTCGCATGTGGGATATGGCTCGCAGGTAAAGTAAGGATGAACGCATATGGTAATAGTGGTCGCGTTTAGGAAAACAGTGAGCGCATGTGCAAAAGAGCTCGCATGTAGGCAAAACAGAGGCGCATATGGGGAAAGGGGTCGCTAATGAGCAGAAAGAAGTCGCTTGTGGTAAAGTGAACCGCATATGATAAGTGTAGGAGAAAATAGCAGATAGATAGGCAGATTTTGATATGAATGATTAACGGAATGGACTGACAAGAGTAAATGGATGATGCAGGATGTACTACCGCCATTACTATCACGGGAGCCCCATCCGAGAGATTTGCGGCTAGTGAGACAGTTGGATGCAGAGGAGCTACTGGTGTTAGAGATTCTGGGCTTAGAGCATGTGTCACGATTAGAGCCAGTGCAGGCACATCGAGGACTGATGACTGCGATGGTGGAGCGATGGATGAGCGAGCACAGTTCATTCTTGTTACCGACAGGAGAGGCGACCATCACCTTAGAGGATGTGTTCCAGATTTTGAGGATTCCGATAGATGGGGATCGGGTAGATTATGATCTGGAGATGGGCCCAGCTGCATTCAGGAGATTGTTTGGGACACCAGACATCGGAGCAGAGGGTTCGGAGATACCGATGGGGAGGATGGAGGAGCTCTGTGACAGGTTGCAGTGAGTGGTAGTGGCTATCATTAGATGGCTAGTGGGTGATAGGAGAGCGAGAGGGTTTCCTGTAGGATGGGGGACAGTGATGGAGGGCATGTTCTCCTATGGCACGAGATATGCATGGGCAGAGTGCGTGTTGGGACAGCTCTATCATTACCTACATGATTGTGCATATATGTTCGAAGCCAGTATGTCAGCAGGAGTGACAGTGTTGCACGTATGGGCTTATGAGCATATTCCAGTGACGAGACCAGAGGGATGGGTGGCTAGAGCAGCAGGAGAGCCATTTGCACGGATGTATAGAGGAGCCTTGACGTATCGACAGCGCCGAGGGGTGGTATACTGGCGACGGAGGTTGGATGAGATAGACAGGTTTGTATGGAGGCCATGGCTAGGATGTGAGCAGTGGGAGGAGGAGGATGCCGAGCTTGCTTATGCGAGACAGGCGAGGTACATTTTTGGACGCGGCTTGTACATTATAGAGCGCTATTTGCCAGAGAGAGCTCTGAGACAGTTTGGAGAGGCACAGGCAGTACCTGTAGGGGATGCCATTTTTGGGAGGACGAGGCAGGAGGTGTTCGATTGGGGTCCAGAGGTTGTGGTGGACACAGCCTTGGCAGAGAGAGATGGATTGCAGCCAGTAGCATGGCAGTGGAGACAGGGTCCGGCAGAGCCAGGTACATTGCCAGAGTATGATGCATACTGGGCGACAGCTAGGCCGACTCGGTTGACACGAGATGGAGAGATTGGGGAGATTGGGATGGAGAGACCAGTTCGGAGGCGACGACGACGGGCTCCACCAGCACAGGCAGTAGTGCCAGCTGCACCAGGGATACAGATGCCAGGGCAGGTGCCAGGTCAGCCAGCTATATTAGCACAGCCACATGCACAGATCGGAGCAGGGGATGATGTGGGCATTCAGCAGCTGCAGAGACGGATCAGAGAGGAGAGGAGATGGAGGCAGCGAGCACAGATGAGGCTGAGGAGGGTGGAGATGGATAGGCATCAGGCCGTGATTAGTCTGAGGCATGCTAGAGCACAGGCACAGGCTTATCAGACGCAGCTACAGTTGGGAACGCAGAGAGGAGATGGACAGGAGGATGGGGCGCTCGCGAGAGTTACAGGAGAGAGGGATACAGCTAGGCAGCATGAGCAGATGATGAGGCTTGAGCGAGATACTGCAGTACAGCAGGAGCAGGCTATGAGAGCAGAGAGAGATGGTCTGCGAGCTGAGAGAGATAGTCTACGAGCTGAGAGAGATAGGGCAGTACAGCAGCTGCAGGTTATGACTAGTGAGCGGGATAGAGCAGTGACTGCCTTGGGGACTGATGGAGCTACTATGTACTTAGCCACACAGTTGACAGCAGTACAGGCCGAGCTTCAGAGAGTGCAGGGTGAGGCTGAGTATTATAGAGGCTTATATTATGGAGCTGTGCCGGCAGAGCAGAGACAGCCTAGCTTCAGGAGCAGGTCAGGGGCTTCGAGCTCGCGGAGGTCAGGTGGATCTCGGTCAGTGGCTTCAGTGATGGGGCCACCGAGAGATGGAGGACCAGGTACAGGACCTGTTGGTGGTGGTGGTCAGGGTGAGGGAGCTGGCAGTAGTCGCTAGGGCACACCTTGTTGACATTGTATCATGATGAGGCCTAGAGCCATTGTTGTACATTCATTCTTTTCAGGGCTCAGCTTGTATTGTAGACACTTGTATTTTGACACACATGTATATATATATATAGCAGTTTTGGCGATCTATATGATGTTATAATGGTTGTGATGTTGATATTATGATGGCTATGCATGTTATGTGTATGGATTATATATGGATTATGGATGGATATTTATGCAAATGGTAATGGATAGAAAATATTTGAAAATGTAAAGGGTAATGACATGAATAGATGTATGCATATAGGTAGATGGTAAAGAAAAAGATATGTAATGGACTTATGTATGGCTAACACTTGTTTTGCAGGAGCGGGAATATGGACAAAGGACGATGGAGATGATTGATCTTGGCTGAGGATGACGGAACGAATGGATAGATAAAATGGATAAGATAAGATGATGATGGGCAGCTTTCAAGTAATTGCTCAAAATGAAAAGAAATGCAGTCCTTATGTTTGATATAGCATATGGATGTTATGCACCAGGGTATAAGAGACCAAGGTGTCGAGGTATCCAATGCATAACTAACGTGTTACAATCTTGTCTGAACGCATGTGGTCAAGATGGTGAGTCAACATGCACAAGATATGAATAACAGCTAGTGTTGGACTTTGACGCTACAAACAATGGTTTGAGCTTATCTCCACTACACATAATGATAGCTTGCTGGTTATATGTATGGAGTTAGTCTTAACATAGAATAGTCTCTAATGCATAAGAGACTGTTTAGCTTCTCAGATGCTAGAGATATTGATATGTAAGATGCTAATCCCAACACGTACAAGATACCAAGACGCATAGGAAGAGAATAAGATCATCCCGCAAACACGGCATACGAAAGCTATATGACCATGCCCCAGTCCTTACTTCATCGCAACATACCAAGATATAAATAGATCAAGGCAGTCTTGACTAGGTACAGAAAAGGGACAAAAGATAAATCAAAAGATAAAACAAAAGATACTGTCATCACGTTCTCTTGCCAAATTTGGGTGCTCGTGGATAGATTAAGCTGGCGCCTTGTTAAGAGGAAAGCTACATCCTATTGAAGGCTAAAGTTGTTGATAAATGGCTATAGCAAATGTTGGCTTAAGGCATGCGGACAAATAGCTTCTGGCTTGCCTGTGATTGGTGAAAGTGCTTGAGCTTGTAATATACACATGGATTGCGTCCTGTTTGAGCTGATCAAAGAGGAGAAGATGGATGATGAATGAAGATGAAGAAGATGGGGGGATCATCGGTGCTTGAGTACTGGAAACTTCCTTCGTATTCCAGACTGCCTACATACCCTGTATCCACGGGATCAAAGCACATTTACGATGAAGATGAGACATGATGAATATGTAGTTCTGGGTTTTATTGATGATGTAAGTGATGAAAGATAGAAGAATATGAGCTGAAAGATTGAAGAATGTTTAGAATGACAGATGACTGATGAAAGGGGCTATCGTCTTAGCCTGAATCAGAGTGCTTCCTTCGCATCTCCGATTGCCTACATACCCTGTATCCACGGGATCAAGGCGTCAACGATAGAGCTGGATGTAGTTCTTATTGATGTTGCTAATCGATTGGATGTTTGATCAAGCGATGTTTGTTGCAATTGTTGAATGAGTGTGGATGAATTATGAAGGTATGAGTCCTGGTTGCAAGTCGTTAGGTCATAGTTGTCGGTGGACATGTGCCATGGCTGAAGTTGATAAGGTGTGCTGTGTTGAAAGCTGAGTTGGTTGATGTGTTATGAGCTAGAGATAACAGGATCCACTTCCAAATAAGACTCAACAAATGCCCCCAGTGTGGGATGAGGTTTATTATGCAGAAGCGACAATGCAGAAAAGATGTGGCCAAGATGCTAAGGTGCCAAAAGATATAGATATCACGACAATGTCTCACATATGATAACTAGCATCGGCAAAGGATGAAGAGGAAAGGCTATGTGTGAGATTGCGATAGGGCTTATGAAAATAGCTTATACAAGATGCAGTGGGGAAAATGATCAAACGAACCAAACAAATGAGGGAAGCTGGTCACTACACATAGCGCCTGTTTGCCAGGTTTTCACTATGGTACTTATCCAAGGCGCCTGTTGACCAGGTTTTCACCAGAGGACGGATTATTTATCTTATGTTTGTTTTTGTTTTTTTTTTTTTTTTTTTTTTTTTTTTGACATATTTTGATTTTTTTGTGTTTTTGGTGTTTTTGTGGGATAGCTGAGATTCATGGATAAAACTTCTTGAGATGAACGCTGTTGACGGGTTCATCCAAGGGAATGCCTTCAGGTGTTGACAAAGTGTATGCACCAGATCCATAAACTGCTGTGATAATGAAAGGACCAAGCCAATTTGGTTCAAACTTGCCCTGTTTCTCTCGATGTTGTTGATTCCTTTGGTTTTCTTTAAGGACGAGGTCGCCAACCTGAAACCTGCGTTCTCTGATCTTTTTGTTATAGCTGTGACGTAGCCGGTTTTGATAGACTTGAAGATGGTTCAATGCTGTAAGGCGGCGTTCATCTAAGAGCTCAAGATCATGGAGTCGGGAGACTCGATATTCTTCATCTGAAATAGTATGTTGCAAGGATATGCGCAAAGAGGGGATCTCAACCTCGATAGGCAAAATAGCTTCAGTGCCATAGACTAGAGCATAAGGTGTGGCGCCAGTAGGAGTTCTGACACTTGTTCTATATGCCCATAAAGCAGGATGCAGTTGTAGATGCCAATCTCGACCAGTTTCGTTAACAGTCTTTTTAAGGATCTTGATGATTGTCTTATTAGAGGCTTCAGCTTGACCATTGCTCTGAGGATAATAAGGCGTAGAGAACCTATGCTGAATATGAAACTTATTGCAAAGATCTCTAACCTCTTGGTTCTTGAAAGGCCGGCCATTATCTGTGACAATAGCTTGAGGAACTCCATAACGGCAGATGATGTAATGTAGGATGAATTTAGCTATTTGTTTACCTGTGATGTAGGTCATTGGTATGGCTTCTACCCACTTTGTGAAATACTCAGTGGCAGTGATAATAAACTTATGACCATTTGATGAAGTAGGATGGATTTTACCCACAAGATCAAGCCCCCATTGCGAAAAAGGCCATGGAGTGACAATAGGCTGAAGCTCATGTGCTGGTGCATGTATTAGATCTCCATGTTTCTGGCATTGTAGACATCGCTTTGCAAATTGTTGGGCATCTTTTTCCATAGTTGGCCAATAGTATCCTGCTCGCAGAAGTTTCTTAACAAGGCCAGGGCTAGCGGAATGCGAACCGCAGACACCTTCATGTACTTCACGTAAGGTCGTTTTTGCTTCCTCAGAATCAAGACATCTAAGAAGGATACCATCAAGACTTCGGCGATAAAGGGTGTCTCCTAAGATAGTGTAACGAGAGGCTCGACGGATAAAAGTTTTACGTTGGGTGTTGGATAGTTGAAGAGGCAAGGTGTGATTACGGAGATACTCGTATATATCTTTGTACCACAACGAGTTGGGACCAACAATCTCACATATGAGCTCAGACTGTGGAACTTCAAATGCGGGGATCAAAAGCTGTTCGACCAAGAATTCACATTTATGGGTGTTAGATGGCATGTCTAAAAGAGACCCAATCATAGCCATGGCATCAGCTGCTCTGTTTTGTAGTCTTGGAATTTGCTCAAAGGTAATGTCCTCGAAATATTGCTTGAAATCATCCACCATTAGTTTGTATGGAAGAAGCTTCTCGTCTTTTGTTTGATATTCATCTAAGACCTGTTTGATAACTAGCTGAGAATCACCAAAGACTCGTAACTGTTTGATAGCCCATTGTACTGCCATGCGCAAACCTGTGATTAAAGCTTCATACTCTGCTATGTTATTGGTACAGGGGAATGCTATTCTGTATGATTTAGGTATGCAGTCTCCTTGGGGAGTGACAAACAAGATACCTGCTCCAGATCCGTGTTGAGTGTATGATCCATCAAAGTATAGCTGCCATCGTGCTGGAGAGCTGAAAGTAAACAATCCTTCATCAGGGAATTCAGGATATATTGGCTGAATGTCTGTGATAGGTGCTGCAGCTAATTGATCAGCAATGACTTGTCCTTTGATAGCTTTACGGTTCACATATTGTATGTCAAATTCACTCAAGATCATAACCCATTTTGCTAATCTCCCTGTAAGAAGTGCTTTTGAAAGGAGATACTTGAGGGGATCCACATTAGAGATGAGCTTTGTTGTTTGGTTCAACATATAATGTCGCAACTTTTGGGAAGCAAACACTAATGCTAAACAAGCTTTTTCCATGAATGAGTAATTAAGTTCATATCCCACAAGAGTTCTGCTAATGTAATAGATGGCTTGTTCTTTTCCTGAATCATCATGTTGAGCTAGAAGTGCACCTAATGCTGCGGTTGTTGATGATATATAAAGCAGTAATGGACGATCAAGTACAGGAGGTATTAACACAGGAGGTGTTGCCAAGTATTCCTTTATCTTATCAAAAGCCTGTTGACACTTTTCATCCCACTTAAAAGGTTCACCCTTGCGAAGAAGATGCTGAAAAGGATGACATTTATCTGCGAGTTGTGAGATAAATCTACGGATAGATTGTAGCCTACCCTGTAAACTGCGAAGCTGTTTTAGATTCGTTGGTGGAGGCATTTCTATGATAGCTTTTACCTTAGCTGGATCCACTTCTATGCCTCGTCGAGACACAATATATCCCAATAGTTTTCCTGATGTTACACCAAATACACACTTCTTTGGATTTAGTCTGACTTGGTATTTCTCTAATCGATCAAAAATTTGTGCCAATACTGGTAGATGTCCTTCCCTTGTCTTAGATTTTCCCAGGATGTCATCAACATAGTCTTCCATGATAGTATGAAAAAGGTCATGAAAAATAACTGTCATAGCTCGTTGATAGGTAGCTCCAGCGTTTTTGAGACCAAAAGGCATTACAACCCAGCAATATGTGCCCCATGGACAAATAAAAGACGTTTTATCTTGATCTTCCTCTGCTATTCTGATTTGATTATAACCAGAAAATCCATCCATCAAAGATAGCATTTCATGTCCTGCTGTAAGATCAACAATGTTGTCTATGCTTGGTAATGGAAAATCGTCTTTAGGACATGCTTTGTTAAGATCTCTAAAGTCCGTGCAGCAGCGAACGCGTCCATCTGGTTTTGCTACAGGTACCAAGTTTGAAACCCATTCTGGATAATCAATAGGCTTTATGAACTTTGCTTCTAATAGTTTCTGAATTTCTGCTTTAACCAATAAGGCAACTTGTGGATGCATTTTGCGCAATTTTTGTTTGACAGGCTTTGCATCAGGGAATACTGCTAAATGATGTACCACAAGTGAAGGATCTAGTCCTGGCATGTCTGCATAAGTCCATGCAAAATTTATAGCTCGTCTCAGGAAAAATGCTGTGAAGTTCTTTCGTTCTTGCTCTGATAGTGATGCTGCCAAAAAGGTGATCTTCGGATTTTGTTCTGTTCCCAAGTTCATGTCTTGTGATTTTTCAACTAGCACAGTTGATTTCTCATGGTAATCAGCAGTGACAGGAAGATCAAATCCCTCATCCTCAGGTGCCTCAGAGAGGTTTTCGCCTTCGGATACGTCCTTTATTTTTACTTTTTCACGGTCAAGAGGCGCCTTGCGGTTTTCACCTAGTGACCTATTTTGTTGAATTTTGTTTATTTCACTTTTGCGACTGAAGGATTTGATACTTCCGCCAAAATATGCTAGTTTAGGTAATTCCATCATGAAACCTGCTTTGTGATCACCCGATGGGATACCTTGTCTCAAACCCATGAATTTTGCAATGGCTTCGTCATTTTCAAATGTATCTAATATCGGTGCCCCCTGTTGGTCCCAAGCGATGAGGTCAGGATATACGAGTGAGAGGCTAATGGAGGGGTCGTGATGGCTAGAAGAGATTGCGGAAAACATGAAGATGGAATGTTCTTGAAAGAGGTCGGTGATATGAAGGGAGGAGTCGTCGATGGTATCCGAGTTAGAAGTCTCTCCTACCGAAGAAGATCCAACGTCAATATCGGAAATACACTTAATGTCTTTGGAGCGCGGTACCTCCGGTTGGTAACCAAGGCCTTGCTTATTAAACTTCTTAGACACAATAAGGGGCTCAATAGGTCCTTGTTCCTGTGATCCCAAGCTGCCATGTCCTTTATAGCCCATGTTCTTGATGATACGAAACCCGTTGTTGTATCGCTCTACTTCAAGTTGGACTTGGTCATTTTCATCAAAGAATATCCAAGAGTCTATGTCCTCAATGTCTTCGTCATCCAAGAAACCACCTTTAATGAATACGGTGGGGGGAGCTCTGATAACAGCGGAGGATGAAGTGGGCTTAAATATAGAAAGCTTACCGTGGGATTTAGGAGATAACGGAAGGGTGCCAACGCAACAGGATTCCTGCAATTTGTACTCACCAGGGCCATGTTCAGTATATTTGATATGGAGGTTGGAAGCGGCTTTGCTAGATGAGGGCTTGAGGAGATCGGATGGGTCGACATAGGAGGATGATGGATATGCCTCGGTGTTGAGAGGGATACGGTTTGGACTCTGATATTTAGCTTGAAAAGCACGGCAAAACTCAAATGGATTAGGATCAGCTTGAATGGTAACTTCAACACCCTTATGCGGAAATTTAAGGCATTGGTGATATGTAGATGGAACTGCTTTAAGGGTATGGATCCAAGGGCGACCGAGGATGATGTTGTAAGGCAGATCAATATCAAGGACTTGACAGCGAGTTTCTGTAATGACCGGTCCAACTTGAATAGGCAATAAGATGATCCCTTCAGTATCTCTTTCAGCGTCATCATATGCTCTGATAGTTATAACCTTGGAGGTGTCAACATTTTTCTCAGAATATCCCAATTGTTTGATAAGTTTCAAAGAACATATATTTAGACCAGCTCCCCCATCTATCAAGACTCGTTTGATACGGCGTTGGTTAACAAATACTTCAATATGGAGGGCCTCATTGTGTGACGGATGCATGGAGGGTTGAAGATCTTTGTCAGAAAAGGTTAAATGACAAGGGGCTGCAATGCTAGCGACCATGGATTGAAATTGTGTGATATTAATATTATTAGGCACCGAAGATTCTTGTAAGGCCTTATCAAGGATAGCTTTATGTGCGGGGGATAGGCGGAGCAGCTCAAGGATAGATATGTGTGCGGGGGTTTTGCCAAGGTGATCCAAGAGGTTATAGTCAGAGAGAGGTCGAGGAGGATGAGGAGGTGCTCCTTGAACGGTAACTCGACCTCTTCGCGTGGTTACGGCACAATCAGGTGCTCCTTGGATGGTAATGGTAGAAATGCGAGCATGGTCAATGCGGCCAATGGTAGATGATGCATAGCTATAGGGAATAGCATTTCCAGCTTGAAGGTTATTTGTCTGATCATGAGATGGCAGTGGATTCTTGAAAGTCTCTAGATCATAGTTTGATGTGGATTGTTGAGCAGGTTGAGGTGTTGAAGGTGTGACGTTGATGAGACCTTGATCAATGCAGTCTTGGATAACATGTTTTAAGCGCATACAACCATTTGTTTTGTGTCCTTTAACTCGATGGTAATCACAATACTCATTCTCTTTGTACCAAGGAGCTCGAAAGAGTGGTTCGCCATTTGGTGGTGCATCGGGTAGAATAACATCTCCGGCTTGAAGCAGCTTTCGAAGAATAACTTCCATGGGTTCCACTAATGGTGTAAATTGTCGGCGTGGATTAGAAGTTTGGCGTTGGTTTCTTCGTTGTGGAAAAGACTGTCTTGGTGGAGAGGCTGCTTGAATGTTGATAGGAGCTCTCATAGTTTGGATATTCTTTGTATCAACAATACCGTCATTGACAACATTCTTGTTCTTGTTCCAAAAGCGAGACTTATCATTGGAATTTTGGGGAGAATCTTTGTTATCACGAAAGATCTTGATAGTTCCTTTGGCAATTAAGGCTCGTTCAATAATAACTCCTTTGGAAACTAGTTCGTCAAAGGTGCTAGCACTTTGCAATTGTAATTGGAATGACAGCTCAGGATGAAGATTTTGAACAAAGATGTCAAGCTGTTGTTTCTCAGGGATTTCCCATGATAATTTGCTAGCCATATTACGCCATCGCTGGGTAAATGAGGAAAAGGTTTCACCATTGCGTTGTTTGTTGTTGACAATGTCATTCATGTTTACCTCATGTTCAATATTGAAGGCAAAATGTGATCGAAACTTGGTTGCCAATTCGGAAAAAGTCTTAATTCCTGGAGGTAAATGGGAAAACCATTCGAGAGCTTGTCCTACTAAGCTTCGAGGAAATAGTCTCAAAAGATATGTATCATCATAGGCAACATCGAGACATGCCACGAAAAAGGCTCGAAGATGGTCATCCGGATTTCCTTTCCCTTTGTACTTATCAAATTGTGGGATTTCAAAGTGTGGTGGAAAAGGTATCATATTAAGCGACTTGTCAAATGGATAAGCGCATATGTTTTCGAGAGAGAAGGGTTTCTTGCCTTGTCCTACCCTTTCATCGATCATCTGTTGGATATCGGCTGAGGATAACTGCTGTTGTTGCAAAGGGGGTGGAGTGTGATATGAAACATATTGTGGTTGTGGTTGTGGTATATGTGGAGTTGTGACAGTTTGTTGTGGTTGTGGGATGTATGAAGCTGTAACGGTTTGTTGGGGTTGTGTGCCCACAATGTGTGTCGAAGGAGTGGTATGTGACATGTATGTGTTAGAGGATTGCTGTCCTTGAGACACAAGTGGTAAGTGGGTGTGCATTACATGAGAAGTGGATGTGGGATTGATAGTAGCAGATGGTTGGGAAGTTAGAATTGAATTCATGACATGATAAGTGACGGAGGGATTGGTAGATACAACAGAAGGGTGAACATTTGGATTGGTATTTTGGACAATATGAGGATTGGTATATGTCATGTGTTGGGTGATATTAGAGAAGCCTTGGGTAGCATAAGATGGATTGATAGTGTGTGAAGGATTGGAAGAAGAGGACAGCATGGATGTAAGTTGATCAACATAAGCGATCTGATTGTTTGGATTGGCTTGAGAAATGAGGGGATCACTCATGTCAATAAGGCTAACATTGGGATTATAGGATAACATGAAGGAATTAGCAGTTGGTGTATGAGATGTGGTAGATCGCAATGGTTGTGAAGCATGGAGGACATGTGTTGTTGGAATGGTTTGAGAGGTATGCACACCATAAGATATGGGAATTGCTTGTGGTGCTCGAAGTGTTTGTGCTTGCGTGACATGGATAGCTTGTGTGACGTGAGGCATGGAAACAGTCATGGTGGAAGGAGAGATATGTTGAGGGACATGAAAAGGTGGGATGTTGAGATTTTGTGACATGAGAGGAAGCACATTGGTGGGCACTATCAATGGTTCTAAGGTATGCTCTGATCATGGTAACTCAAATGAAGCAACAAGAGGCAATGAGGATGGTGTTTGCGAGGTAATAGGAGATGATGTGATTATAGTAGATGGTTTATTCGCAACAACAGCAGTAGTGTTGGGATCGTGCTCTCTAATAGTGGATATATCAAAGTCTTTAGGTAGTTTAGCACCCATGCGAGCAAGTTGGAGAAAACAGCGATCAGGCTCAGATATCATGAGTTTCTCAACTTGGTCCCATAGATAGGTATCTTGAAATTCTGATGAGTCGTCTTGAGATTGTTCTTCGAAAGTTTCCAAGGATGGTGGAGGGTGCATTTGTTGTGAAGATGATTCGCCCCTAGTGTACCCTTGAGGTATAAACATATGAGAAGGCATACCAGTTGTGAATTGAGTTGCGTCCTTAAGAGGTGTTGTGAATTGTTTCATCTCAGCTTGCAATTTGGCATCCATTTCAGCTTTCAATTTGGCTTCTACTTCAGCTCGATATTGACTCCTAGTTTGAGGCATGATGTTGATGATGAAGTTGAGCTTGTCAAAGTTTTAAGACCCAAAAGATGATAGTTGGTTGATTGGTTGTTGTTTTGGTTTTGCTAGTTTGGCTAAGTTGCTTGGTTGATTTGGTTTGGCTGAGTTGTTGTTGGTTGTCCCTAGAGGTAGCTTAATCACTCAAGGGAAAGATTGTTGATGTTGGTTGGAGCTAAAGCTAAAAAGAGATTGTTTGCTGAAGCTAAAGCTGGAGGTTGTTTGTTGGCTGAAGCTAAAACTGAAGGTTGTTTGTTGATCCAAATGATTGGATTGATGTCTGATTTGCTAGTTGGGATCTCAAAAAGATGAAAAAGCTCATGAGTTGTGATTGATTGATAAGCTCAAAATAGGAGACAAAGTCCAGGTGTTTGCTGTTGATCAAAGGTAAGTCTGAAAGCTGATGTTTGAGGTTCAAGCAAGCTGGTCCTGAGGCTAATTTAGCTAATGCACTGAGATTTGCAAGAATTTTAGCTACAGGTGACTGATGATAGCTCAAAGGCGACTCAGAGAATGCTAAAGGCGATTAATGATAGCTCAAATGCGACCTGGTTTAGTTTTGACAGAAAAATGACAGTGCTAACCAGAAGCGAATGCTATGCCAGAGGCGATGACTGTTGGTTCAAAGGCGATTACTGTTGGTTCAGAGGCGACTCAGATATCCCTAAAGGCGACAGTCTGTTGTTCATAGGCGAGCTTGTTCTGGAATCAGGCGAATAACTGTGGATTAAAAGCGACTTGGCTCAAACAATATGCGACTGGTAATGAATCAGATGCGACTTGGTTCAGACAGTAGGCGATCAGCTGTGGTTCAGAAGCGATTCTGTTCAGGCAAAAGGTGATCAACTACGGTTTAAAAGTGACTCTGTTTAAGCAGTATGCGGGCAGTTGTTATTTAAAAGCGATGCAGTTCAGGCAGAATGCGAGTCACTACAGTTCAGAAGCGATGTTGATGGTCTGTGCGAGCAGTTTAGGTTCAAAAGCGACTGTGTTTGTGTACCGGTGGTCTGATTTTTGCAGTTTTTTCAGCAAGAAAACAATGATAACAGTCACTCACACTCACAACAAGCACAAACTGATACAACCTAGGCTAGGATAGGACAGTATCTGTTGAATCCCCTAGCTGCGCCTATTCAAAGCGGGTAGCTCCAGGATCTTGATAGCACCGGCTCCTCCTTACATTTGCACACACTTCTCACGCATACCAAGATCCGGGATTCTTATAAGGCTTGACCCTCTCCAAACCTTTAGATTGTCCCTGCTACCTCGGCTAAGAACCGCATGAATCGGGGCCGCTTCAAGGGTTTTGCCCTCTGCGTCAACAGATAGAAGGTTTTTGGCTACTACACAAAGTTGCTAATAAGGGCATCCGTTCGGGTGGCTATACATGCGGCAGCGCTACTCTCCGTTATGGAGTCTCCCAGCCTCCAAGGGTTGCGCCTTGGAGGGTTTTGGGGGAGGTTGGCTGTCGGTATAACACAACTGCACCCGTTGTTTGTGGCTTTCGACACAAACACTTTTCTTATATAGCGGTTCGGAAGGACTTGGCTTTAGCCCGTTACCGCTTGGGTCGTATCCCTTCTCACACCGGGAAGGCAGGCCCTCTAAAGATAATGACAAGTTCTCATGCACCCAAGATCCATTTAATAGGCAAGGGGAGAGGATACTTTTGTCATTAAATTTGGGTTACAATCAGGCACATGCAAGCAATCAAAAAGATAAATCAAGCACGGAGCAAACAGTAATTCATTTTAAGCACCAAGCCCAAATATGCCTAATTTAGTGAAAAAAAACCACAAATCTTGGACCGATCGAACCTGCAACAGATATGTCAGTAGTTTGATAACCTCCTTTCTTGGACAGATCGATAAGATGCTGCACAAATACGCAGTTAATAGCCAAAAATCAAACTGGAACTGAAATAGGCTTGAAAACAACAGAGCTTTACCAGATGCGACCCACTGTTGATCAAAAGCGACCTCTATTATGTCATAGGCGAAATACTGCAGATCATATGCGACGCGCAAAAACACAGTATGCGACGCCTGTTAGCTCATAAGCGATGCATATTTTCCATAAGCGATCGGTTGAGGGCTGGATGCGACCTGTTTCTGCAAAAACACAGCCGATAAACAAAAACCCTAGCCTACCAGGCGAATAATATTAGTCCATAAGCGACGCAAATATATTCAAAAGCAGCGTCTGTCGTCTCATATGCGATCGCAATATACCGGAAGCGACCAGTTGGAAGTCGAAAGCGACCTATCTCTGCAAAACAAAAATCAAAACCCTAACCTGCACAGGCGAATATTATTAGCTCATAAGCGTATCATATCAGAATAAAAGCGTGCGCCATTAGGTCAAAAGCGATGCGGATTTGTGCAAAGGCGACCCCTGTTAGATTAAAAGCGATCTGATTATGCGCAAAAGCAGCGGCTGTTAGATCAAAAGCGGCAAATACAGTCCCAGGCGATCATTTTAATGATAAAAGCGATGCGTTTTACCTAAGGCGACGACTGTTAGGTCAAAAGTGATCCAGAGAGGTATATGCGGCCTGCTCCAGCTCAGAAGCGACGCAGAAATCTCGAAGCGGCGGATTTTCCTTTAAAAGCGGCTGGAATTTTCTGCGAGCACCTGCAAAATCTGATCTTCAAGGAAACAACTCCAAAAAATGAAGTTAATCAGGGACGTGAGTCCCACCGGGCGTGCCAAAATGTGATAGGTGAAAGTCAGGTGTGGAAGATCAGACATAGTCATGAAACCCTAACCCTACCATCATCAAGGAATCTAATCTAAATGAAGCCAAAAGAACAATGCAATGCAAGCATAACATCACCTAGACCGTGCGATTCCTTGTTTGAGAGAGAAATGTGGACTGCTTCTTCAACAATGAGCAATCACAAAGCTGAAAGCTGCCATTGATGGATGATAAAAGCTCAAGTGCTCGAATGCTCAAGATGATAATGGAGTTGCTATATGAATGCTGGATTGCTGGATTTCTGGATTGCTAGATTTCTGGATTTCTGGAATTCTGGATTGCTTTCTGGATGTCTCATATGGAATGAGAGGCTGTTTATATAGGATTCAACCAAGATCAATCAACGGTGGAGATTCAAAGGCTATGTGAATGGCTAAGATTGAAAGTTACTAAATTTAGGTCCAATTAGTTGTACATGTGCAGGATTTTAAATGAAAGTTGTCTTACAACACATGATAAATGGGAAATGGACAAGTGTTGAAATGTGATAAATGATAAAGGCTTAATTCAAATAAAGTATTTGAATTAGTGGGATATGAGTTGGAAATTAATTAAATAAATAAAATTTATTTAATTAATATGATAAATGCATAAAATGAGATAAGACATGATGTGGAATTAATTAAATAAATACAATTTATTTAATTAATTGGCTAAGTGGATGAAAATGGGATTTTAATTAAATAAATAAAATTTATTTAATTAATTGGATAATGGATTAGGGATGTAACAAGGTGTCGCTAGACATGGACAAATTTGGGTGTCTACAGGATGACTTGAATAACTGGATTTGTCCTGATCTATGAACATCATGCGGATCTTCCAAACCATGAACAAATCAAGATGACACATCACAAGGACATCCCAAACACTCTGACCAGTCTGCAGAATAGGACAATGCACTTCCGGATCTCACCGGACCTTTTTGTGGCACTCTGTCACTCCGGAGCATCTCTCGAAACCGGTTCTACTTGATCGATCACAACTTCTTTACATTTTCATGCGGACCTCTGAAATCTTAATTGGATCATCTCAAGACTCATATCTACAAACCCTTTAATCTACATCCTCTTCTTGTGCCAATTCCGGTGCCACTTGATTGGCTAGGGAAACAAGGTTTTCTTTGTGTCTCCCCCTGAGCCAGAGCTCACTTTTTAATTTCTGGAAGGAATATCAGCACCAGAGTCTAGTGTAGATCCAATCTCTACATTATCAGTACTTTTCTTCACGCAAATCTTGCTCATCTCATTTTTGACTTCATCCGTATTCACCTTTTGTTTACCCTTATCTTGATTTTGATTATGAAATACCGAACCTCTTTTGTCCTGATTCTTGCTTCTACAGTATCTTGCAATATGACCGGATCTATTGGAAATTTGGCAAACAACATTTCTCTACATATTTGATTGATATCCTCTTGATCTGCATTGATTAGCCATATGACCTATTCTATTGCATGCAAAGCATTTACCATTGAATGATTTGTTCATTTGCATATTTCTACATTCATGAGATTTGTGACCATACCTTTTGCAGTTAAAACACTGTCTGGAGAAGGATGAATTAGTCTGATTCATTCTCTTTCTGCACTAATTAGCTTTGTGACCAAAGTGATTACAGCTGTGGCAGTATCCATTGAAGGATGGATATCTTTGAGCATTGGGCTGTCTTACCGGAGGTCTTCTAGGCCCGTTCCTTGGATTTTCTGATCCAAAATTCTTCTGACCGGATCCAGAGCTTTCTCCTTTCTCATATCCCAAACCACACTTGTCATCTGCCCTCTTTTGACTTCCAAGAAGAACTTCAAGTTGAGCAGAACTTATCTTGAATTTCTCTTTATATTCATTTGCTGATTGAAGATCCCTTTTGACAGAGACAATTTGATCTTCAAGTTTTTCTTCATTTTCTTTAGCATCTTCAAGATCAGATTCAAGATGTCTGATAATTCTATCCATTTGGTGGCAATCTTCTAATTTCTCCTTAAGGGATTGTCTTAGATTATCTTTAGTTTTTCTTTTCTCTTCAATCTCTTGAGTAAACTTTATAACTCCTGATTCCATTTCATGTCTTACCATAATGATTTCTTTTGATAACTTTTCACATAACTTGGTTTTCTCATTCAGCTCTTCATTTGCATCATTTGCTTCACCTTGTCTTGCCAATTGCTGAAGTAGCTCTTTTCTCTTTTTCATAGAGAGGTTTAATTTGTCTTTTAGTTCTCTCATGAAATCATCAGCCTGTTTGAGTCTTTCCTTTAATTCATTGACTTCAGAGTTTGACTGTTCAAGATCCTCAAGGGTAGTCTTGAGTTGCTCCCTTAAACCATATGTATCCATTTGGATTCCCAGATCTTCCTCGAGCTGTTAGACTCTATTTAGGAGGAACTTGGCTCTGATACCAATTGTTGATAACTGAGAGGGGGGGTGAATCAGTTATCCTAATTAATTCTTCTTCCTGAACTTTCTTATTAATCAATGCAGCATTAATTCAAACAAGCAATCATAACCATGAAATACACATGACACAATATTTTTGACGTGGAAACCCTGTTAAGGGAGAAAACCACGGGGTGATTAACCCAAGGATTATTCTCTGTTAGAAGAATAAGGAAATACAAAATGGCACTTGCCAATTAGGGCTCACTACCCGAGCACACTGCTCACAAGAGGCACACTGCCAACAAGAGACTCACTGTCTACAAAAAGAATGTTATACAATACTTGAACTGATTGTAAGCATCTACATATGCTGGAGTTCAGTTCCGGTTTAGGCTCAGTACACTGATTTGCTCCACTTCATCTTTCCTCTTCTCTTATGCTGCTTCCCTTTCACATATCAGATCTTCCTTACTGCTTCTGCTCTGCTCTTCTGCTTTTCTTCGCACAACACAACAACAACCCCTCTCACAACTAAATCCATCGTGTATATATATCCGCACAAGTAATTTCATCACCTTTCTAGTCGACACCCAGAATAGTCAATCTTTTCACTAATTCTGATCTGTCAGCTAAATCCTTGCACATCAAGTAATGCGGATCAGGTATATGCTTGTAGAAATCATTAATCATGTCGGCCAAACATGATTCATGCCTTCATAACCTTTACCACAATCAGTAACACATCCGAAAAGTAGTCTGATGTTCTGTCAGTCAGTTCTTCCTTTGTTCACACTGTCACTCAGGAATTCGGTACCCAACTATTTATATCTTTTTCCTCATCTATCACAAGAGGCTAAATCCTTGGAATCTATCACTCAAGGTAGTCCTCTTGACTTCCCCAAATCCGTACTTCACCAAGATACTTCCTTTGAGAGATCTGGACATGTCTGTCGGACGTTGCCACATGCTCTATTCTTGTTTACCAGACCACAACATTCTTCACTCTGACTTTCGGTAGAGACACACCATGTCCTGTGGATGTGTGGGATGAACTTTGTTGCCATCAATGACAACAATCATGAATCCATATAGTGTCTCTTGCCAACAAATTTGACCTTTTGTGATTAGGGCTTTGTCTATGATAAGGCCCATCTCAATGACCTTGCTAAAAGAAGTAGGACATTGGATTTGGATTTGGTAGCTTAGGTCTGTTTGCAGATTGTGGACGAACATTTCTAGCATCTGTTTCTCTGGCATTTGGTGTGGGCACTTGCTTCCCAGTTGTCTCCATCTCTATAAGAAGGTGGCGAAAGATTCTCCACCTTTCTGTTTGGTGTTACAAAGATCCAATATTGAGGTGTCGTGCTCAATATTGTAAGAGAAGTGGGTGACAAATTTGTCTACAAGCTCATTGAAAGTTTTAATACTGGGTGGCAGTCTAGAGAACCATTCCATGTCTTGCCCACCTAAGCTTCGTGGGAAGAGTCGCATAAGGCAGGTGTCGTTATGTGCGACCTCGAGACAAGCAGTGTTGAATTCTCTAATGTGATCCCTTGGGTCACCCTTTCCTCGATATTTGTCAAACTTAGGCACCTCAAATTTTGAGGGGAAAGGTATCATGACCAAGGCCCTATCAAAAGGATATGGTGAAATATCCTCTAGGGTGTAATGTTTTGTCAATGCTCCCATTTTCATGTCTAAAAATTGTTGTTGGAGAGCTTCAAATTTTTGGTTCATTAGACTTAGGGCATCCAAGGAGTCAATTGTTGCTTTGCTCTTATCCGTGGGTATTTCATCATGTCTACTTCCCTTAGGGATTCTCTCTTCGTCCGTTTCTTTGAGAGCCTCCACGTCATAATCCTTAGGGAGTTTGACTCCTAGACTTGCTAGATGTAAAAACAATTTTGTTGGGTCTTGGGCAAGCACCCCTTCTAATAGGCGTTGAAATTTTGGGTCATGCTGCGTGTGAAGGATCTTGTCCATAGAAATTTCTTCTTCATTTTCGTGAGCGTTTGGAATCATTTTCTCAGCCATTTCTAACTGTTTTTGTTTTTGTAATCTTGTTAAGACCATGCAAGGTAGTAAAGACATGGGATGAAATGAGATTTTGAGCAAGGTGCTAGGATGAAACAAGGTTTTAGCAAGGTTCTTCTTAGATCTAGGTGGTGTCAAACAAAGTGGGATATACAAAAGTGATAGTCAAAAGCTAGGATATTAGGAATCCATTACTTGATGTTGACTAGCTTTGCACAACCCCCTAGTGGAGTTCCGAAAGGATAAGTAACCCTTGACATTAGAGCCTCACTAGGTTTTTGCTTGAGATTTGATTTTGATCAAGAATAATATGGCTATAACCTTGTTGGAAATTTAGAAAACATTTGGCGAGATTTTGTATGAACAAGTAGCTATGGTGCGGAAAAGAAGGAGAAATGGTTGACTTGCAAGGTCTTAATCAGATTTTGAAAAACTGAAACAGGTTTGAAGATGGTTTTTAAAAAATTTTTGAAAATTTTTTCTCTTGGAAGATATGGTTTTTTTTTCTCTCTGGTTTAAATGCGCAACAATAGAAGGCAGATGTGCAAAAAGTTGATATATATGTGTAATACTGGTGAAGTTTGCATGCGTAAAAAAAGGATGTGGATGCGCAATACTGGCAGATGCGTAGAAAGTCGAATCAAATGCACAAAAGGACGGTGTGGATGCGCAACTCTGGCTAAATTGCTTGTTTTCTCTAAATTTTAGAAATTTTGGATCGTTTTCAAGATTTTTGCTATTTTTGATTTGAAAAACTTGGTGTTTCTAATGATGTTGATGTTCAATTATGGCAAAAACACAGCAAACACATAGAAGTTTTCCATGATTTTTATCTTTTTATATTTTTTTGTGTTTTTGGACTATTATGACTCAAAACAAGTACAACCTAGGCTAGATGAGACAATATTCATTAAATCCTCTAGCTGTGCCACTCAAAGCATGTAGCTCCATGATCTGGTAGCACCGGCTCCCCTCCATGGCACTCACTTCTCATGCATACCAGATCCGGGTTTCCTTAGGCTTGTACCCACACCAAACCTTAGGATTGTCCCTACTACCTCTACTAAGAGTCACTTGAATCGAGGCCGCTTCAAGAGCTCTGCCCTTTGCATCAACGAATAGGGCTTTTTAGCTTGCTACACAGTTGGTTCTTAGTTAGGGCAACCGTTTGAGTGGTTACACATGCGGTGGCGCTACTCTTCGTTATGGAGTCTCCCAGCCTCAAAGGGTTACGCCTATGAGGGTTTTGGGAGAGGTTGGCCGTCGGTGTAACACAACAGCACTTGTTGCTTGAGGTTTTCACCTCAAGCACAATTTATTTTAAGTGGCTTGGTAGGGCTTGGCTTTAGCCTGTTACCACTCAGGGTCATTCCTACTTGGACAAGCGTGCATCCAAGGGCAGGTCCCCCTAAAGGTTTGACAAATAGAATGACAAGTCTGGCACTTTGATCACCCAGTTAAGGGGAGAGCATAAGCCTATTGTCATTCACAAGCACATAAGACACTTGTTAATCCAACCTAGTTAAAAATAGAAAAACTAAATGGGCTACTCTACTTGTGCACTCACACGATTGTTAACTTGGAAGTGTTTAGATCATAGCAATATTCATTTCCCGTTTGTTAACTTTAAAAGTGATTAAGACATAGCATTGTTCATTTCCCATTTGTTAACTTTGAAAGTGATTAAGACATAGCATTGTTCATTTCCTGTTTGCAAAGATAGCGGTGGTTAAAAAATAAATCAACAATGCACCAATAGCAATAAGGTTCAGTTACTTCCTTCCTAGTTAGACAACTATGTGAAGTTTGTTATGAAATGCACTTGTTACTTTCACCCCTAGTTTAGTCTAAGTGAACTTAGGCAAAATATCTGGATGACCTAATCCAGCCACTACTCCTGCAAAACTAACGTTAGCTCAACATGCAAAAATTAGAAACTGTACAACAAAAAAGCATAAGACAGATGCGCAACACTGTAGCCTGAATGCGTAGAAATAGGGAGTGTATGTGTCTTTGTACAGAAGTGCAAGAATAGAAAGCAGATGCACAAGATCACGAGGTATATGTGCAATAAAAATAGATGCATCATTTGACAGAACAGATGCGCAAAAAGATAGGGTAAATGCGCAACTTGGACAGATGCACAATTAGACAGAGTGTATGCGCAAGTTGAACTCAGGTGCCTGTTTGTCCTGATCTTTCGATCCAAAATATAAAATCTTCTTGCATAAATTTAATCCTCTGTGTGAAGTTATTTGGGATTGCGTTGCGTACTTTCAAATCATAATTTGTTGTCATAACATCTTCCCTCATCTCATTTTTCCCTTCAGTTTTAAACGTCAAAACCAATGTTTATCCCAAGGCAAAATTCCCTACTTAGTCATATTTTATTTTTTTGTCTATTTTCCGTCTTAACTAAGTCCGCATTTATTTTTGCTTCTCCCCAAGTCCATTTGCATCTACTTTTGACCCGCACCAAACTCGCGCCATTTTCCCCATTTCGCTAACTATACGCAACTTGTGAGTTTTCCCTAAGTTGTACACTTTTGTTTTCACTGTTAGCATGGGTTAAAAGGGGATAAAACAAAAAAAAAGAGCTTTACACTCACTTATGGCTACATTCACGCTTTCACATTTTTACATACAGTCATGAATTTAAAATTGGTTTTTATTTCTTCACCAACTTGCATGTTTGTCTTCTTCCAAACAAAGTGCAAGAAAGGTTTTCTTTTACCTTTTTAAATTACAACAAAATAAACCTTTGGTGGCTTCATACTACATACTCCATACTCATTGCTGGCAGCTATCATCGGTATTCATGGTGGTAAATAAACAAAATATGTTGAAAGGTAGTCATGCCAAACATACTTGATTCATGCCTAATAGGGTCATCATACTTTATTAAAACTTATGCCAAAATGATGGCTTGTCACCTTGCATATGTTGCGGCTTTTCTCCCAAGATCAACGCAATATGAAAGACACGTGGCAGTAGAATTGGTCGAAGTGGTTTCACACATGCCAACAGATATGGTCGAAGTGCAACATTCTCACCAGTTATCCCAGTTAATACACGTTAGAGGGATGAAAACGAAGTGTTATTATGGCAAGTTTTCGGTGCAGAGGTGGTAAAATGACACTTTCCTCCTGTTATCCTGGTGAGAAGAAAGTTCAACCAACTGGTGCAACGGTGAACTCCACGTGAAGGGACTACACCAACTACCACATCTCCATGCATGCTGATCAACAAGGGAGAGCCAAGAAGGTTTCAACATTTACATTATTGCCTCAAACAATTTACACATGGCAATATATTCCATGTTTGGATGTGCAGTGCAAACAAAAATCTGCACTCACTATTATGTAATGTATTATCGTTTAATATGAATGTAATGATTTATGCCAAACTTCCCACAAGAATAAGCATCTGGCGGACATAAGAGTAAATAAAGAAACCTAATAAGTTAAAGTGATTGCAAGACAACTTCGGCATATTTTGAGGAAGAAAGAACGGATTTGTGAATGGAAGAAATGATATTACGATGTGTTGGTTTTTTCCCAGACTGGATGCTTACTCCCAGATTTCCCTACAAGGTAGCCATCAATGATCAACAGGATCTTTGGGCCAGGGGCCAACAGTGTAGGAGATAGACTCTATATTTTATCTCCTCTTCTTCTTCAGGCTTTGCAAAACCTAGGAGGGTATTCCCTACTCAACACCCATGAGAATATGCATACTAAGGCTGGGATGCTGACAAAAAGTAGATGAGTCCTCCTGTAAGTAGACCAAAACTGTAAGATAAGAGCAAAGGGGCTAGCTTTGGGCCTATTTGCAGTTGTAGACAGAGGACTGAGGATCCTAAAACTAATTCTACTGTCCTAATGGTTGTTTTAGAGTTTGATTTTGATTTTATATTTGGATGCAAAGCTGGACATGGTATATAATACTAACACAAAGCAAGATTGGTGCCTATCCAGGGCCTCGAGTCAGTAGACATACACCTGTGAATGATTAGCATGAACAACTAAAACTGGATTTCAGGGGGATACATATGATACTTGCCTTATAGATATCTCCCAATACAAAGTGTTAAGCTATCTATACTTATGGCATCCCTATTGCAGTATATCCTTCCCAATATTCAATCTAAGAATAATTTAATCTACCCCTTGAGCAGAAGTTAAAAGGTCAAACATTCAACACAGGAATTCTATGTTCTAGATTCTCAGACATTCCTTAAATACCTGGACTCAGAAGAAAGATACATGCAATACTGGAGACAGAATTAACAAAACACATGCAAACATAGCATTACTCATATAGGATTAACCATGAAATCAGTGGATTCATGCGAAAACATACAACAGGAGATACATAAACTCACAAGTTTTTTATGGACAGAGCAACCAAAAGCAACTGTGTTATATTACAGAGCCAAAAATGTTCAACTTTCAACAACAACAAAAATGGTAACACAGTCTGCCTATATCGGCCAGAAAGTGTACCCATAGAAATTAATTACATGATGGACATCAAAAAATGTCCGATACAGCCCATGAGAAATGGTGCTCATAAGTCATCAATGCAGTAGGCAGGAGAGATGACAGGGAGGCCTCGAGCCTTGCACCACCATATGGAAGTCCCTATTCACAATCGGGCAGTTTAATCACTTGTACTGTCACCCATACCCCTGCTAAAGTTGCCATTGATGGCTCAACCACCCGCGGCCTACCAAGAAAACTGTCGCTGCGTTCAAAATGGAGCTTCCCGCCAAAACGTGCTTCACTGTAGGTTCAAAATTATGCAGGAAGAATAGTCCCACATGCACGCTGCCGAGACTACTTTAGCACTTTAAAAACATAGTCGCAAACATAAAAGGTGTCAAGCGCTTTTGCCGTGCTCGACACACGCCTCTCAGCCCAAAGCCCATCGCCAAGACCCGAACCGTCGGCCAACTCTTGAATTCTCCTGCCGACCTCACTAGTCTCACCGATGCAAACTACATCCTCCATCTCCGCAAGCCTCTATCGGCAAACCCAAAAGCTTCCTCGCCAATAGGCAAAAGTCACACTGACGCTTACTCCATATTCCCCATCAGCCAAAGATGAACCGTCGGGCAAGCACAAATCTCCTTCGCCGATAGGCAAAAGTCACGGTGATGCTTACTTCACACCCCCTTCGTCGGCCAGACACATGCCGACGACACCTCATCGGCCAAACACTACCCCATTGGCGGACCCTCCAACAGTTAGCCCAATAGCCCATGTCACACCAAAAGCACTTCCTTCAGCCAGACCTAGCACGAAGTCTTCCTGATGGCCAAACTCCTCGCTCCCATTGGCCAGACACACATCGTCGGAGCAACTGAAAAAACACTGGCCGATACTCCATGTCACATCGAGGAAGGCTCAAAACATACTCCGTCGGGGAGACCTGCACCATTGTCACCTCGACATGTTGAACACTAATATCATCATCGTCCAGACCCTCAACTGTAGGCCCAACATGAATTTCCTTCGTCGACCGCAAAGGTCTTGGTGATATACAAAGAACACACCATGCTATTGAAATGATCGCCAAGACACATGCGAAGTCATGCCGATGGACAAAACATGATGACCCCCTCCTCAAGATAGATGATGTGGATGCTGCAAAACACTGAGGGGGCCCCAACACTAAAATTTTTTTGGATCTTTTGGGAAGGTGCCTGCATGAAAAATTGCTCAAAAACTGACAGTCAATTCAAGCACCAACAATGGCTCTGTCTGAGGATACATGCCTCCTGCAGGCATGGCAAGAACCACAGAACTCTGGGATGCAGACCAGTCCCCTATCCATTGGGCACAGAGTCATGAAGATATAATGATCTGCATCACCAAACACTCTTGATGGCCTAAGGCCACCAAGAAAAGGAAAACCAATACTTCCCTTTATCAAACACCTTGTTCTCATCTGCATACACTGGGTCAAGCTTGGGAGTGTTGCCATGATTTGACCATAAGCAACCCTGGTCACTTGCATATTCAACCTTCTAATTTATTTTGTCACTGTCAACCTTATGCAAACAACCCTTAGCATCAGGCAACAAGTGGATGCAGAATGTATCAGGCAATGCATACTCACATGGTATAGAACACTTGTTATCATCTGCATCAGCAGTATGCATTGCAAAATGATCTCCTAGCTGGACTGAAAATTGAAAGCACTCGAAGTCCACCACATAGCTAGGAAAAATAAGGCTCTCTTCATATGCTTGCCAATCAAAAGAAAAGCTTTCAAATTCACAATTGTGCACATCATGCACACAACCAACAGCATCACTAAACTGGAAAAGACTAGGCTCTAGCACCTCTTTCAAATTAGGCACATCTTTACAGTCACTTACCCGTTGTATGTTGGTTCCTCTTTCATCAGGATGAGAAACATAATCCAAACCAAAAACAATGTCTAGATCCTCACCATACTCAAATAGATCCTCATCACCATATGTGTCAAAGATGGGTGATCCAGGTACATCAGCTTGATCATAATATGCCATTTGTTCATGGGCAGCAGAACATGCATCTTCATCACCAATGGATTCACTCTATGGAGGAGTATCAGCCTGTGTGTCATAAGCAAAATAGTCATCAAACAAAGAACAATCATGCTCTGTACTAGCACCTATTTCAATCTCTGACTGCTCTTCATGATCTCCATGTGTTTGGAAAGAAGGCAATGGTTTACACATGGAACTATTTCTCTGTTTGCTTATATCTTCTTTGTCTTGAGTACAATACTCACAATTGTCCCCACAGGTCCATTCCAAAAGTTGCTCATTACTGTCCACAACCTCATTGTTGCTCTCATGGTCAGTTGCCTCAACATTGCAATGGGAGTCTTCGTTAGTCCTTTCATTGGCATCCTCAACTGGTGAACAATCCAGTTGAGCAGTATTGTTAGCATTATGTTCAAATACAACAGTCTCAACCTCTATGCTTTCATTTTCATTTTTATCTGCACATGATGCCTTAATTATTTGGTCATTTGTAGCTTCACAACTATTTTTCACACCAAAGCCTAGGGGCAGGGATTTCAGCAAGTGCTCATTTCTGATTTTTTCTATATTTTCTACAAACTTGTATGCCATCTACATACTTGTCACCTTGAAATCCCTTAGTAATGCACTAGAGCCCTCCTCAAAAGCTTCAAAATATATGCCAACACAGGCTGAAATATCAGGTCTGAAGACTTCTGGGATCTGTGAAAGGGCTACTGCAAACCTATGACTGAAATCAATACATAGCTCTTTATGTTGTCTTCTGATTTTCATCAATTCTGCAACAAGATCAGCAAGTTCTTTTGCAAATTCCTTTTTGAAACAGTCAGTAAGCTCATCCCAATAGGCAAAGGATCTCTTTGGAAAGCTCAAATACCAGTCTTTTGCTTTTGCATCAAGGGACCTAACAAAAAACCTCATCCACACATCCTCATCTCTAAATGAATGTTTTCCCATGAAACTGTGAAAATTTTGGATATGTGCATTCCCATCACATACACTGTGACCACTAAATCTAGGCATCTGACAGTATATCCTAGTAGGCATACTTTCTACTTTATAATCAACCCATGACAAATCTAGTTGGTCATACAAAGGATCAAAAGGGCTGACAGGAGGTTTAGCTTTCTGACTGGCAGACACAACAGGGTTATCACTATTCAACTAGGCCTGCCTAGCCTCTAAGAGTATCAACCTATTTTTTAACTCTTCTATTCTGTCACATAACAATGCATCTCCCTTTTGACTGAGTATGGGTGTATACATATTTGGATTCATGAAACTTCTATTTTCAGACATCCTAAACATTCCTAAGACCTATAGCCTCCCCTGGCATCTAACCTATGCAATAAAACAACAATTACAAGTAGGAAGGAGTAAGGTACCTTTTCTCATACAGATGCTGAAGTCTGAAAAGCACATTTTCTGTCACAACACACACATCAACTTTCATGTGCACTTGAATCTTTTGCAGAGTCGCCACCTCTCCAGAGAGGACAAAATTTACAGCAGCTGAAAGCTATTTTTCCAGGTTCATTCCACCATCAGAGCATCATCATTCATATGAAAGACTCCCCAGCAGAGTCGCCATCTTGTCGGTGACTCAGATGGGCCACAAATTTATTCATTTTTATCAATCCATCCCCAGTGGAGTTGCCAATTTCTGTTGGTTTTTTCCCAAACTAGATGCTTACTCCCAGATTTCCCTACAAGGTAGCCATCAATGATCAACAGGATCTCTGGGCCAGGGGCCAACAGTGTAGGAGATAGACTCTATATTTTATCTCCTCTTCTTCTTCAGGCTCTGCAAAACTAGGGGGGTATTCCCTACTCAACACCCATGAGAATATGCATACTAAGGCTGGGATGCTGACAGAAAGCAGATGAGTCCTCCTGTAAGTAGACCAAAACTGTAAGATAAGAGCAAAGGGGCTAGCTTTGGGCCTATTTGCAGTTGTAGACAGAGGACTGAGGATCCTAAAACTAATTCTACTATCCTAATGGTTGTTTTAGAGTTTGATTTTGATTTTATATTTGGATGCAAAGCTGGACATGGTATATAATACTAACACAAAGCAAGATTGATGCCTATCCAGGGCCTGGAGTCAGTAGACATACACCTGTGAATGATCAGCATGAACAACTAAAACTGGATTTCAAGGGGATACATATGATACCTGCCTTACAGATATCTCCCAATACAAAGTGTTAAGCTATCTATACTTATGGCATCGCTATTGCAGTATATCCTTCCCAATATTCAATCTGAGAACAATTTAATCTACCCCTTGAGCAGAAGTTAAAAGGTCAAACATTCAACACATGAATTCTATGTTCTAGAGTCTCAGACATTCCTTAAATACCTGGACTCAGAAGAAAGATACATGCAATACTGGAGACAAAATTAACAAAACACATGCAAACATAGCATTACTCATATAGGATTAACCATGAAATCAGTGGATTCATGCGAAAACATACAACAGGAGATACATAAACTCACAAGTTTTTTATGGACAAAGCAACCAAAAGCAACTGTATTATATTACAGAGCCAAAAATGTTCAACTTTCAACAACAACAAAAATGGTAACACAGTCTGCCTATATCGGCCAGAAAGTGTACCCACAGAAATTAATTACATGATGGACATCAAAAAATGTCCGATACAGCCCATGAGAAATGGCGCTCATAAGTCATCAATGTAGTAGGCAGGAGAGTTGACAGGGAGGCCTTGAGCCTTGCACCACCATATGGAAGTCCTTATTCACAATCAGGCAGTTTAATCACTTGTACTGTCACCCATACCCCTGCTAAAGTTGCCATTGATGGCACAACCACCCGCGGCCTACCAAGAAAATTGTCGCTGCGTTCAAAATGGAGCTTCCCGCCAAAACGCGCTTCACCACAGGTTCAAAATTATGCAGGAAGAATAGTCCCACATGCACGCTGCCGAGACTACTTTAGCACTTTAAAAACATAGTCACAAACATAAAAGGTGTCAAGCGCTTTTGCCGCGCTCGACACACGCCTCTCAGCCCAAAGCCCATTGCCAAGACCCGAACCGTTGGCCAACTCCCAAATTCTCCTGCCGACCTCACTAGTCTCACTGATGCAAACTACATCCTCCACCTCCGCAAGCCTCTATCAGCCAACCCAAAAGCTTCCTCGCCGATAGGCAAAAGTCACACCGATGCTTACTCCATATTCCCCATCGGCCAAAGATGAACCGTTGGGCAAGCACAAATCTCCTTCACCGATAGGCAAAAGTCACGGTGACGCTTACTTCACACCCCCTTCGTCAGCCAGACACATGCCAATGACACCTCATTGGCCAAACACTACCCCATCGGTGGACCCTCCAACAGTTAGCCCGATAGCCCATGTCACACCGAAAGCACTTCCTTCAGCCAGACCTAGCACGAAGTCTTCCCGATGGCCAAACTCCTCGCTCCCATCGGCCAGACACACATCGTCGGAGCAACTGAAAAAACACTGGCCGATACTCCATGTCACATCGACGAAGGCTCAAAACATACTCCGTCGGGGAGACCTGCACCATTGTCACCTTGACATGTCGAACACTAATATCACCGTCGGCCAGACCCTCAACTATCGGCCCAACATGAATTTCCTTCACCGACCACAAAGGTCTTGGCGATATACAAAGAACACACCATGCTATTGAAATGATTGCCAAGACACATGCGAAGTCATGCCGATGGACAAAACATGATGACCCCCTCCTCAAGAAAGATGATGTGGATGCTGCAAAACACTGAGGGGGCCCCAACACTTAAATTTTTTTGGATCTTTTGGGAAGGTTCCTGCATGAAAAATTGCTCAAAAACTGATAGTCAATTCAGGCACCAAAACGATGCATGAACACAGTCATCAAATCTACTGTAAACTCTGATTTCCACTGGCACTCGAGTGAGGGATTTCAATTTGAGAACCCACATCTTAGCTCTAGTTAATGAGCATTTCTAAAACATCACGGAGTTGGAACGTCTGTTAGAGTTTGTTGCTCCTGTCACCATTTAATATGAAATGCAATTGGAGAATTGACTTTTGAAACCCTCGGGGCTAGTACACGAAGGAGACACTCGTCATGACTGCAATGCCAGAGATGAAAACATTGTCTACTGCAATCAACAGGGGGAAACGTTATTGTTGAAAACAGACGTGAAATAGAAGTTTGAGTTTCTCACTGTCGACCACCTTGACAAACCACAAAAAGCACTGTTGAAATCTGTGAGGTTGCACTATCTTAATATAAACGACTCTACACAAACAATGTGCTTGACACTCTTTGAAGGACATGCAACTCGCCCACTTAAAAGCCAAACTTTATGATTGTGAAAACATCTTCTCACTGCCGTAGACTATGCAGGGTTGTTTAAAATATGATGTGAAGGGAATTTTTGCTCAAATGCAAATAGGCTCATTGTCATCATTCTATCACCAACATTAAGAAGGATCTAACGCAAGCAAAGGTTATCATTCATGGAGAGTAAAAGCAAATCACGACAATGCATGTTGAATAGACAGCCAGAAATCATCAAAGCACAGATGGCAAAATCATTGGTTGTGTTATAATGCTTTGGTTATGATGTTGATATTCATTGTTAAAACACTACTTATCCCCGTTCATGTAGTTGATAATAATACATAGTCGAGGAGTGTGTAATGTTTGTAAGAATGCCTTCAAATTTTTCATCAACAAAACCTTATTGTTTACTTAGAAAATTAGTTGCCTGTTATGCTCATTGTCTGCTTATCAAATCTCTTCCGAGCACAAATCCCAGCCGGTTGTGGGTGGAGGATGTGAAATCATAAGTCATTTACATGTGAATTATCCCATAGTTTGGTTTATCTGTCATACAAAGGTGTAGATCTGTGAAGACATACAAAAGTATGGACACCGACAAATACACTCCTCTTGTAGTGTAGAGTCAATGAAGATGCCGGGTATGAACACTTTTTCCGCCTTCTAGTTGAATGATGTGTCTTTCCAAATTTGAAATTCTTTGCAACAATTTGCACATCGTGAAAACAAAAAAACCTCCTAAGCAGTCCAATGCACAGACTTGGTCCTAGAATGTATGAAACATTACAAATCGGAAACCAGAGAGATCAGAACCATTGATGAGAAACTTATTGTCAAGTTGGATAGTGTTTCAATTGGTATAGCTTTCAGATTACCTGTTAGGGATCAGTTTGTGAACATAGATAAGAAGCTTGCTCATCAATATTTGGATGAAAGACAACATCAGTGCCTCAATACCATTGCAAAACATTGGTTACATACATTGAAAGGAGGAAAATCACAATTGCCTAAAGTTCTTCACAAATCTTGTTTTATAGAGGATATTTCAAATATGATTGTTCTACTTCATAGGTGATGGGAGATGAAAAAGTAGCAAATTTTGAAATGTGGATGTTTCTCTTTGTAAATGTTATTTGTGCAGGAAATTAGTTTATTGATTGGGGCAGCATTATAGTGACAATTTGCATTATCAGTTGACCAACTTTGAGCTGAATGAACATTTCTATATGTCCTCTTATTTATTCTATGCCATTGCATGCATGAAATCATGGCCAGGTCTTGCTACTAAAGGAATTTATGATAGCATGACACAGATTTATGATCATTATCCTCAGTTGCAACTTAGGCAAAGTTACAAGCACTACCGCAGAGTAAACGATGCTTTCACAATGTTAATAGTAAGAGAACTTCAAGGTAACACTGCACTCCGGATATCACCAGAAGCTGCCAGTTTAATCAAAATATATGGGAGTATTTCATCCAATATCCTAGATTTACTTATCTGCGAGTTGGCGGGTTTGATGGATATCCATATAAGTTACCTAGATATGTAGATGACAAGATGATATTGATAGAACTATGCAAGCAAATTGGTTCACTTAACAGGAAATGCAAAGACAAGAGGAAACCTGGAGTCCCATTTCCCATTGGCCTTAGTCACTACAGCTGCAAATCTTCCACAGATGCTCAAAACATAGAGAGATCTCTGATAAAAATTAGCTTGTATGCCTATACTATGAGATTCCCTTTTGACAGTAAAGGATATGTCAGAGACAATCTACAGCTTGGTGCAGGATACTGTCACTTTCCAGAACTTGAAGACTTTTGGGAAGATTGTGAGAATGATTATGAAGTCTGTAAAAGGGACTGGATGAGGATGACCATTCCATAGATCAGAGAATTCAAACTAGATTGCAATACAGATGGAATTGAGGAAGATGGTTCAGAGTTAATTGATCCTGTGTATTTTGATAAGATTGAAACACAGTCTTTACCACCTATCAATTGGGCTAATGAGGAGGTCAGAGATTTAGCTACAAGAACTGCACATATCATTCAAAGGACTAAAGCTTGGGTAAAGAAAAAGGCTACTGAGGCAACAACTACTAAACCGGCAAGTAATAATGCCTTATCATCTAGTAGAAAAGATAAACATTCAAATTCTTCTTCTTCCTCTTTTCGTTCTCATTCTCCATCTTTAAGAAGTGGTTACCATAAGAATACTCAAGGAGGAGATGATGGAGAAGATCCATCAAGAAGAAAAGGTACTAAGAACATCTGTGAAAATGATGAAAAATAGAAAAGAGGGAAAACAAAAATGAGAGAGAATGCATTGTCTCCCATACAGGAAATAGTTGAGGTAAACAAGTCTACAAGTCTTGAAGTGACCCATCAAAAAGTTGAGCATCTGAATGCCTCTCCTTTACCCCTTGTTGCTTCTCCTTCTCATGAAACACCTTGTTCACCTCATGCATTACAATTTCCACTCCCACCACTTATGAATATATTCAGTGAGCATGTGCTTCCCTCAAACATAGTACCTTTATCCACAAATATTCCAGAATCCTCACATAATCCCTTTTCTTCTTGGTTGCAACAAAGTTTGTCAAGAAAAAGAAACACTACTCAATTAATCATGCCAGATTTTGATACAGTCTCTAATTTACTGCAAAGGTCTCCCAAATCTAAAAAGCTAAAGGTCACTTCAAGGATGGTAGTGGATTCTTCATCGAGTAATCTTTGTGTTGAGGTTGCACAACCTGTTTCAGAAAAGAATTTGAATGAGGCCACAGAAAGTGATTTTAACATCACTAAGGTAAATCTTGGCCCATCTACATATGACGGTGACATGCAAAACTTTCAAGTATCGGCTACCCAATTGATAAAAAGAACAGAGAAGGAAAGACACACGAAAGAGCAACTAAAGCAACAGGTGCAATTTTTGACATCCTATCTCAAAGCTATCATAGATACATCAGCTTTACCTCTTGAGGCTTCTTCTTCTTCCACTAATTTCTCTTTTGAAAGTAATGTTGAAAAGGAAATTATTGAGAGTGTCAGCAAATATCAGTTTTATGGAAAAGTGACTGAAAAGTGGGTTGAACATATGAAATCAAAAGCTTTCAGTTTCTTTGAGCAGGCAGGGAGTTTATTTGATGAAGCAAAAACCAAAAGGGAAGAGATTGAGAATGAAATGAAAGGTATCCAAAAAGAAGAATTGTTATGGCAGGGAATATCCAGAGATCTTGGTGAGATGATCAAAATTGATAATGAAATATTACTTGCTGAAAAAGTCTTTCAAAACATTGAAGAAAATTAGTCTAGTTCTTGGCTATTTTCAGTTGAATGGAAATTGTCTAATATAAGACAAGTGTTGGCAGCCCAAGAAAAGCTCTTGGAAGTTTGTGAATAGGTGAAGAAGAATATTCAGACTGATTTATTGGCAATCAATCCTGATATAATTGAGATAGATAAATTTTTAGCTTTAGAAGCCCAAACTATCAAAAGAATTTTTGAAGACATGATTAACACAGGGTTATTCAACAAACAGGTTTTCAATGAAAGACTTATGGAGAAATTGAACCTCATCTTCATGGCTGTGAATTCTGGTATTGATCACATATCAATTTATCAACATAATTTGAATAATGTCTATAAAGATCAATCAGAATGGAGGCTTCGCATGACAGGAGTAATTGTTCCCAAAAATAAGTTGATAGCGGCAGCGGTGAGGATGTTCAGAGTATACAAAACAAAGTCTACTTTCCCTTCACAACAATCTGGAGCAGCAGAAACATCTTCAGATGGTGTCAACCATGGTGAGGACAAAACCTGATAGTCTCTCTTGAGATCCATCTTATTCGTCTACTTTTCAAAATTTTGATAGGTTTTAGTTCTCTTTCTATGAAAGTGACTTTATGTCACTCTTTTGTAATTAAGGTGAAAAGTGCATGTTATTCTTTCAGGGACTTTTTGAAACATTATATAAAGGTTACCTAAAATGCACTTTTATTTGCATAACGTATTTTGGGTAGTTACAAGAAGTGGTTATAAGGTAGTTATGAAGTTGGTTACTAAGACAAGTCTAGATATACAAGGCTTGGTTTTTGTAATAGGGACTTTTTGGCTTTCACATTTATAAGGATGTTATAATGAACAGAGTTGTACAACTCAGTGTGGAGAAATAAGAAGCATTTTGGATTGTGTGGTCTCAAATATCTTCTTAACATTATTCATTCCTCTTATGTTGATGAATGGTGTTTTTCTTTACATAAATTTGCATCTGTAATGTGGAGTAACAACTAGTCTTGAAAGAATTGGTTATTAGGTAATGTTTCAACGTATGTTGAATATATCCTAAATCATTTCTTCTTTCAAATACCACACTCATTGTAACAATTTAAGAAGTGTTTCTATATTTGTTTTGTTGAGATTATTAAACTTTATACGGGATGAGTCAATGTTCGTAAGCTCATTGTCTTCATTGTCCAAACCTGTCTCTGATTGTATGTTATTCTCATAAATCTATACTTTATCAAACAAGGGAGCTACCCCTCTAGATGCAGAGGTAAGTTGATAGAAAAACTACAACTTTACCAACTGTTGATACTTATTTTTGCTATGTGTTTTGCTGGGCAAAGAGTTAATAAAATCAGCCATATGTTATAGTGCAAAATCTGTTTACCAACAAATTTTTGGCGACTCTACTGGGGACCTGATTCAAGCATACCACTTTTGTTTGGAAAAAGTTGCCTTAATGTGTTCAAAGCAAATCTTTTTGATTACTCAATATGGTGCTGCAACATAGAAATGGACCTGTTTTACAACCGAATGTCAACTGGTTGGACCTCGAACAAGAAGATATAATTACTGATTTGCGAGTATTGGCTTGGAGATATAGGAGATCAAATCACCAATATCAAGAAATAGATGCAATGCTTGATGAAGAAGAAGACATAGGAACAGAAATTCGTGTTCGTGCTCGATTAATAGCTCAAGGCATTGCAGAAGAAGATTTGGAAAGAGCTAACAGGTGTTTTCCTTTTCAAGTAGCTCTAAGAAGAGATAGAGAAGTTGGTCCTCCTATCCGACCTATTCAAGCATATCTCCCTATGAATCCTCCTCAAAATCAACCTGGCCGCCAAGATGTACACTAGAGGAGACTATGAAAAGGGCATCCTGGATCCTGATTTTGAAAAGCTAGCAAGTCTTGATTTTTCTCAATCTTTTCTTCCCTCAAGAAGGAATATTAAATCTTTTAGTAGGCCCCCTTCACCCGCAAGAAGTCCTACCAGAACTGCTACCCCCTCTTCCACTTACCAAGCATTAACCTTGCACGGGACTACAGTTCCTATTGTTATAAATATTCAACCAATCCCACCACTGCAAATGGCTCAACCTGTGCCTTGGGGAGCAACTATTGGCCCCCTTGCCTTAGGTAATTAGTTGCATGAACTACCTCATGGATCCAAAAAGGTTTTGCCCAAGTTCACTAGAGACGGAATAGTTTCTACAGACGAGCATATTAATGCCTGCTTTTCTGCATGTGGTGTTGTAGGCATCATGCATGAAGATGTTTCTGTCTGATTGTTTGTTGAATCTCTAACTGAAGGAGCAGTAGAATGGTTTCACCATTTACCTGCCGGAACTATAAACTCATGGGCGATTATGCGCCAAAGGTTTGAAGACCGTTTCAAAAGTGCTGAAGATGAACATGCATTATTAGCACAACTTACTCAAATGAAGAAAGAGATTTATGAGCCAATGCGGGAGTTTGTGGCACGATTCAACAAGTTGGTGAATAGAATCAAAACCACTAAAAGACCAACTACGGAGAATCAAAAATGTTTCTTTCTAAATGCGCAACCTCCATATATAAGTTTCCATTTGAGAAGAGCTCGAGTGGTTGATTTACAAGCGGCACAAACTATGGCCATTGAGACCGAGGATGATTTGTTGACTGCCGGGAAATGGAACAAAGACTTGCAGAAGGGAAAGGCTCAGTCTTCTAATCCATCTACTATAGACCCGATGATACAGAAGCTAGCTAATGATTTACTCCTACTCAAGAAACAGCTTCCGCATAATCCACCTCCGCTATATCAAGATATACCAAGGAAAAATTATGTACCTTTCCAGCAGAACAAGCCTCCTAGGCTTCCTCCTCCAGTGCAAAGGCTAGCTATTGAACATCCTTCTTCCAGTCATAAACAGACTGCAACTACATGTGATTTTCATTTGACTACTGACCATGATGGCAGCACTTGTCTAGAAATGGCAAGGTTCATGCAGATGAATCTATCGAGCGAAAAGATAGAAGAATATGTCTCTCAAGAAGATGAGACAAATGAGGCCTATGGTCAACCAACAATCAACTTTCTTGAATACGAATCTGATGAGGAAAAAGACAAGGTTCATGATATTAATAATCATTCCTGTAATATTTTCACAAGAAATCAATACCAGAAGAATGAAGGAAAAGCCAAAGTTGAAGCTGTACATAAAATTCCAGAAAATACCCCGAAGATTCTAACAAGAAAACAACCTCTAGAGAATCAACCTCTTACTGCCACGAAAGATAAAGGCACACAAGGTTCCCCTCTCAGTGATTCATCTCTCCCTGATGATGCATTTGATTTCATAGAGCATTGCAAGAAAACAAAGGTACAAATTTCTCAACTTGATTACTTGAAGTCAAATCCTCAATAGCTGGAGAGACTGATGCATGTTGTCAAAGGAAAACCTGATTCTACTTCTTCAGTACACCAACAGTCAAATGACTCTCAACCTGAAGAACCTTCACATGATGATTTCCTTGGTGAATCTCCTCAGAAAAGTACTCCACTGGTAAATGTTATTCTCCCAGATAAGCCTGACCCATTTTATGTTTCCTTGTATATAGCTGGCTGCAAACTTAGCAATTACATAATAGATTCTGGCGCTTCTGATAATGTCATGCCTGCTAAGGTTGTTCATGCCCTCGGCTTGTCATTAAATAAACCTTCAGGTAAAGTCTACTTGATGGAGTCCAAGTTAGTCCCATTAGTAGGTCAACTCAAAGACGCACAAGTTACTTTAGCCGCTTTCCTAGAAAAGAAATTAAAGCTCACCATCTTAGTTGCTGACATTCCCGCTAGCTATGGCATGCTACTTAGCAGAAGTTTCTGTAAAGACCTAGGTGGAGCAATACAACTGGATTGGTCTCATGCCTTAATTCCCATCCATGGAAAGAAAGTCAGATTGAATCCAGAACCCAAAGCGAAGTATACAGTCCTAAAATTTGATGATCCACGAGCAGAGATACTATATGAAGAAACTGGGCCGGGTACATATATGCTTTTGCAGGAGAAAGAGGTAACCCCTGAAGTTATCTCTCCTGACATGACTTCTGGCCTTTGGACAATGGAATTTGATGGTAGTTGTTCTTCTTCCAGCTCAGGGGCTGAGTTGTTCTTATTTCACCTGCAGGGGAGAAGTTCCCTATGGCTTTCAAGTTGGTTTTTGACAACACTAATAATATAGCAGAATATGAGGCGCTCATTTTAGGCCTCAAGGTTGCTAAAGAGAAAGGTATCAAAATGTTGAGAGTTCTCAAAGATGCAGAATTGGTTGTCAAGCAAGTAAGAAATCAGTTTCAAACAAAGAACACCAAGTTGAGAAGATACCAAAATGTAGTATGGGATCAAATAGAATTCTTCGATGCTTTCTCTATTGACGCTATTCCTCGAACTCTTAATTCTAAAGCCGATTGCCTTGTAGTTTTTGCGGCTCTCTTGCTTCCACATCCAAAGTTCAATAAAGATCAATACAAGATTGAATTAGTATACCGACCAAGCGTGCCTGATAATGATAAATATTGGCAAGTTTTTGATGATGACAGACAAATTGTGTCCTTTTTAGAGAGGGCCGGTACTTTTGTCAATCTGTTATTTGAAGGAAGTGAGACTCCTGTAAAAGACGAAGTGCTACAATTAAAGGGGAACACCATTCCAAAGGGTTTGATTACTCTAGAGAAGTTGTTTGATAAGCATGATTGCTATGTGAAGAATAAGGATCAGGAGAAAAATCCCAACTCTTCTCAGTATGACAAAGTTGATATAGGCACTAAAGATGATCCTAAAATTGTTTGCATCGGCAAAGCATGTTCGCCAGAGGAAAGAAAGAAGCTCATCACCCTATTGGTAAAATACAAAGATGTGTTCGCATGGTGTTATGATGATTTGAAGAGTTTCAGGGATGGAAAATTTTAGCATTATATCACTCTTAAACCCGGAGCCACTCCTTTTAGAAAAAAATAGAGGCAATTCAATCCTAAAGTTGCTGGAGCTATCTTTGTAGAGATTGATAAGATGTTAAAGACCAGAATTATATATCCCATTCATCATTCAACTTGGGTAGCAAATATAGTTCCTGTGAGGAAAAAGAATGGCAAAATAAGGATCTGTGTTGATTTCCGCAATCTCAATCAGGCATCTTTAAAAGATAACTACCCTTTGCCTGTGATGGATCACGTTTTGGAAACTGTGGCTGGATCTGAAATGATGTCATTACTTGATGGGTTTTCTAGATATAATCAGATAGAGGTTGCTCGAGAGGATCAACATAAAACTGCTTTTACAATGCCTTGGGGAACACTGGCTTACAATCAGATGCCATTCGGGTTGATCAATGCTAGTGCAACTTTTCAACGTGCCATGGATCTCTCTTTTGGAGATTTGAAAAACAAGATTATTGTGGTGTACTTGGATGACCTTACTGTCTTTTTAAGGAAAAGAGAAGACCATATCAAACATCTGGAGATAGTCCTACAGCGTTGTCGTGAGCAGGGGATATCTCTTAACCCCAAGAAGTCCATTTTCGGGGTTACCGAAGGAAAACTACTAGGACACATTGTGTCTAAAGATGGGATTCAGATTGATCCTGAACGTGTTGAGGCCATCCAAAAATTGCCATTACCATCAAGCAAACCTGGAGTAAGGTCTTTCTTTGGTCAGATCAATTTCTTAAGGAGATTCGTAACAGATTTCTCTGAATTAACTCACCACATTGTAGACATGATGAGAGATAAGGTGGTCTTCAAGTGGACTGAAAAAGGGAAACATGCATTTCAAGATATTAAAACAGCAATTGCAAACGCTCTGGTTTTGATTCATCCAGATTTTTCCAAAGATTTCATTATATATTGCTATGCTTCGAAGCATACTTTATCTGCTATCTTAACTCAACAAAATGATGACTATCTAGAAGCACCTATTGCATTTATGAGTGTCCCTCTGAAAAAGCATGAGTTGAATTATTCCTTAGCAGAGAAGCATGCTTATGCAGTTGTCAAGGCAGTAAAACATTTTAGATTCTATATTCTCAATTCACATTCTAAGGTCTTTGTGTCAGATACTTCGATCAAAACCATACTTACACAACAAGAAATAGGTGTCAATAAAAGAGCCTCTTGGATTGCGAAAGTTCAAGAATATGATATTGATATTAAGCTAACCAAATTGATACGAGGGAAAGGTTTATGTAAACTCATAGCTGACAACCGCATGATTGAAGAATTTCCTGAAGAGAATGCCGAATTACCTCAAGTGTTATTTGTAGGGTTGACTGATGAATGGTTTTCAGATATTGCTTATTTCTTGACATATGGTGAGTGTCCTTCACACTTAACTCCGAAGCAGAAAAGAGTAATCAAGTTGAAAGCTGCAAAATATATTATTTGGGAAGGTAGTTTATATAAGAAGGGGATTGATGGAACTTTTCTGAAGTGCATGGATAAAGAACAACAAGAAAAATTGCTTCAATTCTTTCATAACGAAGCTTGTGGTGGTCATTTTTCTTCCAGTGTCACAGCCTATAAGATTCTAAGACATAATTATTACTGGCCTGGCTTATTCAAAGATGCAGACCAATGGGTGAAAAAGTGTGAATCTTGTCAACAATTTAAAGGCAAGGTCAAGCTAGCCACGCAGCCATTGAAACCTATTGTTATCGAAGAACCTTTCCGTCAATGGGGGTTAGATTTTATTGGTCCACTTCATCCAACATCTAGCACCGGGCATACACACATTTTGGTGGCAACAGATTATTTTACTAAATGGGTTGAAGCCATTCCAGTTCGTCAAACTTCCTCTCAGGTGGTTTGTGATTTTCTAAAGCAGAATATTCTTGTGAGATTCGGTGTACCTCACAAAATTGTCACAGATAACGCTTCCAATTTTTCCTCTCATGAAATCTTTGATTTTTGTTATCGACATGATATCATAGTTGCACATTCTTCTGATTATTATCCGCAAGGGAACGGATTGGCCGAATCCACCAACAAAATTCTCATCTCTATCATACGGAAGCTATTAGAGGAGAAACAAAAGAATTGGCACAAAAAGTTGTTTGATGCTTTATGGGCCGACAGGACTACATACAAAAGAATCATTGGCATGTCCCCCTTCCAACTTGTTTATGGAGTTGATGCTTGCCTACCAATTCCTCTGGAACTCACTACTCTTTCTCTTCAGACAGTAATAGAAGATAATCAATTTAAAGATTCTCTGGAGAAGAGAATCATGCATCTAACAAAACTTGAAGAACAAAGGAGTCAAGTAGTTGACAGAATAGCAAAACATCAAGCAAAAGTCAAGAAACTATTTGATAAGAAGACCAAACACAGGCAGTTTGTGGTAGGAGATCTCGTTCTCTAGGATAAGAGGGAAGAACCTAAAGGGATGCATGGAAAGTTCGAATCTCTCTAGAAAGGACCTTTCCAAGTCAGAGAAGTGTGTGGTGATAATTCATTCTACTTGGCGTATCTTGATGGTACTCATCTGCCTTTGCACTACAATGGGCAGCACCTGAAGATTTATAATCAGTAATATGGGAGTTACTCCCACCTCTTTGTACATAGAATAGTTTTGTTGTGTTAGTGAGTTTCCTTGTTTGTCCTATTTTTGTCGTGTTGTACATCTCTTTTATAGTCTGACTCTATTTGCCCTGAGATAAGATCACTAGTCTTGTCAAAGACACTGGAGTTCGTCTACGTCCTTGCAGTTCTTGTCCCCAAGTAGAGCCAGTTGTTTGTCCCGATCTTTCGATCCAAAATATAAAATCTTCTTGCATAAATTTAATCCTCTGTGTGAAGTTATTTGGGATTGCGTTGCGTACTTTCAAATCATAATTTGTTGTCATAACGTCTTCCCTCATCTAATTTTTCCCTTCAGTTTAAATGTCAAAACCAATGTTTATCCCAAGGCAAAATTCCCTACTTAGTCATATTTTATTTTTTTGTCTATTTTCCGTCTTGACTAAGTCCGCATTTATTTTTGCTTCTCCCCAAGCCCATTTGCATCTACTTTTGACCCGCACCAAACTCGCGCCATTTTTCCCATTTCGCTAACTATATGCAACTTGTGAGTTTTCCTAAGTTGTACACTTTTGTTTTCACCGTTAGCATGGGTTAAAAAGGGATTAAAAAAAAAAAAAAAGACCTTTACACTCACTTATGGCTACATTCATGCTTTCACATTTTTACATACAATCATGAATTTAACATTGGTTTTTATTTCTTCACCAACTTGCATGTTTTTCTTCTTCCAAACAAAGTGCAAGAAAGGTTTTCTTTTACCTTTTTAACTTACAATGAAATAAACCTTTGGTGGCTTCATACTACATACTTCATACTCATTGTCGGCAGCTATCATCGGTATTCATGGTGGTAAATAAACAAAATATGTTGAAAGGTAGTCATGCCAAATATACTTGATTCATGCCTAATAGGGTCATCATACTTTATTAAAACTTATGCCAAAATGATGGCTTGTCACCCTGCATATGTCGCGGCTTTTCTCCCAAGATCAACGCAATATGAAAGACACGTGGCAGCAGAATTGGTTGAAGTGGTTTCACACATGCCGACAGATATGGTTGAAGTGCAACGTTCTCACCAGTTATCCCAGTTAATACACGTCAGAGGGATGAAAACAAAGTGTTATTATGGCAAGTTTTCGGTGCAGAGGTGGTAAAGTGACACTTTCCTCCTGTTATCCCGGCAAGAAGAAAGTTCAACCAACTGGTGCAACAGCGAACTCCACGTGAAGGGACTGCGCCAACTTCCACATCTCCATGCATGCCGATCAACGAGGGAGAGCCAAGAAGGTTTCAATATTTACATTACTGCCTCAAGCAATTTACACATGGCAATATATTCCACATTTGGATGTGCAGTGCAAACAAAAATCCGCACTCACTATTATGTAATGTATTATCGTTTAATACGAATCTAATGATTTATGCCAAACTTCCCACAAGAATAAGAATCTGGCGGACATAAGAGTAAATAAAGAAACCTAATAAGTTAAAGTGACTGCAAGACAACTTTAGCATATTTTGAGGAAGAAAGAATGGATTTGTGAATGGAAGAAATGATATTATGATGCATGAACACAGTCATCAAATCTACTGTAAACTCCGATTTCCACTGGCACTCGGGTGAGGGATTTCGATTTGAGAACCCACATCTTAGCTCTAGTTAATGAGCATTTCTAAAACATCACGGAGTTGGAATGTCTGTTAGAGTTTGCTGCTCCTGTCACCATTTAATATGAAATGGAATTGGAGAATTGGCTTTTGAAACCCTTGGGACTAGTACACGAAGGAGACACTCGTCATGACTGCACCGCTAGAGATGAAAACATAGTCTACTACAATCAACAGGGGGAAACGTTATTGTTGAAAATAGACGTGAAATAGAAGTTTGAGTTTCTCACTGTCGACCACCTTGACAAACCACAAAAAGCACTGTTGAAATTTGTGAGGTTGCAGTATCTTAATATAAACGACTCTACACAAACAATGTGCTTGACACTCTTTGAAGGACATGCAACTCGCCCACTTAAAAGCCAAACTTTATGATTGTGAAAACATCTTCTCACTACCGCAGACTATGCAGGGTTGTTTAAAATATGATGTGAAGGGAATTTTTTCTCAAATGCAAACAGGCTCATTGTCATCATTCTATCACCAACATTAAGAAGGATCTGACGCAAGCAAAGGTTATCATTCATGGAGAGTAAAAGCAAATCACAACAATGCATGTTGAATAGACAGCCAGAAATCATCAAAGCACAGATGGCAGAATCATTGGTTGTGTTATAATGCTTTGGTTATGATGTGGATATTCATTGTTAAAACACTACTCATCCCCGTTCATGTAGTTGATAATAATACATAGTCGAGGAGTGTGTAATGTTTGAAAGAATGCCTTCAAATTTTTCATCAACAGAACCTTATTGTTTACTTAGAAAATTAGTTGCCTGTTATGCTCATTGTCTGCTTATCAAATCTCTTCTGAGCACAAATCCCAGCCGGTTGTGGGTGGAGGATGTGAAATCATAAGTCATTTACATGTGAATTATCCCACAGTTTGGTTTATCTATCATACAAAGGTGTAGATCTATGAAGATATACAGAAGTATGGACACTGACAAATACACTCCTCTTGTAGTGCAGAGTCAATGAAGATGCCAGGTATGAACACTTTTTTTGCGTTCTAGTTGAATGATGTGTCTTTCCAAATTTGAAATTCTTTGCAACAATTTGCACATCGCGAAAACAAAAAAACCTCCTAAGCAGTCCAATGCACAGACTTGGTCCTAGAATGTATGAAACATTACAAATCGGAAACCAGAGAGATCATAACCATTGATGAGAAACTTATTGTCAAGTTGGATAGTGTTTCAATTGGTATAGCTTTCAGATTACCTGTTAGGGATTAGTTTGTGAACATAGATAAGAAGCTTGCTCATCAATATTTGGATGACAGACAACATCAGTGCCTCAATACCAGTGCAAAACATTGGTTACATACACCGAAAGGAGGAAAATCACAATTGCCTAAAGTTCTTCACAAATCTTGTTTTATAGAGGATATTTCAAATATGATTGTTCTACTTCATAGGGTGATGGGAGATGAAAAAGTAGCAAATTTTGAAATGTGGATGTTTCTCTTTGTAAATGTTATTTGTGTAGGAAATTAGTTTATTGATTGGGGCAGCATTATCAGTGACAATTTGCATTATCAGTTGACCAACTTTGAGCTGAATGAACATTTCTATATGTCCTCTTATTTATTCTATGCCATTGCATGCATGAAATCATGGCCAGGTCTTGCTACTAAAGGAATTTATGATAACATGACACAGATTTATAATCATTATCCTCAGTTGCAACTAGAGCAAAGTTACAAGCACTACCGCAGAGTAAACGATGCTTTCACAATGTTAACAATAAGAGAACTTCAAGGTAACACTGCACTCTGGATATCACCAGAAGCTGCCAGTTTAATCAAAATATATGGGAGTTATTTCATCCAATATCCTAGATTTACTTATCTGTGAGTTGGCGGGTTTGATGGATATCCATATAAGTTACCTAGATATGTAGATGACAAGATGATATTGATAGAACTATGCAGGCAAATTGGTTCACTTAACAGGAAATGCAAAGACAAGAGGAAACCTGGAGTCCCATTTCCCATTGGCCTTAGTCACTACAGCTGCAAATCTTCCACAGATGCTCAAAACATAGAGAGATCTCTGATAAAAATCAGCTTGTATGCCTATACTATGAGATTCCCTTTTGACAGTAAAGGATATGTCAGAGACAATCTATGGCTTGGTGCAGGATACTGTCACTTTCCAGAACTTGAAGACTTTTGGGAAGATTGTGAGAATGATTATGAAGTCCATAAAAGGGACTGGATGAGGATGACCATTCCACAGATTAGAGAATTCAAACTAGATTGCAATACAGATGGAATTGAGAAAATGGTTCAGAGTTAATTGATCCTGTGTATTTTGATAAGATTGAAACACAGTCTTTACCACCTATCAATTGGGCTAATGAGGAGGTCAGAGATTTAGCTACAAGAACTGCACATATCATTCAAAGGACTAAAGCTTGGGTAAAGAAAAAGGCTACTGAGGCAACAGCTACTAAACCGGCAAGTAATAATGCCTTATCATCTAGTAGAAAAGATAAACATTCGAATTCTTCTTCTTCCTCTTTTCATTCTCATTCTCCATCTTTAAGAAGTGGTTCCCATAAGAATACTCAAGGAGGAGATGATGGAGAAGATCCATCAAGAAGAAAAGGTACTAAGAACATCTGTGAAAATGATGAAAAATAGAAAAGAGGGAAAACAAAAATGAGAGAGAATGCATTGCCTCCCGTACAGGAAATAGTTGAGGTAAACAAGTCTACAAGTCTTGAAGTGACCCATCAAAAAGTTGAGCATCTGAATGCCTCTCCTTTACCCCTTGTTGCTTCTCCTTCTCATGAAACACCTTGTTCACCTCATGCATTACAATTTCCACTCCTGCCACTTATGAATATATTCAGTGAGCATGTGCTTCCCTCAAACATAGTACCTCTATCCACAAATATTCCAGAATCCTCACATAATCCCTCTTCTTCCTGGTTGCAACAAAGTTTGTCAAGAAAAAGAAACACTACTCAATTAATCATGCCAGATTTTGATACAGTCTCTAATTTGTTGCAAAGGTCTCCCAAATCTAAAAAGCTAAAGGTCACTTCAAGGATGGTAGTAGATTCTTCATCGGGTAATCTTTGTGTTGAGGTTGTACAACCTGTTTCAGAAAAGAATTTGAATGAGGCCATGGAAAGTGATTTTAACATCACTAAGGTAAATCTTGGCCCATCTACATATGAGGGTGACATGCAAAACTTTCAAGTATCGGCTGCCCAGTTGATAAAAACAACAGAGAAGGAAAGACACACGAAAGAGCAACTAAAGCAACAGGTGCAAGTTTTGACATCCTATCTCAAAGCTATCATAGATACATCAGCTTTACCTCTTGAGGCTTCTTCTTCTTCCACTAATTTCTCTTTTGAAAGTAATGTTGAAAAGGAAATTATTGAGAGTGTCAGCAAATATCAGTTGTATGGAAAAGTGACTGAAAATTGGGTTGAACATATGAAATCAAAAGCTTTCAGTTTCTTTGAGCAGGCAGGGAGTCTATTTGATGAAGCAGAAACAAAAAGGGAAGAGATTAAGAATGAAATAAAAGGTATCCAAAAAGAAGAATTGTTATGGCAGGGAATATCCAGAGATCTGGGTGAGATGATCAAAACTGATAATGAAATATTACTTGCTGAAAAAGTCTTTCAAAACATTGAAGAAAATCACTCTAGTTCTTGGCTATTTTCAGTTGAATGGAAATTGTCTAATATAAGACAAGTGTTGGCAGCCCAAGAAAAGCTCTTGGAAGTTTGTGAACAGGTGGTGAAGAATATTCAGACTGATTTATTGGCAATCAATCCTGATATAATTGAGATAGATAAATTTTCAACTTTAGAAGCCCAAACTATCAAGAGAAGTTTTGAAGACATGATTAACATAGGGTTATTCAACAAATAGGTTTTCAATGAAAGACTTATGGAGAAATTGAACCTCATCTTCATGGCTGTGAATTCTGGTATTGATCACATATCAATTTATCGACATAATTTGAATGATGTCTATAAAGATCAATCAGAATGGAGGCTTCGCATGACAGGAGTAATTGTTCCCAAAAATAGGTTGATAGCGACAGCGGTGAGGATGTTCAGAGTATACAAAACAAAGTCTACTTTCCCTTCACAACAATCTGGAGCAGCAGAAACATCTTCAGATGGTGTCAACCATGGCGAGGACAAAACCTTATAGTCTCTCTTGAGATCCATCTTATTCGTCTACTTTTCAAAAAATTTATAGGTTTTAGTTCTCTTTCTATGAAAGTGACTTTATGTCACTCTTTTGTAATTAAGGTGAAAAGTGCATGTTATTCTTTCAGGGACTTTTTGAAATGTTATATAAAGGTTACCTAAAATACACTTTTATTTGCATAACATATTTTGGGTAGTTACAAGAAGTGGTTATAAGGTAGTTATGAAGTTGGTTACTAAGACAAGTCTATATATACAAGGCTTGGTTTTTGTAATAGGGACTTTTTGGCTTTCACATTTATAAGGATGTTATAATGAACAGAGTTGTACAACTCAGTGTGGAGAAATAAGAAGCTTTTTGGACTGTGTGGTCTCAAATATCTTCTTAACATTATTCATTCCTCTTATGTTGATGAATGGTGTTTTTCTTTACATAAATTTGCATCTGTAATGTGGAGTAACAACTAGTCTTGAAAGAATTGGTTATTAGGTAAGTTGATAGAAAAACTATAACATTACCAACTATTGGTACTTATTTTCGCTATGTGTTTTGCTGCGTAAAGAGTCAATAAAATCAGCCATATGTTATAGTGCAAAATCTGTTTACCAACAGTGCCGAAGCCAAGGTTGGATGCACAACTTTGGAGGTTGGATGCAAAACTGCGGAGGTCAGATGCACCAGAAAAGTAGATGCGCAGCCTCGGGAGGTGTATGTGCCATTTCAGAAGTTGAATGCGCAAAAACTCTCTGTCAGAGACTTGTTTGTCACTTGTACGGACCTGTCTACAAGAAAACTCAGATTTTTTTGATTAGTAGAGGGGCAAGGGCCCCACGGTGGGCGCCAAAAATGTGAGGGTGAAAACAGGTTAATCAAATCAATGAAAATAAAACCCAAACATCTACAGAATCTGAAGATAAAAGGAGATTAAAATAAATAACAAATAATACCTTGCACCTTTACCTTTCACCTTCCGTAGTTCGCCTATCTTTCTTTGATCTTGATTGTGAAGCCCTCAAAAGCTAGTTGCTTGCTTACTTGTTGAAGATGACAAAGGAAGAATGGCTGTGAGACTTATGTATTTGAAGATGAGCTTCAAATACAGAAATGGAGTATGAATGAGAATGCTTAAATGGGAGTAGGGGTGCCAAGGGCGCACCGATATCTCTGCAGCATAAGTTTACACAAAATCTAGATATGAAATGAAGAGAAGAAGGTTGTATTTATAGAAGAGAGTGAGGGAAGATCAATGGTTGAGAAGAAAAGAAGGAATCAACGGAGGAGGATTGTTGAGGAATGTGCATCCAATAGAAGGACACGTCATTCCAAAGGCATCTTAGTTGAGTTAACTCCTCTCTTGATGAGGATAAGATTTGATTTTCTCTATTTTGGGAAAAGATTTGCTTTAAAGATGCTTTAAAACTGATTTTGCCTTTTGTAACTTAGAGTTTTGCTTGTGTGACAAGAGGAAGGTTATTTTTGGAAGATAAGAATGATTTTTCGAAGAGATAGAAAGCATAATTAAATAAATGAATTTATTTAATTATTTTACAGATAATTGAGAGGAATAAATAAAATATATAAAAATATATTTTATTTTTGTGAGGATTTTTTATTTTATTTAAATAAAATTTGCATTTTATTTAAATTTGGAAAAATAAGAGATTTTAATTAAATAATTAAAATTATTTAATTATTTTAGAAGAATGAAGTTGGTGTAAGTGATTTTAATTAATTAAATAAATGTGTTTATTTAATTAAGTGAGAGGAAGTGAACCACATAAATAAATAAATTTATTTATTTATTGATAGAAGCATATGAAGGATGAAATAAATATTTAAAATATTTATTTAAGAAGAGTCATGTCAATTTTAGGTGTATACAGGAACAATCTCTAAGGTCGGCATTACAAACATTTACAAAATAGGTCCTGACCTATTACAACATTATGCAAAGGAAATGAAATGTGGGTCACGCCATGCCTTAGCTAGGACTCAAACATGATCTTCCATGCCACAACATGCTTCCACAATCTTCCAGAGATCTCTGCAATCACTGGGATTAACCAGGTCAGCCAAAACTGGTTACACGTTACACTATCTAGGAACAATCTTTGAACACGATCTCAAATCCTTAATGCGGACCAATATCAAGATAGGAACATGATTAGGAGACATCCATAAGCCTGTTATAATCATTAGGAGAAACCGCATGAACTTTAACCACTTTATCCATAGGAATCTTCTCACTAGAACACATGAACTTCACTGTCTTCAACTGTCATAAAAGAAAGATAGCTTGCGGACAACCAAACCATGAACCATTGCAACTGTAGGTACTTATCATCATCCCATACTTCATTCTAGAACTGTAGAGCAAAATACTTTATTGTAGAGGAATGTGGAGCAGAATACTTTCTTCTTGTCCCAACTAAACTTACAGAAAAAGCAGGTTTCACTTTGGTGAACACAACTCACTCAGATCTTCATGCAGAGGGCTCAAACCTAGAATGTAGCATCCTTAGTCATACCTCTAACTTACTTCCAATCCATAGACCATGATCTTCAAGCAAAATAAAATTTGGAGAAGTTTATTAGACTGTTCTTTAGCTTACAACTCACTGTCTGTACTGCACTTCTCTGTAACTCACTTGTTTCTTCCTAAGAGGCTAATTTTCTCAATATCCTCAACATACAAGTCTTCTAAACAAGTAATAGAATAAGATACAGTTGACACCAATGACAACAAGGATATGTTGACATCAATGACAACACCGATCAGGCACATACTTCCAACAATCTCCCCCTTTGTCATTGATGACAACATATAATGTGAAAAACTGCAACTGCCATCAAGACAAGATTCTCCCCCTTTCTCTTTACACACCTGCACTCTTTCTTTCTCCAAAATTCTCCCCCTTTCTCTTACATATCTGCATTCTAAGTTTTTCATGACTTATCTCCCCCTTTGACATCAATGGAAAAGGGCACATACTTGCATTCTTCTGCTCTGATCTAATCTCTCTTCTGAACTCTGACTACTCCCCCTAAGAAGTAGCCCTAAAAAGCATCAATCTGAACCTCTGAGCACCTCCAGACTGATGCACTATTGTGCATCTTAGTTTAGAGAAAGAGGGGTGATAACCCCTAACTTTTCTCTAAGATACTCAAAAGTATCCTTAGGCAGAGGCTTGGTAAAAATGTCTGCAATCTTATCCTTGGTAGAAACATACTCCAACTTGACTTCATTCTCTATCACCTTTTCTCTCAGAAAATGATACCTGATGGTTATGTGCTTTGTCCTTGAATGCATCATTGGATTCTTTGATATGTTTATGGCACTTGTGTTGTCACAAAAGATTGCAATGGGATCTTCATACACAATTTTGATGTCCTTCAAAGTCTGCTTCATCCATAACACTTGAGTGCAACTGCATGTTGTTGCAATGTAGTCTGCTTCTACAGTAGATAGGGATATTAAATCCCATTTCTTGCTCAACCAAGATACTAATCTTTTTCCCAAGAAGAATGCACCGAGGACTCCACACATCCCACAATAATGGGTTACACTTTTTGGCCAAACATGACATTGAAATCAACATTTTGAACTAAATCTTCACGTTCTGACACCTATAGCCACTAAACCATTAGAAATTTGAAGATGATGCAAACTAGTGATTTGTGAGATTTTGTTTGTAGATTCTAAATATATTTAAAAAAAAAATTGGAGTTAAATTGTAATTTTTTTTGCATCTCCTTTAATAACTGGTTTTTAATAGTAAACAACATTTTTTTAAAGTGATGTGTATTCTATAGCACATAACTTTTTTTCTACAAAGGATAAAATTCTGATTCTTTTTAATTTAGATTGGTAACACTTATATATAGTGTATGCATTTGGTATCATAATGTTTTGTTGAATATATATTTTTTAATTAATTTTTGAAGTCAAACTAATTATAATTTAGACATAGGCATATTCCGTAAAACATAACTTTTTCTGTATGTATCAAAATTCAATTTTTTTTTCTTTTGTTGAAACAAGGACATTAATACCTAGTGCATAGATATTTTTTAGAATTTTTTTTCTGTAATTTACTAATTTTCCATGTGTGTAGAATAGAGAACTTGATGTTCAGTGAAAAACATACATTCACAAGAAATAAAAAATAAATATAATAATCAAATTAAATATATTTAAAATTATATTTTTTGGGAAGCTTATAATAAGGACTACATACTTACAAAGTATAAATTTTAAATGAATTCATTTGATCCCTCAAAAGATAAATCAAAATTGGTTTTTTATCAGCATTTTGATACGTGTAGAGGAGACTCCATTTAGAACAGTATAAAACTGCTTTCACCACACCTTGGGGTACATATGTTTACGTGAGAATGCCTTTTGGCCTCACAAATGCTGGAGCAAAATTTCAAAGGGGTATGGATGAGCCTTTGCTAACCTAATCAATACTATAATGGTGGTCTGTCAAGATGATCTAATAGCATATTCCAAAAGGGCCAAAGATCACTGTGCATACCTAGAAAAGATCTTTATTAGGGTGCCCATTAGAATATGGAATGTCCTTAAACCCAAAGAAATGTCATTTTGCTATGATAGAGGGCAAATTACTAGGACATATAGTCTCAAAGGATGGAGTAATGATTGATCCTGGATGAGTGAAAGCTATTGATAAAATTCCCATTCCAAAGACTGTAAAAGCCATCCAGTCCTTCTTTGGACAAATTAACTTTGCTAGGAGATTCATTTCAAACTTTGCAGAGATTGTCAAGCCAATCTCAAAGATGTTGAAGAAAGGCTCAAAAGTTGACTGGATAGAAGAGGCTATGGATGCATTTGTGTCAATTAAGAGAGTAATTAAGGAAGCACCTATATTAAAATCTCTAGACTTTGACAAACCATTTCAGATATTTTCTTTTGCATCATTCCACACAATGGTGGTTGTAATGTTAAAAAAGAATAATGAAGGATATGAACCCATCTCGTTCTTTAGTAAATCACTTCAAGGGGCAGAATTAAAATATGACATCACTAAGAAGCAAGCTTACGCCCTAGTAAAAGTGGTCAAGGAATCCAGGCCTTACTTGGTGGGGGCAAAAGTGATTGCTTATGTGCCCAATGCTACAGTTAAGGATGTGTTTATTCAAAATGAGGTCACAGGACGAAGATGCAGGTGGATAAATCATATCCAGGAGTTTAATATTGACATTCAAATTACCAAACTAGTCAGGGGACAAGGGTTAGCCAAGTTAAAAGCTGAGTCTAACTTGGAGGCTTCAAAAATATGCAATGTAGAAAAGGAAAATGACATGATTGCAAGCATTGAACACACACCCTGGTACACCAATCTGATGTATTATCTCAAATACATGAAGTGTCTTGAAGGATTAAATGACAATCAAAGAAGAACCTTAAAACTGCATGCTTCAAAATATGTGTTCATGGATGGAGACTTATATTGGAAAAACAGGGACGGTGTTTTTATTATTGTGCTTAGATGAAACACAAGAAGAACGAATGTTGCAAGAAATGCATAAAGGCGTATATGGAGGACACTTCTCAGCAAAAACCACTGCCCATAAGATACTAAGAGCATGTTATTATTGGCCTAAAGTCTTCAATGATGCCCACAGATGTGTAAGAATTTGTGAAGCATGTTAGAATTTTTCTTGCAAATTAAATTATCAGGGAGCCCTACCCTTGAGATCAATGCAAGTTGAAGCACCTTTTCACCAATGGGGAATTGAATTTATAGGGGAAATTACAGACAGATCTAGTGGTGGACACAGATGGATCTTGATGGCTACTAATTATTTTACAAAATGGATAGAAGCAATTCCAACAAGGAAAGCCACTAGCAGAGTAGTGATTAATTTCCTATTGGAGAACATTATTATTAGATTTGGGGTCCCTATGAGGCTCATCACAGATAATGGCATGTGCTTTAGATCAGAAGAATTTAAGGCATTTTGTGATTCCTATGGCATAATAGTTTCATATGCTTCACCATACCATCCTCAAGCAAATGGGCAGGGAGAATCAAGCAACAAAAGTATTATAAAAAAATCAAATGGATGTTGGACAATAATAAGAAGGCATGGGATTCCAAACTAAAAATGGCTCTGTGGGTAGATAGAATTACTGTAAAAAAGGCCACTGGAAAGTCTCCATTTGAATTAGTGTATGGTGCCCAAGCTAGGCTCCCAATACATAATATCTTACCAATCTACAAGTTCATCCTTTAGGAGGATATAAACATCCCTGAGCCTATGGAAGAAAGGATAGAACAATTGGCTGAGTTGGATGAAATCAGGACCCAAGCTCAAGAGCAAAATGAAAAAATGCAGTTACAAATGAAGTATCTATTTGACAAAAAGGCAAAGGATAGGAAATTTAAAGTGGATGACATGGTCCTTATGTGGAATTCCAGAGGCCAGGATAAAGGGAACCATGGGAAATTTGAAGCACTATGGTTAGACCCATTTATCATTACTGGAAAATGTGCTGAAGATTCATACTACCTACAAAATCTGATTGGTGAAGAAAATGAATTGCTAGTGCTTGGACAATTCCTGAAATACTTCTTTTCTTGAAACTATAAGTTTCCATGTACAGTAGATTAGGATTTTTTTTTTCCCTTTTTCTACCACCCCCACCATCGGTTTGCATCCCAGAGAATACTTCTGGATTCTTGCAATGACCTCACAGTCATTCATCCCCAATTAGAGCCACTGTTAGAACTAAAAAATTAGCCTAAAATTTTTCTTTTTTCTAACTATAATCCAATCACTTAAATGTGTCATTTTAGAATTTTCTCATCCAAAACACCCCATTTATTCGACCTATAAGCCATTACCCTAATAACTTCACATTTTTGTGACCCTCACCCTAAATGAAAAGATCATATTGAAGAGATTCTACTATATCGGTAAGAGCCATCCTAACGTCCCTTCAAAGAAGCAATATGAACAATGTTGATGAGAAAATACCACATCAAGGGAACTCATTTCAGAGTCCCTTTGATATCTGATTAAAGTTCTATTGAAGACACTACTGCATGTCAAGAAGAAAATGATTAGGGTTTCTTCGATAACCCAAGAAATAAACCTTCGAGGGACATTAACATTTTATAACTATAATGTGACTCATCAGAGCAACACTAAGACATTGAGGGGACAAAACCTGATCTATACACTTGAAGAGTCAAAGAGACTACAAAGTATCCGAGTGATGATTTAAGAGTCACTTCGATATCAATACAGCACCAAAAAGTTCATCGAGGGGATAAATATACATCGGTAGGACATATCACTGAAAGAAATATTTGACTTCGAAAAGACTTTGTTGTGTCAGAATGATTAGTTCATGAGTCTCTTTGATAAACCGATATGCTTGAGCATGTGATATATTTTAACATCATCAAAGGAAGAGTATCATGTCGGTAGAAGATTACATAAGTTCCTCTGATATACGGATACGGTGTGTCCCGAAGATTTTCTGGTCTATATGCCAAAACCTACAAAATAAACATCGAATGGATATGTAGCCATCGATGGGATAGGGGAATTTGTCCCATCAATAAAATGATGGCATTCAATACAAAAGTAACAATAAAGGTTTTCAAAGTGACTCAAGGATGTTGAAGTGAGGTGATTCACAGTCCCTCTGAAAAGGGAAAGATATACAAAATGAATAAACATCGAAGGGATGGATCCATATTGGGGAAACCCAAATATTGGTCCCTTCGATAAAATTTGTTACCGTAGTGCAATGAACTCATGAACACATTGAAGAAATAAGAAGATGTTGAAGAGACTGCCCACAAAGAGGGTTTTGAGAGGATGTTGTGATATCAGTATGAGACCATTTGGGGTCACACCGAAATCACGAGGGAAATAAAAGAAATAACTAGTAAAAGGACATCAGGGAAAAGGGGAAATATTGGTAAGATCACAAATTGGTCATCCCGATGAAGTATTGACAAGACAATGTGGCAGTGATCAAACAACCCATATTCAAAAAATTAATTGTCCCTTCGTTGACATAAAATTTGCCATGAGACACTCTTAATGAAATAGAGATGAGTGCATTGAAATCAAATTCTGAGAAAATTGTGAAACCATTAGGCAACCAAGGAAAATGAAGACAATGCAAACCTAAGAACAACAGCTCTAGAACTAGAGAATATACCATCCAAGTAAGTACTCTAAGCTCGAGCTAAAAATTGCAGAGTACATAAACTGGTTCAAATTATAAGCACAGAAGTAGGGTTTTTTCTTTTACAAAGTTTATATCATGGAAAATGTGACTAAGAACCCTAAGGGCAAGAGACAAAAACTAGAAGAGAGGCATCTAAATCAAGATTTACTAGATCAGTGCTCGGGTTCTGGACAAAGGTCCAGAAGAAATGCACAATTAAACCCCCAAGCTAAGAAATTATAGGACAGAAACAAACAAGTGGGTGACACATGGACCCAAATAAGGGGGTATGATTTGTTTTTATATCATTATAGAAAAATGCACAGGCACAAACTTGTCTCCAACTTGTGGAGACTAAACTTGGGGAAATTGGTAGTGCCTAATGTGTTCATCAATGTGGAATTGCTCAAAGAATTGGCAGATAAATACAATCCCTCAACTCATATGATTGAATTGAGAGATGGATTTTCTTTCATTCATGTCACCAAGAATTATATATCCATGGTGTTTCAATTGGCACCAGTTTTGATATGAGGTTCAGGATTAGAGATCTCTTAAATGAATACTATAATCTGAGCACGAGCTATAAACGATGGAGGTTGCCACTACACAGGCCTTGAGATGAAGTGAATCAGCTCAGAGTGTTCTTAGGGGTTTAAGATCCCCCATATTCTATGGATTTGTTTGAAGAATACTATTAATACACCTACTATTCTGCTTGGCATGTACTTGGATTGGATGCCCCCACATTTATGGAGGTAGCACCCATGGTCCTCACAACTAATGTGCAGAGTCAGGATGACTGACCTCTTGACTATAATGAATATCTTGCTAATGATCTTCACAATGACTTGGTTGCTATAAAAAATAGAAGTGGAGGTATTAAATTCATGCATTATTCTTTGTTCATGCATCTCATTTTATATGAGGGACAGAATATGTGCATGTGGGATGAATGTCTAAGAATAAGAGACCTAGATAAGGATGGCAATATCGGGCCTATACAGATGTGGACAACTACTTGGGTTAGTAGATGTGAGAGATCACACTTTGTATTTTGAAGAGTATTTTGTGAAGCCTTTGTATAATCTATTGAATCATCCATGTGATTACAACCTGTCACCAGAAGTGTAGAAGTTCTTGAGACCTAAGGATAAGGTTGAAAGTGGAAAGATCAAACACAAATGGGGTGACTGGTATGCTTATAGTGACTACACAAAATTTAGGATTTATGGATATGAGGGAGCGCCATTTTTGTTGCCAAAGACCTATCCAAATAGAATTGCTCATTTGGAAATTGTGAGGCAGTTAGCCTATTCTAATTTTATGCATCTCAAAAGTTATAATAAGTAGTCATTGATGCCTAGAACATTATGTTTTGGAGATTTCACTCTTGTTTCTGAAAAAAGGTTATGTGTCAATTGATAGAAAGTTAGAGCATTATAGAATGCCTAAAGGAAATCAAAGGGAGAATTTTGACCCAGAACATTTTATAAATGAGGTTAAAACAAGCAAAAAGTTGAAAGGATATCATCATACACTCTTTGTGGACGATGATTTGATAAGAAATATGGATGAGAATTATGCAATTGAAAGAAAGAATTCATATCATAGAATAATGCTAGCAGAGGCTTGGAGGATAGCCAATAATCCCACATATAAAGGAGCTTTTCTTGAGATTGATGATCCTATTGAGAGGGTAGATACATTAGTTGTACATGAAGCAGAATTGACTGGGGATATTCCCCCTTGAGTTTTTGTAAAGAGAAATAGGAACATCAGAGAAACATGAGCTAAATACAAAACTCCACTGTGCCATATTTCCCCTCAACCTACTCCAGACATTAGTTTCTCTATGGACACTAGTACTGCAGAGCAAGAAGAAGTTGAGAGTGGGGATGAAGGTGTACATGCATTCCAGCCTATGATTGAAAAATATGAACCCCCTGTTGAAAGAGAAGTTGTCACAATGGAAGCCCCAGATGAACTCTCAAATGATATAAGACACAGTGCAAGCAAAAGGTTTGTTTATGATAATGATTTTATTAAAACCCTTGAGTTTAAGGCCTTCTTGTATGAATACAAGGGCAAACAAACTAGGGAAAGGATAAAGAATGTCACCCCTGAATTAGAAGTTGAGGCCTTGAAGGAACTGCAGGCAGAGATTAACAAAGAAATGGAGACTATAACCCCAGAGAAAGGAAGAGCATTATTAGAAGAGGCGAGGAGGGAGTCATTCTAGTCTCTGGGTGGTATATGACCTCTGCTATTATATTTGACAGTTTTTGAAGAAATCAAGACAAAAGGGTGCAATTAAGTATTGAAGGGGTAGATAGAATACACTCTGGATCAGGCTATGATGTAGACAATGCCACTTTACTGATGTGGGCTTTGTACCCACCAAATAAAAAGCCTCTAGTCATTAAAGATCTAAATAAGGCATTTGGCCATCTTTTGGTGCAAAGAATTGAGGACACTGATCCCATGGAAACTACTGACCTGCACATAAATGTTGCAAGATTCACAAAGGCCCAAATGGAGAGGCTGGTAAAGTATAACAAAATGTATATGACAAAAAATGAAATATTGAGACAAGAAATTGCTAGCTACAAAGATAGACTGTCATCCTCTTCAAGTAGCTATTCACCATGGTTGGAAGCTGAGAAGAAGGTGGTAGAGGTCAGAGCAGAGGCTGCTTATTGGAAGATTAAAGCTGAAAAATTTTAGAAAATGGTGATCAGTTAGAAGCAGAAATAAAATATGTCAAATATAAAATGGCCTCAGAATTAATTGAGAAAAGATTCAAGAAGATGTTGGGGATTGTTGATAAGGTATGGGTAGTGCATGATAGAACACAGGTTGCCTACCAAGATCATAAGAGACTACATCTCAGGATGTTGGAAAAGAAGGAGGAGTTGATAGCTAAAGGAAATGTTGACACACAAGTGTTTAAGGATTGTGATGAGCTAATCGACATGCATGAAGGGTTTAACACTGTATTAACATGGGATCTTGGTGATTTTGATCAACCTTTGGATATGGCATTTCCCAATTTCTTCGATGATGTTCAGGTCATCTAAAAGAATAAAGCACTTGGAAAAATGAATTAGCTCAGTTGTTACTAGTGGCTCTTGATAAGGTCACAATTGATGAAGCTAGGGTGATGGATAACATACATATATAGTTAGAGCAAATTTTTACTCTAGAATTTGCTATGAAAGAAATAATTTCTACCACAAATACTTATGCTTCTCAAGAATATGTTGATCATCTTTCCAAAATGAACTTGATCATCTCTCAAGAAGCATAAGGGATCAAAAAATCTTTGCACCAACCATGTCTACAGCCTCAGTTGATTAAAAAATGGAAGACAATGGTTAAGAAAGAAGCTAGAAAATCTAGAGAATCCTTTGACCCTCGTGATAAACTTGAAGTGAAATTTTGCCAATGCTAATTCAAGAATTTTTAGAGATATTAGATTCAAAGGTTATACATGCAATGAAGAAAAGTGAGGAAGAATAAATAATAAAAAGTCATCTGAAATGATAGTGGGTAAAGCATGTTCATTAGATACTGCATCATTAAAGAGGAGAACATTGCCAGGTCAGCAGTCACGGTTCCTCTATGATGATTAACGGACTTGGATCATGATTACTATGGACGCCCAGATTACTTTCTTTGTTTATTTTTATGTTTCAGAACAATCATTAGTTATTTGAAGAGATGTGAGTTATGAAAAGTCACATTGTTTTGGCCTGAAGCTTGTTCGCTTCCCGTATATAAGGGAAACCAAGGCCAAGTTTAAAAGATCATCATCATCAATACATACAATATATTATTACATTTTCAGTTATGCTCATAGAATAGAATACATAAAACCTTTATGAATTTTGAAATAGTATAATGGGCAAGAAAGTTTAATCAGTGGCTCAATCTCTGGTGTTCAACTACTTTGTTGATATTAATTCTTATGAGTTATTTGGTTGTCTCCATATTGTCTCCATATTGGTCTTTTCTTGTTATTCAAATTAAGTGTGTTGAGCATACATTTAATTTGTCAAGACACATTTGCTACCTTTGTGTGATCCTTTGATTGGTTTCTATGAGAAGTGGATTAAAACCCTTTTAAGAGATTTTTGTTTATTGGTTTCTGCCCAGAATTAAAATCCTTTGAACAAATCATCTTAATTGGTTTCCTTCAAACTAGAATTAAAACTCTTTTAGATAATCATAGTAACTTGGAGAGATATCAATAGGATTTATAAGAAGAGCCTGATAACCAACAATTTTACACATTTATACAAAGTATAAACATCCAAAAGTGCCAAGTAGTTAGAGTTAAGCCAAATAGATAAGTCTGCATATCACATAAATCTTTGCCCCATTAGCCCAATATGAATAGGCACTGATCACATTCAATCTAAAGTCATAATCTTTTTAGAATTTGCTATTACTCTTGTATCTATTTCACACTCATATGCCATTAGGAAATAGATTACTATAATCAAAGCATACATAATCCTTAAATCTACTTAAACTACTGAAGGTACACCTACCTAGGTCCAGCAGAACCTAAAGTGCAGGGAGTCCTAAACCACAGTGGTTAACTTTGTTGTGTTAGCCAAAGACCTGGTTAGTCTAACCATAGGATCTAGCATACCCTTAGGATTAGCAAGCTACAATTTTGGGAACCAACACATCCATTTCCACTAGGTTATGGATTGTCACATTCTTCAAGTAGGCCTGGGACTCCTGATTTGGTTGTGGCACCTTCCAGCATCAACATGGAAACATTTAAGCAAAGTTTAGAGACTTCAAACATCTTGGGTTTTCTTCCTTCATAATCCTTTGAGGAATGGGAAGACATCTTGCATACATCTTTAGTCTTGTTTCTTTCTAAGGGAGGAACGTTGTTCAACGTTCTTGGATAATCTTCAACACTCATTGTCGAGCATCTACCATCAATGTAGGAGATTCTACATTACGGGGGGCTACATGGTCTCTCTTCTTCTCTCTTATGGGGGGAATTTTTCCTCACACGGGATTTTTCCTTCTCATACTTTTGGAGAGCATCTTTCCTTTGTTTTCTCTCTTTTGGAGACGGTTTTTTTCCTATAGGTTTTTCTCCTTTTCTCCATCTGTGAGAGATTTGTTTGTACATGGGTACCTAACATGGCATTGTAGCTAGGACCCATCTTTGCATTTGTTTACTTCTCCCTAAGTTGCACTTAAGGGGGGTGTTGGTGTGAATGGGGTGTATTACCTAACTGGTTCCTCATTAGGTCTTATTCACACTTGTCAATTTAAGTTTACTTAGGGCATAATTAGGGTACACTAAGGATACTTATCACTTTCTGTCTCATGTCATTAAATTAAGACACTTGTCATAATCTTCTGTTGTGAAATGTTTCACTTTGGTCTATATAACTAGGTGTGAATGAGGTATATTACCTAACTAATTCCTCGTTAGGTCTTATTCACACTTATCTAGTTAAGTTTACTTAGGGCATATTTAGGGTACACTAAGGATAATTATCACTTTATGTCTCTTGTCATAATATTAATACACTTGTCATAATCTTTTGTTGTCTTATGTTTCACCTTGGCCTATATAACCATGGGCTTCTCATTGTAAATTCATAAGATTGATGTATATTGTTGTATTTGCATTCTTTGATAGGAATACAATTTACTCTTGTCATATTGATCTTCTCATTTCTTTGTTCTTTCCATTAGGCCTCTAGATCTTGGGTGGCTATCTCCATAGCCAAATATTACACATACATCTTTACTATTAGGTGGAATTGCACATGGTGAGGCCACCTATGTGTGTGTGTTGCATTACACTTCATGTGATGCTTTTAGGTTTAAAACAAATTTTGTTGATTTTGTTTAACTAAGTTTTGTCCATGTTGGATTATGAGCATTGCAAGAAATTCAACCATCTACAACTTGTTTAGAATATAATAACATAAACTTACTTTCCAATGCTAGTAGAAATGGTCTACTTGTCCCTTACATATTTATTTAGGTATTTTGTTATGTATCTTTGATTGCCTTTAAACTTGCCCATTTTATGGCCTTCATATTGGCATCATTTATCCTTTTTTGTCATAAGCAATATATAGTTGTTTAGAATATAATAACATAACTTACTTTCTAATGCTAGTAGAAATGGTCTACTTGTACCTAACATGTTTATTTAGATATTTTGTTATGTATCTTTGCTTGCCTTGAAAATTGCCTATTTTATGTCCTTCATATTGACTTCATTTATCCTTTTTTTTTTTCACAAGAAATCTATCTATCTATCTATATATATTTATAAGATTGTTTAGTACTGTAAATTGTACTTTATAATTCATTGATTTCCTTTCTAGTGTAGAATGAGCCATATCCAAATCCCTTTCCAATGCCACCTATAAGCCTCCATCCTCCAATTGTTTGCTTTTGTGCTTGTTTGATCCACTTTTCTACCATGCCGATCCATTGCTCCCAACCACTACCCTCAACCTTCTCTATGACTAGCCCTCCTAATCCTCTGCTTCTTCCCAAGGGCTAGAGAAAGAACAAAAAGTTCTAGCTAGTCCTTTATTATTTAACACTCACTCCATAGGAAAACATCCATGAAGGTGGCAATCATAGATTTGTCATATGATACTTTTGTAGTTGTATTTATCTAGTAGTTTTGATGCAGGAGCATCTTGAGGAATTGAGTAATCAACATCAACCCAAGCATATATTTGTTCCATTTTGTTTGTTGGCTCTAAATCCTTTGGAAATTTGAATTTAATTTTATGTCTCTCAAATTGGTCACCCTAGGTGTGTGTAGATCTTCACTTCACACACAAGTTGTTAACTAACAATGCATGTGCCTAGAAAGAGTAGTTTTAGGAGTTGAACTTAAAGGAGACTTAGAGTTAGGCTTGGAAGGGGTTTCAAATTCCACGTGCCGCCTTTGTATCCATGCCTTAATCCTTATTCCATGTGCCCATGCCTAGAAGAGTTCCAATTTAAAGAGAAGCTTTCATGTCACCTAGAAGTTGTATGTCATAGTTCCTACATTAGAGGAGCCTTGTTTAAAGTGCTTCATGCCTTTTTGACTCAGGTTGAAGGATGGCACCACATTCGTGACCTAAAAGTTTAGTTTCTAATCCCAATTAATCTCATGCATTTGGATTTGAGAACCATGCTAAAGGAGGTGTTGCATTCCTAAATTTTCTCATATTTTCTCTCTTGCTCATTCTTGGAAGTTTCAACATGGAGATCTTCTCACTTATGTGCCACATTGAAGGAATAGATGAAAAAAAGAAGGTTGGGATGAAAGTGAGAGGAGCTTCTTCATTTTTCTTGCAGGTTTAAGGTGGACAATTAGACTCAAAGGTCCCAACTAGAAACTAGTGCCTAGGTTGTTATTTGTTGTTGCTTAATGTATGTCTCATGTCAAGTTTCAATAATGGGTTGAGAGAGTGTCCTAAGTCTATTACAAAGCAACAAAATGAATGTAAAAGATCCCTAACTATGATATGAAATTTTAACTTACAAAGACTTCTATTAAGCAATTAGTTGTGGGAAATTACACTCTAAGTTTTAGTCTTAATGAGTAGATGTATTAATTTAGTTCTCCTTGAAAATTTCAAACCTATATTAACCATGTAAAAGTGTGTTGTGGAGTCTTGATCCAAGGGAAGGGTTTCTATTCACTTAGCTTCCTACCTTTGATTGCACTGAGTTTGTTGGCTTTCTTGAGAGAATAAATATTTTGAGAAAAAACATTAAGATACCATGTTAGCAACTTCTTATAAACATTGTTAGCATAAATGCTTCATAGATCCCCCTTACCTAGTAGTTGTTGCCTTGTGGATCACATATTATCCTTGGTGCCCCAATTAGAGTGACAATCTCAGATTTGTCATGATATCTTTGTAATTTTAATTGTCTTATAGTTTGTTGACTTGCTTCATGGTATAAATACTTTGAGAGCAAGCATTAAGATATCATGTTAGCAACTTCTTACAACCATTGTTAGTATGTGTGCTTCATAAGTCTCCATTGCCTAGCAGTTGTTGCCTTCATAGTTATTTGTTGCTGACTTGTGGATCATATCTCATCCCGATCCCCTAATTAGAGTAGCTATCTTAGCTTCAAGATCAATTGTTTAAATCTGTGTTATAAAAATGGCTCATTTTGAAGTCAAGTTCAACTACTTTTGCAAACTAATTGATGCAACCACCCTTTAAATGTTGTGGTCCCCACCAATCATCTATTCCTTTATGCTTTAATATTTTTGGAATTTTGTTTGTAACTATCATTGGTTGTTGTGTAGTGGTCTTTTAGTTTTTCTATTTAGTTTTTCATTTTTTGGTTTTATGGTAGGAGTGTGTTGCTAGGAGAAGAGTTTTATTTGGGATTTTTGGGTTGGGTAATGTTTGGAATGATCTTGTTATGTGTATTAAAGCTTAGTAGATAAAGGGTTGAAATGGGCTTTGCAGTCTTCCATGTATACTATGTTAGGTTTTGTATCCATTGGAATGAAATGGATTATAGAGTAGAGAATCAATGGTGTGTTTGCATGATTCATTATGTTGTGTAGTTTTGTAGTTCTATTTTGATTCATTATGTTGTATGTTTTGATTCATTACCAACTAGATTAGAGTACGTACTTCTAGCAATAGAGGTTGTTTGCATCAATTTTGGTATCAGAGCATCCAAAGATGTTGGGAGTAGAGAGTTTGTGGGACATTCTTAGTTGTTATTGAGGAGAATATTAAATAACTTAGAGAAGAGTTGTGGCTATGGCTATAGATGCAGAGATGGTGTTGTTTTATGATGTGAAAAAAGAAGACAACTAAGTTGGGAGAAGAAATAAGACAAAGGAAGAGGTACAAGCTAACAAAAGACAAGCAAATGAAGCTACAAAAATTGGAGTTTGAGTTGGAGGAATTATGGTGGATGTTGGAGTAGTATGCGTCAAGCAATAACAAGAAAACAAAGAAAAAGAAAGCTAAAGCAAAGGTATTAAAGGGTTGTGAGAAGGTGAAAAAGATTGGTGGGAATAAATACTCACCTTATGAGCAAGAGTTGTTTTTAGAGAGGAAAGCCATAGAATCTAGAATTGGCCAAGGGATAGAATTGCTAGAACGGAGAAAGATTAAATCTCTTAAGGAGTTGGTAGAATTACTAGTGGATAGAGGCCCTTAAATGTACTTTGCAAAGAGTTTGAGAGAGGAGATAGATGAGGGATGAAGATATTGAGTTGTGTTGCCTTGAAGAAAGGGAAAGTACTAATGATCACCTTGGAAGAGGAGAAGATTTAGAAGACTACAATGAAGAGGAATTTAGCCTATCACTAGAATTAGTCCAAGATGTTGCATCTATGGAAGTAGACCACATTAGAGATGAAGCAACAATAGAGAGCAAGATCTCTAGAGGCCCCATATTTGATGAGGGAGAGAAAGAAGTCATCATAAAGGAGGATGACATTGTGAAAAATGAATGTGAAGGGCATGATATTGTGAGCATGCCATAAGTTGATATGGCAGAAAAAATAGATGAAGGGAAAATGGACTTTTGATAGGTCCATGATAGGGCAACAAGCATGGAAAATATACAAACTACAAAGGAGAATTGGAAAGTATGTCTAAATGGCATAATGAAAAGAAAGAAGACGTACCTATGGGAATTTTTTATTCCTTTAACTTGATTTCTGTTTTTAATTATTTATGTACAAGTGCAACAAATGGTTGAACAAGCAATGAGAAGAGCCATAATGCTTCTTGGCGGAGGAGGAGCACTAGAGGTCTAAGTCTACAAGACCCTGGGAAAATAGAAAGAGAACAAATTAACACAAAAGGACAATTTATGGTCCAATAAACGACTAGAAGCAAAAGAAGAAATTATGTGAAAAATTGCAGAAGTACCTAACATGGTGGAGGGGTGGAGGGGTAGACCATGACAATCAGGTTCTCAAGTTCTTTTAACCAGAAGGTTCAACTTTTTTTTAAAAGATGGGAAGGATGATATAACCTTTTATATGTTGTGGCCCCCACCAGTCCTCGGTTCCTTTATGCTTTGATATTTTAGGAAATTTGTTTGTAACTATCACCGGTGGCTGCATGGTGGTCTTTTAGCACTTTTCTCTATTTAGTTTTTCATTTTTGGTTTTACGGTAGGAGTGTGTTGCTTGGAGAGGAGTTTTATGTGGGATTTTTGTACTGGGTAATGTTTGGAGTAGTCTTGCTCGTATTGACGCTTAGTAAACAAAGGATTGAAACGGGCTCTGCGGTCTTCCCTGTATACTGCATTAGGTTTTGTATCCATTGGAATGAAATAGATTATAAAGCAGAGAATCAATGGAGTGTCTGCATGATTCGTTATGTTGTGTAGTTTGCAGTTCTGTTTGGATTCATTATCAGCTGGATTAGAGAGTACATACTTGCAGCAATCCAGATGAAAATGTCTCCATCTTATTTCAAAGTGAGTTGTTCTACTAAAAAAATCTCAATACCAAATCAGACTGAAGGTTTTAGCTTTGTCACTGTAAATATTCAATCGTGCAGACCTTCTCCTCCATACCGGAACAATGAATTTGAATTTGAATTGACCATATAGGCCATTTTGAAGGCAGGGTAAGTTGCTTCTGCAAGGTCTATCTGCTTTAACATAGATGAAAATGTCTACGCATTTTAATGGGTCTTGTTGAAAATCTCTCAATGTAACTAGACTCAAGACAGAAACATGTTTCAGGATTTAATCGGGCCTAAGATTTACTAGAGTTTATTGTAAAAACAAAACAGGTTGAGCAGCTTCATTCCTTCGAATATCAAATCAAATTAAAAAAATGGTGTCGGTATTCTCCCTACTTAGAGGAATGGATTTGCACAATTGATGTAAGCCATTTCTTGGGAGGCGGGGTAAAATAATTTCATATAATTTCATCAGTTAGATGAAATTATCTCCCTAAAAAATTAATGCTGACAAATCATATTCATCGTAGGTATTAGTTTTCCACAGTCCATGAATTCATATAAGAGATGTTTCTGGATTAAACTGTGTATGTTTTTGCATCAACGTTTCGGATCATGCACAATGATCTTATATGAAATCATATTCATATTGTTAATGTGTTTTGTTCAATAACTCAGCATAGCTAGAGCTCATGACAGAAGCATGTTTGAAGATTTACTAGACTTTTTGCACATTTTCATTTTAAAACCTCTCAACATGATTAGAGAGCCTCAAGATTTAATCAGGCCTGTATCTAACATAACTAGTGTTTGCATTCAATAACTCCCAGCATAGCTAGAGCTCAAGACAGGCATTTTTCAATATTTACAAGACATTGTATAAACAGAACGGTTTGAGCATTGTGCTTCATTCCTTCAAATATCAAATCAAACTAAAAATTTTGGCCTGTAATTTGTTAATAAAATGGTGCTGGTATGCTCCATACCTGGAAGGTGGGGTAAGAAAATCCTTTTTTTTTTAAATTTTTAATATTGATGAAACCTGGGAAACTTGAACCTGGCACTTTGTGCCTTGTATATGTTATCACATTTTAATCAGAACTGTAACTAACATAAATACTGTTTGCATCCATCCATTGATTCATTGTACATAATAACAAACATGATTCATCAATAAATTAAGAATACAATATTGTGAAACTGTTTTTCATAAACATAGTCTGCATTGAACAGACCAAACTAGTGTATCTAACATAACTAGTGTTTGCATTCAATAACTCTCAGCATAGCTAGAGCTCAAGACAGAGAAGACAGGGAGAGTCATGTTTCAAGATTTACTAGACTTCATTGTATAAACAGAACAGTTTGAGCATTGTGCTTCATTCTTTCAAATATCAAATCAAACTAAAAAATTTGGCCTGTCATTTGTTAATAAAATGGTGCTGGTATGCTTTTTATTTTTTATTTTTAATATTGATGAAAGCTGGGAAACTTGAACCTGGCACTTTGTGCCTTATATATGTTATCGCATTTTTTATTTTTAATATTGATGAAAGCTGGGAAACTTGAACCTGGCACTTTGTGCCTTATATATGTTATCGCATTTTAATCAGGCCTTATAAATACTGTTTGCATTCATCCATTGATTCATTGTACATAACAACAAACATGATTCAATCAACAAATTGAGAATACTGTTTGCATTCATCCATATCTAAAAAAGATACTGTTTGCATTGCTCTATTGATTCATCAACAAATTAAGAATACAATATTGTGAAACTGTTTTCATAACATGGTCTGCATTGAACAGACCAAACATCATGCCAATGCTCTGTATTCACAGGTGGTGTCTCCATTGAAAGCTGGTGGCATGGTTTATGGAACAGAAGAAAATTATCAAAGATAAAAAAATCTCAATCTTTGATACATACTCCAAACTTGAATCTTATAGAGAGGAAGCAAAATTATTATACTTCGCTATTAACAATATTGTACCGAGGAACATATTCCGAATAAAGAATGATCTACTAGTACAGAGATATAATTCCATCATTTTGGAATCTACTGCTGGTAAACATTGAAGTCGTTCCATGATATGCATTTGGCCCTTTTGTGGTGAGGGACATGGAATTTGGGCTCCTTTGGGATGGTTGGACTCTTAGAAGATCTATTCAAGTAATAATCACATATCGTGGCAGTCTTCAGAAAATCTCTCTAACTACAAAATCATAATATGCATATGAATTTCACTTCAATAGAACACGGAAACTTGAAGAGTCATACCTTCTGGGAATAAAAGGGCGATCGAAAAATGGCATGGGTTGAGCACGTGGAATCATCTCCTTTCTTAGCCTCTTAATCTCTTCTTCTTCAGCCAACTGTCAAAATGATTTATTTGGTCAGGAGCATGGACCAGATTTACTTAGCCAGGAGCATAAATATGAGATGAACAGATATAGAACAGAAACAAACCTTCTGTAGCCTTTCCTCTTCTAGCCTTTGCTGCTCCAAGGCATTTAGCTTGTCCGCTATCTATTTCAAGCACAACAGAAAATATAATTATAGGCTAAAAGGCCCCTGCAATTTCAACTTTTTATTTATGTGACAGAATGCAATTTCATGTGGGAGTTTTGTACTAAATTAAGTTGTTAAAAAATACATAAAAATGTGTATTTTATAAACTAGCTAGAAGATGAAATTTAGAAGACTCACTATCTGATCAAATTCAGCACGGTCAACTGCTCTTATTTCAGTATAAAGCTTCACATCCAATGGTTTAGTGCATTCTTTCACAGGGGGCTTCACCAAATGCTGTTATTTGAGAAGAAGTTACAAAAGATTCAGAATTATTTCCAAAAGAGAAATGCAATATAAAATATTTTCTATAATTTGAGTGTAACCTCTGGCTCATCTGTTGTCCATGGCAACCCTTGTGCCACTGGAATTCGACTTTTTTCTTCCTCGGACAACATCACTTGGACCTTCTTCATGAATTCTCTCTCTTTCATGTGGCCTCTTTGCTGCAAATTTTGAAAGGCTTCTCAGACCATGTGTATTTTATGGAGATAAATGAGGATAAAAAACAGTTGAAAATACCATTCAAAATAAATAAATTTGATGGCAAACCAGATCAATAAAAATGATGTCCAGAAATATATGTGCAAGGTTAAGGAACATACGACAACTTCTTGACTATTTTGTAGATTTGATTTTGAGCTGGTAAGGCTCAGCACTAAAACACTAACACACAGGTCATGGAAGACCAGACAATCGTGGTCTTCTGACTCCTGGGGACTATCTCACAGTCAGAATGATGCTTGAAGTTTGGACAACTAAGTAAAAATACTAATACAGCAACTGTTGCTCATAAGTAGTTTATGTGACATGCTGAGTTGGTTACAGCACACAAAGATAATAGTAACAATACTAGAGGAATATTTAAAAAACAGATAAGAGACAAGGTAATAGTAAATTTTTCGTGCTAAGAAAGGTAATAATAAAAAAAAGGTTTGGATGACAGGGTAAGAAAGGGTGTCTTTTGCAGCTAACAGTAAATATCTTCTGATGGAATGGAGTGTAATCCAAAACATTGATGCAAAGATTTGAACACAGTTTTCTCCAGAAGGTCCTCAAATAAACTCTGATTTACTAATCAATTTTATTAATGACTGTGCCTGTTCTAAAAATAAGTTATTATTCACTGTTAATAAAATGTATAAACTACTGAAATGACGTGTAAACTTTTCTGTGTGCATTTTACCTCCGTACGAAGCTTGAAAGGTTGTGCACAAGTGACCTTGAGTTGCTTCTTCCATTGTTGAATTCCACTTCTACCCAGAGATCCCCGTCCTGTTGAATCCAAACTCTGAAATGAAACCATATAATGTGTTAATGTTTTCAAACAGACTGGGCAAAGCTAATTTTTTGTGTGGCAATGCCTAATTCTCAAGAGAAATGGGTCTGAGCCATGAAGAGCACTTCAGAAAAACCCAGAGGTTTATAGCTAATGTTAAGGTCCCATTTTCATACAAATCTTGCAAACCAAGTGGTTTCATGTTCTAACGCTCAGATTAAAGCAACTTCACTTGCATCAACCTCTTTAATATTCATTACAATGTGATATCATCAAACAATAAATTTCAAATTTGGCCTCACGTCTTAAAATAGGTACATGGTTGCAACTTGAATGAATGAATAGAATAAGGCATATGCACAAATCAATAGAACAAATGAAGAGAGACAGATACAACCATACCTCTTTGCGGCCTCTTCTTCTGCTCCCAGAACTGCAAAGTTAATAAATAGATCTTGCTTATAAGATATCATTGAACAGTTTTGAGAGCAACAAGTACAGAAACCTAATACAAGAAAAGCATGCAACCCGAAAGACAGAGAACCCAAAAGCTCAAGTAGCTTACCCGCTTTGGCTTCTTCTGAATGAACTAGCACTCCGAGTATTATTATTGCTAACTGAGGCTGTTTCTTCACAAACAGGGAAGAATTTAAATTCATCATAGCTTTCATTAGATTGGCTACTACTATATGGCCTTTTTAAAACAACACTTTCAGGTTGGCCATTTGAGCTCTTGAAATCAGCACAACTTGTCTCAGAAAATGTACTCCTAATTGCCCTGTTCCAGCCATCATAGCATTCATGAAATGGGCTAGTGCTCCCAATTGACCTCTCCTCAGAGCCCTTAGTCTGCATGCCAGGAAGTGCCCAATTCAGACTTATGTCCATTCCAAATTCTCTCTGCCTTCCATGATCAACATAAGAATCATCATAGATAGATCTATACAGTGGACTAACCTGATCACCATAGCTTTCATGAGATGGGCTGCTATTACCACTTGTCCTCTTCTCAGAGCCTTTTGGCTGCATGCCAGGAAGCGCCCACTTCAAACTCTTGCCAACACCGGGCTTGCACTTCCCTTGATCAGTATCAGATACATTATAAATAGACCTATCTAATGGCCTAGACTGAGGACCCTCTGTAGTTCCATAGTCTGGAAGTGACAGCAAACTTTCAAATGCCTTGACTAAATGCTTGACTCTTCCCCCACCATGCTGTGGAATAGTACCAATTGCTTCTGCCAGCAGCTCATTCTTAGGCCTTCTAGGGGCTGGGGAAATCCCTCTCCAAGGAGATAACAATGAATTGGCACTGCTGGATCCTTCAACACCCTCCATCATCTTCTCATTCACATTTCCATTTCCCGGCTCAGAAATCCTAATTTTCTCAGCATTCCCATTTGAGTCCCTCCGAGGAGATAATAACACAATTGCGTTGCCATTACAATCCGATGAAATGTTGCCCTTAACCAATTCAGAACCCTCCAAATCATGCATTGTCTCATCAATATTTCCATTTTCGGGGCCCGAAATCCCAATTATCTCAGGATTCCTATCAGACAATCTGTTCGCCTCCCCGTTGGACATTCTAAGAGGAGATGACATTGTAACGGCATGACCAATATCATTGGAAAACGTGTTGCCATTCTCCAATTCAGAAAATTCCGAACCCACAATCTTCTCATTCATGGTGCTAGTTTCAAGCTCAGCAACACCCACTTTCTCACGATTCCCACACATTTCAGAGATCCCAACTTTGGTATCTTCAATAGAAGACACACCACACGTATATTCTTGGGGCATTGTCTCGTGAACTCCAATCTGGATTTCAGCACTGGTTTCTCCATCTTCTACTGAAAGCTTCTTAGTCTTCGAAAATATCTCCTTCATAAACTCCTCTTGTGAAGCCCTCAACTTTTGAGAAGCAATACATACACATTTCCTGCCTGCATCTGCAGGCATATCAGCAGCCCGAGATTTTGATTTTTTCTCGCAGCACTTGCACACCGTGCCCTCTTGCTGATTAGGCTTTTCAACCCTCTTTGCCACAAGGAACTTCCTTGGCTGAGTCCTCAAATTTCCAGAAGCCCAATCTGAGTAATTTACCCCACATCTTCTTGACCTGCAGGCATGCATTCCAGATTCAGAAACCTTTGATGGTTTCAGAGAGCCATCAGCTGATTTTTGAAATCCATCAGAGAATTTGTCCTGCCCATTAAAGGACTTTTGAGACCCATCTGAGACTTTGAAGATTTTTTCACACCCATTAGACAACTTTTGAGACCCATAAGGGGATTTTCGACACCCATTAGGAGATTTTACAGTAGCAGCATTGGGGTTACAATTTTCTGCAGAGCCAGCAAGAGAAAACTTACTTATATCATCTTCATGGTGTTGTTTTTTCCTCAGGGATTGAGGAGTACCGGGAGACCTAATGACCCTGTTCGTCAGACCTAATGGAGATTGAGCACTCTTTAATGGGGATTGAACACCCTTTTTTCTTGCAGGAGAGCCTGTGAAGCTCATTTTTGTTGCTCCCTAATCTCTCTGGATTCTAACACAATCCCCCCTTCTCTCTCTGGAAAAACTCTGAATGAATTGATTTGCAAATGAACTGTATTAGGGGTTTCAAATTGTTTCTTTTTCAACGGTCATTTGGACAAATATGGAAAGAGACCAAAGTGGGGACTTAATTTAGGTAGCATGATTTTAAACAATCTCTCATGTTTTTTCGGAGATTTTTAGCAGATTTATTGGCCAATGCACATGAAGAACAAATATGTATGTTGTCTAACGGCTATTTTGTGGGTCCAAAAGAAAGGACAAATTGCTTCTCTAATACAGTTCAAATTCTGATCGTTGGTCCTTCACGATCTAAGAAGAATTCTTCGAAGATCTTAGAATAGGTATCTAATCAGATTTTAAAAGTTTTTTCTGAAGCCTAGATGTCATGAACGGTCATTACCTATTTACTTCATTTCGAAACCCCTCGTAAAATGTAGAGGTTTACTTATGGTAGTAAATTATGGTAGTAAAAGTGGTCTTCTTTATGTAATTTTTCTACTTATGCTTTTAATATAACGGAAGCTACCCCTATGGTAGAGCTTGCTGATAAAAAAAAATGGTTAATTATTTTAAAAAACTTATTTTTATTGTGATAGTTATACCCCATAGCATCTAGTCCAATTAAATATTCCCAGTCCAACTACAGTCCACAAACTTTGTATCAAGAAAAGCAATACATTGAAGAATGTGTTCACGAGATTATATATATTTTGTAGTTTTATTGACAAATTACTTTAATTTTCAATATTTGTTTAAATGTTTTATTCTTATGTTTACATTTTATGATTGTTTAAAGAATTACAAATTTTTTTGTATTAGTATAAATATTTAAAAGATGTCAAGATATATTAGTCTCCAGGTTTCTATATTGGATATGTGCTTCGAAATTGAAATCTTTCAACATCCCATAGATAGATGTGTCTAAGATATCTGTGCTAGTTTATTAGATTTCTATATAAATTTGTATACAATTGGGTGTAATGAATGTTTAACATGTAAATGACCATCAAATCTATGTTAATGGGTTTTTGTTAGCCACTCATTCCATTACACCTTTGCTCCCCCTTGTTGTCATTGTAGTACAACTATCCGTGTAATTTAGAATTTGTCCACCTACTAATTGTAATGGATAAAAATGTATACTTTTGCACTTTTTACCATTAGTTTTATGTCACTTTTGGTGGATATCTAAATACTTGACATAGAGCATGATTTTGATTGATTTGGCACCCTTTTTTAGCTCAAATTCCTAGATAACCATCAAAGTTTGACCGAATCCACTCTCAAACATTTTTTAGCTCCTAGATTACATGCTCCTATACCTAGTTTATTTATGCACTCACAATTTTGACACAAGTCAATTTCATAATTCACACATTGACCTATATATTCCAAAATTCAAATTTGATTATGAGTCCAAGAATCAATTTTAACTAGCTATTACCCTATGCCCTCAATATTTAAATATTGTTATAATCAAGAAGCAATTTTATCCTATATGTCATGGAGAAGAGAGGATCATTAAGGGGCAATACTACAAACTAAAAAGGTATGTCCAAATGGATAAAGATATCCAAGATGATATTTTGATACAATATATAAGCATTTTTCATAATTATCTTAAGAGGTCAGTATTTTCTCTAAAAACAATAAATTTATTGGGTATAAAAGCACCTACTTGTAATGGGTGGTTGTCGCCCTTATACACTATCCGAGGAGCAAGCCTGGAAATGATAGCTCAAAAATGTCAAATTATACATACTTATACTTAAGAAAATCTCATATGATCTCCTTAATAAGATCATTAGATCATTTTTAAGTATTGTCATAGCATATTATATGTTGACTTACTTATTAATATAATTATGAGCTTGTATTACTCTTGCACCAAAAAAATAAAATTTATTATTATTATATTACTAACTATGTTGGTAACCTTATTGATAGGACATATACCTCAAGCTATGTCTTCAAAATATGGTGCAATTGCTATCACATGGATGGAGTAATATTTAAACAACTATCTTCTATAGCTCTTTAATCAAAAGTTGACTACAAAAGTCACCACAAAAGAACCAATGTGCTTAGGAGATTACTGGAAGTGTTTTTCATCTTGGTATTATTAGGGCGTGTGCAAAAAGATGGTGTAATGTCCACTCAAAAAATAACAATAAATAACAATAAAATTATTAAAGTAGAGAGAAATACTAAAAATATAATAAGATGATAGAAGAAAATTTACTTGTTCTAACTGAATAAAATTCAAATTCTGATTAAACATCAGTCTAGTATCATTCATGATGAATTAAGATAAACATTTCTATTACAATCAATTACAATAAGCGCCATATGGTCATCCATTTTGCAAAGTGGATGAATATTTCCTTCGTTTTAGTAGCCTGCATGATTAACAAACTTGGATCTGCACACTAGATGTAAATGTTAGTTTCGTAAGGTTGATCGATATGCATAGCAAATATCAATGTACAAGATGATGAGACTAAGGCCCTAAGGGCCAACCTAATGTCTCAGGGGCTCATGATGGTCTTGCCTATGTACGCATAACATAGAGACTTCGTAGTTTGAAGACTTGAGCTTTCTAACACAAATTAGTTTCATTTAGTAATGATAATAAATATCCAAATGAATAGATTTCCTTGCAATACAAAGTGTGAAGGGTCAACAAACATCTTTAACACAACTAGACAATTTGATAACTAGAGCCCATTAAATTAACAATCCACTCTAAAAAAAAAAAATCTTCCACATCAATCATTACCACACTAAGTTGATAACATATTAAATATACCCATCAACTATCTTTCTTAACAAGTAGGGAGATACCTTCCACAACCATAATCATCAAGGTACTTCAGGTAATCACGTAACCTACCATAGTTGGTTCTAAACATTACAAAAACACAATTATATTTAGTCTATATCCAAATTTGTTAGATGCCAAAGTTCAACTTCATGGCTTGAGTAAATATTAAATGAAAACAAGACCATAAATAGAGACAAGCTACACATGCTTCTCATTTATAATTAACTGAAATGCTTTCACTGCGAACATTCATGTTCAAAACCTACTAAGACTTTAAAATAGAATGTCTCAAAATGTGGCCTACTATAAACAAAGTATTTTGCTTAAGAAAGATTATCTTATCGAGCTCTAAGATTACCAAATTTGCACAAAAGGCTCTCCATAAAGTGGAATCATTGAAGAGGTTTAGAAACTTTCAATTAGATGAAATTGGTATGTTTCATACTAAAATCTAATGAACTTTGCTAGCATCCACTCCATCTGTGCCAAAATGCCAGTGTTAGACAGATCTGATTGTGAGGTAAAAGAGTTGGTAAAGATCATGGAAATGCATGCAAGACATGGGTAGACTAGGCACACCAACAGTTTGATAAAATGCCTCAAGAAATGCTAACAAGTTTCACACATCTACTCTAGTTAGTGACACCTTAATCCATTACATAAGCATGTTGGATAAAAGTCATAATCATGTATCGAACGTGTTTTCGAAGGGAAGAAAATTATTTTACAAAAATGCCTAGAAAGAGATGCAGTCTCAAAGAATACCATGATAGCAAGATACTCAAAAATAAACTACAGAATGCAACCTTTGCAAGATATTCACAAATGAATTGCGAATGATGCTCTTGAGGGAGGTGTTTAGAATGCAAGTAATCATATTTGAGTTCTAGGTGAATCCCTTACTCTAAATGATGACAATATACTTACTATATCAACATAAATATAATTATTACACTCCAATACACATCCACTGCTCAATATGCAGTCATAAATACATCAAAATTGACATGCAATAGCTCTAAATGTATACACATTTTTAGTAATATTCAACATGCTATTGTTTCTTTCTCTATCAGTTGACATGCCGCACTCAAAGGCACATGAATTTAATTCATAAATGGAAGATATGGCTTGGAAAATGAAGTCAAGAAATTTAAATTAAAGATTGTAAACACCTACAAATATAGGCTCGGGATAAGCATCTAATAGATTTATTTCATATAGAAGCAAAGATCATGGGTCATTGTGAATATTCTTAAATATCGTTATATTTATTCGAGCAATAGAAATTGGAAGATGCATTGCCATATGTTGTGACCTTAACAATCTGATTATAGTGTGAACTATAAGAATAGAATGCCTCAAAGAGAAGTCATCAACAAAAAGAATAACTCTGGCAAACATATCAAAGCGTCAGATTAGAGGAGACCAGACAAGATATGGACATCCATCATGGCATAATAGAAGAGGGAAAACTGTGATTGCAAGAACCCTGACAGACATACATGCAAAAAGGGGTTGCAGTCTCCAGGAATGTCATGATACGAGATAAGATTAGGATGGGATTAAAGGATCAAAGAACTTCAAGTTAATGTAACTGGCAGTTGTAAATCCAAATCCACACAACCTTGGCCAACATCCTCTCTACATACACCAAAATGGGAGATTTGGAATAGGATATCGACATCCATCGAGGCATGGAAGGTAGATTTTTGTCAGATATTAAAGTTGGAAAAGCTTTGGTAGATATTTATGCAAAATGTGAAAGCACAGACAAGGCACACAATCTATTTGATAGAATGCCTCAAAGAGATGTCATCTCATGGGATGCAATGTTTACAGGATTGCACAAAATGGATTTTTACAAGGATGCTCTCAAAAGTAGTTGAAGAACTATATTGTTTTCTCTTGAAATCGGTAACCAAAGGTTACACATTATAAATAAACTTTCTTTATACATTGATCCACACTCAGTAGAAAGATGGTAGTGTAGTATCATCTAGGCTTCTATAAAATGGAATTACTGGAAAATGTCATGATATCGAATCAAAATACAAAGAATTAAAAAAAGAACCCTTTTTAGATAAAAATGCATACATAGACATGCAATACATTTTAAACTTCACAACACAAACCTAATTATTTCAAAGGATTATGATTATCGGGGCACATAAAGGTTAATTGAATTAGACTTGAAGCAATTACAAAAACATAAACATAAACATCCATGATTTAATTATCCAAACTTATAAATTATTATGATCATAGAAGAGAATTGAACCCTAGTTTGATTAGTGCCTTCCTCCAATCGTTTTCTTCAAGTTACTTGTCTATTACTAATCCAAATTCACTACAAAAATGTTTTTGTATTTCCAGATCAAGAAGAACCATCCTCCATAACTCTTGCCATGGATTTTTAAATAGCTTCCTCCTCCGTTTCTTCCCATTTAGGAGAATTAAGAAATAATAATAATTCTATTAATTCCCACTTCGCCTCTCTTTTTTTATCTAAAATTAACTTTTCTTGATTTGAAACTAAAAGGAAATAATGATTCAAGATTCCCACTTCGAAATATCTCCCACCAAAATATAATAATGAAATAAAGAATAGGACAACACATAATGGCAAATGCATGATTTACTTTTGTAAACAATATTAAATTATCTAAAAAATTATTTCGAAATAATATAACTAATTAATTATTTTCAATATAATATCATAATTAATAAATAGATTTTAGATATGCCTTACATTCTTCCCCTAGGAATGGACTTCCTCCTGGAAGTCATTAAGACAAATAAATATTTCCTAACTTCAACATATCCAGCAAAAGTTAGTTTTCATCAAAAGATTTATTAAGCCGACTAGATATTTTTAAAATAAAGAAAATTTGTGGAAATAATTACTTGCACGATAGCATTGCTCCATTCCAATCTTCTATAGATCATTTACTGAAGGAATCATTTCACTCTTCAGTACTAATCTTCATATCACAAGAAACAGATTTAGTCTATAAATTTGCATACACAAAATTATATCAACCTAGATTAGCTCACCACCCAACCATAGGATTTGACCAATCAAATCCACCCCCAAGCATAAAAAAAACATTTTCTTGATGTTCAACAGAAATAATTCCATATTCAAGAATATAATTCATAGATCTATCATACTTTGTTTCTCAATAAAACAATAATAACTCCCATAAACAACAATCTCCCACAATAGACCTCCCATTTAAACAATAACTTCCATTGACAACAACTCCCAGAATCTCCCTTTAACAACAACTCCTTGAACTCCCATGAAACAATAATCTCCCAGAACTTCCAAATAATAATAATCTCCCAGAAGTGCCAGAAAACAATATCCCCCTTAATCAACTCCCAAAAACATATATTAGTCAATCCTCATTTCATCAACTCCCAACAACTACTTCCAACACAACACCAACACCAAACACCATAAGAATACCCAAATAGATATACAATATTCAATCTTGCCTAAAATTCTATATTAACACAAACAATAAGAGAACAAATTTCTACCAATATTTACTTGCATACATTCATCTTAATCATAAAGTTCACATAAATACATTTGATTTTCTTACCTTGGCTATTGAAGTTAGGCTCGGCCCATAAAACTTTCCCAAATATCTTTCTTTCTTCCTCCAGTAACTCACATCAATCTCATTATTCCAGAAAAAATTAGTTATACCATTCTGTAATATCATCATCACTTATCCTAGAAGCATATTTATATCATCTAAATATTACTAAAAAACAAATTCATTGCAACATATTATTTTATAACAACTCTTAACATTTAAACATCATAGATATCAGTTCTATACATCATGTATACTTTCAATGGGATTGAGATGATTAGTGCCAAATAGAACCATAATGCCATAGAAGAGATCTTACACAATTTCATAATAAACATTCCCCAAGCCATCTACTCCCCTATACAACCTGCTAGGGACCTCTCTTGGGTATGGCAATCTACACCATTCACATTACTTGACACAAGCCAGTGACAATAAACACTGATAAAGCCTCAAAATGAAGAAGTTTCCAATGAATAAAATTTCAAATCAATTAATAAAACTTCATATAAAAGCAAATTAAATAGCAGAAGTCAAAACAACAAACCAAAAAGCTTAATAAAATAGTCCTTGAGGCAAAAAGGACAATTACGATCAACCAAATATCTTAAGGAAATCTTAAAACTATTGCCTCAATAAAATAAGAAAGTAAAATTTTCAAAAAAAAAATTCATAAAACTTTACATCTCAATCACCACGTGACTTCAAATGAGCCACCCAATGGGAGGAGAGAAATGTGGTGGTCTCAAACCACATGAAGCTCCATAATAGATTATCATATCATAATGCTCATATACCAAATGTAATCACTAACATTATTCTTTCCAATAAAATTTATGGCTGAAATAATCACAATTTTAGAAAACTCCCTTTTCACAAATATAACTCACATATCACAAACTCCCACAACACCATTCCATCAACCAAACCCCCATCACAACACCAACACCAACATCATGAATATCCCCAAAGGGGCATAAGTTTCCATTACTCCCTTTCGCACGTAACTTCCTTTATATCAATGTAACACACACAATAGCTCCCATTAAATAGTATCTCCCATAAAACAACAATATCTCCCATAAACAATAACAACAATATCTTGCATAAGCAATAACAACAATATCTCCCATAAATAATAACAACAATATCTCCCATAAGCAATAACAATAATATCTCCCAATAGCAATATCTCCCATAACACACAACTCCTCATAGCACACCTCCAAACCCTCATTTCACCAATACTCATTCACCATTACACCCATCACCATCAGCCACACAAACAAGTTTGTCAGTATCATAACAGAATAAGGTGAAAAATCATTAATTAGCATTACAGAAACTTACAATTACAAGAATACATCCATGATCATATATGTATATATGACTTCATATAGTTAATCAACCAAAATTTACCTCCACTTACCATGATGAAACCCAAAAATAGGTTTACATTACTAATACTTTTACCCAAAGCTCCCAAGTGTTGCAACCGAGTGCTTTGATACCTGTGAAATGCCCACTTAGAAAATAACAATAAATAACAATAAAACTATTAAAATAGAGATAAATACTGAAAAATATAATAAGATGATAGAAGAAAATTTACTTGTTCTAACTGAATAAAATTCAAATTCCGATTAAACATCAGTCTGTATCTTTCATGATGAATTAAGATATAAACATTTCTATTACAATCAATTACATAAGCGCCATATGGTCATCTATTTTGCAAAGTGGATGAATATATCCTTCACTTCAGTATCCTGCATGATTAACAGACCTAGATCTACACACTAGATGTAAACATTAGTTACGCAAGGTCAATTGATATACATAGCAAATATCAATGTACAAGATGATGAGACTAAGGCCCTAAGGGCTGACCTAATGTCTTAGGGGCTCATGATGGCCTTGCCTACATACGCGTAGCACAGAGACTTTGTAGTTTGAAGACTTGAGCTTTCTACCACAAATAAGTTTCATTCAGTAATGATAATAAATATCCAAATAAACATATATCCTTGTCATACGAAGTGTGAAGGGTCGACAAACATCTTTAACACAACTAGACAACTTGATAACTAGAACCCATTAAATTAACAATCCACTCTAAAAAAAAAAAAAATCTTCCACCTCAATCATTACCACACTAAGTTGATAACATATTAAATATACCCATCAACTGTCTTTCTTAACAAGTAGGGAGATACCTTCCACAACCATGATCATCAAGGTACTTCAGGTAATCACGTAAGCTACCATAGTTGGTTCTAAACATTGCAAAAACATAATTATATTTAGTCTGTATCCAAATTTGATAGTTCATCTGCCAAAGTTCAACTTCATGGCTTGGGTAAATATTAAATGAAAACAAGACCATAAATAGAGACAAGCTACACATGCTTCTCATTTATAATTAACTAAAATGCTTTCACTGCGAACATTCATTTTCAAAACCTATTAAGACTTTAAAATAGAATGTCTCAAAATGCGGCTTGCTATAAACAAAGCATTTTACTTAAGAAAGATTATCTTATCGAGCTCTAAGATTACTGAATTTGCACAAAAGGATCTGCATAAAGTGGAATCATTGAATAGGTTTAGAAACTTTCAATTAGATGAAATTGGTATGTTTAATACTAAAATCCAATGAACTTCGCTAGCATCCACTCCATTTGTGCCAAAATTCCAATGTTAGGTAGACAAGTTTCACACCTCTACTCTAGTTAGTGACACCTTAATCCATTACATAAGCATGCTGGATAAAGTCATAATCATGTATCGAACGTGTTTTCTAAGGCAAGAAAATTGTTTTACAAAAATGCCTAGAAAGAGATGCAGTCTTAAAGAATACCATGATAGCAAGATACTCAAAAATAAACTGTAGAATGCAACCTTTGCAAGATATTCACAAATGAATTGTGAGGATGCTCTTGAGGGAGGTGTTTAGAATGCAAGTAATCACATTTGAGTTCTAGGTGAATCCCTTACTCTAAATGATGACAATATACTTACTATATCAACATAAATATAATTCTTGCACTCCAATACACATCCACTGCTCAATATGCAGTCATAAATACATCAAAATTGAAATGCAATAGCTCTAAATGTATACACATTTTCAGTAATATTCAACATGCTATTGCTGCTTTCTCTATCAGTTGACATGCCACACTCAAAGGCACGTGAATTTAATTCATAATTGGAATATATGGCTTGGAAAATGAAGTCAGGAAATTTAAATTAAATATTGTAAACACCTACGAATATAGGCTCAGGATAAGTATCTAATATATTTATTTCATATAGAAGCAAAGATCATGAGTCATCGTGAATATGCTTAAATATCATTATATTTATTCGAACAATAGAAACTAGAAGATGCATCACCATATGTTGTGACCTTAATAATATGATTATAGTGTGAACTATAAGAACAAAATGCCTCAAAGAGAAGTCATCAACAAAAAGAATAACTCTGGCAAAGATATCAAAGCATCAGATTAGAGGAGAGCTAAAGAGAAGAGTAGACAAGATATGGACATCCATCGTGGCATAACAAAAGAGGGAAAACTGTAATTGCAAGAACCCTGGCAGACGTACATGCAAAAAGGGGTTGCGGTCTCCAGGAATGCCATGATACAAGATAAGATCGGGATGGGGTTAAAGGATCCAAGAACTTCAAGTTAATGTAACTGGTAGTTGTAAAGCCAGATCCCCACAACCTTGGCCGACATCCTCTCTGCATGTGCTAGAATGGGAGATTTGGAACATGATATGGACATCCATCAAGGCATGGAAGGCAGATTTTTGTCAGATATTAAAGTTGGAAAAGCTTTGGTAGATATTTATGCAAAATGTGGAAGCACAGACAAGGCACACAAACTGTTAGACAGAATGCCTCAAAGAGATGTCATCTCATGGGATGCAACGTTTGCAGGATTGCACAAAATGGAATTTTACAAGGATGCTCTCAAAAGTAGCTGAAGAACTATATTGTTTTCTCTTGAAATCGGTAACCAAAGGTTACACATTATAAATAAAAAAAAATTATACATAGATCCACACTCAGTAGAAAGACGACAGTGTAGTATCATCTAGGCTTCTATAAAATGCAATTACTAGAAAATGTCATGATGTCGGATCAAAATACAAAGAATTAAAAAAAAACCCTTTTTAGATAAAAATGCATACATAGACATGCAAAACATTTTAAACTTCACAACACAATACCCAATGATTTCAAAGGATTATGATTATCAGAGCACATAAAGGTAACTAATTGAATCAAAGTTCAAGCAATTACAAAAACATAAACATGCATGATTTAATTATCCAAACTTACAAATTATTATGATCACCTAAGAGAGAATTGAACTCCAGTTTGATTAGTGCCTTCCTCCAATCGTTTCCTTCAAGTTACCTGTTGATTACTAATCCATATTCATTGCAAAAATGTTTCTGTATTTCTAGAGCATGAAGAACCGTCCTCCATAGCCTCCTCCTCTATTTCTTCCCATTCATGAGACTCAAGAAATAATAATAATACCATTAATTCCCACTTCTCCACTCTTTTTTTTTCTAAAATTAACTTTTCTTGATTTGAAACTGAAAAGAAGTAATGATTCAAGATTCCCACTTCAGAATATCTCCAACCAAAATATAATAATGAAATAAAGAATAGGACAACACATAATGGCAAATGCATGATTTACTTTTGTAAACAATATTAAATTATCTAAATAATTATTTCAAAATAATATAACTAATTGATTATTTTTAATATAATATCATAATTAATAAATAGATTTCAGATATGACTTACAGATGGGGGACCAAAAAGTGGCCAAAACCACTTTTTGGTCCCAACAAGATATAACACGCTCACATTATTTCTTTATAGAAACAAAAACCAAATCTTAAACTCTCTTTCTCCTTTATTTAAAATCTACATACAATTTTTATGATAAAAGACAATTGAGTAACCAATAAGAAAGAGTTTTTAAGGTATTAATATGGTCAAGCAACAAGATAGTGTGGAATTGAAGTCTGTGTTAGGCATGTACACTAGTACTATAGTCAATAATGGAAGAAAAAACAACAAATAGAGAGATAGAGGGACAAGGGGAGAGGGACAAGGAAAGATAGAGATAGAGAGAGGGAGAAATAGAGAGATAGAGGGGAAGATTGACAAAGATATGGAGAGAGGGAGAGGGAGACAAAGTGATAGAGAGAGAGAGAGAGAAATGGATAAAGGGAGAGAGAAGGAGAGATAGAGGGAGGAAGAGATAAAGATAGAGAGAGGGAGAGATAGAAAAGGAGATGGAGATAGATAGAGGGAGAGATAGAGAAGGAGATGGAGATAGAGAGGGAGAGATAAAGATATAAATATAGAGAGAGAGAGATAGAGAGGGCAAGGAAGTGAAAGGGGGGAAAGGGATATTGAAAGATATAGATAGAGATAGGGAGAGATAGAGAGAGAGAGAGATGTGGGGAGATAGAGATAGAGAGGGAGAGGGAGAGATAGAGAGATAGAGAAAGGGAGGATAGACAGATATATAGGGAGAGTCTATTTCTACCTATCCTCTATCTTTCTATCTCTATCCTCCATATATTTATATCTCTCTTTCATCTATCTCTCTATCCTTCCTCTATCTAGCTATTTATTATTATCTCTCTCTCTCTCTCTCTATCTCTATCTCCCTCTCTCTAACTCTCCTCTCTCTCACTCCCTCTCTATATCTCTACCTCTCAATATCTCTCTCCCCATCTCTCCATCTCTTCATCTATTTCCCCCCCCCTCTCTCTATATATATATATATTTTCCCTCTCTACCTCTCCTTTACTCTATATCTCCCTATCCCTCCACTCTCAATATCTCTATCACTATCTCCTTCTCTATCTATTTCTCTCTCCCTCTATCTTTCCCTTTCTCTATATTAGCCTCTCTCTCTCTCTCTATCTTTATATATCCCTCTCTCTCTTCATCTCTCTCTATCTCTCTCTACTTCCCTCTCTCTAAATCATTTGGCTATAGGTGTCTAAAATTGGATGAAATACAAACCCCAATTACATAAATTACATTTGGGCATATATAGACCTTTATATCTCAATTCAATTCATATAGTACTAAGGGCATAGATCTTCAATCAAATCATGCCACATACATCTTGATCAAGCATAATAGATTAACATTAAACAAATATATTGATCGACATGCATAATTATAGATAAAGATTGCACTTGCAATACTATGAATTCCACCTAGGATCAATGAATAGGTATATGAATAGGGGAAAAGATTTCTATTAGGATTCAATAGACCAGAGTAATGCAAATTAACAACAATTATAATGCATATTTAAATACATAGAAAATATAAAGAAGAACACAATTCAACAGGAAGATTTAATGTCGTTCACCTAATGTGGGCTACATCCATAGAAACACAACCATCCGATATTTTTATTATCCAGCGTAAATCAAACTGATTACAACATGTAGCTTATCCACTGCTATGCTACATGAAAATGTACTCATAATCTTGTTTGTGTCTCATGACCTTTCATATTCTTCAACAACTTATTTATCAAGCCTTTTTGGTAGTTAACAAAGTCGGTTTACAATGTTGGCTAAAAACCAACTCCTTTATTAAATATTGGGCATTTTTTGCTTTGGGGGTGCTACCCAAGCAACCTCCATTGGGGGAATTGCCCCTAGACCCCCACTATGGGCTCTATCCCCGGGCCCTCACCAGGAGGATGGTCCCCCCAGACCCCACAAAAGGGGCTCTACCCCCTTGCACTCCCCCATTAATTATTTTGGGGGAAAAACCACAGCTATAAAAGTCACCAAAATTTAGCTTGCTAGATGTACCCGCAGTCTTGCAGCATGATTAGTCACCACATATCAACAATTTCATGGTGGATATACAAGTCAATCAAATTAAGACCAAGGGTACAAATCATGTGTAGTCAATTTACTTCTCGCCAATGCTTGTAGGCTGCAACAATGATAGTCCATGCTCATAAATGGAAGTAGATCAACCTAAGGAGAATCTAGAAGCTTCTCCCACTCTTTGTTCAAGGGAAAATTGATCTTCTATAAGAGTCTAAAGTGACACTCTAGTTCAATGGTGCATTCATTGGATACCTCCTATGCCTGAGCCATAGATGTTTGTACAAGGGCCTCTAGCTCTATCAATGTCTTGAAAACTAATTGTACCTCTTTGATAAAAGGAGCTAAGGACCATATGTTGAATATAGGTTCTCCTTGGCTCTTCTCATTCACTAGTTCTATAAATTTGGCTCTTCTCATTCACTAGTTCTATAAATTTGGCTCTTCTCATTCACTAGTTCTAGAAATTTAGCTCTTCTCATTCACAAGGCTTAGATGATGTGGCCTCCATTTTGGCCTTGCAATATGATCTTCACAAGACCTTGATGTGGTCAAGGGAAGCCACTCACTATTTGAGCTCTTTAATTTGGTCCTTTAACCTCTTGACCTCCTCCTTTGATTCTTCTATTATATTCTTTAAGTCAACCCCTTTTTCTCTTAGGCCCTTGAGTGTCTAAGCCTAAGTGTCCACTTGCTTATTTAGCTTTGCTAGCTCATAATATTGGCTAGAGGCCCGCTTTTCATGGATTAATTATACCTCCAAGTTTTCCACTTGCTTTGATAATGCATTCTTGGTGGTTGTCTTTGTTACCATCTAACTTTTCCCTATTTCCAACTCTATTCTTGCTTTAGTTAATTTTGTTTTAACCTCTAGGAGTTGTTTTTTAGTTGCTTCTACCTATGTGTTATGTCAGAAAATGTCCCCTTGGGGGCTTTTCCCTCTTAAGGTTTAGCTCTCGGGTCTTTAGAATGCATTATAAGCATCTTGCATGTTAATTTTGATTCCCAATGAGAAAACCTCAAAGTTTTCTAATGAATAGGACCTAGGGGGTGCTATAATGTTAAGCCCTGCCTAAAATAGGGAGGGAGGACTTGGGTACCCTCACCCTAGTCCTACCCTATTTTAGGTCAGGACCTAAATCTAAGTGTCGGTTATGTGACCATTATTAGGTCCTATGCCGACACCTTAAGTTTGAATTATGAAATTTTAAGCGAGAATAAATGTAGAAGCATATATAAGCATGGTTAGTGATTCATTTGTAAACTAGACATTGTGAACTTGTGGCTTTATGTGAAAGTGATTCAAGGTATTCATTGTGTTACAGAGCAGTATTTTGTGTTGTTATTATGTTTGTGATTGTAGATTTGACATCCATCTCCTCATGGCATGAAGAGCATCTTCCTTCCATGAGATCTACACTACAAGGTGATATCAATTGTGTTTTCTATGATTTATCATTTGGATTTTGCCTCTATCCCATAGGGATACACACTCTTTATCTAACAACAATGTTCAAAAAACTTGAATGTCTCTCCGGGGCTTGACCGAGGTAAGCCTCTAAACACCACAACCCCCAACCCACTTTTCTGTGATTGTAGGTTACAGGTTTTAGAAGCAGAAGGAGTGGAGTTGCAGGGAAGCATTACAGATTGTCAGAAGTGCAGAGTAAAGAAGAAAATAGGGACCTGGACTCGGGCGCCCGTTCATTAGTCCTTCAGATCCCGCAACGGTGAAATCTCTGGAATAGCAGAACTGTGTTGCAGACAACATTCCCAGATCCGGGCGCCCGTTCATTAGTCCTTCAGATCCCGCAACGGTGAAATCTCTGGAATAGCAGAACTGTGTTGCAGACAACATTCCCAGATCCTAACAAAAACTAAGGTATTGGACTAGGGCACCCGCTCATTAGTCCTCAACTTTTTTGCACACTGAACTTTGAAATCTGGTATGTATTTTATTGTCATTTGATATCTCTGTGTGCAAGCATTCTCTGTTATTTGTCTGATTGTTTACGATTTTATGAAATTAGGGTTTTGAGCATAATTGGATTTAATTAAACAACAAATTCATACAATTCCAAATTTTCCTTGTTCCAAGTGACAGGAGATCTGTAGTAGATTCTTCTACTCTGTTGAATGTCCTTGAATGTATGTAGTGAAAGGAGGATTTAACCATACTTTACATTGAATTGAAAATCCCACTTTTTCTACATAACATTTTGGTGAACCCATGTTTTTAATGAATTTTGCACCTTGCTGAGTGTTGTATTTCAGATTTACATTCATTTAATTCATTCATTTTATTGCATTTGAAAGATAACAAAAAAATGAAAAATTTTGAAAAATTTGCATTCTAGGGTTTGAATTTTTACATAGTTTGCATCAATTTAGTTGCATTTTATTTAATTTCTGATTTTTGCATTAAATCTAAAATTTATTTTTCATCATACCCTTATTGCATTTGAAAAAATTACAAAAAAATTGAAAATTGAAAATTTTGATTTGAATTAATTTTCATTTAATTTCTAATTTTTACATTAGATCTAAAATTCATTTTCATTTAAATTCATAATTTTTATATTGCATTTGAAAATTTACAAAAAAAAATTGAAAATTTTGAAAAATTTGGCAGTTTAGCTTACATTTTGACATAATTTGAATTAATTTTCATTTAATTTCTTATTTTTAATTTAGATCTGACCTAAATTATAAAAAAAAAACATTTTTAGTTATTATTTTCATATTGCATTTGAAAATTTAAAAAAAAATTTGCAAAATTTGAAAAACTTGAAAGAATTGGCATTTTTGGCTTCCATTTTCATATAATTTGAATTAATTTTCATTTAATTTAATTTAATTTCTGATTTTTAAATTAATATCTCATATAAATTAGAGAAATTCATCATATTTTTTCCTTTGCATTATATTTTTCATATTAAAATTGCTAGGGTTTGCTTGGAATTTTAAATTTTTCCTATAACCTAGTAATTTCAAAAACTAGGGTTTGTAGCTAAAATCTTGTTTCAAATTTTACTACTCATCTTAGTCACTCATTCAAATCTGATTTTGTATGAAGTGTTGCATTTTATTGTGTTTTTGCATTCATTTTGCATTTTCACATAGAAAATTTCAACAAAAACTAGCATTTTTCGTTTGATTTTTCATAAAAATTGCACTTGCATTGAGTATTGTAGGGTTTTAAATCATTTTCAGGTCTGAGATGAGTTGGTTTTACATCATAAATCTGATTATAGTTCATTTACATATCATTTTGCATAATTTCATGTCTTAATTTCACAATTAGGGTTTGAAAATTTTGCATCTTTCACTAGATTTGGCCTTATTGTCTCTCTAGACTTGCATCATAGGTGTGTTGTAAAGGATTTTGATTAATTATTTGATTGATATCAGGATTATACTCTACTTTCCCTCCTCAAATTCCTTACGACACCTTTTCTATTTGGTATTTACATTGAAAATTGGCGCAAAATTGCATATTTTAGCATATTTTCACTAGGTTTTGACTTATCAACTCTTTAAATTTGCATTACAAGCATGTTGTGGAGAATATTTTTGCATAATTAGATTGTTATAGGACATATTAATTTCTGTCCCTATTGAAATTCTTCATAACACCTCTTCTTTCACTCATTTTCATTGAAAAAAAGTTGAAAAATCAAGCATTTTATGTCATTTTCACATACAGTTTTGTGCTTGTTCCTTGCATAAGTTTTGAAAAGCTTTTAAAATATGATTTTACATTGATTTGAAAGCATATATTTGAAAACTTTGCATTGGACATTGATATTACAAGACATTTTATTATGGCATCTTCATCTCATTGCTCTTTGGTATCTTTACATGCATATATAAAAACTTTGAGAGTTTCTACAAATTCCTTAATATGAATCCTCATGTTCTCACTCATATACAAGCTATGTATCACAAGGACATATTTAAATGCTCTTCATTTAAAATCCTTGACTATGTATCTGATATTAACAACTTTACATCTCTCACGAATACATACCCTTTGGTAGTAGAAGATCTAACAAAACACATTGCAAATGATGAATGTGAAAGTTCTCTTAATTCTTTGGAACTAATAGCTAAAACATATGATGATGATTCCATAATTTATCCTACTTCTCCTAAAGTTGAATGTCCAAAAACCTTAGATGAGAAGACTATGGATAGCTCTATTAATGATACAACACCTAACCTTCCTAACAACACTATACCTTCCTCTCATTCCAATGCTCTCCCTGGCCAAGATGTAGCGTTAGTGGATGAGAAAAAGTCTCTCACAATAAATCCTTTAGGGATAGATGTCAGGTATAATCAAGAGGAAAACAATGTTAATTCAATCTTCACTAATATACTTTGTAGCAATATTCCTAAAATGATTGTGCGGGGGGCACCTAGTGCACCTTCTTGCTTGAAACTGATGATTACAATTCAGGGTGCTCAACAACCACCTTCTAACCTGGTGCTCACTGTTAGAGGTCTTCCACATTCTTCTCGACCTCCTGATTACATCTATAAAGTTGCAAAACAAATTAGTCCAGATGATCAAAATGTGCCGCAACATCACATAATTGCTCACACATACAACACCTGTAATAACAAGAAAAATAAGAAAGCACCACATGTGCCTGTCTCTCTTCCATGTTCTCAACCTATGCTCCCTCCATCACCTTGTCTTACTCATAAAAGTGGTCAAGAATATGTTCTTGTCGAGCAGCTTCATGCTACTCCGACTAAGATCTCTCTTTGGGATTTGATACAAACATCACCTACATACCATACAATGCTCCAAGAATATTTACAAAAGGTGATTGTCCCCCCTATTGCTAAGCCTAATGATGTAGCAAATGTATTGGATAGATGCATGCAACAAAAACAAATATTCTCTTTCAACCACATGAATTATCATCAATTAAAGTTCAAAACCAATATGATCCTCTTATAATATATGTCCAAGTAGAAAAGAAATTGATCAAGCATGTTATGATTGATAATGGATCAGCTCTGAATGTTTGTGGTATGGATTTGTTACATAAGATTAAGGCTAACACATCTTTAATCAAACTAGATAGCATTAGCATTCGTGGCTTTGATAATGTCGGTAGACAATCAGTGGGTACTATAACTTTACCTATAAAGGTTGGACATGTGACTTTGTCTACTCTTTTTCATGTCATGCCTAGTTCACTTTCATATAATATGATCCTTGGTAGACCGTGGATTCATGCCATGGGGGCAGTTCCATCTACCCTTCATAGATCAATAAAGTTTATTTATCAAGACAAGCTCCACACTTGGCAAGTTGATCTTGAACTAGATAGTTGTTTACATATTGAAAAGCAAAAATAATTTAACAATCATACAAATCTAAATAGCTTACGAGTTGAGTCATCAATACCTCTTGCCATAGATAATGTAGTGCAAGACTCTAAACCATCGAATGCACTTTTTGGTGATGATTAGGGTTCATTAGATTTTACTCCTTCCAGACCAGGGGAATATAAACTTAATAACTCTGACACATCAAAAGTTGCATTGATCTCATCAAAAAAATCCTTGAAAACACCTACGGAATGTAAAGCATCCTTGGTAGAAAACAAAAACAATACTCTTACTTATACTACAAATTATGAGACCTATGAGGCTTCACCATCTCCGAAGGAACTGACATCCCTCTATGGTCAAGGATTTAAAATCCTTTATAACAATTGTGACTATATAGGTAATGGATGTGGTGTAAATCAACAAGGGATTCGAGTACCTATAGAATCCACTTCAAGACATTACTCAAGCAGCATTGGATAAAATCCTTTTAAAGAAAAGAAAGCCTCTCGTCGCCCTAAACTAAATGTTAATATGATTTCAACAAGTCCAAATCAACATGCGAGATATCCTGAGCCAATAAGCCACACTCGTTGTAGCAAATATTATAGTAGCTCTCAAGGGTGGCCTCTTCCTAGATATGTATGTTCTTAACATTGGGATCTATGAGGTAAGTATTTCTAACCCTTTTACCTCCATGTTGTGTTTCCCCCATGATGTGATATGTGTTGTTTAGGCCTCCTAGGATGACCCTTGATACTCTCGTAAGGTCAAGTATACCAGGAGACTGCCTCTGTTGTGATCCTTCTTCTATTTGTATCATCATTATTCTATATTGCTTCTCCTCTATTTTCATTATTATGTGTTGTGTCTTATGGACATAACGTTGCAGTTGGTGACTTGGGGGCACCCTCCTGCATGACTGTCCCTAAGGCACTTGTTTCTCCTCTCTTGATTTATTGTTTACCTTCCTCTAGTGGTTCTATCTAGTGGGTAGATGATGAAAAACATATTATATTGATACAGACCTAGTGTCCCTTCGGTGAGAAATAAAAAATGGACCAAATCCATACATGACGATGGGATTGATATATATATTATCCAACACTTGGCTAGTACAATCACTCCATGTGATACTTTGATGCTGACTTATCACACTAACAAACTATAACAATACAACTACTCTGTGCACTTTGTTTATCTTTGAATCTCGCCTCATTTACATTTGATTCCAAGATCTTGCAGTATAGCCCCATGGTTATACTTAGTTTCCAAACCTGTAGTGTAACCTCAGCTTTTTGTGATGTGGTTATTGTCATGCATTGCTTTCTGATAATGTGATGTGGTTATTATCTTATGGAAAGATTTCTAACCTCTTTTCTTATAGGAATGTATTTGTGGGAATATTTGGCAATCATAAAGTACATGTCACCTCTGGGGGGCATGGGCTTTGTGAGAGCTTGTTTTCCCTTGTGTGTTTTCTCACTACCTTAACATGCTTGATATTGGTACATGATATCAACCACCTTAAGGTGGGGGCATATAGAGGTAAGTTGTTTGATGATTTTGGTACTAACAAAGCATGTTTGTAAGCCCACTGTGGAGGCGGGAGGTTGTATCTCCAAGCGAGATCACATCTTTATTTTTTATATTGCAATCATTAAACCCTCTGCGGAGGAGGGATATCATGCATATCCTTTTATTCTAAGCCCTTCTGTGGAAGGTGAGGATGGTGTATTTCTCGAGGAGATTGCACATCCTATCATTTTCCAAAAAGTCCTTCAAGGAGGCGGGGTGGATCTGAGACTATCCTAACCCTTAAGCATGTCTTTGGTGATTGTTGTGGTGAAGCCCAATCATCAGTGTGTCCTTGAGATGGTGGGGGCTTAGCAATAAGTTCCTTCCATCGCCTTGTTTGTCATGTTTTCTTTGTGTCTTCCATGTGTCTTCTATGTGTTTTCCCCCTTGTGTGGCTAAACCCCACTTGGGCTTTGTATGGAGTGCTTTCCCCTCTCATGTATGTGTTGCGATGTGTTCCACTTACACTTGAGGTTTTGTATGGCATGTTTTCCCTTTAGGGTTGTATGTTGCATTGTTACTTTTCATGTATCTGCATTAATTCATAAATATGAAAATGTAAAAGAAAAAGAAATAATCACCACATTCATTGTATTCATTATGTCTTCAATGCTATCTTCTCCGTGTTGTGCATGACTATAATTGTCTTCTTCATGCTTTGTGTTCTTGTTATTGTACTCAATGTGTTAGGTGTGTCTTCACCGTGCTTGGCGTGTTTGTTGTGTTTGTTGACCTTACTTTAATGCATCTATTGGCCTTGCATTTATACATACATTAAAGTGGGGGCTAAATGTTATGTCAGAAAATGTCTCCTTGGGGGCTTTTCCCTCTTAAGGTTTAGGTCCCGGGTCTTTAGAATGCATTATAAGCATCTTGCATGTTAATTTTGATTCCCAATGAGAAAACCCTGAAGTTTTATGATGAATAGGACCTAGGGGGTGCTATAATGTTAAGCCCTACCTAAAATAGGGAGGGAGAACTTGGGCACCTGCACCCTAGTCCTGCCCTATTTTTAGTCAAGACCTAAATCTAAGTGTTAGTTATGTGACCGTTATTAAGTCCTATGCCGACACCTTAAGTTTGAATTATGAAATTTTAAGTAGGAATGAATGTAGAAGCATATATAAGCATGATTGATGATTCATTTGTAAACTAGATGGACATTGTGAACTTGTGGCTTTATGTGAAAGTGATTCAAGGTATTCATTGTGTTGTAGAGAAATATTTTGTGTTGTTATTGTGTTTGTGATTGTAGATTTGACATCCATCTCCTCATGGCATGAAGAGCATCTTCCTTCCATGATGCAAAACTCCACCAGGTAATAACTCTTCAAGTTCACTGTCTTCTATGATAGAGGTCAAACTTCACACCATGAAGGGCTCCAACACAATATTAACTTGTTCTTGACACCAAAGAGTGGGAGGACTTCAGGGCACACCTTCCAAGAAGCCTAACTCCAACTAACATTTCATTCTATCCACAGTTCAGGACCTGCAGGACAGCAGTCTTCATTCTACCTTTCCAAGACAGTCACAACATCCACCTTGGGATGGTCTCTCTACACAAACACATTCTCATTGCCACTTACCAAACCTATAACATGCATTCAATCTAATGCCTTCATTTGCAAAGTAATAACATGTCAAACATACCTAGTTGCTGCTGTCCTCCTTCAATCTTCCAATATAAGACTTCTGCAGGGTCATCTACATGACCATCACAGTCCTAACCATCCTCCTACCATCATAACCTCTACAAGCCCCTAAATTGACTATCATACAACTCATTCCTCTGATCAGGGGTAGAAAGAATCAAAGGAATGAGTAGAATACCATCGGGTTGCTCAGAAAGCCCTAATTCAGGGTTTAGGACAGTTGGTAAACAATCAACGATTTCTCCCTCCTATTGCAGTGTCAAGAGCCCAAACAAGATGCACAGGATAGGTAACTCACTACCCTAACCAACCATCACTAGCACCATCCACTTCCAGGCTGTACAAGTACAGATTTCTCAGGAAAACAACGAATAACTTATGGAGACAGTAATTAAAAAATAGTTTTGGGAAAACCGGCTATATTTTCCATCTAGATAAATGTCAAGACACCAAATAAGACTCAAAACCAAGCTAGTTTAGTCCTCCATGCATCCATTACAAACTTGGGCAATAAAAAATAGAAAAAAGTAGAAAATAGTAGTTTTTTTGATATTTCTTTCTATTCCTTCAAAATCTCTCCCACAATACAACTTGGCAGGCTTGAAATAAGCCTCAACATTTGCATGAGGATGTTTGGGGTCCAAGAAAACTGCCCCATCATTGAGTTCTTTCTAATTTTTAACTGCAGCACAAAGATTATTTTTTTGTAACTGTCCATTCTTGGGCTGCATTTTCAGTTTTTATGGTTTCATATTGCTTTTAACATGAGGTTAACCTTTGGACAAGTTCATAACTCATCTACACACCTTTGACATGCCTTTAAAGGCTACAAAAACTAAGACTTTTAAAGACTATCCTATATAAACATTAAAACTTAAATGACTCCCTAAGACTGCCTATACAATATGACTGTCCTCCTTAACAAAAATGAGAGTAGATATTATACACTTGGACATAGTCCTATTACTAGCATGGCTTTCAAGCCTTATTACAATATTGAATGGTCTCAAGGACCTTGTTGACTCAGAACAATTACTAGAAGATCAAACAAAACAACTTGAAGATTATCCAAAACTTAGACATCTAGGTGCTCCCACACCATACTCCCCGGCATGATGAAAACTCTTGTCCCAAGAGTTAGGGGATCTACTCCAACCATTATTCCATCTGGTTGGGATGTTCCTCTGACTAGGAAACATGAACTCACCAAGAGTAATCTTCTTCCTTCTCCATCATGCATGGCTCCTGTAAACAGTGTTAGAACCATAAAACTTGTTTTGGTGTCCTTGTTTAGGACCTTGCTGCTACAATGCTGCTATTCTTCTCAACTGGAGGTTATGATTCATTCCTCCCTGTACCATCTGTTGTTTGCCTTCCTTCTTCTGACTCCTTATAGGGCAATCAATGTCCCCAATCTTGACATAACTCAAGTCCCAAGCCTGCTACTTTTTAGGACTGTCATCCACCTTCTTCTGCTACAACTGTTCCTGCTGCTTGGAATCATCCTTAACCTGCACATTCAACTACAGTTTCTCTCCAAAACAAATATTAACATGTTCCTTCTCTTCACAAGGTAAAGGTATCAGTTTGAACTTCTTACCATCTTTGTGCACCACATAGGTATTAGTGTAGCCATCATGAATTGTCCTCCTCAAATACTACCATGGCCTACCCAAGATAATATGCCCACATGTCATTGGAATAACATCACACAAAACATAGTCCTGATATGGACCAATTGTAAAATCAACATATGCCTTCTTAGTAACCATTACCTACTGCTCTTCACTCACCCAAGTGACATTGTAAGGACTAGGATGATCAAAAGTTTTCAATCCCAACTTATGCACCATTTCCCAAGAAACTAGATTATCATGAGAACCTGAATCTACAATCAACTTGCATATCTTTCCATGGCTTAAACAATTAGTTCTGAAAATAGATACCTGTGGTGGTGGTTGCATCTTACCTTTCTCCACCATGAGCATTTCTCCAACCATCATTGGAGAGGCTGACGACATTTCTGGTTCTTCTGGCTTCTCCTCCTCTTGTGCCAAGTGAACTCTTCTATCCTTGGTCTTGTTAACACCATCCTTCTTAGGACAGTTGAAAGATGTGTGTGTCCCACCTCATTGCAATGATAACATCTGCCTATGAACACTCCTCTACTTGAGCCAAATCTACCTCCACCTCTATATCCACCTCTCTATTCTGTAGACATCTCCTTACCCTTCTCATTGTTGTTCTGAACTTCATTAGTAGGTCTGCCCCTACCTTTGTTTCCTCTTCCACTACCTTGTCTTTCTTGCTTCCTCTTCACCCTCTCTTCAGCCCTTATAGCTAACTGAAAACACTCTCCAAGTGTTTTTGGTACTGACAAACCAATCTCATCCTGCAAGTTATACCTAAGCACATTAAGGTATCTTGCCACTTTCTCTTCTTCATCTTCCAATCCCCCTCTAATACTAAGCTTATGAAATTGCTCAGTATAGGACATAACATCCATGTCCTTCTACTTCAGATTCTGTCTCATCCTCTTTGTCTGAATAGAGTAATCAGATGGAAGGAACTGATCCTTCATCATGTCCTTCATCCTACCCCAAGAAGTGATTCTTGATGCACCTCTAGCCATTCTTTCTGTCTGCACACTACTCCACCAGGTAAGTGTTGTTCCTCTTAGTTTTGTTTTTGCAAACTTGATCTTTTTCTCATCACTCATCTCCTCATACTCAAAAATTTTTTCTAGGGCATCTATCCACCCTAACACCTCTTCACTATCCATCTTCCCCTGATAGATAAGTAACTCTATGTTTGCCTTTGTTCCACTTCCTTGGACTGCCTTCAGCAATCTCACAAACTTCTTTTCCTCAGCATCCAACTCATCCTCAGGAGGATTCTCATCTACCTCCTCATCTCCTTCTGAACCATCTTGTTCATCCCCTCTAGGTTTCTTCTCTAATGCTTCCAGTCTAGCCAAGATTGATGCATTCTCTCTTCTTACTTGCCTTAACTCTCTTTCCCTTGCAGCATCCTGTTCTCTTCTATCCCTCAACTCTTTTTCTCTTGCCTCTAAGGCTTCTCTCAACTCAGAATTCTCTCTTGCCATCTAATTTTTAGGAGGCATCTTCACAAACTCTCTCAAACCCTTATCTCCTTCACAAGATCCACTACACTCTCAAGGATCTACTTGCTGGCTCTGATACCAAAAATGATGTAGAGCATCTAGGACAGCAATAGCCTGATGCAAAACTCCACCAGGTAATAACTCTTCAAGTTCACTATCTTCTATGACAGAGGTCAAACTTCAAACCATGAAGGGCTCCAACACAACATTAACTTGTTCTTGACATCAAAGAGTGGGAGGACTTTAGGGCACACCTTCCAAGAATCCTAACTCCAACTAACATTTCATTCTATCCACAGTTCAGGACTTGCAGGACAACAGTCTTCATTCTGCCTTTCCAAGACAGTCACAACATCCACCTTGGGATGGTCTCCCTCTACACAAACACATTCTCATTGCCACTTACCAAAACTATAACATGCATTCAATCTAATGCCTTCATTTGCAAAGTAATAACATGTCAAACATACCTAGTTGCTGCTGTCCTCCTTCAATCTTCCAATATAAGACTTCTGCAGGGTCATCTACATGACCATCATAGTCCTAACCATCCTCCTACCATCTGGTGCAGGAGCACCTAAGAGAAAACTCTAGAGCAAGAAGACACAAATGATCAAAGGAGAAACCCATGGATCAAATCAAATCAAATGGAACATCCTAGAACCAATTATGGCATATTGTAATGGGCAAAATGATGTAATAATCAAATGTCCTAAGGGTCCTGGTAAGGACCCTAGGACTAAAAAATAATGTAAGTGGGCCAATAGTGCCTCTAGGGTCAAATAAGAGTCAATTAGAAGTGTCTAAGGCTAGGAATAAGGAATAATGATCCTAATAAGATCAACCATCATGAACCATGATAATTTGGGAGAGTAAAAGTCACTTAAAACAAAGTTTAATATTCAAATTTTTAAATAATGCATTTGGGTAGGAAAATAAAAAATGAATGGTTTTAGAAGTTTAACCATCTCCAACCTTTGGGAATTGATTGTGGGAGTTAGGAAAAAGTTATATAAGCCTTCCCAAGGCATGAGATGGCATAGAGGAGTCATATTGGAAACCTGGATTGTACGACAAGCTGCAAATAACAATAAAATTTAGTTTTATCTTGTATCTCCTTCTTGTTTCTGTTGGTCTTTTTGATTATTGAGTGTTAGTAAATGTCTTAGGACCTCAGTTAACAATATTAGACTTCATTTGATGCTCTGAGGAGGTTCTTGTAGGTGGTTTCATTGCTGTTTGTATTGACTATTACAAAGAACAGCAGGTTGTCCTGTGCATTTTGAGAGGTTTCAATGCCTCATAGGACCTTCCCATGGATGTAGGATCCTGATACTCATGGAGTAGGTCCTTGATTGTATGTATAATAATATTTCTAACCCTGACAAAGCAGGAGGAGTGCAAATGGGCAGGTGATCACCGTTGAAAGTCGGAGATTGCATGTGGAAAGAGCATTGAAATGGTGGCTCAGTTATAGCAACAGGAGATCGGCCTTAATAAGGTGATGGTTTTATGCTTGCTGAGGGTTAATATGGTTAATAACATGGTGTTAGACCTTTGAATGAGGTCTGGAAGTGATCGAAAGTGGGAGATCTAGCAAGCCCTAGGTTTTGAGGCCTAGAAGGGGGGTTTTGTATTTAAACATGCAAATGAGCAAACCACTGGTTGAAACCTTGAAAATAATTTGTTTTTAATCCTTTCCTAAGACTATTTTTATGTTTGGAGTGAGGGGGATAAGTATTTAATAGGATTCCTTTGTAAAGTGGGTGGATTAGGCCCTGTAGGAAGACAACCAGGTTGTTAGGACAGTCATATTTTGTCCAAAACAATAGTATATGATTTTGAAGTATGTTATAGAACTCAATAGAGGGTACTCAGATCAGTCATTAGTTTTTGGAGTGCTTTGGGAAAGTTTGGAGAAAAGTGCAAATTAGTCCCTGAACAGGGCTACAAGGATTAGGCCTAGTTAAGGGGAGTTGTCAGGAACCGGTCAGAAAGGTGCATGAAACCTATTAAATCTTGTTGGTTGGGGTAGGTTGAGACCCTAGAAGGTACAAGAATTCATCTGAGAAGTTGGAATCCAAATTTGAACCCTTTGGTGGAGTTTAAGGCAAGGAGAAGACTAGAGAAGCCTTATTGGTTGAAGCCACAAGTTATTTGAATCTTTTGATCTTGTTAGATAACCATTGGAGACCTGACACCTCTGCATCATATTGGTATCAGAGCAGCAAGTAGGTCCTTGAGGGAGTAGTAAGTTCTTGTGAAAGAGTAAGGGTTGTGAAAGTTGTGAAGATGCCCCCTAAGAATCAGATGGCTAGGGAGAATACTGAATTGAGAGAAGCCTTAGAGGCTAGAGAAAAAGAGTTGAGGGAGAGAAGAGAACAGGATGCTGTAAGAGAAAGAGAGTTAAGACAAGTGAGAAGTGAGAATACATCAATCTTGGCAAGGTTGGAAGCATTGGAGAAGAATCCAAGAAAGGATGAACAAAATGAGTCAGAAGGAGATGAGGATGCAGATGAGAATCCTCCTGAGGATGAGTTGGATGCTGAAGAAAAGAAGTTTGTGAGATTGCTGAAGGCAGTCCAAAGTAGTGGGACAAAGGCACACATTGAGTTACCTATCTATCAGGGGAAGATGGATAGTGAAGAGGTCTTAGGGTGGATAGATGCCCTGGAAATTTTTTTTGAGTATGAGGGGATGAGTGATGAGAAGAAGATCAAGTTTGGAAAAATGAAATTGAGAGGTACATCACTTACTTGGTGGAGTAGTGTGCAAACAGAGAGACTGGCTAGAGGTGCAGCAAAAATCACTTCTTGGAGTAGGATGAAGGATATGATGAAAGACCAATTCCTTCCATTTGATTACTCCATTCAGACAAAGAGGATGAGACAGAATCTAAAGCAGAAGGACATGGATGTTATGTCCTATACTGAGCAATTTCATAAGCTTAGTATTAGGGGTGGATTAGAAGATGAAGAAGAGAAAGTGGCAAGATACCTTAATGGGATTAGGTATAACTTGCAAGATGAGATTGGATTGGCAGTACCAAAAACACTTGGAGAGTGTTTTCAGTTAGCCATCAGGGCTGAAGAGAGAGTGAAGAGGAAGCAAGAAAGACAAGGAGGTAGTGGTAGAGGATATAGAGGTAGAGGCAGACCTACTAATGAAGGACAGAGCAGCAATGAGAAAGGTAAAGAGTTTTCTATAGATCAGAGAGGTGGATATAGAGGTGGAGGTAGGTTTGGATTAGGTAGAGGAGTATTCACAGGTAGATGTTATCATTGCAATGAAGTGGGACACACATCTTTCAAATGTCCTAAGAAGGATGATGCTGATAAGAGCAAGGATAGAAGATTTCATTTGGCACAAGAAGAGGAAAAGAAAGAAGAACAGAAAATGTCATTAGCCTCTCTAGTAATGGACAGAGAAATGCTCATGGTGGAAAAAGGCAAAATGCAGTAAACACCACAGGTATCCATTTTTAAAACTAATTGTTTAAGCCATGGGAAAATATGCAAGTTGATTATAGATTTAGGTTCACATGATAATTTAGTTTCTTGGGATATGGTGCATAAATTGGGATTGAAAACATTTGATCATCCTAGTCCTTACAATGCCACTTGGGTAAGTCAAGAACAACAATTAAGAGTTAATCGGAGGGCATATGTTAATTTTTCAATTGGTCCATATCATGATTCTATTTTATGTGATGTTATTTCAATGACATGTGGGCATATAATTTTGGGAAGACCATGGCAGTGTTTGAGAAGGACAGTTCATGATGGTTATACAAATAGTCATTTGGTGCACAAAGATGGTAAAAAGTATAAACTAATGCCTTTACCGTGTGAAGATAAGAAGGAACATGCTATTGTCTGTTTTGGAGAGAAATTGTAGTTGAATGTGCAGGTTGAACAGCAGGAACAGTTGCAGCAGAGAAAGGTTTATGATAGTCCTAAAGAGCAGCAAATTTGGGACATGAGTTGCATCAAGATTGGGGACATTGATTGCCCTATAAGGAGGCTGAAGAAGGAAGGTAGACAGTAGATAGTACAAGAAGGAATAAATCAAAATTCTAATATGGAGAGTGCAAGAGCATTACAACAGCAAGGTCCTAGACTAGGACAGCAAAACATGTTTTATGATGCTAACATTTTTTGTAAGAGTCATGCAGGTGGGAGAAGGAGGAGGATAACTCTTGGAGAGTTCATGTTTCCTATCACAACTCAAAGGAACATTTCAAAAAGATTGTAGGAGGTTTGGAGCAGATCACATGACTCTTGGGACAAGAGTTTTTATCATGCTGGGGAGTATGGTGTAGGAGCACCTAAGAGAACACTCTAGAACAAGAAGACACAAATGATCAAAGGAGGAACCCATGGATCAAATCAAATCAAATGGAACATCCTAGAACCAATTATGGCATATTGTAATGGGCAAAATGATGTAATAATCAAATGTCCTAAGGGTCCTGGTAAGGACCCTAGGACCAAAAAATAATGTAAGTGGGCCAATAGTGCCTCTAGGGTCAAATAAGAGTCAATTAGAAGTGTCCAAGGCTAGGAATAAGGAATAATGATCCTAATAAGATCAACCATCATGAACCATGATAATTTGGGAGAGTAAAAGTCACTTAAAACAAAGTTTAATATTCAAATTTTTAAATAATGCATTTGGGCGGGAAAATAAAAAATGAATGGTTTTGGAAGTTTAACCATCTCCAACCTTTGGGAATTGATTGTGGGAGTTAGGAAAAAGTTATATAAGCCTTCCCAAGGCGTGAGATGGTATAGAGGAGTCATATTGGAAACCTGGATTGTACGGCAGGCTGCAAATAACAATAAAATTTAGTTTTATCTTGTATCTCCTTCTTGTTTATGTTGGTCTTTTTGATTATTGAGTGTTGGTAAATATCTTAGGACCTCAGTTAACAATATTAGACTTCATTTGATGCTCTGAGGAGGTTCTTGTAGGTGGTTTCATTGCTGTTTGTATTGACTGTACAAAGAACAGCAAGTTGTCCTATGCATTTTGAGAGGTTTCAATGCCTCATAGGACCTTCCCATGGATGTAGGATCCCGATACTCATGGAATAGGTCCTTGATTGTATGTATAATATGATTTCTAACCCTGACAAAGCAGGAGGAGTGCAAATGGGCAGGTGATCACCGTTGAAAGTCAGAGATTGCATGTGGAAAGAGCATTGAAATGGTGGCTTAGTTATAGCAGCAGGAGATCGACCTTAATAAGGTGATGGTATTATGTTTGATGAGGGTTAATATGGTCAAGGACATGGTTTTATACCTTTGAATGAGGTTTGGAAGTGTTTGGAAGTGGGAGATCTAGCAAGCCCTAAGTTTTGAGGCCTAGAAAGGGGGGTTTTGTATTTAAACATGTAAATGAGCAAACCACTGGTTGAAATCTTGAAAATCCTTTGTTTTTAATCCTTTCCTAAGACTATTTTTAGGTTTGGAGTGAGGGGGATAAGTATTTAATAGGGTTCCTTTGTAAAGTGGGTGGATTAGGCCCTGTAGGAAGACAGTCGGGTTGTTAGGACAGTCATATTTTGTCCAAAACAATAGTATATGATTTTGAAGTATGTTATAGAACTCAATAGAGGGTACTCAGATCAGTCATTATTTTTTGGAGTTCTTTGGGAAAGTTTGGAGAAAAGTGCAAATTAGTCGCTGAACAGGGCTACAAGGATTAGGCCTGGTTAAGGGGAGTTGTCAAGAACCGGTCAGAAAGGTGCATGAAACCTATTGAATCTTGTTGGTTGGGGTAGATTGAGACCCTAGAAGGTACAAGAATTCATCTGAGAAGTTGGAATCCAAATTTGAGCCCTTTGGTGGAGTTTAAGGCAAGGAGAAGACTAGAGAAGCCTTATTGGTTGAAGCCACAAGTTATTTGAATCTTTTGATCTTGTTAGATTACCATTGGAGACCTAACACCTCTGCATCACCATCATAACCTCTACAAGCCCCTAAATTGACTATCATACAACTCATTCCTCTGATCAGGGGCAGAAAGAATCAAAGGAATGAGTAGAATACCATCAGGTTGCTCAGAAAGCCCTAATTCAGGGTTTAGGATAGTTGGTAAACAATCAATGATTTCTCCCTCCTATTGCAGTGTCAAGAGCCCAAACAAGATGCACAGGATAGGTAACTTGCTACCCTAACCAACCATCACCATTACCATCCACTTTCAGGCCGTACAAGTACGGATTTCTCAGGAAAACAACGAATAACTTATGGAGACAGCAATTAAAAAATAGTTTTGGGAAAACCAACTATATCTTCCATCTAGATCAATGTCAAGGCACCAAATAAGACTTAAAACCAAGCTAGTTCAGCCCTCCATCCATCCATTACAAACTTGGGCAATAACAAATCCATACAGTCGTGGGTACGGGCTGGTAACAGCAAAGAAAAAATAGAAAAAATAGAAAAAAGCAGAAAATAGTAGTCTTTTTGATATTTCTTTCTATTCCTTCGAAATCTCTCCCACAATACAACTTGGCAGGCTTGAAATTAGCCTCAACATTTGCATGAGGATGTTTGGAGTCCAAGAAAACTGCCCCATCATCGAGTTCTTTCTATTTTTTAACTGCAGCACAAAGACTATTTTTTTGTAACTGTCCATTCTTGGGCTGCATTTTCAGTTTTTATGGTTTCATAATGCTTTTAACATGAGGTTAACCTTTCGACAAGGTCATAACTCATCTACACACCTTTGACATGCCTTTAAAGGCTACAAAAACTAAGACTTTTAAAGACTATCCTATATAAACATTAAAACTTAAATGACTCCCTAAGACTGCCTATACAATATGACTGTCCTCCTTAACAAAAATGAGAGTAGATATTAGACACTTGGAAATAGTCCTATTACTAGCATGGCTTTCAAGCCTTATTACAATATTGAATGGTCTCAAGGACCTTGTTGACTCAGAACAATTACTAGAAGATCAAACAAAACAACTTGAAGATTATCCAAAACTTAGACATCTAGGTGCTCCTGCACCAAGGTTACAGGTTTCAGAAGTGGAAGGAGTGGAGTTGCAGGGAAGCATTATAGACTGTTGGAACTGTACAGTAAATAAGAAAACAAGGACCTAGACTCAGGTGCCTGCTCATTAGTCCTTCGGATCCCACAATGGTGAAATCTTTGGAATAGCATAATTGTGTTGTAGACAACATTCCCAAATCCTGACAAAAACTAAGGCATTAGACTAGGGTGCCCTCTCATTAGTCCTTGACTTTTCCACACACCAAAATTCAAAATTTGGTATGTATTTGATTGCCATTTGATATCTCTGTGTGCAAGTATTTTCTGTTATTTGTCTGATTGTTTATGATTTTATGAAATTAGGGTTTTGAGCATAATTGGATTTAATTAAACAACAAATTCATACAAATCCAAATTTCCACTGTTCCAAGTGACAAGAGATCTGTAGTAGATTCTTCTACTCGGTTGAATGTCCTTGAATGTATGTAGTGAAAGGAGGATTTAACCACACCTTACATTGAATTGAAAATCCCACTTTTTCTACATAACACTATGTATCTTTAGCTTCAATTACTTTCTCTACAACTATGGTGACCTAGCCTTCTAATGCCTTTATTTCACTTCAAATGCTTTAAGTATGTATGGATTTTCTAAGTCTATCTCTCCATCTCTCCCTCTATCTCTTTCTCTCTCTATCTCTCTATCTCTCTTGCCCCATCTCTATCTCTCTATCTCTCACTCTTTTTCTCCCTATATATATATATCTATTTGTCCCTCTATCTATTTATCTCTCTATCCTCCCTCTCTTTATCTCTCTCCCTCTCTAAATCCTTTTCAACAAATCCATTTTGTGCATATCTTGTGATCATGGCATTCCATGAGACCACATTTCTTTGAGGTGTTCTATCAAACAGTTCATGTTCCTTGTCTATGCTTCCACATCTTGCATATATGTCTCACAGGGAAGTTGCAACTACAACATCTGACAAAATTCCCATATACTTGATGTTTTGATGGATGTACATACCATGTTCCAAAGATCTCATTTTGGCACAAGAAGGGAGGATGCTGGTAAAGGTTGAGGAATTTGGCTTTACATCAGCTAATTGCATTTGCTTGAAAGTAACAAATCCATTTTGTGCATATCGTGCAATCATGACATTTCTATGAGACCAAATTTCTTTGAGGCATTATGTCATGTGCCTTGTCTATGCTTCTACATTTTGCATTCATGTCTCCTAGGGCAGTTGTAACTACAACATCTGACAAAATTCCCATATCCTTCATGCTTTAATGGATGGCCATACTCTCTTCCAAAGATCCCATTTTGGGATGGGCAGGGAAGATGCTAGCAAAGGTTGTGGAATTTGGCTTTACACCTAACTTTTCAACAAATCCATTTTGTGCATATCCTACAATCATAGCATTCCATGAGATGGCATCTCTTTGAGGTGTTTTTTCAGACATTTCATGTGCCTTGTCTATGCTTCCACATTTTACATTCATGTCTCCTAGGGTAGTTGCAACTACAACATTTGACCAAATTCCCATATCCTTCATGTTTTGATGGATGTCCATACCCGTTCCAAAGATCTCATTTTGGCACAGGCAGGGAGGGTATTGAAAAAGCTTGAGAAACTCAACTTTACACCCGCTAATTGTATTTACTTGAAAGTTTCTAAAGCCTTTTCAAAATAGTAACAAATAGTAACACCATGATAAAATGAGCATGTACATAAGGAATTTAAAAATGTAACATGAATAAATAGGATGAAATTTACTTTTTAGTTGGGTCAACATGACAAATGTAAGGACTATGCTAGTACTTTGCATTGCCCCTAAAATGTCAAGAAGAGGAAAATGCAAAGGTGATAGTGATATAGAGAAGATGGAACATGGGAGGTAACATACAAATAGATGAATTGGAAACACAAAGAAAAATAAAAATTTCATGATTGAGATAGAGCATGCATGGTTGTTTCATAGTACTACAATGGTTGATATTTTGTCACTTATTATTGCATTCACTTTATGATTTTGAGTGAGAGAACCAAATGTTAGACATGTGTGAATGATCATAGATCATTCCTAAATTTCAACAAGTACTCTAATCTTCAACAACAAGTTGAAGTAGAAATTGAGGCAAGTGACTAGACATTGAAAGGAAGCTAGGTGTGTGGAAATCGCTTCCTACACTAATCTAATGAGGAGAAATGAGTACAAATTCATTTTAATCTTTACAGTTACAAAATGTTAAACACAAGAATGGAGATATTACAGCAATACACAACACAAGAATATAAGACAGAAGAGAGAGAGAGAGAGACGAGATATAACGTGGGGAAAACCCTTATCGGGTGGAAAACCCCACACTCCAAAACTTGCACAATGTATTATCAAAATTGAAATGGTTTACAATACACTTGCAATGCAAGCTCTCAGGAGTCTTCGACACTCGTATTTGGAGACAAACTGACAGCATAACAATACCTATCAATCACATAATACATCTCTCAAGTACCTGCTTAAATAGAAGTTTACAAGGCAAAAGTGAAACTTTCTTGAGATGGGTGTCCAACTTGGCCTCATGGCCCAAAACCCACACCTAGGGACACTTGTCCAACACTGCAGCATGATCTTGACACTTGTCATATCATCCCATCCCAATATGGTCACCTATTCCCAAGTTGGGCAATGGCAGATGCTCTTACGACTCTTACGACTGTCATAGAATCCGTCATAACTGTCATATCTTACAGTTGTAAGAGAATCTGTCATACACAGGCTAAAAATAGCATATTCTCTTACAACATGTCATAACCCTCCTTGGAGCACCCAAAGATACCTTCTTCCAAGATGCCTTGTGACACATGTCTTCACCTATCATAGAACATTCCATTTATGACTCACGCGTCATAGATTTGTCATAGGAATCTGTCATAATCGTTTCGGTCAATATTCCCTTACACACTATCCAAGATGCTGACACATGGAAAAATATTCCTACCACTAAGTGGGATGCCTATCTCCTCATGTGAGGACAAATTTACATGTTGTCACCTTCCACATAGGATGAAACATCACCGTGCCAACTCCCACAAGATGACAATAAGGATTTTCATCCTAATTACAATAATCGGCATTAAATAAATAAATATAATGAAATAATACAAGGAATTACCAAGGTTGAGACACCTTAATTCCCAACATTCTCCCACTTGTCGAACACCTTGTAAGAGCCAATGGAAATAACAAGATTTAACTGCTATAGGCCGAGAGGCCCATAGACTTCGAACACCATCTGAACTTCTCTGTGCCCACTGGTTTCGTCAATGCATCCGCAACATTCTTCAAAGTATCTACCTTCTCCAAATTCACCTTTCCATCCTCTACCATGTCTCACATGAAGTGAAACTGTACATCAATATGCTTTGTTCTGGCATGGAAAGTTGGATTCTTTGCTAGGCAAATCACACTCTATCTGTCACAATAAATCGTAATCTGTCCTGCATCAACACCAATATCTGAACACAATCTCTTAAGCCAAATGGCTTCCTCGCAAGCATGAGTTGCTGCACTACTCAGCTTCTATCATGGACAAAGTGACCACAGGTTGTCACTTACTCATCCAACTAATTGCACCATCGAACATAGTAAACACGTAAGCACTGGTGGATCTCTTGTTGTCAATGTCACCCGCCCAATCAGAATCCACGAATCCATGAATATAAATAGAATGAGGAGGTCCTGTAGGATTACCATGATAGCATATGGAATACTTGGAAGTACCCATCAAATATCTAAACACTCACTTAACTGCATCCCAATGTACCTATCCAGGATTAGCCATAAATTGACTAAGGACTCCCACTGCTTGGGCAATGTTTGGTCTTGTATAGACCATAGCATACATCAAACTACCAACAACACTAGCATAAGGTACTCTTCTCATGTCCACCTCACTAGGAGATTTTGGACAATCACTAATAGACAACTTTGTCCCTAATGAAACATGAACACACAATGGTCTACAATCTGCCATGCTGAACCTATCCAACACGGTCTTCACATACTTACTCTGGCTTAACCAAAGTTTTTTGTTAGCTATGTCTCTTCTAATTTCCATTACCATAATGTACCTAGATGCCCCTAGATTTTTCATCTCAAACTATGCTGACAACTGAGACTTCAAATCAAAAATCATATTCTTACCATTCCCAATTAATAGCATATCGTCAACATATAATGCAATAATGAGAATGCGATCATTGTCAAACTTGTAATACACACAATGATCATATTTTGATCTCAGAAATCCAATGGACAACACAAAGGCATCAAATTTCATATACCACATCCTAGGAGACTGCTTCCAACCATACAAATATTTCTTCAACTTGCAAACCAAATTTTCTTTACCTTTCTCTATGTAATGCTCTAGCTACGACATGTAAATCTCTTCCTCCAAATCACCATGAAGGAAAGTTGTCTTCAGATCCATTTGTTCCACCTCTAAGTCATAAGTAGCTCCAAGAGATAATAAGAACCAAATGGATGTTAGCTTTGCAATGGGAGAGAAAATTTCACCATAATCAATTCCCTCCACTTGTGAGTACCCCTTCGCAACCAATCTAGCTTTGTACTTTTCAACACTTCCATCTGCACTGAATTTCTTCTTGAACACCCATTTTCATCCAACAGGTTTTCATCCTTCAGGCAAAGGCACCAAGTCCCATGTTTTATTCTTCTCCAAAGAAGCCGTCTCATCTTCCATGGCCTCCTTCTAGGAACCTACATCTTTCATGCCCATAGCCTCTGTCATAGTTCTAGGCTCATCAGTGTTAGTAAGCAAGGCAAAAACATAACTAGAATCAAGAAATGAATAACCAAACCTATCAGGTTGCTTCCTTGTTCGTGTAGACCTCCTTAATGGTTGAGGTTGAGGTTTTGCTTCTTCTTCTGAGCTTTCAGAGCTACTAGAGCTCTCCTCATCATCAGGTCTCACAGGGTCTGTCAGTTTAGTCTTCTCAGGGGTAGAAGAAAACTGAACCACATCCTCTTTCCTTTCTGTATGTTCTGGCTATAGAACAACAAAAGAAGGTGTTATCTCTCTGAAGATAACACTTCTACTATACAACACTTTTTTAGCTACAGGATCCCAAAGCTTGTATCCTTTCACACCAACACCATAGCCAATGAAAATACACTTAACAACCTTGTTCTCTAATTTAGACCATTTCTCCCTAGGCACATGTGCATATGCCTCACAACCAAAAAAATGAAGATGTCTAACTGAAGGCTTCTTACCAGACCACACCTCCATAGGTGTCTTACCAACAAGAGCTAATGTAGGAGACTTATTTATGAGGTAGCAAGTAGTGGCTACAGCTTCAGCCCAAAACTTTTGTTCAAGGCTTGCTCCACTAAGCATACTCCTAGCCTTCTCCATCAGTGTCCTATTCATCCTCTCTGCAACTCCATTGTGTTGCAGGGTGTATGGAGTTGTCTTATGTCTTTTAATCCTATGCTCTTTACATAACTTATCAAACTCTACTGAACAAAACTCACCACCGTTGTCAGTTCTCAAACACTTAATCTTTTTACTATTATGATTCTAAACAAATGCTTTAAAATCTTTGAACCAACTAAAGACTTCAGACATGCTTATGAGAAAATAAATCCATGTCCTTCTACTGTAATAATCTATGAAAGATACGAAATATACAGATTTGGAAATTGAAGGAACACTAACAGGACCAAACACATCAGAATGAATAAGGTCCAACACACTAGAAGACTTGTGAGAACTAGAGTAAAACTAAACATAGTTTTGCTTTCCATATACATAATGTTCACAAAAGTCAAACTCGAGATTACAATCATTTAACCCCTCAACGAGGTTTTTATTTTTCAAGGTTCTAAGATCCTTCTCACCAATGTGGTCAAATCTCTTATGCCACAACATTATCTTTTCAGTAGGAAGTTTAACTTCCAAAGCATGAGCACTACCATTAGAACTTGTTACAATAGATTTCTTCATTGCTCGTTCAGATGGTGGGGATGAAGTGACTGTAGCTCTTTTCTTCGAGTCAGAAGAACTATTGCACTGTGAAGTGCATGCCTCCAGTTGAAACAAAGTACCTCTTTGAGTACCCTTTGCAAGCACCATAGATCCTCTAATCATCTTACGTCCATCCTTTGAAAAGACAACCTGCACACCTACATTATTCAACATACTTACAGAAAGCAAGTTCCATGTCAACACTGGGATGTGCATAACCCCAGTGATCCACTTCACTTGTCCATCAGGGAATTAGATTGAGACTCTTCCATGACCAACAATCTTCAAATGAGAATCATCACCTAGGTACAATCTTCCACCATCAAACTCTTCATACTTCGTGAACCAACTTCGATGCGAGGTCATGTGGAATGATGCACCAGAATCTATCAACCACACATCATCAGATGCATGGGTGGCCAGGGCTGCGATGAAGGCATCACCATCATCTTGTGGCTTGTCAGAATCTAAATCTGGGGCATTCTTCTTATTTTTCTTTTCCTCTTTGCATTCCTTTTAGAAATGCCCAGTTTTACCATAGTTCCAACAGAGAGCCTTGGACTTTCCAGGAGATTTGGATCTACCCTTTTCACCTTTCTTGTCCTTCTTCTTCCCTTTCTCTTTGGGTCTTCCATGAACTGCAAGAGCTTCTTTGGCTGACTCAGTTGTCTTTCTATGCATTTCTTCAGATAACAGTGAAGACACCACATCTTCCATCTTGAAGGTGGTAGTAGTGCTTCCGATGGCCATGACAACATGATCCCACAAATCCATCAAAGAACAAATTAGGGTCATACACCGATCCGCCTCCTCCATTTTCACACCCATGGATGTCAACTGTGCAACAATCATGTTGAAAGAATTCATATGGTCTACAACAGATTCTCTGTCTTCCATCTTCAGAGCAAACAACTTCTTTTTCAAAAAAAGCTTATTCACCAAGGACTTGGCCTGATAAACATCTCCCAACTTCTTCCAAAGATCTTTCATGGTCTTCTCCTCATGGATATTCAATAGGACAGAGTCTTATGAGACTCTTAGCCTTCTAATCTTTGAGGTCCCAATTAGCTTGTGACATTGTCGTAGGTTTTATTCCATCAACAGTTTCCCATAGGTCACAATCAACAAGTAGATCTTCCATCTTGAGTTTCCACAACTCAAAATTTATGCCATTGAACTTCTCCACCTCTACTCTTTCGGATGTGCTTTCCATCTCCTTCCTGTAACAAGATACATAATACTTTGCATAGACTCCCATTCAACCTAAGATTAGCTCAAAAAACCCCTACCCAACAGCTAGAACCAAAACTGGCCAGACTTTGATACCAACTGAGAGGAAGCTAGGTGTGTAGAAATCGCTTCCTACACTAATCTAATGAGGAGAGATGAGTGCAAATTCATTTTAATCTTATAGTTACAGAATGTTAAACACAACAATGGAGATATTGCAACAATACACAACACAAGAATGTAAGATAGAATAGAGAGAGACAAGATATAACGTGGGGAAAACCCTTATTAGGTGAAAACCCCACACTCCAAAACCTGCACAATGTATTATCAAAACTGAAATGGTTTAGAATACACTTGCCATGCAAGCTCTCAGGAGTCTTCAACACTTGTATCTAGAGACAAACCAGCAGCATAAGAGTAACTATCAATCACATAATACATCTCTCAAAGCACCTACTTAAATAGAAGTTTACAAGGCAAAAGTGAAACTTTCTTGAGATGGATGTCCAACTTAACCTCATGGACCAAAACCCACGCCTAGGGATACTTGTCCAACACTACAGCATGATATTGACACTTGTCATATCACCCCATCCCAATATGGTCACCTATTCCCAAGTTGGGCAATGACAGATGCTCTTATGACTCTTACGACTGTCATAGAATCCATCATAACTATCATATCTTATAGCTGTAAGAGAATCTGTCATACACATGCTAAAAATAGCATATTCTCTTACAACATGTCATAACCCTCCTTGGGGTGCCCAAAGATGCCTTGTGACACATGTCTTCACCTGTCATAGAACATTCCATTTACGACTCTTACACGTCATAGATTTGTCCTAGGAATCTGTCATAATCGTTTCAGTCAATATTCCCTTACACACTGTCCAAGATGTTGACACATGGCAAAATATTCCTACCACTAAGTGGGATGCCTATTGCCTCATGTTAGGAAAAATTTACATGTTGTCACCTTCCACATAGGATGACACATCACTGTGCCAACTCCCACAAGATGACAATAAGGATTTTCATCCTAATTACAATAATAGGTGATAAATAAATAAATACAATGAAATAATACAAGGAATTACCAATTGAGACACCTTAATTCCCAATAGACATGTCATGGAGGTATGCTTAGTATGTTGAAGCTATTTGTAATGGAAGCCATTTGTATGTATGCTTATTAAGTAGGTATTCTTAGGAATTAGGAACAAATAGTAACACCATGATAAAATTGTTATAAATGAAGGTAAACAACTTTCTATCAATGGAAAATTGATTACAACTGTAATATAGATATTTAACTATGCAGAACAAAAATGAAGATGGTATGAAATCAACACAAAGAAATAAAAGAACATAAGATCAAACACATAACATAGTGTTTACATGGAGAAACCCTTTTGACAAAAAACTCCACACAAGAAGAGATGCACCAGTCAACATTAACTTCAATAGAGTTTACAATACAACACTATCAATCTCCTCTACAGTCTTCAATCTAGCAGTGCCTGTAATACTCATTCCCATAATACAATGCCTTTGTTAAAAGAGTGTTTCCTTCTAGGGCAAAAACCCCTAACATAAACTCTATCATCAGATCTATGACCTAATGATCAACAATCCAAATTTACAATGGTAATTTACATATAAAATGTGGCTTCCATGGGCATTGCCCCTAGACCCCTACTAGAGCACGTGACCCTGAAATCCCCCAACTAGGTGGATGGTCCCCTCAAACCCCACAGGGGGGTACCCCCCTAATTTCCAACATTCTCCCACTTGTCAAACACCTTGCAAGAGCCAATAGAATGATAGGATTTAATAGCTAGGGGCCAAGAGGCCCATAGACTCCAAACACCATCTAAACTTGTCTGTGCCCACATGTTTTGTCAGTGCATCTGTAACATTCTTCAAAGTTTCAACCTTCTCCAATATCATCTTCCCATCTTCTACCATATCACAAACAAAATGAAACTGAACATCAATGTGCTTTATTCTAGTATGGAAAGTAGGATTCATTGCTAAGCAAATGGCACTCTAACTATTGCAATAGATAGTAATATGTCTTGCATCAAAACCAATATCTAAACACAACCTCTTAAGTCAAATGGCTTCCTTACAAGCATGAGTAGTTGCCATGTACTCTACTTCTATCATGGACAATCTTAGCCATAGGATCCCAAAGCTTGTGCCCTTTCACACTAGCACCATAGCCAATGAAGATACACTTAACATCCTTGTTCTCTAATTTTGACCTCTTCTCCTTAGGCACATGTGCATATGCCTCATAACCAAAAACATGAAGATGTCTCAAAGAAGGCTTCTTACTAGACCACACCTCCATGGGTGTCAGGTAGTAGGCAGTGGCTATAGCTTTAGCCCAAAACTTATATTCGAGGCTAGCTCCACTAAGCATACTCCTAGCCCTCTCCATCAACATCCTGTTCATCCTATCTACATCTCCATTTTGTTGAGGGGTGTATGGAGTTGTCTTATGTATTTCAATCACATGTTCTTACATAATTTCTTAGAATCTGCCAAACAAAACTCACTATTGTTGTCAGTTCTCAAACACTTAATCTTTTTACCAGTCTGATTCTCAATAAAAGCTTTAAACTCTTTGAACCGACTAAAAACTTTAGATTTTCTTATGAGGAAATTAACCTATGTCCTTTTACTATAGTCATCAATGAATGATACAAAATATAAAGATTTAGAAAATGAAGGAACATTCATAGGACCAAACACATCATAATGAATAAGATCCAACACCCCAGAAGACTTGTGAGAAATAGAGTAAATCTGAACATGGTTTTGCTTTCCATATACACAATGTTCATAGAAATCAAACTCAAGATTAGAATCATTTAATCCCTCGATGAGGTTTTTGTTTTTTAGGGCTCTAAGACCCTTCTCACCAATGTGACTAAGTCTCTCATGCCACAACATTGTCTTCTCAATAGGATGTTTCATCTTCAAAGCATTAATACCCTTAGATACCTAGAAAGCATGACCATCAAAAGTTGATTTAACACACTTCTTCGATGTTGGTTCCAATGGTGAGGATGAAGAATCTGAAACTCTTTTCTTTGAAATGGAAGAACTATTGCACTGAATAGTGCATGCATCTAGCTGAAATAGAGTACCTCTCTAAGTACCCTTAGCAAGCACCATAGCTCCTCTCATCATCTTGCATCCTCCATTCAAGAAGACAACCTCCACACCCACATCATTCAACTTACTTACAGAAAGAAGGTTTTGTGCTAAACTAGGGATATGCTAAACACCATTGATCCCCTTCACTCATCCATCAAGGAATCAGATCAAGACTCTTCCACGATCAATGATCTTTAGGTGAGAGTCATCACCCAGGTACACCTTCCCACCATCGAATTCTTCATACTTTGTAAACCAACCTCAATGTGAGGTCATGTGGAAAGAAGCACTAGAGTCTATCAACCACACATCTTCCAACACATGGGTGGCCAAGGCAGCAACAAAAGCATCACCATCATCTTGAGATTTGTGAGAATCTGAATAAGAGAAGTTCTTCTTTTTCTTCTTTTCCTCCTTACACTCCTTTTATAAGTGCCTAGGTTTGCCATAGTTCCAACACATTGCCTTGGACTTTCCAATAGACTTAGATATCCCACGGGATTTAGATGTACCCTTTTTTGCTTTCTTGTCCTTCTTCTTCCCTTTATCTTTGGATCTACCACAAACTGTAAGAGCCTCCTTAGCCAACTCAGAAGACTTTCTTCGCATCTCTTTAGATAACAATGAAGAAGCTACTTCATCCATCTTGAAGGTGGTAGTAGTGCTCCTAATGGCCATGACAAGGTAGTCCCGTGAGTCTAGCAAAGAACAAAGCAATGTCATGTAACGATCCTCCTCCTCCATCTTCACACCAATGGAGTTCAACTAAGTAACCGGCATGTTAAAGGCATTTAAATGATCTACAATAGATCCTCCATCTTCCATCCTCAAAGAATACAACTTCTTCCACAGGAATAACTTGTTCACCTAGGATTTAGCCTAATAAACATCTCCAAGCTTCTTCCAAATGTCTTTCATAGTCTTCTCTTCATGAACATTTAACAGGATAGAGTCAGCTAGAGAGAGTCTCACAAGACCCTTGGTTTTTCAATCTTTGAGATCCTAGTCTTCTTGAGACATTGTTGTTGGTTTTGAGCCAGCTATAGCTTCCCATAGATCTTGATCCACAAGCATGTCCTCCATTTTGAGTTTCCACAATTCAAAATTACTGTCATTAAACTTCTCCATGTCTATCCTTCTGGATGTGCCTTCCATCTCCTTCCTACAACAAGATCACAAAATACTCTACACAAGCTCCCACTCAATTAAAGATCAGTACAAAAAACCCCTACCCAACAACTAGGACCAAAGGTGATCAAGCTCTGATACTGACTGAAAGGAAGCAAGGTATGCGGAATAGCTTCCAACACCAAACTAATGAGGGGAATGTTATGCAAATTTTTAGATCCTTTACAGTTACAATTATGTGATACACATAATAGAGAGATTAAACAACATACAAGAACAAGTAGAATGCAAGTGACACAAGATATACGTGGGGAAAACCCTTTCGGGTGAAAAACCCCACACTCCAAAACCTGCACAATGTATTATCAAATCTAATGGTGATTACAATACAATTGTAATGCAAGTTCTTTTAGGAGTCTTCAAGATGTTAGTTCTGGAACAATTTTGGCAGCATAACAGTACCTACAAATCAACTATGTAACTCCAACTCCAAGCACTTGCATTTATAGAGTTTACAAAGCCAACATGAGAAGCTTCTAGAGGTAGGCATCCAACTTGGCCTCATGGTCAGAATCCAACACCTTCGGATACTTGTTCAAAATGCAAGTAACCTCCATTCAACTGTCATAACATGCAATTTTGACTTTCCCAAGATGGAGTGCTCCAACCAAGAATAGACTATGATAGATGCTCTTACACATCTTATAGTTGTCATAGAATCTGTCATACATGATAGCATTTACTGTTGTAAGAGAATATGTCATACATGACTAAGAATAGCATATTCCTCTTACAACATGTCATAGTCAAACTTGGGCACCTAAAGGTGCCTTCCTCACATGCAAAGATGCTTTCCGACACTTGTCTTCACCTATCATAAGAATCTCTAATTCTGGCTCTTACATGTCATAGATTCTGTCATATGTCATAACTCCTTACACACACCACAAGATGCTAACACATGGCATATTAGTGCTACCTCAAATGGGATTCCTACATTCTCATGTGTTGACTTGACCATCCAAGTCATATTACAAGTAGGATGACATCTCACCATGCCACCTCACACTAAATGACAAAACAGGATGTGCAAGCATAATAAAATATAGGCCAATAAATAAATATACAAACAAATATTAAATGCTAGGAATTTTCAAAGGTTGAGATACCTTAATTTCCAAGAGCACCCAAGTTAGGTCTCTCTAGGACCTCAAGTATGAGGAATCCTCTAGGAATTCCTCTCCCAACTATTGGAGCACTTGTGTAATATGGTGACCCTCAACCAAGCCATTACTATTAGTCAAATGGTTCACCTCTTGAAAGTAAGTTTAAACTCTCTAGTCACCCAGCTGTAACCCTTCCATATCAGTATAGGGGTCTAAAATGAAATATGCATCCATAAGTGCAGCCACAACTTGTGTAGAGGCATTGATTTTTTTGGAACAATAAATCTCAAACTCATGGTACATGGGTCATTCATTGGTGGAGATGAAGTGAAAGGAGAAAAATGACATTAAATAATGCCACAAAATTTTTGATGCCAAAGCATTAATGTTGTGTGAAAATCCACCATTTTAAGTCATGCCAAATGTTGAAGAGACTAAGGCTAGTCAGTAATCATGAGTGTACATAAACTGGGCCAACATGTATTAATATATGTATCAATTAAAGTTTAAAATATAATCTTGATTATTTAGCTCTCAAATGAGGTGTTTAGCATTATGTTAGGGTGTACTAAATGTAACATCAAGAATTGCATACCCTTATAGTTTCATGCTGTGTTTTGGACCTGCTTTGGTGTCCATTCCCTTAATATATTTTTAGGCTCATTTTATCTCTTGTCCTACCCTTTTCCCACCCACAGTGTTGAATTTGTGTTTATGTTCTATCTTGTGTTCATTTTTGTGTAATTATGTTTAAGTGTCTTCTTTTCCTTTCTATCCTAAGGTGTTTATAGACTTTAGGAATTGAAATTGTTTGGACATGAGTGTGATGCATGGACATCTATGTGATGTGCTAGCATCCCATGACTATATGTTATGCAATGATTGTTTCTAAGTGTTTTCCACCACCTTTCTTGCATGTTTGAGTTTTTGTAATGCCTTTGTCGCGTGCCCAAATGACTTTTTTGACCCATAGTCTTCCTTATCTTCCCTTTAAGTTATATTTTTAAATCTATCTTGCATGATTTTATGATTTTCATGCTTTGAGATTTTCTTATCTTGAATCCATCAATATTCTGGCAATCTCTATCAAATCTCCACAACACTCTCTTGCATTTTTTAGCATACAACAATGTTGTTTTAATCCTCCAACTCTCTATGTGAATGGTTACAACAATCTCTTGGCGTCTTTGTGAGGATTTGGACCACTACATTTGACTGAGCCTGTCACTTGTGCCTTGCTCATTGGTTGTGTAGGCTTCATCTCTTCCATTGGAGGTGATAGAGTTTTTTCCCTCTCTTTTAGCATTTCTCTCTTAATGTAGAATCCATTTTGTGTTGTATGCACTTTGTGGGTTTTCACCTTCCTTCTATATTTACTTTATGCACACTAGTTTCCTAGTCCATATAGACCTTAGTTCTAGCATTCATAGCAGTTTGTTGTTTTTGTTCTTATTTCTTAGATGTATGTAAGATAAGAGTACATATGATTTATCTTTTACATCATTAGTTGTTTTTGGAGGTTGAAAGACATTCAAGGGTTTGATCATTCTTGACAAACTCCTATACAACCCAACCATTTTTCCTTTTCCTACAACTATAGGTCTCTTTTTGTGAAGATATTTAGCTTCATGAGGATTTAACAATACCTTCATTCTTTCTTGTAATTTTATCATTTTCCTTTGAATAAATAGAATAAATCTTGTCATTTTGATTGTTCACATTACCTAGAAGGCTTCTTGGTTGTTCTTGTTTTGTTTTTGTACAGATTGAGTATAATTCCCAAAAAAGTTTTGAGTTCTTATTAGTCTCTCCATAAAAAATAGCGCAATGTGTAGATGTCTACGCAATGTGTTGATCCTCCATAGAGGCTTCCAAATTCTATCTCGAGGTTCTTCTTTATCTTACATTTACAATTTTGTACCTGATTAGATAAATTTATATCTAGTAAATCTATAAGTTGGTAGTTTTCAATGTTTCATTATGTTTTAGCTTCTTAGAAAACTTTATTTCTCAAAGGTAAAACATGTTAGGTTTAGCTAGATTAATTTTCTCATTTTGGTAGAGTAGCAGCAAATTAGTTTCTTTTCTAAAATAGCTAGTTGTTCCTAATGTGGTTCTATTGAAAATATTTGACAAAGTGAACTAGTCTTTTCTTAGTTGGATTGATTTTCATACACTATATTTTGGTGAACCCAACACTCCTCGAACTTTAAAAATAATCTATAACTCGTATTCATTATTCTAGATTGTGTGTTGTGAGGCCTAATTCATTTTATGATCTTCATGACCCAGTCTCTTCGTTTAGATAACATTGTGCATACAAGCTATCAAAATATCATAATTTCTCACTCTCATACTTCTTCTACTCCAATTAGATCAATAGCTGATTTTACTGATTTTACCTATGATCCAACTATAATAACTCTTCATTCTCTCTCAACTTTCTCAAGTTCTCCTATCACAAATTTCCATGACATAGATGTGGCTTTTGACCATGAGGTTGTATTGCACACTACTTATCACCCTTAGTTGTAATAATTAGACCAACACTTAGAAAATTATTAGGCATTCTCAACTAGTGAGAACATGTCTAATGTCATTGCCTCTATTATCGATGCCCACCATACCATGTTGACAAAACATCCTTATGGTCTTGACTTATTGTGTGGTATTTCTCACATCACACATAGTGATGTTCTAGCTTTAGAAACTTACCATGATGGTATTCAAGACTCACATTCCAACATCATGATTCACAAACTCTTTATTTCTATGCCTTCGTAGTGTCTATATGTCCACATAATCACATATGGCCACTAGTTCTACACAACATGGTCAAGTGGACCCTTGTTCTTTTGGAATGATGAAAAACCTCCTTCATTGGTATGGATCCTTCCTAGCTTTTACAATTTAGTTTTCCTACTAGGAACCTTAGCACTTCACAACCTTTACCCTCGCAATATATGAATTCAATACCTATAACTACTTTGCCCTTCACAAGCCCTATTATCTTTGTTTCTACCACTCCCCTTACACACAACAAAACCCATAATAAATCATCTTTGTAGAATTTGGGGAACCTTCAATGTTATCTTGCCTCACTTTCTACCTCTTCAATGTAACTGCTTATCCCCCCATACTATTTCAATATAAGCTCGATATCCATTAATATAATTTCTACCTAGCTACTTATAGGTTTTGAGGTGTCTCACTTTGAGAAGTACAATGGAAAAGGAGACCCGCAAATGCATGTGTCTACCTTCATTATGCCATGTAATAATTTTATCTTTCAAGATCAATTGCTAGCAAAACTTCTATGACAATTATTGAAATACACCACACTAGATTAGTTTTCACTCACTATTGGACCATTCTATATTCTCTTTCAAGTAGTTGGTCAACCAATTCCTATAGCACTTTCAAGTGAATATAAGCCCCCATGTCACCTTCATTGATCTAGTGCATTGCAAAAAGGGTGCTCAGGAAAAGTTTATAGAATTTATCTTCAGATATCACTCTTTATTTTCTTAGATTCCATATGCATTGCCTAACTCAAATGTGTAGAGGGTTTTCATTGGAACCTTTAGCCTTTGATTAGGGGTAAAATTCTTCTTATGTGTTATCCATCATTCACTCATTTATGCATGGCCTTGCAAGATTACTAGTAGGCAATAAGCTAGTTTGAGGAACCAACCTTTTAGGCTCCTGCTATGTCATTTAGGCAATCATCTTCTTCATTTAATAACTATAAAAAGAATAAAATTTTATTTAAAAATAATACATCAACAATTGTTAACAACACTTTGGCCATGACACCCTCCTCTATTGCCATGGATCTTTCGTCATCTAAGTAATAGACAAACATGAAGTTTACACCACTATGTAAATCTTTTTATTCTATTCTATAAAAACTCCTAAATAACAACTTGGATCAGTTAATCTAAATTCAAAAACCTAACTCAAGGTTTGGTGGGAGATGAAGATCTTAATGTGTTTCATCTAAGGGACAAAATAACTAAGGGTTTGAGGAGTTGCTAAAAACAACTTCTAGATCTTATAATTAGAATCTTAGTAGGAAAAATCTTGATGCTATAATGAGTAGGAATGACGGTTCAAAAGGGAGAGAGATTTATAAGAAATTGGAATTTATGATGGATACCTTGGACATATTGGAGGAGAATAACAATAGAGAAGAAGTTAGCAACTCAACCACTAACTTCAAGGTGACTATAGAAGCTTTGTTGTTGTTGAAGTAGAAGGAGAACTAAAAAGATACTATGCATAAGGGAGATTTAGAAGGAAAAATATTTTGAAGCTGTAGATAAGGGGATGGTACCACATGAGGAAAACATGAGGGGATATCATAGTAGACAAAGTTCCCTACTTGTAGATTAAGGATAAAATATTGTGGCAAAGAAGTGATGGCAGTACCACAGAAGGAAAAAGGTATATGGAAAAGCATGGAGTGAATGGACAAAGTAGGTGTGTGTTATGTATGAAAAAGAGGGACAAGGGTTTTATGAATGATTTTCCTAAATCCTCCTTTCACACATACCATTCAAGGACAGTTAACTAAGTTGAATCACAACTTTTGCAAGAGGATTTACCTATAGGTTGGTTGTCACTTGTAATGATAGGGAAATTTGGAAATTGATGATTAATGTATTAATTTAATGTCCAATTATGCTTCAAACCCTAATTATGCAAAATCGTAAACAAATAGATGAATCCTGACAAATGCTTGCACACAAAGAAAGTAGATAGAGATTAGTTACTACCATTTTTCAAAGTTCAGCATATTGAAAAGTTAGGGGCAAAGGGACTAATGCCCAAGCCCAAGATGGCAATTTCTTCAAGGGCTTCCGAACTCCTTCCGACACTGAAGATCCTATTTAGATGATTTTTAGGTCTGCAACTCTAGAGGACAAGGGGACTAGCGCCCAAGCCTTGTCAGTACTCCTTTTGGCTTCTTTCTTTTAGATTTGGAATCCTTATCCTTTACAACACTTCTCTATAACTCCACTCTTCGCAATCTGATACATGTCACCTGCAATCACAAGAAGAGGGGTTGGGAGTTGTGGTGTTTAGGAGCTTGCCTCAGTCAAGCCTCGGAATGGCATTCAAGCCTTCCAACACCGTTGTTTGATAAAGAGTGTGTATCCTTGCAGGATAGAGGCAAAAATAAATTGATAAATGATTGATTCAAACACAAATAGATATCACCTTAGAGGTGCAGCTCACATGTAGATGAATATCCTTCACATCATGAGAAGATGAAGCCAAATCTGCATAACAAACACAATAGAAACACAAGTTTGCTCTACCACAGTGAATGCCTTGAATGCTCTACAATCATAAGTTCACCAAAGTATCATAATCATCTTCTAGTTTACAAATGAAATCCTAAACATGCTTATATATGCATTCTCGCTAAAAATTTTGTAATTCAAACTTAAGATATCGGTAAGAAAGGCCTTTAATGGTCACTTTATCAACATTCAAATTTGGGACCTTGCCAAAATAGTGTAGGACAAGGGAGAGAGTGCCGTTGCCCCAGGACCCATTTTGGGTCAGGGTTTAGGCTCATAAATGTCCCTCAAGCCCCATTTGACATGGGTTTCAAGCCATTTTTTCTCGGGAGTTAAATCTAACATGCATGACGACAAACAAGGGACCCGTGAGCTAAACTTAGGAGGTAAAAGTCCTAAGGGGAAATTTTAATGACATAAAATTTAGCCCCCACTTTAATGTATGTATGAGCTTACAATCCATACATGCATTAAAGTACGGTCAAAACACAACAAATACACCAGGTACTTAAAGCTAATGTATACACAAAGATTGAGGAACTATTCCTAGCCCCTAGTCTCAGGTAGAACATTAGAGAAAACATGCTATAGACACGCCAAACACAATGAAGATAGTAACAGGAATGAAAAATATGGAGAAGATAGTAATAAGCATGCAAGGCATAGAGAAAATAATATTGAAGACACGCAAAACATGATGAATACAATGATTGTTTCTTTTTCATTTTCATATATACATAAATGAATGCAGATAAATGGAAAGTAAAAATGCAACACACAACCCCAAAATGTAGGAGGGGCATTTCACCACACCCTTGAGACTACATATGGGGAAAGAAGACACACCAAATAAATCCCAAAGTGTAGGAGGGGCATTTTGCCACACCCTTGAGACTACACTTGAGAACAAGCATGCCATACAAAACCCAAAGCATAGGAGGGGCATTTCAGCACACCCTTGAGACTATGCTTGGGAGAAAACATGCCATACAAATCCTGAGTGTAGGAGGGGAATTTTGCCACACCCTTGAAACTACACATGGGGAAAAGTTAAAACACATGGAAGGCACATGAAAAACATGAGCACCATATAGAATGCCAAAGACACGATACGTCTAAAACATGACAAATAAGGTGATGGAAGGAACTTATTGCTAAGCCCCCACAATCTTAGGAATGCTACAATCACACCTGATGGTTGGGCTTATGTCACAACAACTGACAAAGACATGCTTAAGGGATGATAGTCTCAGATCCAACCCTGGCTACTCGAAGGACTTTTGAAATAAAAGGATGTGCACTAGCTCAAGAGCTACACCATCCCCACCTCTGTAGATGGATTTTGAATAAAAGGATATGCATGATATCCTACCTCTATAGAGGGCTTCTTGATTGCAATATAGAATAAAGATGTGCACTCACACCGAAGATACAACATCTCACCTCCGTAGAGGGATTTCAAACACACTTTGTTAGTACCAAAATCATTAGATAGCTTACCTTATATGCCCCCACCTTAAGGTGGTTGATATCATGTACCAATATTAAGCACATTAAGGTAGAGAGAAACCACACAAGGGAACAAGATCTTTTGCAAAGCCCATGCCCCCAAAGGTGACATGTGCTTCATGATTGTCTAATGTTCCCACAAACACATCTTAATCTAAGCAAAACATGAAAGCTATGCATGAAAACAAAGAAGCCAAGGCTACACAAATAGGTTCGAGTCTGGGTATAGCCATGGGGCTTATACTATAGACATTTCAAAACTGAGTGTAACAACAAGGTGAGACACTGAAAATAATCAAAGGGCATGGAATAGATATATTGTTATAATTTGTTAGCAAAGATAAGACAACATCAAATATCACACGAAGTGATTCTACTATCCAAGCATCAAATATATATATATCAACCCCGTCTTCATATATGGACTAGGTCCATTTTTACTTTGCTTGCTGAAGGGACATGCGGTCCGTATTAATATATGTTTGTTTTCATCATCTGCCGACTAGGTAGAATCACTAGTAGAAGGTAAACAATAAAATAAGAGAGGAGAGAAAGTGTCTTAGGAACAATCATGTAGGAGGATGCCCCTAGGCCATCAACCACAATGCTATGTCCCCAAGACACAACACACAACAATAAAATAGAGGAGAAGCAAGATAGAAGAATGATGATAGAAATAGAAGAAGGGTCACAATAGAGGCGGTCTCCTGGTATCCTCAACCTTACAAGAGTATCAAGGGTCATCCAAGGAGACCTAAACAACAAATAACACATCACGAGGAGGAACACAACACAAGAGGGGAGGTCACATAAATGAGCAAATAAAGCTACGACATAGGTGACCACCAGGGTTAGAAATACTTACCTGTTGTTTAAGAAAGGCTCGAACTTGTGAGCATCTTAGAAAGGTGCTCAATCAAGTTTTGTAAAAAGTGTGAACAATTTGCCTTTGTTTGATTTGTATTTTTAGGATGATCAATCCATGTTTATTTGTCAAATCATTGTACATTCGAAATCTTCTATTGTTTATGAGGAGGGGAATCGTTACTATTTCTCACTGATGATAACCGTCTTGTTCTTTTCTAATCCTTTGATTTCTTATTCTGGTGAGTCAATCTTTCATGGTGGAAAGGACTATCTTCCACCGTAACAATCTTTTCTTGTACCATAATTTCTTGTTTCGGTTGTTCTATTTTTCTTTCCAATGCATTTTGGTTAGCTCCCGATCCTTGAAGGGATAATAGAGGAGGAACCTCAACATAAATACCATTTCTTCATGGACAAGCTAAATTTTTACTTTTATCCTTATCCACTTCTATCATACCCACTATTTCATCATAATCCAAATAGTCATCTTCCACTTCTACTATATTTTGTTCCATCATATTGTTTTGATTATGTATAGGGAATGGATTAGTAAAGATCTATAAATTTTGATTCAAAGGAGCAACCGACTTATTTCCATTGTCATTCACACCAGTTACTTGTATAACATTCGAGAAGATGAGGTCTTGAATTTCATGTTAAGACACATACATCATTCAGTATCATGCCCTTGTTGTCGATGATAATGAAAAAAAACATTAACATCAAAGTAAAGTCCTTGAATTCTACTAGAATCCAATGGTTTGATCAGAGGAAGCTTTAAGAGGTTATTACTCACTACTTAATTCATGATAGAATTAAGGAGTCAGATATCGGAGTGAATTATCTTTGTTGTTGTTGATTCTGAAACAGTGCCCTCTTCAGATTAGTGATAGCGGACACTTGTGAAACATTATTTGAATTCTATCCATTAACCTTGATGAAACTCTTATTATTCCTCTTATAGTTGTTTTGTGAAGGTCCACCCATGGATTGACCAACTTGAGCCAATGAGTTTTGGTTTTCATACTGACTAGATGAAAGTTGGTAATCATGGGTTGTGCATAAATGTTGAAAAGAGTTATACTTCATCAAGAGGATCTTATCACAGATGTTAGGTTGTAGATTTGTAATAAATACCTTTTGAACATCCTCATCATTCATCTGGTATTGAATTTATGCATAAAGAGCTTGATACCAACTGATAAACTCAGTAAACGTCTCTTTCAGACCTTGCTTGCAATGAACTAAATCAATTAATGAGACTTAAGGTCCAATGTTTGGTTGAAAATGTTGTAAGAATTGATCAACTAGCTGAGAGAAAGAGTGTATTGAATTTAGAGGTAAAGAGAAAAATCATTCTAAAGTAGTATCTTTTGTAAGGAAAGTAGAGGTGCGGAATACAACTTCCCTAATATCAATTCCAAGGGGATAATGTAGACAGGTAACATTTAATTCAAATACACGGATGAACACACTAGAACATACAAAATAAACATATTAAGATAACAAAGAACAACACCAGATGTACGTGGGAAAACCCTTATGGGTAAAAAACCCACCACCACAAGAGAGACAATCTTTATTTTCAGTAAACTTAGAAAGATTACAATAAAGATCCCAGCCTTCTCGCTTAGGTATCGATTCTCAAAATCATACAAAACAGTTCACTTCTACTGTACATTTTACAAAGATGAACAGTATGATCGAATCTCATCAACAACTTCAACGACATCACCAGATCTATATAAATTTACAGTCTTCAAGAGCAAAACCATTTTTAACTTCTGCCCTAACTATTCATTTCAACTGACCCAGCATCGCTACCATCCAACTGTCGCAATGGTTCATATTCGTGTGAGACTTTTAGTCCCACATTCACCAGGTTGAGGTTGTCATCCAGGTTTATATACCTGAACACACTGTAAGACTATCATTAGCAATTTTGTTGCTGACAATGCCAGTCAAAGCTTCATCAGGATAACCCAAACCATCGGAGATCACTCCACCATTTACACTGATGGTTCCTTGTCCCACTGATGCCAATGCTTCACCAACTCGTCATCGGAGTGACAGTTAACATCGGAAGGACTTCCAAAGCTCAGACTGACCAAGCTTCTCACGCCGACGCCAACACTTCGCAAACCCTATGCCGATGGACATATGTTATCGGTATGACACATATCGATCAGAAGAGATAGAACATGACAAGCCGATAGAGCATGTCAATCCAATGGCTAGCTCTTCATCGGTGAAACCTTGCATATTGGCCAAAGACTCCTCACTCCCGCCGATACAGAAAGTCAACCTGATGGCTTACTACCATCGGTGAGAGCAAAGCGATCGGTGTAACATTAACAAAGTCTGTCGATGCTCCAGTATGGCCGATGACCAAGGAATGAATGAGGTTCCAAATAGTAACTTGAGACATTAGGTCTCTTCAATCTCCCACTTGTCGAAGAGATTACTGCTACCTCTTAATCCTAATACGATTACTGAGAATTATGGGTCCGAAGACCCATTTCATCTAAACACCATTTGAACTTGGCCATGCTCACTGGTTTAGTCAAGGCATTTGCAACATTCTCCAAAGTATCAAACTTTTCTAGCTTTACCTTTTTGTTTTCCACCATATCACGAACAAAGTGATATTGGACATCAATATGTTTTGTCCTAGCGTGAAAAGTAGGATTTTTTGCCAAACAGATAGCACTTTGACTGTAACAATGAATTTGTATCTACCCTGCATCAAAACTAACATCAGAATGCAACCTCTTCAACCATACAGCTTCTTGGCATGCATGAGTAGCTGCCATGTACTCTGCCTATGTAGTGGACAAAGCTACTATAGCCTGCTGCTTGCTCATCCAACTGATAGCACCACCATTTAATGTGAATACATATCCACTGGTGGATCTTCTACTATCAATGTCCCCTACCCAATCAGAATCAACATATCCCTGAATGCTAATAGATTTCTGAGATCCAACTGAGTTTCCATGATAGCAAATAGCATAGTCAGAAGTTCCCTTCAAATATCTCATAACTCTCTTCACAACATCCCAATGTGATTTGCCTGGATTTTCCATAAATCGGCTCAAAACTCCCACTGCCTGGGCAATGTCTGGTATGGTACAGACCATTGCATACATTAAATTGCCAACAACACTTGCATAAGGAACTTTTTTCATGTCGTCAATTGCATTCAAAAATTCTAGACAATCTTTAACAGATAGTTTTGTTCCCTGCAAAACTGGAACAACTAACTGTTTGCAATCAAACATATTAAATTTATCAAGAACATTGGTAATATACTTGCTCTAGCTGAGCCAAAGCTTTCTCTTAGATCTGTCCCTTTTGATTTCCATTCCCAGAATGTACTTCGCTGCCCCCAAATTCTTCATTTCAAATTTCAAGGACATCTGAGATTTTAAATCTAAGATCATCCCCTTACCATTGCCAATGAATAACATGTCATCCACATACAGTGCAATTATAAGAATCTGATCACCATCAGTTTTATAATAGACACAATGGTCAGATTTAGATCTCACATATCCCAAAGATAAAACATACGTATCAAATTTCTGATACCAGATTCTGGGAGATTGTTTCAAACCATAAAGAGACTTTTTAAGTTTACATACCAGATGTTCTTTACCTTTTACCACAAAATGCTCTGGCTGGGACATATAAATTTCTTCTTCAAGGTCCCCATGAAGAAATGTTGTCGTCACATCCATCTACTCAATTTCAAAGTCATATGCTACTACAAGTGACAACAGAAATCTAATGGATGTCAGCTTAGCTACAGGGGAAAATATTTCTCCATAATCTATACCTTCCTTTTGAGAATACCCCTTAGCAACCAGTCTTGCCTTGTACTTTTCAATACTACCATCTGGACCATATTTCTTTTTAAATACCCACTTACAGCCCACACGTTTTCTACCTTTAGGCAAGGGCACCAGATCCCAGGTTGCATTTTTTTCCAACGATGACATTTCATTATCCATGGCTTCCAACCAAGAATTTGAATTAGGTAAACTAATAGCTTCTTTCACAGTCCTAGGTTCATCAGTATCAGTAAGCAAAGCATAGGCACAACTTGAATCAAGTACTGAAAATCCATACCTATCTGGTTGTCTTCTTTCACATGTAGACCTTCTCAATGGCTGAGGTACAGGTTCAGGTTCTTGCTTTGGATTTGAATCTTCGAAGCTACTCGAACTCACTTTTGAATCATCTACACTTGGTGCAAGTTGTTCCTCTTTTATAGGGGTCAGAGGAATATTAACAACACTCTTTTCTTTCTTTTCTTCTATCTTCTCCAGCTGAGGATCAATAACCAAAGGTTTCATCTCTCTGAAAATTACATTCTTGTTGTAAATTACTTTTTCAGTTTCAGGATTCCAAAGCTTGTACCCTTTAACACCGACTCCATAGCCAATAAAGATATATTTGACTGCCTTGTAATCCAGCCTAGATCTTTTTACCTCAGGAATATGAGCATATGCCTCATAGCCAAAGACACGAAGATGTCTTAGAGAGGGCTTCTTTCCAGACCATGCTTCCATGGGCGTCTTATCAACCAATGCCGAAGTAGGAGAATGATTCAGCAAGTAACAAGCTGTAGCAACTGCCTCAGTCCAGAATCTTTGTTCAAGACCAGCATAACTCAACATACTCCTTACTTTCTCCATCAATGATCGATTCAACCTTTTAGCAACTCCATTTTTCTGTGGAGTATAAGGTGTAGTCTTATGCCTTTTTATTCCATGATCAAGACAAAATTTATCAAAATTTGCATTGCAATATTCACCTCCATTATCTATTCTCAAACATTTTATTTTTCTACCAGTCTAATTTTCCACAAGGTTTTTAAATTCTTTAAACTGACTGAACACTTCTGATTTATTTTTCAAAAAATATATAAATGCCCTCCTTGAATAATCATCAATAAACGATACATAGTATCTTGATTTAGACAGAGAAGGAACATCAACTGGACCAAAAACATCAGAATGTACATAGTCCAGAACACCAGAAGATTTATGAGAACTAGAGTAAAAAGAAACACTATTCTGTTTTGCATATATGTAATGTTCGCATAAATCAAACTCCAGATTACAATCAATTAGCCCATCTACCAAGTTTTTATTTTTTAAGGTTTTTAAACCTTTTTCACCTATGTGACCAAGTCTATGATGCCAAAGCATTATTTTCTCTGCAGGAAGTTTAACTTCCATAGAGTTTGCATCATGTGTTACAATAGTAGCTTTTTCAGATTTTACAGACATTATTACAACACACTGGTTTAGCATCTAACCTATACAAAGTTCCAATGCATTCACCCTTTGCCAGTACAATAGAACCTCTAGTCATCTTACAGCCACCATTCACAAAAGTAAATTGCACTCCAACATCATTAAGCTTACTAACAGAAAGTAAATTTTGAGCTAGACCTAGTATGTGTAGTACTCCATTCATTCCCTTTATTCTTCCATCCAGGAACTGGATTCTGACTCTTCCTCGGCCAATAATTTCCAGTGTCGAATCACTTGCCAGGAACACCTTCCCACCTGCATACGGTTCATACTTAGTGAACCATTCTCTGTGAGATGTCATATGAAAAGATGCTCTTGAATCCACCAGCCATACATCTTCAGATGCAGGTGTTACCAAGGTAGCAATGAAGGCATCAACATCACTCTGAGAAGAATCGGTGTCAGAGAAGTTCTTCTTCTTCTTTTTCTCCTCTTTGCAGTCTTTTCTGATGTGTCCTTTCTGCCCACAATTCCAGCACTTTACCTTGGACTTTTTGCCAAGAGATTTTGATCTCCCCTCTAATTTGGACTTAGACTTCTTGTCCTTCTTCTTGTCTCTTTCCTTTGATCTACCTCGAATGGACGGGGCCTCTTTGGCCATCTCAGAATATTTCCTCCGCATCTCTTCAGATAATAGCGAGGCAACAACATCTTCAGTTTTTAACGTGGTTGTTGTACTTCCAATAGCCATCACAAGATGATCCCATGAGTTAGGTAAGGAACACAACAGAAGCATACAGCGGTCCTCCTCTTCTATTTTTACACCTACAGAAGCCAACTGTGCAACAATCATATTAAATGAGTTCAGATGGTCTACTACAAATGCTCCTTCATCCATCTTCAGAGAGTACAACTTCTTTCTAAGGAAAAGTTTATTGACCAAGGACTTGCCCTCATAAATATCTCCCAACTTCTTCCACAAATTGTTTGCAGTCTTCTCCTCATGGACGTTCAATAGAACAAAATCTGCTAAACTTAACCTTATTAGTCCTCTGGCTTTTCTATCTGCTAGATCCCAGTCTTCTTGCTTCATGCCTATAGGTTGAACCCCAGACACAGCAACCCAAAGATCTCTATCAACCAACATATCTTCAACCTTAAGTTTCCACAACTCAAAGTTTGTGCCATTGAACTTTTCAATGTCTATTTTTCCTGATGTGCTTGCCATCTTATTTAACAAAATAGATCTCTACAGAACTCCCACCCATAGAACTAACACAAAAAACCCAACCTACCAACAAGGATAACACAACTGGCCAGGCTCTGATACCACTTGTAAGGAAAGCAGAGGTGCGGAATACAGCTTCCCTAATGCCAATTCCAAGGGGATAATGTAGACAGGTAACGTTTAATTGAAATACACAGATGAACACACTAGAAAATACAAAATAAACATATTAAGATAATAGAGAACAACACCAGATGTACATGGGAAAACCCTTACAGGTAAAAAACCCACCACCACAAGAGAGACAATCGTTATTTTCAGTAAACTTAGGAAGATTACAATAAAGATCCCAGCCTTCTCGCTTAGGTATTGATTCTCAAAATCATACAAAACAGTTCACTTCTACTGTACATTTTACAAAGATGAACAGTATGATCGAATCTCATCAACAAATTCAATGACATCACCAGATCTGTATAAATTTACAGTCTTCAAGAGAAAAATCATTTTTAACCTCTACCCTAACTATTCGTTTCAACTGACCTAGCATTGCTACCATCCAACCGTCACAATTGTTCATATTTGTGTGAGACCTTTAGTCCCACATTCACTAGGTCAAGGTTGTCATCCAGGTTTATATACCCAAACACACTGTAAGAATATTATCGGCAATTTTGTTGCCGACGATGCCAGTCAAAGCTTCATCGGGATAACCCAAACCATCCAAGATCACTCCACCATTTACACCGATGGTTCCTTGTCCCACCAACACCAACCCGTCATCGGAGTGACAATTAATATCAGAAGGACTTCCAAAGTTCAGACTGACCAAGCTTCTCACGCTGATGCCAACACTTCACCAACCCTATGCCAATGGACATATGTTATCGGTATGACACATATTGATCAGAGGAGCTACAACATGACAAGCTGATAGAGCATGTCAACCTGATGGCTAGCTCTTCGTCAGTGAAAGCTTGCATATTAGCCAAAGACTCCTCACTCCTGTCGATACATAAAGTCAACTTGATGGCTTACTACCATCAGTGAGAGCAAAGCGATCAGTGTAACATTAACAAAGTATGCCGATGCTCCAATGTGGCCAATGACCAAGGAATGAATGAGGTTCCAAATAGTAGCTTGAGACATTAGGTCTCTTCATCTTTGAGAGATCAAGAAATTTTTTGCTAACAAGTCCTCTTCAAAGTAGAAATCACTACATAGTCGTGAATGCTACCACATGAGTATTAGGATAACCTTTTCCAGCATATTTTTTAAAGTGAGGAGTTTCAAACTTCTCAAGCATAGGAGTTCTCAAGATTGCATAAGATAAAGGATTATGGGCATGATAAGTTTGTATATTAGGTTGTGAAGAATTTGTCAAGCTCATCACCTTTTGTTGTAAAGAAGTCATGCCTTGCAAGAGTTGGTTTAGGAGGGCATCATTATGAGATGTGGTTTGAGAATTTGAAGCCATGGTCATGAAATTTTGAGGAGGTTGATTGTGAGTGGTAATGAAAGGTGGTTGAGAGTAGTTGTGAGTGGAAGGTGATTGAGAATAGTTGTAGGCAAGAGGTGGTTGAGAATAAGTGGGATGGAGAGGTGGTTGAGAGTGATTATTCATAAAAGAGGCCACCCTAGGTGGTTGGTTTTGATAGTTAAATCCCACAACTTTGTAATTTTGTGAATTAATGCCATTAGATACTCTAATACTAGTGGTAGCATTATTACAAGCATGTGCATTAGTAGTTAAAATTGTTGATGTAAATGTAGACATTCCAGTAGTCGGTATAGGTGTTGATACTTGTGTATGAGATGGTGATGACATGTTATTAATAACATTCACACATTCAGTCACTAGAATAACATTATTATGCACTATATGCACTAAGACTCAAATTGCATTAACACCGTATTGTCCTCCTTTTAACAATTCTCTTATGTTATGAATCTCAAGTATAGCTTCTTCTGCTATCCTTTCATTTTCCATTTAAATTCTTGAAAATCAACTAGTTCTTTATCCAGTTTGTTTATTTGCTCATTAGGTACATGTGTTATCACCTTAATAGGGTCCTCAACATCATGAAATATTTTTTCTTCCATTGTAGTTGTAGGAGGAATGGTATCTTGCAAAATTTATGTTTCTCCTTTTGTAAAGGAGGCGTTCAATGGATTTTCAGATGTAAGAACACCATTGGTTTCTTGGGCACTAGAACCCATTAGTCTAATACTTCTCCATAAAGGTATATTTCTATTAGGGCAGTGGGTTATAAGACTCATGCAAAAGCATACAACACTCAATGCACAAACTAATAGAATAATGTTGGAATTAGGCCGAACAATTGAGAGGGGGGGGTGAATCAGTTGTCCCAATTTTTTTAACTCTTGCAGCTATTTCTTTATCACATAAAACTGATCAATGATGTAAACATTTAAAGCATGAATCATCAACACATGAGCAAAAACAAATGAACAGATAACACCAACATTTTTACGTGGAAACTCGATTAAGGGAAAACCACGGTGGGGGTTAACCCACAAAGATTTTGTGCCCTATTAAAAGTACTTTAGAAAAATAGAAGGCACATGCCTTTGGGCGCACTGCCCAGAGATCATTACTTAAAAAGAGGCTCACTGCCTACAAGTAATTTATGTTTAACACATAAAGGACTAATTGATAATTAACATCTTTTCATGCCTAGTTTAGTTTTATTAAATGCTCACAAAACTTCTGCTTCTGTCTCCAAATTATTCTTCACTAACTCTTCACTCTACACTGATCTCACTCCTTTTCTTCTCTGCTCTGCTTCTGATCCTTTATTTAGATTCAATTCATTTCTCTCAAGGATGATTTTCAATAATGCTTCAACAAGTATTTATACACTTCATCAACCTTGGAATGAACAACAAGGTCAGCTAAACTTGACGCGGATCAATGCACTATTGGCCAAACTCAACTGAGACTTGAATATTCCTCTATAAACACACCATGCTCCATAGAATACTCTTAGATCATCCGCAACATGCTAGAATCATCCAGTCAACCAAGACTGGGAAGAACATCAACACCGAAAAGGAAAATGTTCAATAATGAGCTCAAACTTCAATGTGGACCTCCAACACAACAGCTACATGATCCAGAGATCTCCACAAGTACATTGAATTCAACAGAAACATCCGCACTCCTCCAAATCATCAGCATCACTTGCATCTTCATCTAGAACCTCAAGAACACTGTCTGCCATAAATGTCACACTAAAAAGATTGCTTGCAGACTTCCCAATCATGAACTACTTGAATGGATGATGTACACTAACTTCCCAAACATGCCTCTAGATCTGTAGATCATCATTTTACATTACTGGAGCAATCCAGATCTCTTTCCTGTCACTCTGTCTCTCATGAATAATGTAAGAACTGGTTTTACTTAGATGGCCATAACTTCTTCAAATCTTAATGCAAACCTCTCAAATCTTAACTAGAGCTTCTTTAGACAAACCTCTACATAGCCATATGGTCTGCATACATGATCTCCATTAATTTTCTCAATATCCTCAACAATTTGGTCTTCTATACAGGCAGCAAAATAGGATACAGTTGACACCAATGGCAACAAGGATATGTTGACATCAATGACAACACCGCTTAGGCACATATTTGCAACAATCTCCCCCTTTGTCATTGATGGCAACATATGATGTGAAAAACTGAATTCAACCATCAAGACAAGAACTTCTCCCCCTTTCTCTTCTCACTTCTACAATTACTTTCTTCACTGCTCCCCCTTTTATCAGCAACTAGTTTTTCACATGAACTTCTTTCCCCCTTTGACATCAATGGTAAAGGGCACATATTTGCAATCTTTTCTCCCTTTTTGTTTTAGACTGATCCCAACATTTGCAAACTGACTACTCCCCTTAAGTAGTATCACCTTAACATCAATCCGGATCACAAGATATGACTGTGAATTCCACCAGACTGATGCACCTTAGTGCATCTTAGTTTTGATTAGGAGGGGTAATAACCCCTAACTTCTCTCTGAGATACTCAAAAGTATCCTTGGGAAGAGGCTTAGTGAAGATATCTACAATCTGATCTTTGGAAGACACAAACTCCAACTTGACTTCATTCTCATTTACCTTCTCTCTTAAAAAATGAAACTTGATAGATATATTTTTTGCCTTTGAATGCAACACCGGATTCTTTGAGATGCTTATTGCACTAGAATTATCACAGAAGATTGTGACTGGCTCCTCAAACACAATTCTGATGTCCTTCAACATTTGCTTCATCCACAGAACTTGAGTACAATTATTTTCTACTACTATATACTCTGCCTCTGCAGTAGACAGAGATATTGCCTCTTGCTTTTTTCTCATCCAAGAGACCATTCTTCTTCCCAAGAAGAATGGACCACCACTAGTACTTTTCCTATCATCCACATCTCTTGCCCAATCAACATCTATATATGCATGAAGAGTGAAGTCATTATCCTTTGGATACCACAATCCATAATCAATTGTCCCCTTGAGATATCTAAATATTCTTTTGAGTGCCACAACATGGGATTCTTTTGGATCAACTTGAAATCTAGCAACAAGTCCAATGACATTCATGATGCCAGGTCTGGTCTAAGTCAGATAGAGCAATCCTCCAATCATTGATCTATACCTTTTTTTATTTACCTTGGGAGAGTCATCATCTTTGCTTAACTTACATCCAGTTACCATAGGTGTACCTACTGGATTTGAATCTTCCTTTCCAAACTTCTTCAACAATTTTTTCACATACTTGGACTGAGATATGAAGATACCTTTATCTGACTGAACAATTTGCAGACCTAGGAAAAAATTCATCTTGCCAAACATTGACATCTCAAATTCACTTTTCATCTGATCAGCAAATGTTTTGCACATACATTCATTTCCACCAAAAATGATATCATCAACAAAGATTTCAACAATTAGGATGTCCTCATGATTAATCTTGAAGTAAAGATTACCATCAGTAGTACCTTTGCTAAATCCTAGCTTAAGCAAATGCTAATCTAGTCTTGCATACCAAGCTCTTGGGGCTTGCTTGAGACCATACAATGCTTTTCTTAGTCTGCAGACCATATCTCTTTGATCAGACAACTAAAATCCTTCTAGTTTCTCAATGTAAACTTCTTCCTCCAATCCTCCATTCAGGAATGTTGATTTGACATCCATCTGATAAACTTTAAAATCTTTGAAGGCAACAAATGCAATAAATAATTTGATTGCTTCTATTCTTACCACCGGAGCAAACGTTTCTTCAAAATCAATTCCTTCCACTCGAGAATAGCCTTTGCATACCAACCTTGCTTTGTTTCTCACAACTTCACCATCTTCGTTTAGTTTATTTCGGAAGACCCATTTGGTTCCAATCACATTTTTGTCCTCAAGTCTAGGAACAAGATCCCAAGTGTGATTCTTTTCAATTTGCATCAATTCTTCTTCCATTACTTTTACCCATTTGATGTAGGAGCATCCCTGGTTCAAGAGAAATCTTGCATCAACCAAAAACATTTGCATTTCAGTTTGTTTACATTTCAGTTCTTTCATTTTCCAGTTTAGTTCAGGCAGTTCAGTCAGTAGCAGTTCTCAACTTGTGGTTTGGTTTTGGCATTTCACGTCTTGTAGATCTAGACTTAGCATCTACACCCATTCATCTACAACATATCAAGAATTTAGAGCATTTGGATCAGTTACCGGAAAGATATCACTTTCAAAAGTTGACTGTTTCCTTAGAGCAGAGCATTCTAACAATTCCTGATAATCAGCTGAAGGAGAAGGCTTGCGGATCATTCCTTGATTTACAGATCTCATTGTCACATCATTCAATATTCTTTGGTTTGTGGTCGACCTTCCCCGATGGTCCACACATTGTTCCCTTCATTTGAGGAAGTGTTCTATGCATTTAGGTTTGACCTGTCTGTGAACATGTTACAACTCTTCACTGGAGTTTGTGACCTTCCTTGGCCAACGCGGAGGAATCTATGGGTCCATAAATGATATATAAAGATGTAATAGATCCTTAGGAAAGCAGTGATCAAGTTCATGATATAGTGATAGCTGATAGTTTAGATTTTGTGCGAAGGAGCTTCAAAGCCTTATCTTGCGCATGTATGCAATCAGGCCTGTGAGCCCTAATTGTAAGCCCGCATGTTACTGACAGATATCTATTTGAATTCTATGATATAGTGAATGATTGAATCTACATTTTGCTTCATTTATTTGAGTTGTTTCTGTTGTGTTTACTCTTGTTGCATGGTCTAGATAGTTCATTTTGTGAACCCTCCTACCATGACTGCACCAAGTGGTATTAGAGCGAAAGTTCAAATTTGGAGAGCGAAAGTTTGATTCTTTGTAGTGAATTGGCGAAGGGGATTTCGTAAGATCTTGTTGTAAGTAGATCACCAATCTAAGGCAGGTTACTTGTGCGCAACCGATCGTCGATTGAGAGGCAGTTATCACTTGTAGCCCGATCGCCGAACTTGAGGCAGTTTGCACTTGATCCTAGGAAGATGCCGCCGTGAAGAGTTCCTCCTATTGGTACAATGGCTAATAGAATGGATGAGATGATAAAATTGATGAGAATAATGTGAATTCATTTGGATACTGTTGAAGAGGATAGGTGAAGAGGATTGACACCGAGACCTAATATTGAAAGTGATGATGAGGAAGAATTTCAATTTGTGGAACATAGTGGCAAAACTCTAGAAGATGATGAAGAAAAAGAATCAGATCAGATAAAGATGTGATCTATTTCAAAGATTGGAAAGAGACCTAGAGTTGATGTTCTGAACTATACTGGTAATTTGAATCCTGAAGAATTGATTGACTGGATAAATGACATGGAAGAATACTTTGAATATGAGGAGATTGAAGATCTGGAGAAGGTGAAATTTGTAAAGACAAAGTTGAAAGGACATGCTGCTATATGGTGGAAAGAAATAGAAGAGGAAAAGAATAGATTACAAAGTGGGACCGGATGGTAACAAAGTTGAAAAATTAGTTCATATCTACTGACTATGAGTTGGAATTATTGAAAAGATTGCAAAACCTAAGACAAAAGGAGAAATATATGAAGGAGTACACTGAAGAATTTCATAAGATGATTATTGTTATCACTGGGAATTGCACCTGTATGCAAGACTGATGAAGGATTGCAATTCCATGTAACATGGGACTAATTTCAGGTTGTGGGTGCCTTATGACGAAATTAGACCTCTAGATTGTGGGATGGTTCCCTTCAAATGTTCTATTGAGATGTAAGTTTTTACTATTTTGGAAAAGGGAAGAAAGAAACTAAATGAATACTAAAGGTAAACAATGGTGATGCACCTGATTTAGATAAAAATAATGCAAACTGATCCACAATGTTTACCTAGAAATCTGACTTTTACACAATCCAGACTTGGCATAAATATCACAAAAGTGATTCTAAGGAAGGTTTGAAAACATGTTTTTATGAAGGAAATAGTTTTTTTACAACACAAAAGACTATTTTTGTTTAACACAACCTAAGACCTATGATGAATATATGCTTTAATGCTGCAAGCAAGGAAGTGAGACAATAATTTTAAAGGTTTAATGATAAAATACAGCAAAATTTCATCAAAATCACTTCAATAATCAACACTAAAAGGAAAGGTAATTCAACTGATCTCAAATAAATAAAGGAAAGTTCTGCAAAGAAGACAAAAGTATAACCTATAACCTGCCAGTCTCTCAATAAAAGTGTAAAAGTGAACTACAAGAATTCTCCAATATGTCTGAATCAGAATGAGAATCAAGAACTACCAAAAAAAGATTTTTCTTTACAATATATAGGTCTGCTCTCTCCAAGAGGCATGCAAAAAATAGGACTTGCAGATAATTGCCTCTAAAAATAATCATTCCCAAGCAACCTCCAAAATCCTCAAAATTAGGGTCTAAAATTGCCACAAATTGAGTAAAAATAGCTTCAATTTGGGCCTCTCCATATGCTTGACCAAAAAGTTTGACCAAGAACCCTAAAAATACTCCTAAAAATCATGCAAAACCTCCTAGGTGGCCTAGTTAACTCAACTAATCAATTTGCATGAGCAAAATTGATTGTGAGTAAATAATAAAGTAATAGAATAATCACTTTATTATTGGTTACAATTTGTTCTAATTTTGATTTTACAACTTGTGAAAAATAATAAAGTAATTTGGAAAATATCACTTTATTATTTATTTACAATTAATGAATTTGTAAAATCGTGCATGATTAGAAGAAAAAATATCACTCCTTATGACTCCAATTACACGTGCCTATTTTGCATGATATGAGCACAAATAGGACTTAGAAGAAAAAAGAAAAACTCCTTATACCTCCATGTGAGGAAATATCCCTATTTTGCATGATTCAAATACACATTAAGGCAAAAAATTTTACCCTTATCACTCCAAGATCAATAAGAAAACATTACTTCTCTCTACAAGATAAAAAAATCTTAAGTCACTCCATGCATCAAAATACTCCATGCAAAAAAAAGTATGCATAAAACTCTTATGACTCCCTCTGATTCCTTAGTCCACATATATATCTTTTATATTTTTAAGCTATCTTATATCTCCATATGCAACTTAATATCAAGAAAAACTTACAACTCCATCATGCATAAAAACCCCATGCATCAAAATGCACCTTCATATTTGTTCACCTTGTCTACCATCTTGCTCTGTCTTCATGCATGCCATGTCTAAAAACATACTTTTCTTGGCTTTGTTTTCCACCATGCATAATCAAAAAGGATCCTTACCTTTGGATGTTTGCAAAAAGACAAGGAATTGGATTAGCATGTGTATCTTTGACTATGTTATTTGTTCGACCATCAAGGAATCTTTTAAAAGTTTATAAGGCATGAAGCCTTCTCATCATATGACCCTTCTTGACTTATAGAAATCAAGTCTTGAGCAAGGTTTGTTGGCCACTCTGTGTTATGATGGTTAGGATCTTCAAGAATAAAGTTTTGACCACAACCACTTTATGGATAAGGTAATTATTTGTTTTTTGCAAGTCAAAAATCACACTTGAGAAAGAAGAACGTTCAAACACAAGAAAGAGACAACCCTAAAAGTTGCTTATTCTTCATTTGACAAACTCTTAACTTGCTCTGCACCTTTGCTCCACCAACTTAGGGTTTGAATGCCTCCATCATGACTCTAGTTTTTACTCCCTTCAATGACTTCTATTGGTTGAATCTTTGGAACTCTACATCATAAAGAAGAAGATAACACTTGCTTGAGTTTCATATGAGGCATTTTATTTGATGTGTAGCTTTATTTCTTTCATGGTTTCGGCCTCCTTCTTCATTCATGGTTATCTCCATATGCTGTGCATTCTTTAATACTTTCTTTCTTGTTTCTGTATCTTTTCTCTTTGCAACTCTTCACCTGTTCTTGAAAGCTTAAGGCCACTATGAGGTCGTGGATAATCTCTCTTCTTGTTAGCAAAATGAGGTAAGCACTTGTCATTCTTCATCCTCTGTAGCTTCATTTGTCTCTTTTTACAGTTTGAAACATGGCAAGGGTTGTATGTAGACATGGGTATTACATTTTTGGTGAAAAATGTCTTATCACTATTGGGTATGCCTGTAAATGTCTCTTTTCAGTCTTGACTTGTCTGTAGATGCAGAAAACCTGAGGGTTTGAGATTTTGAACTGAGGGTTTGCTATCTTCTTGCATTTTCAAGGCCTTTACCTGTCATGGCCATGCTCCATCTGTATACATGTACCAAACTATGTAGACTATTGAGGGTGTTGGGAATTAAGGTGTCTCAACCTTGGTAATTATCTGCATTTGTAATGTTTGTATTTATTATTTAATTGCCTATGTTGTAAATATTTGGAAAATCCATATTGTCATATTGTGGGATGTGGCACGGTGATGTGTCAATCCTATATGGATTATGACAACTTGTATTTTTGTCCTCACATGAGGAGATAGGTGTCCCAATTAGTGGTAGGAATATTCTACCATGTGTCGTCATCCTCCATGTTGAGTAAGGACTGTTTGACCGAAACGGTTATGACGGATTACTATGACGAATCTATGACATGTAAGAGTCGAAAATAGAAGGTTGTAAGATAGGAGATGACATGTGTCATGAAGCATCTTTGAATAAGGCATATTTGGGCACCCCAAGGTGGAATATGACATGTTGTAAAAGAATATGCTATTTATAGCATGTGTATGACAGATTCTCTTACAATTGTAAGTTGTAACCAATATGACAGATTCTATAACGGTCGTAAGTGTCATAAGAGCATCTATCATAGCCCATTTTGGAAATAGGCAATGGTGCAGGAGCACCCCTTCATTTAGTTAATTAGCTAAGGGAGAAGCCTAAAGTCTTAATAAGTTGTTATGCATTTACTATGTAATAAGGTCTGGTTGACCAACGCATGCTATTTTTAGGTTGTTTCTATCTTTTGGACACTTGGCAAATCTGTAAATGACAAGGTTGTTAGTTTGTTAGTTAGTTATGTCTCCCAGCTACTAGGAATCCAGTCAGTACTACTCTCTATGAGTTGTTAAATAGTCTAGTTCTGATCGATTAGAGATAGAGAGATCAGAAAGGGGAAGTTAGATAGAGCAGTGATTGTGAATTTGAATTGTACTGTGAAAACAGATATCTGTATTCATCTTTAGAGCAATAAAGAAGATCCTATTTTGCACTCGAATTGCATTTGTGTAGTTGATTTCTAATTTATAGTCGAGATGGGGTTTTAACCCATTCCACCGGTTGATTACTCTGTAATCGATGGAATGGCTGTACATATTAGCTTAGATTTTGTTTTTACATTTTCTGTTTGTATGAGTTTTGCAGTTACAGGATCGATCAGCGTCATTATGTGGTGAACCCTAGCATCCTCATGTGCTAGGATATGAAAGATTAAAATCTGTGGAAGTTTAACAGAGACAATGCACAACGTTGGCGTGAGATTCGCTATTGGATGAAGGATATCAGGTTTCGCTGATAACTTAAATCGGGTCGAAGTCTTTTGTTTTGAACCGACTTCGAAAGTTCAAGAGTTCACTATCTCAGTAGCGTTTGGAAGCTAAGTGATCAGCATGATAAGTTTGGAAGAGAAAACCTTTTGGTTGAACCTTTGAACCGGTTCAACGGTTCAAAGGTTTGACAGTTCAAACAGTGACAATCTATCAGTAGTGAAAGGAAATGAAGCCTTTGGTTGAACCTTTGAACCAGTTCAATGGTTCAAAGGGTTCAATGGTTCAGCCACGTGTTAGTTTGGAGGCCCAGCGAAATGATGAAGGTGGTAAAGATTAATAACGATCGTTGAACCACCCATTGAACCGATTCAATGGTTCAATGATTCAACGAGACCGGCTGATGCAGAGGCATCCACACTATAACCTTACAATACAGCATGGATGTCTGCAGCCCATCATCATCATCATATTCATCCTCATCATCATCATATTTGACTTCACTGTCAGCATCATCATCATATTTCACCTGCCGACCGATATCCTCCTGCAGACAAGCCTTCACACTTTCGCCCGTCAACAGCATCACCTTACTCGATTATCGACAGCATCATCATATTCGGCAGCATCATCATGTTCGACCAGCGCGAACATCCTCCGGACGTCCACTGTTCACTTCAGCGACAACTTCCGTCTTCACTACCTTCAACATCATGATATTCGACACCACCTTCGTCAGCAGGATATCAAATATCCAGTTGCTCCAAATATCCTGATGACGACCACTTCAGCACCTTCCCTTCGATACCCCGATAGCCGACGACACAAGCAACAGCATCATGATAATCAACAGGATAAAGAACATCCGGTTCCTTCCATTTATCCTGATGATGACAAACCTTAAATCCTTGCACCGTAGCCTCGATGCTTGCGTCACCCGATATCCTGATGACGTAGATCCTGATGACGATGATGTCACCCGCAGCTTCTCAATATCCTGCTGCTCCGAAATATCCTGATGACGTATATCATGATGATGATGACGTCATATCCTGTTGTTGGCCAAACTTAGTTTTTCCGGCCCACGATCAACTTGATCAACCCCATGTTCAACCTGATGCCGATACGCTCCTCCTCGGCCCTCCTGATGATGATCACCCCGACGCACTTACACTTCAAGCAATCGAAAGCATCATGCTCTCCTCCACTTATCCGGATGACGATGCCCGATATGACTGCAGGATATTCACCAAGATATCCTGATGATGCCGTTTGACGAACTTTCAGCCTTAGCAAAATTTCACTTCGCCGATCCTCCAGGGATGACCCGATCCACTTCCAGGGTGATCTTCACACTTTGTCAGCTCGACCTAGCACATGCCCATGCTAGGGTCTTCAACACCTTTCAGTCACGATCCTGCACACCTGCATGCAAACAAACAAACTAACATCTACCCTACTATACATTACCATTCCATTGATCAGATGAATCAACCGGTGGAATGGATTAGTGAATCCATACAGCCACCAAACCAACAAATCGATCAAGCAATGGAATGTAACAGAGGATGAACACAAATAGGAACACTTTATTTGATTTCAAAAGATGCAAATACAATGATCAGTTTCTCTCTCTCTGCCTCACTCTCGCAAAGTCTGATCGATGATCTCTATCTGTCTACAATAGCAACCGATCTCATGCTTAAATAGATTTCCCTACGAGTACTACTGACCCGACTCCAAGCGGCTGGGAACTCTCTCCAAGCGGCTGGGAGATCCAACCGAACATACATCATGACAACTATCTTAACAAACTAACTAAAAATAGCAAACGCATGGTCAGCATGATCTTATCATGATCAGCATGACCTTATTACATGCATTGGTCTTATCAGACCTTCTTGGAAACATAAACAAGACCTAAAACAACTAACTGCCTCATCAAGACCAGCTGTCAGGTAGGTGCTCCTGCACCATACTCCCCAACAGAAAAGAACTCATGTCCCATGAGTTTAGTATGTGGAAGTCCTCCACCTTTACACTTTGCTTTTGAAATATGCTGATCTGGTCCAGTTTTGTCCTCTGCTGGCTCTTGGCTGCTCCAAGACTTCTGAACTGTAACTTGCTTGCTGGCAAGTAAATCCTCATGCCTGTAGGCCTTTCTCTCACATACCCTGTGTTTGCCAGGTGGTCTGACCAGAACCTCTATCTGAACTGCCTCTTTCACTTCTGACATGTTCAACTCTAGTTTCCTGTCAACTGTTATAGGACAAACAATAGTCCCAACTATGACAATATCCTTGTCATTCCTCTCAACTGGTTGCTGTTTGCACCCCTGTTTCTGCACCTGCTGCTGACCCCTGTCAGTCACAACTGAAACTTTCTTCAGCTGGTTGTCTTTAACAACTCCTTTCCCTGCAGTGGCCTGAACTGCCTTTATGCCTGATCCTCTAGGCATCTGCACAAACTCCTTCTTTCCTATTAAAATGATTTTGGCTGCCCCCTGTGCTGCAGCAGCTGCCTGCAATGGTATCAACTTAATAGTCTTCCCATCCTTCTTGATGGTGTAGGTATTAGCATACCCATCATACAGTACCCTTCTATCAAATTGCCATGGTCTACCCAATAGTAGGTGACAACATTCCATGGGCAATATGTCACACAAAATTCTATCATGATATGCTCCAATCTGGAAATCCACATATGCCTATTCAGAGACAAAAAGTGATTGACTATCACTCACCCAAGATGCCTTGTAAGGGTGTGGATGTGGAATCCTTTCCAAATTCAGTTTATCCACCATCTCCTGAGATACCATGTTGTCTGTTGAACCAGTATCAATGACAACCTTACATACTTTACCTTTGCTCTTACATATGGTCTTGAAAAGAGCTCTTCTTTGCATCAGATCTTGTGATGCCTGCAAACTAATTCTCCTTAGCATCAATGATTCTCCACTCTCTGGATATCCATAATTATCAGCCTCCTTATCCTTTTGATAAGTGTTTGAACTCTGTGCACTTTGCTCTACTGTCTCTTCTTGTACAAGTTGTACCCTCTTGTCATTAGTTCTATCATTTCTGGATGATGAACCTTTGTTTTCTGGACATTTGAAGGATGGATGACCAAACTCTCCACAGGTGTAACATTTTCCTGAAAATGTAGTAGAACCTCTACCACCTCCAAATCTTCCTCTATTACCTTTCCATCCACCCCTGAAATCAGACTGTCTCTGTCCTTTACCAGTGTCTTCTTGTCCCTCATTGGTTTGCTTTTGTGTAGGGGCTGCTCCTCTTCCCCTATGGTTTCCTCTTCCTCTCATGGACTTATCATGTCCTCTATTCATCTTTTCTTCAATCCTGATTGCCATTTGATAACAATCCTCCACATTCTTAGGGTTAGCTAAAACTAACTCATCCTGTATGTTAAATCTCAAACCAGCCAAGTACCTAGCCACCTTCTCTACCTCATTCTCATGATGACCAGATCTCATACTCAACTTATAAAACTCCTCAGTATATGCCTTCACATCCCTTTCCTTCTGCTTTAAAAATTGCAGCTTCTTAAACATCTGGATTTCATAATCCCTTGGCAAGAATTTACCTTTGATCCTTGCTACCATCTTATCCCATGAAGTGATCTTTGACTTTCCTTGTTTCCTTCTCTCAGACTGTACATAATCCCACCAAACCAAAGCATGACCTCCTAATTTGGTCTTTGCAATCTTTACCTTCTGATCCTCAGCAACATCTTCACATTCAAAGTGATTATCAAGTGCAGCAATCCAATCCAGCAACTCATCTTCATTCAAACTTCCAGTATACTTGGAAACATCAACCTTTACCTTAGGTTTATCACTCTGCACTGCCTTTAACAGTTTTACAAACTTCTGGTCTTCAGCATCCAGACCTTCAGCTACCTCTTCATACTCTTCAACAGTATCTTCCTCTTCTTCAGACTCACTGTCTTCCACTTCCCTCTTTTTATTCTTTTCCAGGGCTGTAAGCCTGGCTTGAAGTGCTTCAGCAAGCTCCTTCATCTTCCTCATCTCTCTGGCATGTTTCTCCTTCATCTCCTGTAATTCCCTTGCAGTCCCACTACCTTTCGGAGGCATTTTGTCAACCTCTCAATCAACACACAACACACAATCCAACTCTACCTCTGCCCTTTTGGTGACAGAATCAACACACAACAGCCCAGACCTTTTGCTGAGCTCTGATACCACTATGATGCAGAGGCATCCACACTATAACCTTACAATACAGCATGGATGTCTGCAGCCCATCATCATCATCATATTCATCCTCATCATCATCATATTTGACTTCACTGTCAGCATCATCATCATATTTCACCTGCCGACCGATATCCTCCTGCAGACAAGCCTTCGCACTTTCGCCCGTCAACAGCATCACCTTACTTGATTATCGACAGCATCATCATATTCGGCAGCATCATCATGTTCGACCAGCGCGAACATCCTCCGGACGTCCACTGTTCACTTCAGCGACAACTTCCGTCTTCACTACCTTCAACATCATGATATTCGACACCACCTTCGTCAGCAGGATATCAAATATCCGGTTGCTCCAAATATCCTGATGACGACCACTTCAGCACCTTCCCTTCGATACCCCGATAGTCGACGACACAAGCAACAGCATCATGATAATCAACAGGATAAAGAACATCCGGTTCCTTCCATTTATCCTGATGATGACAAACCTTAACTCCTCGCACCGTAGCCTCGATGCTTGCGTCACCCGATATCCTGATGACGTAGATCCTGATGACGATGACGTCACCCGCAGCTTCTCAATATCTTGCTGCTCTGAAATATCCTGATGACGTATATCACGATGATGATGACGTCATATCCTGCTGTTGGCCAAACTTAGTTTTTCCGGCCCGCGATCAACTTGATCAACCCGATCTTCAACCTGATGCTGATACGCTCCTCCTCGGCCCTCCTGATGATGATCACCCAGACGCACTTACACTTCAAGCAATCGAAAGCATCATGCTCTCCTCCACTTATCCGGATGACGATGCCCGATATGACTGCAGGATATTCACCAAGATATCCTGATGATGCCGTTTGACGAACTTTCAGCCTTAGCGAAATTTCACTTCGCCGATCCTCCAGGGATGACCTGATCCACTTCCAGGGTGATCTTCACACTTTGTCAGCTCGACCTAGCACATACCCATGCTAGGGTCTTCAACACCTTTCAGTCGCGATCCTGCACACCTGCATGCAAACAAACAAACTAACATCTACCCTACTATACATTACCATTCCACCGATCAGATGAATCAACCGGTGGAATGGATCAGTGAATCCATACAGCCACCAAACCAGCAAATCGATCAAGCAATGGAATGTAATAGAGGATGAACACAAACAGGAACACTTTATTTGATTTCAAAAGATGCAAATACAATGATCAGTTTCTCTCTCTCTGCCTCACTCTCGCAAAGTCTGATCGATGATCTCTATCTGTCTACAATAGCAACCGATCTCATGCTTAAATAGATTTCCCTACGAGTACTACTGACCCAACTCCAAGCGGCTGGGAACTCTCTCCAAGCGGCTGGGAGATCCAACCGAACATACATCATGACAACTGTCTTAACAAACTAACTAAAAATAGCAAACGCATGGTCAGCATGATCTTATCATGATCAGCATGACCTTATTACATGCATTGGTCTTATCAGACCTTCTTGGAAACATAAACAAGACCTAAAACAACTAACTGCCTCATCAAGACCAGCTGTCAGGTAGGTGCTCCTGCACCACCGGTGGGTTCAATGATGGACGCTGGTTCAACGGTTCAATGGCTCACCAAGGTTCGAAGGTTCAATGAGCTGATAGTTCAGCGGTTCAGTAAATTGGGATTCAGAGGTTTAATGGAGGTAGTCGTGAGTTTGATAGTTCACCATGAGTGCCGACAGCATTTTGACACAATAAAATATTAAGTGCAGGGGTATAGTGACTCAACTATAGTCACAGTCATAATTTAGACTGGTTCCACCAAATTTTGCTGCCCGCTCTGCATCATAGTGGTATCAGAGTGAAGGAGTATCTTTTGGGAAGATAAGAAGATAGAATGTCAGACGGAGAGGGATCATCAGAGCTCCCAGCAAGGATGACCAACGCTGAGTTGGCTGTCCTGGTAAAGAAGCAGATTGCAGAGAGCAAAGCAGTGAAAGCTCAGAATCAGGCTTTGAAAGATGAGTTGGAGAAATTGAGGGACAGAGTAGGTTTTGGTAAAGAAGATGATAGGGATGAAGAGGAAATCCCTAGGCGGGAAGAGGTAGATGTTCCTGCAAACCAGAGACCCTTGTTGAATGCCCTCAAATCCATGGAGAGGAGAACCATGGATGTGAAACTAGATTTGCTAGTATTTACAGGAAAGATGGATCCTGATTCAGTGATGGAGTTTATAGACTCCTTGAACAATTTCTTTGAAACAAAAGAAATACCAGAGCATCAAAAGGTAAAGATGGCACAGTCCAAAATGAAAGAGGCTGCATTGACTTGGTGGAATTTCATCCAAGATGACAGGGTGAAAGAAGGTTAAAACAGAGTTGCTACTTGGAAGAAAATGGTGGCTTTAGTGAAGGAAGCCTATGTTCCATTGGATTACAACATCCAATTGCATAAGAGGAGACAAAGTTTGAAGCAGAAAGAGTTAGATGTCAGTTCATACACTGAAGAATTTATGAAACTCTGTGTCAAGACAAAAGTGAAAGAGAATGAGGAAGAGAGGGTAGCAAGGTATCTCAATGGGTTGAGACTTGCCATCCAAGAAGATTTAAATTTGCATAGTCCAGATACAGTTCAGAAGTGCTATCAATTGGCACTGAAGGTGGAAGAGAAGTTAAAGAGAAGACAAGAGCAGAACAACAGAGGAAGAGGAAAATAGGAAAGGGGTGGAAGAAGTCCTTTCAGAGGCAGAGGCAATGGATTTGGATATCACGGAGAATCCAATTAGGAAAACAGAAAAGGAGACAACAATCAAACTCAAAGAGGAAACTACAATTAGCAAGGAAACTTTAGGGGCAGAAGATTGCCATACAGAGGAAGATCTCAGGGTAGAGGATCTATCAGATGTTACAATTGTAATCAAGAAGTCCATATAGCCAGTAGATGTTCGGAAAAAGCATCGAGTTCAATGGGAGAAAGAAGAACAAATATGATACAAGAATCTGACTGTCAAAGTGTGACAAGCTCAAACACTGGTCAAGTGTAAGAGCTCCTGATAGTTATGGATATCCTGAGATAGGAGAATCTTTGATAATTAGGAGAGCAATGACCACCATGAAGGTGCCTGACAGAGAACCCCCACAAAGAAAATCTCTTTTCAAAACTACTTGCAAGGCAGGAGGAAAAGTATGTAAAGTTTTGATTGACTTTGGAACTACTGAAAATTTTGTGTTTGTTGAAATAGTAGAAAAGCTGAAACTTAGAAGGCTGCCACATCCTTACCCATACAAGATTTCATGGCTCACTCAAGGTCAGCAAATAGTTGTAGAAGAACAGGCTTGGGTAGAGTTTCAAATTGGAACATATAAGGATAGATTATTGTTTGACATAGCTCAAATGGATGCTTGTCATCTCCTATTTGGCAGACCATGGCAATATGACTTAGGAGCACAACATGATGGAGTTAGAAATACATATTCAATCACCAAGGATGGTAAGGTGATAGAGTTGCTACCATTGATGGAAAAGGAGACAGAGTCAAAGGGGAAAGAAGTTAAGGTGATGCTGGTAGAAGGTAAACAGTTCATGAAAGAAATAGTAGAAGAGGGTACAATTGCATATGCCCTACTTCCATGCCTAAAAGTAAATAAAGAACAGCAGCAAGAAATCAAGGGAGAAAAGTGACAGAGGTTTATAGATCCTGCTGTCCAAGAGTTCTTGGATAAATACAAAAGCATCATCTCTGAAGGAATGCCAAGATCCCTACCACCTGTAAGAGATATCAGCCATTGCATAGATCTAATCCTAGGATCTACACTTCCAAACAAGGTAGCATACAAGCTTACTCTAGAGCAGAATACAGAAGTTGCCAGATAGATTGAGGAATTGTTGGACACAGGCCTAATTGGCAAGAGTTTAAGTCCATGTGCAGTACTAGCTTTACTAGCACCAAAGAAGGAAGGCACTTAGAGGCTTTGCACTAATTCAAGGGCTATTAACAAGATTACAATCAGGTATAGATTTCCAATACCTAGGATAGAAGACTTGCTTGACTGTTTAGGAGGTGCTAAGTATTTCACAAAAATAGATTTGAAAAGTGGTTATCATCATATCAGAATTAGGCCAAGAGATGAGTGGAAAACAACATTTAAAATAAATGAGGGGTTGTATGAGTGGAAGGTCATGCCTTTTGGTTTGTCCAATGCCCCCAGTACTTTTATGAGACTGATGAATGAGGTCTTGAGAGTATTCATAAGCAAGTTTGTCATAGTAGATCTAGATGACATTCTGATTTTCAGTAATACCAAAGAAGAACATCTCAGACATATAGACTTGGTTCTCAAACAGTTACATGAAGAGCAACTAATGATCAACTTGGAGAAATGTTTGTTCATGAAGGAAGAGATCACCTATTTGGGTTTTGTCATTTCACAGGGAAAGCTGAAAATGGATCAAGAGAAAGTAAGTGCCATATTGTCTTGGCCAACTCCTACAACAATGAATGATGTAAGAAGTTTCCATGGGTTAGCAACCTTCTATAGGAAGTTTATAAGAGGGTTTAGTCATGTCTATGCACCCATGCTTGACACCATCAAAGGAGGACAGAAGTGCAGATTCACTTGGACAAAGGCAACAGATGATTCATTTGAGACATTGAAGAAGAAGGTGGCACAGTAGCCAGTCCTTACACTGACTAATTTTAACAAAATTGTTTAGGTAGAATGTGACACAAGTCACATGGTAATTGGCGTAGTGCTCAGTCAAAAAGGTAGGCCTATTACATTTTTCAGTGAGAAGTTAAATGATGCCAAGAAGAGGTATTCATCATATGATTTGGAGATGTATACTCTAGTCCAGTCACTCAAAAAGTGGAGGCATTACTTGATGCCAAAGGAATTCATAGTGTTTACAGATAATCAGGCCCTTAGTTTCATAAACAGCCAAGAGAAGCTGAATCACAGGCATATGAAGTGGGTGGAGACTTTGCAAGCTTTCACCCCCACACTCAAGCACAAGAAAGGAGTCAAGAACAAGGTCGTAGATGCTTTGAGCAGAAGAGCTCTGACTATAAATCAGATTCAATTGGAAAGTGTTGGCATTGAGTCCTTGAAGACTATGTATGGTGTTGATGAAGACTTTGGAGAGATCCATCAAGTATGTACTTCTTTCGGAGATAAATATCATGCTGAATTTTCTAAATTTCTGATCCAGGATGGATTGTTGTTCAAAGGTGTACAGTTGTGTATTCCAAGGTGTTCTATGAGGCTGAACATCATTAGGGAAAAGCATTGCGGAGCTATGGCAGGACATTTTGGTCTAGATAAGACTCTTGATCTTGTTAGGAGACATTACTATTGGCCTAAGTTACAATCAGATGTAAGGAAATTTGTGGAGACATGTGTGATATGTTAGAAAGCAAAAGGAAGATCAACTAATGCAGGTTTATATCAGCCACTGCCCATTCCTTCTAGGTCATGGGAAAGCATAAGCATGGATTTTGTGTTGGGTTTACCTAGAACAAGGAAGGGATATGATAGTATTTTTGTTGTAGTGGACAGATTCAGCAAAATGGCACATTTCTTGCCATGCAAAACTACTTGTGATACTTCATATGTTGCAGATTTGTTTTTTAAGGAAATAGTGTGGATACATGGATTGCCATTGAGTATAGTGTCAGATAGAGATGTGAAATTCATTGGTCATTTTTGGAGGACTCTTTGGAAGAAGCTTGGCACAAATTTGTCTTTCTCATCAGCATATCATCCTTAGACAGATGGACAGACTGAAGTGGTTAACCATTCATTAGGAAATCTACTCAGATGTTTGACAAGACAACATGGAGAGAAGTGGGATAACATCCTACCACTAGCAGAATTTTCTTATGATGATACCATCAATACGAGCATAGGGCAATCACCTTTTCAATTGGTGTATGGAATTCATCCCAGAGGTATTTTGGAGTTAAGAGATCTACCTACAGGAGCACCTATTAGTGCAAATGGAGAGGCTTTTGTAGCAGCAATTAAAGAGGTGCATGATCAAGTCAAGAACCAACTCCAGCAAATTACTTTAAAGTATAAAGAATATGTTGACAAGAAAAAGAGAGATTGGTGCAGGAGCACCAAAAACTATCTTATGCAATTGAGGTTTCATAGGTCACATAGACCATTTTATGTTGTAAAGAGTCTTATGAGGTGATTAGGAGGTCTAGATTGCATAATATTGTTAAACAATGCAAAAAAGTTGTCATTTTGTGCAAAATATATAAAAACAGTCAAGTTATTGGTAGGTTGGTGGAATGCCAAAGGTCATAGTTCGTTCCAAGTAGTTGGAAATTAAAAAGACACATTGTAATGCCTTTAAAAGGCCTTGTTTACCTTTGTAAATTTGTGGTGGTTGAAGATTTGAACATGGAATGAGAAAAAACACTGTTTTCCTATATTTTCCTTCAGAAATTTGCTATCTTTTGCTATTGTACGGCCTGTATGAAAATGCATGGATGTCTAATGGATTGCAAATTTTAGATCCTTCAACCACCTTCCATTTGTAGTTGGTCTCATGCTTTTTGATGTTGTTTTGTGTAAGATATTGCATGTTTTGTGAAAACTGTCAAGAAACCCTGATTAGGGTAAACAGTGACTGAAAATCTTGTGTTTCTTCTGATTTTTCCATTGCATGTTACTATCCCCTTGATGGAAATGACTGTAGTAGTATTTGCCTTCTAATCCCTAAGGTCTTCGACCAAATAGCTAAGGCTAAGGTGTAGAAAAGCTAAGTTTTATGACTATTTTTCTGTGATAGTCCAGAAAAAATAGAGTTTTGAAATAGTCTTGAGATATGGGTGTAGGGTTTGTTAAAAATATTGATGCTAATGGACTTTTGATGAATTAGTGAGCATGTGCAGACCTTTTGTGAAGTGTTCCTAACACATGCAAGGTGTGGGGAGTCATGGAATGTCCTCTTTCAATAAGCCTTGTGTGCGTGCAAGCCTAATAGGCCTATTTTAGCTCGTTGTCAGTCCATTTTTGGACAGTCCTTTCCAAAATAACATATATTGAGTTTGGGATATGTTGTAGATCTTAGTAATGGGTATTTGAAAGTGCCTTGACAGTCTTGAATGGAGACCTCCACTGAAAGTTATGAGTGATTGTCCTTCAAAACAGGGCTACAAGATGTTATGACAGTCAACGAAGGAATTGTTGCATGTATGTTGGGACAGTCCTTGGTAATTGTTGTTTTGAGTGAGTTAAGGGATATGAAGACATGGTGAAACCTTGTGTGGGTCAGAGATGTTGAAAAAAACAAAATGGTGTTATGTTGAGGGCCTTGGTTTGTGATAAGATTGTGAGATTGAAACCTATTGTTGATCAATATGCTAGTAAAGAGTTGAGTCATGTTATTTTCCTCTGCATCAAAGATGTACAATTTGATATTGGAGATTTGGTATGGGTTTATTTGAAAAAGGAAAGACTTCCAAAAGGAAAACATACTAAGCTAATGCAGAGGAAGGTTGGACCATGTCCGATTTTGAAGAAACGTGGACAGAATGCTTATGAGATTCAACTTCCTTCTGATCTTGGTTTGTCACCTATTTTTAATGTATGTGATTTAACTCCATACAAACATCATGTAGATATGGAACAGGAAACATTACAGGATACAACAGATGATGATATTCCTAAACATGATCCACCAAAATTATAGAAGATTTTAGACTCCAGAATGGTACAGAAGACCAGGAACAAAGAATATATGGAATACTTGGTGGCTTGGCAGGGGAAATTTGATTTAGAGGTAGTTTGGATGACTGAAGAACAACTCAAGAAACATGGAGCAGAATTACACACTCTGATCTCAAGTGGGCTTGAGATCTCTTCTCTCAGGGAGTATGGTGCAGGAGCACCCCTTCATTAAGTTAATTAGCTAAGGGAGAAGCCTAAAGTCTTAATAGGTTGTTATAAATTTACTATGTAATAAGGTCTAGTTGACCAACGCATACTATTTTTAGGTTGTTTCTATCTTTTGGACACTTGTGAAATCTGTAAATGATAAGGTTGTTATTTTGTTAGTTAGTTATGTCTCCCAGCTGCTAGGAATCTAGTCAGTACTACTCTCTATGAGTTGTTAAATACTCTAGTTCTGATCGATTAGAGATAGAGAGATCAGAAAGGGGAAGTTAGACGGAGCAGTGATTGTGAATTTGAATTGTACTGTGAAAATGAATATCTGTATTCATCTTTAGAGCAATAAAGAAGATCCTATTTTGCACTTGAATTGCATTTGTGTAGTCAGTTTCTAATTTACAGTCGAGATGGGGTTTTAACCCATTCCACTGGTTGATTACTCTGTAATTGGTGGAATGGCTGTACATATTAGCTTAGATTTTGTTTTTGCATTTTCTATTTGTATGAGTTTTGCAGTTATAGGATCGATCAGCATCATGCTGTGGTGAACCCTAGCATCATCATGTGCTAGGATATGAAAGATTAAAATCTATGGAAGATTAACAGAGACAGCGTACAACATCGGTGTGAGATTCGCTATCAGGTGAAGGATATCAGGTTTCGCTGATAACTTAAATCAGGCCGAAGTCTTTTGTTTTGAACTGACTTTGAAAGTTCAAGAGATCACTATCTCAGCAGCATTTGGAAGCTAAGTGATCAGCGTGATAAGTTTGGCAGAGAAAACCTTTTGGTTGAACCTTTGAACCAGTTCAACAGTTCAAAGGTTCGATGGTTCAAACAGTGACAATCTATCGGCAGTGAAAGGCAAAGAAGCCTTTGGTTGAACCTTTGAACCGGTTCAACGGTTCAACCGCGTGTTGGATCAGAGGCCCAACGGAATGACGAAGGTGGTAAAGATTAGTAACGATTGTTGAACCACCCATTGAGCCAGTTTAATGGTTCAATGAGACCGACGGGTTCAATGACGGACGCTAGTTCAACAGTTCAATGGCTCACCAAGGTTTGAAGGTTCAGTGAGCTGATAGTTTAGTGGTTTAGTAAATTAGGATTCAGAGGTTCAATGGAGGTAGTCACAAGTTTGATAATTCACCATGAGTGCCGACAGTATTTTGACACAATAAAATATTAAGTGTAGGGGTACAGTGACTCAACTACAATCACAGCCACAATTTAGACTAGTTCCACCAAATTCTGCTGCCCGCTCTGTGTCAGGCGACCTCTTTGGGATGGGAGCTATGGACAAGTGTTAGGCACATTCTACAATGTTGACCAAGTGTCCTTGGGCATGGGTTTTGGTCCAAGAAGCCATGTTGGACACCCATTCCAAGATAGGTCCAATATTGCATTGTATTTCCTATATATACAGGTGCTTGGAGATGGAGTTAGCATCACAGGTTTACAGGTATTGTTATACTTCTAGATTGATTCCAGACATGAGTGTCGAAGACCATTGAAGCTTGCATTGCAAGTATATTGTAAACAACTTTTAGATTTGTTAATACATTGTGCAGGTTTCTAAGTGTGGGGGTTTTCACCCAATAAGGGTTTTCCCCACCGTAAATCTTTGTCTCTCTTCTTCTGTCTTCTTTCTGGTTCTTGTGTTTTTCTATAATATCTCATGTTAATGGTTTAACATCACTGTAATAGTTAGGATAAATTTGAATTTACATAGCTCTCTCCTCAACAGATTAGTGTAGGAAGCATTTTCCACACACCTAGCTTCCTTTTAGTTGGTATCAGAGCTTGATCACCTTTGGTCCTAGTTTTAGGGTAGGGGTTTTTTGAGCTAATCTTAGGTTGAGTGGGTGTCTATGCAGAGCATTCTGTATCTTATTGCAGCAAGGAGATGGCAGGCACATCAGGAAGGTTTGAGGTAGAGAAGTTCAAAGGCAGTAATTTTGAGCTGTGGAAGCTCAAGATGGAAGACATGCTAGTTGACCAAGACCTTTGGGAAAGTGTTAATGGAACTAAACCAACTACAATGTCACAAGATGAGTGGGATCTCAATGATTGGAAGGCTAAGGGTCTCATAAGACTTAGTCTTGCCGATTCTGTGTTGTTAAATGTCCATGAAGAGACTACTATAAAACTCCTTTGGAAGAAGTTGGGGGATGTATATCAAGCCAAATCCCTAGTTAATAAACTTTTTCTGAGAAAGAAGTTGTATTCTCTTCGAATGGAGGATAGAGGATCCATTGCTAAGCATATGAATGCCTTTAACATGCTGGTTGTACAATTGACATCTATTGGTGTAAAGATGGAGGAGGAGGATCGATGTATGACCCTGCTTTGTTCTTTGCCGGACTCATGGGATCATCTTGTCATGGTAATTGGAAGCACCACATCCACATTCAAAATGGAAGAAGCGGTTTCTTCGCTATTGTCTAAAGAGATGTGGAGAAAGTCTTTTGAGGTAGCTAAAGAGGCCCTTGCAGTTCATAGAAGACCCAAGGAAAAAGGGAAGAAGAAGGACAAGAAAGCTGAGAAGAGTAGATCCAAATCCCATGGGAGATCCAAATCTCTTGGAAAGCCCAAAGCTCTTTGTTGGAACTGTGGCAAGACCAGGCATTTCTGAAAGGAATGCAAAGAGGAGAAGAAGAAAAAGAAGAAAGCTCCTGATTCAGATTCTGACAAATCACAAGATGACGGTGATGCTTTCATCGTAGCCTTGGCAACTCGTGCATCTGATGATGTGTGGCTAATCGACTCTGGTGAATCATTCCACATGACCTCGCATCGAGACTGGTTCACTAAGTATGAGGAGTTCGATGGTGGAAAGGTGTATCTGGGTGACGACTCTCATCTAAAGATTGTTGGTCATGGAAGAGTCTCTTTCTGATTCCTTGATGGTCGAGTGAAGGGGATCTCTGGGTTCTGCACATCCCAGGCTTAGCACGGAACCTACTTTCTGTAAGTATGTTGAATGATGCAGGTGTGCAGGTTATCTTTTCGAAAGAAGGATGCAAGATGACTAGAGGAGCTATGGTGCTTGCTAAGGGTACTACGAGAGGTACTTTGTTTTAGCTAGAGGCATGCATTTCACAATGCAATAGTTCTTCTGACTCAAGGAAGAGGGTAGTAGTCACTTCATCTCCACCATCTGAACGAGCAGTGAAGAAATCTATTGTTTCTAGTCATGATGGTTGTAATCGTGCATTGGAAGTTAAACTTCTTGCAGAAAAGACAATGTTATGGCATAAGAGATTTGGCCACATTGGTGAGAAGAGTCTACGTACCCTGAAAAATAAAAACCTCGTTGAGGGGTTAGATAATTGTAATCTTGAGTTTGACTTTTGCGAACATTGCATTTATGGAAAACAAAACTGTGTTTAGTTTTACTCGAGTTCTCATAAGTCTTCTGGTGTGTTGGACCTTATTTATTCTGATGTGTTTGGTCCTATTAATGTTCCTTCATTATCAAAATCTATATACTTTGTATCCTTTATATATGATTACAGTAGAAGGACATGGATTTATTTTCTCAGAAGAAAATCTGAAGTCTATAGCAAGTTTAAGGAGTTTAAAGCCTTTGCTGAAAATTAGACTAGTAAAAAGATTAAATGTTTGAGAACTGACAACGGTGGTGAGTTCTGTTCTACAGAATTCAATAAGTATTGCAAGGAACTTGGGATTGAAAGGCACAAGACACCACAACAAAATGGAGTTGCAGAGAGGATGAACAGGACACTGATGGAGAAGGCTAGGAGTATGCTTAGTGGAGTTGGTCTAGAACAAAAGTTTTGGGTTGAAGCTATTGCCACTACTTGCTATCTGGTAAACAGATCTCCTACATCAGCTCTTGTTGGAAAGACACCCATGGAGGTGTGGTCTGGTAGAAAGCCTTCAATAAGGCATCTTCGTGTTTTTGGTTGTGAGGCATATGCACATGTGCCTAGGGAGAAGCGGTCAAAGCTGGAGAACAAAGCTATTAAGTGTATCTTCATCGGCTATGGTGTTGGTGTGAAAGGATACAAGCTTTGGGGCCTCGCAGTTGAAAAAGTGTTGTATAGCAGAAGTGTCATCTTCAGAGAGCTTACACCTTCTTCCACTATTTTGCAGCCAGAAGAAAGAGAAAAGAAAGAGGATGTTGTCCAGTTTCCTCTCACCTCTGAGAAGACTGAACAAAAATACAATGTTGGACTTGATGATGAGGAAAACTCTAGCAGCTCTAAAATCTCAGATGAAGAAGCTGAACCTCAACCTCATCTCTTGAGGAGGTCTACATGGATAAGGAAGCAACCTGAAAGGTTTGGTTTTACATTGCTTGCTTCCTTATGCTTTTCTTACTAATAGTGATGAACCTAGAACTATATCAAAGGCTTTGGATATGAAGGATGCAGGTTCCTGGAAGGACGCCATGGAGGAAGAAATGGCTTCTTTGGAAAAGAATCAAACTTGGGACTTGGTACCTTTGCCTCCTGGATGGAAACCCATTAGATGCAAATGGGTGTTCAAGAAGAAAATTGGTGCAGATGGCGGTGTTGAGAAGTATAAGGCCAGATTGGTTGCAAAGGGGTATTCACTAGTGGAGGGTATAGATTATGGTGAGATCTTCTCTCCTATTGCAAAGTTGACATCCATTCGATTCCTGTTGTCTCTCTCAGTAGCTTATGACTTGGAGGTAGAACAGATGGATGTGAAGACAACTTTCCTTCATGGTGACTTGGAGGAAGAAATCTACATGTCACAGCTAGAGCATTACATGGTGAAAGGTAAAGAAAATTTGGTTTGCAAACTTAAGAAGTCTTTGTATGGTGTGAAACAATCACCTAGGAGATGGTACTTGAAGTTTGATGCCTTTGTGTTGTCAATTAGATTTGTGAGATTGAAATCGGATCACTGTGTTTATTATAAGTTTGATGGTGATCGTATTCTTATTGTTGCATTGTATGTTGATGATATGTTGCTCATTTGGAAGGGTAAGAATATGATTTCAGATTTTAAATCTTAGTTGTCAGCCTAGTTTGAAATGAAAGATTTAGGGGCAGCCAAGTACATTCTAGGAATGGAAATCAGAAGAGATAGAACCAACAGAAAACTTTGGTTAAGCCAGAGTAAGTATGTGAAGACCGTGTTGGACAGATTCAGCATGACATATTGTAGACCATTGTGTGTTCCCGTTTCTTTGGGGACAAAGTTGTCTATTAAGGATTGTCCAAAATCTCATAGTGAGGTGGAGGACATGAGTAGAGTACCTTATACTAGTGTTGTTGGCAGTTTGATGTATGCTATGGTCTGCACAAGACCAGACATTGCCCAAGCAGTGGGAGTCCTTAGTCGATTTATGGCTAATCCTAGATGGGTTCATTAGGAAGCAATTAAGTGAGTGTTCAGATATTGAGGGGTACTTCTGAGTATTCCATTTGCTATCATGGTAATGTTTCAGGACCTCTGCATTCTATTGATATTAATGGATATTTGGATTCAGATTGGGCAGTTGCATTGACAGCAGGATATCCACCAGTGCTTATGTGTTTACATTGTTCGGTGGTGCTATTAGTTGGATGAGTAAGCAACAACCTATTGTTGCTTTGTCCACAACATAAGCTAAGTACATGGAAGAAACTCATGCTTGTAAGGAAGCCATTTGGCTTAAGAGATTGTGTTCTGATATTGGTGTTGATGCAGGTCAGATCATGATCGGTTGTGACAGTCAGAGTGCAATTTGCCTTGCAAAGAATCCAACTTTCCATGCTAGAACCAAGCACATTGATGTTTAGTTTCACTTCGTGAGATACATGGTTGAGGATGGAAAGTTAAATTTGGAGAAGGTAGATACTTTGAAGAATGTTGCAAATGCATTGACGAAACCAGTGGGCACAAAGAAGTTCAGATGGTGTTCAGAGTCTATGGGCCTCTCGGCCTATAGCATTTAAATTCTATTTTTCTTTTGGCTCTTACAAGGTGTTTGACAAGTGGGAGAATGTTGGGAATTAAGGTGTCTCAACCTTGGTAATTCTCTGCATTTGTAATGTTTGTATTTATTATTTAATTGCCTATGTTGTAAATATTTGGAAAATCCATATTGTCACATTGTGGGGTGTGGCACGGTGATGAGTCGATCCTACATGGATTATGACAACTTGTATTTTTGTCCTCACATGAGGAGACAGGCATCCCAATTAGTGGTAGGAATATTATGCCATGTGTCTGCATCCTCCATGTTGTGTAAGGAATGTTTGACCGAAATGGTTATGACGGATTCCTATGATGAATCTATGACATGTAAGAGTCGAAAATAGAAGGTTGTAAGACAGGAGATGACATGTGTCATGAAGCATCTTTGAATAAGGCATATTTGGGCACCCCAAGGTGGAATATGACATGTTGTAAGAGAATATGCTATTTATAGCATGTGTATGATAGATTCTCTTATAGCTATAAGTTGTAACCGCTATGACAAATTCTATGACGGTCGTAAGTGTCGTAAGAGCATCTGTCATAGCCCATTTTGGAAATAGGTGACCTCTTTGGGATGTCAGCTATGGACAAGTGTCAGGCACATTCTACAATGTTGACCAAGTGTCCTTGTGCATGGGTTTTGGTCCAAGAAGCCATGTTGGACGCCCATTCCAAGATAGGTCCAATATTGCCTTGTATTTCCTATATATACAGGTGCTTGGAGATGGATTTAGCATCACAAGTTTACAGGTACTGTTATGCTACCAGATTGACTCTAGACACGAGTGTTGAAGACCATTGAAGCTTGCATTGCAAGTGTATTGTAAACAACTTTCAAATTTGTTAATACATTGTGCAAGTTTCTGAGTGTGGGGTTTTTCACTCGATAAGGGTTTTCCCCACCATAAATCTTTGTCTCTCTTCTTCTGTCTTCTTTCTGGTTCTTGTGTTTTGCTGTAATAGTTAGGATAAATTTGAATTTGCATAGCCCTCTCCTCAATAGATTAGCGTAGGAAGCATTTTCCACACACCTAGCTTCCTTTCAGAGGGTTTGTAAGTTTTGTAACTAGGGTTTCAACCCTCCTTGCACAAAAACTCTTCACACTGTCATGGCCATTCTTTTACTATTATCTCTTTCTCATTTGACTGTAACTCAAGAGAAAAAAACAAGGGCTGAAACTTCTATCAAGGGTTTGTTCATTTTGTAGTTTCAAGGCTTCTATTTATCATGGCCATCCTTCTGTAGTATTCACTGCTCTTTCTTTTTACTTGTAAGTTCAAAAAGAAACAAGGGTTTGAAATTTCTTTGAAAAGATCTTGTTCAATTTGTAGATGAGTATACCTTCTATCATAAGAAATCTTGTTCTTTTGGCATGTCTATGACTCTATTTCTCTTTTATTTGAGTCTTCTTGACTGTGGGTGCAAAAATTAGCACTAGGGTTTGATTTTCTGTCAAATGGGTATATATTTTAGCATGAGCAATCTTGTTCTTCTGTATAGTACCTCCTTGATTGTACCTTTCCTGTAGACAAAAAACATTAAGGGTTGAAGTATTAATAAATGAAGCTTTTCTTTGCTTTACACAACACCTTCTCCTCCTACTCCTTGTGACTATCATAGATGATGATACACTTTATCTTTTCTGTTCTTCACTGTAGCTCTAGGGTATGATAACAAGTCTTTTGATATTCTGTATGATAACAAGTCATCATTTACCTCAATCTGTATCATACATTGACACCTATGGAAGGCTCTCCTGTAGCATAAATGACTTGTTTAGCTTATTTGCATATGATATATCTCTTCAGCTTTGCTAACTGTAATCACTTGTCATGTGTGACTGTGGCATCATCTCTTGACTGTCATGTGTTTGGATCCTTCTGTGTTCTAGACCTCATGTATTCTTCTCCTTGCTGTCTATGGCATTCTTAAGGTACACCTGTAGCATCCTTAACATGTTCATATCTCTCCTTGGTTGTTTATTGCATTCTTTAAATACACCTGTAGCATGGATAACATATTCTTGTATACTCATTGTTTGTCTCATCATTTGGATGTTATAGTATCATATGTATCATGCATTTTTCCCCTTGGATGTTTGTTTACTATGACTACATCATGATAGAATAATGGCATAAAAGAAAGAGGGTTGTTTACCTTGTGAATTGTCAATCACAATCTATAGCATCTTCTTCTGTTGTTTCTCCTTCATCATTTGATGTACTCCTGTAGAAGGATATGGCAACTGTAATATACCCTAGCTATATCTTACATGTATAAGCCACTTTATTGATCCTGTCTGGACTGTTTATGGTGAAGATGACTATACTTGTCTTTTTTCTTGCAATGTATCTTTCTTTATGGCATTTTATTAGCTGTACCATGGCATCACTATAGCTTAGGCATGTGAGATAAAGCTTGTTAGATCAAAATAGTGATCAAATGCATGGAAACCACCTTGTTATCTTTGGGCTGTGGCATTCTTAACACTCCACTGTGCTCCATGTATTTGAATCCTTCTTTGCTCTAGACATGACAGTCTCTTTCTTTTGAGTTTGTATTTGACTGTCATATTAGTGATGATATATGTATGCTTCTCCTAGCTTGTTCTTCTTATAAGATCTCTAGTACTAAGTGATAGTCTTTATCATTTGATGAATAGTCTTCAGAGAGTATATTGTATGTATCTGTTATTTGTATCTTTGCCTCTAGCATGTGACTGCTACACTTATCTCATATATTCTTGTGAGGTTTTCCTTTATGACAGTCAAGTTGGCATAGTGTACATATGATTGTCTTGCCTTGGAGGTTGACTCATTTGCTATTCCATGTGGAATTTTGCTTGACTGTCTCTATGACACACTTACAACTTGAATGTGATATAACTGTTAAACTCTGAACATCTTTAACAATATGAGAACAATATGAGAAATACCTGGTATAGAGTGCTTCTTCACTTGAACTATTTCACTGTATCTCCATGTATCTTGATGGTTTGAAGTTTTGAATACCTGTATCATGTTACTCTGATTTGTTCCAATCAACTATAATAATGTCATGATGACATATCTTTTCTGTAAGTTGATTAGATGATGCATGATATAGCTTTAGAATGATGCATCCTATTTTCTCTGATACTCTTTTCAAAAATGAAAAGAAACATGCTGGGCTCAAACCCTTGTGGGAGACACATTTAATCCACATGTTTATTTGTCTTCAAATCAGCAACAAAACTTGTCCTATACTTGCACAGTGAACAAACAAGTTAGCATAAAAAAGTACCTGATAGCATTGATTGATCTTCTTCATGATTTCTTCCTAATTTGTTTCATTATTTGATCTGATTTCTCATCTGAATGCATGATGTGATAAGTAGATGTCTCTGTTTGATAAAAGCATGTGATAATTTTAAACATCCAGAGCTCTAACAGGGCTGTCCCCAAAATTTTGCAGGTTCAACTGATGATGGCTTGGAGTGAAGACTGAAGACTGAAGACTTGAAGACCGGCCTCAACAACAATCTCCATCATCAGGAAATGATGGATGTTTAAATTTATCATGTGTTCATTTCTTTCTCTTTTATCAAACAGATGCATAGGTTGCATGTCTACAATTGCTCAGTCTAGTTACTCCCACGGCTTGTGTGGGACATATTTGAACATTTCCTTAAAACATGATCAGTTAATTTCTCTTATGCATATGATGTATATGTATTTCCTTTTTCAATCAATGCATGAGATAAAGTAACAAATACTTGAATGTATGTTCAAAACATGACATGAAATAATAGTGCAATAAAAATCTCTTTCTTTCTTTTATTCAAAACTGATTAACTAAATAATCAATTTAACTTATAACTCCTAAAAGATCAAACTATGTAGAACAATAGTATCTCCTTGAATGTTTGATTTCTTGACAATCAATTCTCTTGTCATGATAACTTATCAGTCCTGATTGGACTGATGGGTTATCCTGACAACTAGATATCCTTCTCTACTCTGTCAAGGTATCAACCATTCAATGAATGCATAGCTTTGATATTTTCTTTTATTCCTTCTGAACAATTACACTTAGGTCCAACTAATTTTAAGTGTGATAAAAAAAATTAGTAAAAATTATAAGGACAAGACATAGTGAAGCAAGCAAGGAGAAAGAGGCTAGATATATCAATGGGTTGAGATTGAACATTCAAGAAGAACTAAGCTTGGTAAGGATGACATGTTTGGAAGAAGCATATCAATTTGCCCTGAAAGTTGAAGAGAAGTTGAATAAGAAGCATGATCAAAGACAGAGAGGTAGAGGAGGTAAATTTTAGAGAGGAAGATCATTTTCCAGATATGATAGATCATTTGTGGAGTAGCACAAATTTGGCAGTCTAGTTAGAAAGGATGACAGAGATGCTTACCAGAGAGATGACAAAAATTTTTATTGGAGAGGAAACCCTAGTGCATACCGGAATGAAGGATACAGAAGAGAAGGAAGAGGGTTTGAAAAGAAGACATTCAGAGGTACTTGTTTCAAGTGTGGAGGTGAAGGACATAGAGCATTTGAATGTAATCAGGGTAGTACAAGCAAGAAGATAGAGAATGGTGGGAGATTAGTTTATGTTGAAGAAGAACTTGTTGGATCACCTTGTTCTATTGGTAAACTTAAAAAAGGAGAATAATAGGTGATGAGGAGAGCACTATTTCAAGTAGAGACAAATGAGGAACCATCACAGAGGAAGAGTCTATTCAGAACTAAATGTAAATCCAGAGGTAAGTGTTGTAAAGTTGTAATTGATAGTGGTAGTTCAGATAACCTACTTTCAGAGGAGATGGTGACTAACCTAAAGTTGGAAAGATTGAAACTCTCTAAGCCCTATCAGATAGCATGGATTCAGGATGATCATAAGGTACTGATGAGTGAACAATGTTTGGTGAAATTTCATATTGGATCTTATCATGATGAAGTCTTGTGTGATATTATGCCTATGGATGTTTGTCATATCTTGTTGGGTAGACCTTGGCAGTATGATAGAAAAGCTATGCATGATGGGAGAAAGAATACATATACTATAACAACAAATGGGAAAATAATTACTTTGATTCCTTTAGAAGATGATCCTAAAAATGTGGCATGTGGGAATGCCAAAATCTGTTTGGTAGATGGAAGGAAATTTTTGGATGGTTTGAAAGAGGAAAGTATGTGTTATGCCTTGATTCCTAAGAAGCCTGAGTGTTGAAGAGAGAGACTGAACTGGATGAGATAAAAGAGTTGCTAACAGAGTATGAAGACATCATATCGGATAACATGCTTGATGGATTACCACCTATAAGGAGTATCAGTCATCACATGGATCTTATATCGGGAGCAAGTTTGCCTAACAAAATAGCACATAGAATGACATTGACAGAGAATGAAGAATTGAATAGACAGATACAAGAGTTGTCAAGGAAAGGTTTGATCAGAGAAAGATTGAGTCCTTGTGCAATACCTACAGTACTAGCACTGAAGAAGGATGGAGAATGGAGAATGTGTATTGATTCTAGAGCAATAAACAAGATCACAATTAAGTATAGATTTCCTTTACCTAGGATGGATGATATCATAGATTGTTTGAGTGGAGCAAGATATTTCACAAAAATAGATTTGAAGAGTGGATACCATCAAATTAGAATCAGAGAAGGAGATGAATGGAAGAATTCTTTTAAGACAAATGAAGGACTGTATGAGTGGTTAGTGATGCCTTTTGGATTGACAAATGCACTGAGTACTTTCATGAGGTCTTGAAGAAATTATTGGGTAAGTTTGTTATTTTATACTTGGATGATATTCTGATATTCAGTAAGACAAAAGAAGAACATTTGTTGCATATTAGACAAGTTATTCAGAGGTTAAGAGAAGAGAAATTGCTGATAAACATCAAGAAGTGTAGTTTCATGAAGGAAGAATTGGTATATCTGGGATTTGTGATTTCTACGGAAGGATTGAAGATGGACCCTAAGAAAGTGAGAGCAATTATTGAATGGCCTACACTGGAGAGCATTGGAGAGGTTAGATCATTTCATGGTTTGGATAGTTTCTACCAGAAGTTCATTAGAAATTTCAGTTCAGTTTGTAACCCTATGACAGAGATAATGAGAGGTAACAGAAAAAATTTCAAGTGGACATCAGGAGTAGATAAAAGTTTCAAGTTGTTGAAGCAGAAAGTAACATAGCAACCTATTTTGGCATTACCAGATTTCAATAAGGTATTTCAAGTTCATTGCGATGCTAGTGGAAATTCAATTGGAGTAGTGTTAAGTCAAGAAGGTAGACCCGTAACTTATTTTAGTGAGAAGTTGAATGATGCAAGGAGAAGATATTCAGTTTATGATCAAGAGTTCTATGCCATAATTCAAGCCTTGAAGAAGTGGAGACATTACTTGTTGCCTAAGGAGTTTGTGTTGTATACAGATCATCAAGCTTTGCAGTATCTGAATAGTCAGGGAAAGTTGAATCAGAGACATATGAGGTGGGTAGAGTTCATGTAGAGTTATACTTTTGTGTTGAAGCATAGGAGTGGTAAATCAAATAAAGTTGCCGATGCCTTGAGTAGGAGAAGAAATTTGTTGACAGAGATGAGAGTTGAAGTGTTGGGTTTTGATGAATTGAAGAACATGTATGAGAGAGACACTAATTTTGCAGAACTTTGGAAAGCATGTAAGGAACATGTTGTGGTAGATAGGAGTAAGTGGTTAGACTATTTCATTCAGGAAGATATGTTGTTCAAAGGAAGTTAGTTATGCATACCTAAAAGTTCTATGAGAGATAATTTGATCAAGGAGAAGCATAGTGGTGGATTGGCAAGACATTTTGGCATTGACAAGACAGTGGCTTTGTTAAGTGAAAATTACTTTTGGCCTCAGATACATAAGGATGTTCAAAGATTTGTCTAGAGTTGTAGAGTTTGTCAAGTTGCAAAAGGGAGTAGTCAGAACACTAGATTGTATAAACCTTTGATAGTTCCGGAGAGACCTTGGGAAGACATAAGCATGGATTTTGTAATGGGATTACCTAAGACACAGAGAGGATATGATTCAATATTTCTAGTGGTTGACAGATTTTCAAACATGGCTCATTTCATACCTTATAAGAAGACAACTGATGCAATGCATATAGCTAACCTATTTTTCAAAGAGATTGTGAGATTGCATGGATTACCTAAGAGTATAGTTTCAGACAAAGACATAAAATTTGTTGGTTACTTTTGGAAGACACTTTGGAAGAAGATGAAGACAGATTTGAAGTTTAGTTCTACTTTTCATCCACAAACAGATGGATAGATAGAGGTAGTGAATAGGAGTTTGGGAGACTTGTTGAGATGTTTGGTTAGAGAGGACACCAGAAGTTGGGACTTGATTCTTTCACAAGCAGAGTTTGCATACAATAATTTGGTGAATAAGAGTATCGAAAGAACACCTTTTGAGATTGTTACCAGAGTAAATCCTAGAGGAGTTGTAGAATTAAGAGATATTAGTACATAGGACAAGAAGAGTGCAGAAGCAGAAGAATTTGCAGACCATATGAAGACAGTGCATAATCAGGTGAAGAAGCATTTGGAGGACATGAACAGTAAGTACAAAGAGAAAGCAGATGAGAAGAGAAGATATAAGGAATTTGAAGTTGGAAATGACATGATGGTATACTTGAGGAAAGAAAGATTTCTAGTTGGGACATATAACAAGTTGAAGATGAAGAAGTTTGGACCTTGTAGGATACTCAAGAAATTTGATTTAGGAAATGCATATGAAGTGGAATTACCAGAGACATTGGAATAGATCCTTTAGAAAGTAGTGATCAAGTTCATGATATAGTGATAGCTAATAGTTTAGATTTTGTGCGAAGGAGATTCAAAGCCTTATCTTGCGCATGTATGCAATCAGGCCTGCGAGCCCTAATTGTAAGCCCACATGTTTCCAGCGGATCTCTATTTGAATTATATGGCATACTAAATAACTGAATCTGCATTTTGCTTCATTTCTTTGAGTTGTTTCCGTTGTGTTTACTCCTGTTGCATGGTCTAGATAGTTCATTCTGTGAACCCTCCTACCATGGCTGCACCACCATTTTTCATCACTGCAGGTTTCACTTATTGATTTAGGTTCAATCTTTGAAATCAAACAAATTTCCTCTTGATCTTCTAAAATTCTTCTCCTAGTTTGAACACCTTTACTCTTATCTCCTATGATCTGATCTTCAGGATGATTCAGCCTTACATACCTGGGGGTTTTGGGAATTGCTTGAACTTCTATTTCTTGAGCTTGTTCCTCAACATCTGTACTATCCTCTTGAGTTCCTAGAGCTTTTAGAACAATCTAAATCTAAGTTTAAGTTTGAACTAGCCTTCCTTGACTTTGACTTTCATCTTGATCATCTGATTCATATCCACAGTACCTAGAATGTCCTTCCTTGCTCTCATCAACTCTAACATTAGCACTTTCAACAATCTTTTTCAACCTCTTGTTAAAGCACCAGTAAGACTTACTTTGAGTACAGTATCCCAAAATATTCCTTCATCACTTCTTGCATCAAACTTGCCTAAATCGTCATCTCTTTTGATATAGCATTTACTACCAAAAACTTTGAAATATCTCACAATAGGAGGATGACCAAACCATAGTTCATAAGGAGTCTTACCAGAATTGTCTTTGATTTGCACCTGGTTAAGAGTGTAGACAGTAGTATTCATAGCTTCTCTCCAATAAACTTGAGGAACATTTGTTTCCATCATCATAGTCCTGGCAGCTTCTTGAATGGTTCAGTTCTTTCTTTCCACAACTCCATTTTGTTGAGAAGTCCTAGGAGCGGATAACTATCTTTTTATACCATGCTTTCCATAGAAAGCATCAAATTGGAAGAAAATTCTCCACCTCTATTGGATCTCAGACATTTTAATTTCTCACCGATCTCATTTTCAACCATCACCTTGAACACCTTAAACTTGTCAAGAGCTTCTAATTTTTCTTTTAGGAAAGTTACCCACATCATCCTAGAGTAATCATCAATCAGCAACATGAAATATCTATCTCCTTGCACACCTAATTCTAGCAAGACCACAAAGATCAGTATGTACTAGTTCCAAACATCCACTTGAAGCTTGTTCCTTGCTTTTGAATGAAATTTGGTTCTGTTTCCCTAATTGACATTCTCTACACATGCTATTAGGTTTCACAAGTTTTGGAAGATCTCTTACAACCTGAGTGGTACTTATTTTGACAATGTTATCAAAATTAACATGACACATCCTCCTATACCATAACCAACTTTGATCTATTTGAGCAATCAAACAATTTTTTCTATAACTACTTAAGTGAAAGATGTTACCTCTAGTTTGAGTACCAGAAGCAATTTCAATTCCAGAGCTTTCCAAGATTCTGCATTTTCCATCCTTGAATTAGAGATTATAACCCTTGTCAACCAACTATCCAACACTGAGAAGATTGTGCTTCAGTCCTTCCACATATAGAACATCATTTGTGTTATTCTTACCATCAAAAGAGATAGATCCTTTGCCACAGATTCTACCAACTGAGTTGTCTCCAAACTTCACAAGTCCACCATCATATTTTTCAAATATTACAAACTTTTATCACCAGTCATATGATGAGAACATCCACTATCAATCACCCATTCATCCTTTTCAACAACTTGAGCAGCCAAGGCACTCTCCACATTTGTACAACTAGCAGATTCAGTAGACACTGGATCTTCTTCTTTGATAGTAATGAACACCCAATCACCTTCTCCATGATCAGATTCTTCATCTGTGACTCCTTCTTCTCCAACTTCTTGGACATAGTAGCAATTCTTCTAACTTTTGTATCTGTTAGGGTTTGGTTTTGAAAACCTCTTTGGACATCTTGAGGCAAAATGACCAATCTTATTACAAGCAAAACATTTTAATGGCAACTTTCCTTCATACTTACCAGATCCTCTTGGCATTATTTTGGCAATAAGAGCTTCAAGTTCAGCAAACTCAATTTCATCACCTTCAAGATTCTTCCTTGTCTTAGCAAATTTGTTTGATCTTCTTGAAGAGATTTCACCTGGATCATATCTTTGTTTCCCATGAACACTTTCCTTGAATGCAGATTCAGACTTAGGAAGAGAATCACCAAACTCACTTAATTCAAAAGCTGAAATTTTGCCAACCAGGTGATCTCTTGTAACTTTTGAGACAATCCTGATCTCCTCTATAGCAGCAACCTTATGCTTGTATGAATCAAGTAAAGATCTAAGCACTTTTGCCACAATCTCTGATTCTTCCAAAGTCCCACCAGCACACCTGATACCACACACAAGATCATTTATTTTTTGCATGTAAATTGTGATGTTTTCATGTTCACTCATCCTCAAATTTTCAAAATTTCCTCTCAGACTTTGTAACTTGGCACATTTGACAAATTCATCACCTTCATAAAGATTCTCCAACTTCTTCTAGATCTTATGAGCAGTTTTTAGTCCAAAGACATTTGTCATTTCTAAATCAGTCAGGGCACTTAGTAAGGCTTCTTTGGCTCGAAGATTGTTTTCAACATTTTTGACTTCATCTGGAGTTGAAGGTTTCTTCGAAGGATCATACTTATCCTTAGTTTTCACCTAATAAGCATCACCCATGCATTGCAAATGGCACTCCATCTGACTTTTCCAAACAGAGTAATTTGTTCCATCAAATCGTAGGCTATCCTTCTTGTAGGTCGACATGTTGGATCTCCTCAAGCAGTCAAGCTTCTTTTAGAGGAACTCGGTTCTAATACCAATTGTTGGAATTAGGACAGACAACTGAGAGGGGGGTGAATCGGTTGTCCCAAATTTTTAACTCTTGTAGCTATTTCTTTATCACAAAAAATTGATTAATGATGTAAACATTTAAAGCATGAATCATCAACACATGAGCAAAAACAAATGAACACAGAACACCAAGATTTTTATGTGGAAACCCGATTAAGGCAAAACCACGGTGGGGGTTAACCCACAAAGATTTTGTACCCTGTTAAAGGTACTTTAGAAAAATAGATGGCACATGCCTTCGAGCGTACTACCCAGAGCTCACTACTCAAAAAGAGGCTCACTGCCTACAAGTAATTTATGTTTAACACATAAAGGACAAATTTATAATTAACATCTTTTCATGCCTGGTTCAGTTTCATTGAATGCTCACAAAACTTCTACTTCTGTCTCCAAATTATTCTTCACTGACTCTTCACTCTACACTGCTCTTGTTCCTTTTCTTCTCTACTCCACTTTTGATCCTTTATTCAAATTTAATTCATTTCTCTCAAGGATGATTTTGAACAAGTATTTATACGCTTCATCAACCTTGGAATGAACAACAAGGTTGGCTAAACTTGATGCAGATCAATGAATTGTTGGCCAAACATAACTGAGACTTGAATCTTCCTCTATAAACACACCATGCTCCATAGAATGCACTTAGATCATCCGCAACACACTAGAATCATTTGGTCGGCCAAGACTGGGAAGAACATCAACACCGAAAAGGAAAATATTCAATAACGAGCTCAAACTTCAATGCGGACCTCCAACACAGTAGCTACATGATTCAGAGATCTCCACAAGCACATTAAATTCAATAGAAACATCCGCACTCCTCTAAATCATCAGAATCACTTGCATCTTCATCTAGAACCTCAAGAACACTGTCTGCCATAACTGTCACACTAAAAAGATTTCTTGCGAACTTCCCAATCATGAACTACTTGAATGGATGATGTACACTAACTTCCCAAACATGCCTCTAGATCTGTAGATCATCATTTTACATTACTAGAGCAATCTGGACCTCTTTCATGTCACTCTATCTCTCCTGAATAATGCAGGAACTGGTTTTACTCAGATGGCCATAACTTCTTCATATCTTAATGCGAACCTCTCAAATCTTAACTAGAGCTTCTTTAGACAAACCTCTACATAGCCATATGGTCCGCATACATTGATCTCCATTAATTTTCTCAATATCCTCAACAATCCGGTCTTCTATACAAGCAACAAAATAGGATACAGTTGATACCAATGGCAACAAGGATATGTTGACATCAATGACAACACCGCTTAGGCACATATTTGCAACAAATAAACCCTAGGATGAAGGTATTTTTGTTGAAATACACAATGTATAAATGCAAAAATTGGAATGTAAATGCCTAAAAGAAATAGTTTTGTGATAAAATTGCAAAGGGACAGCGAATTAAATCCTTGTTATTAGTCCAATAATGCAGAAATATCTTTCACAACGCAACTATCATGCAAATCTAGATGAGGAATGAGTCAAAATCTAGTGAAAAATGCAAGGATTTTAAACCCTAGTTGTGAAATTAAGGCATAAAACAATGAAAAATGATGTATGGATGAATTCTAATCAGATTTATGATGTGAAATAGCTCAAATCAGATCTGAAAATGATGTCTCAAGTCCTACAATGCTCAATGCAAGTGCAATTTTAAGGATAAATGAGTGAATATGCAAAATTTAAGATGTAAATGCAAACACACACAATAATTAAACACTACAATCATAAATTAGTCCTAAAATAGTATTTAAAAGAGAAGTAAAATTTTAAACAAGATTTTAACCATAAACACTAGCTATTACCAAGACTAGGTTTTATGAAAAGTGCACAATTTCAAGCAAAATCTAACAATTTAAGCATGAAAATACAATGAAAATGATTATATAATGATTTATGCTACAATTTATATCAGATCTGATGTAAAAACTAGAGATTAAATGAAATGCAATGAAATTAATACAACCTATGTCAAAATGCAAGCCTAGGATGCCAATTTTTTTCAAATTTTTCAATTTTTTTGTAGATTTTCAAATGCAATAGGATGAAACTGAAATGAATGAATGTAAATCTAAAGTACAACACTCAGAAAGGTGCAAAATTCAATAAAAAAATGGGTTCACCAAGATGTTATGTATGAAAAAATAGGACAAGGGTTTTATGAATGATTTGCCTAAATCCTCCTTTCACACATACCATTCAAGGATAGTTAACTGAGTTGAATAACAAATTTTGCAAGAGGATTCACCTATAGGTTGGTTGTCACTTGTAATGATAGGGAAATTTAGAAATTGATGATTAATGTATTAATTTAATGTCCAATTATGCTTCAAACCCTAATTATGCAAAATCGTAAACAAACGGATGAATCTCAACAAATGCTTGCACACAATGACAGTAGATAGAGATTAGTTACTAACCATTTTTCAAAGTTTAGGATATTAAATAGTCAGGGGCAAAGGGACTAGCACCCAAGCCCAAGGTGGAAATTTTTTCAGGGGCTTCCAGACTCCTTCCGATACTGATGATCCCTGTTCAAATGATTTTTAGGTCTACAACTCTAGAAGGAAAAGGGACTAGAGCCCAAGGCCTATTAGTGCTCCTTTCCACTTCTTTCCTTTAGATCCAAAATCCTTATCCTCTGCAACACTTCTTTGCAACTCCACTCTTTGCAATCTGATACTTGTCACCTGCAATCACAAGAAGAGGGGTTGGGAATTGTGGTGTTTAGGAGCTTGCCTCAGTCAAGCCCTGGAATGGCATTCAAGCCTTCCAACACCGTTGTTTGATAGAGTTTGTATCCTTTCATGATAGAGGCAAAAACAAATTGATAAATGATTGATTCAAACACAAATAGATATCACCTCGGAGGTATAGCTCGCATGTAGATGAATATCCTTCACATCATGAGAAGATGAAGCCAAATTTGCATAACAAACACAATAACAACACAAGTCTGCTCTACCACAGTGAATGCCTTGAATGCTCTACAATCATAAGTTAACCATAGTATCATAATCATCTTCTAGTTTATAAATGAAACCCTAAACATGCTTATATATGCATTCCCGCTACAAATTCTGTAATTCAAACTTAAGATGTTGGCAAGGAAAGCCTTTAACGGTCACTTTACCAACATTCAAATTTGGGACCCCGCCAAAATAAAGCAGGACAAGAGCACAAGTACCCTTGTCCCAGGACCTATGTTGGGTCAGGGTTTAGGCTCACAGATGTCCCTCAAGCCCCATTTGACATGGGTTTTAGGCCATTTTGTCTCGAGAGTTAAATCTAACATGCATGATGAAAAACAAGGGACCCAGGAGCTAAACTTAGGAGGTAAACATCCTAGGGGGACATTTTACAACATAACAGTGTGGTACCACATAATGCATGTTTTCAAGCAAGGAAAGAAGGTAAGGACCCAACAGAAAAATATGAAGGTCTTAGGAATCCAAGTATGCAAGTCAAGAAGGTAGAGCCATTGGTGAATGTCAAAAGGGAGTTGATGGCAAGGGAATTTACAAGGTTGTTAGGATGATACAATGTTTAATCTCATGGAGAATGTTGATAGGAAACATTAGTAAAGATAAAACCCACACGTCATAAACATCACAACAATACCACATAGATGGTAAATAGTGCAACATACAACATACAAGAGATTGTGTGATACTACATGCTACACTAAAATCCTTACAATACCACACAAGAGAGTTAGAAGTTGTACATAGTATAGATTATGTATGCAAAAATATGGAATCAACATAAAAGGATAATAGATAAATGAAAGTACCTATTCCATACTCAACATCACCTCAATAGAGCCTAAGGACTAAATAAATCAGATGAAACAATAACATAATGTTACCACCATAATAGCCTTTGTTGCTCCATTGATGAATGATTGATGTGCTTCAATGATATTTTGATATGTTGGTTGCTTAATTTGATAGCATAAATTTGCATAACAAGGAGACTTCTTTTCAAAATGGCTTGGTTGATGCTTTATTTATAGATTATTGGATAATAGGATGAATGGCTAGGATTAAGAGGCATTGTCGGTTCTCAAATCTACACACATCAAATTCTAAAGATTTTGAAATTATTGTGATCAAATTTAATGGGAGACTTGGCCAACGAATGGGAGATTGTTTACACCTATCTCCCCTACACTTCAGGTTCTGCCAAACCTAGGGGGTATCCCTTATTTCAATATCAACAAATTTATCTTTCAATATATCAGGCATAAATGTTCTCATAGATTTACACCAAGATATGTAAGATTATTCCACAACTTGACAAAGTTCTAGGAAATTTTCACATTGCTCACTTTGATAACATGCACTAAACCTACCTAAACTAAAGAAAAATAAAATAAGATGGCCCAAATGATTTTATCTTTGAATTTAGTGTTCTTTCTAGACCTTTGGGCAAATAAATTCTTAGATCGGTGCTTTATCAAGGGTAACGGAGTCAAAATACTACAATGCAGATGTTTCCTCTTTGACACTAAAACTTTAAATTTAGAGGGTATACTTGTATCACTGCCTTACAATGACACACCCAAGAAGGAGTATTTCTTGCAACTCTTCTTCAACAATCCCTAATGTAATACATCACTTCATATATCTTACTCAAATCATGTTAAATCTATTACTTGAACAAAAGTAGTAAATAAGACATTTAATACAACAAGTGTGCATAGATGAACTCCAAAATCCTTGATTCCTTCATTCACAAAAGATGTCATACAAAACTTTATTCACCTATAGGCAACATTCTGCTCTACAAACCTGACAAAATGAACTTACTCTACAAAAAACAAACTACTCCCAAAAAGTGTGGATATCTTGTATCCAAAGCCCAAAATCATCGCCCCATTACAATACTACCAGTTCCCTTATAAAGGAAAAATAGAGTAATGTTAGACTAGAATAGTTGGGTTATAGATTGATTTTACATTTAATTCTTGCAACCATGGGAATTTGCATCTTTAATTTGATTGGATCTTCTAGGTAACACATATTTTGCAATCGATCTAGTCTATTGTATTGAACTGAGATTGATACAGGTTGTTACATTTTATCTTTTCCTCTCTTACAATGTGTTGTGTTCTTGAAAGTCATGAAATCCTTGACTTTTGAGTGGGGACCATTGATGAAGCTTGTCATGGGAGAATGAACGACTGATATTTGAAGGTATACCCTTGAAAACTAGCTTTATACGCTTTGGAATAGTGTGGGCCAATGAGATATTGCAATTTCAATATAGATGCTTTACCTCAGACCCACGTGTTGGCTCATCACAGCAGCGCAGGCTGAGAAGGGACCCACACCTCCGCCCTTGTGCTCATGCGCTATGGCTTAACCTTAGCTTACATGGACTAGATTAGGACCCACCTGCTAGTTGTCACCTCATTGCAGCAGCGTGAGGAATATTTGTTGATATCTGTCTGCAGTGCGCTCCTGCGATCGACTTGGCACACTTGACTGATGAGACCTCGAACCCACCCATTTGTAAATCTATAGCTAGTGCATCAGCATGGCTCCAATAGATCTGATAGATCTAGAGCCCACAATGTTGCGATAGCCATTGATCTATCTTAAAGATTTATCTTTCAGACTTAAGAAACATTTAGAATGTTGGTAGAGTCGCTTATTAGGCTTAAGGGGCTGATTTTGGATGAGACATAGGACATAAGGTTGTGACTTAAAAATAGATGACTTCCTATAACAAGTCAATTTGGAATTGTAATATAGGCTTAGAAATGAAAGGCTAGGGGTTTTAGGCTTTCAGACACAGACATAACCATTTCAGGGTTTTTAGGACCAAAGAGCAAGAAAATTTGGGGGGGGTGTCCACTAGTGGCTCTGGTTGGGGACACATGGCTGACTCAGTCATGGCAAGGACCACAAAACTCTGGGGTGTAGACCAAGTGCCTAATCTATTGGGTTGTTTTGTAAATGCATAAAAAATTCATACCTTCAATTTGGTGGGCCTGGGCCCCCAAAAATAAAGAACCAATATTTACCCCTATCAAATATCTTGTTTTCAATAGACTATTCCATGCCAGTTTGGAAGCACTATGCTCACTAATACTATCATGGAAGCATTTCATCATATTTCTAATTGTGTCAAGTTTCATCTTTTACTTCCTTACCAAGCCTGAAGCATTCATATGATACCTCACATGACCCCTATTGTAGGTCATTCCTATCACATACCAACTCCAAATCAGAAAAGATAAAAGACCAATACACAACTAGTAGATCCATATTTGGAGTTTTCCTCCTTTCAAAAAGAAGTCATGGCTATGCATTTGTGAAAACATGCTATCCCAAAGTAAACAATTGTAATTAGCATTTGTATCATGTCTTCTTTTTTCATATGTAAATATAACACTAGTGGTTGATCCACTAAGTGCATGATCAATTATTCCATCCTCATCTGTGACTTGGGTCTTCAATGAGCTCTCAAATAGAGGTAACTCATGAACCTTATGATGCAAATTAGGTATAGAAACAAAATTTTCTAAATCATACCTATTCTCTTGTTCAACCAAATTTGCATGTTCTTTCTTACTTACCTCAAAAGGCTTCTCCTTTGCTTGCTCAACCTCCATGTATTCTTCCCTTGGAAGAAATAGAGATATAAGGTGTGACTCCCTTTGTTGTCTTGCATAATCTAGTTGATTGCAACATTCCTTGACTTGTTGTAAGTGTTGTTTTGTTTCAGTAGCCAACAACTTTGCCTCCCTATCTCTTTGTAACCATCCATCACACATATCTTGTGTCTTCTTAACATCCTCCATGGTATGATGTACAAAATCAGTGTTGTTGTGGCTTGAATCTTAAACACATTTCTCATGCCTAACACCCAAAACTTGAGTGTCAACATTGGGAGACTCTTCCACCTCATTCTCCTCATGCAAAGTGGCTGCTATCTCATGATTGTGTGAAGAAATAGGATTGCTAGCACAAAACAAAAAATTAGACTTGTTGTCAAACCTTCATGTGATGTCCTCTAGATCCTCAAACACCTATTCTTTAAGTTTACCAAATGTTTTCCCACAAGTGCATCAAAATCTTGATAGTCACCCTTACCACAGATATCACAATCAAGTACTATCCTCTGCTACATCAATATGAACATTTGAAAGTTGTCCACTCACACAAGAATAGGCACCTTCATTAATGCATTCATCATTGAAAGTAAACACTTCCATTTCCATATTATGGCAATGATCAACATCAATAGAAAAACAAACATATTCATCATCCACACAAACTTCATCACCTGATGGCTTCATAGATGAACAATTATCCTATTCATGCAAAACAAAAATCTCCATCTCTGCTTCATATAAATTATCAGGAACAACTGGGACATACTCACTTATAAATGCATCATTCTTAGTATTTAACTCACAAGCTAATCCATCATACCTGGTATCTATGTATTCCTTTGAACTTTCAACAACAACACTGCTACAAGATTTCACATATATCATTTATTTCATCATGTATACAACCTGCATCTACATATCTCTCTCCTATGGGATGATCACAAACTTCATATTTATCATTGCAAGATGTACCTTCATTTTCTACCACAATATATTCATCCTTATGCATTATGCCATGACTTTGCTCAATAGTACAAATACTACCGGTATAACTCTTCCAACATAATAACCTTTATCTCTCTCCACAATCTCAATCCAATCAAATATTTGATCAAGATTTTGAGGCTTTAGTCTTTCTAGCAAAGTGCTCATACTTGATTCATAAATTTCATAGAACAAATCAACACACAGAGAGCCCTTAGGTCTACAATACTCTAGGATTTCTAACAGAATGTTCATGAATCATGTATACAAAGCGTAGGGTGATTCTCCTTGTTTCTTCAAATCAAGTAATGACTGAACAAAAAACATAGGATTAGTAATATTTGCAATCTGTTCACAAGTTGCTTGAAACTCTCTATGATTCACATGAAACAATGGTGAACAAACTCAAACAATAGAATTACATTCATTTTGAAAACTATTCTCTTTCTTTGATTTACATTGCTCATCTACATAAGATGATTTACAATAACCAACACTTGCAGACATGTATCTTATTGGCATTGTATATTTCAAATTATTCTCAATATCCATTGCAATTTCATAGGCTTGATGAAGTGTAGCAGGTTTCTTATCTCTCAGCAAACAACTCATTTCCTCATCTAATACACCGAAATAGACTGCCAAACATAATTCATCATTTAGCCTCATATATTCTAGAATATGTTTGAGAATTTTTAAAAATCTTAGGTTGAAGGTTGGAACCAACTCATCCTTTTCCTTTTGAATGTTCATGAATTGTGTAATTAATGAAGTCACATTAGTTCTTTCATGAAATTGTTGTAGAAATTCAATCTCAAAATCTAGCCATGAAGAAATAGAACACAAAGGCAAATCTAAAAACCAATCCCTAGCATCATCCTTCGATAACTGAACAAAAAGCTTCATAATAACACCCTCAGCCTCAATCCCATAATCCCCTATTAGAAAACAAAAATATTGCAAATGCTTGTTTGCTGATTCAAAATTCTTTTCACTATACTTTTGTAAATACTTTCTGATTGCACTAGGAACAACGTTTGGCTACCCTTGAATACCACTAAATTTTAGGGCTTTGTATCTTTCAATAGAGAACAACTTCTTCTGAGAACAAGACCAGGAATGTTATTCTAAACTAATCATATTGAATAAAAAAGATGAAGTACTTGGGAATATATTGCATCTTCAAATATGTTCAACAATAGAGTCACCACCTATTTTTAGAGGATAAAGCATCAAGCAAACAAAAGGTCCTTCAAGATTAGTTACATTCTGAATTCACTTCACCAGCAGAGCACCTTTTAAAATGTCTTAAACATGCTGCAATACCTTCCATATCATAGTGTGAAAAGATTTATTAATTCATTTGACTCTCCTAAAAAGATGAGCATATGCATTCTTTCCCAGTAGAGTCGCCAATTATGTTGGTTCTCAAATCTGTACACATCAAATTCTAAAGATTTGCCAATTCTTATGATCAACTTCAATGGGAGACTTGGCCAATGAATGGGAGATTGTTTACACCTATCTCCCCTACACTTTAGTTCTGCCAAACCTAGGGGGTATCCCTGATTTAAATATCAATAAATTTATATTTCACTATATCAGGCAAAAATGTTCTCATAGATTTGCACCAAGATATGTAAGATTATTCCATAACTTGACAAAGTTCTTAGAAATTTTCACATTGTTGTCTTTGAGAACATGTACTAAAACCTACCTAAACTAAAGTAAAACAAAATAAGATGGTTCGAATGATTTTATCTTTGAATTTAGTGTTCTCTCTAGACCTTTGGGCAAATAAATTCTCATATCAGTGCTTTATCAAGGGTAACAGAGTCAAAATACTACAATGCAAATGCTTCCTCTTTGACACCAAAACTTCAAATTCAGAGGGTATACTTGCATCACTGCCTTACAATGACACACCCAAGAAGGAGTATTTCCTACAACTCTTCTTCAACAATCCCCAATGTAATACATCACATCCTATATCTTGCTCAAAGCATGTTTAATCCATTACTTGAACAAAAGTTGTAAATAAGACATTCAATACAACAAGTGTGCAGAGATGAACTCCAAAATCCTTGATTCCTACATTCACAAAAGATATGCTTACATTCAAGGAGACAATTGCAAGAAACACATGCATGTAGTGTTATTCATATATTGCAATCTGATCTGAAAAATGTCATACAAAACTTTATTCACCTATAGGCAACATTCTGCTCTGCAAATCTGACAAAATGAACTTACTTTGCAAAAAAAAATTACTCCCAACAAGTGTGGATATCTTGTATCCAAATCCCAAAATCATCGCCCCATTACAATACTACCAATTCCCTTATAAAGGAAAAATAGAGTAATGTCAGACTACAATAGTCAGTTACAAATTGATTTTACATTTAATTCTTGCAGCCATGGGAATTTGTGTTGGAGTACAAGACCATTGAGGGGGGGTGAATCCATGGTCTAATGAGCAATCAAACTTTTTCACTTTTTAACACATTTGTTCATAATGCAGAGAAATCTAAGACACTTCAATCATTGAGACATTGAATGTTGAATGTATCATCATAACAAGTACAATTGAACATGACATCATAAACAAAGATGATCTAGTCAAACACAATGTGACACAACACCAAGAAAAGAGATGTCACCAGTATTTTAAGTGGAAAACCCTAGAAGGGTGAAAAACCACTATGAACATGGATTTTATTGGGCCTCATTGGATACATCATATGCCTCACTGGCAAGTTAGCCTCACTAGCAAAACAAAACCTCATTGGATACATTTAATGTCTCACTGACAAAGCCTCATTGGAAAATCAGCCTCACTGGAAATATGATATGTCTCACTGAAAAAAATGATTACATCATAGATTGTTAGGGTTAGCCGGCAGAAGATATCAATTAAATGTAAATAAAGATTAAACAGAGAAATGGAAATACACAGAATTAATAACAGCGAGAGATAAGATTTAACGTGGTTCACCCAAACTCAGGCTACATCCACCAAACAGAGAGTCCAATATTATTATCCAGTAAATCAAAATGATTACAATCAGCAATCCCTGCAACTCAATACCGCTGCAAATGCTACAATACAATATCCAAACCCTAACCCTTGGCCGCTTTTTATCAAGCCTTTTTGTCAGTTACAAAAATTAGGGTTTTCTTATGTCGGTCATAAAAATAGGATTTTTTAAGTCAGCCCTAGGATTTTTTAAGTCGGCCCTAAAAAAAAAATTCTCGGGGGTTGCCGCCCCCGAACCCCCGCTTCTTGGGGGCTGCTGCCCCCAAACCCCCGCTCGGGGCCCGGCCCGGCCCCGAACCCCGTCGAGGATACATGGCTAGTGTATAGTACTTTCCTGATCAGTCACCACCTACCAACAATCTCCCACTTGGAGACTGAGCCTGGACGACACCGCTGCGCATGCAGCTCCCACTGGAAATAAGCACCATGGACTCTACTGTTCTATTTTTGTTGTTGTCAGTCTAGAAGACCAACCAAAGCTGAAGAGGAGCTCAGCTTCTCCTTTGTCACTGCCTTTGTAAACATATCCGCTGGATTTTCATCTGTATGTATCTTTTCCAGCCTTAACTGTCCATTATCCAACACCGACCGAATGAAGTGATACCTCAACTGTATGTGTTTGGTCTTTGAATGCAAAGCAGAATTCTTTGCAAGATGTATGGCACTCTGACTGTCTGTATACAAAGAACTATTAGCCTGGTGTTTACCCAATTCTTCCATGAAAGATTGCAGCCATATCATCTCCTTGCTTGCCTCTGTTGCAGCTACATATTCTGCCTCTGTGGTGGATAAAGCAACCACCTTTTGCAACCTAGAAATCCAACTCACCGATGTTCCTCCTATAGTAAAGACATAACCTATAGTACTCCACCTGGTATCAATATCCCCTGCCAAATCTGAGTCTACATAACCTGCTAAATCAGTATTAGAGCCCCCAAAACATAAGTGTTTATTAGATGTACCTCTCAAATATCTGAGAATCCATTTTACCGCATTCCAATGCTCAAATCCGGGATGCCTCATATACCTGCTAACGACTCCTACAACATGTGCAATATCCGGTCTCGTGCATACCATGGCATACATTAAACTTCCCACAGCTGAAGCATATGGTACCGTGGACATTTTTTCTTCCTCCTCTTGTGTCTTTGGACACATCTCCTTAGTCAATTTCAAATGACTAGGCAAAGGTGTGCTGACAGCTTTTGCATTCTCCATATGGAATCTCTGCAACACCTTTTCAACATAAGCAGCCTGAGATAGAGTCAATTTTCTGTTCTTCCTATCTCTGCAAATTTTCATACTAAGGATTTGTTTTGCTGCCCCCAAATCCTTCACATCAAATGACTGTGCTAACTGATGTTTTAACTCTCTGATGTGATCCATGTTAGACCCAGCTACAAGCATTTCATCAACATATAAACATAAAATAATGTAGCTGTCATTATCCAACCTCTTAAAATAAACACAATGGTCAGAATTACACCTGTTGTAGCCTTGCTTAGCCATAAAACTATCAAATTTCAAATACCATTGCTGAGGTGCTTGTTTCAGGCCATACAAACTCTTCTTCAATCTGCACACTTGGTTCTCCTTACCGTTGACCGCAAATCCCTGTGGTTGTGCCATGTATATCTCCTCCTCCAAATCACCATGGAGAAAGGCAGTTTTCACATCTAGCTGTTCCAAATGCAAATCTTCAGCAGCCACAATACTTAAAACAGTACGAATAGAAGTCATCTTGACAACCAGAGAAAATATCTCATCAAAATCAATGCCCTGTTTCTGTGCAAATCCTTTTACAACTAACTTGGCCTTAAATCTTTTCTTACCTCCATCTTCCTCTTTCAACCTGTAAACCCATTTGTTTGGTAAAGCCTTTTTTCCTGTAGGTAACTTACATAATTCCCAAGTCTGATTTTTCAGCAAGGAGTCCATTTCTTCTTTCATGGCAAGCTCCCACTGAATTTGTGTATTCACCTGGATAGCTTCATCATACCCTTCTGGTTCACTAGCATCTGTTAACAAAATAGAATAGAAAGAGGGAGAAAACCTTTCAGGAGGTCTACTTATCCTTGTTGACCATCTAACATTCACTGGAGTTTGTGGTATTTTTGGTTGCTGTTGCGGAGCATGAGGAGCCACTGGAACACCACTATTTGGAGTATCATCCAGCACCACATAATCCTTCTCTTTCTTCTCATGCTACTGCAACTGATCTTTGTACAACACCTTCTCATTGAATATAACATCCCTGCTTCTCACAATTTTCTGATTTTTAAAATCCCAAAGCCTATAACCAAATTCATCAATGCCATATCCAACGAAGGTACATTTTTTTGATTTCACATCCAGCTTGGTTCTATTTTCAGAATCTATATGTGCAAATGCTTCACAGCCAAAGGTTTTCAAAAAAGAATAACTCACCTTCTTGCTAGTCCATGCTTCCTCTAGAATACCACAGCCCAAAGGAACTGAAGGACCTCTATTAATTAAATATATAGCAGTGTTGACAGCCTCTGCCCACATGTTTAAAGGCAGTCCAACATGCAATCTCATGGTCCTTGCATGCTCCATTATTGTCCTATTCATGCATTCAGCCACTCCATTTTCCTGTGGAGTCCCTAGAACCATTTTCTGCCTACAAATTCCATTAAAGGAACAATAATCTTCAAATTCTTTGTTGCAATACTCACCGCCATTATCAGATCTAAGACATTTTAATCTTTTACCTGTCTCATTTTCAACCAATCTTCTCCATTTCTTAAATGTTTCAAATACATTAGATTTCTGTTTAAGGAAATAAATCCAGACCTTCCTAGTTGCATCATCTATGAATGTAACATAATACCGAGAGCCACTGAAAGAAGATACCTGAGCTGGTCCCCATACATCTGTATGCACAAGCTCCAACTTTTCATTTTTCTTTTGCTTCCCATCTCTGAGAAAACTGACTCTCTTTTGTTTTCCATACACAACTTTCACAGAAATCCATATTAATACATTTCAGACTTGGTAAAACTTTCTTAGAATGAAGTACCTTCATACCTTTTTCACTCATATGCCCAAGTCTATTATGCCACAGTGTTGTTTCAGAACTTGCAGCAACTTTTCCAGTCTCTTCCTGCAAACCTGCAGCAACTGTTCCTGAACCTGTTTGTTTTTCCTCTATAACATCTAAAGTAGAAGGAATAGTATGACCTGTACAAAGATATAAGGTGCCTACTTTCACACCTTTTGCTACTACTAAGGCACCTTTTGAAACCTTCCAATTTTTATCAGTAAATGTAACAGTGCAACCTTGTTTAGTTAGCTACCCTGCTGAAATTAAATTCCTACTGAGCCTTGGAACATGCCTCACCTCTTGTAGTAGCCAATGATTCCCATTCTGCAACTTAATCTTGATTCTTCCCTTTCCAACAATCTGACAGGGTTCGTTATCTCCCAAATAAACCAGCCCAAAATCCCCTTGGACATAATCAAGAAAATAACTTCTATGGGGCACAGCATGAAATGAGGCCCCTGAATCTAAAACCCATGAATCATAAGCATTATCTAGGGAAAGAATCAAAGTGTCATCTTCAAATTTATTACTTACCACATTTGCTTCCTTATTGCCTTCTTGTTTGTCTCCTTTATTTTTCCGAGACCAGCAATCTTTCTTCAGATGACCTGGTTTTCCACAATACTAGCAATCCTTCTGTCCTCTGGTTTGGGATCTTTTGTCCTTTGATTTTCCTTGTGACTTCCCATGACCTCCAGAACCTTTTCCTCTCTCCTTTGATCTGCCCCTGCTTTTTACATTCAAAACACTGCCTGATTTGGATCCACCTGATATTTTCTTACGAATTTCCTCACTCAGAATAACACCAACAACATCATCAAATTTCAGGGTATTTGAACCAGAAATAGAGTTACTAACTGCCATTACCAAACTATCCCAGCTTTTAGGCAATGAACATAATATCAAGAGAGCTCTAACTTCTTCATCAAATTTTACATTTACAGAAGTCAATTGACTGACAATCGTATTAAATTCATTTAAATGATCTGTCACAGATCCACCTTCAACCATTTTCAGATTAAACAAACGCTTCATAAGAAATACCTTATTTGAGGCTGAGGGTTTTTCATACAATTTTGCCAAAGCTTTCATCAGACCATCTGTTGTCTTTGCTTCCGTTATATTGAATGCCACCGACGGTGCCAGGCACAACCGAATGGTTCCCAGTTCCTTTCTGTCAAGAAGATTCCAATCCTCATCAAACATTGTTGCCAATTTCTTGGCTACTCCTTCCAATGGCATCCAAAAATCTTTTTAATAGAGGTAATCCTCCATCTGCATCTTCCATAATTGATAGTTCTGCCCATTGAATTTATCAACCTTCAATCTTCCCTCGTCTGCCATTGCTCCCACTCAACCGTGAGACTTTCCTGCAGACGATAATCGAACACAACCCGCTCTGATACCACTTGTTAGGGTTAGCCGGTAGAAGATATCAATTAAATGCAAATAAAGATTAAACAGAGAAATGGAAATACACAGAATTAATAACAGCAAGAGACAAGATTTAACATGGTTCACCCAAACTCGGGCTACATCCATCAAACAGAGAGTCCAATATTATTATCCAGTAAATCAAAATGATTACAATCAGCAATCCCTGCAACTCAATATCGCTGTAAATGCTACAATACAATATCCAAACCCTAACCCTTGGCCGCTTTTTATCAAGCCTTTTTGTCGGTTACAAAAATTAGGGTTTTCTTATGTCAGTCATAAAAATAGGATTTTTTAAGTCGGCCCTAAAAAAAAAATTTCTTGGGGGCTGCCGCCCCCAAACCCCCACTCAGGGCCCGGCCCAGCCCCGAACCCTGACGAGGATACATGGCTAGTGTATAGTACTTTCCTGATCAGTCACCACCTACCAACATAGATTTGAATAAAAGAAAAAATCTCAGAGGAACACTCTATTTCTATAGATAACACTATCCTTGTCAATCTCTTCAACTCAACATTTTCTCAAGTATACAACCAATATCATTGCAATCAAAACATGAGAAACTCAATGCATTATCATCCCAACACCTTATAATATTATTCTTTTGACAAAAACACTAAACGCTTATGCACACCAACAACATTCACATAGAGTTTAATCAATTACATAACCTCTATGGCATCATCATGTAGACTTAGATCAAACTGATACTGTCATAAAAAACCCTTTAAAATTGCAATGAATATACTCAATATGAGCAAAAACCCACCATATACTCAAAGATATCACTGTTATAGACTCAAAAAATTAATCCAAACTTCGACAACCTTCATACAGATCTTCAAATCAATTTTCCTGGCCCAAGGAATGGTTTGCATAACTAAAAAATAGTTAGAATGTAGTTTGAAGGAATTGCACGTCAATTTTAATCCCTTGCAGTGGCCCATTGTATTTTTAAATAAGTTTAAATATCCACCATCGATCCACTTTTTGGCACACTCACTAGAACCATTGATTTTGTTCTCCCGCTCAATTAAGCACCCCTCACCATCGGGCCTGGTATCTCCTAGTTGATGGGGCCGATTAAACAATGGAGACAACCCCTCCATGTGTTCACTTAAGTGAACTTTAACCTTCGATCACTAGTCAACTCATGAATAAATCAAAAAGTGCATACGGGTATATGTATGTTTTGTGCCTTTGAATAACATAATGGTTTTTAGGGTTTGTCTCCCTAGACACTAAAAATGAAAACCCTAAATCAAGAATATGAAAGTTTAAACAGTTGAACACATCAAAAGAAAAGTATGATGCCAATGCAGAAGTTGTTGGCAAGAGACACTGTGTGGCTTCATGAGTGTTGTCATTCATGGCAACAAAGTCCATCCCACCCATCCACAGGACATGGTGTGCCTGTACCGGAAGTCAGATTGAAGAGTGTTGTGGTCCAATAAGCAAGAACAGAGCATGTGGCAAGGTCCAACAGTTAGGTCCGGATCTCTCAGAGGAAGTATCTCAGTAAAGTGTGGACTTGGGGAAGTCAAGAGGAGTACCTTGACTGATAGATTCCAGGGATTGAGCCTGCAGTGATGAAAGAGTAAAGAGATATGAGCATCTAAGTATTGAGTTCCTGTTTGATAGAGTAGACTGTGGAAGACCTGACCGGCAGAGCATTAAACCTCAATCCTGATAAGGTATTGATGGTAATCAAGTTTCTTAAGAGATCATTCATGATTGGATGACATGAATGATGACTTCTATAACTGTCTTTTTGATACACATCACTTGGTAAGCAAGGATTTAGTCGACAGATCAGAGTTTGGGGAAAATATTGACTATTCTGGATGTTGACTAGAAAGGTGTTGAAATCATTAGTGCGGATATATATACTAGAAGAATTTAGATGCGAAGGTGTGTGTGGTGTGTGGTAAAGTGTGAAAAAGAGAAGAGAATAATGTGGAAATAGACAGAGAGGTCCGGTATGTGACAGAATAGCAACACTAAGGCAGAGGAAGAATGAAGTGCAGTAGATCAGTGTATTGAGCTTAACCAGAACTGAACCTAAGCATATGTGGATGCTTCTCATCAGTTCAAGTATCTTGTTTCCTTCTATAAACTATTGTAGGTAGTGAGCCTCTTGTGAGCAGTATGCTCGGGTAGTGAGCCCTAATTGGCAAGTACCATTTTGTACTACCTTATTCTTTTAACAGAGAATACAATCTTGGGTTAGTCACCCTGTGGTTTTCCCTTAACAAGGTTTTCCACGTCAAAATCATTGTGTTATGTGTATTGAGTTTATTTCTTCTTTCATGGTTATGCATGCTTATTTAATTTGAAGAATAGAAAGTTAAATAATTAAGATAACTGATTCACCCCCCCTCTCAATTATCAACAATTGGTATCAGAGCCAAGTTCTTCCAAACAGAGCCTAACAGTTTGTGCAAGATCTGGGAATTCCAATGGATGTGTATGGTATGAGGGAACAACTTTAGTCTACCCTAGATGATCTTGAGCAATCTTACTCTGAAGTCAATGAATTGAAGGAAAGACTCAAACAAGCTGATGACTTCATAAATGAACTAAAAGGGAAACTGAGTATCTCTATGAAAAAGAGAAAGGAGCTACTTCAACAATTAGCAAGTCAAAGTAAAGCCAATAATACTGATGAAGATCTGAATGAGAAGAACAAGTTGTGTGAGAAGCTGTCAAAAGAGGTCATTATGGTAAGACATGAAATGGCATCAAGAGTTATGAAATTCACTCAAGAAATTGAAGAGAAAAGAAAGACTGAAGATAATCTAAAACAATCTCTCAAGGAGAAGTCAGAAGACTGCCACAATATGGATAGAATAATCAGGCATTTGGAATCTGGTCTTGAAGAAGCTAAAGATAATGAAGAACAACTTGAGAATCAGATTGACACTCTAAAAAGGGATCTTCAAACAACAAATGAATACAAAGAGAAATTCAAGATAAGTTGTGCTCAGCTTGAAGTTCTTGAAAGTCAAAAGAGGGTAGATGAGAAGCAAGGATTGGGGTATGAGAAAGGTGAAAGCTCCGAATCCATGAACTCTAGATTAGAATATCCAAGGAACAGGCCTAGAAGAACTCTGGTAAGGCAACCAAATGCTCAAAGATATCCATCCTTCAATGGATACTGCCATAATTGCAATAACTTTGGTCATAAAGCAAATCAGTGCAGAAGAAGAATGAATCAGACTAATTCATCCTTCTTTGGATAGTGTTTTAATTGCAAAAGGTATGGTCACAAATCTCATGAGTGTAGAAATATGCAAATGAACAATTCATTCAACGGTAGATGCTTTGCATGCAATAGAATGGGACATATGGCTAATCACTGTAGAACAAGAGGATATCAGTCAAATATGCAAAGAAATAGTGTTTGCTATAATTGCAATAGATCCGGTCATATTGCCAAATTCTGCAGAAGTAAGAATCAAGACAAAAGGGGTCCGGTGCATCATAATCAAAACTAAGACAAAGGAAAAGGAAAAGTGAATGCTGATGAAATTCAAAGGGAGATGAACAAGATTTGGGTGAAGAGGAGTACAGAAAATGTTGGGGATGGATCTGCACTAGAATCGGGTGCTGATATTCCTTCCGGAAACTAAATAGATGAGCTCTAGCTCAGGGGGAGTCACAAAGGAAAACTATTTCCCCTAGATAGTCAATTGGTGCCTAAAATTGGCACATGGAAAGTGGCGGATTGAAAGGCATCTCAGAGAAACATCTAAATAAGTTTTGGTAAAGATATGAAAGATCTACAAAAATTTTAGAAGAGGTTAATCTTCTAAAGATTGATCTGGTTTAACAGTCATCCGATAAGAAGCAGGTTGTTCACAGTTAGATCTGGTATGATTCAAAATTGAGGAATCTTGATCTGTGGATAGATCAAATGATTGAGGAAAGAAAGATAGATTGTCAATAATCACCAAGAATAACTCGAAGCATATCTCAATGATCCGGAAAAGATCTTTCTCAGAACAAGGAGAACAAGGCAACTGGAATGACTTCAATTGTGCATTTATTGCAATGTGAAATTAGGGTTTGCTCAGTGATAAAAGGGTTCATTTTCTCTTCATTTGCACATTTGCATTAGTGAAATAGATAAGAAGAGCTCTAGAAACAATTTTGCCTCATCTCTCTCAAGAATCAATCGCAGAATTCAAATTAGTTGGTGATCTCTTCGGCTCATTCCGTGAACCCTAAAAGTGTAAAAGGTATTTTCCATTCTTGATCAAACTCTCTCTAAATCTTTAAGATGACTACTCTGAATGTTGTGAAGATTACTGATAGGCCGCACCCTAAATTTAATAAACATCCCTACAAATCTCTAGAAGTGGATCCCTTAGGAGCATTTTCCAGCATTCCGCATGGGGTTTTGCATGTTGAAGACATTAGGGCATACATTCATGCAAACATTGAAGAATTTGGGGAATCCAGGTTGATGGATATCTACCACAAGGAACTGATAGATGATTCATTTGATCTCAAACCCCAATACAAGGTCATCAGGGATAAACATTTCAGTCAATGCATCCATTTCCCCTATTTTGCTGAAGATGAATGGGTCCGGTATGTTTTGAGCACAACTTCATGTGGTTGAACAAGCTGTTTAAGATCACTAAGGATGCCATTAGGGTAGTAACTGGATTACACTCAACTGATGGGATGCCTACTCTCAAATCTATCAAAAACCAAATTGTAAGTGAGGCTACTAGATCAAAATTTGATAAAAGAGCAATGACAATTGAGGATATCACAGATCTGGATATCAAGTTTGCATCAATGATAATTGGCTATAAGATATATCACTCCAGCAGGGAGAATTTAGTATCTGGAACTGCTGTATATACTGCTTATGAAATGTTAAGGAAGAATGCTGACTATAATCTCTGTGAGCTCCTTCTAAACCAACTTTTGGAAAATTTGTAGAAGATAAAGAAGGAGAAGAAGAACTCCTTCAAATACGGTGGCTTGATACTCTATTTGTTCTTCTATTATATGAATGAGCTACCCAGATCTAGTGGCTGGATATGGTAAAATGATAGATCGGTTGCCATTCAAATCAGGGATTATTTGCATGGACTTGGTGATGCCAAGGCACAAAACACAGCACTCCGAGGCTACTTCAAGAACTTTTAGAATATGATGCAAGCCAGAGAGAGAATCCCCCAATCTCTAGTTGAAAAGTATAAGGATACAGTTTGCTTTATGGTAGAAACTAATCAGTGTCTAATGGAGGCAGTAGAGCCAAGGGAGTTTGGATCATGCCAATGGGGTATGAAGTAGATGAGAAATAGTAGAGCTACATGTTCAACACATGCTTAGTCAACCCAAGGATCCTAAGGCAGAAAGTTTTGGAACCTTTGAAGAGTTGAGTGTGAAGATTCATGTGGAACTAAGACAACTGGAGATGAAGAGAAAAGTGAGAAAAGAAGTAGAGAATATTGCCAAAAGGTATGGCATTTCAAAAGAGGCACTTGATGCAAACATAGAAAAGATGGAAAGGGAAGAAAAAGAAAAGGAAGAAGTAGAAAAATAAAGTGCTCCGGTAGAAGCCCCCTCCCAGACCAGATCCTCTAAGAGCTCTGCACTTGCCTCTACTAAGAGCTCAAAGGCATCAAAACTGGAAGCAAAATCATTCGGTAAAGGAGAGAAGAGAACAAAGACAAAGGCAACAAGGTCTTACATCAGCCAGAAGGATGATGAAGAGACAGAGATAGATGAGGAAGTAAAGAAAATGAAGAAGAAGAAGAAAATAACCGGTGAATCCTCTATCGGTCTAGACAAGGAAGAAGAAAAGATAGATAAATGTGTTGAGAAGCCTACTCTTGATGATATCATCAAGGCAATCACTGTGGATGGAAACCTGAAACTAATAACAGAATTCTATGATGATTGTAGTGAAGCTGACCAGAAGATCCTGCAAGATGCCACAATCAAGTATTTGAATATCTACAACAAAGCTTTCATTGAAATCATATCTCTAATTCCTAAAATCCTTGAGAAGGAACTTGAAATGAGAAAGAATAATGCCAAAGAAAAGGATATGGAGATCCGGGAACAGATAGCAATTCAGCTCTATCCTTCCATCACTCCTAAGCAAAAGAATATGATCTTCAAAGATTGCAAGGATGAGTTCCGGAGCAAAGCTAGGATGAATTAGCTTATGCTTGGAGAAACTGACAAGGTGGCAAAAGAAACAGAAGACATCCTCCAGAATGCATAGAAAAGATTCAACATTCCTATTATAGAGGACTTAGGTGATGATCTCTCGGCCATGGATGACAAAGAAGAATCCACTGAGATAGTGGCAGAAGAGGAAAAGGAGACAAGTGAAGAGAAAGCTAAGGACTTAGATTCCTATACTCCTGAAGAGGAAGTTCATGAAGTAGAAGACACCTCTCTTCTGGATCCTCCTGCATACTTTGAAATTGAAGGAGAAGAAAGAAAAGAAGAGAGCACCAGTCAAGAAGAACAAGTAAAAGAAAGAGAAGAAGGTTAAACAAAGAAGACCATAGATGACAGTGCTAAGGCTACAGAAGGGGAGAAAACTATGTCTCTAGCAAGAGACACAGCAGAAAAAGTTAAAGATTTCTTAACCAAAGAAATGATGGAATTTGATGAACCGAAACTACTTCAAGGACCATTCAATTTTGATTCCCTCTCCCCGGTTCAAACCATGAAGCTAGCATCCTTCACTCAAGCAAAGGCAAAAGAAAAACTCCTAAAGTCTCACATAGAAGACTATGAGCTTATAGAAGCTGCATCTGGTGTACTAGAGAAGATCATGCCATCCTTCCAAAAGGACTCTTCGGCCTCCATATCAGGTAATCTAAAGTCTTGTAAATTCTGTTCATTCACATTTTGATTCCTTATAAAAGTCAGCAAAAGAAAAGGTCCGGAAGGAGTTTTTGGAAAAGAGACTCTCTGAAGTACAAGGTCTAATAAAAAATGATAGGAGGGTTATGGATATTGGAATAAAGAGCTTAGAAATGCTCTTAAAGATGGCGGAGATATCTATAAATTTTGTTTATCCTGGCCTAAAGTGACCAAGGATATTGAGAAGAAAGTAAAAGAGCAAGAGGATAAACTGTTAAGTTTATCTCAAAGTTTTGATCCTCTCTCCTCCTCCTTAGTAGATCAAGAGTGTCAGACTATTGCAGTCATAGATGAAATAAAGAAGCTTGAGAAGGAGAAGAAAAATAGAATAAATAGGTTAAGTGAACTTAGAGAGATCATTATCCCTAAGTTAGAGGCCATGAATGAGGCCCTAACTAATGCTCAGACAACAACCCAAACTAGTGATCCAATAGATCCAGAAAGGGCAGAAGCTTTTGCATTCCTGTTGAGTGGTCACATCTCAATTTTGGACAGGATGAAGAAGAGTTGGGCGACAGAAGTGGTGTAGTTGAAAACCACTTTTACATATATAATTCAGTATATGTAAGTAAAACATGTATATATGTTTATGCGGCCAAGTATAGATTATTTTTGGGAAGTTTTGGTGTGCGAACCCTACCCTTTTCCACTGATGTCAAAGGGGGAGTGAGGAGCAGTGAAAACTCTAGAATCTAGCTAAGGGGGAGCTCCGGTAAAGTGTATAGTAGAACAAAGCATTAGCCAAGGGGGAGTACAGTGTAACACTTAGTCATTTTTCACTAAGTGTTGCCATCAATGCCAAAGGGGGAGATTGTTGGCAAGAGACACTGTGTGGCTTCATGAGTGTTGTCATTCATGGCAACAAAGTCCATCCCACCCATTCGTAGGACATGGTGTGCCTATACCGGAAATCAGATTGAAGAGTGTTATGGTTTGGTAAGCAAGAACAGAGCATGTGGCAAGGTCCAATAGTTAGGTCCAGATCTCTCAGAGGAAGTATCTCAGTAAAGTGCAGACTTGGGGAAGTCAAGAGGAGTACCTTGACTGATAGATTCCAGGGATTGAGCCTTTGGTGATGAAAGAGTGAAGAGATATGAGCATCTGAGTATTGAGTTCCTGTTTGGCAGAGTAGACTGTGGAAGACCTGACCGGCAAAGCATCAGACCTCAATCCGGATAAGGTATTGATGGTAATCAAGTTTCTTAAGAGATCATTCATGATTGGCTAACATGAATGATGACCTCTATAACTGTCTTTTTGATATGCATCACTTGGTAAGCAAGGATTCAGCCGACAGATCAGAGTTTGGGGAAAATATTGACTATTCCGGATGCCGACTAGAAAGATGTTGAAATCATTAGTGCGGATATATATACTAGAAGGATTTGGATGTGAAGGTGTGTGTGGTGTGTGGTAAAGTGTGAAGAAGAGCAAAGAACAGTGTGGAAATAGAGAGAGAGGTCTGATATGTGATAGAACAGCAGTACTAAGGCAGAGGAAGAATGAAGTGCAGTAGATCAGTGTATTGAGCTTAACCGAAACTGAACCTAAGCATATGTGGATGCTTCTAATCAGCTCAAGTATCTAGTTTCCTTCTATAAACTATTGTAGGAAGTGAGCCTCTTGTAAGCAGTATGCTCAAGCAGTGAGCTCTAATTGGCAAGTGCCATTTTGTACTACCTTATTCTTTTAACAGAGAATACAATCTTGGGTTAGTCACCTTGTGGTTTTTCCCTTAATAGGTTTTTCCACATCAAAATCATTGTGTTATGTGTATTGAGTTTATTTCTTCTTTCATGGTTATGCATTCTTATTTAATTTGAAGAACAGAAAGTTAAATAATTAAGATAACTGATTCACTCCCCCTCTCAGTTATCAACAGAAGTATCAGACATTGCAAACTCTATATAATTAAATCTAAACACTTGAATGTTAGTGCTTATATCATTAGGGCTTTAAAGAAAGATCTTTAAACATATGTGAATGATTTATAATCTCTGCTATACCAAAAACATGTAAACCCCTTCCACTGAAGTTTCACCTTTCTCATCACATGAACATAAGGTAATTTTGACATGGAGTGCATCATCAAAATATGCACACTATATGAATTCCTAAAGTACGATCATCAAGTCTGACTAGGGCACTGCAAATCCAACTGTGATGAATAACATCTAAGTTGTCATGTATACCATGCACAAGCCATCTAGATCATCACCTTTCACTCGACAACATTGCACCTTTGATAGGTCAGCCACATTTTAGTCTCTATGCATATAATACATGACATGAGCCAAGATACAAACCTCTTGAAGATGACAGTCTAATGAAGTTGAATACTCTTGACAAAACTCTTCTACTCCTTTGACATCTTCACATCAACCAACACAACTTACACCTTACATCTCGATGTAATGACATCTGACTTACACTAGACAAGTCACCCTTCAAATCAAGAACATGAACATCACAACATGAAACATGAAGCATGACCATAACTCCAACATTATATCTTTGACCTCAATGCCCTGTGAACAACCTTTAACATCAACATGTGATCTAGCTTATATCAATGATAATTCAACCTTTGACATCAATGAAAAACTTCATACAACAAACTCCCCCTTTGTCATTGATGGAAAAACTCATGATCTTCACTCTCTCTCCCCCTTTGACATCAAGGGCAAAGGACTATTTACTCCCCCTATCTATCGAACAATAATTGCACTGGATTTTGGCATACTGGTATAATACCACAACATGTACAATTGTGAATAGCAAGTAGGGCATTGAGAAGAAATATCACCACCTGAGCCTCATATCATCTTCAAGAAGCATAGGTCAAACATAGGAGAATTAACATTTTCAAGAGTCATATCACTGTCCTTTACCTTTGTACTTGACAGTGTATTTGACAATATAATTGATCCATTTGCCAGTATCTCTACACTTTTGACAATTGCTCATTATACCTTCTATCTATTCTTCTACACTGTCCATACATGTCTATCACAACACTTGCAATAACAATATTTGACAACAATGCTCTATTTTTATACTTTGATGAATGTCATTCCTTGTTCCAAGACTTTCACTAGTGAACAAATTATGCTGACAAAGATTACTAAGTCTGATTTGACACTCATTAATTGCATTTGCTTAGAAGATTCTAGGACAACTCACTACGGCAAAAGTTTTGTCTAAGATACACAAACCACAAGACATTGTTTCAGATGATCATTATTATAGATATCTATTGTATCATATCAACCAAGTCACTGATCTCCTAAGACTAATGAAATAATGGCTTCTAAACACTATTACAACTTCATCCACCTCCAATCTCCTTGAAGAAAAATCAAGGTAATGAAAGGTCTATCTATCACCAACCACTTCCAAGAAATTTAGATACTAATCACATTGACCATGATGATACAAATGAGCAAAGTTTGAATTAATGATTACCAATCACTTTCATATCAACAAAGTGCAAAGTATGAGAACACAATACTATCTTTGATGAGAGCAAAAGCATCACCACTGTCACAAAATGCACCCACTACTATTTCAAAGGATATGATACTCCCCGTATATTAGAGCAGTAGAACTGACTGATTTAAAGTGGTAGCCTATATTCTTTATCACTGTGAAACTATGACCGTCATTTCATGCATATCACTATGCAAAAGCATACCATTGAGTCACTGTCACCATTCACACTTGCAAAGCCTTGAATATAGTACCAAAAACACTATAACACTGTCATCATGAATAAAAAACAATCAAAGGAGACACTGTATGAAATCATGAATTGCATGACCTAGAAACCCTAACATAAGCCATGGTATCAATGCATTACTATCTTGTAGCATTTGTAGACAAATCATATTATTGTCAAAAGTGCACTTATCAAATCACCTCAATCACTAAGATATCTCACACTCTCAAGTAAGAGTACTAACCACATACAAAGATGTATATCACTATTAGACTATCAAAGGACATGTCAAAGATCTGAAATATCACTATCTTATGAAACACACTGACAAAAACATGAAACACACTATCATGAATAGCATAAAGACATTGCAATGCCAGTGGAATTCATTAGTCTTCACTGCACCATATAGACCTTGTTTATTTCTCTACATTTTTTCTACATCAATATCAAAGCACTTGCAACTTCAATAGTTTACAACAAAAAGTCTTCTTCACACAAAGATGAATGTCATACCCTATTTCAGATAATGTTGATAGAGTTTGCAAAGTTCTGATTTTGCACCTACCAATTGAAGAACCTTCACATTACCATTGTGTCTAATATCAAGAACAGTAAATCCTAATTTCATATTATCTTTTTGGGAACCACATTTGAAAGACTTAAACCTTCAAGTTTCACTTCATTGTAGGACATTGTTCTTGTTGTAAGTCTCACAAACAAGATTTATATAACTCCATGCATCATTTGGAATGAGTTTTTGTCTAGATTTCTGTTTACTGAGTAAATATTGTCATCCCATTACTACTACTTACCTTACAATTGATGAAAACATGATCTCACACAACTCACAAAACCATAGACACCATGAATATTGATTATGCTATCAATTGCACAAAAGAAACTACTGACCTGATTATCTCCACTGAGCAGTACTGAAGCAATTTAGGTTGTGATACATAATGACAACATAATTCACTTTCAACCTTGTACCATAACAAAGTATCAACCATTTTACCACCATGGAACAATTTTTGCATAAAAAACATAGGAATACTACTATCAAGAAGGTTGCATGCAAATCACTATTACAATATATCACTATTTTAAGAATCATTGTCAAACACTACTGTGCAATCCACTTTCACATACCACAATTAAAGACCATTATGTTCATGCAAGATCAGCAAATTGAAATGAGTGAACAAGTACCTGATATCCCTTAAGATCTCATGCACTAAACCAATCAAGTATGAACTCTCTACATACATCAAGAAACCTCCTAAAACTCCTTGGGGGTAAAAGATAGGACATTTGATAACTCCCTCTGTCCTCATGTTGCATCTGATGCAACAAATGATGTGTCTTGTGAAACATGCACAAGTTTAGGATCTTCCATGTTTTGCTCAAGTTTTCTTCTCCATACTTTCATGGGTTCTTTCCTTTTCCAACCTGTCAAACCAGGTGATGCTTTTCTGCAACTATATGCCTTGTGTACAAGAGAGTTGCACTTATAACACACTATATTGTAATCAAGATCAAATGAATGATAATTCCTTTTTGACAACCTATGACCACTTTTGTTGTGATTCCATGCATGATGATACCTTCTATGCATTCTACAGTTTCTTTGTATGTGACCAAAATTGTTGCAATTATAACAAACTACATTCATATGTCTAGAGGATGCAAATTGACTTCTATTTGGCCTTCTCCTATGTGTAGATTGACAATTTGCAACATTATGACCAAAATTTTGATAGAAATAACAATAACTAGGAAAGTGTAAGTCTTAGTACCTTATTAATAGACATTATCTGATAGGTGGAGATCTTGAGGACCTATTTGTCCTTCTTCCTTCATCAACAAGATTGTCTTATGTCTTCTTCTTGTCTTCAGGAGAAATAGCATGATGATTCAAATATAGCTTCTTCCTTGGTGCATTTTTGACTTTAGAAGCCCAGCCTTCTTCATATCCTAGGCTTGTAGTATCCTTATGACATTTTTGTTTTCCCAAAATCTCATGCAACTTGTAGGTGCTCTCTTCAAAACCCTAATTTCTCTTTGACTGAATTTTGAGATTTCCAATGTCTTTTTTCAAGGTGACTATTTCAGCCTCTAATTCTAGACATTCAATAGTTTTGACTTCAAGATCATATTTTATTACATCTGTTGTCATCTTCATCTCTTCAATCTCTGTTTCCATATTGATGTTTAAGTTGTCTTGATCTTTTGACAAAGGGTTCTCCTCTTTCTATTTAAGACCTGCCTTTTGGACTTCATCCAATTCCTTTTTCAAGGAACTGATTTCAGACTCTAGTCTCTTGCAATTTTATTCCTTTTTCCCTAGTTGGACTCTCCCTTCCTCTTTCATCTTATATGCTTCTTTGACCTAAAATTTTAACTCAACAATTATTTTCTCAGATTCTCCAAGGCTTTGAGCTAACACTTCATTAGATCTATTACTTTTTTTGAAATGGTAGTATTACTTTTTGGTTTACCTTTCTAAGATCCTTAATCACATCTAGGGAAGCAATAAGTTCACCCTCAATGTCAATTTCACAATCACCTCTTTTATCAAGTTCTTGTTCACCTTCATTCACAATGAAGTCTTCTTCTTTGTCAAAATTCTCAACTACAAGACCATTCTCTTTATCACACTTTGTGTCATTTTTTAGGGGTGACTCATGCAACAACTCATTACTTGATTTGATTGGGGCTTATTTTACAATGTTTTGCTTGGCATCTTTCCTTCCTCTATTTCATTTACACTTTCCCATAGTACTCCACTACCAGGATCTCCTAAGTTGATTAAACTTTGAGTAAGGAACCTAAGGCTCTGATACCACTTGTTGGAGTACAGGACCACTGAGAGGGGGGGTGAATTAGTGGTCTAATGAGCAATCATACTTTTTCACTTTTTAACACATTTGTTCATAATGCAGAGAAATCTAAGAAACTTCAATCATTGGGACATTGAATGTTGAATGTATCACCATAACAAGTACAATTGAACATGACATCATAAAAAAACATGATCTAGTCAAACACAATGTGACTCAACACCAAGAAAAGAGATGACACTAGTATTTTGAGTGGAAAATCCTAGAAGGGTGAAAAACCACTATGAACATAGATTTTATTGGGTCTCACTGGCCAATCCTCACTAGATACATTATATGCCTCACTGGCCAATCCTCACTGGATACATTATATACCTCACTGGCAAAACAAAACCTCACTGGTTACATTTAATGTCTCATTGACAAAGCTTCACTAGAAAATCAGGCTCACTAGAAATATAACGTCTCACTAACAAAAATGATTACATCACAAAATTAAATGAAAGAAAAAAGCTCAAAGGGACACTCTATTTCTATACATAACACTATCCTTGTCAATCTCTTAAACTCAACATTTTCTCAAGTATACAACCAATATCACTGCAATCAAAACATGAGAAACTCAATACATTATCATCCCAACACCTTATAATCTTCTTCTTCTGACAAAAACACTAAACTCTTGTGCACACCAACAACATTCACACATAGTTTAATCAATTACATAACCTTTATGGCATCATTATGTAGACTTAGATAAAATTGATACTGTCATAAAAAACCCTTTAAAACTGCAATGAATATACTCAATATGAGCAAAACCCACCATATACTCAAAGATATCACTGTTATAGACTCTAAAAATTAATCCAAACTTCGACAACCTTCATACAGATCTTCAAATCAATTTTCTTGGCCGAAGGAGTCATTTACATAACTGAAAAAATAGTTAGAATGTAGTTTGAAGGAACTGCACGTCAATTTTAATCTCTTGCAGTGGCCCATTGTATTTTAAAATAAGTCTAAATATCCACCATCAATCCACTTTTTGGTGCACTCATGAGAACCATTGATTTTGTTCTCCCGCTCAATTAAGCATCCCTCACCATCGGGCCCAGTATCTCCTAGCTGATGGGGTTGGTTAAACAATGGAGACAACCCCTCCATGTGGTCACTTAAGTGAACTTTAACCTCCGATCACCAGTCAACTCATGAATAGATAAAAAAGAGCATACGGGCATATGTATGCTTTGCGCCTTTGAATAACATAAGGGTTTTTAGGGTTTGTGTCCCTAGACACTAAAAATGCAAACCCTAAATTAGGAATATGAAAGTTTAAATAGTTGAACACATCAAAAGAAAATTATGATGCCAATGCAGAAGTATAAATGTGTTCAACACCCTAATTTTACCAACTGTCAAGACATTGCAAACTCTATATAATTAAATCTAAACCCTTGAATGTTGGGGCTTATATCATTGGGGCTTTAAAGCAAGATCTTCAAACATATGTGAATGATTTATAATCTTTGCTATACCAAAACATGCAAACCCCTTCCACTGAAGTTTCATCTCTCTCATTGTTGGGAATTAAGGTGTCTCAACCTTGGTAATTCTCTGCATTTGTAATGTTTGTATTTATTATTTAATTGCATATGTTGTAAATATTTGGAAAATCCATATTGTCATATTGTGGGATGTAGCACGGTGATGTGTCAATCCTACATGAATTATGACAACTTGTATTTTTGTCCTCACATGAGGAGATAGGCATCCTAATTAATGGTAGGAATATTCTGCCATGTGTCAGCATCCTCCATGTTGTGTAAGGAATGTTTGACCGAAATGGTTATGATGGATTCCTATGATGAATCTATACATGTAAGAGTCAAAAATAGAAGGTTGTAAGACAAGAGATGACATGTGTCATGAAGCATCTTTGAATAAGGCATATTTGGGCACCCCAAGGTGGAATATGACATGTTGTAAGAGAATATGCTATTTATAGCATGTGTATGACAGATTCTCTTACAACTGTAAGTTGTAATCGCTATGACAGATTCTATGATGGTCGTAAGTGTCGTAAGAGCATCTGTCATAGCCCATTTTGGAAATAGGTGACCTCTTTGGGATGGGAGCTATGGACAAGTGTCAGGCACATTCTATAATGTTGACCAAGTGTCCTTGGGCATAGGTTTTGGTCCAAGAAGCCATTTTGGACGCCCATTCCAAGATAGGTCCAATATTGCCTTGTATTTCCTATATATACAGGTGCTTGGAGATGGAGTTAGCATCACAGGTTTACAGGTACTGTTATGCTGCCAGAATGACTCTAGACACGAGTGTCGAAGACCACTGAAGCTTGCATTGCAAGTGTATTGTAAACAACTTTCAGATTTGTTAATACATTGTGTAGGTTTCTGAGTGTGGGGTTTTTCACTCGATAAGGGTTTTCCCCACCATAAATCTTTGTCTCTCTTCTTCTGTCTTCTTTTCGGTTCTTGTATTTTGCTGTAATATCTCATGTTAATGGTTTAACATTGCTGTAATAGTTAGGATAAATTTGAATTTCTATAGCTCTCTCCTCAATAGATTAGTGTAGGAAGTGTTTTCCACACACCTAGCTTCCTTTCAGTTGGTATCAGAGCTTGATCACCTTTGGTCCTAGTTGTAGGGTAGGGGTTTTTTGAGCTAATCTTAGGTTGGGTGGGAGTCTGTGCAAAGCATTCTATATCTTATTGCAGCAAGGAGATGGTAGGCACATCAGGAAGGTTTGAAGTAGAGAAGTTCAATGGCAGTAATTTCAAGCTGTGGAAGCTCAAGATGGAAGACATGCTAGTTGACCAAGACCTTTGGGAAAGTGTTAATGGAACTAAACTAGATAGAATGTCACAAGATGAGTGGGATCTCAAGGATTGGAAGGATAAGGGTCTCATAAGACTTAGTCTTGCCGATTCTATGCTGTTAAATGTCCATGAGGAGACTACTACAAAACTCCTTTGGAAGAAGTTGGGGGATGTGTATCAATCCAAATCCCTAGTTAATAAAATTTTTCTAAGAAAGAAGTTGTATTCTCTTCGAATGGAGCACAAAGGATCCATTCTTGAGCATATGAATGCCTTTAACATGATGGTTGCACAATTGACATCTATTGGTGTAAAGATGGAGGAGGAGGATCGGTGTATGACCCTGCTTTGTTTTTTGCTGGACTCATGGGATCATCTTGTCATGGCAATTTGAAGCACCACATCCACATTCAAAATGGAAGAAGTGGTTTCTTCACTGTTGTTTGAAGAGATGTGGAGAAAGTCTTCTGAGGCAACCAAAGAGGCCCTTGCAGTTCGTGGAAGACCCAAGGAGAAAGGGAAGAAGAAGGACAAGAAAGTTGAAAAGGGTAGATCCAAATCCAATGGGAGATCCAAATCTCTTGGAAAGTCCAAGGCTCTTTGTTGGAACTGTGGCAAGACCGGGCATTTCTGAAAGGAATGCAAAGAGGAGAAGAAGAAAAAGAAGAAAGCTCCTGATTTAGATTTCGATAAATCACAAGATGACGATGATGCTTTCATCGCAGCCTTGGCAACTCATGCATCTGATGATGTGTGGCTAATCGACTCTAGTGCATCATTCCACATGACCTCACATCGAGACTGGTTCACTAAGTATGAGGAGTTCGATGGTGGAAAGGTGTATCTGGGTGAGGACTCTCATCTAAAGATCATTGGTCATGGAAGAGTCTCTATCCGATTCCCTGATGGTCGAGTGAAGGGGATCTCTGGGGTTCTGCACATCCTAGGCTTAGCACGAAACCTTCTTTCTATAAGTATGTTGAATGATGCAGGTGTGGAGGTTATCTTTTCGAAAGAAGGATGCAAGATGACTAGAGGAGCTATGGTGCTTGCTAAGGGTACTAGGAGAGGTACTCTGTTTCAGCTAGAGGCATGCATTTCACAATGTAATAGTTCTTCTGACTCAAGGAAGAGGGAAGCAGTCACTTCATCCCCACCATCTGAAAGAGTAGTGGAGAAATTTGTTGTTTCTAGTCTTGATGGTTGTAATCGTGCATTGGAAGTTAAACTTCCTACAGAAAAGACAATGTTATGGCATAAGAGATTTGGCCACATTGGTGAGAAGGGTCTGCGTACCCTGAAAAATAAGAACATCGTTGAGGGGTTAGATAATTGTAATCTTGAGTTTGACTTTTGTGAACATTGCATTTATGGAAAACAAAACCGCGTTAAGTTTTACTCGAGTTCTCATAAGTCTTCTGGTGTGTTGGACCTTATTCATTCTGATGTGTTTGGTCCTGTTAATGTTCCTTTATTATCAAAATCTATATACTTTGTATCTTTTATAGATGATTACAATAGAAGGACATGGATTTATTTTCTCAGAAGCAAATATGAAGTCTATAGCAAGTTTAAGGAGTTTAAAGCCTTTGTTGAAAATCAGACAGGTAAAAAGATTAAATGTTTGAGAACTAATGGAGAAGGCTAGGAGTATGCTTAGTGGAGCTGGCCTAGAACAAAAGTTTTGGACTAAAGTTGTTGCCATTGCTTGCTATCTGGTAAAGAGATCTCCTACATCAGCTCTTGTTGGAAAGACAACCATGGAGGTGTGGTCTGGTAGAAATCCTTTAATAAGGCATCTTCATCTTTTTGGTTGTGAGGCATATGCACATGTACCCAGGGAGAAGCGGTCCAAGTTGGAGAACAAAGCTGTTAAGTGTATCTTCATTGGCTATGGTGTTACTGTGAAAAGATACAAGCTCTGGGACTCCGTGGCTGAAAAAGTGTTGTATAGCAGAAGTGTCATCTTCAGAGAGCTTACACCTTCTTCCACTATTTTGCAGCTAGAAGAAAGAGAAAAGAAAGAGGATATTGTCCAGTTTCCTCTCACCCCTAAGAAGATTGAACAGAAAGACAATGTTGGACCTAATGATGAGGAGAGCTCTAGCAGCTCTGAAAGCTTAGATGAAGAAGCTGAACCTCAACCTTAGCTCTTGAGGAGGTCTACACATACAAGGAAGCAACCTAAAAGGATTGATTTTACATTGCTTGATTCTAGTTGTGCTTATGCTTTGCTTACTAACAGTGATGAACCTAGAACTGTATCAGAGGCTTTTGATATGAAGGATGTAGGTTCCTGGAAGGAGGCCATGGAGGAAGAAATGGCTTCTTTGAAAAAGAATCAAACTTGGGACTTGGTGCCTTTGCCTCCTGGACGGAAACTCATTGGATGCAAATGGGTGTTCAAGAAGAAAACTGGTGCAAATAGCGGTGTTGAGAACTATAAGGCCAGATTGGTTGCAAAGGGGTATTCACAAGTGGAGGGTATAGATTATGGTGAGATCTTCTCTCCCATTGCAAAGCTAACATCCATTCAATTCCTATTGTCTCTCGTAGCAGCTTATGACTTAGAGGTACAACAGATGGATGTGAAGACAACTTTCCTTCATGGTGACTTGGAGGAAGAAATATACATGTCACAACCAGAGCATTACATGGTGCAAGGTAAAGAAAATTTGGTTTGCAAACTTAAGAAGTCTTTGATGGTTTGAAGCAATCACATAGGAGATGGTACTTGAAGTTTGATGCCTTTGTGCTGTCAATTAGATTTGTGAGATCAAAATCCGATCACTGTGTTTATTATAAGTTTGATGGTGATTGTATTCTCATTGTTGCACTATATGTTGATGATATGTTGCTCATTGGGAAGGGTAAGAATATGATTTCAGATTTTAAATCTTAGTTGTCAGCCCAGTTTGAAATGAAAGATTTAGGGGCAGCTAGGTACATTCTAGGAATGGAAATCAGAAGAGATAGAACCAATAGAAAACTTTGGTTAAGCCAGAGTAAGTATGTGAAGAGTGTGTTGGACAAATTCAGCATTGCAGATTATAGACCATTGTGTGTTCTCGTTTCTTTGGGGACAAAGTTGTCTGTTGAGGATTGTCCAAAATCTCCTAGTGAGGTGGAGGACATGAGCAGAGTACCATATGCTAGTGTTGTTGGCAGTTTGATGTATGCTATGTGTTGGTGATTGTTTTGATGCAATCATAACAGTAAGTTAAAATTCACATATAATGAACTGAAACTATACTTGAAAGATAAGAAGGAATCATTTGAGATTCAACTAATCCCAAGTCTACAATGGTTCGGTTGGTCAAGTTCAGTTGGCCAATGTGAAGCTGTAATGTTCAAGGGGCCTTACGTAGTTTAGGTTTTTTTGGTGGTTTAATGGACTAAGAATATGCAAAAGAATCATAGATTTCAACAAGTATTTTGTTCATTTGCATACAAGTGTTACTGTGTTGCAAATTCAGATGGTTTTCTTGAATTATTGCAGCCTTCTCCTTTATACATTTATGAAAACTGTCTACTCTTAACTCTGTTATGCATGCTTCTTCAAATTTGAGACAATTTCCTTTAGATTTCTACGTTTTCAGCTAAATATTTCAGATGGGTTGGGAAAAGTTAGAAAGATCTAATCTATACCTCATTTAATCTACCGAAGGATCTAATTGTTTCTGTTATGCACTATGTAAATACTACAATAATTTGATCAAATCCACAGTAAAAACCTTAAATGCAAGTTCTGAGCATTTTCACAAACATACATTTAAAATTGCAAGCTCTCAAAGAAAATATTTCAAAACACAAAGAAGAGTAGGAGAACACTCAGAAGATAGATGCAGAACTCTAGATTCTATTGTATTAGAAACGAATAGTCATACATGATTTACAATGTAGGGATGACTCTTAGTTTCATTGATCATACTACAGAGAACTTACAAGCTTTACAGATACAGTAAGGCAGCCAGACATTCCACGTGCACCTTACTGCAGACAAACAGGCGACCTCCTTCTTCTACTTCTAATCTAAACTAAGCTAACTTGCTGTGTTTTCCTAAAAATCCCTGTGTAGCCCCTGTTGTAAAGTATTACAAGGTAGAGAGGCACAATATAAAGACTCTCTGATTGTCCTTACTACAGCAAAAACCTAACTGAACCCCTGGTTCAAACCCCTGGTTACAGCAATAAATACAGATGAACCAGATCTTCCAAAATATCTCTGAGCAGTGTCAAATCTAGGCGAAATATTGCCCCTTCTAAGAAGTTCTGGCAGCTCAGCAATAACTCTTGTTTGTCTATTGTAGTAATACTCTCAGCTGCAACCTTGTTCTTCATTTGGTTGGCCTTGACTTCTTCGCACTTCATCTTTATCTTCCTGCTCCTAAGATTGGATTTCCTTCCTCCATGAGGTCACTGTGTTGAATTTCTAGCTGCTTCCTCGACTGCAAGCCTGCAAGACAAGACAAGCAATAAGTACCATATTTATCAAACGAACAGCAAGAAACCAAAAATATCTGTTTAAATCAGGGTGACCATGCAAAATGTGGAAATCGGGTCCAAAATTAGTAGAAACTGCGTTCAAAATGTACACAGACTGTTCAAAACCCATCGGGTCAACTATCGCTAACCAAAAAATGCTACGGGCGCCAAAAATATAGTTTAAAATTTCCATCGCTATGCACATTCCCGCCCATCGGCGCGACTATCGCTATCGGCGGGCCCCAAAATTCCTTCACCGATGACCTTCATTACATCGATGTCTCCCCGTCGGTGAGACTCTTACCGACGCTTCCTTCGTTGATGTTTATCGGCGAGAGATCGCCCATCGGCGCCTCATAATTTCCCTCCGCCGATGCCTTTACCTTGGCCGATACCTTTATCGGTGAGAGTTTCGCCGATAACCCCCTTTGTTGTTCGCCATCGGCGTGAGATGGCCCATCGGCAACTCACAAATCTCCTCCGCCGATGGCCTTCGTTATACCGATGGCACTTCGTCGGCATGACTCCCGCCTATCGCTAAGACATAACAAAACACCGCCGACAGTGTAAGTTATGCCGATGGCATACCATCGGCGAGACCACATGCTTCGGGGTAACCGTTTGAAACTCGGCCGATACCTGAAGGTTATGCCAATGACAATTTCATCGACGAGAAACCCTTCTTTGGTGGAACACTTCAAAACTCCACCGATCACTATTGTTAGGCCGATGTTCTTTCTACAAAATAATCAAATGTAACATACAGAGTGGAACCCAGACAAAATTGCCCACGACCCGGAACCACTAAGTATGAATTTTCTCGAAATTTAAAATGAATGCCAACAAAAAGGGCAAACAACTAACTGTATATTATGTAAAACCTGATAGTTCATTTTACCTAAATGATCATAACTTGCAAGATATGATGAATTTTACGATGGTTCAAAAAGCAACCTTGGCTCATTTTTCGCAAGGAATCCAACCATATTATGCAATGGTACTAAAAATACATTTTTCCATATTTTTAACAAGGTTTGCAAATTTGACTCTCTTTTCCCTTTACCACCAGACAGAACAAACACAAGCAGAAGCAAAAAGCAAAGCGACAGCAGGGGTCCTCGTTTTGCTAAGGGGCAAAATGGGGCGTGTTGTGAACATCACAACAACTAGCAACCAAAACAAAACAATTAAATTCAAAGTGTTCAAGAAAACTAGATGAAATGAATCCATAACTTCCGACTATCTTTCCTGCAAATTACTATTCAGCTTGAGACTTAAAGTATTCAATAAAGATGCATGAATTTCCATTTTCAGTTTAGTTGTGTGCACGTGATTAATTATCCTCATCTTGAAGATTGGTTGAACAAACCAGTGACTGACATTAGCCTACGTAGGTGAGGATATTCCCTCATAGCCAACCGGATAGAGCCTTGCTGCCAGCGAGCGTCCATAGCCCCAGCAAGGTTATCGTTACAATTCTCCTAAGTAGAGCCCCACTGCCAGCGAGCGTCTATAGCCCTGGTAGAGTTACTTAGATGGCTTAATCTGGATTTTTAGTATAATCCGCTTTATTTATTTATTTATTTTATTTTCTAATTTTTGAAAGACTTCATAAGATATAACAATTTGTAACTTCATGATGCAAGGAGTGGACACTTGCTGAAATTAAGCTGAGAATTGTAATGGTAGCAAGGGTAACCTCTGATTTTTCACCTAATATCTACACTGGTAAGTTCAACAAACCCAAGGATTTTAGGTGTGTCATCGTGAGAAACTTGCTTCGAATTCTCAATCACATTTATTGAATACAAAACTTCAAAAGATGAACAACTCTCTACATTCATGACAGTAACAAGTTATGTGTAAATTGTAAATGATTAACTTGAATACCCTAAATTTTATACTATTTTGAATGGTTGCTAGTTTTGCTCCTTAATACTCTAAAGTAAAATAAAGATCCCTGCTGAAGAGACAACAAACAAACTAAACAAATAGGCTGTACAAACAACACAACAAAAGAAAAACTGTACAAACAGAAAGAAACAAAAAGCAAAAACAAACAGAAGACAAACTATACAAACAGCCAACCCAAAAGAAAACACAAAAGAAGAACTGTACATTACCCTCAACACTTTACATTAAGAAAAAAGGACCACCCCCCCCTTTTACCTCAAGCCTGGAAGTAGTGTTTCAAATGCTGGCCATTAACTGGTAATGGCATATCTTCTCCAGTCAAGGTCTTAAGTCTAAAGGTGTTATCTCCTATTATTTCTAAGACTTGTAATGGACCTAGCCATAATTTATCGAATTTTCCATGGCTTCCTTTCTTTTCATGTGCTTTGTCCTAGCACAACACTAAGTCTGATATTCTAAATGTTTTGACTCTTGCCCTTTTGTCAAACCACCTCTTAACAACCACTTGGTGTTTGGCAAACTTCTCGAGGGCTTGACCCCTTTTCTCCTCTAGTTGTAACATTTGCACTATTCTGGCTTCCCTATGGTTATCAAAGCCTAGATATTCATTGGCAAACTTCCAGGTTGGTATTCTCAGATTAACCGGAAGTATGGGATCAGTCCCATAAACTAAGTGATAAGGTGTGCTACCTAAAGCTATTTTAAACTTGGTCCTGTCTACCCATAATGCATATCTTAACAGGGTATTCCACTCTCTAGGACTTTTGGCAATTAACCTCTTGATTATGTCTAATAAAATTTTGTTTGTTGATTCAGCCAGTCCATTACCTTGAGGGTAATAATTCGAAGAAAACCTTAGAATAATCCCATATTCAAATGCCCATTTAGAAAATTTTAAAGAAGAGAAAGCAGGGCCATTATCACATACCAATGAATAGGGCGTTCCAAACCTGGTGATAATGTTTTCTTCAAGGAACTTGATAACTACCTCAGTTGTGGAAAATTTGCAGCAGGTGGCCTCAGTCCACCTTGTACAATAGTCTGTTACCGTCAATATAAATTTGTGTCCTGCAGAAGATGGGGGATTGATGACTCCGATAAAATCCAAGCCCCACTATGCAAACGGTCTGGATTCGATCACAGGTTGCAGTGGATTGGCTGGATTTCTCCCTTTGTCTGCTGCAGTTTGACAGGTGTGGCAACTTCTGATGTGACTCTTAGTATCTTTGAACATAGTGGGCCAGTAATAGCCCGCCCTCAGTATTTTGTGTGTTGTAGCTAAATGGGAACCATGGCCGGTTCCGTACTTGTCATGTAGTTCTGTCAACACTCTATCAGCTTCAGTTCTGTTTATGCATCTCAGATAAATTCCATCATGGTTCTTCCTGAATAGAAGACCTCCTTGCACCATATAATTTTGTGCCTTAATCTTCAAAGCTCTCCTCTGAGAAGCCTTCATCTTGCTTGGGTACTTTCCAGCTATCAGGAAGGTGCTTAAATCATCGTACCAGCCTGATGCGTCTTGGGAATTCAATACATATTGTTGTTTTATCAGATGTGGATCCATGTTTGCTATTGTCTGCACCAACGCCTGCCCTCTGACCAGCTTTACGGGAATGATCTCCATGTCAAATTCTTGCAGTGTGATGATCCATTTGGCTCTTTTTTCTCCAGGCTCGTTTTGTATCAGCAACATTTTTACTGCTGCGTCTGGTACTATGGCTTTGATCTAGCTACGCAGAATGTAGTGTCTAAATTTTTTCACAGCCTTTACTAATGCGAATGCCTGTCTTTCGATATCTAGATATCTCAGCTGTGCATCCTTTAGAGGCGCACTCATAAATGCTATGGGCCTCTCTTCATTATTTTCACCTTTCTGTGTCAAGGCAGCCGCGACAAAATGAGAAGATGCAAAGGAGTAGATGTAAAACGAGCTTGTGTAGTCTAGACTTGCCAATACAGGGGCATCAGAAATTGCCCCCTTGATATCTTCAAATGCGGCTTTGGTCACTGGCATCCATTCCATCTGTGCATCTTTCTTCAACATGGCATTCAACGGCTGCACGATCTCTGCAAAACCTGTTATAAACTTCCGAACAAAGTTAATTTTACCAAAAAATGATTTCAACTCTTTCCTACTGTTTGGTATTTGCAAATTTTTTATGGATTCTATTCTATCCGGATCAATTGAAATTCCATTTTCAGAAATGACATGGCCTAATAATTTACCTTCAGTTACGCCAAATATACATTTCTTAGGATTAAGGGAAATCCCATACCTTTCACATTGCTTGAGTACTTTTCTGAGGTCTTCAGCGTGGGTGGATGCATCCTTGGAATACATAGTTAAATCATCCATATACACAACAATGCATTTACCTGATAATCCACGGAATGCAACGTCCATGGCCCTCTGAAAAGTGGCACCTGCATTGATCAGACCAAAAGGCATTCTTCTATACGCATAATTTCCCCATTTGCAAGTGAAGGTGGTTTTTAGTCTATCTTCTCTATCAATTAAGACCTGATTATAACCTGAAAAACCATCTAAAAAAGACATCATCTTTGCGCCATTTACTGCTTGCAGTACTTCGTCTATTAGGGGCAAAGGATAATTATCCTTTTCAGATGCCCTGTTTAAATTTCTAAAGTCTACGCACAACCTGATGTCTCCGTTTTTCTTCCTCACTGGTACTAAGTTAGCTACCCAGACAGAATGTCTGACTGGGAAAATTATTCCAGCGGACAGTAATTTTTTAACTTCCTCAAAGATTAAAGGCTCTAGAATGGCATTTACAGGCCTTTGTTTCTGCCTAAATGGTTTGACTTCTTTTCTTAAAGGTATTACGTGAGTTATGATGGACTCATCAAATGTTTTCAAGTCTTCATAAGTCCATGCTATGACATGTTTATATTCTTTCAGAACGTCCAGAACCTCTTTTCTAATTTTCTCAGAGCAAGCTTTCCCAATTAGTACACTTTGTGGATTTAGCTCAGTCCCTAAGTTATGTAAATCACACCTACCCCCTTCTGTTTTGGGTAAGTCTTTCTGTCTTATTACTCCGTCGAAGTCAAAGATGTGTTCTAATTCAATTACTCCTTTTGGTAAGAAGTTGCTCTTTAAGTTGATCATATCTTCTTCGTCCCATGTTACTTCAGGCCTTTCTTGTTCATCAATGATTTGGGCCTCAAATGCCTCATTACAAGTCAGAAAATTAATAATTTGCTGATCCCCTCCAAATACCTGAAAGTGTGTAACGTTGTCTGGTATACTGGGCACGTTAACTAGCTCAACAGCAAATCATCTTAATCCTGACAGTGTCAATGGTTCTAATGTACTAGCAGTAACTACTAACGCATCTGGCCTGTGGTTCAGCTCTCTAGGAATGTGCCCTATGTTAAAAGCATCAAACGAATCCATTAAACCCCATACTCTATGTCTGTAACTAATCATTTTCTTATAATTGCAGGCATATAGTTTCCTCACTTGTCTGACTACTAATTCAGAGTCTGAAAATACTCTGATGGTTTTTACCCCTTTCTTGATGGCCATGACAAGTCCTAAAATTAGGGCCTCATATTCAGCAATATTGTTAGTGCAGGAAAATTGTAATCTATATGCTGCCAAATGTGATTTACCTTGAGGATCTATGAGTTCAATACCCGCACCTGTGCCCTGTTTTGATTTGGACCCATCACATTTTAACGTCCACATGCCATCTTTACTTTTCTGATCTTTTACCTTGGCATACTTTGTCCCTTTTATTGCCTGTGGGGTGTTGTCTTGTTTATTCATGGGTTTTTCCGTTTGGTTATCTTGCATATGTGTGTTTTTAGTTTGCAACTCAGAAAGATAACTACCCTTGTCCTCTATTTCTTTTCCTAAATCTGGAATCAAGGCATCTATATTATCCTGAACATATCTCTGTGTTGGATCAGGATTCTCATTTTCCTCTTGTGACTCTACCCTCCCTATGCACTTTTTGTATTCATATTCAATGATGTCTTTGCATATTTCACAATTCTCCTCAGAATGTTGCCTATCATGGACTCTACACCTATTTTTATATAACTTACATTGGATTGGGAGATTGTGTGTAACACACTCTTCCACCTCTCGTCTAATGGCATGACCAAATTTGTCTATTGCATTGTTTTCTTCATCTGAAGAATTTCTGTCAGACTCAATGAATAGTGCCATTCTATTGCTGACACACTTTTTTCTAATGTTTAACATCATAATCTCTTCAATCTGCATCCCATTGTTGGTAATTCTATAGACACCTGGTTCAACAGCAGCATATAATATTTCATTAGTTCGATTATACTCTGTTATCATATGTTTCATTCTGGGCTCTGCCTCTATTCTGATCTGGTTTGGGATGCCTCTCCAAGGTAACCACATGTGTGAAAAGTCAGTAGCCATATATCTATTTAATGTCTTGGACCAATCCCTACTTAGCAACATTCCATAATTTACGGGTATATCCACTACTTGAATGTCAATGATTTGGCTTACCCTAGGGTCTGAAGCTAATTGCACTTAAATGTTCATGAGTTCTATCACGCCCACCTCGGTCTTATCTAATTGTGTGACAACCTTGGCGATTTGGTGGGAGTCAGCCCGAGAGTTTTACATATTCCTAAGGGCATTACGTTGGCTGAAGCACCAGAATCTACCATGCAATTGTGTATATTCTTCCCACACAACCTAACAGTTAACAAGAAAGGGTGAGTATCCCTCTTATCCGCATGTATTACTACATTTGTATTGGAAGGCTGCTCAACTTTCTTACCTTTCTCCTTAGGTGGTGAATCACTATTAGGAACAGTTATATCAGCAGACACCTTGTTTGTTATGGATGTATCCAGGGATTTCAAAAAAGCATTTCTGATCCCTTGGGTCTTCAATAATTCATTTAGAGGTATACTGACCTTAATTTTCTTTATTTCCTCTGATAAGTAATTCATTAATCTTGTCGTCTCTATTGCTTCTGTCTTACTTGTTTGATCCTTTTGCACTGTTGTTCCATTATTTGTGTGCTGACTAGCTTTAAGTATGGTAGGATTGTTGCTAGCATTCTGATTTGGGGGTGTATTGATGTTATTCGGAGGAGTGGAAGTGGTGAAAGGTCCTCCCGGCCTAGGGTTGTTCCTCAAATTGTAGGTGTGGCTTTTATTTGTCTGTTGAAAGGCCTGCACCTCTTCTGTTTCATTTAATATCTCATTTTCAGATTCAAAAGGAAACTGAAAAGCATTTAACACAAAGGCTGATTCAGGATAAAGACTTTCACAACAGCATGGTTCATCCTCTAGCAATTCATCCTCTTTCTCTTCTGTAGTTGCAAAGGTAAACATTTCTAAGACTAATGTTGTGTCATATCCTAAGGGTACTACCTCATTACCCTTAGGAATGAGAAATTTAGAGGTAGGAGGCTGTACATCTATGTTGAAAATACTAGCTGCCAAGTGGAACTGTGGACAGTCGTGCTCAGCATGGGCATTGGTATTGTGAAATCTGCACCAATTTTTGGGTGCTGTACTGGCCATTTGTATGGTAGTCATTTGTTTTGTACCATGATTATCTGTATTCTCAAAAGGAGAAGCCATAGTACCGTTGTTGGGCCCAGTGTTCCATGTCTTGGGTGGCCTAGGTTGATTCTGATTTCTGTTATTATTGCCCCAGGTCCTATTATCTATCACTGGCCCCCTATTTTGCATTGGTTGCCCCTGACTGGGGCCTTGATGCTGATTGTAGTTTTGGCTCTGATTATACTGCTGATTTTGATTGAGACTATAATTCTGATTTTGGCCTTGGTTGTGATTTTGATGTGGATTGTAGTTTTGGTTGCTTCTTCCATAGAGGTTCTCATTTCTTAGCTGTGTCACTTCGGTTGTTAATCTTTTCAAATGTGCAGTAATTTCTTTGATTTCTTCCCTATCCTCTTGTGCTTTTGCCACAGTTACATCCCTAGGAAGTTGGAAGAAAGGCTGACCATTATTTTGACTGTTATTGGAAGTACTAGCCGTGTAAGGAGTTATAGCTTGGATTGGAGTAGGATTATACATAGGTGTGTAAGAAGGAACCGGATTTACTAGTGGAGCGTGCTGCACAGGGACTCCATTCCATGGGTGTGCCTGATTCTGCACCCCAAAATTTCCTCCATTGACAAATGGACTATAAGTTGTATGCCTCATTTCTTGGTTCACTGAGGCTGCCTCTTTATAGGCTTTGGATATTGAATCTATGTCAGGTTTTCTTTTGACAAACATGGCGGTTAAAGGATCCAAGGCAGCATAGTACATAGCCAACAAGGGAGCATCATCTATGGTATAAGGGGTTACCAGCCTAGAATAGGCCTTTTGAAATCTGTCATTGAAATTATCAATTAGCTCTCCCTCACCTCGTTTTATAGCAGCCAATTTATGATACAAAGCGCAAGGGTCAATGGGTCCTCTAAATCTTGACAGAAATGCTTCTTCCATAAGTGCCCAGGAAGAAATGTAACCATTGGGTAAGTTTACATACCAGCTAGAGGCCTGCTCATTAAAGGTGTAAGGAAACAATCTACACACAACATCCTCGTGCTCTAACATAGCCCTAAAACATGCTTCCTTAAATATTCTAATATGATCTTCTGGGTCCTGATGCAACTGGTATTTGGGACATATCTTTTCTGGATTTTTTGGCATCTCATGATAATCATTGAAGAGTATGGGAGAATTGACATTGAAATAAGCCATTGCAGGTGTTTGAGCTTGACTTGAACTTGCAGGAATACCTGGATTGATTGGTGGATTAGGATTTACAGGAGGATTGAGACCTCCGGGAGTGCCTGAACCAAGATTTAAAGATCTGAACAGTGATCTATCAGGACTCACAATACTACGGATGTTAAAAGGTGACCCAGGAGGTGTTCCAGATGAACTTCCCATTTGTGATATCTTTGGATTCCAAATTAAAGGGTTTTTACTTCGCCTTGTATCAGGTAGTTGCACAAATATATCTCCTGAACTAGATCTAGACCTAGTCACTCTATTACTGTCATTAGCCAGTTTGAAATGAAACCTAACTCAGGAAGGCCCTCCTTCTAACGCCAGAAAACTGTTGGTGATTGTTTTGATGCAATCATAACAGTAAGTTAAAATTCACATATAATAAACTGAAACTATACTTGAAAGATAAGAAGGAATCATTTGAGATTCAACTAATCCCAAGTCTACAATGGTTCGGTTGGTCAAGTTCAGTTGGCCAATGTGAAGCTGTAATGTTCAAGGGGCCTTACGTAGTTTAGGTTTGTTTGGTGGTTTAATGGACTAAGAATATGCAAAAGAATCATAGATTTCAACAAGTATTTTGTTTATTTGCATACAAGTGTTACTGTGTTGCAAATTCAGATGGTTTTCTTGAATTATTGCAGCCTTCTCCTTCATACATTTATGAAAACTGTCTATTCTTAACTCTGTTATGCATGCTTCTTCAAATTTGAGACAATTTCCTTTAGATTTCTACGTTTTCAGCTAAATATTTCAGATGGGTTGGGAAAAGTTAGAAAGATCTAATCTATACCTCATTTAATCTACCGAAGGATCTAATTGTTTCTGTTATGCACTATGTAAATACTACAATAATTTGATCAAATCCACAGTAAAAACCTTAAATGCAAGTTCTGAGCATTTTCACAAACATACATTTAAAATTGCAAGCTCTCAAAGAAAATATTTCAAAACACAAAGAAGAGCAGGAGAACACTCAGAAGATAGATGCAGAACTCCAGATTCTATTGTATTAGAAATGAATAGTCATACATGATTTACAATGTAGGGATGACTCTTAGTTTCATTGATCATACTACAGAGAACTTACAAGCTTTACAGATACAATAAGGCAGCCAGACATTCCACATGCACCTTACTGCAAACAAACAGGCGACCTCCTTCTTCTACTTCTAATCTAAACTAAGCTAACTTGCTGTGTTTTCCTAAAAATCCCTGTGTAGCCCCTGTTGTAAAGTATTACAAGGTAGAGAGGCACAATATAAAGACTCTCTGATTGTCCTTACTACAGCAAAAACCTAACTGAACCCCTGGTTCAAACCCCTGGTTACAACAATAAATACAGATGAACCAGATCTTCCAAAATATCTCTGAGCAGTGTCAAATCTGGGCGAAATATTGCCCCTTCTAAGAAGTTCTGGCAACTCAGCAATAACTCTTGTTTGTCTGTTGTAGTAATACTCTCAGCTGCAACCTTGTTCTTCATTTGGTTGGCCTTGACTTCTTCGCACTTCATCTTTATCTTCTTGCTCCTGAGATTGGATTTCCTTCCTCCATGAGGTCACTGTGTTGAATTTCTAGCTGCTTCCTCGACTGCAAGCCTGCAAGACAAGACAAGCAATAAGTACCATATTTATCAAATGAACAGCAAGAAACCAAAAATATCTGTTTAAATCAAGGTGACCATGCAAAATGTGGAAATTGGGTCCAAAATTAGCAGAAACTGCGTTCAAAATGTACACAGACTGTTCAAAACCCATCGGGTCAACTATCGCTGACCAAAAAATGCTACGGGCGCCAAAAATATAGATTAAAATTTCCATCGCTATGCACATTCCCACCCATCGGCGTGACTATCGCTATCGGCGGGCCCCAAAATTCCTTCACCGATGACCTTCGTTACATCGATGTCTCCCCGTCGGTGAGACTCTTACCGACGCTTCCTTCGTTGATGTTCATCGGCGAGAGATCGCCCATCAGCGCCTCATAATTTCCCTCCGCCGATGCCTTTACCTTGGCCGATACCTTTATCGGCGAGAGTTTCGCCGATAACCCCCTTCGTTGTTCACCATCGACGTGAGATGGCCCATCGGCAACTCACAAATCTCCTCCGCCGATGGCCTTCGTTATACTGATGGCACTTCGTCGGCATGACTCCCGCCTATCGCTAAGACATAACAAAACACCGCCGACAGTGTAAGTTATGCCGATGGCATACCATCGGTGAGACCACATGCTTCGGGGTAACCATTTGAAACTCGGCCGATACCTAAAGGTTATGCCGATGACAATTTCATCGACGAGAAACCCTTCTTCGGTGGAACACTTCAAAACTCCACCGATCACTATTGTTAGGCCGATGTTCTTTCTGCAAAATAATCAAATGTAACATACAGAGTGGAACCCAAACAAAATTGCCCACGACCCAGAACCACTAAGTATGAATTTTCTTGAAATTTAAAATGAATGCCAACAAAAAGGGCAAACAACTGACTGTATATTATGCAAAACCTGATAGTTCATTTTACCTAAATGATCATAACTTGCAAGATATGATGAATTTTACGATGGTTCAAAAAGCAACCTTGGCTCATTTTTCGCAAGGAATCCAACCATATTATGTAATGGTACTAAAAATACATTTTTCCATATTTTTAACAAGGTTTGCAAATTTGACTCTCTTTTCCCTTTACCACCAGACAAAACAAACACAAGCAGAAGCAAAAAGCAAAGCGACAGCAGGGGTCCTCGTTTTGCTAAGGGGCAAAATGGGGCGTGTTGTGAACATCACAACACTATGGTCTGCACAAGACTAGACATTGCCCAAGCAGTGGGAGTCCTTAGTCAATTTATGGCTAATCCTAGATGGGTTCATTGGGATGCAGTTAAGCGAGTGTTTAGATATTTGAGGGGTACTTCCAAGTATTCCATTTTCTATCATGGTAATGTTTTAGGACCTCCGCATTCTATTGATATTCATGGATTTGTGGATTCAAATTGGGCAGGTGACATTGACAGCAGGAGATCCACCAGTGCTTATGTGTTTACACTATTTTGTGGTGCTATTAGTTGGATGAGTAAGCGACAACCTGTTGGATGAGTAAGCGACAACCTGTTGTTGCTTTGTCCACAACAGAAGCTGAGTACATGGTAGCAACTCATGCTTGTAAGGAAGCCATTTGGCTTAAGAGATTATGTTCTGATATTGGTGTTGATGCAGGTAAAATCACAATCAGTTGTGATAGTCAGAGTGCAATTTTCCTTGCAAAGAATCCAACTTTCCATGCTAGAACCAAGCACATTGATGTTCAGTTTCACTTCGTGAGAGACATGGTTGAGGATGGAAAGGTAAATTTAGAGAAGGTAGATACTTTGAAGAATGTTACAGATGCATTGACTAAACCAGTGGGCACAGAGAAGTTCAAATGGTGTTTGGAGTCTATGGGCCTCTCGGCCTATAGCAGTTAAATCATGTTTTTCTATTGGCTCCTACAAGGTGTTCGATAAGTGGGAAAATGTTGGGAATTAAGGTGTCTTAACCTTTGTAATTCTTTGTATTTATTATTTAATTTCCTATGTTGTAAATATTTGGAAAATCCATATTGTCATATTGTGGGATGTGGCACGGTGATGTGTCAATCCTACATGGATTATGACAACTTGTATTTTTGTCCTCACATGAGGAGATAGGCATCCTAATTAGTGGTAGGAATATTCTGCCATGTGTCGGCATGCTCCATGTTGTGTAAGGAATGTTTGACCAAAATGATTATGACGGATTCCTATGACGAATCTATGACATGTAAGAGTCAAAAATAGAAGGTTGTAAGACAGGAGATGACATGTGTCATGAAGCATCTTTGAATAAGGCATATTTGGGTGCCCCAAGGTGGAATATGACATGTTGTAAGAGAATATGCTATTTATAGCATGTGTATGATAGATTCTCTTACAGATGTAAGTTGTAACCACTATTACAGATTCTATGACAGTCGTAAGTGTCGTAAGAGCATCTCTCATAGCCCATTTTGGAAATAGGCAACCTCTTTGGGATGGGAGCTATGGACAAGTGTCAGGAACATTCTACAATGTTGACCAAGTGTCCTTAGGTGTGGGTTTTGGTCCAAGAAGCCATGTTGGACGCCCATTCCAAGATAGGTCCAATATTGCCTTGTATTTCCTATTTATACAGGTGCTTGGAGATGGAGTTAGGTTTACAGGTACTGTTATGCTATCGGATTGACTCTAAACATGAGTGTCAAAGACCATTGAAGCTTGTATTGCAAGTGTATTGTAAACAACTTTCAGATTTGGTAATACATTGTGCAAGTTTCTGAGTGTCGGGTTTTTCACATGATAAGGGTTTTCCCCACCGTAAATCTTTGTCTCTCTTCTTCTGTCTTCTTTCTGGTTCTTGTGTTTTGCTGTAATATCTCATGTTAATGGTTTAACATCACTGTAACAGTTAGGATAAATTTGAATTTGCATAGCCCTCTCCTTAATAGATTAGTGTAGGAAGCATTTTTTGCACACCTAGCTTTCTTTCACTCATAACATGGACATAAGGCAATTTTGACATGGAGTGCATCATCAAAATATGCACACTATATGAACTCTTGAAGCATGATCATCAAGTCTGACTAGGGCACTACAAATTCAACTTTGATGAAGAACATCTAAGTTGTCATGTATACCATGCACAAGCAAGCTAGATCATCACCTTTCACTTGACAACATTGCACCTTTGACAGGTCAACCACATTTTAGTCTCACTGCATATAATACATGACATGAGCCAGGATATAGACCTCTTGAAGATGATAGTCTAATGAAGATGAATACTCTTGACAAAAATCTTCTACTCCTTTGACATTTTCACATCAACCAACACAAATTACACCTTGCATCTCAATGTAATGACATCTGACTTACACCTGACAAGTCACCCTTCAAATCAAGAACATGAATATCACAACATGAAGCATGAAGCATGACGATAACTCCAACATCATATCTTTGACCTCAATACCCTATGAACAACCTTAACATCAACATGTGATCTAGCTTATATCAATGACAATTCAACCCTTGACATCAATGACAAACTTCTTGCAACAATTTGCATCTTTAATCTGATTGGATCTTCTAGGTAACACATCTTTTGCAATCGATCGGTTCTGTTGTGTTGAACTAAGATATATATAGCCTGTTACATTTTGTCTTTTCCTCTCTTACAACGCATTGTGTGCTTGAAAGTCATGAAATACTTGACTTTTGAATGTGGACTATCGATGAAGCTTGTTGCGGGAGAATGAACAACTGATATTTGAAGTTATACCATTGAAAATTGGCTTTATACACTTTGGAATAGTGCAGTCCAATGAGATCTTGCAAGCTTAGCATAGATGCTTTGCCTCAAACCCACGTGTCAACTCATCACAGTAGTACGGGCTGAGAAGGGACCCATACCTCCACCCTTGCGCTCATGCACTAAGGCTTAACCTTAGCTTACATGGACTAGACCGAGACCTACCTGCTAGTTTTCACCTCGTCATAGCAGCATAAGGAATATTTGTTGGCATTTGTTTGTAGTGCACTCCTGCGATCGACTTGGCACACCAGACCGATGAGACCTCGGACCCACCCATTTGGAAATCTATGGCCAGCACATCAGCGCGGCTCCAACAAATCTGAAAGATCTAGAGCATGCAATGCTATGATAGACATTGATCTATCTTAAAGATATATCTTTCAAACTTAAGAAATATTTAGGATGTTGGCAGAGTCAGTCATTAGGCTCAAGGGGTCGGTTTTGGATCAGACAAAGGATATAAGGTTGTGACTTAAAAATAGATGACCACTTATAACAAGCCAACTTGGAATTATAATGCGGGCTTAGAAATGAAAGACCAAGGGTTTAGGGTTTTCAGATTTCAAATACATACTTAACCATTTCAAGGTTTTGGGACCAAAGAGCAAGAAAATTTGGGGGGGAGGGGTCTACTAGGTGCAATGGATGGTTGATATTAAGAGGTGGAAATAGATGGCTAAGATTAAGAGGTGCAATATGAAATGGATGGTGGAGATTAAGAGGTGAAAGATAGAAGCTTCTAGGGCATCCTTATGTGAATGGCTAGGATTGAGAGATGTAGTATGAAATGAGTAGTGGAGATGAAAACTTAGTTTGACTTTTGGGACACTCATTTATTATTTGTGGTAGGAGGATGAGGATGAGAAGTGGAAATTAATCAAATAATAAATTATTTAATTAATTATTAGAGAGGAATGATGTGTGAGGATAAATTAATTAAATAAATAAGATTTATTTAATTAATTTAGCTAAGAGGAAAGTAGATTAATTTTTTTTTATTAGATCAAAGCAGCTAGGGATGCACCTTATATTAAAAAATAGAAATATTAACATTACAAAGAGCTGCAGGGGATTTTAAACAATCCACCCTGCACACAAAATGCCTCCCAACCAACCATACAATGCTTGAAACTCAAAATGATGCCCCCAAAAACAAAATTGGCATCTCCATTGATGTATATACCCAAACTATTAACCCAAACCCCATAGCTTCACAGATCTATCAACATAGAAACTATTAACATATAATTCTCCTTACCCTGCCATCCTACTACCTAGACACTAAGATTATTTTACTCTTCCACTGGCATGACTAGATTTCCCTACACATCAAAGCCACTAGAACCCTCGAACCCTTTCTCAACAATGTAAATTTGAAACCACGTACCATCTGCAGGATTTGATTAAGAAAACAAATTCCCCTCACGGCTGCAGCACAGAACCTCGACAGCATGCTTGGGTTGCTGTAGAAAACCACTGGGTATCTTTTGGGAGGCCATCCCTGCCTTTTGATTACATAGTAATCTCCAGGCAGGGGGATTCCTCTACCTTCCTCATAGTTGGCTAATACATCCTCAACCCCCCTAGGACTTTACTCCATATTAATTTCCTACACAGCTCCCAGGCTATCTCTTTAGGCTCACCTGCCTCTAGAATCACTGCCAAAAACATGGCCACTATGTTTGAATTCACCCTATGCTTGTGATAAGAATGGAGGAAGCACCATCCTAACTGCATGCAAAATTAACTCATTTTTGGTCTTAAACACTCCACCCAATCGCCTCTCCATCACCACTCCTACGAAAGCCACCTGGCTCATGGAGCATTCCAAAATTATCAGGGTGTCCGTCTCTGGGTGAGTTGAGATTACTGCCACCGATACAAAGGCTTCAACACAATCTACCCAACGACCCTTGGTGGTAATAAAAGCCTCGGCCAACCCAGATCTCATGCTTGCTATTATTGGAGGGACTTGTCTCACAAATGAAGTCATCATGGAAAGTTAAGAGGATTTGTCCTCATCACATTCCTGGCCAACTCATCCACAACTTCATTCCCTTCTGTATAGAAATGTGAAACTCTAAACTCTTCAAACTCCCTAAGTAGCTGGGTAAAGGGAGACATCCACTACCTAAGCCTCCAATTAGGGGTCCACCCCAATCTTATTGCATTAATGGTAATGAGAGAATCTCCCTCCAAATGAATTTTATTTAAATTCAAATTCCTTGCATTCTGCAGACCTATTAGGGCAGCTTTGAGTTCAGCTTCGTTATTGGTTCCAATACCTAGGGGGATTGATTTTTTGTCTAAGATTTGCCCTTCGTGATCCGTAATGATGCATCTAGCTCCACAATCACCCAAATTCCCCCTCGCTGCCCCATCAAAGTTGACCTTGTGCCAACCAACACTTGGGGTCTCCCAGTGAACATTTTTTGTATCAACCTTCACGGGACCAATCCTGAGAGCCCCATGAATGGGGGTTATTATTATTATTATTATATAATATATTTTTTTGATCCGTAAGCATTGGAGGTCACAAGGGGGACCTCCTCCCCATTAAAAATGGATTGAATTAATTAAAATTTGGGTGATGGAAGAAATTGATTTAATTAATTAAATAAACATTTTTTTTAATAATTTAGAGAAGGGGATAAATATAATTAATTAAATTAATATAATTTATTTAATTAACCAGAAGGGGACATTGATGGGTTCTAACATAAATGTGTCCAGGGGATGTTAGTAGTGTCATAAAGACATGGTCAATTTTAGGTGTGGAGATATATAAAGGTTTGTGTTGTATCACACATCATTAAGGTCATTTCTAAACCCATATATGGGTTATATACCACTTAAATAGGCCTAAACACAGCTAATATGCCAAAATAAGCCATAAATGGTACAAATATCATAAAGAAAAGATAAAATAATGGGAAGAAGATAATTAGGGGTTATTATGGAACAATATGATGGAAAGGCACTATGAAGAGCATTTAATAGGCTATATAAAGAAGGGAAGGGAGATAGGAGCATAAATTATATTGATGAGTGAGTGTGAAACATATGTGAGAGATATATGAAGTGACATATAAGCAATACATGGAGGAGAATGAGGAAGATGATAAGATAGCTTGAATCATGAAGATTGTATGAAGACATTGTATAAGCCATTAAACTACATGGGTATATGGTCTTATGTATAATGAGATGTGTATAATGTCTTTTGATTTTATTTGTAATTTATTGTATATGTTTTGTTATTTTTTCTTATTGCATCACACTAAGCTACAACATTTACATATATAAAGTCAAACTTCTAGTTTATGTTTTATTATCAATAATGAAAGAATTGAATAATGTTGACAATATATGTTGTCGCTGATGTCAACATAGTATTCATAGCAGACAACAATACAAGATTAGAGTTGTACAAAATATGGAGAAGTTGATGATTAATGGAAGATTTGAGAGAGACAGTTTGACTCAAGGGGTCATCATTTCAAAGGCCAGTTTGTCTGGAAGACTTAGTAGGTGAATTAAAACCAATCCAAGAGAAGAGAAAAATAGTCTAAGTATGGTGCGGCGATCAATTTTGTGTCTGAGCATGATGCTAAGGTAAATACTATGTCCTAGCATGTTTCTACTATCCCTACATGTATATCTCATTAGTTTGGTGTACCGCACTTAATGACAAGTAGCAAAAATCTATCTATGGCATTCATAGTGCATATCCTAAGGCAGAATCACATTGGTTTAGTCCCCATTTGTCTGTAGAGAAATACTTAATCTTGTGGTTCTAAAGACAAGTCTATCCAGGTATTGAAATGATATATCCAAGTTTTTAGGTCCTCACATCATCAACAAAAAATCTACAAGGGATAGAGTATCGATTACTACTTAGACAGGGCAAAGCAATGATGGCAACTTATTGGAACACTCCACATTCTTTTAGAAGAAATTATTTTGTCATGTGGTTCTAAGGAAAGTCTCAGAGATGTATAAGGAATGCTATGATGAAGTATCAAGTGGTTTGGTGGTCTGCAAATTCAGCAATCAAGTGACAGAGGCAATACAAACTATTCTGGATCCTAAATACACATGTTTAAACTTTTGTAGAAGATGAAGTATATGTATATCACCAATAAAAGTTTGTGTAGAGATCGTACATGTTCCAATATATCTCAGGTTTGATCCGCATGTAAATATTTCTTATTTTCTTGTACCGTATCAAGTAGTTAAGCCAATAAGGGAAGAATTAAGCATAATTATTATCTGGACTCTAGTTTACCTTAGTCAATCTTTTGTATTCCTCTGGAATTGTTAAGATGAGGATGTACGGATCTAAGAAGGAGTATATAATGAAGTTTAAGTTCATTCCTAAATGTTTTAGGGTTTGTATTGTACTGCAATGCTATATCTTGAGTCATGAAGTGTCACATGTGGTTTGGAATGCTTTGTTTCCTATAGTTCATCATGTTTCTTGTTTTGTAGATGTATAGATTGATATGATACTTTAGTAGAAAGATGAATGGATGATTTTGAGATTGTACATGATTGAATTCTTGGTCCACATGGAGATTTTGGCTTTTCCCTAGTAGTATGAAGATGAACAGTTAGCAATTTTGAGCAGTTTGAGTCGATAGGTTAAGTCTCTGGTATGCGCATAAGATCCTAATCTATTTCTTTGACTTTGGAAGGTATAGAAAGATGTATCTTGTTCCCTTTCATGAAGTCCTAAGGTCTGCAACAAGTTTTCTTATCATATTGTATGTATTGAGGCCAACCTTTGAAGAGTTACATGTTTCATCCAATGATGTTTATGATGCTGACCTAATTAGTGTTTTGAAGTGTTGTGGAGGATATTTATAGAAGATCAAATTCATTTGTGATGAGGAGAGGAGAGTACAAACATGATAGATCAGAGTGCAAGATATGAAGTGTGCATAATCAGTTGAAGGCATGTTTTGAGCAGAAAAGGAAGACTGCATTATCATCATAAGTCAGATGAGTTGAAATTAGGGCAGACAACTAAAAGGAGGGTGAATCAGTTGTTACAAAACTTTATCTTTTACTACATTTAAACTTCTTTATCACTTATAAATAGATTAATGATATAACCATGAAAGCATGAATCAAAACAAAAGAGCAAATACATAATCAACACATATAACACCAAGATTTTTATGTGGAAACTCGGTTAAAGGAAAAACCATGGTGGTGGTTAACCCACAAGATTTATTCTATGTTAAAATAATAGAAAATGGGAAGGCACTTGTCTTTAGGCATACTGCCTAGAGCTCACTACTCAAAGGAGGCTCACTGTCTACAAGAACATTTACAATGTTAACACTGAAGGATTGAACTGAGAAAAAACATCTTCTTCATGCAAGGTTTAGTTCCATTGAAGCACACAACACATCTGCTCTGCCCCCACTCATGTCCTTGCTACATCCACATCTTCACCACTTTCCACACATTTTCATGACTCACAACACTTATTTATACAAGTCATCAACTTTGGAATGAACATCATGTTAGAATCAAGATAGACAACTGAGAGGGGGGTGAATCAGTTGTCCCAAAACTTTCTTCCTATTAATCACTTAAATACTTCTTTTAATTCAATAGCATCATAATAAATCAATCATGGAAAATTAATGCAATAATTCAAGAGCAGAAACACATTAACACATACGACACCAAGATTTTAACATGGAAAACCCAGTTAAGGGAAAAACCACGGGGTGACTAACCCAAGATTGTATTCTCTGTTAAAAGAATAAGAAGAATAAATGGCACATGCGAATTAGGGCTCACTGCCTACGCATACTGCTCACAAGAGGCCCACTATCTATAGGAGACACACTGTTTATAGAATAATAAATATTAAATACTTGAACTAAAGAATAGCATCTTCACCATGCTTGAGTAAGTTCCATTTAAGATCAATACTTTTGCTCTGCCTTTCACTCTGCTCCTCTCTACTACACACTCATCTCCGCCAAGATACATTTGAAATGACTTCACAACTCCTTATTTATACAAGACATTTAAAATCATCCAAGTCGGCATACTTTATAGAGCAAATACATAAATACAACATGACTAATTAGAAAAAGGCTTCATGTGGATCACCATACTATCGGCTACATAGATCTGAGAGTTCAATCTTACTTGAGGAACATGCCATGCTTCACAGAACATCTTCAAGATCATCCGCAAGATGTGTAACTCATCCGATCGGCCAAAATTAAGAAGAACATCATCATCCGAAAGTAATTCTTCAATTATGAGCTCAATCTTCTATGCGGACCACCAACACAAACTGGACACAATCCAAAGACCTTCACAAGCTTGCCTAAATCACCAAGAACATCCACACTACTTCTGCTTACTGAAATCTTTCTCTCCTTCATCCAGAACCTCAAGAACACGGTCTGTCATCACTGTCATATTGGAATAGATGCTTGAAGACCTCCAAACCATGAACCAATTGAGTTGTCAATTCACATTGACTTCCAAAACACTCCACCAAATCCGCAGAACAAGATATTTCATTTCTAGACCTCACCAGACCTATCTGTGTCACTTTGTCACCTCTGAACATTTGCCAGAACCAGTTTTACTCAAGTGGCCATAACTTCTTCAAATCTTCATGCGGACCTCTCAAATCTTTATTGGGTCATCTTAAGACACATATCTACAAACCCTTATATGCACATCCTCTGATCTTCATCTTAGCTAGGATCTTCACCTCACTATCTTCACTATTTTTCTCTGTTCTTGATAGGACTAATTTTCTCAATATCTTCAGCATACAACTCATCCAATCCTTATCATCAATGCAATAGGAGTATGTTGACATAAATGACAACACTAGTTAGGCCCATACTTGCAACAATCTCCCCCTTTATCATTGAGGGAAACATATGATGTGAAAAACTATTTTAACCATCAAGACAAGAACTTCTCTTTACTGACTGACATAACTCCCCCTATCAACAACAACCATTCACATGTCTTCTCTTCCTTTACTACTCCCCCTTTGATCAGCAACCACTTTTTGTTTTTCACATGTCTTCTCTCCCTCTTTGACATCAATGGCAAAGGGCACATACTTGCATTACTCAGAATCATACCAGCTACTTCCCCTAAGTAGCAACTTCCCATCATCAATCCAGACCACAAGATATGACTGTGAGATCCATTGGACTGACACACATCAGTGCACCTTAATTCAGAACCGGAGGGGTAATAACCCCTAACTTCTCCCTGAGATACTCAAAAGAGTCCTTAGGTAGAGGTTTAGTAAAAATGTCTGCAATCTGATCCTTGGAGGGCACAAACTCCAATATGGCTTCATTCTTGTTCACTTGCTCTCTCAAAAAATGAAACTTGATAGATATATGTTTTGTCTTTGAATGCAACACCAGATTTTTTGATATATTTATTGCACTTGAATTGTCACAGAAGATTGTGATAGGTTCCTCATACTCCACTCTGATGTCTCTTAACATTTACTTCATCCACAATACTTGAGTGCAACTACCTACTACTGCAATATATTATGCTTCTGCAATGGACAAAGATATTGCCTCTTGTTTCTTGCTCAGCCAAGAAACCAATCTTTTCCCCAAAAAGAATGTTTCACCACTGGTACTCTTCCAGTCATCCACATCCGTATATGCATGAAGAGAGAAATCATGATCTTTAGGATACCATAAACCATACTCAACTATCCCTTTTAGATATCTAAGAATCCTCTTGATTGCCATGACATGAGATTCTCTAGGATCAGCTTGGAATCTAGCAACAAGACCAACAACATTCATAATGTCAGGTCTAGTTTGAGTGAGATACAATAGTCCTCCAATCATTGGCCTGTGCTTTTTCTGATCATCCTTAGGAGAGTCATCATCTTTTCTTAATTTACATCTAGTTGCCATAGGAGTATTCATTGGTTTTGAGTCTTCCATCCCAAATTTCTTCAACAATTCTTTCACATATTTGGTCTGTGAAATGAAGATTCCTTTCTTTGTTTGAATGATTTGCAAACCCAAGAAGAAATTCATTTCCCCAAACATGGACATCTCAAATTCACTTTTCATTTGATTTGCAAAAGTTTTGCACATACTATCTCTTCCTCCAAAAATAATATCATCAACAAACACTTCAACAATTAAGATGTTTTCATGATCAATTTTGAAGTACAAGTTATTGTTAGCAATACCTTTGTTGAAACCAATCTTTAAAAGATGCTTATCCAATCTTTCATACCAGGCTCTTGGGGCTTGTTTGAGTCCATACAGTGCTTTCTTCAACTTGCAGACCATATCACCATGATCAGACAATTGAAATCCATCCGGTTGCTTAATGTATACTTATTCTTCCAAGTCACCATTCAGGAAGGCAGACTTGACATCCATTTGATATACTTTGAAATCCTTAAAGGCAGCAAAGGCAAGAAATAATCTGACTTCTTCAATTCTTGCCATCGTAGCAAAAGTTTCTTTAAAATCAACTCCTTCTACTTGAGAGTAACCCTTGCAGACCAATCTGGCTTTGTTTCTGACTACTTCACCATCTTCATTCAGTTTATTCTAGAAGACCCATTTGGTTCCAATCACATTCTTGTTTCTAGGTCTGGGAACAAAATCCCAAGTGTGATTTTTCTCAATTTGTATCAGCTCTTCCTTCATTACTTTAGTCCATCTTTCATCATTGCATGCTTCATTCACTGACTTTGGTTCAATCTTTGAAATCAGACAATACTCTTCTAAGTCTTGAGCAATCTTTCTTCTGGTTTGAACACCTTTGCTTTTATCACCTATGATCTGATCTTTAGAGTGATTCAGTCTTACATACCTGGGAATTTTAGGAATTTCTTGCATTTTTGTTTCTTGAACAGGTTCATTCAAACTTATCTCTTCTTCCTGATTCACTGGATTAGTCTAGATCTGAATTTCAGAAGGGGCTTGGACTTCTTGGACCAAAACATCATTCTAATCATCTTCATCATATTCATAAAACCTTGAGGTTTTTTCAATACCTTCATCAACTTTCACATTTGTACTATCTATAATCTTTCTCAATCTCTTGTTATAACACCGATATGCTTTGCTTTGAGTAGAATAACCCAAGAATATTCCTTCATCACTTCTAGCATCAAATTTTCCAAGATCTTCATCTCTTTTAATATAACATTTGCTACCAAAGACTCTGAAATACTTCACAGTGGGAGTGATGCCAAACCAGAGTTCATAAGGGGTCTTACCAGTATTGCTTCTAATTTGTACTCGATTAAGATTATAGACAGTAGTGCTTATAGCTTCTCTCTTGTAGATTTGAGGAACATTTGCTTTCATCATCATGGTTCTAGATGCTTCCTAGATGGTCCGGTTCTTTCTCTCCACTACTCCATTCTGCTGTGGAGTCCTTGGAGCAGACAACTGTCTTTTTATCCCATGTTTCTCATAGAGTTCTATGAACTCCCTGGATGTGAATTCTCCACCTCTGTCATACCTAAGACATAGTATGTTTAATCCAGTTTCATTCTCTACCATAGACTTGAAGATTTTGAATTTCTCAAGAGCCTCAGATTTCTCTTTCAGAAAAGTCACCCACATCATCTGGGAGTGGTCATCAATTAATAACATGAAGTATCTATCACCTTGCAAGCTCTTAATTCTTGCTGGACCAAATAGATCAGTATGTATTAAGTCTAACAATCTGATAGAAGATTGTTACTTAATTTTGAATGAGACTCTGCTCTGCTTACCCAACTGACATTCTTTGCACAAACTATTAGTAGGTTTCACCAATCTTGGAAGATCTCTTACAGCCTGAGTGTTGCTTATCTTGATAATATTATCAAAATTTACATGACACATTCTCCTATGCCACAACCAACTCTGATCAATCTAAACAAATAAACAGCTTTTACCAGTACCAACCAAGTGGAAGATATTACCTTTTGTTTGAGTACCAGATGCAATCTCTATTATGAAACTTTCAAAGATCTTACATTTTCCATTTTTGAATCAGAGATCATAGCATTTGTCCACCAACTAACCAACACTGAGAAGATTATGCTTCAGACCTTCAACATACAGTACATTACTGGTTTTGTTCTTTCCATCAAAAGAAATAGTTCCTCTACCTCTGATCTTGCCAGCAGAATTATCACCAAATTTTACCACTCCTTCATATCTTTCCAAATCTATGAACTTATTTTCGTCACCTATCATATGGTGAGAGCATCCACTATCAATGACCCAGTCATCCTTTTCTTCAACTTAGGCAGCCATAGCTCTTTCTATTTTATGATTGGCAGATTCAGAGGGCATTGGATCTTCTTCCTTGATGGCAATAAACACCCAGTCACATCTGGATTTGTTTCTTTTCTCTAATTTATCATCATCTTCATGAACATAGTAACATTTCTTTTGGAATCTTGATCTATTTGGATTTGCTCTTGAAAATCTTTCCAGACACCTTGAGGTAAAATGACCAATCTTATTGCAGTTAAAACATTTGAAGGGAAATTTTCCTTCAGACTTACTATATCCTCTTGGTAGTTTTTTTGTAATAAGGGCTTCAAGTTGAGCAACTTCTGCTTCATCTTATTCCAGATCTTTTCTTGCTTTTTCATACCGTGATAGTTTCTTTGAAGAGTTCTCTCCCAGATCAAACTTTTGTTTTCCTTTTACAGAGGCACTAGCTTTGAAAGCAGATTCATTCTTGGGGGGTGCATCTCCAAACTCGACCAATTCAAATGCAACTAATTTACCAACCAATTGATCTCTTATGATATTTGAAAAAGATCAAAATTCTTCAATAGGAGTAACCTTGTATTTGTAAGAAGCAGGCAGGGATCTGAGAACTTTGGCAACAATCTCATCTTCATCCATCCAAGACTCCACCAGCACATCTAATGCCACAAACAAGATCATTTACTCTTGGAATAAATGTAGTGATATTTTCATCTTCACTCATCTTCAGGTTTTCAAATTTTCCTTTCAATCTCTGTAGCTTGGCACATTTAAGATACTTGTCTCCTTCATGCAAAAGTTCTAGTTTTTCCCAAATCTCATATGCAATCTTTAAATCTATAACATTTGTTAGCTTTGAATTAGATAAGGCACTTAGAAGAGCTTCTTTTGCCCATAGATTGTTTTCAACATCTCTGATTTCATCTACGGTTCTCAGACCATTCTATGGAGGAACATACTTCTTTGAAGCCATGATCCAATATTGCATTCCCATACATTACAAGTGACATTCCATGCGACTTTTCCAAAGAGTGAAATTTGTTCCATCAAACCTCAGACTATCCTTCTTATAAGACAACATCTTGGATCTCCTGAAGCGGTTAAGCTCTTTTAGAGGAACTTAGCTCTGATACCAATTGTTAGAATTAAGACAGACAACTGAGAGGGGGGGTGAATCAATTGTCCCAAAACTTTCTTCCTATTAATCACTTAAATCCTTCTTGTAATTTAGTAACATAATAATAAATCAATCATAGAAACTTAATGCAATAATTCAAGAGTAGAAACACATTAACACATACAACACCAAGATTTTAATGTGGAAAACCTAGTTAAGGGAAAAACCACAGGGTGACTAACCCAAGATTGTATTCTCTATTAAAAGAATAAGAAGAACAAATGGCACATGCCAATTAGGGCTCACTGCCTGATCACACTGTTCACAAGAGGCCCACTGCCTATAGGAGACACACTATCTACAGAATAATAAATATTACATACTTGAACTGAAGAATAGCATCTTCCACATGCTTGAGTCAGTTCCATTTAAGCTCAATACTTCTGCTCTACCTTTCACTCTACTCCTCTCTACCACACACTCCTCTCCGCCAAGATACATTTGAAATGACTTCACAACTCCTTATTTATACAAGACATTTGACTTTAGGATAATCATCCAAGTCAGCATACTTTATAGAGCAAATACATAAATACAACATGACTGATTAGAAAAAGGCTTCATGTGGATCACCACACTATTGGCTACATAGATCTGAGACTTCAATCTTATTTGAGGAACATGCCATGCTTCACAGAACATTCTCAAGATCATCCGCAAGATGTGTAAATCATCCGGTCGGCCAAACTTAAGAACATCATCATCCAGAAGTAATTCTTCAATTACGATCTCAATCTTCAATGTGGACCACCAACATGAATTGGACACAATCTAAAGACCTTCACAAGCTTGCCTGAATCACCAAGAACATCCACACTACTTTTGCTTACTGAAATCTTTCTCTCCTTCATCCAGAACCTCAAGAACATAGTATGTCATCACTGTCATATTGGAATAGATGCTTGCGGACCTCTAGACCACTAACCAATTGAGTTGTCAATTCACATTGACTTCCTAAACACTCCACCAAATCTGCAGAACAAGATATTTCATTTCTAGATCTCACCGGACCTATCTGTGTCACTTTGTCACCTCTGAACATCTGCCAAAACCAGTTTTACTCAAGTGGCCATAACTTCTTCAAATCTTCATGCGGACCTCTCAGATCTTTACTAGATCATCTTAAGACTCATATCTACAAACCCTTTTATGCGCATCCTCTTATCTTCATCTTAGCTGGGATCTTCACCTCACTATCTTCACTATTCTTCTCTGTTCCTAATAAGACTACTTTTCTCAATATCCTCAGCATACAACTCATCTAATCCTTATCATCAATGCAATAGGATTATGTTGACATCAATGACAATACCGGTTAGGCCCATACTTGCAACACATCAAAGTCGGCCAAATAATCATCTATCTGGAACATTCTCCAAGATAGGCATTACAAGCAATTACAATCACATGACTTTAAAATGCTACATGCGAATCACTACACTATTGGCTATCCATAACTGGGACTCAAATCTTCCTCAAACATCACACCACACTCCATAAAACTTCTCTTAGATCATCCACAAGATGCATTATGCATCTGGTCAGCCAAGATAGGAAAGAACAGCAACACCCAAGGAGTAATCTTCATCCACGAGCTCAATCCTTAATGCAGACCATCAACACAATAGGCACCTAATTTAGAGACCACCACAAGCACAATGAAATCAACAGGAACAACCACATCACCTCAGATCACCAAAAACACTTGCACCTCCATCCAGGAACTCAAGAATGTCAATTGTCATGACTGTCAACTAGAAAGATTGCTTGCAGACCTCCAAACCACAAAACACTTGAGTTGAGGATATACACCAACATCCCAAACACACCTCTAGATCTGCAAATATTCCAATGCAGATCAATCCAAACCAAATTACTGTCACTCTGTCACCTTTGAACAACTATAAAACCTGGTTCTACTCAGATGGACATAACTTCACCAATTCTCCATGCAGACCTCTCAAATCTTGACTGGAGCAACTTCAGACAATCCTTTGCAAACCCTTTAATCCCCAGACTCTGATCTTCATCTTACTAGGAATGCGGAGTAATCTACTCCATTGAACTGCACTGTCTTCACTGTCTCTGACAGAGAGATGATTGCAACAAAAGGGTGAGAGATGATTGCAAATATGTGCCCTTTTCCATTGATGTCAAAGGGGGAGAGAAGTCATGTGACAAACTTGGATGGAAGTGAGTAGTTGCTGATGAAAGTGGGAGCAATGAAGAAAGTGGTTGTAGGTGTGATAAGAGAATGGGGGAGAAGTTCTTGTCTTGATGGTTGAACTAGTTTTTCACATCATATGTTGACATCAATGACAACACCTATTAGGTACATATTTGCAACAATCTCCCCCTTTGTCATTGATGCAACATATGATGTGAAAAACTAGTTCAACCATCAAGACAACAACTTCTCCCCCTTTCTCTTATCACACCTACAACCACTTTCTTCATTGCTCCCGCTTTCACCAACAACTACTCACTTCCATCCAAGTTTGTCACATGACTTCTCTCCCCCTTTGACATCAATGGCAAAGGGAACATATTTGCAATAATCTCTCACCCTTTTGTTTCTTAGACAAGACCAAACTAAACTCAGAACATGCTGACTACTCCCCCTGAGTAGAGTCCTCTTAACACCAATCTGGATCACTAGATATGACTATGAATTCCACCAGACTGATGCACACTAGTGCACCTTAGTTCTGAATAGGAGGGGTAATCACCTCTAGCTTCTCTCTGAGATACTCAAAAGTGTCCTTAGGTAGAGGCTTAGCGAAGATATCTACAATTTGATCCTTTGAAGGAATAAACTCCAATTTGACTTCATTCTCATTTACCTTCTCTCTCAAAAAGTGAAACTTGATGGATATGTGCTTTGTCTTTGAATACAACACTGGATTCTTTGAAATGTTTATTGCACTTGAATTATCATAGAATATTGTAATAGGCTCTTCAAACACAATTCTAATATCCTTCAACATTTGCTTCATCCACAAAACTTAAGTACAATTACTTGTTGCTGCTATATACTCTACCTCTACAGTAGATAGAGATATTGCCTCCTACTTTTTGCTCAACCAAGAAACTAATCTCTTTCCCAAGAAAAATGCACCTCCACTAGTACTTTTCCTATTGTCCACATCTCCTGCCCAATCAACATCTGTAAATGCATGAAGAGTGAAATCATCACCCTTAGGATACCATAGGCCATAATCAGATGTTCCCTGCAGATATCTAAAAATTCTTTTGACTGCTACAACATGAGATTCTCTAGGATCAACTTGAAATCTAGCAACAAGGCCAACTACATTCATAATATCAGGTCTGGTACGAGTCAGATAAAGCAGTCCTTCAATCATTGATCTATACCTTTTCTGGTCTACCTTAGGGAAATCATCTTTAGTCAACTTGCATCTGGTTATGTTAGGAGTACTCACTGGTTTTGAATCCTCCATTCCAAACTTTTTTAACAACTCCTTTACATATTTAGACTGAGATATGAAGATGCCCTTATCTGACTGAATGATTTGCAGACCTAAGAAGAAATTCATTTCACCAAGCATGGACATCGCAAATTCATTTTGCATCTGATTAGTAAAATTTTTGCACATGCTCTCATTTCCACCAAAGATGGTATCATCAACAAATACCTTAATAACCAAGATGTGTTCATGATCAATCTTGAAATAAAGATTACTGCTAGTTGTGCCTTTGCTAAAACCTAATTTTAGCAGATACTTATCTATTCTTGCATACCAGGCTCTTGGGGCTTGTTTAAGTCCATACAATGCTTTCTTCAACCTGCAGATCATATCTTCTTGAATAGACAACTGGAATCCTTCAGGTTGCTCAATTTAGACTTCTTCTTCCAAATCTCCATTTAGGAATGTTGACTTGACATCCATCTGGTAAACTTTGAAATCTTTGTAAGCAGCAAAGGCAAGAAATAATCTAACTGCTTCAATTCTTGCCACTGGAGCAAAAGTTTCTTCAAAATCAATTCCCTCTACCTGAGAATATCCTTTGCACACTAATCTTGCTTTGTTTCTCACAACTTCACCATTTTCATTCAATTTATTCTAGAAGACCCATTTAGTTCTAATTACATTTTTGTTTTCAAGTCTAGGAACAAGATCCCAAGTATGATTCTTTTCAATTTGCATTAATTCTTCTTCCATTGCTTTTACCCAGCTTTCATCATTACAATCTTTATTCACTAATTTTGGTTCAATCTTTGAAATCAAAGAATACTCCTCTTGTTCTTGAGTAATTTTTCTTCTGGTTTGTACACCTTTATTTTTATTTCCTATGATCTGATCTTTAGAATGATTCAACCTTACATACCTGAGAGTTTTAGGAATTTCTTGAACTTTTGATTCTTAAACTTGTTCCTCAACATTTGCACTAATTTCTTGAGTCACTGGATTCTCCAGAGCAATCTAAATCTAATTTTGAGGACTTTCATTTTGATCATCTAATTCATATCCATAAAACTTGGAAGGTCTCTCCTTGCTTTCATCAACCTTGACATTAGCACTTTAAATAATCTTTTTCAATCTCTTGTTGAAGCACCAGTATGCCTTGCTTTGGTTAGAATAGCCCATAAATATTCCTTCATCACCCTTGCATCAAACATGCCTAGATCTTCATCTCTTTTGATATAGAATTTACTACCAAAAAATCTAAAGTATTTCATAGTAGGAGCATTACCAAACCATAGTTCATAAGGAGTTTTACCAGTATTACCTTTGATCTACACCCAGTTAAGAGTGTAGACAACAGTACTCATAGCCTCTCTCCAATAGAAATGTGGAACATTTTCTTCCATCATCACGGTTCTAACAGACTCTTGAATAGTCCAATTCTTCCTTTCCACAACTCCATTTTGCTGAGGAGTCCTAGGAGTAGATAATTGTCTTCTTATTCCACGCTTTTCACAAAATGTATTAAACTCACCGAAGTTAAATGCTCCACCTCTATCAAATCTCAAACACTTTATCTTCACACCAATCTCATTCTCCACCCTAGCCTTGAACACCTTGAATCTATCAAGATCCTCTGATTTCTCTCAAGAAAGTGACCCACATCATCTGGGAGTAGTCATGAATCAGCAACATAAAGTATATATCTCCTTGCAAACTCTTAACTCTGGAAGGACCACACAAATCAATGTGCACAAGTTCCAACAATCCACTTGAAATTTGTTCTTTACTTTTGAATGTAGTTTTTCTCTATTTGCCCAATTGACATTCCTTACACATGTTATCAGCAGGTTTTACAGGCTTTGGAAGATCTCTCATAGCCCGAGTAGTACTTATCTTGATAATACTATCAAAGTTTACATGACACATTCTCCTATGCCATAACCAACTCTAATCAATTTGAGAAATCAAACAACTCTTACCAGTACCATTAAATGAAAGATATTACCTCTAGTCTGTGTACCAGATGCAATCTTAGTTCCGGAGCTTTCCAAGATTCGATATTATCCATCCTTGAATCAGAGATCATACCCTTTGTCAACCAACTATCCAACACTAAGAAGATTATGCTTCAACCCTTCTACATACAAAACATCATTAGTTTTATTCTTACCATCAAGAGCGATGGATCCTCTACCACAGATTCTACTAGCTAAATTGTCTCCAAACTTCACAATTCCACCTTCATACCTTTCCATACTTACAAACTTATTCTTATCACCTGTCATATGATGGCAGCATCCACTATCAATCACCCATTCATCCTTTTCTTCAACCTGAGCATCCAAGCACTTTCCACATTCACACAGCTAGTAGACTCAGTAGGCACCAGATCTTCTTCTTTGATAGCAATGAACACCCATTCATTTCTAGAGGTACTTCCCTTATTAGAATCATCATCTGTAACTACTTCATCAACAACTTCTTGGACATAGTAGCATTTCTTCTGAAACCTAGGTTTGATAGGGTTTGGCTTTGAAACCCTCTCCGGACATCTTGAAGCAAAATGGCCAATCTTATTGCAAGAAAAACATTTGAAAGGCAACTTTCCTTCATACTTACCAAATCCTCTTGGTAACCTTTTGGCAAAAAGGGCTTCAAGTTCTTCAAGCTCCATTTCATCTTCTTCAAGTTCCTTCCTTGCCTTCTCATAACTGGTTAATCTTCTTGAAGAGCTTTCACCTGAATCAAATCTTTGCTTCCTGGAAACACTGGCCTTAAAAGCATATTCTAATTTAGGAAGGGAATCACCAAACTCACTCATTTCAAATGCTGAAATCTTGCCAACCAATTGATCCCTTGTAACAGTTGTCACAATCTTGATCTCCTCAATAGCATCAACTCTATGCTCGTATGAAGCAGGTAAGGATCTGAGCACCTTCCCAACAATCTCTGATTCTTCTAATTTTCCACTAGCACACCTGATACTGCACACAAGTTTAGTCACCTTCTGCATGTAGGAAGTGATGTTTTCATCTTCACTCATCCTCACACTTTCGTATCTACCTTGTAGGATCTATAACTTAGCACATTTGACATATGCATCACCTTCATATAGAGTTTCCAACTTCTTCTAGATTTCATGAGTAGTTTTCAATTCCAAGACATTTTTCAATTATGTATCAGTCAGGGCACTTAACAATGCTTCTTTAGCCTGAATGTTGTTTTCAGCATCTCTGAGTTCATCTGGAGTTGAAGGACCTTTCTCTGGGGGCTTATACTCATCCTTTGTTATCAACCAATAAGCATCAGCCATGCATTGCAAATGGCACTCCATGTGACTCTTCCAAAGAGAGTAATTTGTTCCATCAAATCTCAAAGTATCCTTCTTGTAAGTCAACATCCTAGATCTCCTCAAGCCGTCAAGCTTCTTTTAGAGGAACCGACTCTAATACCAATTGTTGAATTTAGGGCAGACAACTAAGAGATGGGGTGAATTAGTTGTTACAAAACTTTATCTTTTGCTACATTTAAACTTCTTTATCACTTATAAATAGATTAATGATATAACCATGAAAGCATGAATCAACAACACAAGAGCAGATACATAATCAACACACAACACCAACATTTTTACATAGAAATCCGGTTAAGGGAAAAACCACGGTGGAGGTTAAACCACAAGATTTATTCTCTATTAAAAGAATAGAAAATGGGAAGGCACTTGCCTTCGGGTGCACTACCCAGAGCTCACTACTCAAAGGAGGCTCACTGCTTACAAGAACATTTACAATGTTAACACTAAAGGATTGAATTGAGAAACAACATCTTCTTCATGCAAGGTTCAGTTCCATTGAAGCACAAAACACCTCTACTCTACTCCCACTCACTTCCTCACTACATCCACATCTTCGCCACTTCCACACATTTCCATGACTTCACAACGCTTATTTATACAATTCATCGATTTTGGAATGAACATCAAAGTCGGCAAAACAATCATCTATCTAGAACATTCTCCAAGATAGGCATTACAAGCAATTACAATCACAAGACTTTAAAATACTACATACTACACTGTCAGCTAACCATAACTGGGACTCAAATCTTCCTCAAACATCACACCACACTCCATAAGACTTCTCTTAGATCATCTGCAACACACATCATGCATCTGGTCGGCCAAGATAGGAAAGAACAACAACACACAAGGAGTAATATTCATCCACGAGCTCAATCCTCAATGTGAACCATCAACAGAATAGGCACCCAATTCAGAGACCACCACAAGCACAATGAAATCAACATGAAAAATCACATCATCTCAGATCACCAGAAACACTTGCACCTTCATCCAAGAACTCAAGAATACCAACTGTCATGATTGTCACACTAGAAAGATTGCTTATGGACCTCCAAACCATGAACCACTTGAGTTGAGGATATACACTGACATCCCAAACACACCTCTAGATCCACAGATCATAATATTCCAATGCAAATCAATCCAAACCAAATTACTGTCACTTTGTCACCTCTAAACAACTACAAAACCTGGTTCTACTCAGATGGCCATAACTTCACCAATTCTCCATGCGGACCTCTCAAATCTTGACTGGAGCAACTTCAGACAATCCTTTGCAAACCCTTTAATCCATAGACTCTGATCTTTATCTTACTGGGAATGTAGAGCAATCTACTCCACTGAATTGCACTATCTTCACTATCTCTGATAGAGAGATATGTAACTCACTTGTTTCTTCTGGAGAGGCTAATTTTCTCAATACCCTCAACATACAAGTCTTCTAAACAAGCAATAGAATAAGCTACAATTGACACTAATGACAACAAGGATATGTTGACATCAATGACAACACTGATTAGGCACATATTTGCAACAAGATGTTTACTTTGCAGCAGTCCATATAATTATTCTTGTAAATCCTAAATGTAGTGAGAAGAATATTCAGGGAGTAGTAGCTTCCTTGGGGTTTCACCCTAAATCAAAGTTGTAATTGCAGTGAGCACAAATACAGGGAGTAGTAGCTTCCTTGGGTTGTAGCCCAAAAACAAAATTGTAACATTTTTACAGTAATCATAATATATTGTGAGCTAATAGTCACCGTAGTTTTTCCCTGTTTTAGGGTTTTCCACGTAAAAATCCTAGTGTTCTTTTGTTGCATAATTTACTTTCTATTCTCTACATTATTCAATTTTATCTGCAAATATTTGTTTAAGTTTTTAGGGTGTGCTGATTCACTCCCCCTCTCAGCACCTCATTATGTTCAACAATTGGTATCAGAGCCAAGTACCTTTGAGAAGCCTAATAGTTGGGATAGATCCTACACTAAGAACACATGGAATCTAAAACTATGGACAATGATGTATTTGTACTAGAACTAGATCTAGAAGCAATGGAACCTAAAGGTTGGGATCTTGAGCTAAATGATTGTGAAGTAGACCTTGAAGGAGAACTCAAGTTAGCCCTTGATGAATTGGATGAAGCAAGAGAACTGAGCATAGAATATGAAGACATGCTTGAGAAAGAAAAGGAAACAACTGACAAGTTGAAGACAAAGGCCAAAGAATCAAAAGAAGAAACTAGAAAACTAAAAACCCTCATAGAAGGAGATAGAGGAGGTGACACAAAGCTCATGGAGGTAGGAGAAATGATCTCAATTTTAAAGGTCATGGTTGAAGAAGAAAAGAGGATTGAAGATTGCTTAAATATCAAGCTCAATGAGAAATCAACTAAATGTTCAAAAATTGAGGAAGAAATTGTCACTCTAAGGAAAGAACTGGAAAAGCCAAAAGAACAAATTGAAAAAGGACTAAAACTGAAAGGAGGATCTAAAATCCTTGATGAGATAATTAACTCTCAAAAGCCAACAAAAGAAAATTCAAGCCTTGGTTTTAAAAAAGGGAAGAGTCCTATGATCAATGCTTATTTATATGATAACTTCCAATGAGAAGGAAAGTTTGAAACAAAGAAGGAAAAGGCCTGCACTGAAGATCCAAAGAAGAATGCCTTCGGAGATACTAAAGAAGATAAATTCACTCTTGTTTAGAGACAAAGGAAGAATATGAAGAAGAATTTCAGAAAGCCTCCACCTACAAGGCAACTTGCTCCCACCATGTATTCTCAAGTTTTCAATGACAATTTCTATACTTATAATAAATTTGGTCACAAAGCTGCTAAGTGTAGAAGTAAGATGAATCAAAATGTTGTAAGGTGTTATACTTGCAATAAGTTTGGTCATAAATCTACTAAATGTAGAAGTAATTTAAATCAGAATTCTATGAGGTGTTAAGCTTGCAATAAGATGGGACATAAGGCTAATGAATGCAGAAGCACAATGTTAAGGAATAATAGGGATGATGCTCAGCCCTTTCATGGATACTGTTACACTTGTAAAAAGTTTGGCCACAAGGCAACTAATTGCAGATCTAAGGTGAAGACAAATGGTAATGCTTAACAATCAAATTTCACCTGTCATAAGTGCAATCAAATAGGGCATTCTGGAAAGAATGTAAGGATTGCTCCTCAAAGGAAGATTGATATTGCTCAACAAAAGAAGGAAATGAGAAAAGTATGGAAGAAGAAGGAAGAATGTGAAGTTTTCAGACCTTTGCCTAGTGCAGATGGATTCTGTGATAACTAAAAGAATAAGGTACTGATTCAGGGGGATTTACAACTGCAAGTTTCTTCAAAACCCCTGAATGCATGAGATGCTGAATTCCTTAGCATTTTGGCTAAAATTGGTTCAAACACATTAAGATGATGATACGAAGAGACTTGGTCAAATTCCTAGACCAATTGGTTAATTTGTGGAGGATCACTGAATGATTATTGGTTTCTACATATGAAAAGGGAAAACTAGGTAAAAATTGAGAAGGCAATTAATACAGAGAAAAATTAGTTGGTGAAAGGGCTATATAGGAAGCATTTGATCATTTTTTATCTCATTTGAATGAAGCTAAGAAAGTTGAAGAGATAAACAAGAGAAGAAAATTCTCAGCAAAGTGTTGGAGCAAACCCTATTCTCCGCATCTTTAGGTATTTCTCGATTTCTCTAATTAAAACCCTAGTTTCTGAAGGTATTGTAATGGTGACACTAGTTGTGATAGATGTGGTTGAGAGGCCAAGGCCAAAAATTAAGAAGCATCAATTCAAGCCCATTGTGACTGATGAAAATGGTGCCTTCTCACATGTTCCTACAAATGTGTTGCATACTGAAGACATTTGACTATATATTCATTCACTGATAGATGAATATGATCATCTGAAACTTGAACAGTTTAGGAATGATAATTTGTTGGGAGATGAATTTCAGCTGAAACCTAAATTTGCCAACATTGTTGCTAAGCACCTGAATATCTAGAAGGGTTTTCCAAACTTCCAATATGAAGAAGCTTGGGTGAGAATAGACCTAAGTTGAATTCATGGAGACTTCTTCTATTTAGATCGCCCCTATTTAATCACTAATGATGCTATAAAAGTTGTGACTAGTTTATGCTCCTTCAGACCAGTGCCTATTTTGAAATCAATTGAGAATGAAGAAGTGATGAAGCTCACCAGAGAAAACTTTGACAAGAGGACATTGATTGTAGATGATATTGAAGATTTGGGGGTCCGGTATGCAACCATGAACATTGCATACACGATTTACTACACTAACAAGGAAAACTTTGCCTTCGCAACAACAATATATACAACCTATCAAATGGTCAAAGAAGGAAAAGATTTTGACCTATGTGAGCTTCTACGATAACAACTTCCAGACAACCTGAAGAGGACAAAGGAATCAAAATACAAATTCTGGTATGGCTCCTTGATTATATGTCTCATGTTTTACTTTTTGAATGAGTTGCCTTCAATGAAGGGAATGGCATGGAAATTAGATACCCTAATGCCCATCAAATCAAGGATTACATGAGAAGATTCTCTGATCATAAGCACTGTAACACCTTATTTTGGGGGTTCTTTAAAATATTCTAGAATGATATGCAATCTAGAGAAAGGATACCTACTAAGGTAGTGGAGAATTATAAAAATGACATAATATTTATGGTTGAAAAAGAAAATTGTTATATGGAGGTTGTTGAGCCAAGGACATTCTGGATTACAACCTTATCATATGAGGTTTCAGAATTTGATTTAATAGGTTATGCTAATATGATACTAAGCAAAACTAAGGGCTCTTCCACTAAAAGATTTGGCACATATGATGAAATCATCAACAAATCAGTTAAAAGAGATGTAGAGGAGAAAGCTGGAAAAGATAAAATTGAAGGCAAAGAAAATGAAATTTGACCTAGAAAAGATACTCAAATCTCTTGAAGGCTCAACAACAGAAGTACAAACCATTTCCCCTATGTAACTGCCAAGAAGAACAATCAAATCAACATCAGCTAAAATCACTTCCTCTGGTCCCTCCAGATCTTCATTGCCTATCAAAAGAAGTACCATAGAAATCCCTAAGCAAACTTAGATCATTGAGAACCAGAAGCCTAGAAAGAAGAGTCAATCTAGAAGAGGCAAGATAAATCTTGTAAATATTGAAGAAGAAAAAGAAAAAGAAAAGGAAGAAGATATTGAGGTTTTGGAAAGAAAGAAGAAAAGAACTAGAGAAGAAACTAAAGGAGAGACCTCAAAGAAGAAAGGAAAAGGAAAAGAAAAAAGGGTAAGAAATCCGATTATGTGCCCTTACAACTTGAAGCCACAGTTAATGCAATCATAGAACATGGTGCTCTGAAAGAAGTTACTAAACTCTATGATGAGAGGCCATCAAATGAGAAATCTACTATTGAGGAGGCAATAGTCAAATACATGGGAGCCTTAAATGTTGATTTGATTGAAATTAGTCATCAATTTCTTGAGTCTTGTTGAAGTTCTTACTAAAAGGAGAAATGAGGCTATGGATAAAGATGTTGAGTTGAAGAATTGGGTTGTTGAAAAGGTTTGTCTTTCCATCTCTAAGGAAGAAAAGGTTAAAATATCTAAAACTATAGCAAAAGTGTTCATGACTAAAAAGAGATTGAATATTCTAATGTCCAAGGACAATGAAGAAATAAAGAGATTAGAAAAGGAAACACTAAAGAAAACTGCTGAAATTCTTAAGGAGATGAAAATTGAGGGGGGAAATCATTGAAGATATATCTAATCAGTCTGCCTCTGAAGGAAATGATGAAAGTAGTGATAAGCCTGAGAAGAATGAGGAGATTGCTCCTCCTCAAGATACCCCTGCAGAAAAAGATGTGTCTTCTATAGATAACACTGATACAAGACATGATTCTCTTCCTCTAAAAAATACTAAGGCACAAAATATAGAGGGTTAGGATAAAGGTAGTACTTCTGCAAGGAACATTGATTCCAATATAGAGCATAATGATTCTATTGGATTTAGGACAGACAACTGAGAGGAGGGGGGTGAATCAATTGTTACCAAAATCCTGTTACTTTAAGCCTTCTTATATTTCAACAGCATATCAAAGATTAATCAAGGAAGCATAATGCAATAATTCAAGAGAAAAAATAATATTCAACACATATAACACCAAGATTTTGATGTGGAAAACTTGGTTAAGGGGAAAACCATGGGGTGATTAACCCAAGATTGTATTCTCTATTAGAAGAATAAAGATGAATAAGATGACACTTGTCAATTAGGGTTACAACCCAAGCACATTGCTCACAAGAGGCCCACTACCTACAGGAGACACGATGTCTATAGAAGAATAAATATTACATAATTGAACTAGATATTAGCATCTTCACTATGCTTGAGTTAGTTCCATTTAAGCTCAATACCTCTACTTTGCTTTTTGTTCCTCTTCACTACCACCCTTTTCTCATCCTTGAAGACACAATTGAATGACTTCGCAACTCTTATTTATACATGACATCGACTTTGGAATGATCATCAAAGTCGGCATAACATAAACTTATTTAATTAAAGAGCAATTACAAAAAATGCAACTTAACTTATTTCAAAAACTTCATGCGCATTACTTCATTGTTAGCCACACATAACTGGGACTTCAATCTTCTTCGAGGAACATACCATGCTTCACAAAACATCTTCAAGATCATCCACAACATGCGCAAGTCATCTGGTCGGCCAAGATTAGGAAGAACACCATCACTGGAAGGTAAATCTTTAATTACAAGCTCTATCTTCAATGCAGACTACCAACATGAACTGAACACAATCTAGAGACCCCCACAAGCTTTCTTGAATCACCAAGAACATCCACACCACTTTTGTTTACTGAAATCGTTCACATCTTTATCCAGAACCTCAAGAACACAGTCATTCATTACTGTCACATTAGAAGGATTGCTTGTGGACCTCCAAATCATGAACCAATTAAGTTGTCAATTCACATTAGCTTCCCAAACATGCCACCATATCCGCAGAACAAGATATTGCATTACTGGATCTCACCGGACCTATTTGTGTCACTCTGTCACCTCAGAACAGTTGCTAGAACTGATTTTACTCTCATGGCCATAACTCCTTCAAAATTTCATTGGAAACTCTCAAATCATGACTGGATCATCTTCAGACACATATCTACAAATCCTTTGATGCACATTCTCTGATCTTCATCTATCTGGGATATTCACTTCATAGAGCTTTACTATTTACACTGATTTTCTCTATTTCTGATCAGACTAATTTTCTCAATATCCTCAGCACACAACTCATCCAATCCTTGACATCAATGCAACAAGAGTATGTTGACATCAATGACAACACTGGTTAGGCCCATACTAATTTTCTCAATATCTTCAAAAGATGTTTGTGCAATCCTTCATACTAGGCTCTTGGAGCTTGTTTGAGTCCATACAATGCTTTCTTCAATTTGTAGACCATATCACCATGATCAGACAATTGGAATCCATCTGGTTGCTCAATGTATACCTCTTCTTCCAAATCACCATTTAGGAAGGCAGACTTGACATCCATATGATATACTTTGAAGTCCTTGAAGGAAGCAAAGGCAAGAAATAATCTGAATACCTCAATTCTTGCCACCGGAGCAAAAGTTTCTTCAAAGTCAACTCCTTCTACTTGAGAATAACCCTTACAGACCAATCTGGCTTTGTTTCTGACCACTTCACCATCTTCATTCAGTTTATTTTAGAAGACCCACTTAGTCCCAATCACATTTTTGTCCTTAGGTTTGGGAACAAGATCCCAAGTGTGATTCTTTTCAATCTGCATCAATTCTTCCTCCATTGCTTTGGCCCAGCTTTCATCATTGCATGCTTCACTTACTATTTTTGGTTCAATCTTTGAAATCAAACAATACTTTACTATATCTTGAGCAATTTTCCTTCTTGTTTGAACACCTTTGCTTCTATCTCCTATGATCTAATCTTCAGAATGATTCAGTCTTACATACTTGGGAGTTTTGGGATTCTCTTGCACTTCTGATTCTTGGACAGGTTCTTCCAAGCATGTCTCTTCCTCTTGTATATTAGGATTCTCTAGATCAGTCTAAATCTGAATTGGAGTGGGGACTGGTTCTCCTTGATTTGAGACATTATCCTGATCATCTTCTTCATATTCATAATACATTGAGGGATTTTCCATGCCTTCATCAACCTTCACATTTGTACTTTCTACAATCTTTCTCAATCTCTTGTTGTAACACCGGTATGCTTTTCTTTGAGTAGAATATCCCAAGAAAATTCCTTCATCACTTCTAGCATCAAACTTGCCAAGATCTTCATCTCTTTTGATACAACATTTATTACCAAAGACTCTGAAATAGTTCATAGTAGGAGTGATGCCAAACCATAGTTCATAAGGAGTCTTACCAGTATTGCCTCTGATTTGTACTCGATTAAGGGTATAGACAGCAATGCTTATAGCTTCTCTCCAATAGATGTGAGGAACATTTGCTTCCATCATCAGGTTCTAGATGCTTCCTAGATGGTCCGGTTCTTTCTCTCCACTACCCCATTCTGCTGTGGAGTCCTTGAAGCAAATAACTATCTCTTTATCCCATGCTTCTCATAGAATGATATGAACTCACCGGATGTGAATTCTCCACCTCTATCAGACCTGAGGCATTTTATGTTCATGCCAGTTTCATTTTCTACCATAGCCTTGAATATTTTGAACTTCTCAAGTGCTTCAGATTTCTCCTTTAAGAAAGTTACCCACATCATCAGGGAGTGGTCATCAATAAGCAACATGAAATACCTATCTCCTTATAGACTCTTGATTCTTGCTAGACCACAAAGATCAGTGTGTACCAAGTATAACAATCTGGTTGAAGATTGTTCCTTACTTTTGAATGTGACTCTATTCTATTTGCCCAACTGACATTCTTTGCACAAACTGTTAGTAGGTTTCACTAGTCTTGGAAGATCTCTTACAGCTTGTGTTGCTTATCTTGATGATATTATCAAAATTTACATGACACATTCTCCCATGCCATAACCAACTCTGATCAATTTGAACAAATAAACAACTTTTACCAGTACCAACCAATTGGAAGATGTTACCTTTTGTTTGCGTACCAGATGCAATCTCAGTTCCAGAGCTTTCAAAAATCTTGCATTTTCCATTTTTGAATTGAAGATCATAGCCTTTGTCCACCAACTATCCAACACTAAGAGGATTATGATTCAGACCTTCAAGATATAGAACATCATTGGTTTTGTTCTTTCCATCAAAAGAAGTAGTTCCTCTGCCTTTAATTCTACCAGCAGAATTGTCTCCAAACTTTACAACTCCACCTTCATATCTTTCCAAGCTTAAGAAATTACTCTTGTTGCCAGTCATATGGTGAGAGCATCCACTATCAATAACCCATTCATCTTTTTCTTCAACCTAGGCAGCCAAAGCACTTTCTATCATTTTATGATTGACAGATTCAATAGACATTGGATCTTCTTCTTTGATGGCAATAAACACCCAGTCACTTTCAGATTTGTTTCCCATCTTAGATTCATCATCTGTTACTCCTTCATCATCATCTTCTTGAACATGGTAACACTTTTTCTGAAACCTTGATCTATTAGGGTTTAGCCTTGAAAACCTCTCTAGTCATCTTGAGGCAAAATGACCAATCTTATTATAGGTAAAGCATTTAAAAGGTAATTTTCCTTCATACTTACCAGATCCTCTTGGCAGTCTCTTTGTAATGAGGGCCTCAAGTTGTTCAGCTTCTAATTCATCCTCTTCTAGATATTTTCTTACTTTCTCATACCAAGTTGATTTTCTTGAGGAAATTTCACCTTGATCATATCTCTATTTTCCTTTTATAGAGGCACTAGATTTGAATGTAGATTCAGTCTTGGAAAGTGCATCACCAAACTTAGCTAACTCAAATGCAGATATCTTACCAACCAATTGATCCCTTGTGATAGTTGTCAAAGATCTAATTTCCTCAATGGCAACAACTTTGTGTTTATAAGTAGGGGGTAAAGATCTGAGAACTTTAGCAACAATTTCATCTTCATCCAATACTCCACGAGCACATCTGATGCCACAAACAAATTCATTTACTTTTGTCATATAAGAAGTGATATTCTCATCTTCACTCATCTTTAAGTTTTCAAACTTTCCTTTCAGACTTTGCAGCTTGGTACACTTAACATATTTGTCTCCTTGATATAGATTTTCAAGCTTTGTCCAAATTTCATAGGTAGTCTTCAATCCCATAACATTTGTCAGCTCTGAATCAGACAAGGCACTTAGTAGGGCTTCTTTAGCTTGAAGATTATTCTCTACATCTCTAATTTCATCTAGAGTTGTGGGGCCATTCCTTGGGGGAACATATTTAGTTTAGGTTATGTTCCAATACTGATATCCCATGCATTGTATGTGATATTCCATGTGGCTTTTCCAGGCAGTGAAGTTTGAACCATCAAACCTTGGACTATCCTTCTTGTAGGTCAACATTCTGGATCTCCTCAAGTGGTTAAGCTTCTTCTAGAGGAACTTGGCTCTGATACCAAGTGTTGGATTTAGGATAGACAACTGAGAGGGGGGGTGAATCAGTTTTTACCAAAATCCTGTTACTTTAAGCCTTCTTATATTTAAACAGCATATCAAAGATTAATCAAGGAAGCATAATGCAATAATTCAAGAGCAGAAATAATATTCAACACATATAACACCAAGATTTTGATGTGGAAAACCTGGTTAAGGGAAAAACCATGGGGTGATTAACCCAAGATTGTATTCTCTGTTAGAAGAATAAAGATGAATAAGATGGCACTTGCCAATTAGGGCTTATAGCCCGAGCACACTGTTCACAAGAGGCCCACTACCTACAGGAGACATATTGTCTATAGAAGAATAAATATTACATACTTGAACTAGAGATTAGCATCTTCGCTATGCTTGAGTCAGTTCCATTTAAGCTCAACAGCTCTGCTCTGCTTTTCGTTCCTCTTCACTACCACCCTTTTCTCATCCTTAAAGACAAAATTGAATGACTTCACAACTCTTATTTATACATGACATCAACTTTGGAATGATCATCAAAGTTGGCACAACATACACTTATTTAATTAAAGAGCAATTACAAAAAATACAACTTGACTTATTTCAAAAACTTCATGCGCATTACTTCGTTGTTGGCCACACATAACTGAGACTTCAATCTTCTTCGAGAAACACACCATGCTTTGTAAAACATCTTCAAGATCATCCACAACATGTGCAAGTCATCCGGTCGGCCAAGATTAGGAAGAACACCATCACTGGAAGGTAAATATTCAATTACGAGCTCTATCTTCAATGCGGACCGCCAACACAAACTTTCTTGAATCACCAAGAACATCTGCACCACTTTTGTTTACTGAAATCATTCACATCTTCATCCAGAACCTCAAGAACAAAGTTGGTCATTACTGTCACATTAGAAGGATTACTTGTGGACCTCCAAATCATGAACCAATTGAGTTGTCAATTCACATTAGCTTCCCAAACATGCCACTAGATCTGTAGAACAGGATATTGCATTATCAAATCTCATCGGACCTATTTGTGTCACTCTGTCACCTCAGAGCAGTTTCCAAAACTGGTTTTACTCTCATGGCCATAACTCCTTCAAAATTTCATGCAGATCTCTCAAATATTGACTAAATCATCTTCAGACACATATCTACAAATCCTTTGATGCGCATTCCCTGATCTTCATCTATCTGGGATATTCACTTCATAGAGCTTCACTATTTACACTGATTTTCTCTATTTCTAATAGGACTAATTTTCTCAATATCCTCAGCACACAACTCATCCAATCCTTGACATCAATGCAACAAGAGTATGTTGACATCAATGACAACATCGGTTAGGCCCATACTTGCAAAAGATTCTCCTCTGGAGAATACAAGGAATGAGGAGGAAAATAAAGAAGATAATTCTAAGGAGAATCAGGAAGAAAAGGAAAATAGTGATGAGGAACAAAAAGATAAAGAGGATAAGGAAGAACAAAAGAGGGAGAGAAATCAAAAGGAATAGAAGATATAGGTCAAAATGCATCAGAGACATATTCTTTCAAAGATCTATTGAACTTACAAATACAATTTCAACCAATCATCACCCCTCAATTGCTACAAGTTCCAACTCATGAAGGATAGATTGACTTTAAAAACATCTCTCCTTTTCACAAATTGCAGCTTGGTGATATACTACATGCCTCTTCAAGGAAATATTTTTTACAAGAGAACTTGAATAAATCCAGTGTGGTAGAAGATGTTGTGAAAGTGATTCAAGAAGGATTACCAGAGGTAACCATTGACCCCTCTCTACCTCCGAAGAAAACACTTAAGTTGTTAATGGATTCCTTCAAAGATCATTCCTCCTACATATAGCAAAAAGTAGAACAAGAGGCAACAAAAATAATAAATGATAAGAGAATAGATGAGATGATTGATAAATGTGCTAATGCACATAACAAACTTAAAGAAAATTTTAAGAAGTTTAAAGGCTGCATTGATGAAGCCACAACATTGTATCTGTTCTGTCTAAAATGGCCAAGTTCCACAAAGAATATCAAAGCTCAGATTGACTCCATTGAGTCACAAATATCTAAGTTGGCTACAATTTATCATTTGTCAAAAGATAAGAATGGTGCAACCAGGGCACGAGTTGAAAATCTTCATGGTCAGTTATCTCAACTGCAAGACCAAAGAGAAAACTTGAAAAAACAATTTGGTCAGTTGAGAGAGGCAGTAAATCTAAGACTTTCCTCATTGTCTGGTCTACTAGGGGAAGTAGAAAAGGTTGATCAAAAGATGAAGATCCCAAGTTTTTGGGAAATTGTGTCTCAAGATTGCAATTATATAAGGTTTATTGTTGATAGTGTTGACACCTATTTAGTTTTTTAGGGTTTTCATTTTATTCCCTTTAAAATTTTCCTAATTTTCCCTCAAAACCCTAAGGCTTGTAGTCATCTACCTGCTTTATTTTATAATCTATTGTTGACCGTTAATCATAGGTTCTTGGTCGTCTAAGTCACAACCTTAAGTCCTTCAAGTCATGAGTTGACTGACCCCTCTTGCCTAGTTTTACCCTTTGTAGCCCGTGAAAATCTTAAGTTTTATATCCTAAGTCTTTATAAGGGTCAAAAGATGTTGTATGGTTGTATTTCATAGCATTACAAAGCTCTAAAGATGATGTCATGATCCTCCTACATGACTATGAAATGAGGACATTTGTCAAGGAAGTTGGGCTTACAACCCCTTAATCGAGGATTCTAAATCGAGGAACCACAAGCTTCCAGGTGTCATGACAAGAAACAATCGATAGAAAGGCTGCAATCCAGCGATAGTGCAAGTGTGCAATGGAATCCTGGTAGAAGTAAATGTTGCAAGTATGAGGTTAACCAGTGTTGTCATTGATGTCAACATACTCATATTGCATTGGTAAGAAGGTTTGGATGAGCTGTGTGTTGAGGATATTAAGAAAAGTAGTCTCAATCAGGAACAATGAAGAACAGTGATAAGAAGAAGGCAAATGTACTCAATAGGTTGAGAATCAGAGGATGCAGATTAAAGGGTTTGTAGATATGAGTCTTGAGATATTCTAGTTAAGATTTCAGAGGTCCGCATGAAGATATGAAAAAGTTGTGATCGGTCAAGTAGAACCGGTTCCGGGAGCTGTTCCGGAGTGACAGATTGTTACAAAATGGTCTGGTGAGATCCAGAGGAGCATTGTCAGACTCTGCAGATTGGAAGGAGTGTTTGGGATGTCCTTGTGATGTGTCTTCTCGGTTTGTACAAAGTTTGGAGGTCCAGAAGCACCTTCTTTAGTATGATAGTGGCGACAGACTGTGTTCTTGAAGTTTCAGATGAAGAGGAGAAGAGATTCCAGTGAGTAGAGGAAGTGCGGATGTACCTAGTTAATCAGGCAAGCTTGTGAAGGTTCTTGGATCATGTTGAGGTTATGTTTTCGGTCCGCATTGGTGGTAGAGCCTGGAATTGAAGATATTCTTCCAGATGAAGTTCTTGCTCAGACTAGCCGACCGGATGAGTTGTTCATCTTGTGAATGTTCTTGTGGTGGCCGACTGGATGTATTAATCATCTTGCGGATGTCCTTATGGTTGATTTCTGACTTAGATGATTGTTCCTAAGTCGATGTCTTGTATAAATAAAGGTTTGTGAGTTCATTTCAAAGTGTGTGGATTAGCGGATGAGAGGGGTATAGCGAAAGAGCGTAGGGCAGAGTAGAAGTATCTCAGGCTTAAATGGAACTGATCCAGACATGGTAAAGATGTCAATCTCTAGTTCAAGTTTGTGATTCTTATCACTTTGTAGATAGTGTGTCTCTTGTAGGCAGTGTGCCTCTTTGTGAGCAGTGTGCTCGGGCAGTGAGCCCCAATTGGCATGTGCCATTCATTTTTCTTATTCTTCTAACAGAGAATAATCCTTGGGTTAATCACCCCGTGGTTTTTCCCTTAACCGGGTTTTCCACGTCAAAATCTTGGTGTCCAATGTGTTGATGTTTATCTGCTCTTGTGTTTATGCATTATGCTTTCATGGATGGTTAATTGATATGCTATTAACTAACAAAGAAGAATCAAGTGTTTGAAGTAGAAGCAAGTTTTTGTACAACTAATTCACCCCCCCTCTCAGTTGTGTGCCCTAGATCTAACAGTAAAGACCCGCCGCGACATCGTGAAATGGCGATATGTGGCCTCCTCATGAGAAAAGAATAAAGGTATATGAAGGGGGAGGACACGTGGAAGTCTTAGCTTGCTTCCACAAAGCCTAAAAAGAAATGGCTCATTTTCTCTTGCTCAGCCCTTAAATTATGCCACGTGTTGAGGATGCTTGGGCCTATGGCCATAATATCTATGATTCTGAAATGATGAGTGTTAAGAAAACAAATGAAATATTCAGATCGTAGCCTATGAAGATCTAATGACAACGCGCAGTCGCAGAAGAATCTTGTCAAAGGTAGAGAGAATGAAAAGGCTTATATGTGAATGGACATGTGGAGGCTTTTGCACACTTGCGCAGAGCCAAAAGGTGATGGCCCACCCTCCAGTGTGCGACTATGATTTTGTGACACATGGTAGTCTTCGGTACCAATGTCTATGTTGACTATTGAGACCGCCTGATTGGCACATTTTTATTAGCAAGTGGACTTTTCAAATGGTGTCAACTAGATTTTCAAGGCCTTCTAAGCTGTCGATTCCAAAGCTAATTTCATCTACGGTCCTATTTCAAGAGAAACTGTTTGGCATCCTAATGGCAGGAAATATGCATGTTCAATCGACAGAGGCATTCAAGGGTTGGATTTAAAAAAAATTCAAAGGTGATGAGGCATAGAATCATAGGGGATGATGATTTAATGTATAAAAGGGATTTTCTAGATAAATTTAAAAAGGATTTTTGTCTAAAGTGTTGTCATTGAAGAATTTAATCTTCTCAGTTGCCCCCTTCCAGATATTTGTTTTATTAGCTGCTCACATTAAAGAAGGGAAAAATATCCCACATCTGCCCACATTCAGATATTTGTTGCATTTATTTCTGGCAGATGATCGTCCCTTCTGGCTGATGATATTTTATGACATAGCCTAAGGAATTTATGGTAACAGTGATTAGGTCAAGTGGATGGAGTGGTTATATATGTAGGAATGTAAGAGGTAAAAAGGGTTGGTCTTTTTTGACCTAATTTTAGGCAAACAGGTGCAAAGCTCTCTAAGGTTTCAAAAAGTAGAAAGGTTCCAATTTTTCAGTAGTTAAGACATAAGTTATGAAATATTTTATATTGATTATAGCTATCAGTGTATGAACTTCTCCTTCTTATGTAATCTCAAGGAAATCCTAAATTTCTTTTAGGATTTTCTCTTGCCACACTTAGTGGTATGACTATAACCATTGATCAGAAGAATGAATAGATTCTTAAAACATTACATATTATGTGATGATCTCTTTAATGATTATAGATGATTGATTGTATCTTGATAAAGGATTATTAAGCATATTCCCCATTGATTGTTGTTTCTTCTTGCATCTAAATGTTTAGAAAGTGCATGTTTCATTTCTCTTGTTGTTTTCTTCCTTCTGCTGAACTGTGAACTCCGTAACCCAATATATTTGGCAAGAGTTTGAAGTTCTCCATGATCACCCACACTCTGAAAAGATTAGAACAAATTTATCATGTGTGAAGAAAGTAGTTAGTTTGTATGTCTTGCAAGAGGGCATACATGCACTTTCTATTGTAAATGGGAGTGCCCTCTTATGAGCTATATAGGGGTCATTAGTGACAATCAGTTGTTTTATGTCTAGTGACATTCTTTGGGGCCTAGAAGGCAATTTGGGTTTGGTTGTCCTATTATTTTTAGTTGTTCATCTGGTGTGAACCTAACACCTGTTTAGGTATCCCCCTTGGAATATCCCTCCTAGGTTTAAGTTGAGCCTGAAGTGCAGAGGAGTTAACCCACTCCTATAGGTTGCCCAAAATCACCTTAAACTTCTTGATAAACCTCTTCTAGTCATCTAGAATGACCAAACCTGGCTTAGATGATTTGTGAATGCTTTAGGGTTTAGGGTTGTGGTTATTTTGGGAGTCAATAGATAGGATATATATATATATTACACCTATAGATGCTCCCATTGTGTTATTTTAAGAGAAACTAAGCCTTCTTCTGTTATATTGCAGCTAGAACAAAGTAAATAGGAAGATGTGATTCAATTTCCTTCTACACCTAAGAAAGTTGAATCGAGGCCCATGGATAGACAAGAAGTTGAGGAGAGCTCATCTAGCTCTAAATTTTTAGAAGAGGAGGTAGAACCTCCAACTCATTTTGTTCGTAGGTCTATGAGGCATAGACAACCACCTGAAAGGTATCACCTGATGATTGGACATGTATTTTTGCTTTGAATACTAACATGGATGAACCGAAATCTATAGAACAAGCAATAGGTTTGAATGATGCAGAATCCTGGAAGATTACTGTGGATGAAGAAATGACATCTGTGAAAAAGAATGATACATGGGATCTTGTACCATTACCTGAAGGACAAAAACCTATTGGTTGCAAATGGGTGTTCAAGAAAAGGATTAGTTCAGATGGAGGTATTGAGAAGTACATAGCAAGGTTGGTTGCGAAAGGTTACTCTCAAGTTGAGGGTGTTGATTATGGTGAGATATGTTCTCTTATTGCAAAAATAACATCCATTAGATTTTTTTCTATTGCTAATGCTTATGATTTAGAGGTTGAGAAAATGGATATGAAAATTGCTTTCCTTCATGGTAACTTGGAGGAGGATATTTATATGACACAACCAGAGCACTATGTGGTAAAAGGTAAAGGTAAATTGGTTTGCAAATTGAAGAAATCTTTGTATGGACTAAAATAGACTCCTAGGATGCGGTACCAGAAATTTGATACATATTATTGCATTATATGTTGATGATATGTTATTTATTGGTAAAGGGAAAGGTATGATTTCAGAATTGAAATCCCAACTTGCTGCTAAATTTAAAATGAAAGACCTTGGTACAACTAGACACATTCTTAGGATGGAAATTAGAAGAGATAGAGTGAACTTAAAGATACGGCTTGGAAAAAGTAAGTATGTCAATTCAATTTTATAGAGGTTTAACATGCAGGAATGTAGACCATTGTGTGTTCCCTTTTTAGTTGGAACAAAGTTATCTATTTTAGATTGTCCAACATCTCCATTAGAGATGGAAGAGATGAGCAGAGTGCTTTACCAGAGTGCAATTGGAAGTTTGATGTATGCTATGGTTTGTACTAGACCAAACATTGGCCAAGCAGTGGTATTCCAGATATATGTCTAATCCTGGTAGAGTTCCTTGTCTTATCATAGTAATTTGACTGAAGATGATATTTCCCTTGATATTCATGGTTATGTGGATTCAGACTGGGCAGGTGATATTGATAGTAGACGATCCACCAGTGCTTATGTGTTTACTTTATTTGGTGGTGTAATTAGTTGGATGAGTAGGAGATAGGTTGTTCTTGCTTTGTCCACTACTGAAGGTAAGTATATGGCAGCTACTCATGCTTGCAAAGAAGCCATTTGGCTTAAGAGAATGTGTTCAAATATTGGAATAAAATAAGGTGTAGTGACAATTTATTGCAACAGTCAGAGTATGATATGTCTAGCTAAGAACCAACATTTCATGCCAGGACCAATCATATTGATGTACAATATCATTTTGTTATAGATATGGTCAGAGATGGTAGGGTGAAGCTAGTTAAGGTAGAGACTTTGATGAATGTTACTGATTCTTTAACTAATCCCGTGAGCATAGAAAAGTTTAGATGGTATTCAAAGACTATGGGCCTTTTGGCCCTTAGCAATTAAGAGATGATGTTTACTCCCTCTTGTTGCTCTTGCAAGGTATTCAAAAAGTGGGAAATTTGTTGGGAAAATGTGTCTCAACCTTGCAATTATATAAGGTTTATTGTTGATAGGATATATATATTTATATATATTTCCTAGTTACACTGATAGGTGTAATATACAATGGGAGCATGGGTGGAGTGGGATGCGTGTTAACATTTTTTTGTTAACAAAAACTGTTAAATGACCAACATACATTAAATTAATGATATATTGTAATTCTAGACCGTTCATTATTAGGTTTTAGATCTGATGGTAGATATTTTGTTGGCTTGTCTTGCCCTATAAGGTAACCCTAGTTTATGAGGGCATTGTATTACAATTGTGGTATCGTGATGTATTTTGAGAGTCTGACAGTGGTCATATTGTCTCTAGATCTCTGGTGGTGATACTCCTATGAGAAGCTTTCTCTACAAGTATATTGTAATCTTTGTGATTTCTGAATAATATATTGGGTGGCTTTTGGAGTGTGGGTTTTTTGCTCCTGGAAGGGTTTTCCTGACGTAAATCACTATATTGTGGTATGCATGATATTTATGTTTATTTTTGTTGAAGTTTTTGTAACTATTAAAGATTTGTAAAGTTTTTCATTATTCTCCTCTCAAGATTAGTGTAGGACATTGTTCCGCTACCTTAGCTTCCTTACACAAGTAGCATAGAAGAAGCTAAGGAACTATGCATGCAGTGTGAATATCAAAACCATATGCTTACCACATAAAGTACCAACGGGACATCCACTATTATACAAGTCAAGGTAATCTACAAGGTCACTCTACCTTCCAAATGAGTTGTAAGAGTAATGTAAATAAGATAAATTTTGATGTATATAGTCTGGTGGAGGAGAGTAGTGTCATATTATATACATAGCACCTATTTTTGAGGAATCATCTCAAGGGGAGTATAGTTTTTAGAAATGTTTTTTAAAAGGGGGAGTTTATATAGTTTTTGAATTGATATAAGTAGAGGATATCAGGCCCTTTTTCCTTGATGTCAAAGGGGGGGGAGAGAAATATATATCTAAGGGGGAGTACATGTTGCCATCAAAGACAAAGGGGGAGATTGTGGACAATATGTGTTGTCATTGATGTCAACATAGCATTCATAACAGATGAAAATACAAGATCAAACTTGGACAAAGGATGGATAAGTTGATGATTAATGGATGATTTGAGAGAGATGGTTTGACTCAAGGAGTTGGCATTTCAAAGGCCAGTTTGTCTGAAAGACTTAGCAGGAGAAGTAAAACCAGTCCGAGAGAAGAGAAAAATAGTCTAAGTATGGTGTGGTAATCATTTTTGTGTTTGAGCATGATGAGTAGGTAAATACTCATGTCCTAGCATATTTCTAGTATCCCTACATGTATATCTCACCAGTTTGGTGTACCACACTTAATGATAAGTAGTAGAAATCTGTCTATGGCATTCATAGTGCATATCCTAAGAATCACATTGGTTTGGTCCGCATTTCTCTGCAGAGAAAGACTTAATCTTGCAGTTTTGAAGACAAGTCTATCTAGGTATTTAAATGATATATCCATGTTTTTATGTCCTCACACCATCAACAGAAAAAGTTACAGGGGATAGAGTATCGATTACTACTTAGACAAGGCAAAGCAATGATGGAGACTTATTGGAATGCTCCACATTCTTTCAGAAGAAATTATTTTGTCATGTGGTTTTAAGGATAGTCCTAGAGATGTATAAGGAATCCTATGATGAAGTATCAAGTGGTCTAGTGGTCCGCAAAGTCAGCAATCAAGTGACAGAGGCAATTCAAACTATTATGGAGCCTAAATACACATGTTTGAGCTTTTGCAGAAGATGAAGTATAGGTAGATCAGCAATAAAAATTTGTGTGAAGGTCGTACCTATTCCAATATATCTCAGGTTTGATCTACATGCAGATATTTCTTATTTTCCTGTATAGTATCAAGTAGTTAATCCGATAAGGGAAGAATTAAGCATAACTATTATCTAGACTCCAGTTTACCTTAGTCAAGCTTTTGTATTCCTCTGGAATTGTTAAGATGAGGATGTGTAGATCTAGGAAGGAGTATATAATGATGTTTAAGTTCATTCCTAAAGTTTTTAGGGTTTGTACTGTACCGCAATGCTATATCTTGAGTTATGAAGTGTCACATGTGGTCTGAAATGCTCTGTTTCCTACAGTTTGCCATGTTTCTTGTTTTGTAGATGTATAGATTAATATGATACTTTAGAAAAAAGGTGAATGGATGATGTTGAGATTGTACATGATTGAATTCTTGGTCTGCATGGATATTTTGGCTTCTCCCTGGTAGTATGAAGATGAACAGTTAGCAATTTTGAGCAGTTTGAGACGACAAGTTAAGTCTCTGGTATGCGTGGAAGATCCTAATCTATTGCTTTGACTTTGGAAGGTATGGATAGATGTATCTTGTTCCCTTTCATGAAGTCCTAAGGTTTGCAACTAGTTTTCTTATCATATTGTATGTATAAAGGCCAACCTTTGAAGAGTTACATGTTTCATCCAATGATGTTTATGATGCTGACCTAATTAGTGTTTTGAAGTGTTGCGAAGGATATTTATAGAAGATCAAATTCATTTGTGATTAGGAGAGGAGAGTGTGAACATGATAGAGTAGAGTGCAAGATATGAAGTATGCATAATCAATTTGAAGGCATGTTGTAAGAAGAAAAGGAAGAGTGCATTATCAGCATAAGTTAGACGTTTACTTTGTAGTAGTCCATATATTTATTCTTGTAAATCCTAAATGAAGTGAGTAGAATATTCAGGGAGTAGTAGCTTCCTTGGGTTTTCACCCTAAATCAAAGTTGTAATTGCAATGAGAACAAACACAGGGAGTAGTAGCTTCCTTGGGTTGCAACCCAAAAACAAAGTTGTAGCATTTTTGCAATAAGCATAATATATTGTGAGCTAACACTCACCATGGTTTTTTCCTGTTTTAGGGTTTTCCACATAAAAATCTTGGTGTTCTTGTGTTGATTCTTGTGTTACATAATTTACTTTCTATTCTCTAAGTTATTCAGTTTTATCTACAAATTTATGTTTAAGTTTTTAGGCTGTGCTAATTCACCCCCACTCTCAGCACCTCATTGTGTTTAACAAAGAAGACATGACAATGATTTCTCTAAAAAAACTTCAATATGGTAGCTCCAAAACCCTGCAACACTTATTAATAGAAGAAGACTTAGTATCAAGAAGCTTTTGATTTATGATATATGATATGATATGTTGTTTTTCCTCAAATGAACTATCATAGATTTTATTTTGAATTATAGTTAAGGTGATCATTGGAAAGATTACTAAGAAGGGTCTAGGTATATGGTAGAGGCCTTGTTTTAAATTTTAAAGTTCTAGAACCTACCTAGACACCAATCTTTTGATTCTAAGGGAGTCTAATACACTAGCATTTTCACTCACAGGTGTCTTTTTTAATTGTGGTTTGAAACTTATGGGGTAGATTTTAGGGATTGGAAAAGGCTTAGATATGGGTGCAAATTAGTCCATTGTTAAGTAGAGGCTTAGAAAATGACAAATGGGTCCTAGAACACATCTAAAGGAGTGAACACTAAATTGAGTACAAAAATGTTAGGTGGAGATTACAAAGTAGTAAAATTTTGACCTTACATTTTGTCCCCACTTTAATAGGTTGATGCAACTAGGTGAGATAATATGTTAAAGTAAAAGTGTAGTGCCCATTTTTGTATTAGCTCTTACCTTATCTTAACTATTCTATGATTAGGTTAAAGGTTTTAATGAGATTATTTTGATATGGTGTAACTATAGGATGGATATGTACCTTCCTAGATTACATGTACTTCAGTCAATCTATGTGTTGGTACTCAAATCAACAAATTATAAAACCCTAAATATATGCCAAGTCTTATGATAAGGTTTTATATGTAAAATTGGCCAACTAACAGAATTAATCAAATTGATTAAAATTCTTTGTAGTTTAGGCTCTATTTGACCTAGGTGGGTGTACCTTATATTCACCAAATAACTATTGAGCTTCAAATATATTGGTGACTTCAGAACATATTAAGGAATATATATGATTTTGTCAATTGATTTATCCAATTACCCTAATCCAAACTGGCATAAGATTTGAATTAGTTTTTTCAAGTAAATATATTTTACACCTACTCCTAAAATAGAAAATTGAAATTGGATATTAAAATATTTATAACGGAATGATTCTTAAAAGAGATTGACTAGTGCATGTTCTTGGGTTACAGAGTCTTTATTTCAGAAGAATATGTACTTCCCTTTTAGCCACAACTCAATTTACTTGGCAATACAAGGTCTATGTCTTGCATAGACATGCAAATATGTAGATTATCTAGTTCTTCTTCAATTATCCAATTAACTTTTTGAGGTTACTGTGATTTACTTGGCAATACAAGGTCTATGTCTTGCATAGACATGCAAATATGTAGATTATCTAGTTCTTCTTCAATTATCCAATTAACTTTTCGAGGTTACGGTGATTCACCTAGAGGAACTTAATCCTTCCTTTAACGAGCCCAATAAACAAACCACACAAAAACAACAAGTGTGTTTTGACAAATCAAATATACAATTGATATATTGATTTGAATAACAAAGAAAAATTAAGTTGGAGACAACCAGATAAAATATTGACAATGAAATCAACAAGTAAATGAGAACTAAAAGTTTAGCACCTGAGAAAAGTAGCTTTTGTATTGATTGGATTCAAGGAACAGGTTGTGCAATGTCTCTTTCAAAAATCAAAATTCCCAAAAATGATCCCCATAAGGTCTTGGTTTCCATTTTATAAATTCAAAGGAAGCAACAAGCTTCAGACCTTTCACATTTAGAATGGCTCTTTGTATTCCCAACCCTTGACATTCATTACATTATTTTCATTTTGATAAGTCTAAATTAGACTTTCAATTATACTTTTGAATATATTATGAAAACATAAAAAACAAAAAACATAAAGAGACAAAAAGGAGAGCGTCCAAGATGTGGTGGTGTTATTTGACTCCAGCATATAGCTCGTTGCTCCTCTACACCAAAACCTGTGTTGCTCATCAATCTTCAAGGTATGTTATCTTCCATTGAAATATTACAAAGTCACTAGGCCATTTGTAGTCTTGAATCTGGAGCAAGTTAGCCCAGTAATCCTTCCATCTTTTATCCAGTAGAACTTTGACATCTATCACAAATTTCCCATACCCAACATCCAAGGCAATCACTATGTCCAAGATCATGTTGAACCTAAGAATGTTGACATCTCCATCTTTCTTCAAAAATTCCATGACTTGATATACTGTTTGGCCAAACTCCACTCTCCGTGCATCAAGGCTCTTGATCTGCTTGTCTTCTGACAAAATTGAGGGGATGAATTGATGCTAAAATGTGGCAAAAGAATCAAGTTTGGTTTGCTTCTTTTGGCCTTCACCACTAGCATACTAGTGCTCCTCCAAGATCAATCTGATCATCCTTTCTGTGGGCTTCAATGCTGCAAGGGCATCAGGATTTCTTTGCAAAACTTTACAGAGAATGGTTAAAGTGTGGTGTGAAGTCTGCCATCTTTGATACAATGGGTCCAAAACAAAAAAATTCACTTTGAGCTGCTCCATGGCCTGAGATAAGGAAGAATAGCACTCATGCACATTTTCCAACTTATCAACAACCAGCTTCACTCTGTATTCCAAATTTTTTTCAAAAACTTCGAGAACTTTCAACCTTGCCTCATCCTTTTTCATTTCATTTTGTTTTCTCAAATCTTTAATTTCCTTCTCAAGCTTCAATTTCAATGCATTAATTTGATCAATTGACATTGTGGCATCACTTGTTGCTTTTGGCACAAGGGGTTGATATGGTACATTAGCCTAACTCTAAGAAGAACTCATACCTTGCAATTGTTGTTTCAACTTTACATTCTCAAGGTACAATCTGTTTACTTCATCATTCATTTCCTTATGAGTCTTCTCATAATCCTATACTCTTTATTGTAGTCTCTTCACAACAGCATGAGTAAACATAGAAATATGAACATTGAGAGAAGCTACTTCTATTGCTGATGTGTCCTGAAAATTTTTCACCATAGTTGTACCCCTCATTTCCTGAACAACATCAAGCAATATTGGTTTGGTTGTGTTCCTCTGATGGCCCAAATAGCAAGAGTTTTTGTTTTGGGGTTAAAACCACATCCACTAATGCCATCTTCATAATCAAATTCAGAAACCAACATAGGGTCATCTTGTCTCCTGACTTGATCAAGAAAAAATACCTTCTTCAGTTCAAGACCAGGAATGATTAGCATATTGCTCTTCAAAACCATTTGCCTAGCTTCTTTTGGACTCATCTATTTCATCTATCTTCAAATCTTTAAAATTTTGTGTGACAATCTGATTATGATGTGATTCATCAATACCCATCTTGTTTATTGCCACCTTTTCATTAAACTCTTTCATTTTCATTTTCAACTTCCTCCAATTCTGGTTCACCTTGGGTCTGTTTACCCATCCCAGCCTTAGGTCTATGTGCATTAGTCTCCTAACTAACCAATGGTTGGTCAACCTCTTCTTCATCACCCATGTGCCTTAAGATGATGGCAACTTCATCAGTGTCCCCAAATCCTTCAGATATTTCATACGGAACAAGTGGAGGCACATCTTCAGTTCTCTGCCTTTTTGATGGTGGTGACTCAGAGACCTGTCGATCTTGATCTAACATAACATCTGGGGCAAGGTCATGAATTTCAATCCCTACAGGCCTCTTTACTGGAAGCTTAGCAGCCTTAGGAGGATACTTCTCAGATTTGCGATAGATCCTTTCAAAATTGTCAATTATTATATCAATTCTTTTTAGGGGGTCTTTCTCCTCAACAAAAAATCCAAAAAAATTTGGAGTTCTCTTTCTTCTTTTCATCCTCAATCCTTTTTAGGATTTCCCACTTTCTCCTCCTGTTGTACACCTCATCAAAAGTGACAAGATTTCTTATCACATCCTCATCAAAAAGAATCTGATGGGATGTGCCCATTTTGGTCAAAAAAATTTGTCTCACAAAATTCATATGACCCTTTGGGTCACAAACCCTCTCAACACCGAACTTCAAAGAATATTTTGCCTTCAAATAGGCCTGTAAGTCTTCAAGAGTATCAGAACCAATAGACCAACCACCAAATATTGTGGTATCATACAAAAATGTGCCTTTCTTCTATTTTTCATCACTTCCTTTTCCATCCACATCATCTACCACATGAATTCCAAGAACACAACTCTATTCAATACAAACTTTGGCAATATATGAGGTGGCTAGGGACACCCATATACTCTGATTATGGTGTGGTCTGGCATCAAAAACCAATCAGCATAATTATGCTTGTGGCCTTGTTTTGGTTTATGTGCAAGAGGCCTCAACATTACCATGACTTCCTTGGTCAACCTGGGGGCTAAACTACTAAAAGAATTCATTATCTTGACAACAAATTCATCATGGAACACAACATAGTTTCCAATCTGACAAAATGAATCCCACTTGTAGCACCAACACTGAATAGGCAACCTCTGTCCTTTCTCATCAATCATGCTTATATCCATTTTGCTTGACCATTTCCTTCTATTTTGATACAAGATCAGATGACACAAAAAATAATAGAATTTGAAATCCAAGGGCTTCTTGTCTTCCCTCACATACAAGAACCCTTCATATAGTTTCTTCTCAATGTATGATGCAAAATCATACTCAATGTTTACCTCTAGGTTTTGTATTCTCATGGCCATCATCATCAAGCCAATTGGTATTCTCCCATGGACATCAATTCCCAGAACTTGACACAATACAAAATAGGTCCTCTTGAAGTAAACAATGAAATCCTCCATAGGGAATGGATCAATAGCAGTAGATGGGATCTCAATTTTCCTATTGTTTGCCCCCTTCTCATATACATTGGCAATTCATCCCTTCTATGTGTCTTCCTCAGGCTTGTATACTCTTTCTCACTTCTCTGTAAGTCAACTTGTGTGAGATCTTGTTTGTTCAACATGAAACAATCAATGATGGCATTTCTGTCTATTGTTACCAATGGTGATCCATTTGGGAACTTGACTGTCTTAGTAGCATAATGATAATGTTGTGCCAATGCCCTAATCAATTCTACATCCACAAATACATTTGGCACCACCAATTTTGCTAAATCTAGTTTCCATGGGTTACTCACTGGTTGTTGACAATCCTTCTTCTCACAGAAACACCAAAATACATTCCACCCAGAAATAGGGATTGTGGCATCTCAACACCCCTCTGTAACATCTCTAAACAACTTATTGGGACCCTTATCAATGGAGTTGGGAAAAACACTTAATAGAGACCGTTGAAGTGATCTTTTCTTGGGGACAGGAGGTTCATTGCTTTTACTAGTAGACTCATACTTTTTGGGTGCCATATTCAATTTATTATGCAAGCTAGGTTTTTTTCTTTGAAATTCAACCTACTATACTAGCAACTGAAAACAGAGCATGGACAATGCACCAACTTCTTGCGATGAGTGTAAAAATGAACTTACCAGGTCGATTAAAGCTTGCAAAGAACACACTGATCTAGGTTGCACCCTCTTGAAATCATGCCTAAATTTATTGGAATGAGCAAATGTCAAGAAATCTTTGAATTTTATTGAGCCAAGGAATTGATCATATCACCATTACTCTGGTTCGTGCCATGAGATCATGAAATCTCAGCATTCAATTCATTTCAAACACAGGCCATGCATTGGATTTGATTGTATGGCTAGGTGTGCAAGCCAACATTGACAGCATTTCCTCGGTAACCGTAACCCTACATTAAATTGACTTGACCATTTATCACTTTTACCACCTTACCACGGGACCTGCCCAGACTAGTTGTAGGACCACGGGAGTCTTTGACATTCCTAGACTCGTTCTCTCCATTTACCACTACCCCACCATCACATAGCTTAACTATTATGGGACTGCAGGGGCTTAAACCCATTATATTTGATTCCATCATTGACCGCCAACCTGCTGGTGTTTGGGCTGACCATCGCGGGGCCACGGGAATAATCTGGTTCCTTCATCTTCGTTTACCTCCAGGCTGCAAGTTGGAGTCAATAGCATCATGGGACCGTGGTAAACCACAGCACATGCCACTTGAAAACCTTTTTACCATAACACCATGGTCCCCAGTCAAAACTGTCATGGGGGCACGATAACCAATCACCTCCCTTTTCTTCTATTACTGCTAGACCACAAACATGGCTTGAAACTGCTGTGGGGGTGCAGTGAATAGAATTTCCATTTCCCTCTTATTGCGCCACTACTGGTCACCCTCCAAACTATCGTAGGACCGCTGGATATAGTATGAGCACCTTGTTCTTCTTACCATTGACCCAATTTGTCTACTTCCAAGACCGTCGCAGGGACGCGAGAGTCACCCTATGTTAGTTACCTCTGTTCACCGCCAAGCCATGACCCTACTGTGAGACTTCCACGAGGGCACCGTAAGCCTACCATATCAATCTTCCTCATACCACTTGTATACACCTAAAAATGACATGACTATGTCTAAATAAATATTTTAAATATTTATTTCATCTTAATATTTCCTTTATCAATAAATAAATCAATTTATTTATTTGATTCATTTTCCTCCCATTAATTAAATAAATTACATTTATTTAATTACTTTCATCAATATCAACATTATTCTTCTAAACAATTAAATAATTTTAATTATTTAATTAAATCATTCATTCTCCCAAATTTAAATAAAATGCAAATTTTTTTAAATTAAATCTCTACCTCCAAAAATAAAATATAATCAAATATTTTATTTATTCCTCTAAATCTTGTACAAACAATTAAATAAATTTATTTATTTAATTTGCTTTCTTATCTTCTAAAAAATCTTCCAAATCTTCTAAAAATAAATCTTCCTTGTCATACAAAAGAAAAATCTGAGTTAACTGATTTAAAGCAACCTTGTTTTTATCAACAAACTCTTAAATTAAAAAAATATATTCTAATTTATGAAATCAAAACTCATCCTCATCAAGAAAGCAGTTAACTCAAACAAAGCAACTTTTTGAATGACACGTCTTCTTTCTATTCCCGCACGTTCTCTCAAACATCCTCTACCATTGATCTTCTTATTTCTTCTACACTGTTGATCTTCTCTCAGACAAGTCTATAAATAACCCTCTATTCTTCCATTTCATATCAAGAAGCTTTCAAGTAAGATTACTCTGCAAAATCCATAACACACCATTGGCACCCCCACTCTCACATTATTCATTGTCCATCATACATTGTGTAATAGCCTAAAATTGGCACAGGTTGAATTAAGTAAATATTCTGATATTTATCTTAATTCTTATTTTCTTCTGTCAATTAAATAAATATTCAAAGTTTATTTGATTGGTTCATTATCCTACAAAATCCCTAAATTCTTCTAATGTCTCAAATCCTAAATCCACCTCATCAATCCACCTCATCTTTCCACCTCATCCCTTCCACCTCACCATGTTGTACATATAATTAAATATTCTTAATATTTAATTAGCTAATATCCTCCAAAATTGAATTTTTAATTCAATGTTCCCCATTATCCTCCACTCTGAATTTATAATTCAATTGTCATAACTCATTGTCCCCCACTCTAAATTTTTAATTCAATTGTCATAACTCACTATCCTCCACTTTGAATTTTTAATTCAATTGTCATAACCCATTGTCCCCCACTCTGAATTTTTAATTCAGTTGTCATAACTCACTATCCTCCACTTTGAATTCTTAATTCAATTGTCATACCTCACTATCCTCCACTCTAAATTTTTAATTCATCCATTATGAATTAAAGATTCACAAATAATGAGGGCCATTGATCTCATCTTTTGATCCTCACCCTCCGTTCTATTTTTAGAAAATCTATAAATAGAACCCTCTTCTAAGCTATTTGAGAGAGTCATTCTGGCATCCTTACTATGCCCAAATTCCTCTAGGGAATCTTCTTCTTCTTCTCAACTCTCTTCTTCATACTGTCGTAATGCAGGAAACCATATCACATAGCCATTTCTCCTTGTCATCTTGAGGAATCGAAGCAAGGAAGCAAGCTCCCTGAGGGCCAACCTTCATCATTCAAGATCGAGAGAGAATAGGTGACCAATGGAAGCCGCAGGGTAACAAGGTTGTAAGTTTCATGCTTTCATTTATCTATTCTTGTTATTCACACATTTCATTATTGTTTGGGTTAATTATCTTTTTTGATTTATCACATTTTCCCATCTACATTTTGGCGCCCACTGTAATCTAATCCACAATCTTGTGAGTGTTTGTCTTTGCAAGTTTTCTTGTTGTAGAATACAGGTGTTTTCCAGAGCACATTCAGGCATCCACTTCTGCAAACGCCCTCCTACGCACAAACTGAGCTCACCGTTGAGTCCAGATGACCTTGAAGGTAAGAAATAACATATCATTCTCTCATGTTGTTACTTGAAATTTTTTGAAATTTTTTTTTGCATTTCAACGTATTTTTGCAAAAAATACAACAATTTTTTTTTTTTTTGAAAAAAATAAAATAAAAAAATAGACATGTTGCATTAGATTTCTTTATTTCTTTTCACATTTTTGTCAAAAAAATAAAATAAAAAATAATAATAATAAAAAAATAAAAATCAAAAAATCAAAATACTTTTTTGTTTAAAGCTTTTGTTTTAATTAAACAAAAAAAAAACAACAAAAAAAAAAAAACACACACCAAAACAAACTACCCCCCGCGGCCCTCCCAACCACCCCACCCCCTTTCCCCCTCCCCCTCCCTCCCATCCCCCCTGCCACCCCCTCCTTCCCCCACCCACCACCTTCCCTCCCCCTTCGCTTTCCCCTGAACCTCCCTGCAAAACCCCCCTCCCCGGCCCTCTATCTGCCCCGCCCCCCGCTGCAACAAACCCACCCCTCCCTCCTGCACATCCCCCACTCCCTTCGGCCCTCAGCGCCGCCCCTCACCACGCCACATACCACCCGCGCCGCCCCTGCAAACCCTCCTCTGCCTCCCTTCGGCCCCCTGCGTGCCCCTCCCGACCGCCACCACTCCCATCGGCCTCCCTGCGAACCCTTCTGCCCACTGCCGCCTCTGCTCCTCCCCCGATCTCCACCAAGCCCCGCTCGGCCACCACCGCCTCCTCCACAGTCACGCCCGCCACCAGCCACTGCTACCCGCCACCTGCCCACCACCTCCGCCGCCCTTCCACCTTGCAAAAAACCAAACAAAAAAATTAATTAATAATTTTTTTAAAAACAAACCAAAAAAAATTAATTAATAATTTTTTTTTTTTTTTTTGAAAACAAAAAAATCAAAACAAAGAAGGGAGTCAAACTTTTTTTTCCCACATAGCGAAATAGGGCCTTTTTTTCAAATTTTCACAACTTTTACATACGAAGTCGAAAACCCGCAAATGAATAGTTGTCGGAAAGAGGACTCAGCCACCTACACAGTTGTGAAGAAATTTTCAGGTGATGGTACATTTTTCCTGCCTTTTTCATCAGTCAAATTCAAACATGCTTAAAATCTTCAAATCATCATAACTTGTGCAAATTTGATCAAATTTTTGCAAACTTTTTTTTGAAATCGCATAGAATTTCCTAAATTTTGTTACCATGCAATCCATTTTGCTGTATCAATTCATCTTTCAGAAGATTTTATCCGATTCTTGATTTTTGCATAATGATCATCTTGGCTAGTCTACGTGCTTCGTTTTCGATTCTGTGACTTGTAGGTGATCATATAGGGATGGAACAACATTTAGATCAACATCTACATCAGTTTGGATAGTGAAAACAATCTAGGTGCATCCATTTTCATTCTTTATCTCTCAATCTTGTTTACAAACACACTTCAACTTGGGCTTCTAAAACAAACACTGTTTGATTACACATCATTAAAATTGAGCTTAACATCAACCAGTGTCTTCAATCACATCTTCAAATTGGATTTAAAAAGAACCATTGCTTGAAGTGCCTTCCTCACATTTCAATTCTTAAGGGTTAATTTACAAGTGTGAGTGTGAATCAAGAGTACGTGTGTATGCTCTCTCCTCGCACCGCAAGGTGACCTTGGAGATCAGAAACACCTCACTTGATTCACTTCTGTTTACCCTTTCTTAGGAGGCCTGCTAGGGGATTTCATCACCCCTAGGGACAACCTCATCCGAGGCTGAATCGAAAGACACCCTCATTGAAATCAGAATCTTATCACTCTTAGCTAAGCCCCAAAGAACTTTCTACCTTTGGGAAGTGAAGGTGAAGGGTGGGTTACCCTCTTCTCCCGGCTGTGTGATAGGATTTCACTTTCAATCCCCAGTCAACCTCATGTAAACATTGCCTGAACCTAATTGGCTATACCCTACATCAAACTAGACATTAGGGCATGTTGGTGTGTTTTCCACGTGTGCTTGTTTACTAATCAGCATATTCTTCACATTCAGACATTCAAAGTTGCTTATGTGTCTTGCGTGAGTGAATCATGTTTGTACATGTGTGATCATTGCCAAATCAAGTTAAATACCAAACACATAAGACAAGTCATTCAACTCATTCTTCCAAGCACACTTGTCTCGACTTGTGCCACATTTGCACTCTATTACAGATGCCTTTACTGCTGCACATCCAAACTAGTAAGCTCTTCCAGTCTTGTGTCCATGGCAAACCACTTAGAATATCTTAATCAAAAACTCCAATATCTACGATTGCAAATCAACTTAGATCCCTCGCCCCAAGACTGTATAGCAATTTATCAACAAATCCAAGTTTTAAAACAAGAATTGACAAGCTTGCAAGCTGAACATGCTAGTACTAGCTATGCCTCGCCCCAAACTCCTATGTCTTTTTCCCATACTTATGACAAGGCACGCACCACTTCAAGTTGGAAATCGTATACCACTTTGGCTCCTAATCAACCTTCACCTCCAACATACCACCAAGCCCATCCACGAGGCAACCAAGTGTCTTCACAACAAGAACATGTAAGCCCAAATCCACTGTGGCAACAAGATCAAATGCCCTCAACTTCCTACCATCCCCAAGATCTTTTGTCTACATATCCTACCATTTTACCCAACCACCAAAACTATCCATTGCCTCCACAACAAGCACAAGTGAGCCTAAGTCCACCTTTGCAACAAGAAGCACATGCAAATCCAAGTGGTCCCTGGTACATAAATCAAATGAGTCCAAGTTATCCTAGGCAAGATCTAATAACCTTTGACAAGGGAGATACCAATCTAGAGTGGCCTCCACCATCCAATCCCATGCCAACACATGAGCCAACAAGTCCTATCATAAGACCACCATGTGATCCTACCCCTAGTCCATCTTCTAGCCCATCAAGCCCTCCATCAACTCCATACCCATGCTCTACCAATCCTCCAGCATAGGATCCCTTGGACATAATCGTACAATAATTAGTTCAAACAAATTTGATTAAGCCGCCACCGATAGACCCTTTTGAACCAATCCTTAAACCCCCTGGGTATGATGAAAACCATTATTGTGCATACCATAGATATCAGGGCCATACAACGACCAATTGTGTCAAACTTAAGAGATTGATCAAAAACATCATAAATTGTGGTAAGATTATCCCTTCATCAAATCCAAATCCTAATCCACCCAACCCAATTAGCCCCCAACCTAATCCTAGTCCTAAGCCTACAACATCATCCACTATTATTGCTCATCCATTATCTCATCCATCTACCCATACACCTGCGACGGATGTGATCCAAGGACTACTAGCAAAAAGTCAACCAGGTCCCCAAAGTCTGGTCCTTGACCTTGCCAAAGATTCTTCCACTACCATGTCAAATCCTACAACCCCTTCATGTCATACGCAACCCCTTGAGCTTCTCAACGAGCCTTCTACCATGCACCAGAGTCAAGGTCCGTCACACCCTCATGTTGTTGACCACGAGCCCACCCAAGAACCTTCCACTTCCATTCAAGCAACCCAAGAGGTATGTCAAAGGTTTAATCTTAAGCATGTGGAAACATTAAGCCCTAGTCAAACTCAAGGTCAAATCACTTTTATGCAACCCATCCATAATATGTATCTTTTCCATGATCAAGATGATAGCCATAATGATGAATCTATCCATGAGCCACTTGATCCTATTCATACCCCTACAACTATCCATGAACAAGACACCCAAGACCTACATGTTTTATCCAATGAAAGTCTTGTTGACCTACTTCAGCATTCACCCCATTTCATGACCTTCCTTCAAAGCAAAGAGATCTCTTCCTCTAGCCATGATCCCACAACATCCATTTGTCATGATGAGACACTTGTCCCCCAAGTAAGCATAAAAGATCAAACAAATAACTTGGATCTTAGTGAACACAATGCTAATCATGATCCTAATGATTCTCCTTCACCATCCATTATTGACCATGCTACAAAGCCTCCACCATATATCCTTGGTCTTACTACCTTCATGCATGAATGTTCTTTCTTCGAACACCAGCAACCAGTATCCACTATCTCGCCTTCTCCATCCAATAATGAACTTGTGTCTAGTGTTCCACCTACACATAATCCCGCTGTCCACTATATACTCCAGCGTATGAACTATCAAGGTAAAGGCTTAGGCCTTCATGAACAAGGTATTTTGGAACCTATCCATGTCAACATTCCTCCACCTTCATACAGCCTTGGATACATACCCCAAGGTGCACAAACTCAAGATGTTGGTACTTCCTCCACTCCTCCTAAGTCTACCACTTTCCATCGCAAACCCTATCATATCCCAAAAACATATGTCGCCATTTCACCTCCATCATCCTATAAATGTCAAAAGCATGTGTTCATACACCTTCCACCATCCACTTTACCTCCACTCCTTCCAACTCCCAATGTCCCTCCATCCACCTTGCCACCTTTGCTTCAGATACCTACCATACCTCTCATTCATAAGTATCCTTACATCCCTAAACATGGCCAACAAAAGCACACATCATTTAAGCATACAACTTCCATTCATTCCATCCACTCCACCCACCCCATGGGATTCAAAAGCAAAAAGTTTGATGCCTTCATCCATAAAGCTAAAAATCCTACCAAAAATCCTAATGGTCTTCATACCTTAGGACATAAAGAATCAAAATCAAAGCAAAGTTCATCTAAACAGCCATCAAAACCCTTACCTCCAAATGCAAAGCCCAAAAGCAAAATGGTTTGGGTTCCTAAGAAAATAGCTAGCAAGTCAAGTGAGGCATCCTCATCCACATCTCAGCAATCCCAACCACCTATATCCATCCAAAAGCCTACTCCCATCCAAAACTTCCATTCCCTTCAAAAATCCCACAAGCAAAACAAAAGCACTAAAAATACTAAATCTATGTGGGTTCCTAAATCACTTCATCAACCATCTCCTAAGCAAACATCTCCATTGCTTCCTACACCACCATATCATCAAAAGTTTCAATGTTTATCATGGTGTGTGCAATCATTGGTCATGGTTCCTTTCCACTTCACAACACCTCCACATAACTACATCTCCCCATCTTACATCCATTATCCTACACATCTTCCTCATCCTATGCCTATGGTCCATGCTTTTGCATAAGTCTTCCCTCCATATTCTGCATCATAATTCACTATCTACCTAGGCCATATCACTTTCATACGATCCCCTACCAACATTTGTGAGAGCACTGGACATGGTCCATTCGACAGTATCTATCTAGCAGGACTATCCCCTTTCCAGGAATTATATGCTAATGTCTTTCCATATCCACCTTCTCCAATCTCAATATTCAAAAAAAAAAAAAAAGAAAGAGAAAAACAAAAAAAAAAGAAAATAGTAAAGAAAAATCCCTTCATCCAATGGTGAAAACCAGGTAATCAGGCGCCTTGGATAAGTACCATGATGAAAACCTGGCAAACAGGCATCATGTGTAAGTTGATCTTCTATGTCACCTACACTTGGGGGCACCTTGTCTCATCGGCATATCACTCTTCTCCTACCAGTTTCCTTTCATACCATTTCCTATCCTATCCTCTATCTGTTGCATGCATATCCTGTCTCGTCCATCCATCCAAACTTCCTTTCCTCTATTATTTGGTCTTGACAAAGATTAGGGGCACAATGTTGACAAATGTTTTGAAAGGCTCTTGACTTACCTTATCCCTCCAAAACATGCAAATCCTTCCTCCTCCTATCATCATAAACATTGCCACGAAAAATCCTAAGTATTCTACCTACAACGGGGCATGTTATACTTATGCGACATAGTCCTTGGAGATCACATCCTTGGTTCCTTCTACATACCTGTTCCATTCACCCATACATCTACCTATCCATGGTGGTTCCTTGTCATCAGTCTTATCTGATCCATATCTTAGGTCCATTAGGGTTCTTCCCAAACTACGTTGCCTCTGCGTCGTCACGTAGGCAAGGCCATTATTCTCATGCACCCCCGAGGCTCCACTTTCCCCTCCGTTCCATGTCTAGTCCTTCTATCCGTCTGCGTCCACTCTACATTCCCTATTCGTCCCATGTCTAGTCCTTCTATCTGTCTGAGTCCACTCCACTTCCCACCCATCCCATGTCTTGTCGTCCATCCCACCAATAAGGATTGTGCAACCTTCTGCTAGACAACCAAGAGCAACAAAGCACGCTTCCCAAAGCAACAAAAATCATGACGCAAAACATCAACCTGTCCAAGGCAAAATAGAGCACCATACTAAAACACTCAAGCTAAATCTCATATCAATTATGGCAAAAAGACACATCTAAATGCAAGAATGTTTTGTGTTGGTTAGATTCAGAGTCTTGATTTATGCTATCATGCCTTTCTATGCTACTCGAGGATGCCAAAAGCTAGAGATGCTATGATGGGGGCATGATTATTTTCTTTGTCTGCTGCTTCTGGATTAAACTTTAGTAATGTGACGACTTTTGTCTAACGACATGATCGGTAAAAGATCATCGAGGACTTCGAGGTCTAAACATGAAAAGGGGCAATCCTTGTATGTTGAAAAATCCATGTAAGTAATACTCAGGTCATCTCGGTTCAATTATACCTAGATGCTTGTATTTTCTTACAGCATAATAAAGCCCAATGATGAAAGCGCTTCAAAATACTTGCTATCTCAAGGTGACAAATATCCACATCTATATCCATACCGTATCCAATCACATCTCATATCCATACCGTATCAAATTGTGCCTCATATCCGTATCCATATCCATACTATATCCAATTGCAAGTCTATCCTTAATCCATATCCATACTATATCCAATTGCAAGTCTATCCTTAATCCATGCCAACCAAGTCAAGTCAATCTTGTCAAATGATCCAATCACAATCAGTGGTCTTGATCCTTGTCTAGTTGTAAACCAACTCGATCAGTTAATCAATCAATGGTCTTAGACAGGATGTAGCATTGTCGAAACCAGACCAACACACACGTCTTACACGACATGCTTCATTTCCTCAAACCAGACACTATCCTTCGTGTTGCTCTAGGGATCCAGCATTCCCCACCATGACAACACTATCGTATCAAATGTCTTAGACATGATGTTATATTGCCGAAACCAGACCCGGAGTCTTATACGACATATTTTCCTGAAACCAGACATCATCGATCCATACCATTGGTTTACCGCTCGATAGGGGCAATACCTTGTTTGTGCCTATATCATTTGTGCATACTTGCTTACTTGCTTGTGTGTGTCATCTTTTTAGCTTGCATTCCATATCATTCATCCCTTTCTTCTACATTCAACCATTTCATTCCTGTCAACATATCTTATCGTGAGATTGTCTGTCTCACGCCTGCCACCTTCTCCCCGTCCAATCTCCCGAGGGGGCATCCTATCATCATTACTTGTACCAGGGGTAAACTGGGGCATGCATCATTATTAGACTATTTATTCTTTGAAACAACGTGATAAAACACATTGCTTCAAAGAGGGGCAAAATGTAATAGCCTAAAATTGGCACAGGTTGAATTAAGTAAATATTCTGATATTTATCTTAATTCTTATTTTCTTCTGTCAATTAAATAAATATTCAAAGTTTATTTGATTGGTTCATTATCCTACAAAATCCCTAAATTCTTCTAATGTCTCAAATCCTAAATCCACCTCACAAAATCCACCTCATCTTTCCACCTCATCCCTTCCACCTCACCATGTTGTACATATAATTAAATATTCTTAATATTTAATTAGCTAATATCCTCCAAAATTGAATTTTTAATTCAATGTTCCCCATTATCCTCCACTCTGAATTTTTAATTCAATTGTCATAACCCAAAATTAAACTAGATATCCAAAACTAGGTTAGTACCAAGCTATTCTTGATCGCATAAACCTCAAACAAACCTAGTGAGTCTCCACTATCAAGGATCAATCATACTTTTCTCTCGAAACTCTACTAGTGGCTTGTGCAAAACTAGTCTGCATCAAGTAACCAGATTTCTATCATCCTTACTTTTGACTATCATTTTGTCCCAACCAAATTGTTTGACACCAATTGATCTAAGGAAAACCTTGTTCAAACCTTAACACATTCTATCACCTCTTGTTTAAAACTTTCAAGCTCACTCCATCCCATCTAAAATCACCTTGCATGGTCTTAACAAGATCCCAAAAATAAAAGCAAATTGAAATGACAGACAAAACTATTCCATCCCCTCACAACAGTGATGAGGAAATTTCTCAGGAAGAGATTCTACAAACTCAACAAGACCGAAGGTTCCAATGCTTAATGGACAAGGTACTTGCCCAAGACCCTACTAAATTTTTTCTTCACTTAGCACACCAAGGAGTCAATCTCCCTAAATATTTTGATGTGGAAGCATTAAAAGAACCTGAGGAAGAAAGAAACCCTGAGGGAAGCACATGAGAGGAAATGACCATAGACAAAAGCAAAGCAACCATTGATTCTACAAATGCCCTAAGCTTAATAACCTAACAGATCCAAGCTTTACAACAACAATTCACAGACATGCAAACATGAACATCAACTAGATATTCACCATATCCTTTTGATAGGACCTTGATCATGATACCTTTCCCCTCTAAATTTGAGGTACCAAAATTTGACAAATATCGTGGAAAGGGTGATCCAAGAGACCACATTAAGGAATTTAATGATGCATGCCTTGAAGTCACCCACAATGATACCTATCTTATGCGACTGTTCCCAAGAAGCTTAGGAGGACAAGCCAGGGAATGGTTTTCTAGACTACCTCCTGACATTAGAACCTTTAACAAACTTGTGGACAAATTTGTCACGCACTTCTCGTACAATATTGAGCATGACACCTTAATTTTAGATCTTTGTAACACCAAGCAAAAAGGTAGAGAATCCTTCATTTCCTTCCTACAAAGATGGAGACAATTAGCAAGTAAGTGCCCACATCAAATGCCTAAAAAATAAATGCTAGAGATGTTTGTCCATAACTTACAAACTGACCTAAGCTACCAAATACAAATCCAATGTCCTACTTCCTTTAGTAAGGTCATTGAGATGGGTCTAATCATCAAAAAGGTTTTAATCGCCAAAGGTCAAATAAATCTTTATAAGGACACTCCTAGTACCAATACCAACACAGATAAACCAAGATTCTGGACAAAGAACAAGAACATTGTGAATGATGGGGTGGTAGATGCCAAAAATGTGACACCAAAATAGCCAATCTTCAACTTATCAAACCCGCAAAACAACCCCTCGCAGAATAAACCACGAAACACTAAATCATGGTTTACAAGCTATCAGCCTCAGAGGAAATTCACACCCCTAGGGGAAACATTGGAAACCGCCCTACAGAAGTTAATCACAAATAAACTCATAACACTTCCAACAGTGCAGGAATATGAACCAAAAGTCAAACCTCCTTGGTGAAATGACTGATTTCTGTGAGTACCATCGAAACAAGGGGCCCAAAACCAATGACTGCATTGTGCTCAAACACACTATCCAAGATTTAATAGATCAAAACAAAGTATCACTTGATGGACATACCTCTAATAATGATCACAATGCATTCAAAGATCCGCTTCCCAACTATAAGCAAGGAGGGTCTTCCAATCAAAACAATGGTGGAACTAACAACATCAATTACACAAATGTGTCATTTGACTACATTGTTAACCACATCTCAGAAAGTGATTCACATGTCAATGTGATCACTATAAATAAAGACTCAGATTGTAATGCTACCACTCCTAGTAATAGAGTCACTCTTAGAGGAGTCCCAGCCTCTTTGTCTAATCAGTACAATGTCCTGAATCAACTCCATAAGACACCTGCACATATCTCCATCTTGGAACTTTTGCGTCTATCCCCGTCCCATAGGGCCATACTTGACAAAGGTCTTTCAGAAGCCTTCATTCCAACGAACCTTGCCGAAGAATAGTTTCAAACCATGGTAGGTCACATTACCTCACCTCACTCCCTATCATTCACTAAAAAAGATGATATGTTAGTTACCCAACCTCATAATGCATCTCTTCATATTGAAGCCTTCATCCACAAACATAAGATAAAAAGGGTTCTAATCGATGGAGGAGTTGGTTTGAATATTTGCACCTTAAGGCTAATTCTTGCATTGGGGTTTGTGGAGAAAGCTATTGATCCCAAAAAGAAAATCACTATCAAAGCATATGATGAGGAGAAGAGAACTTCCAAGGGAACTGTTGTTTTACCAATTAGAGTTGGACCTGTAGTAAAAGATGTGGCATGCCAAGTCCTTGACATGGAGCTAGCCTATAACATTCTTCTTAGGAGACCCTCGATACATGCTCTGAAAGCGGCACTGTCAACATACCACCAGTGTATCAAATTCCATTATGAAGGCCAAGAAATCACCATCCAAGGCGATCCCAATCCATTTCAATATTACAACTCCATTCAATCTAAACCCTCATGGTGAAAGAAGAGCTGAAGAAACTGTTAGATGTTAGATTCATCAGACCAATAGACTATCCTGAGTAGATTTCAAACATAGTGCTAGTTGCCAAACTGGATGGAAGAGTTCGAATATGTAATGACTTTAGGGACCTGAATAAAGCTTGTCCAAAAGATGATTTCCCCCTGCCAAACATTAACATTATTGTAGATCTCACTGCAGGGCACACCATGCTGTCACTAATGGATGGTTTCTCTGGATACAACCAAATCAAAATTGCACTTGAAGACCAACACAAGACTATGTTAACATGTCCATGGGGTACCTATTGTTGGTGTGTCATGCCATTTGGTTTGAAAAATGCCGGTGCAACATATCAGAGAGCTATGACCACAATCTTCCATGACATGATGCACACTATAATAGAAGATTATGTTGATGACATCTTGGCAAAATCGCTCACAAGAGAAGGACACCTGGAAGTATTGGACAAAATATTCACAAGACTAGAACAGTTTAATGTACGCCTCAATGTGAAGAAGTATGTGTTTGGAGTTACATCAGGCAAGCTACTTGGACACATAGTGTATGCCAATGGAATCGAAGTCAACCTAGCTAAAGTGAAGGCCATCATGGAAATGCCGCCTCCTAAGAATCTCACTCAACTAAGGTCTCTACAAGGAAAACTACAATCTATTAGAAGATTCATTTCTCAATTGGCAGACAAGTGCCACCCATTTTTTCACCTCCTACATAAGAATGTCCCTTTCAAATGGAATGATTCATGTGAACAGGCATTTCAGTAGTTAAAAGAGTATCTCATGAAACCACCTATATTGATGCCACTGATTTAGGGTAAACCTCTGCTACTATATATCTCAGCCACACCAACAGCTCTGGGAGCTCTCCTCGCACAACAAAATTATGAAGGGAAAGAACAAGCAATTTACTATATTAGTTGAACACTTGTTGGGTATGAACTACAATACACATCAATTGAAAGATAATGCCTCATTGTGGTCTTCGCTTCCCAAAAGTGGAGACATTACATGTTGTCACATTCTGTCAAACTAGTAGCAAAGATTGATCCACTCAAGTATTTACCCAACAAAGCTGCCCTTATAGGTAGATTGTCCAAATGGGTCATGCTTCTCAATGAGTTCAACATCGAATATGTAGACAGGAGGGCAATAAAAGGCCAAGTACTTGCAGATCAACTGGTAGATGCACCTCTGATAGATGATAGCCCTTTGAGCTTCAAATTTCTAGATGAATCTATCTTTCACATAACCACAACAACCTTGAAAATGTACTTCGATGGCTCATACACTCAGCATGGGTCGGGAGCAAGTATCTTTATGATCACCCCTAGTGGCGACACCATTCCTAAATCATACAGATTACTCTTTCCCTACACTAACAACGTGGTAGAATATGAAGCCCTAGTCATTGGCATCAAGATAGTAGTTGAATGGAATATCAAAGAACTTCAGGTGTATGGTGACTCGCAACTGGTCATAAATCAAGTAAATGATGACTACCAGACAAAGGATGAGAAATTAATCCCTTACAAATGAATGGTAGATGATTTCAAGGAATACTTTATCAAGATCTCTTTTGAGCAGATACCAAGGATTAAGAATAAAGCTACAAATGCCATGGCCACGATTGTATCTCTCCTTAATATTCCAAATAATTAATCACGTTATGAGTTCTTGGTAGAGCCAGCGTCCCATCCAGCATATGACACTCCTGAATCGCATATCATTTGCCACATTGTCGGAACTAATTCCCCCCTCTATGGAAAAATATTTACCTATCTTAAAGAGAATACTCTCCCACCTGATCTCTCCAGTAACCAAAAATGAACCTTCATTCGTCAGGCATCCCGGTATGCCATTGTCGCTAATACCCTATATTGTAGAAGTCTTGATGGTACTCTCCTTAGGTGTCTTGATAGTGAGGAATATCAAACTGCCCTAAATGAAGTGCATGCCAGTATATGCGGGACCCACTCTAGTGGCCCTACCCTAGCCAAGAAACTCATACACATGGGATACTACTGGCCAACCATGGAACAAAATTCCTATCATTTTGTAAAGAAGTGCAAGAAGTGCCAAATCCATGGGAACCTGATACATGCACTAGCACAAGAGCTATAACCATTAACAACTCCTTGGGCTTTCTGTCAATGGGGATTTGACTTAGTGGGTAAGATCCACCCTCCTTCATCCAGTAGCCATAAATTCATAATCACCACCATCGAGTACTTTACGAAGTGGATTGAAGTCATGCCCTTAGCCAATATCACAGGCAAGTAGATTAGCTCCTTTATCTTGAACTATATCATTTATCGTTATGGTATCCCTTCGACCATTATCATGAATAATGGATGACCATTCAAAAATTAGGATGTCAGGGAACTATGTGACAAATTCCATATCCAACACCATTTTTCTACCCCCTATTACCCCCAAGGCAATGGCTAGGTAGAGGTATCAAATAAAACTATCTTGAAAATCCTAAAAAAGACTATCAATGATGCTGGTCGTGATTGGCATATCCAATTAAATCCAGCACTGTGGGCCTATCGTACAAGTATCCACACACTCACAGGTGCAATACCATACTCCCTGGTCTACAAATCTGAAGCCATCTTCCCCATTGAAGTCGAGATCCCATCCTTGCAAGTTTCATTAAAAGGTCTCATATTTGATGAAGACTACAGAGTGTCCAGGCTTCAAGAGTCAAAGCTGCTTGAAGAGAGAAGGCAACAGGCCTCTAACCATCTCAAATCTTATCAGTAATGAATGTCCAGAAGTTATAACCATGGGGTAAAACACTGAGTACTCCAAGTTGGTGATCTAGTCCTCAGAGAAAATCCCAGAAATCAGCAAGATCGAGAGAAGAAAGGCAAGTTCAAACCCAACTGGCTGGGTCCCTATGTCATTGTTGCGGCCTATGGGTCAGAAGTTTATCAATTTGCTACATTTGAAGGTGAACTATTTGATGATACTATCAACAACATGCATCTTTGCAAGTTCTATACCTAAACCCCAGTGCAAGGGAGTCCAAAAATAACAAAAAAATAAAAAAAGTGATAAAAAACAAACAAAAAAATAAAAAAATAGAAAAATAACAAAAAAAATCATCCTCATGTGTACTTTTAGCTTTCGTGTAAATAAAAGCAAGTGGTGAAAACCTGGTAAATAGGTGCTATCTGTGACAAACTGCTTCCTCCATCTGTTGTGACCTCATTTTCTCTTATGTCCATCATATCGTTCATCTTGAACCAATCCATTGAACCATTGTCAAACTACGTCACCTCTAATTTATCATGTAGGCAAGGCCATTCTCAATGCGCCCCCAAGTCTTTGCTCTGCTTCTTTCCTGCCCATTCCATCAAGTGTCATATGTCCTACTGTCCATACCAATTCTACATCTTTTCCATCACCTAGGTCCTAGGTCCATCAAATTCACCCCGAACTACGTTGCCTCTGTGTTGTAATGTAGGTAAGGCCATTTAGTAATGAGCCCCCGAGGCACTAGGCCAGTCCCTTAGGATTCATCTTGTTGCAAGTATGGGATTAACTGGTGTTGTCATTGATGTCAACATACTCTTGTTGCATTAATGATAAGGTTTGGATGAGACGTGAGCTGAGGATATTAAGAAAATTAGTCTCAATCAGGAACAGTGAAGAACAGTGATGACTATAAGGCAAAAGTCCAAGATAGGATGATGATCAGAGTTGGTTATGGCATAGAAGGATGTGTCATGTGAATTTTGATAATATCATCAAGATAAGCAATACTCAGACTGTGTTCTTAAGGTTCCGGATGAAGGAGAGAAGGATTTTAGTAAGCAGAAGAAGTGTGGATGTTCTTGGTGATTCAGGCAAGCTTGTGGAAGTCTTTGGATCGTGTCCAGTTCGTGTTGGTGGTCCGCATTGAAGTTGGAGCTCGCAATTGAAGAGTATTTTGTATGATGGTGTTCTTCTTTAGACAGGTCAACCAGATGAGTTATGCATCTATCGGATGATCTTATGAATGTTTGCTGACTTAGATGATCATTCCTAAGTTGATGCCTTGTATAAATAAGGGATTGCAAAGTCAGTTTGAATTGGCCAATGGTGTGGAGATGAGTGTGTGGTAGCAAAGAGGAGAGTGAAAGGCAAAGCAGAAGTATTGAGCTTAATGGAACTGATTCAAGCATGGTGAAGATGCTATTCTCCAGTTCATGTATGTGATACTTATTTCTTTGTAGACAGTGTGTCTCTTGTAGGCAGTGAGCCTCTTGTGAGTAGTGTGCTCGGGCAGTGAGCCCTAAATGGCATGTGCCATTTTGTTCTTTCTATTCTTCTAATAGAGAATACATTCTTGGGTTAATCACCCCGTGGTTTTTCCCTTAACCAGGTTTTCCACATCAAAATCTTGGTGTCTTATGTGTTGATGAGTTTCTGCTTTTGATTTGAATGCATTATGTTTCATGTTTAATATACTGCTAATCACTAAGAGGATTTAAGTGTGTAAATTGGTGAAAGTTTTGCACAACTAATTCACCCCCCTCTCAGTTGTGTGCCCTAAGTCTAACAATTGGTATCAGAGCTAAGTTCCTCTAAAAGGAGCTTAACTGCTTGAGGAGATCCAAGATGTCGTCTTACAAGAAGGATAGTCTGAAGTTTGATGGAACCAACTTTGCTCTTTGGAAAGGTCACATGAAATGTCACTTACAGTGTATGGGAATGGCATACTAGTCCATGGTTACAAAAGCGCATGTACCTCCACAGGGTGGTTTGACAACCCTAAATGAAGTCACAGATGCTGAAAACAATCTGCAGACCAAACAGGCTCTTCTAAGCGCATTATCTAACTTAGAGCTCTCAAATGTTATTGACCTACCAACTGCCTTTGAGATTTGGAATAAATTGGAACTTTTGCATGAAGGAGACTAGTATGTTAAATGTGCAAGGTTACAGAGTCTAAAAGGAAAATTTGAAAAACTGAAGACATGTAAATGGTTGCTGTTGATAGGGGGAGTTGTGACAGTAAGGAGAAGTTCTTGTCTTGATGGTTTTTCACATCATATGTTGCCATCAATGACAAAGGGGGAGATTGTTGCAAGTATGGGCTTAACTGGTGTTGTCATTGATGTCAACATACTCCTGTTGCATTAATGATAAGGTTTGGATGAGACGTGAGCTGAGGATATTGAGAAAATTAGTCTCAATCAGGAACAGTGAAGAACAGTGATGACTGTAAGGTAAAAGTCCAAGATAGGATGATGATCAGAGTTGGTTATGGCACAGAAGGATGTGTCATGTGAATTTTGATAATATCATCAAGATAAGCAATACTTAGACTGTGTTCTTAAGGTTCCAGATGAAGGAGTGAAGGATTTCAGTAAGCAGAAGAAGTGTGGATGTTCTTAGTGATTCAGGCAAGCTTGTGGAAGTCTTTGGATCATGTCCAATTCGTGTTGGTGGTTCGTATTGAAGTTGGAACTCGCAATTGAAGAGTATTATGTATGATGGTGTTCTTCTTGAGACAGGCCAACCAGATGAGTTATGCATCTATCAGATGATCTTATGAATGTTTTCTAACTTAGATAATCATTCCTAAGTTGATGCCTTGTATAAATAAGGGATTGCGAAGTTAGTTTGAATTGGCCTTTGGTGTGGAGATGAGTGTGTGGTAGTGAAGAGGAGAGCGAAAGTCAGAGCAGAAGTATTGAGCTTAATAGAACTAATTCAAGCATGGTGAAGATGCTATTCTCCAGTTCATGTATGTGATACTTATTTATTTGTAGACAGTGTGTCTCTTGTAGGCAGTGAGCCTCTTGTGAGCAGTGTGCTCAGGTAGTGAGCCCTAATTGGCATGTGCCATTTTGTTCTTTCTATTCTTCTAATAGAGAATACATTCTTGGGTTAATCACCCCATGGTTTTTCCCTTAACTAGGTTTTCCACATCAAAATCTTGGTGTCTTATGTGTTGATGAGGATTTAAGTGTGTAAATTGGTGAAAGTTTTGCACAACTGATTCACCCCCCCTCAGTTGTGTGCCCTAAGTCTAACACGTCTCTCCATGTTTGTTTGTCAAGTCACCCATAATAAGTCGATCCTTTGTCTAAACTAGGGGCAACTCCTTGACTTGGTTGCAGATTTGGATTCTTGAATGCCACATGTTCTAAGAGGATGCCAATAAGGATTGTGATACCTTTCAGTAGACAAGCATGCACAACAAAGAAAGCTTGCCAAAATAAAAATCTTGGCGCAAAACATTAACCTGTCCAAAGCAAAGCAAATGTATACCAAAACACTCAAACTGATTCTATATCAATTATGGCAAGAAGACACATCTAATGCAAGAATGTTTTGTGAAAAGGTTAAGTTAGAGAGTCTAGATCTTCATTATCATGTCTTTCTATGCTACTCGAGGATGCCAAAAGCTAGAGATGCTATGATGGGGGCATAATCATTTTCTTTGTCTGTTATTTGTGAATCAAACTTTAGTAATGTGACAACTTTTGTCTAATGACATGATCAGCAAAAGATCATCGAGGACCTCGGAGGTCTGAACATGAAAAGGGGCAATCCTTGTCTATTGAAACGCAAGAGGTACTCAGGTCATCTAGATTCAAGTTTGACTAGATGCTTGTATCAACTTGCTATATCAAAATCCATGTAAGGAATACTCAGGTCACCTTGGTTTAATTATACTTAGATGCTTGTATTTTCTTACAACATTTCAAAAAGAGAAAAGAAACAAAAAGCACCCAATGATGAAAGCAAAGTACTTGCGCTCTAATGATGACAAAATATCCACATTCATTTCATATCTAGAAATTCATATCATCCATGCAATTAGCAAATCCTACAGAGTATCAGTGTTTACAAATGAAAGCCTGGGATCCTTTCATTCATTTTCTTCCAACTATCATTATGTCATCTCTGTGTCGATTGAGTACATTTGGACATACCAAAAACATAGCATAAATTGCATATCATATCACATGAGATAGTCATTCACATGATTAAATCATTTGCATACATAATAAGTGCATCAGTTCATCCATATACATTCGCATCAGTACATCATATCAACAACAAAAATCAAAGCATAGACAAGTACATATAGATCATCTCACAAGCTGCATAATCATATCGACAACATTCACATTTGCATTTGCATATCAGATCATCATAATCCATCTAAGACTGCATTCACATCATATAAACATAATCAAAATATGCATAACATGTAAAAACATCATAATATAGATTGCATCCATGGCATATAAACATAGAACAAGAGCATGTAGAACATCAATAGCTGCATCATCATATAAACATAAAACATGTCCAAATGTACAATATATCAAAATATTTGTCCATCTCTCAGAGTCATGTCATGAAATATATACAAAGTACAAAAAGATAATGATACATGCCTCAGGGAAAAATAATACAAATATATACATATCAGGCTATCTGAGCCATCAAAAATGTGTATACATAAAGCCAAAAATTGGTACAAATGTCAAGAACTGGCTAGCCCTGCTACCGTGGAACATTGCTCCCTGCATTGCCCTCTCCTCTATCACCCCCTGACTGTAGGGGGCCTCTCACTGATGCTCCAGATCAGGATCCACCTACCCTCTGTGAAGCCATAGACTGACTCCTATAGCTAGGTGCACACTAGTCTGCCGGCACTGCCCCATGATATGGTCCTCTGTAGTACTGTGTCTGAGCCTGCACTCTGGCAAGCTCACCCTGTACCTGTGTGAGCTACCTCTGTACCTACGCTAGTTGTGTTTGTGCCTGTGCCTATTGCACTTGTGTAACTAAAATGCTGGTGGTGCCATCTATACCTAGGGCTACCACTATCGCGTCTCTCTCTACTCTGATGGCCCGCACCCTTACCAAGGCTGAGTCTCGCTCTCTAGAGATCTATGATACACATCCTGCGTCTACCTCTCTCTGAGACTCTGCTGCTCTAAGGTGTGCCCTCAGCTACCTCACCTAACCCTATAGTGTAGTAATGGCCTGCTGCTAAAAGTCAGGCTACAGAGCCTATTGTCCCTATCCCTACACCTACTGCTGGACCATCTGTGGTGCTGGCACTTGCCCTACAGCCTGCGGCTGCACAACATGTTGTTGTCCTAAAGGTAACTCCCCAGACCTCCTCCTCTATCTCGGTCTGCCTCCACCTCCTCCATCTCCTCCTCCTCCTCCTCCATCCCCACCATCATCTCCCTCTCCCTGACCCCCTCCACCCCTCCTCTGTCTCCTCCTACCAGCCCCATCCTCATTGTATGAATCCTCCTCATCTATGTGAGGAATCAGCTCTCCAGGTCCTGAATATCTAGGAAATGGATGAGTGGAAAACTACTCCTCATAATCTGCAGTCATCCCCGCATCTACTATCTCTCTCCTCATCGGCCAACCTGCATAAAGGATCTGCTGAAAGTCTACTAGCGCTTCCTCATAAGATGCCACTGGACCCCACCTCAGCTTCTCTGTATGGGTCCTCGCAAATCAAGCCTGCCCCTATGGCTTGCCCTGTACTCTACCGAACTACCTCTGCACTTTGCTAACAACCTGATAGTCTAGTATGTAATGCATCATGTCAATGAGCCACCGAGTCTGGAAATAGTACGGTAGCTCGTCATCCTCATCATCCCATACCTTACAGTCTAGGTATGGGTGCCAAATAACTGCATCTACATTATCTAGTGCATGTCTCTAGTACTCGAGCTTTCCCATCTTGTGCTGGGAAATAACTCCTACATAATCATAATTGTATGGCTCTCCCTATTGTCTTATGAAAATATGTCTCACGAAAATACAAATTGGCCGTGTGATCGCTATGTGTTCCCACAACCAAAACTGCAAAAGAGACACACCTGCTGACAAGCTGGCCCCTCTGTGGTACACAACCTAGTGCATATCCATGTACAAGTGTGTAAGCATGCACACACCCCATGAGTATTAGGTCCTGTCAATAATCATCCTCTCCATCACACTCCCCCAGCCAATCGGGAACCCGTGTGATCTCCTATTGGGGCATACTACGCCACCGATCAGTCCTACCACTATCCTTGGGAAGTAGTCATAACAGTCATGTATGTCCTACCATGAAATCACCTGCTCATCAAGCTCTGGGTCATCAAAAATACATCTGCACTCTGCCAATCCTGCATCGCGCTGTGGATCGTACTCTACCAACTCTCCCTGAATAGGAAGATGCAGAATCCTATAACCATCCTCCAGAGTGATCACCATCTCCCCAGTCGGTAGATGGAAAGCCCTGTCCTCACTGTGGAATCACTCCACCGCCGCAGTCAACAAACTGAGGTTTGTGCAAACCTCAGGCATGAAACAAACATAATACAGGCCCATAGCACCAAGAGCCTCGTGGTCCATCTCTGTAAGCATATACCGCTACAACAGTGGCAAAGGGAACTGCTCCCGTGACATCAAAATATCGTGAATATCCTCCTGCAACCAAGAATAGAATAGTGTCAAGTAAAAACCCATATCCAAACAAACCTACTCAAAGCAATCCAACTATCCTATCACTGACTTAACACATCAAAATTGATCAAAACAACATATCATCTCTTGACTAGATTCCTGGCAACCTCAGAGATCGCTTATCAATTGACGCATCAATCAAGGTGCCAATTGGGTTAATTTTGTTAAGTTAGCTGACTATCCTAGTGCAAAGGCGCTGAACCAGGTAGCCAATGTGCCGAATCATAGCAGATGCGTCGCTTCACCGTGAATGCACCATTGCTTGACGTATATGCACCATTCTGGCATATGCACTTCTTGTGTCAAATATGAGGTTCCGTAGTGGATGCACCGATTCCTATCCTATATGCGTAGATTCATCAAATGCACTGAAAGATCACTCAAATGCGTGGTTTCCCACCATATGCACCATTTCGGGGCGCATATTCACCGAACTATAGTTCGGCATATCTATCCTAACTAGTTTTCCCTAGCATTTATTGCCCTAATAAATGACTTTAAGTGAGTTTTGTCAAACTACATACCAGTCGTCCTACCTCGGGTGGCCGATCGAACCGTCGAACTTACTCAAAGCGGTGCTCCTCATGCAGAATATCCATATCTCTATCGACTGCTCTAACTCCTCTGCTCTCCTAAGCTCTCAAGGACAAATCAACAAAGGACAAGTGTGCAAATGAATAGGACTTGTGGACCCAGCTCCTATATATAGCAAGTGAACCATAGCTGACTGTATGACAACTGTGACTACTTCCCATGCCTGTTTCTCCCTGTTTCCCCAAACCATGTCCTGTTTTCTAAAAATCTAGCCTATTTTTCACCTTCTTCTTCGTGAGATTGTCCGTCTCACGCCTTCTACCTTCTTCCCATCCAATCTCCCAAGGGGGCATCCTTTCGTTAAAATTGTACTAGGGGCAAACTGGGGCATGTATCATTGTCAAAAATTCTTATTCTTTGAAACAACGTGATAAAACACATTGCATCAAAGAGGGGCAAAATGTATACACCTAAAAATGACATGACTCTGTCTAAATAAATATTTCAAATATCTATTTCATCTTAATATTTTCTCTATCAATAAATAAATCAATTTATTTATTTGATTCATTTTCCTCCCATTAATTGAATAAATTACATTTATTTAATTAATTTCATCAATATCAACATTATTCTTCTAAACAATTAAATAATTTTAATTATTTAATTAAATCATTCATTCTCCCAAATTTAAATTAAACGCCAATTTATTTAAATTAAATCTTTGCCTCCAAAAATAAAATATAATCGAATATTTTATTTATTTCTCTAAATCCTGCACAAACAATTAAATAAATTTATTTATTTAATTCACGTTCTTATCTTCTAAAAAATCTTCCAAATCTTCTAAAAATAAATCTTCCCTGTCATACAAAAGCAAAAACTGAGTTAACTAATTTAAAACAACCTTGTTTTTATCAACAAACTCTTAAATTAGAAAAATATATTCTAATTTATGAAATCTAAACTCATCCTCATCAAGAAAGCAGTTAACTTAAACAAAGCAACTTTTTGAATGACACATGTCTTCTTTCTATTTGCGCACGTTCTCTCAAACATCCTCTACCATTGATCTTCTTATTTCTTCTACACCGTTGATCTTCTCTCACACAAGTCTATAAATACCCCTCTATTCTTCCATTTCATATCAAGAAGCTTTCAAGTAAGATTACTCTGCAAAATCCATAGCGTGCCATTGGCACCCCCACTCTCACATTATTCATTATCCATCATACATTGTATTGAAGCTCATCTTCAATACAATAAATATCCTAGCCATTTCTCCATCGTCATCTTGAGGAAACAAGCTTCCTGAGGGCTACATTCATCACAAAAGATCGATCAAGACTAGGTGAACAATGGAAGCCATGAGGTAACAAAGCTCTGTAAGTTTGTTTATTTGTTTTAATCTTTGTTATTTGCATATTCCATTATGTTATTGGGTTTTTATATTCATTATTGATATTATCCATTTTTTCCCATAACACCACCAAGTCGCGACAAGGTCTCCTATCCTCTACAGGGCCGCGGTAAGCATTGTCTGTCATCCCTTCATGCTGCAAGACCACCATTGGATCTTCTGCACCTTGCAGGAATGCATTATATGCTATTTAATGCTCCTTCTATTCCTGAACAACCACCAAGACAATTTGAATGACCTGCGGGGCTGCAGTAAGAGACAAAAACACAAAGATAGTAAAAAATAATCAAGGTTTTTCCAAAATGGCCATAATATGGACTCCAGGAGATGAATGTTAGCTCATTTTAACAAAATTGTAGGCTCTAAGATGGATTTATGGAAGGAGAGAGCATCAAATAGAATGGGATCGCACAAATTTTGGAGGGTCCTAACACTATGTTAATTCTGTTAGAATTTGAAAAGATGAATAACCTAGAAAACTAGTGCAAATGAATAGATATTGAAATATGAATGCAAATGATATGAAATCAAAATAACAACATAGAGTTAGTCTCCATGAGAGTAATGCAAATGCTCTAGAAGAAAAATAGCATTAAGAGGATGCAAAATGAAAAGATGATAAATACAAGCTAGGTAGTGAGTTTATGTAGACCAGGAAGAGGGGAGAGGTGGCAAAACTGACCAATAGAGAGAGGCCACTATACGGGCTAAAGATAGCAAGAGCATCTTCTCAAGATAGAAAATGTCACCTCCCTTGTAGGATGTCGACACCTAAAATCACCCACTCACTAATTAAACTCTATTTAAGTGAAGCATGCTTAATAAAAGTGTAGGAAAAACCTAGGAAATAGGGAAAATAAATAACCCAACTAGGAAAATAAAAACCTACACTGACACCCTCCTTAAGTGTAGATTAGGTGGGTGAAAAGATGGGTCCCAGCAAATGAATCTTGATGAGGTATCCATGTATATAAAAATCCCCCCAAAGAGAAGAATCCCCCCCCCAAAAAAAAAGAGAGAAAATCCCCCCAAATAGAGAGAGAAGAGACCCCCTAGAGTAGAGAGAATCGGGACTCTGAGTGAGAGGACTAAGAAGCCCCCTAGAAGATGAAGCCTCCCACACCCCTAGCAAATCTCACAGATGAAGATACTTCCTTTCTGTGAAGGGTTTGGTGAAGCTATCGACAACCTCCTTGGAAGTCAAAGAGTAGGAAGGTTGATGGCATGGCCATGAATGAGATCCTGGATGTAGTGCATGTGGACTCAATGTGTTTGGTCCACTGATGATGGACCAAATTTTGTGAGATCTAAATGGCACTTTGGTTGTCACAAAATATGACTGATGGCCGTCTAATCTAGATACCAAACTCAGTGAGAAGATTTTGAAGCTAGATGGCCTCAATGGCAACATTCATAGTCCCTTGATACGCAGCCTTAGTCGAAGATAGAGCAATAATAGACTACTTCTTGCTCAACCAACAAACAAGACCTAAACCAAGTGAGAAGCTATAACCTAAAGTAGACTTGTGATCCTAGAATTGCTTGCCCAAGCTGAATCTGTGTAGCCCACCAAGTCAAGATCAATCATGCTACATAGTGAATCCCAAAACTATGAGTACCCTGAATGCAGTGAAGTATCCATTTGGCTACTTTCCAGTGCAACTCATGGGGCTCCTGCATGAATCAAGAAACCATGCTTACAACATATCAAATGTCAGGTCTCATATGAGTCGAATAAATGAGACTCCCAACAAGCTATCGGTACAAAGTGCCATCAACAAATGCTGAAGAATACGAAGCCTCAAGTTTGACTCTAGAAAGGAAGGGAGTCAAAGAAGGCTTATAGTAAATCATATAAAACCTCAAGAGAAAGTCTATAGCATACTTGCACTATGTGAGTGTGATCCTGGAAGCAGACTAGAAGATCTCAATCCTAAGAAAGTAATGCAATAAGCCCAAGTCAGTCATCAAAAATATGTCATGGAGGGCATTTTTGACTACCCCAATGGTGGATGAAGAAATCCTTGTGATCAACAAGTCATCAACATGCAAGACTAGAAATAGGAGTGAATCATCCTACTACAAAATGTAGACATTGGGATTAGAATAACACCGAGTGAACCCAACTATCAAAAGGAAGGAGTCCATCTTGGCATACCATGCTCGAGGAGCCTATTTGAGGCCATAGAGAGACTTTCGAAGGTGGCACACAAGTGAAGAATCCTGAAGGAATCCCTATGGCTTCTCCATGTATATCTCCTCCTAAAGGTCACCATGAAGAAAAATGCTCTTCACATCCATCTGGTGTACTTCCCTATGATTGGTTGTAGCAATTGCAAGAACAAGTTAGATGAAGTTCATTCTGGTCACTGGTACAAAAGTCTTAGAGTAATCAATCCCAAGAACCTAGGAGAATCCTTTGGCGACCAAGCGAGCCTTATGCTGATCAATTGGCCCAACTGCGGAAAACTTTGTTTGATAGATCCACTTACATTGAACAAGTTTTCTTCCCTTAGGAAGAGGGACAAGATCCCAAGTGCGGTTCATCATCAAGGAACTATACTCCTCCTACATAGATGTATCCCACTCAAGAATACCAAAAGTTTCTCAAAAGGACTGTGGATTAGAGGCAGTAGCAATGAAGACATGTGGAATAGCCTAGAATTATGAACAAGTCCACCTTGTGCCTAATGGATCCCCAACCCAATCACCTATAGACTACAAGGTATGTCTAGCCCAAAGTGGACTAGAAGTCAAAGAATCTAGAGGAGAATCATCACCCTCTAAATGATGACTAGGAGAGGAAGAAGATGAATCCTCTGAATCACTCTCAGCATCAAAAGTAGAGGTAGAAGACTCCTGCTCAAGTGAATTTGACTCATCAAAAGATATGTCATGTAGCCCAAGTGACTCCAATGTCAAAGTAGAAGTAGGTGGAGAAGTGATAGGAGTTGAACTCGAAGAGCCCTCCTCAAACTAAACACTCATCTTGATGAATAGATCATGAGTAGTAGGGTGGAGCAACCGATAACCCTTCACACCATCAGGATAGCCTACAAATATTCAAGGCCTACTCTGTAGATCCAAGGCCTTACGTTTCTCTGCAAGAACATGGGCCCATGTAGGAGAACCAAAAATTTGAAAGTGTTTAACTAATGGTTTCCAACTGCTTCAAGCTTCAAAAGGAGTGAATCCCATCTAGGCTCGATGAGGAACATGGTTCTAGATATAACAAACACAATTAATGGCCTCTGCCCAATACTGTCGTGCAAGAGATCTAGAGTGAATCATGTAGTTCACCATTTCCTTCAAGGACCTATTCTTTCATTATGTCACACCATTCTACTGAGGAGTGTATGGAATTGAATGTTGTAAATCAATCCCCTCTAAAGTGCAAAACCACTCAATATGATGGTTGACATATTTACCACCATTGTCAGTGCACAAAACTTTGATGGATTTCCCAAATTGTTTCTCTACAAAAGTTTTGAAGTCCTAAAAGTGATCAAATACCTTAGACTTCTATTTGAGAAAGTACATCCAAGTATATCAAGAAAAGTCATGAATGAAAGTTAGAACAAATCTAGCCTTGTTCAAAGATGGGTGAGGAAATGGACTAGCCAAATCACTGTGAACTAACTCCAGTATCTATGAAGCTCTCCATGCCTTATCTTTGTCAATTTTTTCCTCAAGATGCTTACCAAGAATGTAACCTTGGAAAACACCACCTGAAAATGGAACTAAAGGCAACCCTATGAACATACTCTATTGGTTGAGATGTTGTAAGTAGCGAATGTTAAGATGGCCAAACCACTCATGTCATAATTTACTCAATCATCTAAATGAGTGAGCAAAACAGATGAAGGAGGATTAGGAACAAAGTGAGAAAAAATATAGCTGAGACTAATGATCTTCTCTCCTAACTACAACTATAGAACCACTGTGCAACTCACGAATCTCCACTAAATCAGGAGTAAACTCAACCGTATTGCTTGAACTCGTGTGAGTGATCTAATATACTGATAGGAGATTAGTTGATAATGAAGGCACACAAAGAACATCATGGAATGTGCCATCCCCCACATCAACATACCCTCTCCCATAAACCTCAACATGAGTGTCATCACCCATCAAAATATAAGGCATAATACATGGCTCCAAAGATACAAGCTCATCCTTAGATGAAGCCATGCGGTGTGAAGCACTTGAATCAAGAACCCAAGTGTATTGTTGTGAAGAAACTGCAACAAGAGCCTTGACCTTTCCTTTCCCCTTGCTGTTATCCTTTTCCTTGTTACACCCCTCAATAGAACTCTATTTTATAGATTCAGGGACATTGATATTATTCTTCTCAAGAATTTGAGTCAAGTGATCAATTTGTTTCATCAAACATTTATGTTCATCATGACTGGGTCTTTTACAATAGGCACATATGACCCTCTCTTTCTTAGGCTTTTCACCATTAGAATATTGTGTCTCATTGCCAGTTTCTGGTTCTTCTTCTCCTTGCTATTATTTTGTTTCTTATCCTTATTGTTACTACTTTGTCCTTTCTATTCTTTTGTGCCTTGGTTGATAGCCAGGGCATGTGACTTAGAGGATTTTAGAGTGCCCATCTAGATCAACTTATCCTACTCTCATGTGAGAGAGATAGCAAATTCATCCAAAGATGGCATGGTGAATTGAGTACCAATTGCACCCTTAGTAGCATAAAAGGTAGAAACAAATATAGAAGATTCTGAACTTAGGTTAGAGAGAATACTAAGAATCAGTTGTTCATCTTTCTTTTCAATTCCACACTATTTTAACTGCAACCTTAGTGATTTTAATTTTGTGAAGAAATCTTGAATTGTGTTGAAGTTGCATGGACTTAAACTAATTAGTTCATTTTCCAACATATGACCCCTCATTCAATCTTGTGTACCAAATAGTGTTTCCTGCTTTGTCCAGATTTCATTTGGAGAATTCAAAGACTCAATATGAAAGAGAAAATCAAGAGAAATAGACAAACACAATGTTCCATAGGCCTCATCACATTTATTAAGCCACTTAGGCTTATCTTCATCTTTAGCAGGTTCATTTTCTAGTCCCATTGTTATCCTATTCAAACCAGCTTTCCTTAAGTAGATTGTCATGGATGATTTCCACTCAAAGTAGTTGTAAGGAGTTAAGATGGGTACTATTGTTTGATCCATGATGTAGAGAATGCAAAAATAAAGTGTTGAAAAGAAGAGAACTCGAGTACGCCCCCCCTTTTCACTAGTTTTTGAAATGACCCCCCCCCCCCAATATTTTTTGTTTTGATGAAAATGCCAATCTATCTGTTAAAGGTAAATAAAAACATCTTCACAAAAAATAGATGGGTGGTATAAAGGCACACCCCGAATGTCAAATGGGCCTAGCCCAGAAACTTCTAGAGTATCAAAGTATTAAAGTATAAAAGCATAATTAGTGTTGGAACTTTATAATTAGTGTGATTTACAATGCAAATCTCATATTTTCAGACTCTTACAGGGCCTAAAATGACCAAACTAAAACTATAACTCAAATACAATATGAGAGAACTAATGCAGAGTATAAAGAAAAATATGAATTCAGGAAAAAAATGACACCTAAAAAGGAGTCTGTTTGCATAAGTTATGGCGCCCAGAAGGTCTGAAATTGAGAACTGTGCAACAAGAACTAGAATAATCTTCAATTTCTAAAAAATGGAGCATCAAATCAAAAAAACAATTTTGGCACAATGTAGAGCACAAAATTCTACCCCCAAAAAAAATTGTGCCAAAAAATCCCTCAGTATGGCTAAGAATGAGCCTTCTGAAGTTTGGGTGCACAATTGAAAACTCCAATGGTGAGGGGTAAAGGCTGAAAACACTATTCATGGCCTGAAAACACTATTCACAGCTTGAATTTATAATTCACGGCCTGAAACACTATTTGTGGCCTAAAAACACTATTCACAACCTGAGACACTATTCACGACATTGTTCATGGTTGTACGACTACCAGAAAAGGAAAAATTTCCTTTGAAGCTCTCGGTGTCTGATCTAGACAAACTTTATATGAAAATGGGGGGTTTTGGGGCCTTTTGGACACAAAGGAAAAGTCTGTTTAGCCTCAAAATGCCTGAATTGTGAGTAGTATGTTGGAACCACTCTTTAAAACCCACGTTTGCAACTTGAGTTTCTGATCTCTGACTTCGGTGAAATGAAAGCCAGATCTGACTTTCTCAAGCCTTCTAGATGCTATGGAAACATTAAAAAAGCTCCCAAGATTACGAAAATGCTGCAAACACCCAGATTTTAGAATATACAATTATAAAATCTCAGAGGTTAAAATATTTTCGTCAAACTTTTCTAATTCTCTAAATCATCTGAAGATGCAAGAGAAAAGAGCATACTAGGTTTTTAGAAAACCTGTGAGAAAACCTTATTAGCCCCCTTGAATCTCTCAAAAAGGAAACTAAAATCTATTATGCACTAGAATAGCTTTGATACCATGTTAGAATATGAAAAGATGAATAACCCAGAAAACTAGTGCAAATGAATAGATATTAAACTATGAATGCAAATGATATTTGTTATGTTGGAAAATGTCTCCCTACACTTTTTCCCTCCTAAGTTTAGCTCTCGAGTCCCTTATTTTGCATCTTGCATGATTATTTTGACTCCCAGAAGAAAATGGCTTGAAACCCATATCACATGGGGATTGAGGGACATTGTGTGCTTTAGACCTGACCTAAAAAGGGGACCTAGGACATGGGTGCTTGCGCCCTTGTCCTGCCCTATTTCAGGCATGTCCCAAATTTAAATGTCTGTTGTGTGACCATTAGTTAGGTCCCATGCTGACATCTTAAGTTTAAATTATGAAATTTAAAGTGGGAATGTGTGTTGTTGCATATATAAGCATGTTTAGTGTTTCATTTGTAAACTAGAAGATGATTATGAACTTTTGGTGAAATTATGATTTTAGAGCATTCAAGATATTCATTGTTGTAGAGCAGAGCATTTTTATTGTGTTTGTGATTGTAGATTTAGCTTCATCTTCTCATGTGTTGAAGAATCTTCATCTATGTGAGAGCTACACCTCTGAGGTGATATCCATTTGTGTTTGAATCATTTTATCAATTTGTTTTTGCCTCTATCCCACAGGGATACACACTATTTGTCTAACAACGGTGTTTGGAAGACTTAAATGTCTTTCTGGGGCTTAATTGAGGCAAGATCCTAAAAACCACAACCCCCAACCACACTCCTTGTGATTGTAGGTTACAGGTATCAGATTTTGCAGAGTGGAGTTGCAGAGGAAGGTTGTAGAAGATAAGGATTCTGGATCCGGCGGAAAGAAGTAGTTTGGAGCACTTTTAGGATAAGGGTGCCTTGGGCAATGTCCTCTAATGTCACAGACATAGGAATCTTTGTGATAGTGACAATCTACATCTAAAGAAGCTTCAACATCCTAAAGTACAACTTGCCTTGGACTATGGTGCCTAGGGCAGTGTCCTCCGCATCTCCCGTGACAGAAACAAATGAAACAATGATTATTAGTGCTGGAAGGAGCCCCGCATTCCCTGAAGAAAATTGTACCTTGGACTTGGGCACCTAGGGCATTGTCATCAAACATTCTGCATCACAAACTTTGAAAAATGGTCAGTAATTAATCTCTGTCTACTATCTTAGGTTGCGAGCATTTGTCGTGATTTATTAGTTTGCTTCTGATTTTGCATAATTAGGGTTTTTAACATACTTGAGCATTAAATTAATACATTAATTGACAATCTCTAAATTTCCAGATCGTTAAAAGTGACCCTCAACCTATAGGTGAATCCTCTTGCAAAAGGTGTGAGTCAACTTCGTTGAAATGTCCTTGAATGTTTGTAGTGAAAGGAGGATCTAGCCATTTTTCCCCTTTTCCCCTTTTTAATATAAAACATTTTGGTGAACTCGTATTTATTTGAATTTTGAACCTTTCTGAGCATTGTACTGTAGATTTACATTTATTCATTTTATTGCATTTGAAAACCTACAAAAAATTTGAAAATTTTGAAAAAATTAGCATTTTAAGCTTGCATTTTGACATAATTTGAATTAATTTTCATTTAATTTCTGATTTTTGCATTATATCTGATATAAATTTCACAAATTCATCAAATTATAATCTTTTGCATTGCATTTTTCAAATTAAAATTGCTAGGGTTTGCTTGAAATTTTGAATTTTTCCTATAACCTAGTAATTTCAAAAACTAGGGTTTGTAGTTAAAATCTTGTTTTATATTTTACTACTCATCTTAGGCACTCATTAAAAGCTAATTTTGTATGTAGTGTTGCATTTTACTGTGTTTTTTCTTTTATATCTCAAAAATTTACATTTACACATACTTAATTTCAACAAAAACTAGCATTTTTTCATGGATTTTTCATAGAAATTGCACCTACATTCAACATTGTGGGGTTTTAAAATAATTTTCAGATTTGATCTGATTTTTTTTGCATCATAAATCTTATTAGAATTCATTTACATATCATTTTTCACATATTCATGTCTTAATTTCACAATTAGGGTTTAAAAATCTTGCATTTTCACTAGATTTTGACTTATCATTCATATAGAATTGTATTATAGGTGTGTTGTGAAGGATATTTCTGCATTAGTGGACTGATATTAAGGTTATAATTCACTTCCCCTCTCCAATTTCCTTACAACACTTCCTCTTTTATACATTTGCATTGAAATAAGGTGAAAAAAGTGAACATTTTAGGTGCATAAACAAGCATAATTGGTGTTGTTTCATTCCATTCAATCTAAATATATCAAATCATAAATTGGGCCTTGTTGTGTTGTACTATTTTCCTCCTATCCATTTTGTTTGTTGTGAACTTGGTGCGTCCTTTTAGCCCTTTTCCTCAAACAAGTGTTTAGGAGTGAAATAATCACACATCTAGGGTACCTTAATCATCATAAAACTTTGCATGAATTGTCTCACTAGGTTTCATTGGACATTAATGTTACAAGACATCTCAAGATGGCATCTTTAGGGAAGTCTTTGTATGAATATATCTTGGATTTTAAAAATTTCTCTAATTTCACTAATGAGAACCCCCATGTTTTGGAACACATAGCATGCATACATGATATTGATGTTTCTAAATGTTCGACACATGAGCTTAAATTACTTTGTTATATACATGCTTTTGATAGCTTCACATTGCACATAGGATCATATCCTTTTATATTAGAAGATTTAACCAAATTCATCTCTAAGAACTCTCGTGGGAAAGACAAATGTGAAGATTCCTCTTTCGTTAATGCAATGGAGTTAATAGCTAAAGAATATGATGATGTTGATGATCCCACAAGTTATCCTACTTCTCCTATAGTTGAATGTCGAAGAACCTTAGATGAGAAGACTATGGATAGCTCCATTAATGATACAACACTTAACCTTTCTAACAACACCTTACCTTTCTTTCATTCGAATGCTCTCCCTGGCCAAGATTTAGCATTAGTGGATGAGAAAAGGTCTCACATTAAATTCTTTAGGGATAGATGTTGGGTATAATAGAGAGGGAAACAATGTTAATTCAATATTCACTAATAGACTTTGTAGAAATGTTCCTAAGATGATTGTACGAGGGGCACCTAGTGCACCTTCTTTCTTAAAACCAGTGATTACAGTTCAAGGAGATCGAAAACCACCTAGACCCCCTTATTACATCTTAAACTATGCAAGACAAATTACTCAAAGAAATCAAGGTGTTCAAAATGTGCCGCAACATCCCATTATTGCTCACACATACAACACCCATAATAACAAGCAAAGTAAGCAAGCACCACATGTGTCTATCTCCCTCCCAACTTCTCAACCTATGCTTCCTCCACCACCTCTTCTTACTCATAAAAGTAGTCAACAATATGATCTTGTCAAGCAGCTTTGCACTACTCCGGCTAAGATCTCTCTTTGGTATTTAATACAAACATCGCCTACATACCATGGAATGCTCCAAGAAGCTTTACAAAAGGTAATCGTACCACTTGCTATTAAGCCAAATGATGAAGCAGCTTTGTTAGATTGTATGCATGTGACAAAAATGGATATTCTCTCTCAACCACATGAATTATCGTTAGCTTAAGTTCAAAACCAATATGACCCTCTTATAATCTTTGTCATGGTAAATAAAAATTTGATAAAGCGAGTTATGATTGACAATGGATCGACTCTTAATACTTGGGCATTGACCTACTACACAAAATCAAGATTGACACATCTTTAATCAAACCAGATAAGATTAGCATTCATGGTTTTGATAATAAAGGTAGCCAATCTGTAGGTACTATAATCCTACCTGTAAAGGTTGGTCCCATGAAATTATCTACTCTTTGTCATGTTATGTCTGATTCTCTCTCATTTGATATGATTCTAGGTAGTCCATGGATCCATGCCATGGGGGCAGTTCCATCTACCCTTCATCGATCACTTAAGTTCATCTATCAAAACAAGCTCTACACCATGAAAGCCAATCCTGAACCAGATAGTTGTTTACATATTGGAATCTAAAAACAAGTCAACTACGACTATGTAGGTAATGATTGTGGTGTAAATCAACAAGGAATTAGAGTACCTTTACAAGTTTTTGGAATTAATTATACAACCAGTATTGGATACCAGTCTTTGAAGCCCACTAAAGCATCTCGTCATCCTGAACTTAATGTTAATGCAATCTCAACAAGATCGAAACAATATGAGAGATATCATGGGCTGATAGACAAGAATTTTCTGCCAGGAGCTATCCCTATGAATTAGGTAAATATTTCTCCCTCTTTAAGCCACACTCATTGTAGAAAATATTATAGTTGCTCTCAAGGGTGGCCTTCTCATAGATATGTATGTTCTTAACATTAGGTTGTATCAAGTAAGTATTTCTAACCCTTTCTCTCTCTCATGTTGTTCTGCCCCGTGATATGTTATGTGTTGTTTAGGTCTCCTAGGATGACCCTTGATACTCTTGTAAGGTCAAGGATACTAGAATACCACCTCTATTATGACCCTTCTTCTATTAGTATCATCATTCTTCTATCTTTCTTCTCCTCTATTTTCATTGTTGTGTGTTGTGTCTTAGGGGCATAGCGATGCAGTTGGTGACCTAGGGCCACTCTCCTACATGACGACCCTAAGACACTTGTTCTCCTCTCTTGATTTATTGTTTACCTTTTTCTAGTGGTTCTACCTAGCTGACAGATGACGAAAAACAAATAAATACTGATACGGACCACGTGTCCCTTCAGCGAGTAAGTAAAAATGGACCTAGTCCATACATGAAGATGGGGTTGATATATATTATCTGATGCTTGGCTAGTAGAATCACTCTATGTGATATTTTTATGATGTTTAATATTTTCTAACAAACCATAACAATATTGTTGCTCTGTGCACTCTATTTATCTTGGGTCTCACCTTGGTTATACTTGGTTCTAAGATCTCTGCAGTACAACCCCATACTTATACTTGGTTTTCAAATCCATAGTATAGCCTTGGCTCTTGATTTTATTATGTTTATGCATTGCTTTTATCATATGATGTGGTTATTATCTTATAGAAAGATTTCTAACCTCTCTTCTTGCAGGAAATTGTGTGTTTGTGGGAACATTCGGTGATTGTAAAGTACATGTCACCTCTGGGGGCATGGGCTTTGCAAAAGCTCTTGTTCCCTTGTGTGTTTTCTTCCTATCTTAAAATGCTTGATATTGGTACATGATATAAACCACCTTAGGGTGGGGGCATATATAAGGTAAGTTGTCTGATGATTTTGGTACTAACGAAGCATGTTTGTAAGCCCTCTACGGAGGTGGGATATTGTATCTCTGAGTGAGTGCACATCTTTATTTTATATTGCAATGAGAAAACCCTCTGCGGAGGCAAGATATCATGCATATCCTTTTATTTTAAAGCCCTCTGCAAAGGTGGGGATGGTGTATCTCTTGAGCTAGTGCACATCCTTTTTATTCTAAAAGTCCTCCGAGTAGGCGAGGTTGGTGTATCCTCCCTTAAGCGTGTCTTTGGTAGTTATTGTGGCATAAGCCCAACCTTTAGATGTTCCTGTAGCGTGCTTGAGATGGTGGAGGTTAGCAATAAGTTACTAACATCACCTTGTTTGCCATTTTTTAGATGTATAGCATGTCTTTGGCATGCTATACGACGCTCGTGTTTTCCATGTGTATTTTGTGTGTTTGTTCCCAAGTATAGTCCAAAGAGTGTGGTGAAATGCCCCTCCTATGCTTTGGGATTTGTATGGCATGTTTGTTCCCAAGTGTAGTCCAAAGTGCATGGCAAAATTCCCCTCCTATGCTTTGGGATTTGTATGGCGTGTTTGTTCTCAAGTGTAGTCCAAAGAGCGTGGTGAAATGCCCCTCCTACATTTTGAGATTTGTATTGTGTGTATGTTTCCCCATATGTAGTCCAAAGAGCGTGGTGAAATTTCCCTCCTACATTTTGGGTCATGTGTTGCATTTTTATTTTCCAAGCATCTGTATCTACATTTATTTATATATGAAAATAAAAAAGAAATAATCACTGCATTCACTATATTCATTTTGTTTTGCGTGTCTTTAATAATATCTTCTCCCTGTCTTACATGACTGTTACTATCTTCTTCGTGTTTTGCGTGCTTGATATTGTCTTCACTGTGTTTGGCATGTCTGTAATGTGTTTTCTCTAATGTCTACCTGAGACTGGGGGCTAGGAATAGTTCCTCAATCTTTGTGTATGCATTAACTTCAAGTGTCTGGTGTGTTTGTTGTGTTTTGACCATACTTTAATGCATGTATGGGCCTTGCATTCATACATACATTAAAGTGGGGGCTAAATGTTATGTCAGAAAATGTCTCCCTAGACTTTTTCCCTCCTAAGTTTAGCTCTCAGTTCCCTTGTTTTGCATCTTGCATGATTATTTTGATTCCTAGAAGAAAATGGCCTGAAACCCATATCACATGGGGCTTGAGAGACATTGTGTGCTTTAGACCTAACCTAAAAGGGGATCTAGGACATGGACTCTCATGACCCTTGTCCTGCCTTATTTTAGGTAGGTCCCAAATTTAAATGTCTGTTATGTGACTATTAGTTAGGTCCCATGCCGACATCTTAAGTTTGAATTACAAAACTTAAAGTAGGAATGTGTGTTGTTGCATTTATAAGCATGTTTAGTGTTTCATTTGTAAACTAAAAGATGATTATGAACTTTTGGAGAACTTATGATTTTAGAGCATTCAAGATATTGATTGTTGCAGAGCAGAGCATTGTTATTGTGTTTATGATTATAGATTTAGCTTCATCTTCTCATGTGTTGAAGAATCTTCATCTATGTGAGAGATACACCTCTGATGTGATATCTATTTGTGTTTGAATCATTTTATCAATTTGTTTTTTTCCTCTATCCTACAGGGATACTCTTTATATGACAACGGTGTTCGAAAGACTTGAATGTCCTTCCAGGGCTTGACTAAGGAAAGTTCTTAAACACCACAACCCCCAACCACACTCTTTGTGATTGTAGGTTAGTATCAGATTTCACGGAGTGGAGTTGTAGAGGAAGGTTGCAGAAGATAAGGATTCCAGATCTAGCGGAAAGAAGTAGTTCATAGCACTTTTGGGATAAGGGCTCCTTGGGCAATGTCCTCCGAGGTTGTAGACACATGAATCTTTGTGATAGTGACAATATACATTTGAAGAAGCTCTGACATCTCAAAGAATAGCCTACCTTGGACTAGAATGCCTAGGGTAGTGTCCTCTGCATCTCCCGTGATAGAAACAGACGGAATAGTGATTATCAATACCAGAAGGAGCCCCGCATTCCCTGAAGAAAATTGTACCTTGGACTTGGGCACCTAGGGCATTGTCTCTGAATATTACACATCACAAACTTCAAAAAATGGTTAGTAATTAATCTCTATCTACTATCTTAGTCTATGAGCATTTGTCGTGATTTATCAGTTTGCTTCCGATTTTACATAATTAGGGTTTTTAGCATACTTGAGCATTAAATTAATACATTAATTGACAATCTCTGAATTTCCACATCATTACAAGTGACCCTCAACCTATAGGTTAATCCTCTTGCAAAAGGTGTGATTCAACTTCGTTGAAATATCCTTGAATGTTTGTAGTGAAAGGAGGATCTAGCCATTTTTTCCCTTTTCCCCCATTTTCCTATAAAACAATACTAAATCAAAATAGTAGCATAGATTTTATTCTCCACGAGAGTAATGCAAATGCTCCAAAAGTAAAATAGCATTAAGAGGATGCAAAATCAAAAGATGATAAATACAAGCTAGGTAGTGAGTTTATATAGACTAGGAAGAGAGGAGAGGTGGCAAAATCGACCAATAGGGAGTGGTCACTATACGAGCTAAAGATAGCAAGAGCATATTCCAAAGATAGAAAATGCCACCTCCCTTGTAGGATGTCAACACCTCAAATCACCCACTCACTAATTAAACTCACTTTATTTAACCTAAGAAAGCATAATAAAAGTGTAGGAAAAACCTAGGAAATAGGGAAAATAAATAACCCAACTAGGAAAATAAAAACCTACACTAACAAATTCAGCTATGATCTTTCTTGTCAAATTTGATGCCTTACTTGAGTGCGCAAGATATACATGCAAATGTGGATTCTTATTGGACTCATTTTTTTGAAAAAATTTTGCACTCACAAAAGAACTCTTGTTTATCTCCCTATTGCTATTCTTTGGTGCTAGATCCTTAGGTTCAACCATCTCTCTTTTTCATATCATCTTTCCAGATCCACCACATTGGGATGCATATCTACCTAACATTTCATGTCTTTTTGTAGAGTCCTGCATTACAGATTTGGGAGACACCATTGTGGGAATTTGTCTTCTATTTGATGATAGCTTTGATGAAGTTACATGACCATTATCTTCTTTAGTTATGATTTCTTTTTCTTTGCCTATATCAACTTCTATAGTGATAGATTCTACAGATATTTATGAGTCCACATATTTGACTCAGTCATCATGTATTTTGACATCCTCTATAGAAGTATCAGATTCTCATTAGTCCATTTATCGCCATACATCAATGGTCCTTGTGGTTCCTATTCCTTAATCCTTTATGGTACCTGATTCGTGTTGTCAACATTTGTCACACATCAACATTGGATTAGAGATACTTGAGAATCCTACAAAGACATCATGGGCATCCTCTATGTCTTTGGATCTTGTGCAGAATTCAAAGACTTTCATTCTTATTCCTGCATGGTCCTATCAAGAATGGGAAGATCACTTGAACACTTTTGTGGTTCTTTTTCTTCCTAAGGGGATAAATATGGTTCAGTGTTCGTGGATCATCTTCAAAATCTAGTGTTAAGCACCTACCAATTCTATAGGATGTATTTTGAGGGGAGGCTGCATGGTTTCTCTTCTCATATCATTTTTGGGAGGATCCATTTCTTCACATGGAGTTCATTCCTTCACATTTTTTTTTTTGGGGGGGGGTCGCATTGAGCTTCTCATCTTTTCTCTCCTATGGGGGGAACATCTATTGTACATTAGTGTTATAAGTAGTCCTTAGGGGGTCATGATGAGTCATCCTTCTACTCTCTTCTTCTTCTTCACTTGTACAATTTTATCATGTATCATTATCTTTTGGAGAGGGGTTTTTACCTCAGGGTTTTCTCTTTTTTTCTCCACTTTTTGAGAAATTTATTTGTACATGGGTACCTAACATGGCCTAGTAGCCAGGACCCATCATCTTTGTATTGCTTCTCCCTAAGTTGCACTTAGGGGGGGGGGGGGGTATTTGCGTAAATGAGGTCATATTGTATCTAGTTAGGATATCACCTTTACTAGGATTGACCTATTCACACTTAGCTATTTTAGAGTTTGTATTACCTTATGTGGTGAAGACATGTGTTCTCATGTTTTTGAGACACCTATTGCATGTGCACTTGCCATTTGCATGAGCACTTGTTATTTGAGCTCATAAGTGTCACATCTCAGGAAGGCTAGTCAATTGTTGTGTTTGACCATCCTACCTTCTCTCTCATGCCTATTTATACAAGGCATCTATTTACATTTTACTTATCGTTGTTTGACTTATTATGTGTAATTCTCTTTTGTGGAAGTTATTCTAGTTTTTTGCTTGCTAATTTTGGCTGCTCCAACAACTCAGTATCATCTTCTATGGCTATAGGGACCTATTATTTATGATCACTGATTCTCTATTAGTGTTCTTCAGCTTCTCTTATTTGTCCTATGTTTTGTTGAATGAGAATTGGCTGGGGGGAGTTCTCTCTAATCTCGTTTAGGAAGGATTTTACCCATTTTCCTTATGCTTGGGCACATTGAATGCTAGACAAGAGGGGAAAATGTTTGTTATGTTGATTTTTTAAATGTGTTGACTTTCATGAATGTTGAATTTTTTGACCTTGTGATTAAATTGAAGATTTGACTTGATCTCTTGATTTTCTTTTTTTTTGTGTGTTTTCTAATGTTTTTGGTATTTTGATGAATGCAATCCTCTATGAATGAAAAAAAAATTGGTTCCAAATTTTAAAATGATCAAAAAAAGTATGCAAGCTATATAGTTTTTGTGGGTCAATTTTTGAAATGTGATCTAATGAAAAAAAACATTAATGCAATTGACTTTATAATTAAATGTTGAGTCTCTTTGCAATTTTGACGAGTATATGCTTGTCAAGGAATTTTGTCGAACACTTTTCTTGTACTGGTTGTAGGTATTGGTCTGCAATGTTGTGAAATGAGGTGTCTCAACCTTGCACATTTCCCATTATAGTTATTTTTATTTAATATTTTCCTACAGCTGTTACGCATTGTCGGTGCTTTGAAAATTGGTTTTTTAGGTCTTAAAAGATGCCCACATGGTAGTATATTATGGAAGGCCTATTTTTAGGCATATTATGATAGGTTCTATGACATCTGTATGGGTCAAAAGTAGGGGATTTCATTTTGGACGTGAGAGCTTATTTTGGGACTGGAATCTTGGCTGACAAGCCTTGCACATGGTTTTGTAAAACTACAGATGGTCTCTTGTATAGCCAAAAGTCTATAAATTGGAGGCTTGAGGAATTGTTTGCATAGTGTGAGTTTATAGGTATTGTTATGTTGCTCAAATGTTGCCAAAATTCTTCCAGAGTTGTTTACTGGTGATACTCCTGTAATAAACTTGCTCTGCAAGTTTATGTAATCTTGGTATTGCATTTAAAATACATTGAGCAGGCTTTTGGAGTGTGGGCTTTTTCACCCGAAAGGGTTTTCCCCATGTATATCTAGTGTTTTGTGTTTTATTGTTTATTTCATGTTTTGAATGTGTTGCTAGAATTTCTGTAGCTGTTAGATCAGTTTTTAAAATTTTTTGCATATTGTCTCTCCTCAAGATTGGTGTAGGAAGTTCTTTCTACTACTTTAACTTCCTTACAAGTGGTATCAGAGCCTGATCACCTTTGGTTTCAGTTGTGGGTTGTTGGGTTTTTTGTTCTAATCAAGGTTTGAGTGGGAGCTTGTGCAGAGGATACTTTGTAATCTTGTTGCAGGCTTTTTCAGATGGCGAGCACATCTGGGAGAATGGAGGTTGAAAATTTTTCTGGCACAAACTTTGAAATGTGGAAGCTGAAGATGGAAGATCTATTGATTGATCAAGATCTATGAGATGCGGTGGATGAAAATGTCCAGAGGCCTACAGATCTAACTTTGGCTGCAAAATATGATGTAATGGATAGAAAAGTTAAAGGTCTCATACGACTGTGTCTTGCAAACTCAATTTTGATAAATGTCCATGAAGAATCCACTTCGAAGAAGCTTTGGAAGAAGTTGGGTGAGATATACCAAGCTAAATCTTTAGTAAATAAAATTTTCTTGGGGAAGAAGTTGTATTCCTTGAGAATGGAAGATGGTGGATGAATTTCTGAGCATCTGGAAACATTCAATATGTTGGTGACTCAGTTGACCTTAGTTGGGGTGAAAATGGATGAAGAAGAAAGGTGCCAAACTTTGTTGTGTTTGCTGCCAGACTCATGGGACAGCCTAGTCATGGTCACTGGGAGCACTTCAATCACTCTGAAAATGGAGGATGCTATTGGTGTTTAGGGGAAAATTGGATTTGTTAATGTTCTAGTGTTTAGATGCTTAAATCCTCTTTTCCACCTTACATTCAAGGATCTAGGTTCGAGTGGCAAGCACTATCATACCTTAGGTCACTTGCAAATGAGGGGAAGCTTGGATTAGGGAATTAGTTATCAATTTTTCCTTCTCTTATGTCCAATTAACCATTAAAACTCTTATTATGCAAATACGACAACAAATTGATGAATAACGGAAAAAGATCTTACAAACGGGGGTAAAATAACAAATTACAGAATACTTATTTTTGGGGTTCCAAGGCAGAACAGTTAGGGACACTGGTGTAGGCGCCCAAGTCCAAGGTACCTACTTTTTTGGGGAATCTGGACCTCCTTCCGACACTGATCAGCTCTGTAACTTCTGTTTCCTGAGATCTATTTGTGGAGGACACTTTTGCAGGCACCCTAGTCCTGAAAGTGCTCCTTTGTCTAACTTTTCTTCAGATCCTGAATCCTTGATGCCTGCCACTCCTTCCTACAACTCCACTTTTCCCAAATGTGACACCTGTAACCTGCAATCACAAGACTTGGTTTGGGGGTTGTGGTGTTTAGAGGTTTGCCTCAGTCAAACCCCGAAGGACACTTAAGTCTCCGAACACCATTGTGAAATAAAGAGGGCATGCCTTTGTGAGGCAGAGGCCAAAAACCAAAGGAATCAATGATAAAAACACAATGATAAGTCACTTTGTAGTGAAGCTCTCATGGAGGAAGATGCTCTTCATGCCATGAGGAGATTGAAGCTCAAATCTACAAATATCAACACACAAGTATGCTCTTGCAACACAATAGAAAGCCTTGAATCACTTTGAGAACACAATAGCTTGCTAGTAATCATCTCATTGAAATCTAGTTTACAAATGAATTCCTAAGCTTGCTTATATATGTACTTACAAGCATTACCACCAAGATATTAAAAATCAAACTTTACCGTGTTGACAAAATAACCTCCTAACGATCATAAACTGACACCCAAAAATTGGGGCTGCCCCAAAATAGGGCAGGACTAGGGCATGGGTGCCCAAGTCCTCCCCCTATTTTGGGCAGGGTATAGCTCAAGGGGTCCACCTAGGTCCTATTTGTCGCGGAACCTAGTTCTCATTCCATCGAGATGCTAAAATATGAACTAAAATGTCCTAAATGCATGCTAAAGACCCGGGAGCAAAACCTTATGAGGGAAAAGCCCCCAAGGGGACATTTTCCAACATTACATTTAGCCCCCACTTTAATGTATGTATAAACGCAAGGCCAATACATGCATTAAAGTAAGGTCACAAACACAGCAAACACACCAATCACGGAGAAGACACACCAACCGCATAAAAGATAGTAACAGGCACACAAAACATGGAGAAGATAGTTACAGTCATGCAGAACACGGAGTAGATAGTCAATGCATAGAAGACACATTAATGTATGGAAGATAGAAATGATATCTTTCTTTTCTTTTTCTCATATATATGAAATGCAAATGCAAGTACTGGAAAGTAAACAAACCTCCTATAATATTGGATGCACTACCTTAAGGCGTAGGTCTCAGTATATATATGGGGCAACACACACACAATACATGCAAAACCTCCCAAAATTCACGAAGCAATACTCAAAGGCACTGGTCTCTGCATATGGGGCAACAAACACACCATACAAAACAAGCATGCCAAAACACACACACTTGAAGACACGAAGAAAACACGACAAACAAGCGATGGTGTGTTCCCTATTTCTAGGCTCATCACCGTCTCAGGCACATTACAGGAACACACCGACGATTGGGCTTCACCACAACAATCACCAAAAACACGCTTAAGGGTTGAGTTAGTCACAGAACTGCTCCCCACCTCCGCAAAGGACTTTTGAAAATAATAGGATGATAGAATCTGCTCCGAGAAATACACCATCCCTGCCTCTGCAGAGGGCTTAAGAAAAAGGATATACACAATATCCCACCTCCGTAGAGGGCTTACATGATTGATTGATTGATTGCAAACAAGCTCAAGATGCATGATGCACTACTCTAGGGCACAAGTCTTTGCATCTGAGGTCAAACACATTGCTAACATCTATAACAGATAGTTTACCTTATATGCCCCCACCTTAAGGTGGTTGATATCAGTTATTGATATCAAGCACGTTAAGGCAGGAAGAAAACACACAAGGGAACATCGACTTTCGCAAAGCCCATGCCCCCCGAAGGTGACATGTAATTTACGATCGCCAAATATTCCCACAAAAACATCCGTGCAAGAAACATGTTAGTGTCTACAACATCATGATAAACAACAACATCAATGCATATGATTAACCACACAAAGAGCCAAGGTTATACAATGAATTCGGAGTTTAAGGATAACTGTGGGCTATATCATGAAGCTCTCTAAATCGAGTACCGCCAAGGCTAGATTCAAAGGCAAACAAAGGTGCACGGAGCAGTAGTATTGTTAAGGTTTGTAAATGCAATAGAAACATCATCAAATTCACTACACGAAAAGCATGAGTGCTTCCACTAGCCAAGCGTCGGATAAGATAAACAACCCCATCATCATATTAGGAACTAAGTCCATTTTTTGATTGCTCTTGAAAGGGACACTAGGTCCTCATTTGTATAAATGCTTGTCATCATCCGCCCACTAGATGGAAACACTAGAGGAAGGGAAACGATAAATAAGAGAGGAGAAAACAAGCGTTGTAGGGAGAATCATGTAGGAGGGTGCCCACAGGTCACCAACCACGACGCTATGTCTGTAGGACACAACACACAATAATAAAATCAAAGAGAGAGAAATTTAGAAGAATGGTGATACAAATAGAAGAAGGGTCACAACAGAGGTGGTCTCCTGGTATCCCAAACCTTACGGGAGAATCCGAGGTCATTCTAGGAGGCCTAAACAACACTTAACACATTACGAGGGAAGCACATTATGATAGAAATAAAAGTTTATAGATACTTACCTGTAGGGCCCGTTTCGGGCTAGTTGTCATGAATCTTGATCTTTATCTTAATGGTTAAGGTGTTACAACTTCTTCTCTCTTCCATATGTTCAGGAGTGTGTGAGGGTAATTGTGTAGGAAAGGTTTCTCTTAATGATGGTTGAGAGGGGATGCTGCCATTGTCTATGTCAACTATAGGAGCATTTGAAATGTTATTTAAATGAGCTTGTTGAGGCATCCGAAAGATACCCATTTCAGTCCCTATATAGGGTGTTGGAATGGCTTGTGTCAAAGGGATAGCTTGTTCTTCCATAGCATGTAGGATTTCATTGTTTTCCAAAGTATGTGATAGTTCATGATTTGTTTTTTTGTTTAGAATGTGATTGAGAAGTTCTTGAACATCAGGTGGTAAATTATCATTAGATTCAAGCAAATAGTCACAAAGAGAATATGCATCATCCAAAGCTTCATCCTGATTAGGGAGAGCGGGAAGGGATGGTAAAGTAGTGTGGAGAAATCTATCAATGATGTCTTTTTCTTGTGCTAATATATCCTCACCAAGTGGGGTTATGTTGGGACAAGTGTCTTTGTTTGATAAATCACCCATTTCTATTTCATTCTCATAGGTCTCAGAAAGGATTTGCATTATATCATTATGAAGCAAAGGGAGAGCGGTAGTAAATTTGTTACCACTACTTTCCCCATTATTTTTTTCAGCTATAAAACTTTTGACATTCTCCATGATTGAAGGAAAAACATCCACAGTATCACGAAAGTTATCAAAGTAGGCTATTGATTGAAGAATATCACATGTAGCACTATTGGTTATGTCAATACCATAGATATATACGATTTGATGCAAGACTTGAGGATATTTGTTAGTGAACTTGCAAAAATTATCATAGTTGACAATGTACTCATATAAGTCTTCTAAAGATGTATCCTTAGGAGAATCCATAAATGCAAAATATATGCAAAAAATGCTTTATTTTTTTATACTTTTTCAATGCCAATGAATGAAACAAATGATGTTGTAAGGATTATGATCGAGGACAGAAAGTTATATGTCTGATATTAGTCCAAAATAGAAATCTAATCACTCTCAACATACTCTTGATGCAAATCCAAGATAATGCCAAGTCAAAATATAGTGAAAATATGTCAAAATGAGCACTTTTTCACCAAAATTCAATGCAAAAGAGCATAACAAAGGGTATTGTGAGGGAAATGATGATGGACAGCAAATAATATCAGAAATAACAGCCACTTGATGCAAAAATACCCAACACAACACGATTGTAGCGCAACTTAAGGTAAAACCCTAGTGAAAATATAGCAAAATATGCAATTTTTCACGGTTTTTCAACTCCAAGACCTAACAAAAGGGGTGTTGTAAGGAATTTTAGGAGATAAAAAAAATAATATCAATAATTATCAGTCACCTCAATCCATAAAATTGATCACAAAACACTTGGAGTGCAAACTAGGTCAAACCCTAGGGCAAGAATAGTCAAAATGTGTAGTTTTTCGCCAAATTTTCATTACAAGAGCCCATTAAAAGGGTGATTTGAAACTTTTTATGAGGGGAAAGAAATAATTACCCTAATAAAAGCAAATTAATGCAAAAATACCTTTCACAACACACCTATAGTGCAAGTTTAGAGAGTCGATAAGGCCGATTTTAGTGAAAATTGTTGTTTTTGAAGCCCTAGGTTTGAAATCTTGACACAAAATACTATGAAAATGATTTGAAGTCTGATTTATAATGAAATTGAATTACTCTCAGATCTGAAAATAATTTTTAATCCTTAACATGCAAAATGCCCATGCAAATTTAATGAAAATGCACCAAAATTGCTAGTTTTTGTTGAAAATTTCTATGTAAAAATGCAAATATTTTAAATCTAAATGAAAATTCACACTAAAATGCAAGTTTGAATGAGCCTCTAAAATTAGTAGAAAATTTTGATAAAAGATTTTGCCTACAAACCCTAGATTTTGGAATTACTAGGTTATATAAATTTGTCAAAATTTCCACAAAACCCTAGCAATTAAATGATGAAAATGCAAGGTAAATTTCTAATTTTTTTGGATTTTTCTGTAGTTTATATCAGATCTGATGCAAAAATCATGAATTAAGAAAATTTAGAAAGAATTGATGTAATTTAGTAAGCCAAACAATGCAATTTTTTTTGTATTTTTCAAAATTTTCAAATTTTTTTTGAATTTTTCTCAATGCAATAAAATAAATGACCAAATGAATGAATGAAATCAATCCAAATCTGAAGACAAACACTCAGAAAGTTGCAATTTAAGTCCAAAAACATGGGTTCACCAAATTGTTTAGGGGAAACTTGGATTTGTTAATGGTCTAGTGTTTAGATGCTTAAATCCTCCTTTCCATGTTACATTCAAGGATCTAGGGTTAAGTGGCAAGCACTATCATACTCTAGGTCACTTGCAATGAGGGGAAGCTTGTATTAGGGATCTTACAAACGGGGGTAAAATAACAAATTACAGAATACTTGTTTTCAAGGTTTTGAGGTAGAATAGTCAGGGACACTGGTGCGGGCATCCAAGTCCAAGGTACCTACTTTTTCAAGGAATCTGAACCTCCTCCGATAGTGATCAGTTCTGTAACTTCTATTTCCTGAGATCTATTTGCAGACACTTTTGCGGGTGCCCTAGTCCTGAAAGTGCTCCTTTGTCTGACTTTTCTTCATATCTTGAATCCTTGATGCCTGCCACTCCTTCCTGCAACTCCACTTTTACCAAATGCGACCCCTGTAACCTGCAATCACAAGACTTGGTTTGGGGGTTGTGGTGTTTAGAGGTTTGCCTCAGTTAAACCCTGGAGGACACTTAAGTCTCTGAACACTGTTGTCAAATAAAGAGGGCGTGCCCTTGTGAGGTAGAAGCTAAAAACCAAAGGAATCAATGATAAAAATACAATGATAAGTCACCTTGTAGTGAAGCTCTCATGGAGGAAGATGCTCTTCATGCCATGAGGAGATTGAAGCTCAAATTTGCAAATATCAACACACAAAACACACAAGTCTGCTCTTACAACACAATAGAAAGCCTTGAATCACCTTGAGAAGACAATAGCTTGCTAGTAATCATCTCATTGAAATCTAGTTTACAAATGAATGCCTAAGCTTGCTTATATATGCACCTACAAGCATTCCTGCCAAGATATTAAAAATCAAACTTTACCGTGTTGGCAAAATAACCTCCTAATGGTCATAAACTGACACCCAGAAATTAGGGCTGCCCCAAAATAGGGTAGGACTAGGGCGAGGGCACCCAAGTCCTCCCCCCTATTTCAGGCAGGGTACAGCTCAAGGGGTCCACCTATGTCCTATTTGTCATGGAACCTAGGTCACATTCCATCGGGATGCTAAAATATGAACTAAAATGTCCTAAATGCATGCTAAAGACCCGGGAGCTAAACCTTATGAGGGAAAAGCCCCCAAGGGGACATTTTCTGACATTACAATTGGTTCTCTACTCTCTGAAGAGATGAGAAGGAAGGCCTCCCTAAATGCCAAAGAGGCTTTGAGGGTTCGAAGAAGACCAAAAGAATGAGGCAAATATGAGAAGCAATGTGGCCGTTCTAAGTCCAAGAATAAGGGGAGATCAAAATCTCCTAGTAAGTCTAAGGTGATATGCTAGAACTATGGCAAATCTAGACACTTCTGAAAGGAATGTAAAGAAGAGAAGAAAAATAAGAAGAAGAAGCAAGATTCTAATTCTGAGTCTGAGAAAGAAGATATAGATGCCTTTATTGCAGCCTTGGCCACTCGTGCAGGTGATAATGCATGGTTGATAGACTCAGGAGCATCTTTCCACATGACTCCTAACAGAAACTAGTTTAGTAAGTATGAAAACTATGATGGTGGTAAGGTGTATTTGGGTGATAATTTTTTCCTTGACATTGTTGGTTGTGGTAGTATTCATGTAAAATTTTCTGATGCTAGAGTTAGACGATTTGATGGTGTCTTGCATATCCCAGGACTAGCAAGAAATTTATTATATGTTAGCATGCTAATAGATGCAAGTGTGCATGTACAGTTTTCTGAAGCAGGTGTGAAAATGGTGAGAGGTGCTATGGTGATAGCAAGAGGAAGCAGATTGGGTACATTGTACCAACTCAATGCATGCATGGTTGAGTGCAATAGCACTTCTGATAAAATTAAGCCAGAAACTACTTCTCTAAAAAAAGAGATGGTATCATCTTTTGCGGATGGTCATGGCTTCTAGGTACCCAAGGGTGCTCTGTCTACCGAATCAAAGTTGCATGCAGAGAAGACCATGTTATGACACCAAAGACTTGGCCACATTGGAGAGAAGGGTTTGAAAGCCCTGAAAAATAAGAACCTTGTTGAAGGTTTGAATGATTGCAATCTAGAGTTTGATTCATGTGAACATTGTATTTATGGCAAAGAGAACTGCGTTCAGTTTTACTCGTCTTCTCATAATTCTTCATGTATTTTGAATCTAATCCATTCAGATGTATTTGGTCCTGTTGATGTTGCTTCTATTGGTAAATCAGTTTATTATGTTACTTTCATTGATGATTTCAGTAGGAGAACATGGGTATTTTTTTAAAGAGTAAATCTGAAGTTTTCAGCCATTTTAAGGAGTTCAATGCTATGGTAGAAACTCATACTGGAAAGAAAATTAAATGTTTGAAGACTGACAATGGCGGTGAGTACTCTTCTGCAGATTTTGACAGATTATGTACAGATTGTGGGATTAAAAGACAAAAGACAACTCCGTATTCTCCTCAACAGAATGGAGTTGTAGAAAGAATGAATAGAATGTTGATGGAGAAGGCTAGGAGCATGTTGATTGGAGCTAGTCTAGAACAAAAGTTTTTGGCTGAAGCTATTGCCACTGCTTGTTATTTGATAAATAGATCTCCTACATTAGCACTTGTTGATAAAACACCTATGGAGGCATGGTCAGGGAAAAAGCCTTCACTTAGACATCTAAGAGTTTTTAGTTGTGAGGCATATGTACATGTGCCTAAGGAGAAGAGAACAAAGTTGGATTCTAAGGCTATCAAATGTATCTTCGGCTATAGCTATGGTGTGAAAGGATACAAGCTTTGGGAACCTGTTGCACATAAGGTAATTCATTCCAGAAGTGTTATGTTTAGAAAAAATAAATCTTCTCCTGTTACTTTTTAGCCAGAACAACATAAAGAAAGTGAATAGAAAAAAGATGTGATTCAACTTCCTTCTATGCCTGAGAATGTTGAATTGAGGCCCCAAGATAGACAAGAAGTTAAGGAGAGCTCATCAAGATCTGAATCTTCAGAAGAGGGAGAAGAGGATGAAGAAGTGGAAGAACCTCCACCTCAGCTTGTTTGAAGGTCTACAAGGCATAGGCAACCACTTGAAAGGTATGGGTATTCACCTGATGATTGGAAGTGTATATTTTATTTGAGTACTAACATTGATGAACCGAGATCTATGCAAGAGGCTTTGGGTATGAATGATGCAGAGTCCTGGAAAGTTGTCATGGATGAAAAGATGGCAGCCCTTGAAAGAAATGATACATGGGACCTTGTACCTTTGCCTGAAGGATGCAAACCTATTGGATGTAAATGGGTGTTTAAGAAAAAGATTGGTTCAAATGGAAATGTTGAAAAGTATAAGGCACTATTGGTTGTGAAGGGCTACTCTCAGGTTGAGGGTATTGATTATGGTGAGATCTTTTCTCATGTTGCTAAAATGACATCCATTCAGTTTTTATTATCTATTGCAGTAGCTTATGACCTAGAGGTTGAACAAATGGATGTGACAACTACTTTCCTTCATGGTGATTTGGAGGAAGAAATCTATATGACACAACCAGAGCACTACGTGGTAAAAGGTAAAAGCAAGTTGGTTTGTAAGTTAAAGAAATCTAAATATGATACTTATGTGTTGAGTTTGGGATTTGTGCGGTCTAAATATGATCATTGTATATATTTTAAATTTGATGGTGATCATTTCCTCATAATTGCTTTATATGTTGATGACATGTTGTTTATTGGGAAAGGCAAAGGTTTGATTGCAGAATTGAAATCTCAGCTCTGTGAAATTTGAAATGAAAGATCTTGGTACAGCAAAACACATACTTGGGATGGAGATAAGAAGAGATCGTGAGAACAGAAAGCTATGGCTTGGCCAAAGTAAGTATGTCTGTTTAGTTTTGCAAAGGTTTAACATGCAAGATTGTAAACCACTTTGTGTTCATGTTACATTGGGAACAAAGCTCTCTATTTCACAATGTCCTACATCCCCATTGGAGATGGAAGACATGAGCAAAGTGCCTTACCAGAGTGCAGTTGGAAGCTTAATGTATGCTATGGTCTGTACAAGACCAGACATTGCCCAAGCAATGGGAGTTCTTTCTCATTTTATGTCTAATCCTGGAAGAGTACATTGGGATGCAGATAAGAGGGTCTTCAAATATTTGCGGGGCACAGCAAAGTACTCTATTTGTTTTCATGGTACAAGAGATCAACATTCCCTGAGTATTCGTGGTTTTGTGGATTCAGACTGGGCTAGTGATGTCGATAGTAGAAGATTCACCAGTGCATATGTTTTTACTCTTAATGGTGGTGCAATCAGTTGGATGAGCAAGTGACAAGTTGTGGTCAATTTGTCCACTACTGAGGCAGAGTACATGGTAGCTACTCATGCCTGTAAAGAAGCCATTTGTCTGAAGTGTTTGTGTTCAGATATTGGATTGAAACAAGGTGTAGTTACAGTTTATTATGACAATCAGAGTGTAATTTGCCTTGCGAAGAACCTGACTTTTCATTCTAGGACCAAACACATTGATGTTCAGTATCACTTCGTGAGAGCTATGGTCGAGGATGGCAGGATGAAGCTAGAAAAGGTAGAGATTGTGGTGAATGTTGCAGATGCTTTAACTAATCCCATGAGCACAGTGAAATTCAGGTGGTGTTTCGAGTCTATGGAACTCTTGGCCCTTAGTAGTTGATCCATGATGGTGTTATTCCCCTAGCTCTTGCAAGGTATTCGACAAGTGGGAGAATGTTGGGAAATGAGGTGTCTCAACCTTACACATTTCCCGTTATGGTTATTTTTATTTAATATTTTCCTACAGCTGTTACACATTGTCGGTGCTTTGAAAATTGGTTTTTTAGGTGTCAAAAGATGCCCACATGGTAGTATATTATGGAAGGCCTATTTTTAGGCATATTATGACATATTCTATAACATCTATAAGAGTCAAAAATAGGGGATTTCATTTTGGACGTGAGAGCTTATTTTAGGACTAGAATCTTGGCTGAGAAGCCTCTCACATGGTTTTGTAAAACCACAGATGGTTTCTTGTATAGCCAGAAGTCTATAAATTAGAGGCTTGAGGAATTGTTTGCATAGTGTGAGTTTGCAGGTATTGTTATGCTACTGGAATGCTCCCAGAATTCTTCCAGATTTGTTTACTGGTGATTCTCCTGTAATAAACTTACTCTGCAAGTGTATGTAATCTTGGTATTGGATTTGAAATACATTGAGCAGGCTTTTGGAGTGTGGGGTTTTTCACCTGAAAGGGTTTTCCCCATGTATATCTGGTGTTTGGTGTTTTATTGTTTATTTCATGTTTTGAATGTGTTGCTAGAATTTCTGTAGCTGTTAGATCAGTTTTTAAACAATTTTGCATATTGTCTCTCCTCAAGATTGGTGTAGGAAGTTGTTTCTGCTACTTTAACTTCCTTACATGTAGGTGTACTTTGCCAAACATATTTCTTTGTTCTTCTCACTTCATTCAAACGAAATGTAGGTTCAGTACTTCTCTTCAAAACTTGAATACACTATTTTCAAAACAACTCCTTTATCCTTTATGTAATTGAAATCAATAGGGTTTTCAGGGAAATATTTGAATACACATATTAGTAAGAGTTGTCTCTATTTCAACATCATCCAGTAAATATTTTGATTCTAAAAAATACCCTGTTGCCTGAAATTCCCAAGCCAATTTCTCTAACTTTGTGTAGATCTTGTGTGTCTGTAGATGTGATTTGTCTCTTACGCAAAAAGCATATGCCAATTAATGGCCTTCAATCCAACTACATTCGCAGAAAGATCCTTCCAAAGGAGGCTCCTTAGCTAGATAATCATGATCTAAAAACTTCATCAAAGATGCTTGAGCGTATAAATGGTCATGATAACTCTCCTTGTCTAAAAACCTTATCTGTGAAGGACATTGGAAACTCATTAAAGAACAGTGAGGTTACGAGTAGTAGTGAAGTGTTTGCTTGTTCAAGTGTGGTTGATTCTGTTATACATGAGGTGTAGAAGGTCCTTCCAATAGTAAGATGAATATGCAAGTGATATACAAATTGACATCTAGTAGGACCATCATTTATGACAATTTGAAATCCATTCGATAGCTCTCTACTTTTCAACGACTTTTACAATGTATAACAAGCGACCTAGAATATGTGCATGCCTCTCTTCTACCTGAGATAGCCCATTAAACCATCTTTTACTTTGTGAATGTTAATTATGTGAGTGGGTTCCCAAGGTGCAGTATCCCTAGATGTAAGGACCTTGTCATCCTCATATACCACAGTATTAGGGATCTTCTTATGCAATATGTTGTCAAATATGGTTGGTTTATTGTTAGGTATGGCAGAGAGAACAGCTTCCTTCTTAGACTTGGACACTTGTGGGTATGTGTAACCTCCCCTTGGCTCAGTAAGACTATTTGTGGTTAGCTATTTTGGGTTAAACTCTATTATAAGAACACGAAGTGCACTAATCTGGAGATCAATCACATTATATAAAATCTAACAGACAAATTTTCTTAGATGCTCTCTTGAATCTAGCAAGATCAAATGGCTTTAAATCTACATTATTTTCTTTTCCATCTATAATAATTTCAACCAATGATTCTCCAGTAGCAAGTGCATTTAGTATGCCCCAGTAGCCATGTCCTGTGGCTACATAAACACTAACTATATCAAGAATCTTACCTAATTGGTTTGCCATCCTTGGAAGTGGACAGAAAGCAAGCCCATTCTTCTTGTAGTTCTACATTTCCTAAATGAATTGGGACTATTTGAGTTACCTTCTATAACATTCTTATGAGAAATAGTTAATGAGATTCCATTCTCATCAATCTCTCTTGTCTTGGTAGGAATTTCACTTCTCATAATACCAAAGACCTCTTCATTGATCTTGAATGCATGTCATTGACAACCCATTAACTACAATGTGCTTTAAAAATTGGATGTGTAGATCAATTTTTCCTATGTGGAATCAAATAATGTGATTTTCCTCTTACCCCTCTATTTGGTGAATACCCATTAACTACAATGATATAGGCAAGCTCATGTTCCTTTTACATAAGACCACATTTCTTTGAGGAATTATATCAAACAGTTTGTGTTGCCTTTCCATGAGAGCACATGTATTTGAAGCATTCTGTTAAGTAGTTTGCATGCTCTGTCTATGATTCATTAGAATAGATTTCACCCATTTTGGCATAGGTATGAAGGGTGCAGGCAAAGATTGTGAAATTTGGCTTCAACCCACCAATCACATCTACTTAAATATTTTTAAAGTCTTTTCTTCAATCCATTTTGTGAATATCTTACAATCTATGTGTTCCATGAGACAACATATTATTAGTTCATGTTGTGGAACTATAGCAGAGGGGTTGCTCTTAACATGTTATTAAATTGACTATTCCAGAAAAATCATGAAACAAATTTATGTTTAGCAAATATGTAGTGTAAAGTTTTGCACGCTAACATGCTCGGAAGATAAGCGCTGGCAGGTTCGGTGAAGTCTTATTTGTCCATGTTGACGGTTGCAGTATGGCATAAGAGCTCGGGTGTTTCATGAGGAAAGAGAAGGCCTAAATTTTGAGGATGCCAAAATTGTCTGGTCATTTCACGAGGCAAGAGGTGTGAATTTCGAGTTGGGAATTAATGTAGTTTGGTCTTGTAGTGTGGTGGAACATTTAGGGTTTCTTTATTTTCTATGTTTTGGAATTTGAGGGACAAGTGTGTGATGCATGGAGAGGTGTAAAACTCAGTGGTGGGCAATGGGTAGTATATTAAAAAATGGGTGATTGCAGAAATTCAGAAGCATTCTCCTTTGAAGTAGAAAATTGGCCAGTATGTGTTTTTATTTTTTTTATTTTGCACTGGTTTGCAAATGTTTGGTCTGCGATGTCATTTTCTTTGTCATTGTATTTGTTAGAAATTAGTTATTTGTAACTCATTTGCTTTCTCTCAGATCTATAAGCATATCTGATGATTACTACAAATTGTCGCTTTCACCACATTTAAAGATGGGAACCCACCATGGCTTTTTACTGCATAGACCTCCCTTCCCCAAACCCTTCCCTACATTCAAAAGATATTAACTCATTTTCAGAGCTTGGAATTCAAAAAATGGCCCAATATAGAATGAAATCAATGTAGAAGATGAAAAATCATTAGACGACAACTAACATTTGATGCACTGTAGAATGTCTATGCTTACCCCTTTTCTTCAAACCCAAAATATAGACTATTTTTACAAAAACGTTCAAAAATGGTAAGATATGATAAGGGAATAAGAAACCTGGCATTCATATGTAGCAAAGAAAATTGAAACAAAAAAAGATGCACAAGAACCAAATGTATCTCTTTTCCAACAGGGTTTGTAATGTCCATTGGCGTGCTAGAGGTAGAGCCAAGGATCACAATTTGCAGTGATCTTAGACCCCAAAATTTCACCAGTCCACTGGGAGGGTAAAATCCTGCCCCCAAACTAGTTCTACATATTCTCAATAAACACTCCATTATCAAATATTTTCTTGTAAGAGGTTAGGTTAAATTCTTAGAATATGCTTGAATATCATGCCCACCATTCCATTTGATAACCAGAATCAACATGGTAATACGTATGGGTAGCTTGAACTCCTTTGACCTATACTGAAGAATTTTATCTTGATGAAATTGATAGCAATTTTATAATACCTTTAAATGTTGAAAATGTTTGAGGCATTTTGTCAAACAGGTCTCGGCCTTGTCCATTATTCGTGTTTCTTTGAGATAATTTTGTCAAACAGTTCACATGCCCTTGCTTCCATGTCTATAGGGGATGCTAGCAAAGTTTTTTGAGTCTAGCTTTGGACGTCATTCCATGTTTTGCACACATGCCTACCAAGCAAGAAAAAACCACTTTGATCCAGATGGAAACAAGTACAATCAGGTTAAATATTTCATTTGGTTTGTTAGTGTCATGTTCAACACCTATTCTCTCTTACTTTCCAAGGTATTATGTTCATAGATTGTAATAGAGCTATAATTTTGATCTGAATGTTGGCTTTCAGGCCTCTTTCATATTCAGATCAAATATTTTCTTGTTAAATTTCACCACATTTAAAAACATCCAAGGAATACTAACATGATTGGGCATGATCCAGATGGAAACAAGTACAATCAAGTTAAATATTTCTTTTGGTTCGTTATTGTCATGTTCACCACCTATGCTCTCTTACTTTCCAAGGTATTATATTCATCGATTGTAACAAGGCTATAATTTTGATTTCAAGGTTGTCTTTCAGGGCTCTTTCATATTTAGATCAAATATTCTCATGTTCAGACATATAGCATGCTTGCTCAACTTTTGACCTTGTCTCTATTTCCTAGCACACTAGTTGCCATATTTTGTACCACCTTTCTCTTTGATTCTAATTTAAAACAAATCAAAGCCATATTGCACATACAAGAACCAAAAGCATATCTTTACCTGTCTTCTGTCACTGATTCCCCAACTCAAAACTGTTTTGCTACAGGCACATGCATGTTATTCATGTTAGAAATTGTTTGCTACAACAACTCATTTCACAACTAAAGAACTCCATCCTATTGTATGACTCTCTAGTATGTTCCACTTGTTTTGTTACTTATTCCATATGTATCATTCACCCAATCAAACAAATAGTGGTTACACAGTTATTTTTTGATTTTGGCACAGGAATCCCATAACTCAGGAGATTAGCAAATTAAATCTATTCTACAAATACAAGGAAACCTCTTGATCAGAGCTACTAAAAAGAAAATTAGATTTCAGATTTAATGTTAATGTATCAAGAGCATGATGTACTTGTTGTTTTATTTATTACATTGTATTTTCAAAATTTTTAGATGTTACATTATAAATTGTAAACAACCTAGAACTTGTTTGTTATTTTAAGTTTAAGCTTTACCTTTGTCTCTCAATCTGAACTCATTGGGATATTTTAATAAATCTAACACCATAAAAATAAGAATGATGGGAGTGCCCAAGGGTTGCACGAGGATTTCTCTATAAATCCTCCTTGTGCTTCCCGATTGGGTCCTCTCCTCTTGCTAAGAAATCATTCATTTTCTTTGTCTTCTTGAATAATAAATCCACAGGCATTGTAGGACTTTTGGTTTGGATTGGATCGAGAACATTTGGTGTCTTTTGTGTATGTTGTGTATGTTCCTTTTTTTTGTTGTTCTTTTTGAATTCAAAGCTGTGTCCGTACTAGTTCCTGCCTTGGCCTTTGTGTCATCTGAGTCAGCCCGGAGAGTGGGTGTTGAAGCGGATGTGAAAGTATGAATATTGAATGCAGATTAGATTTCATAAATGCCATGGAAATTAATATAGAGGGCATTAACCTACAAGGGAAAGGTAATGGAAAATCATTTAAAGATATTGTTAATGCAGAGGATGCCTTGGAGGTCGCGAAAGATGCAATGTTTAAAGTCTTGGATGATGTCAGAGGAGTCGATGGATGCCCCCAAGAAGGAGGAGGGATTGGCAGCTCTATGGCCAGAGGACAAGGTGAGCCTCATTCCTTGCAAAGGAAGATTTATTTAATTCCAAATGATGAACTAGGGTTAACAGTTAAAAAAGAAGAATCTAGATTGATGAACATTGTCATTTTCTTTACATGTGTAAATATTGATAAGCTACCCTCGAGATGATTCTTTGATAACTGGTTAACAACGGTGTGGACAAGAAAACTTGGTATCCATTTCTCTTTTTGTAGAATGATTCAACTAGGAATTTTTATCATATTTTTCAAATCCCATGCTATGCAAAAGAGGGTAATAGAAAAGGACTTCTGGAATATTGGTCTGGCCCTGTTTAAGGCATTCCCATGGAAGCCCAACACACCACACAAAGAGATTAGATTTTGTTCAATCCCAAGATGGGTCCTTCTTAAAAATGTCCCAATACAATTTTGGTGCTTTTTGCCCCAAATCTTTAAGCCATTTGGAAAAATCCTTAAAATTGATGAAACTAAGTCCACACTTCCCCATCTAGATGCAAGGATGCTGGTCTCATTTGATACAAGAGTACAAATTCCAGAAATTGTGGAGATCATTTGGGAAGAAAAAAAATTCCTTTGTGAATTGATAAGCTTGGGGGGGTTAAATTCATGCTTCTTGTGTAAATAGGATGGGCACCAAAAAAAAGACTATCCTTCAATTAATAGAATCCCTAATAAAGGAAAAATAGGTGTTTCAAATAGCAAGCAGAATGTTGTTGATTTGAACCCTGAGGATGGTATTTTTGGCCATGCACAAAATAATAAAACTGAAGAGACAACTAAAAGAAATGATGATACTATAAACAAGAATAATTCGAATGCTAAAGAAGGTCCTGAGCCTAAATCCTTATCCTTGGACAAAAGCACGAGTAATTCTTTGTCTCCGAATGAAGGCTTAGACTCTGAACCAGTGGAGGGGTTTCAAGCTGATAGTGAAGATTCTGATAGTACTCAAGATGGAACTCTAAGCACCTTCTCCTTAGGAGATGGTATGTCAGAGGAATGGATGGATGTGGATCCTGCCCTTGATTCTCAGATTGCTGACACCCCTATGCCTTGCCCTATAGAGATTCAGAAGGAAAATAATCTTCCCCATGCAGACTTTGAAGGCCCTCAAGGAGCTTTGCAAATGGGATACAATTCAGATAATGGGTTTATCTTAGTCAGAAAAAAAATGCACAGCAACTGACCCTAGACAAGATTAGGGAAGTTGCAAAAAAAGGCAAAAATTAGTTAAAATCAAAGAGGAATTTTTGAGGAAGAAAGAAATAGACCCTGTTGGGTTAGAACAGAGTATCCTCAAGCAGAGCACCTTAATTGTTGTTGAGGAAGGTAGAAAAGGAAAACAATTGAGCAGGAATGTTAGTATCATTAAGCTTGGCAAAAAAGGTAAAGATGAGTCCATCCAAAATTATTTGGTGGATAGCTCCAAGACTTGAAGAGGCTTTTGGCTCCCCCAATCTCCAGGGTAATGAAGAACATACACTGTTGTAGTTGGAATGTAAGGGGGTTGGAATCCCCTAATAGAAAATATGTTCTGAGAGATTTTTGCAACAAAAACAAGGAACTGGATTTATTATTCATTCAAGAAATAAAAGCAGTTGGATTCACATTGCAAAATACATTAAGGTTTGTTTGGAAAGAGTCTATTGCTTTTACCTCCAATCATGACAAGGGAAGAGGGGGAAATGCTATTCTATTGAGTAGGAAGTTAGAGAAATACCTAAAAGGATTTGGTCACTCCCCTTGCAACAGATGTGTTTGGATTACCCTGAATGTTATAGGATTTTGTTCTATTTATGCCCCTAATGACTATATGAATAGATCTAAATTGTGGAACTAGATGGCTTCTGGTCTCCCAAAGGTCCATTGGGTCTTTGGGGGGGATTTCAATATGATAGAGCTTTCACAAGATAAAAAGGGAGGAAAACCTCTAGAATGGAAAGGTAATGAAAAGTTCTTCTGGTTAAGATTTAAAAAAATCACTCAATCTGGCTGATCCCTTAGAGGGAGGAAAAAGAGATAGTAAAGACATTTGGTTTACTTGGTCAAACTGTCAAAGCACAAACAAAAGAATTTTCTATAGACTTGATAGGTTCTCTGTGAACAAAGATTTCTTCTCTGTCCTGCAAAGAAAAAACTCAAACAGTGTTCAAGTTGTCCCTAATCCTCTATCAAACCATCATCCAATTAAAATGGTAGTAGCAGTCAAAAATCAAGAACAAAGTATTAAGAAGGGCAAGGCTTCCTTGTTCAAACTGAACTATGAGCTTTTAAGAGATGAGGATTGCAGTTTTGGAATCAATACCCTTAGGAATATGTGTAAAAAGATTCATGAAGGCCAAGATTGTAGAAGATGTTGGGTAAAGCTCACCGAAGCTTGTAAATCTATGTTTCAAATTGTGGGGGAAAATATGCTCTAGATAGAAAAAGAGAAGAGTTAATGCTACAAGAAAATTTCCTTCAGGTAGAAGAGAAATTGCAGAATGATCCTTTGGATAAGGATCTAAACTTTCAGATGGGAGACATTAAACACAAACTAAGGAAAGTCTAGATAAGAAAAGCCCAAGGTGCTAGAGTCAAAGCCAAGCTTAACTGGATCCAAGATGGGGATAAGGGATCAAAATACTTTTTCAGCTTACTAAAACAAAAAAATATTAAGGAGAAGATCGAAATAATAATGGAGAATGGGGTAGCTATAGCCTCTCAAGAACAAATAGTGGAAGCTTTTAGAAAATTCTATGAAATTCTTTTCAAAGCAGAGGACAATAAAGATGGTTGCCAAGAAGCTCAAAATCTGTGCAGCAGGATATGCAAGACTAAACTGAATGATGAGATGAGAGAGAAACTTAGTAAAAGAATAGACAAAGAAGAGATCAAGATGGCCATTAGATCTATGAGTAATAATAAACCCCCAGGGGCAGATGGACTTCCAGTAGAGTTTTATAAGGCGAATATTGAATGGATTGCAAATGATCTTCTGGAGGTATACTCTGAAGCCACAGAGAGAGGGACTCTGGGAGAAGAAATAAATAGAGGGATTATAAAGCTCCTTCCAAAAGAGGGAGACAAAATAGAAATCAAAAATTGGAGACCTATTACTCTCCTAAATGTATCATATAAAGTGTTAGCAAAAGTGCTAGCCTTAAGACTCAGAGATATCCTTCCTGAAATCATTAGTCCCACCCAAACTGGTTTCATCAAAGGTAGATATATATTAGAGAATCTAATTACAAGCTGGGAGGCCCTTCACTGGGAAAAGGAGTCCAATCAAAAGGCAGGAATTCTCCTCTTAGATTTTGAGAAGGCTTATGACAGAGTAGAATGGTCCTTTATTATAAGGATGCTTAATTTAATGAAATTTCCAGAATCCTTTATAAATATGGTTAAGGTGTTGTTTGAGGATGCTACTGCCTAGGTAGAAGTGAATGGTGAACTCTCTGCCCCTTTTAAGATGGGGAGGTCTATTAGACTGGGGTGTCCTCTTGCTCCCTCCCTGTTTGTTATTGCCTCAGAAGTTCTTCACTTTATCTTAAGATCTTATTTAATAGCAGGGGAGCTCAAGGGGATATCCCTACCTAATGGGGATAAGCTTCTTAATGTGTAATTTGCAGATGACACTTCCCTCTTTCCTAGAGTAGAAAAAGAATAAATGGACAATCTGGAAATAAGATTGGACATCTTCTACCTAGCTTCAGGAGCTAAAATCTCTTTTCCTAAATCTATCTTCTTGTCTTGGGATGAGGTTATCCCCAATTGGTTTAAGAGGGATAAACGGTAGTGGGGAGGACCTTCAATGCAAGTAAGATTTCTTGGAATACCTTTTGTTGTAAATCCAACTCTTAGATATATGTGGCAATGGCTCTTTACAAAAATTGAGAGGAAGATAAAGAATTGGAATAAGATGCACCTATCTTTGGTAGGGAGACAACAGGTGTGCCAAAAAATTCTCTTTGCATACTTAGTTTTTTATTCGTCTATGTGGTTTGCTAACTACTAGTTTGATATCATCCACAAACTGATAAGGGAATTCTTATGGTCTGATGGTAAAGGGAATCCTAAAAAGCATCTTGTTAAATGGGATTGGTGTTGTGTCTACAAAGAACTTGGTCACCTTGGCTTGAAAAACTTAAAGATCCAAGGCATGGCCCTTTCATCTAAATGGATCACCAATGCTCTAACAGGGGATGAACCCTAGAAAGTCTTGATTAGGCACAAGATTGGTAACTCTGTTCCGGCAAAAAAGAAAAACTAGGGAAGATTAGGCTTTTATGATGCACTGCTTGGGGACACTCTTTCTAAACTAGGAGGGTCTGCTATATTTGCCAATATTTGGAAGGCATGGGGATTGGTTGAGCCTCTGATTCTAGACAGAGAAGCTGTTAATTGGGATAAAGGAGAAATTTGGGATCTAAGGTCTATTTGGTGGAACGTTCTCCACAAAGGCAAGCCTCTAGCTCTTTTGCAAGGTTGCTCAGCAAGAAAATGTAATGACAGGGGTCTAAGGTCTCTTGTAGACCTATTTATGCAAGGCCAACCAAAAAGTTGGGATCAAATTCAGAGCCAATATAAGTTAAACAAGAATTTTTTTAGAACCTTTTCTACTATTAATAAAGCACTATTTACCAAGCTAAACTGCAAAACTATAGTAGAAAGTGAAGAGAAGATGGCAATGTTAACTTGGAAGGATGGGACTCCATTTGTTCAATCAAAACCAAAGCTAATATATAAGATGTTGACAAACACAATGGCCATATTCCATCACATCCAACTCTCTTGGGCTAACTCCTTTTTAGATGTTGATCTAAATAAAGTCTTCTAACTATTGTGGTCTAGAATTCTTGAACCAAAAAAAGCGTCTTTCAAATGGTTACTTATTTTGAACAAGTTAAGTTTTTGGTCCTGAGTCTGTAGTTTGTTCTTTGTGTGGAGATCTTGAAACTATGAATCATATTTTCTTTCAATGTCTTTATGCCAAATATGCCTGGTCTTTTTTTATGGGTAACATAGATAAATGGTCAACCTCTGTCAATGAAATAAAGAAAGAAATATTGTGTGGTCAACTCAATGGTCTTAAGTTAGGCAATAATTGTTTTTGGTTTATAATGTCTGCTGAAATCTTATGGTTTCTATGGAAGAAAAGAAATGAAGAAAGATTTCTTGGTAAGGAAAGAGGACTCACTGGGATTTTATGAGATCTCACTATTGCAAGTATAAGCCTAACCAGTGTTGTCATTAATGTCAACATACTCCTATTGCATTAATGAAAAGGATTGGATGAACTGTTTTCTGAGGATATTGAGAAAATTGGTCATATCAGTAACAAAGAAGAATAGTGAAGACAGTAAGATAAAGATCCAAGATAAGATGAGGATCAGAGGATACAATTCAAAGGGTTTGTAGATATGTGTCTTAAGATGATCCAGTAAAGATTTTAGAGGTCCATATGAAGATCTAAAGAAGTTGTGGCCGCTTAAGTAAAACTGATTCCAGCAGGTGTTCAGAGGTGACAGAGTGATACAGATAGGTCCGGTGAGATCCAGAAATGCATTATCATGTTCTGCGGATTTGGTGGAGTGTTTAGGAAGTCCTTGTGAAATGTCAACTCAGTTGATTCATGGTCTGGAGGTCCACAAACATCTATTCCTTTGTGACAGTGATGACAGACTATGTTCTTGAGGTTCCAGATGAAGGAGAGAAGGATTTCAGTAAGCAGATGAAGTGTGGAGGTCTATGGATCATGTCCAGTTTATGTTGGTGGTCTGCATTGGAGTTTGAGTTTGCAATTGAAGAATAACTTCCGGATGATGGTGTTCTTCTTAAGTCTAGCCGATCAGATGAGTTACACATCATGCAGATGTTCTTGTAGATGTTTGCTGACTTAGATGATTATTCCTAAGTTGATGTCTTGTATAAATAAGGGATTGTAAAGTCATTTCAAAGGTATCTTGCAGAGATGAGTGTGTGGTAGCGAGGAGGAGAGCAAAAGGTAGAGCAGAAGTAGGTGAAGATGCTATTCTCCAGTTCATGTATGTGATACTTATTATTTTGTAGACAGTGTCTCTTGTGGGCAGTGGGCCTCTTATGAGCAGTGTGCTTAGGCAGTGAGCCCTAATTGGCATGTGCCATTTTGTTCTTTCTATTCTTCTAATAGAGAATACAATCTTGGGTTAATCACCCTGTGGTTTTTCCCTTAACCAGGTTTTCCATGTCAAAATATTGGTGTCCTATGTGTTAATATGTTTCTGTTCTTGATTTAATGTATTATGTTTCTATGATTGGTTTATCATTATGCTACTGAATTACAAAGTATATTTAAGTGTTTAATTAGAAGAAAGTTTTGTACAACTGATTCACCCCCCCTCTTAGTTGTCTACCCTAAATCTAATAATTGGTATCAAAGCTAAGTTCCTCTAAAAGAACTTAACCGCTTGAGGAGATCCAGGATGTCGTCCTACAAGAAGGATAGTCTGAAGTTTGATGGAACCAATTTTCATCTTTGGAAATGTCGCATGAAATGTCACTTGCAATGTATGGGAATGCAGTACTGGACCATGGCTTCAACAAAGTATACTCCTCCACAGGGTGGCCCGAAATCCACAAATGAAATCACATATGCTGAAAACAATCTGCAGACTATAGAAGCTCTTCTAAGTGAATTATCTGATTCAAAGCTTTCAAATGTTGTTGACCTACCAACTGCTTTTGAGATTTGGGAAAAACTGGAACTTTTGCATGAAGGAGACAAGTATGTTAAATGTGCAAGGCTACAGAGTCTGAAAGGGAAATTTAAAAATCTAAAGATGAGAGAAGATGAAAATATCACTACTTTTATGCCAAGAGTAAATGAGCTTGTTTGTGGCATTAGATGTGCTGGTGGAGTCTTGGATGAAGATCAGATTGTTGGCAAAGTTCTCAGATCCCTTCCTACTTCTTATAAAATCAAGGTTGCTGCCATTGAAGAATTCATAGCCCATACAACTGTCACAAGAGATCAATTGTTGGTAAATTGGCTGCATTTGAATTGACCGAGTTTGGAGATGCCCCCCCCCAAGACTGAATCTGCATTCAAAGCTAGTGCCTCTGTAAAAGGTAAACAAAGGCTTGATCCAGGAGAGAACTCTTCAAGGAAACTATCATGGTGTGAAAAAGCAAGAAAAGACCTGGAAGAAGAAGAAGCAGAAACTGCTCAACTTGAAGCCCTTATTGCAAAAAGACTGCCAAGAGGATCCGGTAAGTATGAAGGAAAATTGCCTTTTAAGTGTTTTAACTGCAATAAGATTGGTCATTTTGCCTCAAGATGTCTGGAAAGATTTTTAAGACCAAATCCTAACAGATCAAGGTTCCAAAAGAATTGTTACTATGTTCATGAAGAAGATGATAATAAAGGAGTAATAGATGATAAATCAGAGACAGGAAAGAAATCTAGAAGTGATTGGGTGTTTATTTCCATCATGGAAGAAGATCCAATGCCCTCTGAATCTATCAATCATAAAGTTGTAGAAAGAGCTCTGGCTGCCCAAGTTGAAGAAAAGGATGATTTGGTCATTGACAGTGGATACTCTCACCATATGACAGGTGACAAAAATAAGTTCATAGATTTGGAAAGGTATGAAGGAGGAGTGGTAAAGTTTGGTGATAATTCTATTGGTAGAATCAAAGGTAGAGGAACTATTTCTTTTGATGGAAGGAACAAAACCGGTAATGTACTGTATGTTGAAGGATTGAAGCACAATCTTCTCAGTGTTGGATAGTTGGTGGACAAAGGCTATGATCTCTGATTCAAGAATAGAAAATGCAAGATCTTTGAAAGTTCTAGAACAAAGATTGCATCTGGTACTCAAACAAAAGGTAATATCTTCCATTTAGTTGGTACTGGTAAAAGTTGTCTATTTGTGCAAATTGATCAGAGTTGGTTATGGCATAGGAGGATATGTCATGTGAATTTTGATAATATCATCAAGATAAGCAATACTCAAGCTGTAAGAGATCTTCCAAAATTGGTGAAATCTACAAATAGTTTGTGCAAAGAATGTCAGTTGGGTAAACAAAGAAGAGTCTCATTCAAAAGCAAGGAACAATCTTCTACCCGATTATTAGACTTAGTTCATACTGATTTATGTGGTCTGGTAAGAATCAGAAGTGTGCAAGGTGATAGATACTTCATGTTACTAATTGATGACTACTCCCAGATGATGTGGGTAACTTTTCTGAAAGAGAAATCATAAGCTCTTGAGAAATTCAAAATATTCAAGGCTATGGTAGAGAATGAAACTGAATCAAAATTAAAATGTCTAAGGTCTGACAAGAGGTGGAGAATTCACATCCGGTGAGTTCATAGAATTATGTGAGAAACATGGAATAAAGAGGCAGTTGTCTACTCCTAGGACTCCACAGAAGAATGGAGTAGTGGAGAGAAAGAACCGGACCATCCAGGAAGCATCTAGGACCATGATGATGGAAGCAAATATTCCTCAGATCTATTGGAGAGAAGTTGTTAGCACTGTAGTCTATACTCTCAATCGAGTACAAATTAGAAGCAATATTGGTAAGACTCCTTATAAAATTTGGTTTGGAATCACTCCTACTGTGAGGTATTTCAGAGTCTTTGGTAGAAAATGTTACAATAAAAGAGATGAAGATCTAGGCAAGTTTGATGCTAGACGTGATGAAGGAATATTCTTGGGTTACTCTACTCAAATCAAAGCGTACTAGTGTTATAACAAGAGACTGAGAAAGATTATAGAAAGTACAAATGTGAAGGTTGATGAAGGAATTGAAAAACCCTCAAGGTTTTATGAATATGATGAAGATGATCAGAATGGTGTTCTAATTCAAGGAGCCCAAGCCCCTTCTAAAATTTAGAATCAAACTGATCCGGTAAATCAGGAAGAAGAGATGAGTTTTAATGAGCCTGATCAAGAATCAAAAGTGCAAGAAACTCCCAAAGTTCCCAGGAATGTAAGACTAAACCACTCTAAAGATCAGATCATAGGTGATAAAAGCAATGGTCTATAAACAAGAAGAAGGATTGCTCAAGATTCAGAAGAGTATTGTCTGATTTCAAATATTGAACCTAAGACAGTGAATGAAGCTTGCAATGATGACAACTGGACTAAAGCAATGGAGGAAGAGCTGATGCAAATTGAGAAAAATTACACTTGGCATCTTGTTCCCAGACCTAGAGACAAGAATGTGATTGGAACCTAACGGGTCTTCCGGAACAAACTGAATGAAGTTGGTGAAGTAATAAGAAATAAAGTCAGATTGGTCTGCAAGGGTTATTCTCAAATAGAAGGAGTTGATTTTGAAGAAACTTTTGCTCCGGTGGCAAGAATTGAAGCAGTTAGACTATTTCTTGCTTTTGCTGCTTTCAAGGATTTCAAAGTATATCAAGTCTGCCTTCCTGAATGGTGACTTCGAAGAAGAAGTATACATTGAGCAACTGGATGGATTTCAATTGTCTGATCATGGTGATATGGTCTTCAAGTTGAAGAAAGCACTGTATGGACTGAAGCAAGCCCCAAGAGCCTGGTATGAAAGATTAGATAAGCATCTTTTGAAGATTGGTTTCAACAAAGGTACTGCTGACAATAATTTGTATTTCAAAATTGATCATGAAAACCTCCTGATTGTTGAAGTGTTTGTTGATGATATCTGTAAGGGTAAAATGGTGATCAATCAAATAAATTAAATAAGACCCAAACATCAACAGAATAGAGAAACAAGAAGGATTCAATAAATGAAGCAATGAACAAACACAGTGCAAACCTCTCCCATTTCGAAACTTCTGTTGTTCGCCTATCACAAATCGTCCTTTTGCAGATGAGATGAGCCCTCAGAGAGTGCAATCTTTTTAGCTGTTTGTAGGAAGTCGACGGTGAATGGCTATGGTGATATGCCATGAAGATGAGCTCCAATGCAAGTATATGATCTCAAGCTTGTAGATGACAAAAGGGTGCCAAAGGCGCGCTGGTGATATTTCTGCAGAGTAACGATGTCAAAAGCCTGGATGATTAGAATGGAAGGATGAAGCTTCATTTATAGATTTGGAAGAATGGGAATCAACGGTTGAGAGAAGATATGAAGATCAATGGCTGAGAATGGTTGAGGAATGTGCAACCAGTAGAAATGTGACAAGTGTCCCAGCTCCATCATGAAAGGGGGGATGTGACAAAACTGATTGGAGAGTTAACTCCATTGACTGGTCTGTTAACAGACTTGATTGATCAGTTAGAAGAATAAATTGTGGAACTGACTGAATTGATTGAGGATTTGACTCAATTGACAGGTTAGTTAACACTTTTGATTGATTAGTTAACTAACCTCTGATTTGAGAAGAAATAGGCCATGTGGGTGAGGGAAAATAAGGTAATTAAATATTAAATATATTTAATTACATGTGCAACCTGATGAGGTGGACAAGGTGAGGTGGAAAAGGTGAGGTGTAAAGGTGATGTGGATTTTTAGAATTTAGAACTTAGGATAGAGGAATTTGGATTAATTAAATAATTTATGATTATTTAATCATGTAGGACATTTAGAAGAATTTTAATTAAATAAATAGAATTTATTTAATTATGGGATAGTGAATCGATTAAATAAATTTAGAATATTTATTTAATTGATAGAAGAATGGAATAAATATTTAGAATATTTATTTAGGATGATTCATGTCATTTTTAGGCGTATACATTTTGCCCCTCTTTGATGCAATGCAGTTTACAGCGTTGCTTCAAAGAATTCGATAGTCCGAATGATGATACATGCCCCAGTTTGCCCTTGGTACAAGTTTAATGATGATAGGATGCCCCCTCGGGAGATTGGACGGGAAAAGGGTGAAAGATTCGGAGACAGACAATCTCACGAAGACGAAGGGGTTAGGATAGGTTGGAGGAAAAGGAACGCGGTCAGGGATGCGGGAAGAAATCAGGAAGAAAAACGGGCACAGGAAGTAGTCACAGTCATCACCTAGCCAGAATTAGGGTTTGGAGGCTATAAATAGGAGCTGGGTCCACAAGAATAGTCATTTGTACACTTGTTTACTCTGGATTGGATTGAGAGAGCCTAGAGCAAACTTGGAGCAGCATGGTAGCCAGAGCAGCAGACATTCCACGTGAGGAGCACCGATTCGAGCGAGTCCGTCGATTCAGGCGGCCAGCAGAGGCAGGACCCCCGGTATGTGCTTCGAAAAATTTCTCCTAGGGTCGATTTAGGATGTCATAAATGCACTTAGAAAATAGGTCAAATGCATGCGCCGAAACGCATAACGACGCGCCTATGCCAGTTTCGGCGGCGCATACATGAAAGTTGCGCATCTGTGCAATGTAGCTGCGCTTATGCAATGTGGCGGCGCATATGCCGAATTTTGTGGCGCATCTGCTGGATCTGTGCATATGTGCACTGTGGCGGCGCATTTGTGTGAGGCGGCGCATATGCTGATTTTAGCGGTGCATATACCAAAAGACGGTGCTTTTACCACCTGTAGTGGCGCATTTGCTGTGGATAGCAAAGGACTTAACCAAATTGACTCGATTAGCGTCCTGTTTGACGTGGTAATCGATGAGCTATCTCTGAGATTGTAGAAATCTAGTCAAGAGATGTAGTGTGCTGTTTTGATCAATTTGAAATGCTAAGTTTAGTTGATATAGTTCAGTAGGTATGTTGAGTATGGTATATGTCGCTTGAGACTGATGCTTTGCCTTGCTGGTTTGCAGGAGGAGATTCGGGACACACTCAAGTCAAGGGAGACGTTTCCCATGCCCCTGTTGCAAAGATATATGCTGACAGAGACTGACAGAGTGGCGCTTGGTGCCATGGGTTTGGATTATGTATGCTTCATGCCCAAGGTGCGGGCGAACCATGGACTGCTGACAGCGGCCGTGGAGAGATTCCACAGTGAGGACGGGACCTTCCACTTTCCGATGGGAGAGATGACGGTGACCTTGGAGGACGTCTACCGGATACTGCACTTGCCTGTGGTAGGCGAGTTAGTAGAGTACGATGCACAGCAGGACGTGGGACTCGCCGAGTGCCAGCGGGTGTTTGATGATCCCGAGCTAGCTAGACAGGTTATCCCGTGGCAGGATATATACGACTACTATGACTACTTCCCTGGGATTGTGGCTGGATTGATCGGGGGTGTCGTATGCCCGGACAGGAGATCGCATGGGTTCCCTATTGGATGGGGCAGGATCATGGAGTGGATGCTGACTGAGGGCACCCGATATGCATGGGGAGTCTGCGTACTAGCCCACCTATACCATGACATGCATCAGGTGGTATACCACCGCAGCACGAGTCTATCAACTGGGGTGTTGCTGTTACAGTTCTGGCTGTGGGAGCACATAGCGGTGACTAGGCTGATATGTGTCTTCGTGAGGCAGCAAGGAGAGCCATACAGTTATGGCTATGCAGGAGTGATTTCCCAGCACAGGCTGGGGAAGCTGGAGTATTGGAGACACACCTTGGATGGGGTGGATGTGGTCGTTTGGCAACCATATCTGGACTGCGAGCCCTGGGACGACGAGGGAGACGAGCTGCCATACTACTTTCAGACCAGGTGGCTGATAGGCCGGACACGGCACATCTTGGAGAGACAGATGGTGGGCAGGGTGCTAAGACAGTTCGGCAGGAGGCAGGGCATGCCACAGGGGCAGGCTATGTTCGCACAAACGCATGCAGAGAGGGTCCGATGGGGGTCGATGGCTTCATATGAGGAGGCTCTAGCAGAGTTCCAGCAGACGTCGTATGTGGCATGGGACATGAGGAGAGAGATAGCAGATGCGGGGGTGACACAGGAGTACGAGGATCGGATCACTGCACATCCTTTCCTGAGATATTCAGGACCCGGCATGCTGGTGCCTTGTATTGACAAGGCGGACTCAGAGGAGGAGGGAGAGGCTAGCCCAGGGCGGAGGGGAGGTAGAGGAGGTCGAGGACGACGGGGTGGTAGGGCCGGAGAGAGGCTGAGACAGCGGAGGAGGATAGTTCAGGCTGAGCAGGCAGTGCCAGGGCAGGTAGAGGCACATCAGCAGATACCTCAGCAGGCACAGGTGCCACCACCCCAGCAGGTACCACAACAGCAGGTGCCCCAGCCACAGGGGCCAGGACAGGCAGAGGCAGCACAGGGGCCAGTACAGGGAGAGGCTCATGAGAGGACTATAGCCGGCCTGAGGGGACAGGTGCGAGAGCTGCAGGCACAGCTGAGGAGGGTAGGGCGGAGGCGAGAGACAGACGCAGTGGTGATCACTGGGTTGACTCGCGAGAGAGACATGGCAGACGCACGGGTACGGATTATCCGTGTAGAGCGGGACACTGCTGTGGCTGCTATGGGGACAGATGCAGTGAGTTCATTTTTGGTTGGGCAGGTGCAGCAGGCACAGGCACAGGTTGGCCAGTTGCAGACGCAGTTGGCACAGGCATAGAAAGATCTAGCTAGAGCACAGTCCCAGGCACAGTATTACCGAGGGTTATACCATGGTGCCATGGCATCGAGCCAAAGGGCAGAGAGTTTCAGGAGTCAGTCTAGGGCGACTCATAGAGCAGGTCCATCATAGTCAGGGGCCTCCGTAATGGGTCCCCGACAGTCAGGAGCTGGCAGTGGTGGCCCACAGCAGCAGGGATAGACACGGACCGGATTTTGTACATTTTGGGACATGTATCACCATCTATTTGGATGCATATTGTATATGACACTTTTATTCCAGAGATAGATGATGATTTTGTACATTTGGACCTCTTTTATATGATAGTATATATGATGATGCAGCTTTGTGTATCTATTGCATGTGCTATGCGATGAAGATTTACTTCTATTGTATGATGTGATGTATGTGCATATTTAGATGGTCTATCAGATGCTATATGAGATGCTTTATGATATGCTGCTATATGATGTCTATGTGATTTAATGTTTTCAGATGAATGCAAAATGCAATATGATTTCTATGTTAGAGGCAACTTTGTTATGGGAGGTGTATATGTTCTAATGTAAATGTATGCATATGTGTTATGACTTCTATGTGATGATGCAACTGTGTTATGGGACATCTATATGATCTAATGAAAATGTATGCGTATGTGATATGAGTTTGATGTGATTATCTGTGCTTTAAGATGTGATGTGATGCAAATGTATTGGTGACCTAATGCATTGGATGGTGTATTCTACAAACCGAAGCATGTGCATGACTAGTTCTACGAATGATATGATATGCTCCTATATGCTTTATTTTTGTCAAGTCCAAATGTACTTTATCGACACAAGAATGACATGATAGATAGATAGAAGAATGGTTGTGATAAGATGACTTAGAAACTTTACTGGATATCGTTACTCTGCATAGTTTGGATAATGAGGATTGCATGGATGTGTATGTGGATATAGGATGGATGCTTTGCTTTTAGAGTGCTTTATTTCATCATTGGGCATATTTTTGTGGTACATTTTCTGAAATGTTGTAAGTGAATACAAGCATCGAGGTATAATTGAACCGAGATGACCTGAGTATCGCTTACATGGATTTGGATTTAGCAAGTTAATACAAGCATCTAGTCAAAATTGAATCTAGATGACCTGAGTACGTCCTTGCATTTCAACAAACAAGGATTGCCCCCATTCATGTTAGACCGTTGATGTCCTCGATGATCTTTTGCCGATCATGTCCTTAGACAAGGCTTCACATTACTAAAGTTTAATCCACCAATAGCAAACAAAGAAAAATAATCATGCCCCCATCATAGCAGCTCTAGCCTTTGGCATCCTTGGGTAGCGTAGAAAGTCATGATAACAAAAATCCAGACTCTGTAACTTAACCATGGTTCCAATCCACAAAACATTCTTGCATTTAGATGTGTTTTTCTTGCCATAATTTAGATAAAATCAGTTAGAAGACCTTGGGTATTTGGTTTGCATGGGATAGGTTAAGATGCTCACAGTCAAGATTTCGGCTTGAGGAGCGGGCTCTACTTGCATTTGCTTGCTTGGTGAGAAGATTGCACAATCCTTATTGGGGAGACGGACCCTAAGGGACTGACCTAGTGCCTTGGGGGCTCATTGCTAAATGGCCTTGCCTATGTGACGACGTAGAGGCAACGTAGTTCGGGGTAAACCCTAATGGACCATGGATGGACTAGAAGAAAGACGACAAGAATGAAGACAAGAAAGGGGATGAATGGGACCGTGGGAAAAATGGAAGCCTCAGGGGCGCATTAGAATAATGGCCTTGCCTACGTGACGGCGCAAAGGCAATGTAGTTCATGGACTTGGACTATGGACACCGACGAGAGACACTATGTATGCTCACATTGAGGAGACGGTATGGGACAAAACCTTGGTTGACAAGGCCACAAGGTGAGTATCAAGCCATGATAGGTAACTGTCAAGTGTGTATTTGTGGGATAGATATGGGTTGAATGGAAAATGAGAGAAGGAAGAATGGATTCAAGGTGATTGGATTCTCAAGGATGGAGAAGGCGGTTTATCACAAGTAAGGCCTGTTTACCAGGTTTTCATCACTTGCTTTTATTTGCACGAGGAGCTAGAGAGTAACATGACGCCTGTTTGCCAGGTTTTCATCATGATACCTATCCAAGGCGCCTGTTTGCCAGGTTTTCACCAAAGGATGATTTTTTTGTATGCTTTCTATTTTTTTCTAATTTTTTTTGTATTTTCTCTTTTTCATTGTTTTGATTTTTTGATTTTATTGTGCCCCCTTGCATTGGGGTTCTCCTAGGTATAGAATCGGCGAAGGTGCATGCTATGATGGTGTAACGGGAGGCTTGTCGGATGAAAGTTCATTTTTGGTTGGAAGAGAGGTCCGGTGGAAGAATATTGTCCTTGAGGTAAGTGTAGGTCTTACCATACCAAGGTGAATCAGATCTTACTAGGAGGCAAATGGAATGGGTTTCGAGGAGATCATAAGCCGGTTGCCGAATGGTTTCTACTAAGAACTCATACCGTGACTCGTACTCAGGTATTTCAAGAAGAGAGGCTATGGTAGCCATTGCATCTACCGCTTTGTTCTCGATCCTGGGTATTTGTTCAAAGGAGATGGTCCCAAAGTGTTCTTTGAGGTCGTCGACCATCCGTTTGTATGGGATGAGCTTCTCATCTTTGGTTTGATATTCATCGTTGACCTAATTTATGATAAGCTGAGAATCACTGTAGACACATAGTGCTTGGATTTTCCACTCAGTGGCCATCTTGAGACCAATTACCAAGGCTTCATATTCCGCTATATTGTTAGTGCATGGAAATAACAACCTGTAGGACTTTGGAATTGTGTCACCTTGGGCAGTGATAAACAGGATACCTGCCCCCAATCCATGGTTGGTGTAAGACCCGTCGAAGTAGAGTTTCCAAGGAGATGTTGACAGAGTGAATAAAGACTCATCGGGAAACTCAAACTGCATTGGTGAAGTGTCCTGTAATGGTGCCTCGGCCAGTTGGTTAGCTATGATTTGCCCTTTGATGGATTTTCTGTCGACATATTCTATATCATATTCACTAAGAAGCATAACCCACTTTGCTAGTCGACCGGTGAGAGCTGCTTTGCTGAGAAGATATTTTAGTGGGTCGATTTTGGCAATGAGTTTGACAGGATGTGCCAACATGTAGTGTCAGAGTTTTTGTGAAGCAAAAACCACCGCAAGGCATGATCGTTCTACCTGTGAGTATTGTAACTCGTAGCCCACTAAGGTTCGACTGATGTAGTATACAGCTCTTTCCTTGTTCTCATAGTCTTGCTATGCTAGGAGAGCCCCAAGAGCAGTAGGTGTAGCAGAAATGTAGAGAATCAAAGGTTTTCCTTGGATCGGAGGCATGAGTATAGGAGGGTTCATAAGGTACTCCTTTAGCTTGTTGAATGCCTCTTCGCACCGCTCATCCCATTTAAATGGAATATTCTTATGTGGGAGTTGGTTGAAAGGTTGGCACTTGTCTGCCAATTGTGAGATGAACCTTCGGATGGCCTGCAGCTTGCCCTGTAAGGATCTCAACTGTGTTAGAGTCTTGGGCGGTGGCATGTCCATTATAGCCTTGACCTTGGCAGGGTCTACTTCTATTCCGTTAGCTGACACGATGAAGCCTAGCAGCTTGCCTGAAGTCACCCCAAACACACATTTCTTCAGGTTCAATTTAACTTGGAATTGGTCCAGCCGTTGGAAGACTTTCTCTAGGATATCTAGGTGTGAGTCCCTCATGAGAGATTTTTCTAAGATATCGTCAACATAATCCTCCATGGTCACATGCATCATGTCATGGAATATGGTTGTCATGGCCCGCTGATATGTAGCACCTGCGTTTTTCAGCCCAAAAGGCATGACATTCCAGCAAAAGGTACCCCATGGACAAGTGAAAGCTGTTTTGTGTTGGTCCTCCGGTGCTATTTTGATTTGGTTATACCCGGAGAATCCGTTCATGAGTGATAGCATTGTATGCCCTGCAGTAAGGTCGACTATGATGTCGATGTTTGGTAACGGAAAGTCATCCTTGCGGCATGCTTTGTTTAAGTCTCTAAAATCGTTGCATAGTCGAACCCTGCCATCTGGTTTAGACACTGGCACAATATTAGATATCCATTCAGGGTAATCTATGGCTCTGATGAACCCTACATCCAGCAATTTCTTGAGTTCTTCCTTGACCAAAAGGGCTATATGAGGGTGCATCTTTCTCAGTTTCTGCTTTACGGGCTTCACCCCTGGATCCAATGGCAAATGATGCAGAATCAGGTTTGGGTCTAGACCTGGCATGTTAGCATATGACCAAGCAAAGCTGCCTCTCTTCTTCTTAAAGAATGGTACAAACCTAGTTTTCTCAGGTGGTGTGAGAGATTTTGCAAAGTGGATAATCTTGGGCTGCTCTTCGGTTCCAATGTTCACTGGCTCTGTTGGTTCCACCACAATCTGTGACCGCTCCTGGTACATATCACTAGGGAGGGTGTCAAGCATTCCATCGTTAGGTGCCACAGTTGGGTTTTCACCTTCGGATACGTCCTTTCTTTTTACTGTTTTATGATCTGACACTGCCGCACGGTGGTTTTCACCGTCAGATCCATTTTTGATTTTAATATTTTTGCGACTAGAAGGCTTGGCACCCTCCCCGAAGTAAGCCACGGTATTGAGTTCGATAGTAAAACCAGCTTTATGATCTCCTTTTGGTAAGTGATCCCTAAGTTCCATATAGTCAATGTAAGCATCATCGTTCTAGAACATATCTAATTGGTGGGTTCCTTGCAGACCCTAGTCAATAAGCTCAGGGTGCAAGAGGGGAAGGGAGTCAGATGAGAGATCTGATTCATTAATGGTGTGAATGGAGATGTTATGAGCATTGGTGGGGATAGTGTTCTGGGTGGTACTCTCCTCCAGGTTGTTTATCGCAATGGAATCAAAACTTTCCTCGAAAGCCATAATCTTAAGGAGGAGCAAATCAGACTCCAGTGGTCTGTCCCGTTGCGTCTGTCCCTCATGGTAGGGGCTAAGAGTTTGGATGGTGTCAATCTCCTTGTCATCGTAGGAGTGCTCTGTTAGCTCGTCCCACTCATACTCATTTGAGTCATTTGAATCTGTGTCCCTATCTACTTGGAGTGTTTGAATTGTCTCCACAAGACAGGCATTTTCCTTGGCTTTACCTTTACCTTTGTACCCTAGGCCAGTTGTGTTTCTAGCCGAAGAGGATGAAGAAGGTTGTATAGGTTCAATGATTCCTTCTTTTCTGAGGCCTATGGGGCCTTGTCCTTCGTACCCCATCCTGTGCAAAATAGTTTCACCCCGTCCATAGAGTTCTGTAGGGAGTCCAGGCAGCTCTTGGGGTGTGTTTTCCTCTTCAGTTTAAAGCCATTGCAGGAGATCTCGCTCCTCTATCTCATCAGATAAGGTCCCCCATTTTACAAAGGGATTTGCGGGAGTTATAGGAGGAGCAGATGGCTTTGGAAAATGCCTAGGTTGATGCTTGGGTTTGCCAAAGGAGCGAGGAGACAAAGGCATGGTGGCAAGGTTGAGGCTGTGCTCAATGGAGTATTCCCCCACGCCATTCTCTTTTATGGTAAGTTTCAGCGGTATGGTCTTGTTGCGGAGTAGGGGAAATGTAGGCCCTGTTGTTTGGAATGACACATTCAGATTTTGCTTGGAAAGAATTGCAGTGTTGGTAGGGGTCAGGGTCGCCTTGTATGGTGACCTACTTGCCATCGTGTGGGAACTTAATGCATTGATGATAGGTGGAGGGGACAGCCTTCATGGCGTGGATCCATGGTCTCCCTAGTAGAATATCGTAAGCAAGCTCCCGATCAAGGACTTGGCACACCACATCTTTAATTACCGGTCCCACTTGAATGGGTAGGACAACTGTTCCTTTGGTGGTTTGTTCCTCCTCATCATAGGCTTTGATGGTAATTTTCCATCTTGGATCAACTGCCTGTTCGGAGAACCCCAGTGCAAGGACTAGCTTCAAAGTACAAATATTTAAACCGGCACCCCCATCAATGAGAACCCTCTTGATGCGGTGCTTGTGCACGAATGCGACAATGTGTAGAGGGGTGTTGTGGGGTTGAGATATGGAAAGGTCATCTTGCTCTGTAAACGAGATGGAAGTGGAGGATGTCAGATTTCCTACCATGGTCTGAAACTTTTCTTGGGCTAGGTTAGTGGGGACAGTAGTTTCCACTAAGGCTTTCTTAAGAATCTCCTTATGAGAAGGAGATAGACGCAAGAGCTCCAATATAGAAATGTGAGCCAGTGTTTTTTGTAACTGGTCGATGACGTTGTATGGGTGGGAGTTGGACAGAGATGGTGATGACCTTGGAGGGGTGGTATTGATCGTGACTTTACCATTGTGGGTAATTATACTACAACCAGTTCTGTTAGGTCCTGGTTGTTGGTCGGGGGAGATGACATTGACCTGCAGAATACGCTCAGAAATGCAGTTAATGGTGTACTCAAATGGAATGCTTGCATAGTTAGCATTACTCAACCCGCTGTTTTGATGAGGGCGGTTGTGATTGTTGTCGTTATTGGGATTGCCATTGGAGTTGTTGCCGTTGTGACCATTGTTGCTGTTGTGGCCATTATTGCGATTGTTGTTATATGGCCGGTTGTGGTTCAGAAGAGGATCCCGGTAGGCCACACGAGATTCATTGGAGGTATGCTGTTGTGTCCCTCCCTGATTCTGATCCAGTATATCCTATATGACATTCTTGAGGCAGATGCAATTGTTAGTCGTGTGCCCCCTTCCTCGATGATACAATAGTCTGTGTCCTTCCAATAGGGAGGTTTGACGATAGGCTCATAGTCACTTGTTGGCGGTAGAGAAATTTCATTGTTAGCCAACAACTTCCTGAGGGCAGACTCTTGATGGTGCAGGAGCACCCCTACAAGACAGGATATAGGTTCATTGTCCGCATGACAGGACATTAGTCTAGTTTTAGCATGTTTGACTTCATAATGTAATAAGGTCCATTGGACCAATGCATATGTATTAGATCAGCCTAGGAGAGTGTGCAGGTAGTTAGAGTTCGTTATCAGGTTGTCTGAGCTATCTTCTCCCAGCCGCTTGGAAGCTCCCAGCCGCTGGGAATCGAGTTGGTAGTACTCGTAGGATATTGCTATAAATAACTCAGATCAATTAGGGTTTGAGATCAGAGAGAGAGTAGTAGTTATGTTATGTTGTACTGGTGATTGAGTGAGATCCAGAGATCAGGCCAGACATTGTGAAACATTGTTGTTCGATAGTATTGTAGAAACAGGACATTTGTGTTTCATCTAAATAAGATCTCATCAATTACATTATCTAGTTTATCAGCTATTTATGTTTTGATTTCTGTTCTTATTACAGGTTAATGGATTCTTTCAACCCTTCCACCGGTTGATTCTGTGAATCAGTGGAATGGTCATGCATGTTAGTTTAGGTTGTATTTTAGTTTTCTGTTTATGCATTTCATTGTGTGGGAGATCGATTGGTAGCATGCTATGAATCAACCTAGCATCCTCATGTGCTAGGGTTTAGGAAGATAAACTGTTAAGTTTTGATCTGAAGGTGATCCGGCCCGATCATCATGTTTTCTTTGTAAAATTGTGCGGTTCTGTGAGTTTGCATGCAGCTGACGGATATACAGGGATCTGCATGTGCTTTTCCAGACGGAGTGAATCGTATCGTCATCTACGAGTATATCGCTATCAGGATCAGGTTCTGAAGTTGGCAAAAATTGCATGTTTCAAGTGCATCAGTATGATATAGGTTGGATATATACTCAGTGTATATATCATCGTCAGGATCATCTTTCATGTGTATCCATCGTCCGCATATCGCTATCGCATGCAGAAGTGAAAGTTCACTTTTTGGCTAAGGACCGGAAAGGTCATCATCAGGATATTGAAAAGATCACCAGATATTCATTATCATGTTGCAGAGGATATAAGTGTCTTATATCCTGTTGACATCATCATCAGGTGCATTGACATCATCATTGGGTGCAAGTGACGTCATCGTCATCAGGATATTGCGAATATCACCCTATGCAAGTTTATCCTGCTGTCGCTAAGTGTTTTGGCATCGGCGTAAGTCATCGGCATAAAGTTTGGTTAACATCATCAGGATGTTTCAATATGACCTGATAAGTCATAGCTTGATGCTGTTTGTTTAAAGAAGGTCGATATCAGGGTGACGTAAGCATCAGGTGCATAAGGAATAACGTCATCAGGATATATGAGAGGAACCGGATATTTCATATCCTACCGACGAAGGGTGAAGATGATGCTAAACATCATGATGATGAAGATAGAGTTTGGCAGTAAGATGAACAGTGAACATCAGGAGGATGTTTGTGCTTGCCGAATGTGATGATGTTGCTGATAGCCGAATATGATGATGCTGCTGACAGGCGAAAGGTGAAAGGCGATAAGGAAGTGAACAGTAGTTAGCAGGAGGATATTTCATGCCTCTTCGAAATATGATGATGTTGTCTGTGTTAGCAAGAAATATGATGATGATGATAAGCCGATAGGTATTACATACTGCATGTCCAGGATTTTAAGATGCTAGTGGATTAATGGCTTTTCCATCCCATTTGTAAGCTTCTGTTGCGTTTCCTCTGCATCATAGTGGTATCAGAGCAAAGGAAGGATCTTCTGGAAAAGATCAGGATATAGCAGGATGTCAGATGAAGAAGGAACATCTAAGATTCTGGCAAGGATGACCAACGTTGAGTTGGCAGTTCTAGTAAAGAAACAGATTGCAGAGAGCAAGGCCGTGAAGGCTCAGAATCAGGAATTGAAGGATGAGTTAGAGAAGTTGAGGAACAGAGTAGGTTCTGGTAGAGAAGAAGATAGGGAAGAAGAAGAGATCCCTAGTTGGAACGAGGAGGTCATTCCTGCAGACCAGAGACCACTGTTGAACGCCCTCAAGGCCATGGAGAGGAGAACCATGGATGTGAAATTGGATTTGCCAGTGTTTACAGGAAAGATGGAACCTGATTCAGTGATGGAGTGGATAGAATCCTTGAACAATTTCTTTGAAACGGAGGAGATACCAGAACAACAGAGGGTGAAAATAGCCCAGTCAAAAATGAAAGAAGCTGCCTTGACATGGTGGAATTTCGTCCAAGATGATAGAGTACAGGAAGGAAAGCGTAGAGTCACTACATGGAAGAAAATGATGGCATTAGTAAAGGAAGCTTATGTCCCATTGGATTACAGTATCCAATTACATAAGAGGAAGCAAAACCTGAAGCAGAAGGAGCTAGATGTCAGCTCATATACAGAAGAATTCATGAAACTTTGTATGAAAACAAAGGTAAAGGAAAGTGAAGAAGAGAAGGTAGCCAGATACCTTAATGGATTGAGGTTCAACATTCAGGAAGATTTAAGTCTGCATAATCTAGATACAGTTCAGAAATGCTTTCAGTTGGCATTGAAAGTGGAAGACAAGTTAAAGAGAAAACAAGAACAACACAATAGAGGAAGAGGAAGACAACAAAGGGGTGGAAGAGGTCCTTTTAGAGGTAGAGGACATGGACATGGATATCAAGGAGAATCCAGTCATGACAATAGTAAGGGAAACAATAGTCAGAACTAGGGGGAAAATTATAGTCAGCAAGGAAACTTCAGAGGTAGAAGACCTTTCAGAGGAAGATCCCAGGGCAAAGGATCCATCAGATGTTATAACTGTAACAAAGAAGGCCATATAGCCAGCAGATGTCCAGAAAAGGCCACAAGCTCAACAGGAGAAAGGAGAACAAATCTGATCCAAGAACCTGATAATCAAAGTATGACAGGCTCTAATTCTTTTCAGAGTGTGAATGCTCCTGATAATTATGGATACCTAGAAAGTGGAGAGTCTCTAATGATGAGAAGAACAGTGACTATCATGAAGGTACCTGACAAAGAATCCCCTCAAAGAAAGTCTCTTTTCAGGACTATTTGCAAAGCAGGAGGTAAGGCATGTAAAGTTTTGATTGATTCTGGTTCTACTGAAAATTTTGTGTCTGAAGAAATGGTGACAAAGCTTAAGCTTAGGAGATTGCCTCACCCATCCCCATATAAAGTCTCATGGCTTACCCAAGGTCAGCAGACAATTGTAGAAGAGCAGGCTTGGGTAGAATTTCAGGTTGGAGCATATAAGGATAAGTTGTTGTTTGACATTACCACGATGGTTTGGTAGACCATGGCAGTATGATTTGAAGGCACAACATGATGGTGTTAGAAACACCTATACAATCACTAAAGATGGTAAGGTTATAAAGTTACTACCATTGATGGAGAAGGAGGAGAAATCTAAAGGAAAAGAGGTGAAGGTAATGCTGATGGAAGGTAAACAGTTCATGAAAGAAGTAGCAGCAGAAGGTGCAGTTGCATATGCCCTAATCCCATGTCTGAGGGTGAATAAAGAACAGCAGCAAGAAGTCAAGGAAGAGAAAAAGTAAAGGTTCATAGACCCAGCTATCCAAGAGCTATTGGATAAGTACAAAGGTATCATCTCAGAGGGAATGCCAAGATCCCTACCACCTGTCAGGGATATTAGTCACTGCATAGACTTAATTCCAGGGTCAACACTTCCAAACAAAGTAGCCTATAAACTAACTCCAGAACAGAATGCAGAAGTAGCCAGGCAAATTGAAGAATTATTGGATTCAGGTCTGATTGGGAAAAGTTTAAGTCCATGTGCAGTACCAGCTGTACTAGCACCAAAGAAGGAAGGTACTTGGAGGCTTTGCACAGATTCTAGAGCTATTAACAAGATCACAATCAGGTATAGGTTTCCAATCCCTAGGATAGAGGATTTACTTGACTGTTTGGGAGGTGCTAAGTATTTTACAAAAATAGATCTAAAGAGTGGATATCATCAGATCAGGATTAGGCCAGGAGATGAATGGAAAACAGCATTCAAAACTAATGAAGGGTTATATGAGTGGAAGGTTATGCCTTTTGGTTTATCTAATGCACCTAGTACTTTTATGAGGTTGATGAATGAGGTTTTGAAAGAGTTCATTGGTAAGTTTGTCATAGTATATCTAGATGACATTCTAATTTTTAGCAACACAAAAGAAGAACATCTCAGACACATAGATTTGGTTCTTAAGAGGTTACATGAAGAGTAGCTGATGATAAATTTAGACAAGTGTTTGTTCATGCAAGAGGAGATCGCATATTTGGGTTTTGTCATTTCACAAGGAAAGTTACAAATGGATAAGGAGAAGGTAAGTGCCATATTGTCTTGGCCAACCCCAAAGACTATGAATGATGTCAGAAGTTTCCATGGGTTAGCAACCTTCTACAGGAAGTTTATAAGAGGGTTTAGTCATATTTGTGCACCCATGCTTGATACCATCAAAGGAGGACAGAAGTGCAGATTTGTTTGGACTCAAAGAGCAGATGATTCTTTTGAAACATTGAAGAAGAAGGTGGCACAGCAGCCAGTCCTTGCACTTCCAGACTTTAACAAAATCTTTCAGGTGGAATTTGATGCCAGTCACATGGCCATTGGAGCAGTACTCAGCCAAGAAGGTAGACCTATTGCATTTTTCAGTGAGAAGCTCAATGATGCTAAAAAGAGGTATTCCTCATATGATTTGGAAATGTATGCTTTAGTCCAGTCACTCAAGAAATGGAGGCATTACTTGATGCCAAAGGAATTCATAGTATTCACAGATAACTAGGCTCTGAGTTTCATAAACAGCCAGGAAAAGCTGAACCACAGACACATGAAATGGGTAGAAACCTTACAAGCGTTTACTTTTACATTGAAGCATAAGAAAGGAGTCAAGAATAAAGTTGCAGATGCTTTGAGCAGGAGAGTTCTAACAGTCAACCAGATTCAGTTAGAAAGTGTTGGCATTGATTCACTAAAGACCATGTATGAGACTGATGAAGATTTTGGGGAGATATATCATGTATGTACTTCTTTTGGAGAGAAATATCATGCTGAATTCTCTGAATTTTTGATTCAGGATGGATTGTTGTTCAAAGGTGGACAGTTATGTATTCCAAGGTGTTCTATGAGGTTAAACATCATTAAGGAGAAACATTGTGGAGCTATGGCAGGTCATTTTGGTCTAGATAAGACTCTTGATCTTGTCCGAAGACATTACTTTTGTCCTAAGTTACAATCAGATGTTAGAAAGTTTGTAGAGACATGTGTGATATGTCAGAAAGCTAAAGGCAGGACGACTAATGCAGGTTTATATCAGCCCTTGCCCATTCCTTCTAGACCATGGGAAAGCATAAGTATGGATTTTGTCTTGGGTTTACCAAGGACAAGGAAAGGGTTTGACAGTGTTTTTGTTGTAGTGGATAGATTCAGCAAAATGGCACATTTCTTGCCATACAAAACCACTGCTGATGCTTCATACATTGCAGATTTGTTTTTCAGGATCCATGATAACATTCCCAAGCATGATCCTCCACAGTTGCAGAAGGTTTTGGACACCAGAGTGGTCAAACAGACCCGGAACAAACAGTACTTGGAGTATCTAGTCTCATGGAAGGGAAAACCTAATTCTGAAGCAGTCTGGATGACTGAAGAGCAGATCCAGAAACATGGTACAGATCTTCATACTCTCATCTCAAGTGGACTTGAGATTTCTTCTTCTGGGGAGTATGGTGCAGGAGCACCCCTACAAGACAGGATATAGGTTCATTGTCCGCATGACAGGACATTAGTCTAGTTTTAGCATGTTTGACTTCATAATGTAATAAGGTCCATTGGACCAATGCATATGTATTAGATCAGCCTAGGAGAGTGTGCAGGTAGTTAGAATTCGTTATCAGGTTGTCTGAGCTGTCTTCTCCCAGCCGCTGGGAATCGAGTTGGTAGTACTCGTAGGATATTGCTATAAATAACTCAGATCAGTTAGGGTTTGAGATCAGAGAGAGTAGTAGTTATGTTATGTTGTACTAGTGATTGAGTGAGATCCAGAGATCAGGCCAGACATTGTGAAACATTGTTGTTCGATAGTATTGTAGAAACAGGACATTTGTGTTTCATCTAAATAAGATCTCATCAATTGCATTATCTGGTTTATCAGCTGTTTATGTTTTGATTTTTGTTCTGATTATAGGTTAATGGATTCTTTCAACCCTTCCACCGGTTGATTCTGTGAATCGGTGGAATGGTCATGCATGTTAGTTTAGGTTGTATTTTAGTTTTCTGTTTATGCATTTCATTGTGTGGGAGATCGATTGGTAGCATGCTATGAATCAACCTAGCATCCTCATGTGCTAGGGTTTAGGAAGATAAACTGTTAAGTTTTGATCTGAAGGTGATCCGGCCCGATCATCATGTTTTCTTTGTAAAATTGTGCGGTTCTGTGAGTTTGCATGCAGCTGACGGATATACAGGGATCTGCATGTGCTTTTCCAGACGGAGTGAATCGTATCGTCATCTACGAGTATATCGCTATCAGGATCAGGTTCTGAAGTTGGCAAAAATTGCATGTTTCAAGTGCATCAGGATGATATAGGTTGGATATATACTCAGTGTATATATCATCGTCAGGATCATCTTTCGTGTGTATCCATCGTCCGCATATCGCTATCGCATGCAGAAGTGAAAGTTTACTTTTTGGCTAAGGACCGGAAAGGTCATCATCAGGATATTGAAAAGATCACCGGATATTCATTATCATGTTGCGGAGGATATAAGTGTCTTATATCCTGTTGACATCATCATCAGGTGCATTAACATCATCATCGGGTGCAAGTGACGTCATCGTCATCAGGATATTGCGAATATCACCCTATGCAAGTTTATCCTGTTGTCGCTAAGTGTTTTGGCATCGGCGTAAGTCATCGGCATAAAGTTTGGTTAACATCATCAGGATGTTTCAATATGACCTGATAAGTCATATCCTGATGCTGTTTGTTTAAAGAAGGTCGATATCAGGGTGACGTAAGCATCAGGTGCATAAGGAATAACGTCATCAGGATATATGAGAGGAACCGGATATTTCATATCCTACCGATGAAGGGTGAAGATGATGCTTAACATCATGATGATGAAGATAGAGTTTGGCGGTAAGATGAACAGTGAACATCAGGAGGATGTTTGCGCTTGCCAAATGTGATGATGCTGCTGATAGCCGAATATGATGATGCTGCTGACAGGCGAAAGGCGAAAGGCGATAAGGAAGTGAACAGTAGTTAGCAGGAGGATATTTCATGCCTCTTCGAAATATGATGATGCTGTCTATGTTAGCAAGAAATATGATGATGATGATAAGCCGATAGGTATTACATACTGCATGTCCAGGATTTTAACATGCTAGTGGATTCATGGCTTTTCCATCCCATTTGTAAGCTTCTGTTGCGTTTCCTCTACATCACTTGAGATTCCCCCAACGGCGTGAATTTTCTCCTTGGATTTGAATTGAATAAGACCCAAACATCAACAGAATAGAGAAACAAGAAGGATTCAATAAACGAAGCAATGAACAAACACAGTGCAAACCTCTCTCGTTTCGAAACTTCTGTTGTTCGCCTATCACAAATCGTCCTTTTGCAGATGAGATGAGCCCTCAGAGAGTGCAATCTTTTTAGCTGTTTGTAGGAAGTCGACGGTGAATGGCTATGGTGATATGCAATGAAGATGAGCTCCAATGCAAGTATATGATCTCAAGCTTGTAGATGACAAAAGGGTGCCAAAGGCGCGCTGGTGATATTTCTGCAGAGTAACGATGTCAAAAGCCTGGATGATTAGAATGGAAGGATGAAGCTTCATTTATAGACTTGGAAGAATGGGAATCAACGGTTGAGAGAAGATATGAAGATCAATGGCTGAGAATGGTTGAGGAATGTGCAACCAGTAGAAATGTGACAAGTGTCCCAGCTCCATCATGAAAGGGGGGATGTGACAAAACTGATTGGAGAGTTAACTCCATTGACTGGTCTGTTAACAGACTTGATTGATCAGTTAGAAGAATAAATTGTGGAACTGACTGAATTGATTAAGGATTTGACTCAATTGACAGGTTAGTTAACACTTTTGATTGATTAGTTAACTAACCTCTGATTTGAGAAGAAATAGGCCATGTGGGTGAGGGAAAATAAGGTAATTAAATATTAAATATATTTAATTACATGTGCAACCCGATGAGGTGGACAAGGTGAGGTGGAAAAGGTGAGGTGTAAAGGTGATGTGGATTTTTAGAATTTAAAACTTAGGATAGAGGAATTTGGATTAATTAAATAATTTATGATTATTTAATCATGTAGGACATTTAGAAGAATTTTAATTAAATAAATAGAATTTATTTAATTATGGGATAGTGAATCGATTAAATAAATTTAGAATATTTATTTAATTGATAGAAGAATGGAATAAATATTTAGAATATTTATTTAGGATGATTTGTGTCATTTTTAGGCGTATACAATATCATTTTTGGAGGAAGAGATAGTATGTGTAAAACTTTTGCAAATCAAATGAAAAGTGAATTTGAGATGTCCATGCTTGGGGAAATGAATTTCTTCTTAGGTTTGCAAATCATTCAAACAAAGAAGGGAATCTTCATTTCTCAGACCAAATATGTGAAAGAATTGTTGAAGAAATTTGGGATAGAAGACTCAAAACTAATGAATACTCCCATGGCAACCAGATGTAAATTGGGCAAAAATGATGACTCTCCTAAGGCTGATCAGACAAAGTATAGGTCAATGATTGGAGGATTGTTGTATCTCACTCAAACTAGACCTGACATTATGAATGTTGTTGGTCTTGTTGCTAGATTTCAAGCTGATCCTAGAGAATCTCATGTCATGGCAATCAAAAGGATTTTTATATATCTAAAAGGGACAATTGACTATGGATTGTGGTATCCCAGAGATCATGATTTTTCTCTTCATGCATTTACAGATGCGGATTGGGCAGGAGATGTGGATGATTGGAAGAGTACCAGTGGTGGAGCATTCTTTTTGGGGAAGAGATTGGTTTCTTGGCTGAGCAAGAAACAAGAGGCAATATCTCTATCCACTGCAGAAGTAGAATATATTGCAACAACAGGTAGTTGCACTCAAGTTTTGTGGATGAAGCAAATGTTAAGATACATAAGAGTGGAGTATGAGGAGCCTATCACAATCTTCTGTGATAATTCAAGTGCAATAAATATATCTGAGAATCTAGTGTTGCACTCAAAGATTAAACATATATCCATCAAGTTTCACTTTTTGAGAGAGCAAGTGAACAAGAATGAAGTCAGATTGGAGTTTGTGCCTTCCAAGGATCAGATTGCAGACATCTTTACTAAACCTCTACCTAAGGACTCTTTTGAGTATCTCAGGGAGAAGTTAGGGGTTATTGCCCCTCCGATGATGAACTAAGGTGCATTGATGTGCATCAATCTGGTGGATATTAGAGTCATATCTTGTGGTCTGGATTGATGATTGGGAGCTGCTACTTAGGGGGAACAACTGGTATGATTCTAAAGTGGTGGAAGTGCAAGTATGTGCCCTTTTCCATTGATGTCAAAGGGGGAGAGAAGACATGTGAAAAACAAGTGGTTGCTGATCAAAGGGGGAGCAGTAAAGGAAGATAAGACATGTGAATGGTTGTTGGTGATAGGGGGAGTTGTGTCAGTAAAGAAAAGTTCTTGTCTTGATGGTCAAAATAGTTTTCAACATCACATGTTGCCATCAATGACAAAGGGGGAGATTGTTGCAAGTATGAGCCTAACTGGTGTTGTCATTGATGTCAACATACTCATGTTGCATTAATGATAAGGATTGGATGAACTATTTTCTAAGGATATTAAGAAAATTGGTCATATCAGTAACAGAGAAGAAAAGTGAAGACAGTACGATAAAGATCAAAGATAAGATGAGGATCAGAGGATGCGGTTCAAAGGGTTTGTAGATATGTGTCTTAAGATGATCCAATAAAGATTTCAAAGGTCTGCATGAAGATCTGAAGAAGTTGTGGCCGCTCAAGTAAAACTGGTTCCGACAGGTGTTCAGAGGTGATAGAGTGATACAGATAGGTCCAGTGAGATCCGAAAATGCATTATCCTATTCTACGGATTTGGTGGAGTTTTTAGGAAGTCCTTGTGAAGTGTCAACTTGATTGGTTCGTGGTCTATAGGTCCACAAGCATCTATTCCTTTGTGACAGTGATGACAGACTATGTTCTTAAGGTTCCAGATGAAGGAGAGAAGGATTTCAGTAAGTAGATGAAGTGTGGTTTTTCCCTTAACCGGGTTTTCCACGTCAAAATCTTGGTGTCTTGTGTGTTAGTGTGTTTCTGCTCTTGATTTAATGCATTATGTTTCCATGATTGATTTATCATTATACCGTTGAATTACAAAGTGGATTTAAGTGTTTAATTGGAAGAAAGTTTTGTACAACTGATTCACCCTCCCTCTCAATTGTCTGCCCTAAATCTAACACTCACAATGTTTAATTTCTTTGAAGAGGTCACGGTTTCAATGGAACTTTCTCTTGGCAGGTTCAAAGAGGTAGTAGAAATAGGCATAACAGTTTATAAGGAGAATATTAAAGAGACTGACTTCTGTACAAAGAGACCAAGGAAATTTGTGGAAAGCTTCTTCAACTCCTACATCGAATTTCAAAAGGTTTATAGTGAAATAAGGTGGTTGGAGAAGGCAGAGAGTGACCTCTACAAGCAGCTGGAAAATTCTGGGCAGAACTATAGTTTGAATTTAGAACAGTTGAAAATTTCACCAAGAATTGGAGCTTTTCCTAGAATAGAGTCCTTTGAGAACAATGATAACAAGCATCATGTTTCAGAAAATGAAGGTAATTGGTTTGATGACCCCAGGCTTGAGTTCAAAAGAGTGGAATTGGACAGCTCCAGGAAGGGGATTGAACTAGATGACAGTCAGGGATGGTATTACCAATACATTGAAGGTGTAGAAGACTCTCGGGTGGTTGATCAGATCAGACTAGAGGTAGAGGATGGAGGGGATATAGAAGGCAGAGAAATGGATGCAGATCAGGTTGCTAGAATTGTAGCTAATAAAGAATAATGAGATGGATTCCAAATTAGAAAGTTTGATACAAAATTGAAAACATAGCAAAAGGATTCATTTTGACACATCGTTTCTTGATGATAAGTTGAACTCTTTCTAGTATATGATATAGTTTTTAATATTTAAAACTATGGATATATTAGAATGAAACAAGTTTTGGATTGATGTAAGTAGAAGTCCTAAGGCATCTATAGCCTTTTTGTAAAAACTGGTATCTATTTTTTTGAATAATATTTGTGCTTGATTCTCAATCCAAAAAATCCCATAACTCAGGAGATTAGCAAATTGAATCTATTCTATAAATACAAGGAAGCCTCTTGATCAGAGCTACTAAAAATAAAATTAGATTTTAGATTTAATTTTAATGTATCAAAAGCATGATGTACTTGTTGTTTTATATATTACATTGTATTTTCAAACTTTTCAGATGTTACAGTATAAATTGTAAACGGCCTAGAACTTGTTTGTTATTTTGAGTTTAAGCTTTACCTTTGTCTCTCAATATGAACTCATTGGGATATTTTAATAAATCCAACACCATAAATTTGCAATTAGATTGCTTAAACGCTTACTATGTATCTTCTAAATAGAAGGGCTATTTAATGTCAACCTTTGCCTATCTATATTTTACTTCTACTAAATCTGCATTTAGATCTATTGTAGTCTATAGTTTAATATCGTTCTTTATGTTATGATATATATGGAAACTTCTACTGTAGTCTATAGTTTAATATCTTTTTTTATCTTATGATATATATGGAAACTTCTTGTGTCAAAGAGTGATGATAGAAAGCCTAACATCTCAAAAACAAAAAAAAAACTAGTGAAACATTTACAGCCTGATAAAATCATTCATATTACAGACTTCTTTCATAATTAATTTGATTTCAAAACTGAATTTAGCTTTGTTAGTTGACCTTTTGTATAGAACATGAAAAACTCTGAGAAATAGGTTTTGAATGCACACTGAGTTGAGGCCATGATAATTGGCACTACGTCAACTCATGCTATATTTAACCAAGTCGCTATCTTGACAGAACCGACCTACCAGCATCTGGCAGGAACTTCGCTGCAACACCACCTTGTTTTCTTTGGGGGAATCCTTTAAACATTTCAGTGCCTTGTTTATGCGTCCACATTTTGCATATGTGTCTACTAGAGCTTTTCCAACTATAATTTCTGATAAAAAATCCCTATTCTGTTATGTGTTGAGGGTGTCCATACTCAGTTCAAAAATACCATTAGGACATAGATGAGGAGATTGCTAGCAATGGTTATGAAAGTTCAATCCTTGGCAACACTTGCTCTAATCTTTCTAAAGCTCATTCAATAGGTTCATTTTGTGCATATCCATGTGATCATCCCATTCTATGGTAATTCTAGCAGCGAGGAGGGCAGAAAAATAACAATAAATAGGGGTATTCAGAGGTTGTGAGGAGAATGGGAACCAATTGGGCACGTTTATGGAGAGTGTCAAGGGTTTGGTTGGTATTGGAAACCAATTTGGTTCTCAGTAGCTTTAAAAGCTCTAGCATCATGACTTGAAACACCTTCAAAAACTAATGTTGGGGGTTTCATAGGTTGTGAGAGCCTCCAAAACCTCTGAAAAATTATTTAAAAATGCCTTTAAAGGGATAATGTTGGGGGTCAGTGAGGTTTTCACAACCCAACGAACCTTTCAAAAAGTTTTTAATTATCCCATAACCTCTTAAATGTGCATAAAAATGTGAATAGGAAGCAAATGTTAGGATTTTGGAGTACGGTAAGAACTAAAAGTGGATTTTGGAGATCTCAAAGAGTTTTACGGAATTTAAACTCCAATAAAAATTAAATATAATTACCCCAACGAACCTTCCAAAAAGTTTTTAATTACCCCAAAACCTCTTAAATGTGTAAAAAAATGTGAATAGGAAGCAAATGTTAGGATTTTGGAGTTATATATATATATATATATATATATATATATATATATATATATATATATATATATATATATATATATATATATATATATATATAATTGGAATAATTAAGTACCTTTTGAAACGAAAGTAGCTCCAGAAACCATGAAATTCAAAGATTTTAAAATATGGCACATGTTTAAGGCCTCCAAATTTTGGGCTCATTATTTGATTTTTCAACTCGGAGAGGTGAAATTAAACTTCATAAGTGCCCAAATTCATTTCCGAAGACTTTATAAAATTTGTCTAACAAATCTGTTCTAACTCGACAAATGAAGATATATGCATAACTTTTGACAGGATTAGTATTTTCTTCTAAAATTTGCCAAGTTATCTATAATAACATCGTAAACCTCCTCGCCAAATGGTTTTTCTCCAACTTTTACAAAAACCCGGGTTTAATTGTTTCCGTAAACCACCCGCTGAAAACTCAAACTTTTAAAATCTCCCAAACTAGAAGGATATGGATCTAAAAAATTTCCATATTTTGTAAAACATAGTCACAAACACCCCCATAAAAGGGTTCCTTCCCATCCTTTATAGATCTTCAAATTTAATTGTTTTCATAAATTATCGCAAATTGGGTAACTGCTCCCAAGAATTTGACTGAAGTAATGAGTGATCCTCCTCCAAAATGATGCTCATGTACTAGATTTAATGCAAGAAATAGACATGGACTAGATTAAACATGACATATCGACAATGAGTGATCACAACGACTACAATGGGAAACAAGCGACGTCATTTTGAGACCAAATGCAACTTAACAAAGGTGTTTGATATATGACGACGATTGTCTTTTCAGTATGAAAACTTTAAATTTGGTAGTATCAAAATGAAGTCAACACAACTCAAAATCAAAATCACATACACAACACAATGCAGATCTAGTTGTTAGAAGAAAGCAATCACTCAATTTATAACTTATTACTTACTGTAGTTGGAAATCATAGCAAGATTTATCTAGTTTCCAAAGTGATGATCTGTAACTTGGTTCAACAAATAAAACTAAAACCTTGTAGGTTTCCTTTAGAGGACTTGCCTACTGTTATCATTTGCTCCGATAGGATTTACAATTGCAAATAAATCTAACTATTCTAGCAAAAAAATATCATATCTCTATTTGTTTTTGTTGGTTCTTCATTTTACTTGGAAGGGGATGAGGCCATTGTAATTATCATTTATCACTATCACCCCAAAAAAATTGTTTCAAAAAGGATTGTAAATAAGATTGTATTGACAAAATAAGATTGTGGAAAGCAACGATTATGTATTGACCAAATAAGATTGTATTCAAAAATTAATGAGCTATTATTTGATCAGCTAATAAGTGATTTGCTCCACTTCTATCCTATATAGATATGATGTGCCTACTCTCCATACATAACTATGAGCAATTGAAGTGTACTAAATGCATTGCTCATTTCATAGAATTTTGCCAAATAAACTATTTTGCAAAAAGGTATCATAAGACTTGTGTTTCAATAGTTGGGACTTATTTTCTAATAACTTAGAAATTATTTCGTAGTTTAAGACAAATTTATGGACATGAATGCCCACATAAGAAACCTATCAACTAAAATAAAAATAAAAAACAAATATGATTAGTGTTTATTTTTAGGCTGAAAGCCTTCCCTATGTGAGCAGCACATGATGAATTATATAGATGAAGGGCCTAGATTAAAAGGACTACCATGAAATCAATCTTGTCCATTGATTGTTTTTCAAAATGTCATAAATGATAAAAAAACAAAAAAGTTCCCTTTACCTTTATCACTTTGACAATTGATAAATTGTTAATTTTTTATTTTATTTTTCTACTAGATGACTCCATCAAATCTGCACTCAATTCCAATAAGTAAATAAGGTCCAAAAGTTTAAAAGAAACGTATAAAGCAAATGTTCCCACATGGACAAACCAAAGGAGGCATGACATTATTAAACATACTAATATAGTTGTATAGTAACACACCAAAAGAAAGTAACTATAGTATTATAATGAGTTTAATCTAGTGAAAAAATACCGCACGAATTTTAAATCTATGCAAATATTATAACAAAATTGTAATATAATATTCATATTAATGTGATTATTTAATTATTAATAAAATAATATAATATTTAATTGACTGGCAATATGTTGGAAGTATTTCTCTAATTTCTAATTTTTTTTTTTTAATGTGATAGATATTATAAAAGTTCATATATCAAATACATACTTATAAAAATGATTATGAGCCATCTTAGTATGTATTTAATATATTTTTTAAATGATCTATACGATAAGTGATCTCCCATATGGAATGAATGTAAAGTAATGATAACTTAAAAATATATAAATATTTACCTGGTAAGGAATTGACATGATAATAATTTTACCCAACTATGTTTGTTCATCTCAATATGCAATGTAAAAAGAAATGAAAAAAGACAATAGTTAATGTGATGAAATTTCAATAAGAATTGATAAAATAATTTAGTGGATTAACCCAGTATATTTATATTTTAAAAAAAAATTACAGTACGCGGAGAATATCTTCCAATTTGTTGGCATTTATAAATTACTTGCACTTAGAATATTTAATATGCTGAGTTAATTTAAAGAGACTATGTTGCGAAACTTTTCATATTCTTCATGATAATTTTTCTATTTTTCTATCCATTTGGCTTCCAAGAATTTTTTTTGTTTAACGTGATACTATTTTTCTATCCATATGGCTTCTACGAATTTATTTATTTACACATTTTATGAATTTTGTTTACTTGGGAATCTAAATCTTAATTGTTCACTGGAATTGAATCTTTCAGCCCTTGCTATGAGTGTAGAACACCTATCGGTGTAATAACTTACTAGTCTATTTATATTTAAAAAAATATATCTACAGCCGAAAGATATCTTCCAATTTGTTGGCATTTATAAATTACTTGCACTTAGAATATTTAATATGCTCATATGAGTTAATTTAAAGAGACTATGTTGCAAAACTTTTCATAATCTATTTTTCTATCCATTTGAAAAATATGAAAAGTCTTGCAGCATAGTCTTTTCTAACTGCAAATAATTTATAAATGCCAAACTGTAGATATATTTTTTTAAATATAAACACACTAGTTATCTTTAGTAGCTATAGAACATTATACATGCAACAAATCATGTAAAGAAGAAAATGAGATCTAAAGAAAAGGATGGTTGAACCAAATTAGGGAGACAAATATGTTCAAATGCAAAAGATAGGCGCGTCAAACAAGTCATGTAAAGAATAAAGTAGGTAAAAGGGTAGAAAGCGAACCCAAAAGTAATAGTTATGGTTATTTCATCCACCATTTTACTTCACATATACTTACCAATATTTTATAAAAGGACGTCTAGGGAAAAAAATTCACCTTCTCCATCCGCGTTCAAATATTAGTACCGTTGAAAGAGAATAAAATCTATGTAAATGAAATATCGAGAATATACATTAAAGAGAGCGGGGATGTAATAAGAATAACTAGCACTTGCAGCCTTAGGAGGTTCAAGGAATACGTAACCCGAGCACTATAATGTTTACATATAAAAGTTTATCGGGTAATAAAATAATGATATTTAGTTTAAAATATTGTGACAAATAATAAAATATGATTTAGGGATCTTAGTGATTATCAAAATGGATGTTTTGAGATCAATAATTATTATTTTTATTTTTTGTGATTTTGTGTTATTTTTATGATTGTGGAATGGATTCTTAGTATGGATCTGACCTCTATTTTGTGGATTTGGTTTGAGATGGCTAAATAAAAGCTCTAGAATAACACTCTCAAACATACAAGATACTCTAAATACTTGTACAATGGAAAATACAATTTTTTTGATAAACTAATAATAATTAATAATTTTAAAAATAAGAACTAATATCATAATCAGATTTAGGTCTCTAAATTGACTATTAAAAAAAATGAAAAATAAGAGTATGCATATAGTAAAAGTACAAATATTAACATGCTTCAAAACAAAATCAGATTTTAAAAAAAAGATAGTCGAACTACATTAGGAAGACAAATTTGACCAACAAATTAATAGTCATGGTAATAATGGAAAAAAGAAAGATACATCAAATGAGTCAAGCAAGCCATGTAAAGAAGAAAGTAGGCAAAGGGAAAAACACTTAGAAAAAAGTGCATGGACGTGGACTTTTCACCCTATTTACTGGTTAACCTATGTTTATATTTTTAAATAAATAGACCAATCATAATGTTTGTTAAAATCTCTCTAGTAAAGAGAAGAAAAAAGAAATTGGAGTGAATGGAAGTTAATTTGGTGTTTAAATTTTATTTTATTTATTTTAATGAGTAATGTTTTTATTATTTTTTATATATTAAAAAAAAATAATACATCATTTATAAAGAAGGGGTAGGTGGTAGAGGCACGCCCTAAAAATTTAAGTAGGGCAAAGTCCAAACAATAAGACTAGGAAATCAAAACAAAGTTTAATGGGACCAAACTTAAACAACAAGAACTAACAAAGCCGCTAGGCAATGAGAGCTACACCATCGAAGGGGGAATCACAATCATCTAGTTTACGCCATACATCAACAGGGATAGAAACATCATCAATCGATTCCCAACCAATGAGAGCGCCCTCTTCTTGGTCTTCATCTATAGGATGTTAAGCATGAATAGGAGAAATTGTCAGATCCAGGCCAATAAACTTGCTAGAATTTGACCAGCCAAGAGCACCAAAACCATGTGAAGAGGTCAATGGCAGCTCAGAAGGCTGAGACCATCCATGGGCAACATGATCCCTAACTTGTTTAAGAGGTTGAGAGTCATGTAATTGGGAACCATGATCCCTTCTAGTAGGATGGCTATGCCCACATTTGTGCCCATGTACGGAGATGGCACTCTAGCAACTGTACAAGGGGCATTACCCTAGTGATCTATAAGCACCTGCAGATTTGGGCAACTTCAAGTGCAACTTTGTTTGTTTGCACCTGAATCTACATAAGCACATTCGAGCAAATCATGGCTTTAGTCTAAAGAAAAATAAATATCAACTACACTAGTGAAAATAACAGAATCTCTAAATGCTAAAAAGAATCTCCACCCTAAAAGCATGCAAAATTTGGGTAAATTTGAAAGGGAGGTAGGGCCAATCTCTTAGCAAAACCATATGTCATGAAAATGGGTTAGGCCTAAATGGCTTGAAGAAGTCATGATCCAAGTCTAGGCTTCTTGGGCTCTAGTGCAGAAACAAAAAAGGTGCTTGAGAGTCTCATTTTCTCCATAAAATGGACAATGGGGATTGAGTACTCCTAGATGTGATGCAGAGTGGTATTCCCCCCTCTCACTGCAAACACACAACTCACACAATCTACATCACACAAACCAGATACTCTCTATTCAAATAGACAAAACTCAAATTGCAATAGATTTAATTTGTTTCAAATTCTAACAACAAATGTTCACCACAATATTTACAAACATAAATTTACAATACCATGGACTTCATTTGCCTGTTCTACACACAGGCAATCAAATCTACCTCTTCTTTGTGGTTCTATTTTAACTTCCGGTTCTCTGTTCGGAAATGGTACTTTTTTCTTTTCAATCGATTCCTTCTGCACACTTGGCCTATTTTTGTTTTCTTCTTACTAGTAGCAAATCCCCTTTTCACTTCTCCTCTCCCATCTCAATTTTGTATGTGCTCTGCCTCTTTGCTTCTTGGTCAATCATCCTAAATCGATCACTCCTCTCTTATTACCCTATTTTATTCATCCCTCAGGCAGCAAACCTCCTATTTCTGGTCTATTTCTTTGCCAAAGGTCACACTCTCCTCTCTTCTCTTTTACTCTACCTTTGTTTTTTTTAATCTCCCATCACATAAATGGCAAAAATGATATTAATTCCTACTAATTCTACTGAGGTGACTTCATTTGCCAAATGCCTCTTTTCTATTTGGTATATTTTCTCTGTGGTAGCCACCACCACCAATCTCCCTTCCCTCGTGCTTTCTGGCCGCCAACTCCACACCAAATCAACCTCTCCCTTTTTATTATCTATTGCACCTTTAGTTATGTGCGGCACTTCATTTCCTGGAGAATGCCAAGTCAATAAGGCATTGCCCCTCTGTTGTGAAGAAACTAAAATAATATAAAATGAATTTGTATTCCTTGTTGTGCCCTCACACACCTCTCCATATCCTCAAGTTTGTTTTCTTTTTAATAATGTTCAAACATTTAAACATTGAATGGTCACTTCGTACCAAATGAAATGACTCTTGGAGAAATGGTACATGGAAATTAAACTTTACAAACTGCCTTAGCATCAAAAATAAAACTCAGTGCATATGCTAGTCGGAGTTCATCAGTGGGAAGGCTTCTTACTTGATGGTATATATTCCATTGACAATAAAATTCATGAGATGGAAAACCTTTTGTATTGTCCAGCCATATTATGGTACATGCATCTCTATGCGAATAAGTTGTATCAATACAAGGCTAGCTCTGTTAAGGACTTCACTTTTACCTTATTTTGTTAAGGGTGGAGAGAGAATTCTTCAATATACCTAGTCAATAAACTAATATTTCCTTTCCACAATCTGCAAACTCATGAAGATCCCAGATATTCGCCATTATGGGACATTTCATCAAACAAATGACAACAAAGTGCCCTACTACTAAACTTCTGCAACTAACCATGAAGGCACCAAATTGAATTGAAGAAGCATTAGTCACGACAATGAAAGCCATCGGAGGAATGCAGAATCAAAAGATCGACTTCTCTTGATGTGAAATGCATAAGCGAAAGCATTGCCAAGAAATGTCATTGCAAGTCCAAACAAACAAAACTAAAAAATTAAACCTGCATTTTTTTTTGGTTGATGTAGATCGCCAATTCACCCAGAATGTTCCTACATAAGACACATTGGGTAGGAAGTTTGTGAGCATAGGCTCACAAAGGTGGAGTTGAGTAGTCGAACTACCATTTCAGGTTGTAACCAATCTGCATTGTACTCCATTGCTATGAAATGTGCACAGGGTTATTTCTTCTTCCTCTTTTCCCAACACTTCGCTAGCACAAGCATCCTCCTCCTCCCACAACTCCATTCACCACTCTTCTCTCCTCTCATGGATTTACATCCACTATGTACCATCCTCCTTCGCTAAAGGCTCTCTCTTCTCCTCCTCCAAACACTAACTCCTCTTGTCTCCTCCTTCATGGGATCCAACCCACCATAGACTGACCACCTCCACCAAAATCCTACAGCATCCTTTACAATTTCTATGCACAAACTCATAGCATCTAAACACCAATCTGCATACAACATACTTTTGTTCTCTAACCATCTCTTCTTCTATCATCTTATCTAAAAACAAAATATCATCATAAAATAGATTTACCTCATCTTTATTCACAGCTACAACATTAATTTTTGCTGTGACATCTTCCACATCCTTGTCAACGGTAACTTTTCATTCTTCTCCCTTCGCTACAACAACAAACTTCAACATTCACTCTTCTTCAATCGCCAACATTTGTGCTAACAAGTCATCATCTTCTCCATGCTCTACTGCTGCAACCTCTTCATTCTTGTTGCCCACCTCTTCATCTTCAACCGTTGTTGCACTTGCATCCTCTTGCTTATCCTCATCATGCTTGACCAATTTATCATGTTTCCATGCTTCCAATCTATCCACTCTCCCATTAATGTCAATCATCATTGCCAAAATCTTCCTCTTCTCATATTGCATCCATCCATCCCATATGATGGGATTCTTCCTCAACAATATCCCCATCTCATCTGCTACAATCTTTCACAACTTTCACCTCATGCTCTACAATATGCCATCACACTCTCATTCTATAAAATAAATTCTTTCACGGTTCCCTAGCTCTCGATTTCTTAGGGATTCTCTACCTCCAACAATCCTCACATGAGCTCTCCACAACCGTTTTCTCTCTACTCTATTCGCAGGTCCTAGTGGATCCTCTCCACTCTCAAGATCCCCTACTCTGATAATAATTAATGCAAAGGGGTATTCCCCCCTCTCACAATAAACACACAACTTGCACAATCCACATCACACAAAACAAATACTCTATATTCAAATAGACAAAACTCAAATTGCAATAGATTTTATTTGTTTCAAATTCTAACATCAAATCTTCACCACAATATTTACAAACACATTTACAATACCATGGACTTCATTTGCCTGTTCTACACATAGGCAATCAAATCTACCTCTTCTTTGTGGTTTTGTTTTAATTTTTGGTTCTCTATTTAGCAATGGTACTTTTTTTTTCAACCGACTCCTTCTGCACACTTGGTTTGTTTTTGTTTTCTTCTTACTGGTAGAAAATCCCCTTTTCACTTCTCCTCTCCCATCTCAATTTTGTATGTGCTCTGTCTCTTTGCTTCTTGGCCAATCATCTTAAACCGATCACTCCTCTCTTATTACCCTATTTTATTCATCTCTCAGGCAGCGAACTTCTTCCTATTTCTAGTCTATTTCTTTGTCAAAGGTCACACTCTCCTTTCTTCTCTTTTACTCTGCCTTTTTTATTAATCTCCCATCACAAAAATGGAAAAAATGGTATTAATTCCTACTAATTGTACTGAGGCAACTTCATCTGCCAAATGCATCTTTTATGTTTGGTATATCTTCTCTGTGGCAGTCGCCACCACCAATCTCCCTTCCCTCATGCTTTCTAGCCGCCAACTCCACATCGAATCAACCTCTCCCCTTTTGTTATCTACTACACCTTTAGTTATGCATGGCGCTTCATTTCTTGGAGAATGCCAAGTCAATAAGGCATTGCCCCTCTGTTGTGAAGGAACTAAAATAATATAAAATTAATTCATATTCCTTGCTACATCCTCACACACCTCTCCATATCCTTGAGTTTGTTTTCTTTTTAATAATGTTCAAACATTTAGACATTGAATGGTCACTTTGTAGAAAATGAAATGACTCTTGGAGAAATGGTACATGGAAATTAAACTTCACAAACTGCATCAGCATCAAAAATAAAACTAAGTGCATATGCTGGCCAAAGTTCATCATTGGGAAGGTTTCTTGCTTGATGGTATATCTTCCATTGACAATAAAATTCATGAGATGGAAAACATTTTATATTGTCCAGCCATATTCTGGTACATGTAGCTCTATGTGAATAAGTTGTATCAATACAAGGTTGGCTCTGTTAAGGACTTCATGTTTACCTGATTTTGTTGAGAATGAAGAGAGAATTCTTTAATATACCTGGTCAATAAACTATTATTTCCTTTCCACAATCTGCAAACTCATGAAGAGCCTAGATATTCGCCATTACAGGACATTTCATCAAACAAATGACAACAGAGTGCCTTGCCACTAAACTTCTACAACTAACCATCAAGGCACCAAATTGAACTAAAGAAGCATTAGTTGTGACAACGAAAGCCATCAAAGGAATGTGAAATCAAAAGATCAACTTTTCTTGATACGAAACACAAGCAAAACCATTGCCAAGAAATGCCATTACAAGTCCAAACAAAAAAAACTGAAAAATTAAACCTACAATTTTTTTTAGTTGATGTGGATTGCTAATTCACCCTGGATGCTTCTGTATTGAGATGAGACAATAAAAAACCCAATAGAAGACCTTGAGAAATAATGTACTAAGAAAAATGAGCCAACTTGGGCTCAAGAATAGATGATTATATAGTCATTATATAGTCTATAATCTATGGTGCCAAGTTCCTAAAGAGGACTAGAGATGCCAATGGAGATTCAATTAAGCCACCATGGGGAGATGAGGGGTAAGCCACAAATATCCCTCGTAGTGTCTATAATTATCAAATGGTGTATCAAGATACAATTTCTAATCTTTCCACTAGGGATTGGAAGTCCTTACTCTAATTTTGTGAACCATGTGGGGATGAATGCCATCAATAACCATCTAGTATGTCTCACAATCTTGGTTGGATAACCAAAATTTCAACTTAGCCTTAGGCTAAGTTAAGAAATTCTTGGTGACTCTACTAAAATTATTTTGTAACATTTTAACTCCTCTATTAGAAAAATTTAAATCTTGAATCCATGGAGCTTTGGCCAGAGGTCTGTCTTGACAAGAAAGTGTAGACACCTAAAACTGACTTGTTCCCAAGTCAAGCTTTCATCTGTTGTACCTCTTTAATTAAGTGATTCTTAATTCATCTGTCAATTAATCCAATTTATTCCTCTATGTCAATTAAATAATCCTTGATTGTTTAATTAATTAACTTTATTCCTCTATGTTAATTAAATAATCCCTGATTGTTTAATTAATCCAATTTATTCCTCTATGTTAATTAGATAATCCCTGATTGTTTAATTAATCCAATTTATTCCTCTATGTTAATGAAATAATCCCTGATTGTTTAATTAATCCAATTTATTCATCTATGTTAATTAAATAAACCCTGATTATTTAATTACATCAATTTATCCTCCTTATTTGATTAAATAATTCTGATTATTTAATTAAATCATTATTTGTCCAATTTAAATAAATAAAATCAAAATTGTTTATTTAAATAGTTTAATTTCCCTCCACTTTAAATAAATTCAAAAATATTTATTTAATTAATCTATTTCCTCCAAATTGAATTAAAATTAATATTTAATTTAATTATCCCATGTGCACATGACTTTAAATAATTATTTATTTAATTTCCCATTTATCCTCGCCCACCATAAATTCCTCCAATCAAAATTAGTTAACAATCAATCAAAAGAGCTGACTAATCAATCAACTCAGTCAACAAAGCAATCAATTGAGTTTACTACCAAATCAACTCACTTAACTACTCAATCAATTCAGTTCACTGATCAATCAATTCACTTAACTACTCAATCTATTCAGTCAACTCCTCAATCTATAATGTTAACTCCTCTAATGTATGAAGGAGCTTGGACACTTGTCCTTCTCTCATTCGCGCACATTCTCTCAACCATCCTCAATTGTTTTTGATCATCCTCAATCGTTGATCTGATATCTCTCAACTCTATAAATGAAGCATCTTTCTCCATTTCTAGGATCTCTTGTTCAAGTAAACTTATGTTGTTGTAATCATTCTTGGGAGATCAAATTTACATTACAATTATAGAGCAATCCACATCAAAAAGCAAGGAGCAATCAATTGGAATAGGGTGCATTTCAATTTGCTCAATCGGTGTAGGGACTTTGTTTGTGAAAAGGAGGTGATTTGTATTTGTGTTTTTTTTTTTTAAACAAAAGTGGCGGACCATTGTAATTATATTAAAATTAAAATAATTACAAACCCTGGTTCGACGATCATATTGGCAAGAAAGAACCAGGTGAAGAAAACCTCCAGTTATAGCTCGAGAATACAAAAAAGCTCCAAACATTTCACAAAAATAGGAGCAAGATTTTACATGTATAATTTTAACAAAATATTACATTTTGATCATCGATCTGAGGAAGCAGAAACCCAAAAAAGGCTACTAACTAACCCAAATTCACTTCAGTATTCAAATCTTGCACAATGTAATTCGGATCACCCACAGCATGATCTTCAATAGGCGAACCTGGAGGGGGAGGAAGAAGAGGATGAAATTGCATTAAAAATAGCAGAGCTTGAAATATTTCATCCACTCTGTTAGATAAGCTTTCACCAATCTCATTACCATGAGCATGTAAAGAAAGATGTAGAAAATCTTCATCCTCATGCAACAAAGAAGAATGAACCGCATTAAAAACACAATTGTGGGCAGGAGAGTGGAGAACTTGACATTTGGTAAAAAGGCCACCGATAAGAGCTTCTAAACTAAATAAATCATAATTCTGAAAGGCTACATCAACACTTTCATCAGTAAAAAGGAAACGATGAACATACTTCTCAATAAGCTGACGAACTATGCCAATATCCTATAATAAATCCATAGCATTAGAAACAAAAACCATAAAGATCTGAGAAGGGTAAAGAACTCGGACACGGCCTTCAAGTATGTCTCTACCCACAACCTCTCTTATGGCTTCCTCCACCTCTGGGCCGTCTATAGCAAAGACAGATCTTAAGCCATCCGGAGACACAGAGCCGATGAAAGTAGATTCCCACTTTGAGATAGAAAAGAATAATCGGTGATTAAGCTGAATTTCTATTGCATCGCACAGAACAAGCAACAATAAAATAAGGATGGTTAAACATATTAAGCAATAGCAATATATAACCCAAAGGATCAATGAATCATAATTAGCAAGCGTCATCACCCATGAGGGAAATGAATGAAACTTGTTGAGAGCCGGTGTTGTAAGGAAGCAAGGACAAAAAACTTACGGAGGATGAGAATCAATGGACAACAAAAATCACAACACAGATGAACGACGCATATGGTAATAATGGCAACTCCAAGAAAGAACTACTAAATGCCACATCCATGAAACCACACAAGTGAGAATTAATTCGCATAACTTAAACAATCAGATTGTACTATATCCGCCAAATGTGGATATTTGCCAACTAAATCCACATCAAAATAAGTTAGCGAGGATTCTAAATCAAAACCCAAATTAGCAATAGCATCAGCCAATTTATTGCCCTCTCTAAGGGTATGAGAAATAATGAAGCTATCAAACGAATCCAAAAGATGCCATGCCTCTTGAAGAAGATAATCTAATTGCCAATTAAAAATATGATGCTTTTTCAAGGCATTAATAATTATTAAAGAATCACCTTCAATATGGAGTCTAGAGACCTTTAAACTAATAGCCAACCTAAGACCCTCAACAAGAGCAAGGGTCTCAGCCTGGTTATTAGTACCATCAGGAATTTTACCAGAAAAGGCTTTAAGAATTTCACCTTTCATATTTCGAAAAACCCCGCCAATAGAAGAAGGGCCCGGATTGCCACGAGAAGCCCCGTCAAAATTAAGCTTAATGAAATCACCAGAGGGGGGCAACCACTTAACTAACATTCTATCCTCCTGAGCGACTGCAAAAGAATTTGAAAAAGAAAATGAACCTAAAGAGGGCCAATTTTCCAAAATGGAATTATCCCAAGAAGAGAAATGAAGATTAGAAGACTTCATTGATTTAAGATAATTCACCACAACCTCTGAGATAGAATTTTCAATAATAAGGGAAATAGACTGAAAATCCTTTCTAACATTTCTAAAAACCCTTCTATTCCTTTCCAGCGAGATATTCCAAATAACAATAGAAGGTGCAACAATCCAAATAACAGCAAAAGTAGAACCTTTGAATAAAATAGGCCAGCTTTTAAAGAGTTCCAACAAAGAATTAGGAAGAGGAGAAGACCAACTTAATTTTGAAAAAAGCCATGTCCAACATGAAAAAGCAAAAGAGCAAGAAAGAAACAGATGATCTACCTCTTCTTCACATAAACCACAAAACACATAACTGAAGGAATCCATAATCCCCAACCTGGCCAATCTCTAACCTGTTAAAATTTTATTTTTCAAGGCTAACCAAGCAAAGGCTCCAGCTTTTTGAAGACAAGCAACATTCCAACACAACAGCTAAGGCCAATCCAGATCAGAAGGAAAATCCAGTGAAGAAAGATATCTATAACCATCTTTAACAGAATAAGAACCAGTATTAGAAAAGGACCAAAATAAAACATCTTCTTTTGGTAAAAAACAAACCCTTCTTTTACTTAATATTTGGCTAAGAAGGATCTTCTGATTCTCAGGAATAGGACAAGTTGAAAAATCTCTCCAGTTAGAACTATAGAAAGAACCTTCTTTAGTAACTGAAAGATAGTCACTTACTCTAACACCCTAAGAAGAAGAAAGATAGGATTTAGCTTGGACCAATTCCTTAACCGATGAGAGAGGAGAAAAACCATTCCACGAATCATCCCAAAAAGAAGCTTTAGAACCATTAAAAATTTTCCAAGATAAATGAGGTAAAAGAACTCTCCTACAAGAAACTAAAAAAATCCAAATTGAAGAACCCTTAGGAGGATTAGACACTGTAAGGATCCTATCAGGGGAAAGGGAGTCTAAGTATTTATGTTGAAGGAATTTACACCATTTAAGATCTCGATTAGAAAACATCTTCCAAGCCAACTTAGCACCCAAGGCTTTATTATGCATAGAGATATTATGAATACCCGAACCACCAGATAATTTAGGAACACAGACCTTATCCCAAGCAACTAAAGAAACTTTATGACCTTCATCAACAGAGCCTTTCCATAAAAAAGAATTCAAAGATTTCTGAATCTCCTGAATTACACCTCTGGGAATATTTAACACAGAAAGCATATAAATAGGAACAGCAATTAAGTCAGATTTTAAAAGAGTGATTCTACCAGATAAAGGTAACCATCGAGCCTTCCAAAGAGCAATTTTATTATGAATAGAATGAGAGACCTTTGCCCAAAAGGACTTCTTTTGTGGACCAAAGAATAAAGGAATTCCCAAATAAAGACTAGGTAAAGTCTCCAATTTAACTTTAAGGATAGAAACAATCCTACTCTGTAAGGAAGGTTTAGTATTATAGAAATAAATTTTTGATTTATCCAAATTGACTGCTTGATTTGACGCAGAGCTATACCTAGAAATAACCTTCTGAATACACTTAGCTTCTTTGATAGAAGGAAGACCAAATAAAAGAGTATCATCTGTAAACAAGGTATGAGTTACCGAAAAAGGAATGCCTGGAATCTGAACCCCTTTCCAATTAGATAAACTATTTTGCAATAAGATTTCTCTACTAAAAGTCTCAGCCATTAAAATAAAGAGAAAAGGAGATACTGGATCCCCTTGTCTTATGCCTTGAGAAACTTGGAAGAAAGCAGTGGGACTACCATTGATAATAACCACTGATCGAACCCCCGAGATACAAGAATGAATCCATTTACACCATTTTTTATCAAAACCGAATTTGAGAAGAACTTTTAATAAAAAATTCCAAGAAACCCTATCATAAGCTTTCATCATGTCTAGTTTGAGCATCATAGTAGGAAGCTTAAGATCTTTAATAGAATGCAAAACTTCATGAGCCAAAATTGTGCCATCCACCGTTTCCTTACCAGGAACAAAACCTCCTTGTTCAGAGGAGATAATTCTAGGAATAAACATGGCTAGCCTCATGGAAATAGCTTTTGTAAATATTTTATAAATAGTGTTACATAAAGAAATCGGTCTAAACTGAGAAAAAGAAGAGGGAGCAGTGGTCTTAGGGATTAAAACAATAAAGGTTGCATTCATTTCTTTGAGGATATTAGTGTGTTTCCTTGATTCTTCCAAGGCCAACTAGATATCCTTCCCCATAAAGTCCCAACATTTCTGAAAAAATAGAGGAGTAAATCCATCCGGACCAGGAGCCTTATCAGGGTCCAAAGAGAAAACTACACCCTTAACCTCTTCCAAAGAGAATTCCTTCATTAATAAAACATTATCATCATCATTCAAAAACTTAGGAATATTATCTAACAGAGAATTACACAACTCTTCTGAGGGTTCATTCGGGTTTCTAGTTAACAAATTTGAGAAAAAGGAAATGGCCTACTTTTGTAAAAGGATAGGATCTGATATTGGGGACCCATTAGAATCAGAAATATGATGAATTTTATTAACCTGTCTATTCATTTTAATAGAAGCATGAAAGAATTTAGTATTTTGATCCCCAGCTTGCAACCAAGTTTCTCTTGATTTTTATCTCCAATACTCTTCTTCTCTAGCCAAGAGCTCATCCAACTCCAACTGGAGCTATTTTTGTTGATCAAAGGTTGAACTATCCATACCATAATTGATAATATGAGAGTTTACCAAGAGAAGCCTTTTTTCAATAATCTCTTTCTCTTTAAATATATTCTTAAAATGGGTAACATTCCATGATCTTATAAGCTTTTTTATTAAATGCAGTTTTCTAACAAGCTGAAACATTCTAGAACCCTCCACAAAAGGCATAGTTTCCCACCAGGATTTTAATAACGGAAGAAAAGAAGGATCTCTGAACCACATTGATTCAAATTTAAAAGGCTTTTTCAAACTTGGTTGAGATCCCAAAACATCAATGTCTAAGAGAATAGGAAAATGATCAGACCCTAAGAAAGAAAGAATCGAGGAAGAAAAAGAACCCTGAAAAGATAACCAAGGATATGACAATAAAAATCTATCAAGCCTTACTGCTATACTAAGGAAGTCTTTCCTTTTATTAACCCATGTAAATCTCCCATTAGAAGGCAGACAATCAAACAAACCATTATCACTAACAAATGCTGAAAAGTCCATCAGAACCTTTGAAGGGGGAATAATACCACCTTGTTTTTCATTCGTATTTAAAATAGCATTAATGTCCCCTCCCAAAATAGGTTTCTCCTCAGGTAAGGAATGAACAATATCAGATAAGGAATTCCATAATCATTTTTTATCTACTAATGAAGTAGGGCCATAAACATTAATTAGCCCAAATTTCAAATGATTTTCAAAACAAATTTCTACAAAAAGCCAATTAGTGGTTTTAGAAATAAGAGTCACTTCCACAAACCTCTTATCCCATAGGACAACTAAACTCCCTAAAGCTCCAATAGAAGAGGAGCTTAAAAAATTCCATTTCTTCCATAATTTAAAAACTTTCTCTACTGATTGGTTAGACAACTTAGATTCTTGAAGTAGAACTAAATGAGCACCTGATAAATCAATCTGATGTTTTATCAGGCATCTTTTGTTAGGAGCATTAATGCCCCTAACATTCCAAGAAATAATCTTCATTATACCTGAGGAGAGCCCTCGGCTCTCCTCATCGCTGATCTTGTTAACATTTTTTCAAGAGTTTTTTGCACACCTGCTTCAATTTCTTCCTGAGTAACCCTAACTTTCAATTTTCTTCCTCTAGTCTTAGGAGGGGATAACAAAACCGCAGGTGTTTCCAAAGGAGTTTGAGAAATACCTAAAATTGAGTCATTGGGAACATCAACCTCATTTAAAACATCATCAGCTTTCTTTTCAATAAGTTCTTCCCCAACTTTAGCAACCACGTCATCAATGAAAGTTTCTGCCTCATGTAAAGAAAAAGGAAAAACCTCTTCAACATCTATTTGAGTTGCAGAGACATTACTAAAACCTTCCCTTTGATCAAAAATCTTTGTAGATAGAGGAGGATCAGAAGGCAAATCTACTGTAGAAGAAGATCTCAGATGAACTTCATCATCAATACAAGAAACAGGGTCCAAAAGAACTTCAGGAGGTTGAGGCAAAGGTTCCTCAGGAGACACCTCAGAAACATGATTATCTAGTGAAAAATTCTCTAAACCTGGAGGTACACTATTAACACCTACAACTTCTGAAGATTGGGCATTAACCAAATAATCCAAAGAAGGTTCAGGGGATACATCCAAAACACCTAACAAAACCTCATTTGAATGATCATGGTCAATACAATCCACTCCACATTCCAAACCTTTCGGATCTACATTAACAGAAACAAGAACACAATCATCCAAAAACTCAGAATTGGATCTATCTCCTATCACAACTTCATTATTAACCTTAGGAAAATCAAAGGCCTTACCCTGAGGAGTAACCGAAGGATCCTCATGAGTAAATTGAAAAGAAGAATGAAAACACGATTTTCCCTTTTCCACCCGTTCCTCTGAAGCAAACAAATTATCAAATTTAAAAATGGTATCCGGATCTTCAAAAATGATCTTTTGGGTCCACGAGGATTTAGAGGTTTTCAAAATGATATTCTCCGGGAAAGCATAAGAGGTATTCATAATCAAGCACATTTGAACTGGGAGCTTAGGGTTTTTAAATGTTAAGAGATCATGATTAATGAAAAACCCTAACCTCTGAGCAATGAATTTGTATTTGTTTTATGTTCCTCTTTGGTTTATATTTGCATATCCATTTTTCACCTATACATTTTGGCACGCCCGGTGATCTAACCCCTCTCATTTGTTGAGTCTTTTTTGTTATAGATTCAGGTGTTTTTTAGACAACATTTGAGACTCAACTTTCAGAAACGGCTTCCTCCGCTCAAACGGACCTCACCGTTGAGTCCGGGAAGGCTCGCAGGTGAAAAATATCATATAACACCCCTAGTTTTCGTTATTGGAAAATTTTTGAATTTTTTTTTTACTTTTTGACCTAGCTTACACAAATTAGTCTTCAAATTTTTTTAAAAAATAGCTAGATGATGACCTACAAGACCCTGCCATCTTGGAGAAAATTGGTCAAATGTTGGAGGCAAATCGTGATCATTACTTCCATCTACTTGCTTCAAAAGAAGCTAAATTACCTTACGATTTTGATACTTCTCAAATCCAGGAGAGGAATATCTTTAACACCTCCATGACCATCGGGAGTAGAGGTCATCCATCTTCATTACCCACAACATCCATACAACCACCTTTTCCAACTGATGATCTTCCATTCACAAACATGTTCCACAAAACGCCAATTGAACCACTCCTAAATCCATCATACTTGTTGGTAATTAAGGTGTCTCAACCTTGGTAATTCCTTGTATTATTTCATTGTATTTATTTATTTATTACCTATTGTATAATTAGGATGCAAATCCTATGTTGTCATCTTGTGGGATTTGGCATAGTGATGTGTCATCCTACATGGCATATTACCACATGTAAATTTGTCCTCACATGAGGAGATAGACGCCCCACTTAGTGGTAGGAATATTTTGCCATGTGTTGGCATCTTGGAATGTGTGTAAGGGAATATTGACTGAAACGGTCATGATAGATTCCTATGACAAAGTTATGACATGTAAGAGTCAAAAATAGAAGATCTATGATAGATATGGACATGTGTTGAGAAGCATCTTTGAAAAAGGCATCTTTGGGGGCCCCAAGGTGGGTTATGACATTTTGTAAGAGAATATGCTATTTATAGCCTATGTATGATAGATTCTCTTATAGTTGTAAGTTATGACAGCTATGACAGATTCTATGATGGTTGTAAGAGTCGTAGGAGCATCTGTCATTACCTATTTTGGGAATAGGTGACCTCTTTGGGATGGGGTGACTTAACAAGTGTCAGGAACATCCTACAGTGTTAGACAAGTGTCCATAGGCATGGGTTTTGGGCCATGAGGCCATGTTGGACGCCCATCTCAATGTGGAGCCATTTTTGCCTTGTATTTTCTTTATAAACATGTGCTTTTGAGAGGTGATACATTATGTCATTGACAGGTACTGTTATGCTGCTGGATCATCTCCAAATATGAGTGTCGAAGACTCCTACAAGAGAATTGGCTCTGTGACTATATTGTAACATTCATTGTTTACAAAATTCATTTGAGCTGTGTTTTAGAGTGTGGGGTTTTTCACCCAATAAGGGTTTTCCCCATGTATATCTTATGTCTCTCTTCTTCTGTCTTACATTCATGTGTATGGGTTTGCTACAATATCTCTATTAGTGGGTTAACATAGCTGTAACTGTAAAGATTAAATTGAATTTGCACTCTTCTCCCCTCATTAGATTAGTGTAGGAAGTGATTTCTGCACACCTAGCTTCCTTTCAATTGGTATCAGAGCTTGGCCAGTTTTAGTTTTAGCTGCTGGGTAGGGGTTTTTGAGATAATATTAGGTTGAGTGGGAGTTTGTGCAGAGTATTTTGTATCTTGTTGTAGGAAGGAGATGGCAACCACATCCAGAAGATTATAGGTGGAGAAATTTAATGGCACTAATTTCGAGTTGTGGAAACTCAAGATGGAAGACCTACTTGTTGATCGTGACCTATGGGAAACTATATCCGATGTAAAACCTACAATAATGTCACAAGCTGATTGGGACCTCAAAGATTGGAAGGCTAAGGGTCTCATAAGAATCTGTCTAGTTGACTTTGTCCTGTTGAATGTCCATGAGGAGAAGAGCACGAAAGACCTTTGGAAGAAGCTGGGTGATATTTATCAGGCCAAGTCCTTGGTGAATAAGCTTTTTCTGAAAAAGAAGTTGTTTTCTCTGAAGATGGAAGACAGAGGATCTATTGTGAACCATATGAATGCTTTCAACATGATTGTTGCATAGTTGACATTTATGGGTGTGAAAATGGAGGAGGATGATTGGTGTATGACCCTGCTTTGTTCTTTTCCAGATTTGTGGGATCATCTTGTCGTGGCCATCGGAAGCACCACTACCACCTTCAAGATGGAAGATGTGGTGTCTTCGCTGTTATCTGAAGAAATGTGGAGAAAGACATCCGATTCAACCAATGAGGCTCTTGCGGTTCGTGGAAGACCCAAAGAGAAAGGGAAGAAGGACAAGAAAGGTGAAAAGGGCATATCCAAATCCCTTGGGAGATCCAAATCTCTTGGAAAGTCCAAGGGTCTCTGTTGGAACTATGGCAAATCTGGGCATTTCTGAAAGGAATGTAAAGAGGAAAAGAAAATGAAAAAGAAGACCGCCCTAGATTCAGATTCTGACAAGTCACAAGATGATGGTGATGCCTTCATCGCAACCCTAGCCACCCATGCATCTGATGATGTGTGGTTGATATATTTTGGTGCATCTTTCCACATGACCTCGCATCGAAGCTGGTTCACGAAGTATGAAGAGTTTGATGGTGGAAGAGTGTACCTGGGTGATGATTCTCATCTAAAGATTGTTGGTCATGGAAGAGTCTCAATCTGATTCCTTGATGGACAAGTGAAGGGGATCACTAGGGTTATGCACATCCTAGGCCTAGCACAGAACCTATTTTTTGTAAGTATGTTGAATGATGCAGGTGTGCAGGTTGTTTTTTTGAAGGATGGATTCAAAATAACTAGAGGACCTATGGTGCTTGCGAAGGGTACTCAGAGAGGTACTCTATTTTAGATGGAGGCATGCACTTCACAGTGCAATAGTTCTTCTGACTCGAAGAAAAGAGCTATAGTCACTTCATCCCCACCATCTAAATGAGCAATGAAGAAATCTGTTGTAACTAGTTCTGATGGTAGTGCACGTGCTATGGAAGCTAAACTTCTTGCTGAAAAGACTATGTTATGGCATTTGAGATATGCCCACATTGGTTAGAAGGGTCTTAGAACCCTGAAAAATAAAAAAACTCATTGAGGGGTTAAATGATTGTAATCTCGAGTTCAATGTTTGCAAACATTGTGTATATGGAAAGCAAAACCATGTTTAGGTTTGCTCTAGTTCTAACAAATCTTCTGGTGTGTTTAGTTTTACTCTAGTTCTCACAAGTCTTCTGATGTGTTTGATCCTGTTAATGTTCCTTCAATTTCCAAATCTATATATTTTGTATCTTTCATAGATGATTACATTAGAAGGACATGGGTTTATTTTATTAGAAGCAAGACTGAAGTCTTTAGTCGGTTCAAAGAGTTTAAAGCCTTTGCTGAAAATTAGACTAGTAAAAAGATTAAGTGTTTGAGAACTGACAACGGTGGTGAGTTTTATTCGACAAAGTTTGATAAGTTCAGTAAAGAGCAAGGGATTGAAAGACATAAGACAACTCCATACACCCCACATCAAAATGGAGTTGTAGAGAGGATGAATAGGACACTGATGGAGAAGGTTAAGAGTATGCTTAGTGGAACAAGCCTCAAACAAAAGTTTCAGGCTAAAGTCGTTTCCACTGCTTGCTACCTGGTAAACAGGTCTCCTACATCAACTCTTGTTGGTAAGACACCTTTGGAGGTGTGGTTTGGTAAGAAGCCTTTAGTTAGGCATCTTCGTGTTTTTGGTTGTGAGGCATATGCACATGTGCCTAGGGAGATATGGTCTAAATTGGAGAACAAGGTTGTTAAGTGTATTTTCATTGGCTATGGTGTCAGTGTGAAAGGATACAAGCTTTGGGATCCTGTGGCTAAAAAAGTGTTGTATAGCAGAAGTGTTATCTTCAGAGAGCTAACAACTTCTTTCATTGTTCTACAACCAGAACAGATAGAAAAGAAAGAAGATGTGGTTCAATTTCCTTCTACCCCTGAGAAGACTGAACTGACAGACCCTGTGAGACTTGATGATGAGGAGAGCTCTAGCAGCTCTGAAAGCTCAGAAGAAGAAGCAAAACCTCAACCTCAGCCATTAAGGAGGTCTACATGAACAAGAAAGCAACCTGATAGGTTTGGTTATTCATTACTTGATTCTAGTTGTCCTTTTTCTTTACTTACTAACACTGATGAACCTAGAACTGTGAAAGATGCAGGTTCCTGGAAGGAGGCCATGGAAGATGAGATGGCTTCTTTGGAGAAGAATAAAACATGGGACTTGGTGCCTTTTCCTGAAGGATGGAAACCTGTTGGATGCAAATGGGTGTTCAAGAAGAAATTTAGTGCAGATGGCAGTGTTGAAAAGTACAAGGCTAGATTGGTTGCGAAGGGGTACTCACAAGTGGAGGGAATTGATTATGGCGAAATTTTCTCTCCCATTACAAAGCTGAGATCCATTCAGTTCTTGTTATCTCTTGTAGCTTCTTATGACTTAGAGGTAGAACAGATGGATGTGAAGATAGCTTTCCTTCATGGTGATCTGGAGGAAGAGATTTACATGTCACAACCAAAGCATTACATAGAGAAAGGTAAAGAAAATTTAGTTTACAAGTTAAAGAAGTCTTTGTATGGTTTGAAGTAGTCTCCTAAGATGTGGTATATGAAATTTGATGCTTTTGTGTTGTCCATTAGATTTTTGAGATCAAAATTTGATCATTGTGTGTATTACAAGTTTGACAATGATCACATTCTCATTATTGCATTTTATGTTGATGATATGTTGTTGATTGGGAATGGTAAGAATATGATTTCTGATTTGAAGTCTCAGTTGTCAGCATAGATGAAAAATCTAGGGGCAACCAGGTGCATTCTAGGAATGGAAATTAGAAGAGACAGAGCTAATAGAAAACTTTGGTTAAGCCAGAGTAGGTATGTGAAGACCATGTTGGATAGGTTCAGCATGGCAGATTGTAGACCATTGTGTGTTCCTATTTCATTAAGGACAAAGTTGTCTGTTAGTGATTGTCCAAAATATCCTAGTGAGGTGGAGGACATGAGCAGAGTACTTATGCTAGTGTTGTTGGTAGTTTAATGTATACTATGGTCTACACAAGACCAGACATTGCCCAAGCAGTGGGAGTCCTTAGTTGATTTATGGCTAATCATGGACGGGTACATTGGGATGCAGTTAAGTGAGTGTTCAGATATTTGAGGGGTACTTCTGAGTATTCCATATACTATCATGGTAATGCTACAGGACCTCCACATTTAGTTTGTATTTGTGGATTCATGGATTCTGATTGGGCGGGTAACATTGATAGCAAGAGATCCACCAGTGCCTATGTGTTCACTATGTTTGGTGGTGCAATTAGTTGGATGAGTAAGCGACAACCTGTGGTTGCTTTGTCCATGATAGAAGTTGGGTACATGGCAGAAACTCATGCTTGCAAGGAAGCCATTTGACTTAAGAGACTGTGTTCAGATATTGATGTTGATGCAGGATAGATTACGATTTGATGTGACAGTTAGAGTGTGATTTGCCTTGCGAAGAATCCAACTTTCCATGCCAGAACAAAACATATTGATGTATAGTTTCACTTCGTGGGAGACATGGTAGAGGATGGGAAGGTAAATTTGGAGAAGGTAGATACTTTGAAGAATGTTGCAGATGTATTGACGAAGCCAGTGGGCACAGAGAAGTTCAAATGGTGTTCAGAGTCTATCAGCCTCTTAGCCTATAGCAGTTAAATCCTGTTAATTCTATTGGCTCTTACAAGATGTTTGACAAGTGGGAGAATGTTGGGAATTAAGGTGTCTCAACCTTGGTAATTCCTTGTATTATTTCATTGTATTTATTTATTGCCTATTATATAATTAGGATGCAAATCTTATGTTGTCATCTTGTGGGATTTGGCACAGTGATGTGTCATCCTACATGGCATATGACCACATGTAAATTTGTCCTCACATGAGGAGATAGGCATCCCACTTGGTGGTAGGAATATTTTTCCATGTGTTGGCATCTTGGAATGTGTGTAAGGAAATATTGACTGAAACAGTCATGACAGGTTCCTATGACAAAGTTATGACATGTAAGAGTCGAAAATAGAAGATCCTATGACATGTATGGACATGTGTCAAGAAGCATCTTTGAAAAAGGCATATTTGGGTGCCCCAAGGTGGGTTATGACATGTTGTAAAAGAATATGCTATTTATAGCCTGTGTATGATAGACTCTCTTATAGCTGTAAGTTATGACATCTATGACAAATTCTATGATGATTGTAAGAGTCGTAGGAGCATATGTCATTACCCATTTTGGGACTAGGTCACCTCTTTGGGATGGGGTGTCTTGAAAAGTATTAGGAACATCCTACAATTTTGGACAAGTGTCCATAGGTGTGGCTTTTGGGCCATGAGGCCATGTTGTACGCCCATCTCAATGTGGAGCCATTTTTGCCTTGTATTTTCTTTATAAACATGTGCTTTTGAGAGGTGATGCATTATGTGATTGACAGGTACTGTCATGCTACCAGATCATCTCTAGATACAAGTGTCGAAGACAACTACAAGAGCATTGGCTCTGTGATTGTATTGTAACCTTCATTGTTTACGAAATACATTTGAGCTATGTTTTGGAGTGTGGGGTTTTTCACCTGATAAGGGATTTCCCCACCTATATCTTGTGTCTCTCTTCTTATGTCTTACATTCTTTTGTATGTGTTTTCTGCAATATCTCTGTTAGTGGGTTAACATAGCTATAACTATAAAGATTAAATTGAATTTGTACTCTCCTCCCCTCATTAGATTAGTGTAGGAAGCAATTTCCGCACACCTAGCTTCCTTTCAATACATAGGTGTCCAACACCAATCTCATACATCCAATCAACCATCTTCCTGAAGACCATCCAACCCCTCTCCTAAATCACTAAAATGACCTTCTTCTAGTCCAAGCAATCCCATTTTTAAATCACAAAAGCCACCTTCCTCAAACATCACAACTTCCATCCCAAACAATCCTTCTACTTATTCATCACCACAATCATCTTCTTCTATCCCACACAACACCTCTACTAATCCACAACAAACATCTCCATATATTCCCAACAACACTTGTGTGAATCCTCTACAAGTGTCTCACGCTCACGCTTCCACAGCCAACGTACCCATTAATCCTTTCCAAAACTACCAACAACCACCATCCAACTTTCAACAACCACCATCTAACTACCACCATCCAACTATCAACAACCCCCATATAACTATCAACAACCTCCAAACCAAAACTATCAACAACCACCATCTAATTATCATCAACCTCCATCTAACTTTCAACAATCACCATCCACCTTTCAACAACCACCATTCAACCATCAACAACCCCCAACTAACTATCAACAACCATCGTCTTCTTCCACCAATCAATATTATACACCACTACTTCCACCATCCGGGATGGAACTCACAAACCAAACAATGCAAAAACAACTTTCCAATCTTACACTCGGAAGTGTCAAAAAGACTTTCTCATTTGAGGAAGTTTGTCCTTATCCATTTGATCGCACTATCCCAATGCTCCCTTTTCCTAAAAACTTTGAGATACCTAAATTAGACAAATACAAAGGAAAAGGCGATCCTCAAGAGTATTTACAAGAATTCTACATGGTGTGTTTAGAGGTCGCTCACGATAATACATATCTCTTACGCCTCTTTCCTCGAAGCCTTGGAGGACAAGCCATGGATTGGTTTTCACGATTACCTCGAAGTATTAAATCTTTTAGTGATCTTGCCGAGATGTTTGTTAACCATTTCTTATTTAACATTGAATAAGAAGTCTCCATGATAGACTTATGTAACAACAAACAAAGAAATGGAGAAACATTCACCTCATTCTTGCAACGATGGAGGAACATGGCCAGTAGATGCCCTTAGCAAATACCTGAAAAAGAAAAGGTCAACATATTTGTCCAAAACTTGAACCAAGAACTTAGCTTTTAGCTACACATGCACTGTGCTAGCTCCTTTGAGGAAGTCATTTCAAAAGGAACCAACATAGAAAAGGCCCTTATCGCTAAAGGACTGGTGAAAATTTTCAAAGAGACAAAAGACAACACTCCTACGTCAAATGACAAACCCCACTTTTGTGCTAAAAACAAAAATGTTGTCAGAGATGGTGTTGTGGATGCCAAATAGTCCAAACACGTCTTAATCTCCAAACACTGGAAAAGGATAATTCCAACCCTTTCAGAGAGAATTCCAAACCGGACTTTGCAACTAAACGCAGATTCACTCCCTTAGGGGAACCCATCAAAAATGTCCTTAATAAATTGATACAAAATGGCTTAATCATGTTACTAGATGCAAGACAATATGAAGAACTAGATTTTAAACCCATGTGGTACAAGGACAATGAATACTGTGAATTCCATCACACGAAAGGACACAAAACACCGGGATGTATGAAACTGAAAACCCTCATCCAAAATCTCATTGATCATAGAGAAGTTGTCATTGATGGCACTCCTCCACCAAAAACAAAAGAAAGACCTTGGAATTTATGATGATCCATTCCCTCCTCACGGTAAAGGAAACAATGCCAACAATAAAGGTAAAGGTGCAAATAACTTGTCAGGAGTGTATGATTCGGTTGTTGGTCATTTTAGCGAAAGTACTGTATCAACTCTTACCATCAAAGGGAAAGCTCCTAACTGTGTTGTAACCACCCGTCAAGGTCATGTTACCCTTTGTGGGGCAACCTCAAACAGTCAACCCACTTCAGAGTATAACCTACTCAATCACTTGGGTAAAACTCCATCCCTCATCTCAATTTTCAATCTGCTTCGCACTTCGCCTAAGTATAGGAGGTCCTCGAAAAGGACCTCAAAGAATCAATTGTCCCTAAAAACATTGACAATGTCAATTCAAAGCCATGATAGGACATATTGCCTCTCCACATCACTTGGTCTTCATAGAGCAAGATATACCTTTCCAAAATTCATGTCACAATGAAGCCTTACACATTGAAGTGTACATCCACCAACGTAAAGTCAAGCGAGTCCTTATAGATGGTGGTGCTGGTCTCAATATCTATTCTTTAAATCTATTAAAACAATTGGGATATTCTGTTGATGCTATTGATTCATCCAAAACAATGACAATCAAGGCTTATGATGATGCCAAAAGGGAATCTGAAGGGGTCATTCATTTGCCTATCAAAGTGGGGCTAGCCTTAGTGGAAACTCGGTGTCAGGTACTGGACCTTGACCTCCTCTACAACATCATCCTTGGTCGTCCATGGATTCATACCATGTATACAGGTCATATCCTCAGCCTATCACCAATGTTTGAAATTCCCATATGATGGTTACCATTCCTGGAGATTTTAGTCCTTTCAAATTTTGCCGCACCATGCAAGGCAGATACCTGAATTCAATCCAAGTACCCAAAAATGAAGCCGCTCATCCTTCATCCTCATATGTTGATCCAACCACCTTATCTACTAAATATTCCAAGAAAGACATACCCAAGGTCAAAGTTTAGTACAAGAATGTAGGGTTTGGAGAGTATGACTTGCAAAACTCTTGTTGTCTAGGGAACTTATGTTAGATCTAGGGCACACAACTGAGAGGGGGGAGTGAATTAGTTGTACAAAATCTTGCTTCTACTTCAAACACTTGATTCTTCTTTGTTACTTAATAGCATATCAATTGACCATTCATGAAAGCATAAAGCATAAACACCAGAGCAGATAAACATCAACACATTAGACACCAAGATTTTGACGTGGAAAACCCGGTCAAGGGAAAAACCACGGGGTGATTAACCCAAGGATTATTCTCTATTAGAAGAATAAGAAAAATAGATGGCACATGCCAATTAGGGCTCACTGCACGAGCACACTGCTCACAAGGAGGGGCACTGCCTACAAGAGACACACTGTCTACAAGATAACAAGTATTACAAACTTGAACTGGAGATTGACATCTTTACCATGTCTGGATCAGTTCCATTTAAGCCCAAGACACTTCTGCTCTACCTTTCACTCTTTCTCTATACCACACTCATCCGCTCCATGACATACTTCGAAATGAATTCACAAACCTTTATTTATACAAGGCATCGACTTAGGTACAATCATCTAAGTCGGCAATCATCCACAAGAACATTCACAATATGAATAACTCATCTGGTCGGCCAGCCTGAACAAGAACATCTTCCTCCGGAAGTATATCTCCATTTCTGGGCTCTAACACTAATGTGAATCATCAACACAACCTCAACATGATCCAAGAACCTTCACAAGCTTGCCTGAATGACCAGGTACATCTGCACTTCTTCTACTTACTGGAATCTCTTCTCTCCTTCATCCAGAACTACAAGAACATAGTCTATCGCTATTGTCATACTGAAAAAGGTGCTTCTAGACCTCCAAACCATGAACAAATCGAGATGACACATCACAAGGACATCCCAAACACTCCTTCCAATCCGTAGAATAGGACAATGCACTTCTGGATCTCATTGGACCTTTTTGTAACACTCTGTCACTCTAGAGCATCTCCCGGAACCGGTTCTACTAAATCGATCACAACTTCTTCATTTCTTCATGCGGACCTCTAAAATCTCAAATGGATCATCTCAAGACTCATATCTACAAACCCTTTAATCTGCATCCTATGATATTCATCTTATCTTGGCCTTTTACCTTAATGTCATCACTGTTCTTCATTGTTCCTAATTGAGACTAATTTTCTCAATATCCTCAGCACACAACTCATCCAATCCTTCTCATTAATGCAATATGAGTATGTTGACATCAATGAAAACACTGGTTAACCTCATACTTGTAACAATATCCCCCTTTGTCATTTATGGCAACATATGATGTGAAAAACCATCAAGACAAGAACTTCTCCTTTCTATCATAGCTCCCCCTATCAGCAACAACTCTTCACATGTCTTCTCTTCCTTTACTACTCCCCCTTTGATCATCAACCACTTGTTTTTCACATGTCTTCTCTCTCCCTTTGACATCAATGGCAAAGGGCTCATACTTGCAATTCTAACATATTAGAATCATACCAGCTGCTCCCCCTTAGTAGTAGCTCCCCATCATCAATCTGGATCACAAGATATGACTGTGATATCCACCAGATTGATGCACATCAGTGCATCCTAGTTCATTACCGGAGGGGCCATGACCCCTAACTTCTCCCTGAGATACTCAAAAGAGTCCTTGGGAAGAGGTATAGTAAAAATATCTACAATCTGATCCTTGGAGGGTACATACTCCAATCTGACTTCATCCTTGTTCACTTGTTCTCTCAGAAAGTGAAACTTGATAGATATGTGCTTGGTCCTAGAATGCGACACCGGATTCTTAGAGATATTTATTGCACTTGAATTATCACAGAAAATTGTGATAGGCTCCTCATATTCTGCTTTAATGTCTCTTAGCATCTGCTTCATCCATAAGATTTGAGTGCAACTACCTGCTGCTGCAATGTATTCTGCTTCAGTTGTAGACAGAGATATTGCTTCTTGTTTCTTGCTTAGCCAAGAAACCAACCTTTTTCCCAAAAAGAATGCTCCTCCACTTGTACTCTTCCTATCATCCACATCTCTTGCCCAATCTGCATCTGTATATTCATGAAGAGAAAAATCTTGATCTCAAGGATGCCATAGGCCATACTCAATTGTTCCTTTTAAGGACCTAAAAATTCTTTTGATTGCCACGACATGAGATTCTCTGGGATCAGCCTGGAATCTTGCCACAAGACCAATAGCCTGCATTATATCTGGTCTAGTCTGAGTGAGATACAATAATCCTCCAATCATTGATCTGTACTTAGTCTGATCTGTCTTAGGAGAGTCATCATCTTTGCTCAACTTACATCCGCTTGCCATATGAGTGTTCATTGGCTTTGAATCTTCCATTCTGAATTTCCTCAACAATTCTTTCACATATTTGGTCTGAGAGATAAAGATGCCTTTCTTTGTTTGAGTAATTTGCAGACCCAAGAAGAAATTCATTTCACCAAGCATGGACATTTCATACTCACTTTTCATTTGATTTGCAAAACACATACTGTCTCTTCCTCCAAAGATGATATCATCAACAAATACTTCAACAATCAAAATATTTTCATTATCTATTTGGAAATATAGATTACTATCAACAGTACCTTTGTTGAAACCAATCTTCAAAAGATGTTTGTCTAGCCTCTCATACCATGCTCTTGGGGCTTGTTTTAGACCATACAGTGCCTTCTTTAATTTGTAGACCATATCACCATGCTCAGATAACTGAAATCCATCCGGTTGTTCAATGTACACCTCTTCTTCTAAGTCACCATTTAGGAAAGTAGATTTGGCATCCATCTGATACACTTTGAAATCTTTGAAGGCAGCAAATGCAAGAAATAGTCTGACTGCTTCAATTCTTGCCACCGGAGCAAAGGTTTCCTCAAAATCAATCCCTTCTATTTGAGAGTAGCCTTTGTAGACTAATCTAGCTTTATTTTTGATTACTTCACCAACTTCATTTAGTTTGTTCCAGAAGACCCATTTGGTTCCAATCACATTCTTATTTCTAGGTCTAGGAACAAGATCCCAAGTGTGATTTTTCTCAATTTGCATCAACTCTTCCTCCATTGCTTTGGTCCAATTTTCATCATTGTAGGCTTCATTTATTGTCTTAGGTTCAATCTTTGAAATTAGACAACATTCATCTGAATTTTGAGCGATTTTCCTCCTTGTTTGTACCCCTTTGCTTTTGTCTCCTATGATCTGATCTTCAGAGTGGTTTAGAGTTACATACCTTAGAACTTTGGGAGTTTCTTGCACTATTGTTTCTTGATCAGGCTCATTCAGACAAACCTCTTCTTCCTGATTTACTGGATCAGTCTGAATCTAACTTTCAAAGGAGGTTTGAGCTCCTTGAACCAGAGAACCATTCTAATCATCTTCATCATATTCATAAAACCTTGAGGGCTTCTCAATTCCTTCATCAACCTTCACATTTGTACTTTCTATCATCTTTCTCAATCTCTTATTGTAACACTGGTATGCTTTGCTTTGAGTGGAGTAACCCAAGAAAATTCCTTCATCACTTCTAGCATCAAACTTTCCTAGATCTTCATCTCTTTTAATGTAACATTTGCTACCAAATACTCTGAAATATCTCACAATAGGAGTTATACCAAACCAAAGTTCATAAGGAGTCTTACCGGTATTGCTTCTGATTTGAACTCAATTGAGAGTGTAGACTGCAGTGCTGATAGCTTCTCTCCAAAACATCTGGGGAACATTTGCTTCCATCATCATTGTCTTGGATGCTTCCTGGATGGTCCAATTCTTTCTCTCAACTACTCCATTCTGTTGTGGAGTCCTAGGAGCAGACAACTGTCTCTTTATACCATTCTTCTCACAAAAGTCTATGAATTCACTGGATGTGAATTCACCACCTCTATCAGATCTCAGACATTTCAGTTTCAGTCCGGTTTGATTTTCTACCATAGCCTTGAAGATTTTGAACTTCTCAAAAGCTTCTGATTTCTCTTTCAAAAAGGTAACCCACATCATCCTGGAATGGTCATCAATCAGTAACATGAAATATCTATCACCTTGCATACTCTTGATTCTTGTCGGACCACATAGATCAGTATGAACTAATTCTAATAATCTGGTAGAGGATTGATCCTTGCTTTTGAAAGAGACTCTGCTCTGTTTGCCTAGCTGAAATTCTTTGCACAAACTATTTGTAGGTTTCACCAATTTTGGAAGATCTCTTACAGCCTGAGTATTGCTTATCTTGATGATGTTATCAAAATTTACATGACACATCCTTCTATGCCATAACCAACTCTGATCAACTTGAACAAACAAACAACTTTTGTTGGAACCAACCAGATGAAAGATATTACCTTTTGTTTGAGTACCAGATGCAATCTCAGCTTTGGAGCTTTCAAAGATCTTGCATCTTCCATTTTTGAACTGGAGATCATAACCTTTATCTACCAATTGTCCAACACTGAGAAGATTGTGCTTCAATCCTTCAACATACTGTACATTACCAGTTTTGCTCTTTCCATCAAAAGAAATAGTTCCCCTACCTCTGATTCTACCAGCAGAATTGTCACCAAACTTTACCATTCCTCCTTCATACCTTTCCAAATCTAAGAACTTGTTCTTGTCACCTGTCATATGGTGAGAGCATCCACTGTCAATAACCCAATCATCCTTTTATTCAACTTGGGCAGCCAAAGCTCTTTCTACAACCTTATGATTGATAGATTTAGAGGATATTGGTTCTTCTTCCTTGATGGCAATAAACACCCATTCATTTATGGATTTGTCTCCTATCTCTGATTCATCATCTGTTACTCCTTCATTATCAGCTTCTTCATGAACATAATAACAATTCTTTTGGAACCTTTGTCTATTAGAGTTTGACCTTGTAGATCTTTCCAGACATCTTGAGGCAAAGTGACCAATCTTATTGTAGTTGAAGCATTTAAAAGGTAATTTTCCTTCATACTTACCGGATCCTCTTGGCAGTCTTTTTGCAATGAGGGCTTCAAGTTGAGTTGTTTCTACTTCTTCCTCTTCCATGTCTTTCCTTGCTTGATCATACCATGACAACTTCCTTGAAGAGTTTTCTCCCAGATCAAATCTTTGTTTGCCTTTCACATAGGCACTAGCTTTGAATGCAGATTTAGTCTTGGGGGGATCATCTCCAAACTCGGTCATTTCAAATGCAGCCAGTTTGCCAGCCAATTGCTCTTTTGTGACAGTTGTATGGGCTCTGAATTCATCAATGGCAGTAACCTTAATTTTGTAGGCAGTAGGAAGGGATCTGAGAATTTTGCAAACAATCTCATTTTTATCTAGAATTCCACCAGCATTCCTAATTCCACACACCAGCTCATTTACTCTTGGCATAAAGGTAGTGATATTTTCATCATCTCTCATCTTCAATCTTTCAAATTTCCCTTTGAGACTTTGCAACCTTGCACTCTTAACAAACTCATCTCCTTCATGCAGAAGTTCCAGTTTAGTCCAGATCTCATAGGCAGTTGGTAGGTCAATAACATTTGAGAGCTCTGAGTCAGTCAATGCACTTAGAAGAGCTTCTTTTGTTCGCAGATTTTTTTCAGCATTTGTGATTTCATTCAGAGTTGTCAGACCACCCTGTGGAGGTACATATGCTTTTGAGACCATGGTCAAGTATGCTTATCCCATACACTCCAAGTGACATTTTATGCGACCTTTCCAGAGAGAGAAGTTGGTTCCATCAAACTTCGGACTATCCTTCTTGTATGACGACATCCTAGATCCCCTCAAGCGGTTAAGCTCCTTTTAGAGGAACTTGGCTCTAATACCAATTGTTAGATCTAGGGCACACAACTGAGAGGGGGGGTGAATCAGTTGTACAAAAACTTGCTTCTACTTCAAACACTTGATTCTTCTTTGTTACTTAATAGCATATCAATTGACCATTCATGAAAGCATAAAGCATAAACACCAGAGCAGATAAACATCAACACATTAGACACCAAGATTTTGATGTGGAAAACCTGGTCAAGGGAAAAACCATGAGGTGATTAACCCAAGGATTATTCTCTGTTAGAAGAATAAGAAAAATAGATGGCACATGCCAATTAGGGCTCACTACCTGAGCACACTGCTCACAAGGAGGCACACTACCTACAAGAGACACACTGTCTACAAGATAACAAGTATTACAAACTTGAACTTGAGATTGACATCTTTACCATGTCTAGATTAGTTCCATTTAAGCTCGAGACACTTCTGCTCTGCCTTTCACTCTTTCGCTATACCACACTCATCTGCTCCATGACACACTTTGAAATGAATTCACAAACCTTTATTTATACAAGGCATCGACTTAGGAACAATCATCTAAGTCGGCAATCATCCACAAGAACTTTCGCAATATGAATAACTCATTAGGTCGGCTAGCCTAAACAAGAACATCTTCATCCGGAAGTATATCTCCATTTCTAGGCTCTAACACTAATGCAGACCATCAACACAACCTCAACATGATCCAAGAACCTTCACAAGCTTGCCTGAATGACCAGGTACATCTGCACTTCTTCTACTTACTAGAATCTCTTCTCTCCTTCATCCAGAACTACAAGAACATAGTCTATCGCTACTGTCATACTGAAAAAGGTGCTTCCAGACCTCCAAACCATGAACAAATCGAGATGACACATCACAAGGACATCCCAAACACTCCTTCCAATCCGTAGAATAGGACAATGCACTTCTGGATCTCACCGGACCTTTTTGTAACACTCTGTCACTCTGGAGCATCTCCCGGAACCGGTTCTACTAGATCAATCACAACTTCTTCATTTCTTCATGCGGACCTCTAAAATCTTAACTAGATCATCTCAAGACTCATATCTACAAACCCTTTAATCCGCATCCTTTGATATTCATCTTATCTTGGCCTTTTACCTTAATGTCATCACTGTTCTTCACTGTTCCTGATTGAGACTAATTTTCTCAATATCCTCAGCACACAGCTCATCCAATCCTTCTCATTAATGCAATATGAGTATGTTGACATCAATGACAACACTGGTTAACCTCATACTTGCAACAACTTGCCCTTATCGCCAAAGTCTTATGGCAAACCTTCTGTGGCGAAAGCAAGAAAAAAGAAGGCCATCAAACCTATACCCCCAACAATCTTCATCCATGAACGCAACCTAGAAGATGAGCACATTGAAGACATATCCTCTTGGCTTTTCCAAGATGAAAAGGAACCAATTATCCTACCTGTGGACAAATACAACAATGGTCATTGCATTGTAAAGAATATGGGCTATAAAGGACAAGGAGGACTTGGTCTCCATGAGAAAGGAACTATAGAACCCATATCTGTCACAAGGAAACTTAATAAATGTGGTTTGGGATTTGGAAAGGAGGTATCTAGCTCCCCCAATATCTAGTTTATACTCAACAAAGTGGCTAAGGCTTGGCCCACAGAAGAGACTTCTACATGTTGGCAAGAGACAGTGCTTTGCATCAATAGGTGTTGTCATTGATGGCAATTAAGATCATCCCAATCAACCACAGAACACAATTTGTTCACACTAGAAGTCAGAATTAGAATTTGTCTAAGTCTGGGCAGTTAGGAATAGAGTAGGTGACAGGGTCCAGTATCTTGGTCCGGATCTCTCTGGTGGAAAGGCATGGTTTGTTGCGGATCTAAGGTACTTGTAAGCATTATCAAGACACTTTAAATCTAGAGTTTTGTCCTCCGAAGATGAAGGACTCAAAATATATTAGCTTCTGAGTATCGGGTTTCAGTTTTACAAAACAAACAAAAGAAGCACAGGCTGACCTTGTGAATGATCTTAATTCTGGATGTATATAAGTTGTTTATTGGGCAATTGGTGATGATAAGTGATGGTAGCTGACATGATTGATGATTTGTGAGTGCAAGTTTTGGTTCACATCTCATATTATGTATGGATCTAGCCGACAGAGCAGAGTACTCAACAAAGTTCTAAATGTTCTTGAAGCCGACTGGTAAAATGATTGTAGATCATGTTGCAGACATATACAGTCGATGGAATTGGATGATTTTGGTGTGTGTGTGTTGCGACTATTGTGTAATTGCAAAAAGAAGCAAAGATCAAAAGTTTAGATGCTAGCAAAGTAGTAAGAGGAGCAGAATAAGGATGAAGTGTGTCAAGTTAGTTTTCTATGCTTAACCGGAACTAAACTCTAGTATTGATAGATGCTAAATATCAGTTCAAATTTATTGTAACTCTTCTTCTTGTAGGTAGTGAGACTTGTTTTGAGCAATGAGCTCTAGGTAGTGAGCCCAAATGCATGTGCATTCCCCACTGTAATACTTTTAACATAATATAATCTTTGTGGGTTAATCCCCATCATGGTTTTTCCCTTAACCGGGTTTCCACGTCAAAAATCTTTGTGTCAAGTGTGTTATTTATGTTTTTGCTCATGTGTTATTGATTAATGCTGAAATGTTTACATCATTGATTTGATTATAAGTTGTAAAGGAAGATTAAAGGTAGAAAAGGTTAAATTATGTGACAACTAATTCATCCCCCCTTGTCTCTCAATTGTCTAGACCTAATTCAATAATTGGTATTAGAGCAAGGTTCCTTAAAAGAAGCCTAACAACTTAAAAAAAGATCTTGGAAGGAGTTTTCAATGGGTTCACTCAAATATCAACTTTAGTTGGCTCTAAAAGACCTTGATCAATCCAAAATAGAAATATCTAATCTAAAAGATGAACTCAAGGATGCTGATGATACCATTGAAATGTTAAAACATAAATTAAAGAAGTCTATGGGAAGAAAAAAGGAGCTACTTCTGTAGTTATCCAGTTTAACCGAAGAAAATGGCATGAATGAAGCCTTGGAAGAAAAGACAAAGGAGTGTGAGAAGCTCTCAAAAGAAGTTGTTGTTTTGAAAGTTGAGATGGAATCTGGGGCAATGAGGCTAACCAAAGAAATTGAGCAAAGGAAGAAGATTGAAGAAGATTTGAATCAAACTCTAAAAGAAAGAAATGATGAATGCTACAGATTGGATAGTATAGCTAGTCATCTAAAGTTTGATCTACAAGAAATAAAGACAATGAAAGAGATCTTGAAAGGCAAATTGTCATTCTCAAACATGACCTAGAAGTTGCAAATGAATACAAGGAAAAGTTCAAGATAAGTTCATCTAAACTTCAAGCAATACTTGATGGTCAGAAAAGGCTAATGACAAGCATGGTCTTGGATATGAGAAAGGTGAAAGCTTTGGATCTGGACAAAGAAACTTTCAACCAAGGAATGGAAGAAACAGACCTAGAAGACCTCCGGTAAGACATCCTAATGCTCAAAGGTATCCATCTTTCAATGGAAATTGCTTCAAGTGTAATAAATTTGATCATAAAGCCACTCAATGCAAAAGTAGAGTAAATGAAAATAATCCATCCTTCTCTGGACAATGTTTCAATTGTAAGAGGTATGCTCATAAATCCAATGAATACAAAATTAGGACATATGGCCAATTAATGCATATCAAGAGGAAATCAATCAAATGGGCAAATAAATGTTGTGTGCTTCAATTGTAACCGATCCTGTCATTTTGCAAGATTTTGCAGAAGCAAGAATAATGGAAGAGGAGGTCTGGCAAACAGAAAACTAGATGAGCAGAGGCAAGACAAAGATAAGGACAAAATTGATATGAATAAGATCCAGAATGAAATGAGAAAGACATGGGCTTAGAAAAGTGTTATGAACAATAATAGTGGGTCCACATCGGAATCCGGTGCTAACAATTCCTCTGGGAATTAATTTAGGAGCTCTGGCTCAAGGGGAGCTGCATTGAACATCAAATTCCCCCAGTCAGTAAGTGGATGCCTGGATATGGCACAATAAGAGAAGATATTTTGAAGTGTTTCAAAAAATTTGGAAGGATTTCTAAAAGGAAAAATGTTGATATGAAAATTTGTGGAGTAATTCATGAAGAACTGTTCAAGAAATAGAGTAACCGAATGAAGTTAGGGCAATGCATTTATTACAATGCCAAATTAGGTTATGCGAAGGATAAAAGGTTACTTGATCATGCATTTGAACCACTTTGCATTCGAAGGAAACAAGTAGAAGAGCATCTAAGATGCAAATCCAGAAATTGATTAGCCCTAACCCCGTGGGAGAAAAAGGTACTTCTCTGTAAAGATTTAAATCTAAATCTGTTGAGATGGATATACCACTAGTTGTTGATGTAACTGAAAGGCCCCGACCAATATTTAAGAAGCATCCATACAAGTCAGTTGAAGTTGAATCATTAGGTGTGTTGGCAAGAGACATATTGGAGCTTCATGATTGTTGTCATTGATGGCAACAAAGTTCATCCCACACATCCACAGGACATAGTGTGCCTATACCGGAAGTCAGATTGAAGAGTGTTGTGGTCCGGTAAGCAAGAATAGAGTGTTATGGCAAGGTCCGACAGTTAGGTCCAGATCTCTCAGAGGAAGTATCTTTGGAAAGTGCAAACTTGGGAAAGTCAAGAGGAGTACCTTGATAGATAGAATCAAGGAATTGAGCCTCCGGTGATGAAAGAGTGAAGAGATATGAGGATTCAAGTATTGGAGTCCTGTTTGACAGTGTAGACAGAGGAAGAACTGACCGGCAGAGCATCAGACATTATTCCGGATGAGATGTTGATGGTGACCAAAATTATTAAGGTATCATTCATGATTGACCGACATGATTGATGACTTCTATAATCATCTCTTTGATCCGCATTACTTGATAAGTAAGGATTCAGCTGATAGATCAGAGTTTGGATAAATATTGACTATTCCGGATGCCAACTAGAAAGTGGATGAAATCCTTGGTGTAGATATATATATATATATATATATACCAGATTGATTTTGGTATGAAGGGATATGTTGTGTGTTGTGGTGTGTGAAGAAAAGTAGAAGAATAGTGTGGAAGTAGAAAGACAAGTTTGGTATGTGACAGGTCAACAGCACCAAAGAGAGGAAGGATGAAGTGCAGCAGATCAGTGTATTGAGCCTAACCGGAACAGAACCTCAGCATATGTGGATGTTTCTCATTAGTTCAAGGATCTTATTATTCTTCTTACAACTTGTAGACAGTGAGTCTCTTGTAGGCAGTGAGTCTCTTGTAGGCAGTGAGCCTCTTGTGAGCAGTGTGCTCAGGGAGTGAGCCCTAATTGGCAAGTGTCGTTTTGTATTTCTATTCTTCTAATAGAGAATACAATCTTGGGTTAATCACCCTATGGTTTTCTCCCTTAACAGGGTTTCCATGTCAAAAATATTGTGTCATGTGTATTTCCATTTTTTGGTTATGTTTGCTTAATTGAATTGATGCTACATTAATTGTTAAGAAAGTTCAAAAAGTAGAAATAATTAAGATAACTGATTCACCCCCCTCTCAGTTATCAACAATTGGTATCAAAGCCAATTTCCTCCAAAAGGAGCCTAATAGCTTGAGGAAGATCTAGGAACTAAAATGGATGTGTGTGGTATGAGGGAGCAACTTCAGTCTGCCCTAGATGATCTTGAGAACTCAAACTCTGAAGTCAGTGAATTGAAGGAAAGACTCAAACAAGCTGATGATTTCATAAATGAACTAAAAGGGAAGCTGAGTATCTCTATGAAAAAGAGAAAAGATCTACTTCAGCAATCGGCAAGTCAAAGTGAAGACAATGGTTCAAATGAAGATCTGAAGGAGAAAACCAAGTTATGTGAAAAGTTATCAAAAGAGGTCATTATGGTAAGACATGAAATGGAATCAGGAGTTATGAAATTCACCCAAGAAATTGAAGAGAAAAGAAAAACTAAAGATGATCTAAGAAAATCTCTCAAGGAGAAGTCAAAAGATTACCACAAAATGGATAGAATAATCAGGCATCTAGAATCTGATCTTGAAGATGCTAGAGATAACGAAGAAAAACTTGAGGATCAAATTAACACTCTTAAAAAGGATCTTCAAACAACAAATGAATACAAAGAAAAATTCAAGTTTAGTTCTGCTCAACTTGAAGTTCTTCTTGAAAGCCAAAAGAGGGTAGATGACAAGCGTGGCTTGGGATATGAGAAAGGTGAAAGCTCTGGATCAGGTCAGAAGAATTTTGGATCAGAAAATCTAAGGAACAGGCCTAGAAGACCTCTGGTAAGGCAACCTAATGCTCAAAGATATCCATCCTTCAATGGATACTGCCACAACTGCAATAACTTTGGTCATAAATCTAATCAGTGCAGAAAGAGAATAAATCAGACTAATACATCCTTCTCTGAATAGTGTTTCAACTGCAAAAGGTATGGTCACAAATCTCATGAATGCAGAAATATGCAAATGAATAATTCATTCAATGGTAGATGCATTGCATGCAATAGAATGGGTCATATGGCTAATCAATGTAGATCAAAAGGACAACAATCAAATATGCAAAGAAATGTTGTTTGCTACAATTGTAATAGATCCGGTCATATTGCCAAATTCTGTAGAAGCAAGAATCAAGACAAAAGAGGTCTGGTACATCATAATCATAATCAAGACAAGAGAAAAAGAAAAGTGAATGCAGATGAAGTTCAAAGTGAGATGAACAAGATTTGGGTGAAGAGAAGTACAGAAAATATAGGAGATGGATCCACACCAGAATCTCGTGCTGATATTCCTTCCAGAAATTAAAAAGTGAGCTCTGGCTCAGGGGGAGACACAAGGAAAAACTTTTTCCCCCAACCAGTTAATTGGTGCCGAAACTGGCACAAGGAGAGTTGCGGATTAAATGGTTCATAAGAGAAACATCTAAATAAACTGTGGTTAAGATATGGAAGATCCGCAAGATGTTTAGAACAAGATTGATCCGATTCATCAAGTCATCCGAATAAGGAAAACAAGGCAAACCGGAATGACTTAATTTGAGCATTTATTGCAACTTGGTATTAGGGTTTGCGAAGTAATATAAGGGTTCTCTTATTAAACACTTGTTCATTCTGCATTCAAGAAGAAGCAAAAAGGAGCTCTGCAACAAATTCCCTCAAGCCCATCAAAGATCACCTGCAGAAGATGATTCATCTAGCAATCGATCCAGCTCTCTCTGTGAAACCTAGAAGTGTAAAAGGTATTTTCCATTCTTGAATATCTCTCTAAAAATCTTTGAAAGATGGCTACTCTGAATGTGGTGAAGATTTCTAATCGGCCACACCCTAAATTTAAGAAACATCCATACAAATCTCTAGAAGTGGACCCCTCAAGTGCATTTTCCAGCATTCCGCATGGTATTTTGCATATAGAAGATATTAGGGTTTACATTCATGTGAACATTGAAGATTTTGGGGAATCCAAGCTGGCAGATATCTATCACAATCAGTTAATAAATGATGCTTTTGATCTCAAACCACAGTACCAAGCCATCCGAGATAAGCATTTTGGTCAGTGCATTCATTTCCCCTGTTTTGAAGAAGATGAATGGGTCCGGTATGTGTTGAGAAGAGTGCATGATAACATCTTATGGTTGGATAAACCATTTAAGATCACTAAGGATGCAATTAGGGTAGTAACTAGTTTGCACTCTTCCAGTGGGATAGCAGTTCTCAAATCTATCAAAAACCAAACTGTGAGTGAGGCTACCGGATCAAAATTTGATAAGAGAGCAATGACCATAGAAGATATCTCTGATCTGGATATCAAGTTTACATCTATGATAATTGGCTATAAGATATATCACTCTAGCAGGGAGAATTCAGTACCTAGAACTGTTGTGTATACTGCATATGAAATGTTGAGAAAGAATGCAGATTATGATCTCTGTGAACTCCTTCTAAGCCAACTGATGGAAAACTTACAAAAGATCAAGAAGGACAAGAAGAACTCTTTTAAGTATGATGGACTAATATTGTGTTTATTTTTCTACTTTATGAATGAGCTACTGAGATCCAGTGGTTTGGTATGGCAAAATGACAGACCTGTTGCCATTCAAATCAGAGACTACTTGCATGGGCTTGGGAATGCTAAGGCTAGAAATTGGTGTAGGAGCTTCCAGTTTTAGTCATTTTTGACTATATCATGTTTTGTGTCTTGTTATTTTGGTTTTCTCTAAGGCTTTGGAATCCATTCTCATGTTTTGTAATAAGGACTTAGTTCATTTTGATTGACTAGTTCATTAGAGTGTTAGTTAAGGCCTATTTTCTAGGATTCTCCTTTTTGAAACATAGTATTTTGGTGAAAAGGCAATTTCCAACGTTTCACTGCCCTTGATGGGCAGTTGTATGGTTGGAAGGCAAGAGGAAAGGTTTCTAAAACCTTCTAAAAATAAAATATTGTATGAACATGCCGAGAAGAACGAGAATAGAAGCTTTTTTGGAGTGAAAATAGTGATTTTCTGTGTTTTTGCTGAAGACAATCCTCCTATACGGCGTGGTACAGATAGAGCAAGGTCTGGAAGTTGTGAAATTTGTTTATGCATTGAAGTACCTTTCTTTTGAATCTAGTTAGCCTTCTTGACACTTTCTGTAGAGGAAGAAGTAATTTGATTTGTGAAAACTAGTCTAAACCCTCCAAAAGCCAGGGTTTTGGGAAAAATGCCTAAGCTCTCCTCTGTCCTCTGAAAGGCACCATCATTCTTTAGTAGGATGGAAGGAGAGAACATTTATTTTAGGTTTTTGTTGTTATTTAGGTTTGCTTTTCACTCTCCAAGCCTCTTGGCATGAAACTAGCTAGTCTTCATAGTGACTAGTTAAGATATTAATGGTGGACAACAGTATGACTGCAGAAACAGTCAAGTGTTTGATTAAATGAATGTTGATTTCTGTGTTTTAGTGTGAAGATAGACCTATGTAGGAGTCCACCTGATCCAGGGCAAGGGTCCTTGATACATTTCCTTCTCCTAATCTCAAACTAGGTTGTTTTCTAGAAGAAAAAATAGTTTGATGTCCTTGCTCATTGTGACAAGGTACGGGCCTGCACCTCTGTGGGAGGTTGTGAATCCATAATGGATGTTTGAATGTGTAGTAAGTCTGCATGGTCATTTGAAGGTTTGAGGAGTTAACTTTGTGTGAGTCATCCTTAAGGATTACAAAGAGGTAGTCTCCCTCTTTGGCACTATCATGAGACAGTCATATGGAGGTATGCTGCTCACTGTTTTGGAAGGAGTAAAATGAAGTTTTTTTGGTCAGAGACCTTGTTTCATTCATGTCCTAGACAAGTATATGCTAATTGATGTTTGAACATCCTGTTGGTAGGGGTATTGGTAGTAGGTGGTGAGCTCTTGAAGGTGGATTGTGCATCTAGGTTGGGTTGAGCTGTGACTCCCCAAAGTGAGAGTTGAGTAGTCTGTGTGATGGACACTAGGGTGTGGTCCTAGGCTAGGTCAATCTCCTGAGTAGCCTTGTGTAGGCTTGTAATCACAAACACCTTTGTAAACATCTTGAAGGAAGCATTGAGATCTAGGTTCTTTGTGTGAATTTCATTAACTACTACTTATATCTCTGCATCATATTGGTATCAGAGCCAATATTTGATTGGAAATAGTGTATGTCAGACAAGGAGATTGAAACAGAGGCTAGTACAATGCCTCCCAAGACAATGAGTCAAGGTGCCATCAAGAAGTTGGTGGAAGAGATGGTTGAAGAAAGATTGCAAGAAGAAAAGAAGTCTAAGGGCAGGACCAAAGAAGAGGGAAGTTCTTCTGACACAAATGAAGTAGAGACAGAAGAGAGTTCTCAAGAGCAGGACATATCTACAGAACAGAAAGCTTTCTTGAATGCACTTAAGGGTGCTCATGGAGACAGTGGTGATCCCAAGATGGATGTGCCTACCTTTCATGGCAAGTTGGATGGAGATGCTCTCACTGATTGGATAGAAGCTATGTGCAACTTCTTTGATTACAAAGAGTTTAATGACAGCAAAAAGGTTAAGTTTGCCAAGACAAGGCTAAGAGGTTCTGCACTTGTGTGGTGGAACTATATGCAAAGTGAGAGGGAGAAGATTGGGAAGAGTCCCATCACTAAATGGAGTAGAATGGTGGCTATGCTCAGAAGCAAGTTCATGCCACCTGACTATGAGATTCAAATCATAAGGAGATTTCAAAATTTGAGACAAAAAGACATGGATGTGGCTGCCTACACAAAAGAATTTCATAGACTCAGTATGAGGGCCAATCATAATGAAGATAAAAAAGGGATAGTGGCTAGGTACCTAAATGGTCTGAAATACAATCTGCAAGATGAGATCAGTTTAGTGATACCAAAAACAGTGGATGAATGCTTTTTATTGGCCTCCAGAGCAGAGGAAAAGTTGAGAAGGAAGGGTGAACAAAGTGCCAGAGGAAGAGGTGGCAGAAACCAAAGAGGAAGAGGCAGTTTTGGCCGTGGACAGTCCAACAAAACTAAAAATAACAGTCAGCAAGAAACACAATCAGAAACAGAGCATAGAAGAGGCTTTAGAGGTTAGAGAAGTCCTAATGGCAGGGGCAAAAATGGTGGAGGAGGTAGAGGACCAGGAGTCTTCACTAGAAGGTGTTATGGCTGTAACCAAGTTGGCCATACAATGAACAAATGCCCAGGGAAAGCCAGCAACTCTCATGATAGTGGAAAGAGAAATCAGTTGGTAAAGGATGATGATTGTGAGAGTGTGAATTCACCAATGGGAAGTGTTGCACCTGTTCTAGATGGAAAGAGTATGATGATCAAAAGGTCTATGTTGAAGATGCCATTGAAACAAGAGCCCCCTCAGAGAAAGAATCTTTTTAGAACCCAAGGCCTAGCCAATGGGAAACTTTGCAAAATCATAGTAGATTCAGGATCTACTAAAAATGTGGTATCCACTAAGATGGTTGAGAAGTGCAAGTTGAAGAGGCTACCTCATATTAGTCCTCACATGATTTCTTGGTTGAACAAGAACCAAAGTTTCATGGTGGAAGAACAAACTTGGGTTGAATTTGTAATTGGTGACTACAAGGACAAAGTGCTATGTGAAATCATCCCTATGGATGCATGTCACCTGCTTCTTGGCTGCCCATGGCAGTATGATGCTAAAGCTCAGCATGATGGTGAGAAGAACACTTATGTCATCACCAAGAATGGAAGACCATTCAAGATGGATCCTATGTTGGAGCAGCCCGAGGGGAAGAAAAATGATAGCAGTGTCATGTTGGTGAATGACAAAGAGTTCCTAAACCTCTTGAAGGAGAATGATAACCAGGAGTATGCCTTGGTCATGAAGCCCAAGAGTGGATCAGATCAGCAAGATCAAAAACAGAAGGAGATTCCATTAGAAGTGCAGCAACTTCTAGATAAGTATCAAGACCTTGTGGTAGAGGAAGTTCCCAACTCCTTACCACCCATGAGGGATATTAGTCATCAAATTGACTTAATACCTGGTGCTACATTACCTAACAAGGCCGCCTACAAGCTGACCCCACAACAAAATGAAGAAGTGGCAAGGCAAATTCAAGATCTCTTGGAGAAAGGGCTGATTAGGAAGAGTCTAAGTCCTTGTGCAGTTCCAAGTGTACTTTCTCCTAAGAAGGATGGAAAGTGGAGGCTATGCACAGATTCCAGGGCCATCAACAAGATCACCATAAGGTACCGGTTCCCAATGCCAAGGATTGAAGATCTTCTGGATTATCTTGGAGGATCATGCTATTACTCAAAGATTGATTTAAAATCTGGATATCATCAAATCCAGATCAGATAGGGAGATGAATGGAAGACTGCTTTCAAGACCAATGAGGGTCTTTATGAATGGCTTGTTATGCCATTTGGTCTTAGCAATGTGCCAAGTACATTTATGCGCCTGATGAATGAGGTATTAGTTGAATTCATTGGTAAATTTGTTATTGTTTATCTTGATGACATACTAATCTTCAGCAGGACAAGAGAAGACCATGTGAAGCATGTTGGCCAGGTGTTGGAGAAGTTACATGAGCACAAGTTGATGATCAACTTAGACAAATGTGAGTTCATGAAAACTGAACTTGTATACCTTAGATTTGTCATTTCTAATGGTTGTTTGAAGATGGATCCCTCTAAGGTTGAGGCTATTCTTAGTTGGCCTACCCCAAAAATAGTGGGAGATGTGAGAAGTTTCCATGGATTAGTGACTTTCTATAGGAAGTTTATTAGAGGTTTCAGTCACATTAGTGCTCCCATCCTCAACACCATCAAGGGTGGAGTCAAATGTAGATTCCAATGGACAAAGGAAGATGATGATAGTTTTGAGTTGTTGAAAACAAAGGTGGCTGAGTTGCCTACCTTAGTACTCCCTGATTTTGATAAAGTGTTTGTTGTTGAGTGTGATGCAAGTCAGCAAGCTATTGGTGTTGTCCTCAGCCAAGAAGGACATCCGGTGGCATTCTTTTCAGAAAAGTTGAATGAAGCCAAGCAAAGGTATTCTACCTATGACTTAGAACTCTATGCAATGGTGCAAGCTCTTAAGAAATGGAGACATTATTTTCTGCCCAAAGAATTTATTGTGTTTACTAATAATCATACTTTAAGCTTTCTAAATAGTCAAGAAAAATTGAATCATAGACATGTCAAATGGATGGAATAGTTACAAGTTTATACTTTCACAATTAAGCACAAAAAAGGTGTTTCTAACAAGGTGGCTGATGCATTAAGTAGGAGGCCGCTTCTTGTTCATGAAATTTAGTTAGAAAGCAAGGGCATTGACTATTTAAAGGAGTTGTATAAAGAAGATTTAGATTTCAAAGAGGTTTATGATGTTTGTGTGAACTTGGCTAACACATTCCATGGAGAGTATGCAAATTTTGTTTTACAGGAAGGCCTCTTGTTCAAGGGAAATTTGTTGTGTATCCCTAAGTGTTCCATGAGGGACAACATCATCAAGGAGAAATATAATGGTTCGTTAGGAGGACATTTTGGCTTAGACAAGACACTAGAACAAGTCACAAGGTTCTATTTTTGGCCAAAGATGCAATCAGATGTGAGGAAGTATGTAGCTAGTTGTGCAATCTATCAAAGGGCCAAGGGTGTGTCTTCAAATGTAGGTCTATACCAGCCCCTTCCTATTCCCAATAGACCTTGGGAAAGTATCAGCATGGATTTTGTGCTTGGGTTACCCAGGACAGCCAGAGGGGTGGATAGTGTGTTTGTTATTGTTGATAGGTTCAGCAAGATGGCTCATTTTGTGCCATGCAAATGCACAAATGATGCATCTCATGTTGCAGGTCTATTTTTCAGAGAGGTAGTAAGAATTCATGGTTTGCCATTGTCCATTGTAACTAACAGGGATTCTAAGTTTGTAGGTCACTTCTGGAGGACCTTGTGGAAGAAGTTGGGCACACAGTTGTCCTTTTCATCAGCCTACCATCCACAAACTGATGGTCAGACTGAGGTGGTTAATAGAGCACTTGGAAACCTTCTAAGATGCCTCACAAAGTAGCATGGTTTGGCATGGGACTTGGTTATCAGTCAGGCTGAATATGCCTACAATGATTCAAGGAATAGGAGCACTGGTAAAAGTCCTTTTGAGGTAGTATATGGCTTTCATCCAAGGGGACCACTTGAATTGAAGGATCTCCAAGGATGGGATAGAAGGAGTGCACTTGGTGAAGAGTTTGCTGCCTCCATGAAAACAGTCCATGATCAAGTCAAGTTGCAACTAGAAAAATCAGTCACAAAGTACAAGGAAAAGGCAAATTTGAAGAAAAGAGAAGTGCAATTCAAATTTGGTGACTTAGTTATGGCATATCTAAGGAAAGAAAGGCTGCCAAAAGGTCAGCCAACTAAACTCCTGATGAAGAAGATTGGGCCATGCAAAATTGTGCACAAGTTCGGTCCAAATGCATATGAGATTGAGTTACCATCCGGCCTTGGTATCTCTCCAATTTTTAATGTTTGTGATCTTTTTCCTTTTAGACCTCCATTGCCTGGTGAAAGTGGATCAGATGTGGTGGCTAAAGATGTTGATTGGATCAAGGATTTGCCTCCAAGAAAACCTTTACAGTTGGAGTGCATTCTGGATTCCAAAGTTGTCAAGAAGACTCGGAGAGGTGTCTATAAAGACTACTTGCTGAAATGGAAGGATCTTCCTGATTTAGAGGCCACCTAGATGACTGAAGTAGATATCTTGAAGCATGGCATGACACTTCAACAATTGGCAACTCAAGGGACTTGAGTTCTTCCTACAGGGGGAGTATGGTGCAGGAGCTTCCAGTTTTAGTCATTTTTGACTATATCATGTTTTGTGTCTTGTTATTTTGGTTTTCTCTAAGGATTTGGAAGCCATTCTCATGTTTTGTAATAAGGACTTAGTTCATTTTGATTGACTAGTCCATTAGAGTGTTAGTTAAGGCCTATTTTCTAGGATTCTCCTTTTTGAAACATAGTATTTTTGGTGAAAAGGCAATTTCCAACGTTTCACTGCCCTTGATGGGTAGTTGTATGGTTGGAAGAGAAGAGGAAAGGTTTCTAAAACCTTCTAAAAACAAAATATTGTATGAACATGCCGAGAAGAATGAGAATAGAAGCTTTTTTGGAGTGAAAATAGTGATTTTCTGTGTTTTTGCTGAAGACAGTCCTCTTGTACAGCGTGGTACGGATAGAGCAAGGTCTGGAAGTTGTGAAATTTGTTTATGCATTAAAGTACCTTTCTTTTGAATCTAGTTAGCCTTCTTGACACTTTTTGTGGAGGGAGAAGTAATTTGATTTGTGAAAATTGGTCTAAACCTTCCAAAAGCTAGGGTTTTGGGAAAAATGCCTAAGCTCTCCTCTGTCCTCTGAAAGGCACCATCATTCTTCAGTAGGATGGAAGGAGAGAACATTTATTTTAGGTTTTTGTTGTTATTTAGGTTTGCTTTTCACTCTCCAAGCCTCTTGGCATGAAACTAGCTAGTCTTCATAGTGACAAGTTGAGATATTAATGGTGGACAGTAGTATGACTATAGAAACAGTCAAGTGTTTGATTAAATGAATGTTGATTTCTATGTTTTAGTGTGAAGATAGACCTATGCAGGAGTCCACCTGATCCAAGGCAAGGGTCCTTGATACATTTCCTTCTCCTAACCTCAAACTAGGCTGTTTTCTAGAAGAAAAAATAGTTTGTTGTCCTTGCTCGTTGTGACAGGGTACGGGCCTGCACATCTGTGGGAGGTTGTGAATCCATAATGGATGTTTGAATGTGTAGTAAGTCTGCATGGTCATTTGAAGGTTTGAGGAGTTAACTTTGTGTGAGTCATCCTTAAGGATTACAAAGAGGTAGTCTCCCTCTTTGGCACTGTCATGAGACAGTCATGTGGAGGTATGCTGCTCACTGTTTTGGAAGGAGTAAAATGAAGTTTTTTTGGTCAAAGACCTTGTTTCATTCATGTCCTAGACAAGTATATGCTAATTGATGTTTGAAGACCCTATTGGTAGGGGTATTGGTAGTAGGTGGTGAGCTCTTGAAGGTGGATTGTGCATCTAGGTTGGGTTGAGCTATGACTCCCCAAAGTGAGAGTTGAGTAGTCTATGTGATGGACACTAGGGTGTGGTCCTATGCTAGGTCAATCTCCTGAGTAGCCTTGTGTAGGCTTGTAATCACAAACACCTTTGTAAACATCTTGAAGGAAGCATTGAGATCTAGGTTCTTTGTGTGAATTTCATTAACTACTACCTATATCTCTGCATCAGAAATATAGCTCTATGGGGTTATTTCAATAATTTTTAGAGTAGGATGCAAGCAAGACAGAGAATTCCCAAATCTCTAGTTGAAAAGTATAAGGATACAGTTTTCTTTATGGTAGAAACTGATCAGTGCCTAATTGAGGCTGTGGAGCCAAGGATAGTCTGGATCATGCCAATGGGGTATGAAGTAGATGAGAAAATTGTAGATCTACATGTTCAACACTTGCTTAGTCAACCCAAGGACCCCAAGGCAGAAAGGTTTGGAACCTTTGAAGAGTTGAGTGCAAAGATTCATGTAGAACTTAGACAACTGAAGACAAAGAGGAAAGTAAGAAGGGAAGTTGGAGAAGTCACTAAGAAATTTGGGATATCCAAGGAGGCACTTGATACAAACAGAGAAAAGATAGAAAGAGCAGAGAAAGAAAAAGAAAAAGCAGAGAAAGAAGGTGCTCCGGTGGAAGTCCCCTCCTGGACCAGATCCTCTAAGACCTCTACTCCTACAACTGTTAAAAGCTCAAAGGCATCAAAACCGGAAGCAAAATCATCCGGTAAAGCAGAGAAAAGAACTAAGACAAAGGCCACAAGGTCTTACATCAGTCAGAAGGATGATGAAGAGACTGAGTCAGATGAGGAGGTAAAGAAGATGAAGAATAAGAAGAAAGTATCTGGTGAAGACAAGAAAGCAAAGACAGAAGAGTTTGTTGAAAGGCCCACTCTGTCCTTACATGATGTAGTCAAAGCAGTTACTATGGATGGGAACCTGCAACCAATAATAGAATTTTATGATGCATATAATGATGCAGATAGAAAAATCTTGGAGGAAGCCACAATTAAGTACTTGAACATATACAATAAAGCTTTTATTGAAATAATTTCTCTAATTCCAAAAGTTTAGAAAAGGAATTTGAAATGAGAAAAGAAAATGCCAAGGCTAAGGACTTAGAGATTAGAGAACAGATAGCTATTCAGCTCTATCTTTCAATTACTTTGAAACACATGGATATGATCTTCAAAGATTGCAAGGATGAGTTCCAAAGTAAGGCTAGAATGAATCAGCTCATGCTTGGAGAAACTGATAAAGTGGCAAAAGAAATAGAAGAAATCCTACGGAATGCCTATAAAAGATTCAATATTCCTGTTATAGAGGATTTAGGTAATGATCTGTCGGGAATGGATAACAAAGAAGAATCTACTGAGACGATAGTAGAAGAGGTAAAGGAAAAGGACTTAGAATTCACTTCTTCGGAAGAGGAGATCCATTAACAAGCAAACATCTCTCCTCTGGTTTCCCCTGCAGATTCTGGATCTAAAGGAAAAGAAAGAGTAATCAGTCAAGAAGCAGAAGAGAAGCAAAAAGAAGATGTCAGTCGTAAGGCTGCAGAAGAAGAGAAAACTCCAATAGAAAAGGCCACAGATGATAGTGGTAAGGCTACAGAAGGGGACAAAACCCTGTCACTGGCAAGAGACACAGCAGAAGTAGTAGAAGAATTCTTAACCAAGGAGATGATGGAATTTGATGAACCAAAACTTCTTCAAGGACCGCTCAATTTTGACTCCCTCTCCCCAGTTCAAACCATAAAGCTAGCATCCTTTACTTCGGCAAAAGCAAAAGAAAAACTCCTAAAGTCTCACATGGAGGATTGCAAGATCATAGACATTGCATCCGGTGTACTGGAAAAGATCATGCCATCTTTTCAGAAGGATCCCTCAGCCTCCTCATCTGGTAATCTCAAATATCTAGTAAATAGTTTTAGCACACACTTTGATTCATTAGAGAAGTCAACAGTAGATAAGGTTTGAAAAGAGTTTTTGGTAAAAAGATTATCATAAATACAAGGGTTAATAACCAATGATAGGAGAGTTATGAATATTGGGTTAAAGAGCTTAGAAAATGCTCTCAAAGATGGGGGTGATATTTACAAATTTTGTTTATCCTGGCCTAAAGTGACCAAGGACATTGAGAAGAAGGTAAAAGAGCAAGAGGATAAACTATTAAGTTTATCTCAAAGTTTTGATCCTCTATCCTCCTGCATAGTAAATCAAGAGTGTCAGACTATTGCAGTCATAAATGAAATGAAGAAGCTTGAGAAGGAGAAGAAAAATAGAATAAGTAGGTTGAATGAAATTAGAAGAATCATTATCCCTAAGTTAGAGGCCATGCATGAGGCTCTAACTGATGCTCAGACCACAGCCCAGACTAGTGATTCGACAGATCTTAAGAGGGCAGAAGCTTTTGCATTCCTGTTGAGTGGTCACTGTATACACCTAAAATTGGCATGACTCTACTTAAATAAATATTTATTTCATCAGTCACATTCTACTATCAATAAATAAATACATTTATTTATTTATTCGATTCACTTCCTCTCATTTAATTAAATAAATTACATTTTATTTAATTAATTAAAATCACTTACACCAACTTCATTCTTCTAAAATAATTAAATAATTTTAATTATTTAATTAAAATCTCTTATTCTTCCAAATTTAAATAAAATGCAAATTTTATTTAAATAAAATAAAAAATCCTCACAAAAATAAAATATATTTCTATATTTTATTTATTCCTCTCAATTATCTATAAAATAATTAAATAAATTCATTTATTTAATTATGCTTTCTATCTCTTCAAAAAATCATTCTTATCTTCCAAAAATAACCTTCCTCTTCTCACACAAAAGCAAAACTTTGAGTTACAAAAGGCAAAATCAGTTTTAAAGCATCTTTAAAGCAAATTTTTTCTTAAAATAGAGAAAATCAAATCTTATCCTCATCAAGAGAGGAGTTAACTCAACAAAGCTGCTTTTTTAAATGACATGAGTCTTTCTTCCATTTGTTGCACGTTCCTCAACAATCCTCCTCCATTGATCTTCTCTTTTCTTCTCAACCATTGATCTTCCCTCACCTTTTTCTATAAATACAACCTTCTTCTCTTCATTTCACATCTAGATTTTGTGTAAACTTATGCTACAGAGATATCAGCGCACCTTTGGCACTCCTATTCCCATTTAAGCATTCTCATTCATACTCCATTTCTGTGGTTGAAGCTCATCTTCCAATACATATCACAGCCATTCTTCCTTTGTCATCTTCAACAAGCAAGCAAGCAACTAGCTTCTGAAGTCTTCACAATCAAGATCAAAGAGAGATAGGCAAACTATGGAAGGCGAAAGGTAAAGGTGCAAGGTATTATTTGTTGTTTGTTTTAATCTCTTTTTATCTTCAGATTCTGTAGATGTTTAGGTTTTTATAATCTTATTGATTAACCTATTTTCCCCCTCATAGTCACATCTCAATTTTGGACAGAATGAAGCAGAGTTGGGTGACATAAGTTGTACAGTTGAAGATAACTTTTGTAGACATACTACAGTATATGTAAGTATAACTTGTTTATATACTTATACGACTAAGTATAGTTCAATTTTTGGGAATTTTGGTGTGCAGACCCTACCCTTTGCCATTGATGTCAAAGGGGGAGTGAGGAACAGTGAAAAATGTGGAATCCAGCTAAGGGGGAGCTCCAAAAAAGTGTACATTAGAAGAGAGCATCAACCAAGGGGGAGTATAGTATAATACTTAATCATTTTTCACTAAGTGTTGCCATCAATGCCAAAGGGGGAGATTGTTGGCAAGAGACACATTGAAGCTTCATGATTGTTATCATTGATGGCAACAAAGTTCATCCCACACATCCGTAGGACATAGTGTGCCTATATTAGAAGTCAAATTGAAGAGTGTTGTGGTTCGGTAAGCAAGAATAGAGTATTGTGGCAAGGTCTGATAGTCAGGTCCAGATCTCTTAGAGGAAGTATCTTTGGAAAGTCAAGAGGAGTACCTTGACAAATAGAATCCAGGAATTGAGCCTTCGGTGATGAAAGTGTGAAGAGATATGAGGATTCAAGTATTGGAGTCTTGTTTGGCGGTGCAGATAAAGGAAGAACTGATCAGCAAAGCATACATTATTCTAGATGAGATGTTGATGGTGATCAAGATTCTTAAGGTATCATTCATGATTGACCGACATGATTGATGACTTCTATAATCATCTCTTTGATCCGCATTACTTGATAAGTAAGGATTCAGCCATCAGATCAGAGTTTGGATAAATATTGACTATTCTGGATGCCGACTAGAAAGTGGATGAAATCCTTGGTGCAGATATATATATACCAGATTGATTTCGATATGAAGGGATATGTTGTGTGTTGTGGTGTGTGAAGAAAAGAAGAAGAACAGTGTGAAAGTAGAAAGACAGGTCTGGTATGTGACAGGTCAACAGTACCAAAGAGAGGAAGGATGAAGTGCAGCAGATCAGTGTATTGAGCCTAACCGGAGTTGAACCTCAGCATATGTGAATGCTTCTCATCAGTTCAAGGATCTTATTATTCTTCTTACAACTTGTAGATAGTGAGTCTCTTGAAGGTAGTGAGCCTCTTGTGAGCAATGTGCTCGGGCAGTGAGCCCTAATTGGCAAGTGTCATTTTGTATTTCTATTCTTCTAATAAAGAATACAATCTTGGGTTAATCACCCTGTGGTTTTCTCCCTTAACAGGGTTTCCATGTCAAAAATATTGTGTCATGTGTATCTCCATTTCCTGGTTATGTTTTCTTAATTGAATTGATTCTACATTAATTGTTAAGAAAGTTTAGAAAGTAGAATTAATTAAGATAACTGATTCACCCCCCCTCTCAGTTATCAACAAGGTGCATTGTCTGGAGTTCCATATGGCGTATTGCATGTTGAGGATATAAGGGCATACATCCACTGTAGCATTGATGAATTTGGAAAACTAAAACTCTTGGATTTGCTTAACAACTACTTAATGGATGATAGCCATAAATCGAAACTGGAATACAAAGCCCTAGAAAGCAAACATTTTCTGCAAGTCATTAGGTTTCTGATATTTGATGAAAATGAATGGGTTCGATATGTCTTAAGCCGAATACATAATGAGTTCATATGGCTATTGAAACCATTTAAGATTACAAAGGATGTTATCAAGACTGTAATTGGGTTAAATTCCTCCGGTGGATTACCCATGTTGAAAGCCATGAAAAACCAGACAGTGGCTGATGCTACTGGTGCCAAGTTTGACAAAAGGGCAATGACCATCAATGATATCATAGAACCTAATGTTAAATTTGACTCCATGGTGATTGGGTACAAGATTTACCACTCCAGCAAAGAAAATTTTGTCTCCAGAACTGCAATATATGCAGCCTATCAAATAGTAAAGGAGAATGTTGATTATTATCTTTGTGAACTACTATAGAATTAGTTGATTGAGAATCTAAGCAAAATAAAAAAAGATAAGAAAAATACCTTCAAATATGGTTCCTTTATTATATGTTTGTTCTTCTATTATATGAATGAAGTACCTAGAATTCAAGGTGTGCATTGGACAACTGACAGGCCAGTAGCATGGCAAATAAGAGATCACCTTCTCAGCCTTGGTGGCTCCCAAGCCCAAAAGACTGTCATTTGGGGCTATTTCAAAAACTTCCAAAGTTTAATGCAAGCAAGGGAGAGAATCCCTAAAACAATTGTGGAGAAGTATGAAAATGACATATGTTTCATGGTTGACACAGATCAGTGCTTGATGGAAGTTGTAGAACCAAGGACAGTTTGGATAATACCTATGGGTTATGAGGTGGATGGAACAGTTTTGGATATGTATGCTCAACATCTTCTGAGCACACCTAAAGATACTATGTGGAAAGGTTTGGAACTTACAAGGAACTAAGTCTAAAATTGCATGTGGAACTTAGACAGCCGGAGACCAAGAGGAAAGTGCAAAGGCAAGTTGAAAAGTATACTGAGATCATTGGCCTAACCAAGGAAGTAGTGAAGCAGAACAGAGAAATAATTGAGAAGGCTAACAAAGAAAAATAGGACAAGAAACAAGAAGATGCTTAGGTGGAACCATCCTCCACTTCAAGGACTACTAGAAGATCTATTGTTGTTTCTATTCCTTCTAAACCTGCAAAACTAGAAGACAAACCATCCGGTGAAGCAAGTAAGAGAAAGAAAACAAAAGCCACAAGAATGAATGTGGCCAAAAAAGTTGATGAGGAGACAGAGACAGATGAAGAAGTCAAAGAAATAAGATCCAAGAAAGCCAGAACTTCAAAGACTTCTGAATACTAGCCTTCCGGAAGAAATAAGACTGGTAAAAAGCAAGTAACTACTAAGGTTGCTATGACTATTGATGAAATTGTAAAAACAATCACTATTCATGGAAATTTAAAGCCTATCAGAGTTTACTATAATAATTTTGATCAAGAAAATAAGAAAACTTTGGAAGATGTCATTATCATATATTTGAATAAATTTAATAGAGCCCTATTGGAAATTTTACAAGAACCTCCTAAAGGTTTAAGGAAAGTATTGGAAATGAGGAAAGAAGCAGCCAAGGCTAAAGATCTAGAACTCAGAGAGTATGTCCTTTCTACTCCATGTCCTATAATGACTAGAAGAGAAGCAGATAAAATCCTCAGAGAAGTTAAAGAAAAATTCAGAAGCAAGGTCTGGATGAACAAGCTAATGCTTGGTGAAACCAATGAAATTGTAGAAGAAACAAAAGAAATTTTGAGAAAGGCTTTAGACAAAGATAAATACTATATTGTTTCAGAGGAACAAGTTGAGGAAGACAATCCTTCAGTTCCAGAACAAGAAGCTCTAGAAAAAAGAGGTTGAAAAAGGAAAGGATGACCAAGGTAATACTCTAGATCCTCCAGATTTAACCTATGAGGAGACTAATGTTGGATTTGATTCATCAAATCTGAATGTTGGAGAAGTTCAGGAAAAGGAGAAGTTCAAGAAAAGAACATCATTAAGAATCAATCTAAGTTTGGTGAAGCCTCTGTTCCAAAAGAGGAACAAGTCAATCAGGAGGACATAGAAATGATAGACAAAATAGTTGATGCAGAAGAAACTCCTCCACCTGATCTTTCCGGAAAAGAAGAGGATATTGCTTCTATACAGAGCCCTCCGGATCAAGTAGTGAGTGGTAAAAACAGAGAAAATATTTCACTTGCAAGTGATACAAGAAATGATAAAGCAGAGGAAGAGTAGGAAGAAAACCAAGAAGACAAAGCAAAAGAAGATGGTGCAAATGTTGAAGAACCTAAAACAAATGCTGAGAAATCTGATGAACAAAAGGATGATTCAGAAAATGTTGCAAGAGACACTGCAGACGTAGTGAAAAGTCTTCTTGAAAAAGAGATCATTAAGCTTGATGAGTCTAAACTACTCCAAGGTCTAGCCAATCCAGATGCTCTCTCTCCAATTTAATTGATGAAAATTGCATCATTCACCCAAGTAAAAGCTAGAGAAAAGATGTTAAAATTCCAAATGGAGGACAATGAGCTACTAGGGCTTGCAACTAGGATTTTGGAAAAATTAATGCCTTCCTACCAGAAGAGTCCGTCTAATTCCCCCTCTGGACATTTAAAAAATCTTGTAAGTTCTGTAAATACTCATTTTGAATCCTTTGAAAAATCTATAGAGGCAAAGGTTCGGAAAGAATTTTTGGATAAGAAATTTAGTGAAGTAAAGAATCTAATAGGAAATGATAGGATGATACTCAACATTAGCATAAGGAGTATTCAGAATGCTCTAAATGATGGAAGAGATATGTACAAATTCTATCTCTCATGGCCCAAAGTTAGTGAAGATATTGAGAAGAAGATAAAGGAGCAAGAATAGAAATTGTCAAATCTTTCTCAATTTTTTTATCCTCTAACAGTTGTGCCTATAAGTCAGGAATGTCAAGTAATTAGCTTGATAGATGAGATAAAGAGGCTTGATAAAGAAAAAAGTAACATTATGAAGAGAATGTGTGAGCTCCAAGAATTGATTGCCCCCAAGTTAGAAACCATGTTTAATGCCTTATCAGAAGCTCAGGCTGCACTTCAGACAAGTAGTCCTCCGGATCTAACAAAGATAGAAGCATATGCATTTTTGTTGAGTGGGCGCATCTCAATTTTGGATGGAATAAAGGGAACTTGGGCCTATGAACTTGTACAATTGAAAAATAGTTTTGCAGACATTCTCAAGTTCTTTTAAATAGAACTTAATGATTAGTTATACATATGTTGTCCTATATACAAATTTTTGGACAATTTTGGCTTGCGAACCCCACCCTTTGCCATTGATGTCAAAGGGGGAGTGAAAAGCAATGAAAAATGAGGAATCCAGCAAAGGGGGAGCTTCATAACTAATAGAGAAGCATAAGTGTATAGAGTAAGGGGGAGCTACTTTAGACACTTAGTCATTTTTCACTAAGTGTTGCCATCAATGCCAAAGGTGGAGATTGTTGGCAAGAGACACTACTTCACATTGATAGGTGTTGTCATTGATGGCAACTAAGATCATCCCAATCATCCAGATAACACAATTTGTTCACACCAGAAGTCAAAATCAGAATTTGTCTAAGTCCGGGCAGTTAGGAACAGAGTAGGTGACAGGGTCCCGTATCTTGGTCTGGATCTCTCCAGTGGAAAGGCATGATTTGTTGCAGATCTGAGGTAGTTGTAAGAATTGTCAAGACACTTTTGTCCTCCGGAGATGAAGAACTCAAAATATATTAGCTTATGAGTATCAGGTTTCAGTTTGACAGAACAGACAGAAGAAGAATAAGCTGACCTTGTGAATGATCTTAATTCTGGATGTATAGAAGTTGTTTATTGGCTATTGGTGATGATAAGTTATGGTAGACGACATGATTGATGATTTGTGAGTGCAATTTTTGATCTGCATCTCATATTATGTATGGATCTAGCCAGCAGAGCAGAGTACTTGAAAATTTTCTAAATGTTCTTGAAGCTAACTGGTAAAATGATTGTAGATCATGTTGTAGACATATATATCCAATGGAATTGGATGATTTTGGTGTGTGTGTGTGTGTGTTGTGACTATGGTGTAATTGCGAAAAGAAGCAGAGATCAAAATTTTAGATGCTAGCAGAGCAGTAAGAGGAGCAGAGTAAGGATGAAGTGTGTCAAGTCAGTTTTCTATGCTTAACTGGAACTAAACTCCAGCATTGGTAGATGCTAAATATCAGTTCAAATTTATTGTAACTCTTGTTCCTGTAGGCAGTAAGCCTTTTTTGAGCAGTGAGCTCTAGGAAGTGAGCCCGAATGCATGTGCATTCCCCATTGTAATACTTTTAATAGAGTATAATCTTTGTGGATTAACCCCCACTATGGTTTTTCCCTTAACCGGGTTTCCACATAAAAAATCTTGGTGTCAAGTGTGTTATTTATGTTTCTATTCATGTGTTATTGATTAATGCTGAAATGTTTACATCATTGATTTGATTATAAGTTGTAAAGGAAGATTAAAGGTAGAAAAGGTTAAATTGTGTGACAACTGATTCACCCCCCCTCTCATTTGTCCAGACCTAATTCAACACTATGGAGGATACCATTGACAATTCCCACCTTCACCTCACTGATTTATTTCAAGAATCATCTATCTTCATGATCTCATCCGTATCCCTTACATCTACAACCAAAACACAAATTGTTTCCCTTGTATATCTAGACCTAATCGATTGGGACCAACAAGGGCCTCTTGTCCTAGATAGTTTTCAAAATGATGAAGCGCTTGCAGAATTTTTGGGACTTTAAGATGGTATACCCCAAGGTGACCATAAAGTAGGTTTTATCATGGATCTCTCTCGTATTGCATATTTTAGGGAGAATGCCAAAGCTTTCAATCGCAAAAATATGACTAAAATAAATCGATCCTTAGGTGAAAACCACATTGTGGCACTTTTCGATCTCAAAATAGTAAAAAGAAAGGACACATCCGATGGTGAAAACCTCTCTGAGGTGCCCGAGGATGAAAGATTTGACCTTGCCCCACCATCAAAATATCAGGAGAAATCTTCTTTATTGGTGGAGAAATCTCAGGAAATTAATCTTGGCATGGTCCAAAATCCCAAGGTTACATTCTTAGTAGCTTCTTTGTCTCAACAAGAACATAAGGACTTCACAAAGTTCTTTCAGAAAAGGGCAATTAACTTTGCATTGACTTATGTCGACATGCCAGGATTAGATCATGCATTAGTAGTCCATCATCTATCAATTTTACCAGGAGCTAAACCAGTCAAGTAGAAATTGTGAAAGATGCACCCACAGATTGCTTTATTGGTCAAAGTTGACCTTGAGAAGCTACTAGATGCCAAATTCATACGTCATGTGGATTATACAAAGTGGGTTTCAAATCTAGTACTTGTTTCTAAGTCGAATGGGGGCATTCACATTTGTGAAGACTTCAGAGACTTGAATAAAGCCTGTCCCAAGGATAATTTCCCATTACCCGACATCGACATCATCATGGACTTAACGACAGGCCATGAAATGCTTTCCCTCATGGACGGTTTTTCGCTACAACCAAATCATGATTGCACCCAAGGACCAAGATAAAACAACTTTCACATGTCCTTGGGGCATCTATTGTTGGCAGGTCATGCCTTTTGGCCTCAAAAATGCTGGCGCTACTTACCAAAGAGCGATGATGGTAATCTTTCATGATTTGTTTCATACCATTATGGAAGATTGTGTCAATGACCTCCTAGGTAAGTCTACAAGGGTAGATCACTTGAAAGTGTTAGAGAAAATATTTGATCGGCTAGAGAAATATCAACTAAGGGTAAATCCAAAGACGTGTGTCTTCGGTGTAACATCAGGTAAGCTACTGGGATATATTGTATCAAGATGAGGCATTGAGGTCGACCCTATAAAGGTCAAAGCTATTGTTGAAATGTCTCCTTCGAGTAACCTTAAACAGTTAAGAAGTCTTCAGGGAAAGCTAGTCCATCAGGTGGTTCATTTCACAACTGGTGGATAAATGTCAACCCTTCTCACATTTACTCTGCAAGGATGTCTCATTCAAATGGGACAGTAAATGCCAAGATGCATTTAAATAGCTAAAAGCTTATCTTGCTTCACCACGAGTGTTGATTCCTCCAGTAATAGGGGAACCTCTAGTGCTTTATATCTCCACTACATCAATAGCCTTGGGGGCACTTCTTGCACAAAATGATGACTCAGGCAAAGAACAAGCAATTTACTACATTAGCCACACTCTAGTAGGATATGAGCTCAACTATACCCTATGGAAAGAGCCTATTTAGCAATAGTGTTTGCTTCCCAAAAGTTACGGCACTATATGTTGAACCAACATACAAAGCTTATATCTAAGGTCGATCCTTTAAAATACTTGCTTTCCAAAGCAACTCTTACAGGATGCCTCGCGAAATGGGTAATGATCTTAACTAAGTTCGACATCGAATATGTGGACCGAAAGGCTATCAAAGGGCAGGTAATCATAGACCAACTAGCTGAGGCACCATTAACAAATACACACCCCATGCTATCTAAGTTTCTAGATGAAGGGATCTTTAACCTTTCTAAACCAGTCGAGTGGAAACTGTACTTTGACGGATCATACACTAAACATGGTTCTAGCACAGGGATCCTCTTCATCACCCCACAAGGTGATTATATCCCTAAATCATATCATCTTGCTTTCCCATGTACCAACAACATAGCCGAGTATGAAGCATTGTTAATAGGTCTCCAAATGGCTATCAAGTGGAACATCAAATAGCTTCAGGTCTATGGAGATTCTCAACTTGTTATTCACCAAGTCACAGATGAATATCAAACAAAGGATGACAAGTTGGTGCCCTACAAGAAAATGGTCAACAACTATAAACAACATTTTTGCAGTCTTTCCTTTGATCAAATCCCAAGAGTTAACAACAAGGCTATTGATGCAATGGTCACTATTGGGTCTCTTCTAGACATGTCGACCAACATACAGAATTGTGAGTTCTTGGTAGAAGCTGCTAATACCATCTATTGATGTTCTGCAAATTGAAATCATCTGTGAGCTTGTTGGTCCCAACTCGGCGTGGTATCAAGATATATACAACTAACTTCATAATAACACCCTCCCATCTAATCTAACATCAACCCAAAAGAAAACCATCACCCACCAAGCTTCCCATTTCACTATCCTAGGAGATACACTTTACCGACAGAGTCTTGACGGTATCCTCCTAAGATGTTTAAACTCGGAAGAAGCCAAAACTTCTTTAAGAGATATACATGAGGGTATCTATGGAACACATTCCACTAGTCCCAACCTAGTGAAGAAGTTTCTCAGAACAAGATATTTCTGGCCCACAATGGAATAAGATGCCAACCAGTTCGCCAAAAAATGTTTTTAGTGCCAACAACATAGAGATTTGATTCATGTGCCTGCTCATCAGCTGCAACCAGTGACCACTCTATGGCCATTTTCACAATGGGGTCTCAACCTTGTAGGTAAGATACATCCCTCATCTTCCAACAGACATAAATTCATAATTACCACCACTGAGTATTTTACAAAGTGGGTGGAAGCTATTCCCATGACCTACATAACCGGCAAGCAAATTGCTAAATTTATCCTAAACTATATCATTTTTCAGTATGGTATCTCCATGGCTATGGTGACCGATAATGGTAAACCCTTCAAAAACCAAGATGTTCATGCCTTACGCACACAATATCATATCCAACATCAGTTTTCTACGCCATACTATCCCCAAAGCAATGGCCAGGCTAAGGCTTCGAATGAAACAATCCTCAAAATACTCAAAAAGACAGTCAATGAAGCTGGTCATGATTGGTATCTCCAACTTAATCCCACCCTTTGGGCCTATAGAACAAGTATCTGAACCCCAATTGGAGCCACACCCTATGCTTAGTATATGGAACTGAAGTTGTTTTGCCTATAAAGGTCCAGATCCCATCACTCTGTATCTCCCTATAGCATCTGATAGATAGAGAAAAATACAGAGTATCCAAGCTACATGAATTAGAGCTTCTATATGAAAGATGCCTTGCAACATTAAATCATCTTCAGGTCTACCAAAACTGACTATGTCATAGCTACAATAAGAAAATAAAAGAAAGGTGGTTCCAAGTAGGTGATCTAGTCCTGAAGGAAAATCTAAGAAATTTGCAGGATAGGGAAAAGAAAGGCAAGTTTGAACCTAACTGGTTGGGCCTTTTCATCATCACAACAGCATGTGGATCAGGGGCATATTCCCTAGCAACACCTGAAGTGATTCCTCTTGATGAACCAATCAGCAATGTTCATCTCAAGAAATTCTATGCCTGATCCTTGGGAATATCCTAGTAGAAAAGAACCAAAAAAAAAACAAAAAAAGCAGAAAAATAACAAAAAAATATTCATCCTCTGGTGAAAACTTGGTAAACAGGCACCTTGAAAAAGTACCATAGTGAAAACCTGGCAAATAGGTACTATGTGTAGGAGTCAACACTACCATCTATTCGGTCTTTCCACCCATCCATCCATAATAATACTTGTTGACCTTCACATTCCCAATTGTCCATCTATCATGGCTTAGGAATTGGTTAGTGTCAAGCATTCTATCCATGTCTTATCCATAGTCAGTCTCATCCATAGTTAGTTTTACTCATAGTCAGTTTCGCTCATTAGTCAGTTTCACCTATAGTCAGTCCATCCATGGTCAGTCATCTTTCTCCATAATAAAACCCTTTACCAGAATGGGGGCATGTTTACTTAACCTAAAGCTAGGAACAGATCCTTGTTTACACCAAAGGCATTTGTCACACTTTCCCTCATCATTCTAGAACCATAATCATCCATCAACACTTTCCCTCGTCAATCAAAACCATCATCATTCATCGACAATATCCATCAACACTCTCTTTATCCATCCTCACTTTCATCACAACACCCAGAACTACATATCATCATCTGATCATCATCGTAATGTGCCTTGATCCCATGGATACATGGTATGTAGGCAGTCTGGAATATGAAGGAAGTATCCAATACTCAGGCACATATGATTCACTCCATCCTCTATCTCAACCCATAATAAATTCATCTTTGTCACTGCATCCATTTACCACAATCCATCCTATCCATCTACCACCTAGACATGACTAACTCAAGCAAAAATGAACTATGCATCCTTGTGGAAGTTTAAAAGTGCTTATCAAATCTAAAACAAAAAGACTACTCCTAAAACAGTAATATGTCACCGCAGTCCATTTGCCTTTATCTAGGTATATCCATAAATCTTGGATCCAAAGCCTTTAACGGATACATCTTTCCTAGAATAAGGCCTCAAATCTTTCTGGAATACCCTCTTTGGAAAGAAAACATGTTGGTTGTCCATCTATGTTATCAATTGGTCATTTTTTAGCTTTTGGTTTATCTTTTGTGCCCGTCTAACTACTTAGTCAAAGCTATCTTGATTTATCTATAATCTTGGTATGTGGCGACAACAGTATGAACTAGGGCATAGTCATTGCTTTCGTATGTTGTGTTTGAGGGATGACTTTATTATCCTATTAGGTCTAATATCTATCTTGTGTGTGATGGGATTAGCATCTTGCATATCAATATCTTTTAAATATGAGGCTTTGTAAAGACCTTCTTTGTATTAAGGCTATTCTACGCTAAGACTATTTTCCATTCACTTATCTAACAAGGTTCTATTATACCTAGTAGTAATAAACTCAAACCGTTTGTTTGCAGAGTCAATTGTCTTATGCATTGGATACATGGTCATCCAAGTTCTCATACCTTGGTGCATAATATCTTTATGCTATATCAAAATAAAGGATTGCTCTATTATACATATTAGTGTAACTTCTCCCATTTAATTATTTATTCTATCCTCATCATTTGATTATCAATCATGTGTTAATCATTTGTCCATCATTCTATCATCCATCCTTTTGTCTTCTTCATTTTTCTCCATGTTGTTCTCCATCTTCTATCTCCTTTTCTTCATAGCCATTCATTTCGAGAGTACACCCATATTCTTCCAATTCATCTATCCTCTCGAGGGGGCATCATTCAACCTATTAATTAATCTACTAGGTACTTCTTCTACCCGACTAGGGCATCATCATTTCTAATCCAATCATATTGTTATTCTAAACCAATATCTTCTTCTATCCAACATAGCACTATGTTTTAAACTTCTTTGAAATGATGTTACTTTGCAACACCATCTCAAAGAGGGGAAAATGTAGACACCTAAAATTGACCTGTTCCCAGGTCAGGCTTTCATCTATCGTACCTCTTTAATTAAGTAATTCTTAGTTCATTTGTCAATTAATCCAATTTATTCCTCTATGTTAATTAAATAATCCCTGATTGTTTAATTAATCAACTTTATTCCTCTATGTTAATTAAATAATCCCTGATTGTTTAATTAATCCAATTTACTCCTCTATGTTAATTAAATAATCCCTGATTGTTTAATTAATGCAATTTATTCCTCTATGTTAATTAAATAATCCGTGATTGTTTAATTAATCTAATTTATTCCTCTATGTTAATTAAATAAACCTTGATTATTTAATTACATCAATTAATCCTCCTTATTTGATTAAATAATTCTAATTATTTAATTAAATCATTTTATTCCTCTAAATTAATTAAATAATCCAAGTTATTTAATTAAATCATTATTTGTCCAATTTACACAATGTACAATCTTAAGGTAGTTGTACAAAATGTACAACTATGATAGAGGCGGAGGACCTGTTTGTCGTGTTACTAAGCATAGGTAGGGGGGTTGGTATCACTACCATAATGTAATGGATGGCTCCTACCTCTAGCATACCCCAATATATGGTAGGGCCGCGCCCTACTACCAATATAGAGTAGGGCCCCCTACTATAGCTATAGCTATAGATGGGCAGGGTAGGGGCGGGTAGGACCCCTACTGTAGAAAGGGTAGAGAGGTAAGGGGGTGGGCTGGTCCAGGGGTGTCGAATAGGTCAGATAGGGGTGCTCGTAGGGATTGAAGTGGTCGGCTACTACTAATGCTAATGCCATTGCTACCGCTATTGCTACTGCTATAGGGAACTATTATTGTTACCATCGAGAAATTTCTCAAAAGTCTGGTGGACATATATGGGAAAGTGACCCAATCCTATTGTCGGTGAAAACTATAGTTTCCCACCCCCTGCAGAATCACTTTATATCCTCCCAAGGGTTTACCTAAATAAATAAAATCAAAATTGTTTATTTGAATATTCTAATTTCCCTCCACTTTAAATAAATTCAAAAATATTTATTTAATTAATCTATTTCCTCCAAATTGAATTAAAATTAATATTTAATTCAATTATCCCATGTGCACATGAAATTAAATAATTATTTATTTAATTTCCCATTTATCCTCACCCACCATAAATTCCTCTAATCAAAATTAGTTAACAGTCTATCAAAAGAGCTGACTAATCAATCAACTCAGTCAACAAAGCAATCAATTGAGTTCACTACCCAATCAACTCACTTAACTACTCAATCAATTTAGTTCACTGATCAATCAATTCACTTAACTACTCAATCTATTCAGTCAACTCCTCAATCTATTATGTTAACTCCCTTGATGCATGAAGGTGCCTGGACACTTGTCCTCTCATTCGCGCACATTCTCTCAACCATCCTCAATCGTTGATCTTTCTGATCATCTTCAACCATTGATCTGATATCTCTCAGGTCTATAAATGAAGCCTCTTTCTCCATTTCTAGGATCTCTCATTCAAGTAAACTTATGTTGTCGTAATCATTCTTGGGAGATCAAATTTAAGTTACAATTATGGAGCAATCCACATCAAAAAGCAAGCAGCAATCAATTGGAATAGGGTGCATTTCAATTCACTCGATCGGTGTATGGACTTCATTTGTGCAAAGGAGGTGATTTGTATTTATTTTATGTTCCTCTTTGGATTATATTTTTATATCCATTTTTCACCTATACAGAAAGAACCAAAGATTGCCAAATAGACACTAATTAATTGAAAGGTTGTTGTGGAAATCATTGCCAATCCACAAAATCTAGGGCTTGATGAATTCCCAAGATTTCCAAATACTTTTGATAACAAGTGTGCTCTATATCTAAATGGTTTCCTCCATAGTGAGGAGAGTATGAAGCCCAAGGCTTTTCTGAGCTAGTCGCCTAGAGGGAACTCTAGATGAAATATAATGTTGAATGAGGATTTTCTAGGCATCCTCACCTTCTATGGCCATGATAATCCATTTAGCGCAAAGTGCTAAACCTTGATAGTGTATTGAGGTAACCATAAACCCCCAACATCATGAGGGAGGAAACACTATTCCCAAGCCACATGGTGAAATCCTTTGTTACCATCAGAAGAAGCCCAAAGAAAATCTTTATGTATCTTTTCAATTTTCAAATAGGAAGCCTTAGAAGGGACCTAAAAAGATAAATAATAAACATTAGTAGTAGCCAACATTTTAGAGTACACCTAAAATTTACCAGCCAAAGCGAGGGGCTTAGTAACCCAATAAAGTGGTTTTTCTTAATTCTATATATAATAGTTTATCGTAAGGTAGCAAGAGAGGCCTAAAAGAAAAGGGGATGCCAATAAATTTGAAATTCTCCCATGATCATTTCATTTTCAACCAAATGAATTTAACCAACCACACTTAGGAAGGAAATATTGAACATTGAGTCTTCTACTATTGAATACTTGAACTTCAAGCCTTAAAGAATATGTCAAGGCAATGAAGAGTCTATTTGACATTATCCTCTTCTTCAATTAAAGTAAGAAATGAGTCATCTATAAAGTGGCCATTGATGAGCTAGTTAGATGAATTGGGCAAGACAATGCTCTTTTAGACTAGCTTCTAGGAGATTGCATAGATCAAAATATTGCCAAAACCTTCAACAAAAAGCATATAAAGTGTAGGGGATAAGGGGCAACATTTGCAGATAGACCAAAAGAGCCCAAAGGAATTATATTGTTGGAAATTAATGGTGATGCAAGCAAAGTCATCTAAAAAAAGAATCTTAACTAAATGCACAAAATGGGGTCCAAAACAAAATGCTTGAAGCATTGCAAGAATGAAAGGCCATTCAATATGGTCATAAGACTTTGCAAATTCAATTATGAGAAACAATGAGTTTTTGAGAGCATCAAGCCCATTCCATCCCTTCCTAGACATCAATAATGTTGTTGATAATGTACTGTATCTTAATGAAACTAGTTTTCTTAAGGTGGACTAGCTGAGGAAAAATAGGCCATAGATTGAGAGCACAAGATTTGATAATGATTTTGTAGGAGACATTCAACAAGTTGATGAGATGCCAATTGTAGATATCCTCCAAGTCACTAGATTTAAGTATGAACTTACTATTGATTGTGTTAATTAAGTTTCCTAGGGAATTTCCATGGAATCCACTTTATGATATACTTTATGAAGATCCTCACCCACAATATCCCAAGGAGACTTATAAAACTCACAAGGGAATCCATCCAAGCTAGGAGCTTTGTCATTTGACATAGTCAATGTAGCCTCACACAGGTCCTCCTTTATGAGCAACTCATCATAAAGGATAAATTGAGATGTGAAAACTTGACAAGGCACCACACTTAGGCAATATTGTAGAGCAGTATTTTGATCAAGAGTTTCTTCTTAGGTAGTAAAAAAAACCATAGTGCTCAATAAAGGCTTGGATGATGTTAGGAAGCTTCATTAAAATAAGTTGACCATCCTTGATTTTTTGATGGCTTGTGTTGTGTGATGAGCCCATAAGACTTGGAAGAATTATATAGAGACCATATCTCTAATTTTAAGCTTGTGAAATTGAGAATTGATTTGGGCACCTTGTGTCAAATGAGAATCAACAACCTAATTCTAGTGGTAGAGTTTGGAAACATGTGTTTCATAGCTAAATCAAAAGGTTGCATCTATAAGTGGTAGTAGCCTAGAAGAACTTCAAGGTAGCGGACTCATAAGAGTGGCAATAGAAATAGGCAAGTTGTGACCATAAATGTAGAGGAAGTGGGATGTTCATTTGATATCATCATTCCACCAAGTAATCCAACCTATCTATGCATGGGACATGGATCTAGATTATAAACACATTGAATATGTGTCAATGTGGCCTTATGTTATAACAATGACAAGTTTAGAAAAATTGACTCTTCATGGCCTTGGGTTTGGAAAGTTTCCATTCAATGCAAAACCATATCAAGTAGTGGTCTAAAAGGACAACATCTAACAAAGACTCAACTGGCAATAAGAAATAGTTGGCAAAGGAAAAGAAAGACTAGGTTGACAACATGGATCTATGAATTTAATTGTAGACTCTATCAAGACTCACTCAAAAGTTACTCCATGTGTACCACATTGTATGATCATGATAGTAGCCAAAATTGGGATAAAATTGTTAAATGAAGATAAATAACTATAGAATGGAAATTTGATTAGAACTGTAACTATTAATCTAGTGCAGAACCAAAATAGAGATAGTATGAAATCAACACAAAGAAATAACATAATAGAAGATCAAACACATAACACAATGTTTACATGGAGAAACCCTTTTGGGAAAAAACTCCACACAAGAAGAGATGCACTAGTTTGTATTAACTTCAATAGAGTTTACAATACAACACTATCAATATCCTCTTCAATCTTCAATCTAGCAGTGCCTGTAATACTCATCCATAGCTGTAATACAAAATCCTCTTAAAAGAGTGTTTCCTTCTAGGGGAAAAAACCCTAACATAAATTCTACCATCAGATCTATGACCTAATGATGAATAGTCCAGATTGACTACAAAATTATACTATTTTACAAGGCAATTTTCTAAAAAAAATCTCTTAGAAACAAGATTACTACTTGGTGAATACTTCATCAGTTATGAATGATTTACAAACAATATTATGAGTAATTAAATACATAGGATAATTTACAAGGTTGATGGCACCTTAATCCTAACAAAAATAACCCAATTTATTACACATATAGTACCATGTCTCTCTTTTTCTACCTTTCTATCTCATAAGCAAAGCCCCATATTTATATAGGCCATCTCAATTATATTAAAATCCCCACATAGAATCCAAGTGAAAACATGTATTGAATAAATAATCCATCTCCAAAAAGTAAATCACTCAACAACATCATTGGAGGCATAAACATTAATAACTCCAAATGAATGATTAAATGTTAAAAATAACCCACAATGCTTAGTTGGTGGGATCACATCCTTGGTCAACTAAATGTTGATGCCGCATAGGAGAGATAAATGTGACAACACCACCATGACTTGTTTCATGATTGCTACAAAAAATAACTAGTAGGACAAATAACATGGCATGCAATAGAAAGCAAAAATCTTGAAAATTTAACTTGCAAATAGAGAATATCTAAACATGGAAATCTTTGTTGAGCATCACACATAAAATAATTCTTTGGGAGGTTTGTCGAACAATAAACATTATAGGATATAAAATTTATGAGTGAGTGTTGGGGGTCATATCCTCACAATATATATCATCAAGAGTTGAATAGCTATTCTACAAAAAATCCTCCTTTGAATTGAAACTACCTATCCAAATGAAAGGTTGTTAGGCTACGATTTATTTGGCACATATTCATCTTCTTCCAACTACCCAGGTGGGTTATGGGACCTCCATTGAACCACAAGGGGAAGAGAACTATAGTGGGAAATGGTATCCACATGAGATGATAAAAATTGATGCCATGAGTTGTGCTTTGGTGAATTTTGTCTTATTCACCTCCCTCGGCATCTCCCTATTGGAATGACTAACAAATTTTCTTAGGTCCTTAGGTGTTGAAATCACACCTTGATGTTTGTCAACTGCTAGCCACTATTGCCAATTGAGGGCTTAGGTGGAGCCCCATTATAACTATTAGTCTTAGCTTTGTGACTAACCATAATTGACCATACATCCTCCTTTTTTGCAGGAGGTGGGTTATCAATAGTCGGTCGAGTGGTAGGTTTATTACAAGGTGTAACCAAAGGGTACTCTCATATCTTATGTTCAGAAGATTGATAATGATAGCATATATTAGGCAAGTTTAGATAGAGGACACATTGATTGTGTCTCATTTGGTTAATCTATATATCAACCATATACTTTAGATCGTCGGAAAGATCAACTTCAACACATACCCCTTTCTAGGGTTGAGCTAAGAAAAACTTGTTAGGTTCAACACAAATGACAATGCCTAGGGAGGAGGCTATCTTGGTTAGGAAGGTTAGGAAATACACCCAAACAGGGACATAGAGAGCCTTCTCATCATAGATGATGAAGTCCTATGTTGCAAGTTGTGAACACTAACAAAGACACACAACATTACTAGGGACCATTTTAGCAAAATGAAAAATAAAAACCCTTGGTAGGGTTTTTCATGACATCAAGGAAAATCCCATGCATGACCCAAGCCTTGGGTCACACATTATTTGAGCATTCATTTAGGGTGACCTTTCCCACAAAATACCCCATCAAGGTAAAATTTTCTAGCTAGTGGCATTCACTATCAAACTCTGAAATGGGGAGAACCACATCTATAGGTGGTTAGTGGATGTACCTTGTGGAAAACCTTGAGAACAAATCCTGAGCCATTGCCATGAATCGTCAAAACTTCAACTCTATTAGTAAATGTGGAGTTATGAAAGGTTGAGGTCATTTATAATGGCTAGAAAATAATGATAGGCTAGTAGCCTAGAAAGCGCCACAATAAATATAGAGAAATAATGCCAAATCTTGCTTCAAAATGAAGCAATATGACATCAGGGGGATGGAAACTAACACCAACAAAGCCTAGTAGAGCTCTAATTCCCCAAACCCTTTTTATTTTTAAAGTAAATTTTGAAATTTTTTTATAAGTGTTTATTATATTATTTTAGAAAAATTAAATTATTTTTAAAAAGTGGTATATTATTTTAGAAAAATTAAATTATTTTTAAAAAGTGGGTGAAATGGGATCATAATTCAAAAAAAATAGGTAAGGTGAAACCTTAAACATGATGAAAAAAAATATATTAGATTTTTTTTTAAAATTTCTTTGGTGAGTTACCTTTATCTTTAAGGCTATAAATAACAAATTCCAAGCATAAACAATGTTGACATGATTAAAGTAGCTAGGAAAGAATCTAGTAGAAGTCAATTCAAAAGTAATTTGAGGTGATGAAGAAAGGAAAATTTTCAATATTGAAAATTGTATTAATATTTTAACTAAATTTAGATAGGTGGGAAATTCATTCAAGGAAACCACATTTAATTTTAGAGAATGTTAAAGGTTAACAGATCTACTAGCTAACCTAGGAATTGACTAATTTATTTCAACGTAATTTTATTACATGAGTGAAGGATGGGAATGTCTCCCTCTTCTCTTATAAAGGGATGAAAAGGCTTACTCTGCCAAGTTATCACAAACAAAGTTGGAAACTTTGCAATATTAATTAAAAAATATTAAATTTCTATATCTTAGGGGATTCACACCACAAAAAATGAGTGATGGAAGTTGGCAAAAAAATCAATTCTTTGGGAAATGAATATTGGTGCGTATCCCACACTTCAAAGTGTGTATAACGCACACAATTGGCTAGATAATCATTCAAGTGGCACTTCCAACCAAAGACAAAAGAAGTGAACACATGATTATTTACACTCAATAACAATTTTGATATTAACAAATGGGTAAAAGCATGAGTATGGTGAAAAAGGTTTCCATCTTATGAAAAAGGATACTTAGGGTAATGGATGCACAAAATCCACTTTTACACATGCATTTATGCTTGACTTTTACCAAGCCTAAATACGTATACACTATTTCATGCACATGTTTTGTTTGTATGGAAAAATAATCGTGACTAAGATTTTCATTCTTATTTCTTCTTAAAATTGTTTCTCACATTTTCATGATGATTTTCTTCTTTTCAACTTTCTTATGAGCCTCTTGTGCACATGTTGCCCATGGTTACACTTATATGAAGCCATGCAGCGTGAGATAAGTAAGGTTTCACCTTGCATTCAATTTTTTTAACTTCATATTGTATTTAAATTTTTTAATTTTATGTTGATTGCTACCTAACTTCTCAACTAAAACAAATATTCAAGTAATTAATCTATCCTTAAAGAACATGAAATAAGAACAAAAGCAACACAAATATGAATGAAGTTCTCTAGTAGATCTTATAAATTTCCCATAAAATATTTTTGGCATGCAATTAAATCTTATAAAACATTTCAAACAAAATTAAATTGAGATTCAAAGTTTTATTTCTACACATAAAGACCCTAGATCCAAAGATGCAAATTGGAGAGCATTAGCCAACGTCCTAAAGTCTATTATTGACTAAGTGTACTTTATCACTATTAAAATTTAGAGAGGGAGAGTCCAAAGGGAGGTTTGCATGGAGTTTTATGCAAGGGGCTTTCATATGATCAAATAAATTTAATTATAAAATACTATTTTTTCCCTATTTATTGACCCCAAAACCTAATCACCCCAAGCATTTAATTAAAAAAGTTTCCTATTACACTAGTGCAATAGTGAGTAGATATAAACACAAATTGTAATCAAAGGAAGAGGGCATTTGACTAACCATTATGTAATAACCATGAGATACCCCTATAATTTTTGAGGAAATTCTATATTATTCTTTTGAAGTGAGAGAGATTCCAAATTAATTTCACCAGTTGTGAAGAAAAGCATTGAGGTCAACACCCATATACTGATTAGATCATAGAGCATAGAAGATATATTGTTGGTTCTAATTCTCAATAGGGTAGACATCCCAAGGTAGCATCTAGACCACATATTTCACTCCACTTTTTTATTCACATGGGGATTTGTGTTCTAAATTTTAAAACAAGCCTCATATGCACCATGATTGTGTACCTGAATTATATATACCAACTAAGATAACCTACTATACTATGCCCCTTGGTGTGGCATCTTTGGGAAGCACCAGTAAGTCTAGAAACACAAGAAAGGGGTTGTCTATGGATAACTCTATTATAGGATTCTAGGTCCTATTGATGTGTGTTTTTTGCACGCAACAACTTAAATAAAATACTGAGTAATTTATCTCTCTTGAAAGGAATCAAATCCCAACGAATCAGAAAATGACTACCCCAAGGTTTCTCCTAACTAGGTCTTGGCCTTCACAAGATAACTCGATTGCTTGATCTCTTTTCTATTCCAATCAAGGGGCCTTACATAAATCTAGACAAACTTCAACAAACAAAGTTAAAATGCACATAAATCAATTAGTTTTTAGATTTAGCAATGTATACGAAAATTAATCCAATCACATATTACCATAAAACGTATCATTTCAGCCTATAACCAGCAATATATCAACTTACATTTATGAAACATGAACCCTACAAGAGCAATATGCAAGTTTAAATGTCCTATTCTAACTCTAAACTAACTAGATCTAAATAAAAAAAAAGTATAAAAGCAAGACAAGATAGAGAAAGGTTAGAGATAAAACTAACTAAAACTCAAACCCCTTCAAACATTGCAGCCTTAATAATGGATAGAAAAGTTTTCAAATATATTAACCATCCTTGATTTGATCATGATAAGGCAACAATCATGTTTCAATAAGGTGCAATCATCAATGGTGAGTTTATGGATGTTCAAGCTAACCATACAAAAAAAATTGCAATCAACAAACCACCAATGGTATGAACACTTTGTAAACTCATCAAATATCCATGAATCTTTAGCTAAAAATGAAAGAAACACTCAACTTGGTGTTTGGAAATCATGAAACAAACTTCATATGATGACAATTTCAACAAAGATCAATAATTTCTATTCACTATCTTGACTAGAAACCATGAATTAAACTTGTATTAAGATCAAAAGATTGATAATCATCAACAATTTCTAAACTTGGTGTGGAGAAAACCATGGGAATAGTATGAAAATAAAAAAAATGCTATGTATTTGCTCTCAAATCCCAAAGTAGAAATGTTTCCAATGTGTTTCCAATGAGTTTTTCCCAAAACAGCAAGAATACACCAACTAATTTCCCCTTTTACAATTAGTTTTTTTAGCTATCTACATATGCAAATCAACTATACAATACTAAGTTTTCACCTCAAGATCCAATGGCTATGATCAATTTGATCCAATGGCTCAAATTTATTGCTCATACACAAAGTCAATTTTGGTGGCAAGGACAGTTTCCAAGATATTCCACTTCATCCCCTTGTAGTTTCCTCAATAAGCTTCCCTTAGTATCAAAAAGTAACTTTCTTGCCTTGACATTTACTATTTGTTACTAAGTTTTCTAATTTTGTCAAAAAGTAACTTTTGGAAGCTAAAAACATTTAATATTTGACACTACATCTCCAAGGCATTTAATTTTTTGTAACTACAACTCCAAAAACTTGTTGTAGTGTGACAAAGATCAATAAAAAGAACATGTGCAATTGTAGCAAGTTATATTCTCCATCATGTGTGGCTATAACTATCTATTTTCCATGTGTAAATATGAATATCCAGCTGTAGGTGATCAATTTTGTCATAAAAAAATACATTTCTAGCCTCTATCCATCATGTTTCCACCATTTTTCCATCTCAAATCTTCATATCAGACCTTGGATAGCAAGTTGGTCTCTCATGGAAGGCTATATCAGTCATATTTTAGGCTGAAAATCAGGTGTAAGGTGGTATAATTCATCCTCCATTAGCTGCAAGGGATCGTTCTCTTCATTTTCCATCATTTTGGGTCCAAATGTGCATGTACAATAGTGATATAAGTCTTGTTTTTGTGTTTTCCAGCTCCTAGGGTTTTTCTTCATCATCCTTGACATCATCTTGATCTCATTTTGTAGGTACAACAATGCTTTGGTTGTGGAAATGAAGATTCTTCATGGCTGGGACAGTAGGGTGTCTTTAGGTTTTCATTCCTCCATGATAGCTCCAACTGATCTCATCATACTTCCAGCCTATTGGACATGCAAGTAATAATGCCCAACATCAAATTCAACATAAATAACTCATTTTCAATCAACATCAAATCAAAATACATTCAATTTGCCCATGGATCAGTCAAGGATCAACTTATTATCAAGTTTGTTGCCATAGGCAACTTCACAAATTTGGTGTCATTTTGTTGGCCTCTTTGGTTTTCTCCATGGATCTCCATCATTCCTCATTTCATAGTGATTTAAATCACCTTTCAAATGACCCCTAGGTTCACCGTGCAAGCCAAATCAAATTAAAACCTAAAAAAGCTCATGACTGTCCTAGACCTGTAGATGACTATTTGAGGGCAATTTGGGACTAATTTTTTATATTTTAGGGAAAACAAGGACTGTTCTTTGTGTTTACATCCCTAGAACACCTTCTCCTTCCATTCCTTGACATGTTGATGAGGCGTCTTCAGAATATTTTGAAAAATTTTGTAGGCTATCATGAGGGTAAATGTTGTTGTTTTGGGACAACAAGCTGCTACAGGGACTATAACAGTCCTAAATCATGAATAAACCCTTCCCTTTTGTGTTTAATCTCTTTATAACCCTTTTGGTTATCTCCTACACACCCTATGGTAATATATTTCCTCTATTTTAGACCTTGTGATTTGAAGGACAAAGATCTTTGCAAGGGTGTAGAGGATTGTTCCAAGACTTTCAGGGCAGCTTCATGGATTATAATAGCAGCAAGCATGATCTACAACCTGTCTTCTTCATCTTTGAATGGACCATGTGTTAGATTTTTTTGGAGAGTTTTCTCATATCCCTCAGTAGCCCCTTGGATGGTGATTTTTTCTTAGTGATATCCTATGTATCTATATGTTGTGTTCTAATGGTATCATGACTATCCAAATGGATTAAGTTCTAGCAGTCCCAAAATCTTGTTTCCCAAACATTCAAGAAACCTCGACCTCTAGTTGACAATGCCTTAATATTTTGTGAGGTTCATGAGAATCAGCTCTCAAACAAATATCCTCGTACAATGAAAGTGGAGCAACATCAAATGAAAACAATCTTGACAGTGGCATGACTGTCCACAATGTTTCATTGACAATCTTATCTTTGTAGACAACCAATTTCTATCAAAGCATTATAGGAGTCTTAGTCTATATGTTTATTTCAATCCCTACCCTTACAATAGCATCAATGACCTTGTAGTTCTCAAGATTCATTATTATAAGTCAACATCTCATCCTTAAAAACCTTTTGAATCACTAAAACACAATCCCTCTTGATTGGTAAAACAATTTCTTGAGCATAACAATTTTTAGTGACTCATCATTCATGGGAAAAGGGCATTCTAAAGGGTAACAATGATTTATTATAGCTTCATGAGAAGGATCATGATGTCTTTTGAAATCAATAAGTTCATAATAGTCCTCCTTGACTACCCAATGACTCCCAAAAATCCAAAATTTCAATCCTCACACCACCATCATAACTAGGACACTCCTAAATAATGCACAGTCAAAGTGATAGTCCTATTGATCCTTCAATCTTGACAAAGTCTATGAATATTGATCCTTCAACATGCATAACTATGTGATCCATTTTTGGGAATAACCAAAGTTTAGAGCAATCTTGTAGGTACTCAAATGTTGGCTTGACAATCTACATGACTGTACTTGTTCATGGGACTATTATAATCATCCTCCATTTGCGTATATGAATACACAGTCACATTGGAATCCAAACCATCATGGGACTCCATAGGATACCAAGCTTAGAAATATAAAAACCCATTTCATTATGACTATACCCTGCAGTGTTAGAACAGTGACAATAAATTTCATATGGGAACATGCCTCCAAGTTTGAGGTTTTGTTAGTTTCTTGACTTAACTCAAGGAAGATAAGGCAAATCTGATGGTGGTCATTCTAATGGACATGCCAATTGGACCAAGCACATGGCAAATATGATAAAGACCATGAGAAATATAACATATTTAGGTCAATCCCATGACTTTCCTCTAGCTGTTTGGAAAATATTTTAGACTTGATTACTAGTCTTTTACCAATCAACCCTTTTCAGGGTTATTTTACCTCCATGTTCATTCACACACCTTTTGAAATGCTTGTTGAATAATCTCCTTTGATAACCTTTGGAGCACATAACTGCCTGAACAGTGATAATGGTAAATCTACAAAAGATGAAAGTCCTTAGTGGTCAGGGTAGTATGACTGTAACAATGGGCTTTTAGGATAGTGTTAGTCCTCTAGATATTGTTCTCTCCTTAATACACCCAATCATCCTTCATAATAGTTTTATTTTGTTCAATCACCTAACCCTAGTGAAGATAAGTGAATGGTGAAGGATCACAAATAGAAAGAAAAACAATAACAAAGTTTATACCTTCAAATCCTCGACCATGCCTACTCCTTGATAGAGTGGAAGACTACTGCACCCAAAAACCAGTCCTAGCTATACTCAAAAGATGATAGTGCAACTAAGTTGCTAATGTGGATTGCTCAAAATTTCACCAACATAATAGTGCAAAAATGGAGGCAAAGGATAAATGGACAACATATGGATAAGGAAAATAAGCATGATGTAGGTAAAGCCTTGAGGTGGACTAGTATTTATAGAGGGGAGTTGACTTGTGATACATGTCTGTGATTTTGCCTCACAATGGGGGGATGAGATCTTGTGGTGATGAAGACAAATAGGAGAAGGAGGTGGTCTGGACCAATGAGATATGGAGGTGAAATGGAGGTATTAAATTGAACCCTAGATCATCTTCCAAAATGGAGGGTGTAGATTGGATAAAGAGTTGACTTTTGGGTTTTTGTCCTCTATTGAGAGGAATTAAAAATTCAAGTTTATTGGGTGAGGATTTAATTAGTTGGGATATGGTGATTAGGCTTAATTAAATAGGTTTCTATTTTTTATTCATGGGAGGGAAATTAGAGGATAAAAGGTAATTAAATAAAAGGGATTTTATTTAATTGACCTAGGATGTTGAAGGTTAGTGTTAGAATTAATTAAATAAAGGGGACTTTATTTAATTAATTAGGGATGATGGATTAATTAAATAAATGAAATGGATTTTTATTTAATTAATTAGGGATAAGGGGAAATGAAACATGGAATTAATCAAATAAAATGGAATTTGTTTAATTAATTAGGGTAAATGGATGAAAAGGGGAAATTTAATTAAATAAATTAGAACTTTATTTAATTAAATTGGATAAAAGTACAAAAGATGGTTGAGTTAGTGTGAAGAAGCCATCAATGCGGTGTTAGTGAGATGGTGGAAAGGGTGGTGTCAGCCCAGCCATTTCCAAATGTATACACCTAGAACCTTAGAGGAGTGTTGATTTAAAGGGCATAGATGACTGTTGACATGAAAGTCTCTTAGCCATAAGTAAGTTGCATATATATAGATGGGACTAGCTTCTTATCAACATGAGATTGCAGCTAATAACAACATCATCTTGGATTTAGACCTTTTATATTCATTCTCCTTGAGCTCTGAGGTAAAAGACACAACTACAAATACTCCAAAACTTATCAAACCCTAACAGTCTAATAAGAAGAGTCTTCACAACAGTCATACTCATAGATTCTATAAACTTGCACAATGAGTTTTATGGATTGCTTGTGATAGCCCCTTGATGGGAGTGCTTGAACCATAATCCTTTAGGTTAGGCCTCCTTGATTAACATTTAATGCCTAGGGTTTGGAAGGTTGCCACATGCAACCAAACCCTAGGTATTAATAACACAAACATGCCAAACACATAGTACAGGAAGCATCAAACCCAATGATATTCATGAATAAATAACATTCAAGTTGACTTTTGAATCAAAGATATTCAATAAGAACCTTGAATACAAACTTCATCAATCTAAGAAACCCTCACCCTTGAAGGAAACTTGTAAAACTCTACCACTGATGAATGTTGAGTCCTAAATGGCTACAAAATTAGAAAGATTTGATGTTATCATACCCCATTATGGATCCAAATATAGTGGAAGCGATGGCATAATTACTTAATACTAAAATACTTGAGAAAAACAAAAAAAAGCTTTATTTTCAATAGCAAAATGAATGAAATCAAGATTTCCATAGCATAAAACCTATGCCCAATCCATTATTCGTACATCCACACGTGTATGAGACATTGCATTTGAAAATAAGCATTGAAGTTGAGTTTTATAGTCATTCCCAAAGTAAGAATGAATTTGTAACATGCCACTTGTTCTACCAACTATGATTTACCAATTTTAACTTAAAAGTAAATAAAGTTGTGAATTCATAACAGGAATAATAAAAATTTTCCTCTGAACATTTCATATAATGCACATTTGAAACATATTTCAAACTTCTATTGCATAACCAAATTACATTTCTCAATAAAAGAATTGAATATTCAACTTTTACAACTATTTTTTATAAATTACATAGAAGCTTCAAGAGCTTAACTAATAAATAGAATCACATGTTTGTATACTTGTCTGTCTTCAATACTCCCAGCCACCAACTGTATGAGGGGAAGCATCACCCAAGTGATTTACCTCCAACCACGGACTAATTGTGGTCCCCCGCACATTTACCAAACAGGTAAATGGCCCTACCCTTCAATGAAGGGATTGGTATAGCAACCTCAAAGTTAAGCCTAATTTGAGTAGGTGTTGTGTCCTACATTAACTAGTACTATCATACTATGGCTACAACCATCAAAATATGACATCTCTACTTAGTAATGCAAACTTGGAACACAGTGAAGCTAGACAATGTAAACGTTGGCTATTTACACCACTTTGGCCAAAGTTTTCTTCGTCTCATATTCACCCACCCTTCTATCTCATCTGGGAAAGACGACAATCTCTATACTAGGTTATCTACCTCTTCCATGGATCACATATCCTAAGGTTAACCTATTACATGTTTTACTAGGATACATATGTTGAAGTAATACCACTTGAATCATATTCTCATTATCTTTTCCCTTGTACAATTTTCCTATATAAATACCAATCAATGATTGATTCACGATACTATCTAGGTAAAAACCAAACCATAGACACAATTCTCACATTCACAATACAATTTTGCTAACTATATATATATATATATAAACTATTATACAATCAAAAGACATTAACAACGATAATTCAATATTGCAATCACTTAACAATAATACATCACATCATATTTTGAAAACAGGAAAAACATAGAGAAGGATAAATAAATCCCATGCCTGAGAATATGCTCCAAATGGATCAAATACTCTTCTTCTAACATCCTTCCAACATTTTAGATCGCTCTTCCAAATAAAACAACTTATAAAAAGAAAATGACAAATTTTCGACACTAATGCAAAACTCAAATTTGAAAAGAGAAGGCTCTTGATTAGAAAATGGTGGAATTAAAAATGAGGGAGAGTACCCCTTTTATATTGCATCCAATTCAAAAATGTCGATATAATGTCAACATGCTTAACCAACTCAAAAAATGTTGACACTATGAGGACATGTTTACAAATTCTAAAATTAGTTCATAAAAACCAAACAACCTTCTAAAAATAGTGTTTGTTAAAAATTAAAAATAAAATAAAATAAAATATACTAATAATTGATATCTAAGCACATATATTAAGGGTTGTTTGAAAGGTTTAAAAAAAATAGAAGAGGGGAGTATCGACCACCCCGAGTCTAAGCGCTTTATGCGCTGCACCATGTCAAGGAGTATCACGTGCCTATAAGGTTATTTAACCTTCCAAAAGTAACTTAAAAAGGCTTAAGGTGGGGGGCCGCGTGCCTTAAAGTTTAAAACATAAGATATGTAACCCTTATAAAAAAACACTTTAACCTTATTTTATATTATTATACTTTTATAATATAATTTCATTTTATTAAACACTTTTAATTCTTATTATTTATTTTATTATATTTATTATTATTTATCTTTTTTATAAAACTATTCTTTTATTATTATTATTATTATTATTATTATTATTAAATAATATTTTATATATTTCTATTCTTTTATAAAACAATATTTATGAAAATCAATTTCCGCAAAATGATAAAATCATATTTCTGCTATTAAGGGAAAAATAATAATAGTATTTATATTAAATACATATATATAGAGAGAGAATATATATATATATATATACTCACATATGTATAAATTTATCATCATAGAATCAAATATAACTCATAATAAAAAATGCATATAAAGTTGTAAAATCTTCATAGACTTATCGTTGAAGAACACAAGAGAGACGATAATTCTTGCATAGTCCAAATTGATATCTCCATATCTATGAGTAATACACTCATGAATATAAGTAGGTACGTCTACCTACATAAGTTCATGCTCATATCGATTCATACGTAAGATTGTATTGTGGACTTATACGAACTATAGTCTCCAAAGGTAAACTTGCCAAGACAACCAAACACTTAACAACATGTAGGTTCGAACATCCAATCAAGACCCAAGATACATAACTCAGATCACTTATCACTACCCACACCAACTCAACTCAACCTAAGTCAAAATAGGATGTGTTTGTGTGCTACTCAATTTAGGCTTCTCTTTTACATTTGCCAGACCAAGTCCTTCTCCTGAGTGATACCTCCCCTCTTTTCTGGAGGGACAACCTATTCCTGCATCCACTTAGATCATCGCCACAGTAGTTAGCTGATCAAAATATCATCATTAATTTAACAATAACTACATTTAATACAAGACATTACATTATTATTTTTCTCATCATATTGCATTCAAGATAGATAACACACATAGATGCAAAGATTCATAAATACTTCAATTTTCACAAAATATCCAATCTATAGTAAATGGATAAAAACACATATACAAATGCAGAAATCCATAATCACTCACTTTCCAAACGAATTAACCAAACTAGGTAAATAGTAAGTAGATAGAAACAAAGGGGATGTAACATACTTCCCCCCTTGTGAATCATCATCCCCGATGATATTTAAGTATCGAGCATTATCACAACATAGTAAAACATAAAGAGTATCATATCACAAAACATATTTTTTTTAAGAACTTTCAAAATCCAAAATAACTTGCAGAAACTTTTGCTTTATCTCAGCATAATCTTCCCAAGTGGCAGAATCTTCTGCATACTGATCCCATTGGACCTTGCATTGCAGTACCTCTCTATTACGTAAGTGAAGCTTACGCATTTAGAGCACCTTGAGAGGCTTGATTGTTACCACCCATGGGTCGTGTACCTGTAAAGCATTCTAGTCAATAATATGGTTATCCCCTGGTACATACTTCTTAAGATATGACACATGAAAAACATTATGCATCCTAGCAATAGCTGGAGGAAAAGTAATTCTGTATGCAACATGATTGACTACTTCTAGGACCTCAAATGGACCTACATAGCGCGGATCTAGTTTGAATGACTTTCCAAACTTTACCGAACTCTTATGGGGTTTTACTCTCAACAACACTTTATCCCCAACAAAAAAATTCCTAGGAACTCGTTTGGCATCTGCATAACTCTTTTGCCTATCATTAGCTTCTGCCAACCTTTGCTTGATAATCTTAATGTGTTCTTCCATATCTGACAACATTTTTGGCCCAAGACTTATCCTATCTTCTAGCATATCCCAGCTTATAGGAGTTTGACATTTCCTACCATACAATGCTTCAAATGGAGCCATCTTTATTGCAGAATGATAAGAGTTATTGTATGCAAACTCTACCAAAGGTAAATAATCCTCCCATTTGTATTGTTAATCCATGCAATACATCCTTAGAAGATCTTCCAGTACTTGGTTTACTCTTTCTATTTTCCCATCCATTTCTAGATGATAAGCTAAACTTATATTTAAGTTCCTAGAGAAGAAAACAAGGTTTTCCAAAACCTAGAAGTTACATGAGCATCCCTGTCAGAAATAATCTTTTTAGGAATCCCATGCAATCTAAACACCTCCTAAATAAACTTCTGAGCTATTACTGGAGCTCCATCTAAAATATTACCTGGTATGAAATATGCTACCTTAGTAAGATTGTCTATGACCACTAGAATGGTATTGTGCTTATGTGAATAACCTACCACTTACTTTCTGGTATATCATGAGGATATAGTAAACCTACAGGATGATGATGTTCTGCTTTTACTCTCTGACATTCTAAACAACTTGCCACAAACCTTGCAGCATCCCCTTCTAGAAATATAATGGCTTTACATCCGCTAACATCTTGGTAACACCAGGATGCCCTAAGTATAGTGCATTATGAACTTCTTTCCATACCAAATTCCTTAATTCACCAACATCAGGTACATAAATTCTTCCATTAAATCTCAATAATCCATTTGGTTCAAAACTAAATCCTTCATACCTCTTATCTTACAAATCTCTCAAGAGTGATTGCTTGTCTTGTCCATAGAACTCGTCACCCTTGGATCCTTGCAATACTCGACTTTTGAAGTCCGACTGAATTACTACCGAAGAAGATATATGCCTTCTTCAACTTAAGGCATCAGCAACTCTATTTTCCTTTCCCTTGATGTAGTTAATGTCAAAATCATAGTTTGATATCAACTCTAACCACCTTCTTTGCCTTGCATTAAGATTGGGCTGTGTAAATAGATACTTCAAACCATGATGGTCTTTTTTTGTTCAAAAGGTTTACCCATCAAATAGTGTCTCCATATCTATAATACATGAACTACTGCTGCTAACTCCAAATCATGCAAAGCATAATTTTGTTCATAAGGCTTTAGCTTCCTTGACTCATATGCAATGACTTGCCCTCTTTGCATCAATACTCCACCTAGACCTTCTCTTGATGCATCCGTGATTACTACAAAATTACTTTCTGGATCTGGCACTTTCAAAATCAAAGATGTGGTCAACTTCTTCTTTAGGAGATCAAATGCTTCTTGACATCTTTCGGTCCATTCATACTTTTTTCCTTTCTTCTGAAGAGATGTGATAGGAAAAGCTACATTAGAAAAGTTTTTCACAAACTTACGGTAATAACCAGCCAAACCCATGAAACTTATCACTTCAAAAACATTCTTTGGCACTGGCCACTCAAGTATTGCTTTGATCTTGGCTGGATCAACTGCAATCCCTTTGGTTGAAATCACATGGCCCAAATACTGTACTTCCTTCTGAAAGAAGGTACAATTGGAAAGTTTCCCGTACAACTTATGCTCTCTTAGCCGTTGGAGTACCATTTTCAAATGTTGAAGATGTTCCTCTTCATTCTTAGAGTAAATAAAAATATCATCCAAGAAGACCAAAACAAATTTATCCAAGCAGTCTCTAAATACACTATTCATAAGGTTCATGAATGTTGTAGGTGCATTTGTTAACCCAAAAAGTAAGACTGTAAACTCATAATGGTCATACCTTGTTCTAAAAGCAATCTTAGAGATGTCTTCATCGTTGATTCTCAACTAGTGATATCCTGACCTTAGATCAATTTTGGAAAACACAATTGCACCTCGCATCTGATCAAATAGATCATCAATACGTGGCAATGGATACTTATTCTTCACTGTTGCTTTATTGAGCATTCGGTAATCTATACACAATCGCAATGTTCCATCCTTCTTTTTGACGAAGATCACTAGCGCTCCCCAAGGTGAAACACTTGGCCTTATCAATCCTTTGGACAACAATTCTTCCAACTGAGATTTTAACTCCATCAATTCAGTTGTCGTCATTCTATACAGTACCTTGGAGATAGGTTCCGATCCTGGAATAAGGTCAATAGAGAAATCAAACACTCTTTTGGGAGGTAATCCTGGTAATTCTTCTGGAAATACATCCGCAAAATCTCTAAGGATAGGGTATTTCTCCATATCCGTCCTTTCTGCATTTTCTTTTTCTCCATCCTCAAGTTTTTCCATTTTTACTGCAAAGAGTTGATAGCCCTTCTTATTTTCCCTATGCATCTGAACAACTGAGATTTGTCGCAACTTAACTTCTCTAGGTGTCCCTTGTAAAGATACCCAGTTTCCAATATCATCTAAGCATTCCACAGTTTTTGCATGACAATCAACCTTAGCCCTATGCCTCCATAACCAATTCATCCCTAAGATGACATCATAAGACCCTAAGGGAGCTACATACAAATTGACTTCCGTAGAGAAAGTAGGAAGTTCAACCCTTGCTTCAAACAAACATTGGTCCACCCTAGCTCTTGTCTGGTTTGCATATTCAACAACCCATGATTTTTCCATATAACTAGCTCTTCTAGACATTTTACTAGCTAATCTAGGCGAAACAAAGTTTTTTGTGGCACCGGTATCTATTAAAACATAAATGGGTATACCAGATAAAGTACCTAGTATTTCCACTGGAGTGATTTGGTATTCAACCTGTCTGTTATTTACTGTAGCGTGTATCCTTTGCTGAAATGCCTCCCACTGTGGTGGAAGAGAATTACCACGAGGTTGCGAACCTGAAGGCTTGTTGGGGCATTAGCTAGCATAGTGATCACCACCATAGTTGAAACATCCTTTAACTGGCCCCTTCTTTCCAAGAGCTCTCTCTAAATTGGTGATGTTCCTAGCAGCGTTGTTGAAGTTACTATTGTTATTTCCTTTCTAGTCCTTCTTTGGTTCACTCCAATTATTCTAAAAATTATTTTCTCCTTGCTTTTGAAATCCTTGCACCTCATTAGGTTTTCTAGAAGTTTGTTTATTCTGAGACCAGTTAAACTTTTTCCTATTCTTTTCACGGTAGTTGGCAATAGACTTCAATTTCTACTCTTGCTTTAGAGCTTTCTTGTATACAAGGTCCATGGTGGTAGGACCATGCATATCCACTTCTCCACCTATCTGATTGTTTAATCCCATAATGAACTTTCTTATGTGGAATTGCTCATCAGCTTGATACATAGGCACATACCTTAGAAGACGTGTGAACTTCTCCCAATATTCACTAACCAAAGAGTCTCCTTGCCTCAAATTTTGAAAATCTGAGAGCTTTTGATCATAGAAAAGTTGGGGTAACTAACGTTTTCAGAATATTTCCATAAATTCCATCCAAGTGAGTTGAGTTGAACTAATTCCTAGTTCTATCTTCTTACTCATCCACCAACTGGATGCTTCACCTACCAACTGAAAAGCTCCCCACACCACCTTAGTAACCTTAGAATAGTTTATGATCTCAAAGTATTTTTCCATTTCCACAAGCCATGCCTCAGCCACATCCCCACTAGTGCTACCTTCAAACTTTGGAGGTGTAATTTTCCTCATATCCTGAGATAGCTCCTTTACCATCTTTCTTCTTTTAGTCCTTTCAATATATTTTTGAGATGAGGACTAGGTTTGGGATTGTGATCCCACATTTTCATGTTCACTTGCTCGAGTGTGAACATGAGAATCTTCTCCCTCTTTCTCACCATCAGGGACTTTTTTTCCCGCTTCGTTCTTTTCTTTTTTCTCTAAGATCCCTACTCTTTCCCTGGTCTCTATCATCATTGAAAGAATATGATCCAACTTTGTGTTTATGTCCCCTAACCCTTGTCCTACTTCTTCACTCCCTCTAGGGTTACTTCTAGTCCGAACCATTCTTTCCTATAAAGTTTACCCTGGAGGTTCCATTAAGGTCAGATTCTCTGATTATTTACTTATCATTCATAAATCATCTAACTTTTCCAAAAGGAACATTTATAATCATAACATTTTTCCAAAAGACATAAAACTCAAGATTTTGATAAGAAAACTTTCTTTTATTTATAGAGATAAGCATTTAAATATCCTTGGATTTACATTGAATGACTATTAAGATAGTCCAAAGGAGAGTATCCATCGGATTCACTCTCATCTACAGTGGTGATTGGAGTATATCCCTCCATTTTTTCTTCAAATACATAATCTCGAGGTACATATCCCTCCGACTCATCACTGGAATAAATTACAATTATCTTAGACAAGGGAGGAATACGTGGATCCCTAAGCAACATAGCGGGGCTCACACTATTTTTTGAGGGCATATCCTGAGAAAGTGGTAAGGATGCCGACTTGGTTGGAGACACCGATGGTAGACGATTAAAGTTGACATCATCCCTCATTCTTCTTTTCTCTTGGCTCACCCAAGAAAGTGCATGACTCAGGGTTTCCTCATCTCCTGGCCATACGTCATTAACATCTTTGGTTCCCTTGATGGTTCAAACAAGGGCTTCCCTTTCTTTCTTGGCCGTGAGGTAGCACTCATTCCTGGTGACTGATTTCCTCGCAATCATCCTGAGACACACCATCCTGGCACAAGAATTCCAACATTAGACTCATAATGTTGGATAGGAAATCATAGTGAGCACATAGGTTCCAGAACTGAAACTTGGCTTTGATACCACGTGTAACATGCCACTTGTTCTACCAACTAAGATTTACCAATTTTAACTTGAAAGTAAATAAAGTTGTGAATTCATATTAGGAATAATAAATTTTTTCCTCTAAACATTTGATATAATGCAAATTTGAAACATATTTCAAACTTCTATTGCATAACCAAATTACATTTCTCAATAAAAGAATTGAATATTCAACTTTTACAACTTTTTTTTATAAATTACATAGAAGCTTCAAGAGCTTAACTAATAAATAGAATCACATGTTTGTATACTTGTTTGTCTTCAATATTCTCGGCCACCAACTGTATGAGGGGAAGCATCACTCAAGTGATTTACCTCCAACCACGAACTAATTGCGGTCCCCCGCACATTTACCAAACAGGTAAATGACCCTACCCTTCAACGAAGGGATTGGTATAGAAACCTCAAAGTTAAGCCTAATTTGAGCAGGTTTTGTGTCCTACATTAACTAGTACTATCATACTATGGCTACAACCATCAAAATATGACATCTCTACTTAGTAATGCAAACCTGAAACACAGTGAAGCTAGATAGTGTAAACGTTGGCTATTTACACCACTTTGGCCAAAGTTTTCTTCGTCTCCCTTCTATCTCATCTGGGAAAGACGACAATCTCTATACTAGGTTATCTACCTCTTCCATAGATCACATATCCCAAGCTTAACCTATTACATGCTTTACTAGGATACATATGTCGAAGTAATACCACTTGAATCATATTCTCACTATCTTTCCCCTTGTACAATTTTCTTATATAAATACCAATCAATGATTGATTCACGATACTATCTAGGTAAAAACCAAACCATAGACACAATTCTCACATTCACAATACAATTTTGCTAACTATATATATATATATATATATATATATATATATATATATATACAAACTATTATACAATCAAAAGACATTAACAACTATAATTCAATATTGCAATCACTTAACAATAATACATCACATAATATTTTGAAAACAGAAAAAATATAGAGAAGGAGAAATAAATCCCATGCCTGACAATATAGCTCCAAATGGATTAGATACTCTTCTATTAACATCCTTCCAACATTCTAGATCGCTCTTCCAAATAAAACAACTTACAAAAACAAAACGACAAATTTTTGACACTAATGCAAAACTCAAATTTGAAAAGAGAAGGCTCTTGATTAGAAAATGGTGCAATTAAAAATGAGGGAGAGTACCCCTTTTATACTGCATCCAATTCAAAAATGTCGATATAATGTCGACATGCTTAACCAACTCAAAAAATGTTGACACTATGAGGACATTCTTACAAATTCTAAAATTAGTTCATAAAAACCAAACAACCTTCTAAAAACAGTGTTTGTTAAAAATTAAAAAAAATAAAATAAAATATACTAATAACTGATATCTAAGCACATTTATTAAGGGTTGTTTGAAAGGTTTAAAAAAAAAAGAAGAGGCGAGTATCGACCACCCCGAGTCTAGGCACTTTATGCGCTGCACCATGTCAATGAGTATCACGTGCCTATAAGGTTATTTAACCTTACAAAAGTAACTTAAAAAGGCTTAAGGTGGGGGGCCGCGTGCCTTAAAGTTTAAAACATAAGATACATAACCCTTATAAAAAAACACTTTAACCTTATTTTTTATTATTATACTTTTATAATATAATTTCCTTTTATTAAACACTTTTAATTCTTATTATTTATTTTATTATATTTATTATTATTTATCTTTTTTATAAAACTATTCTTTTATTATTATTATTTTTATTAAATATTATTTTATATATTTCTATTCTTCTATAAAACAATATTTACGAAAATCAATTTCCGCAAAATGATAAAATTATATTTCCGCTATTAAGGGAAAAATAATAATAGTAATTATATTAAATACACATATATATAGAGACGATAAATATATATTTATATATATTCACATATGTATAAATTTATCATCGTAGAATCAAATATAACTCATAATAAAAAATGTATATAAAGTCATAAAATCTTCATAAACTTATCGTCGAAGAACATAAGAGATGATAATTCTTGCATAGTCCAGATCGATATCTCCATATCTATGAGCAATACACTCATGAATATATGTAGGTACGTCTACCTACATAAGTTCATGCTCATATCGATTCATACGTAAGATTGTATTGTGGACTTACACGAACTATAGTCTCCAAAGGTAAACTTGCCAAGACAACCAAACACTTAACAACATGCAGGTTCGAACATCCAATCAAGACCCAAGATACACAACTCAAATCACTTACCGCTACCCACACCGACTCGACTCAACCTAAGTCAAAATAGGATGTGTGTGTGTGTGTTGATCAGTTTAGGCTTCTCTTTACACTTACCAGACCAAGTCCTTCTCCTGAGTGATACCTCCCCTCTTTTCTGGAGGGACAACCTATTCCTGCATCCACTTAGATCATCGCCACAGTAGTTAGTTGATCAAAATATCATCATTAATTTAACAATAACTACATTTAATACAAGACATTACATTATTCTTTTTCTCATCATATTGCATTCAAGATAGATAACACACATAGATGCAAAGATTCATAAATACTTAAATTTTCACAAAATATCCAATCTATAGTAAATGGATAAAAACACATATACAGATGTAGAAATCCATAATCACTCACTTGAACCAAACAAATTAACCAAACTAGGTAAATAGTAAGTAGATAGAAACACATGGGGTGTAACAGGATCATAACAACTATCATATGGTCAAACATGCAAGGAGGATTGGACTTTCCATTCTAACCATCAAATTTATGCTAAATAATAATAAAAATTTGGAAAGATCAACTTTCTCCTACTTGGATTTGAATTTTTTTGGCACAAAATCATGTGAAGGTTTGTCTAAAGGTTACTTTAAGAACTTCCAAGGTTTCCAAGGCCTATTTCAAAGTTGATAAAGGACTAGGATGACTTAAGTATGGCTTGGTAATACTATAAAATTAACACAATCAACTCAAAAACCAAACCATACATAGACCATAAACCTTGCTATTAAAATGACACCATATCATATAAAATGAAAAGATACTCCTTACCTCATGGTGGCAAATGAGATGATCTATTGATAATGTTCTTCATATGAAATGTTAAGAATTTAGATAAATCTAGCTCTCTTGTATTAATAGTTGTGAAAAGACCTTTATCCAATCATGTGATCATCAAAGTGACACAAATAAGTACAACACAGATCATTCTATGTCCATATAATCAATACTTCAAGGACCAAAATGTCACCCAAAGGACATGTCAAAATGAGGAGATTAGCACATGATAAATCAAGACAAGACCATACCACAAACCCATAAATAGGTCAAAACACCAAATGACATAATGAAACCATAAAGAACATCATTGACCCACACTCTTCAAACTGAAGCATGTCAAGACTAAATGAAGACTCATGGCACATCAAACTAGCTCAAGGAGACATATCATGGCAAATGCAAACTCATAAATCATGTCAAACTAAACTAGGACTTCTTGAAACCAAGATCACTGAAACCAATCATACTCATGCAAATAAGACCTCCAAGGACAATCAAATGGACCTCAAAATCATGTTAGGCAACCAAAATCTCAAAGTCAAATCTAAGCAAATCAAAACCATTCTATGAACACATCAACCATCAAATTGGCCCAATGAAATCATATCAAGCCCACAAATGTACATGAATCAACCAGGACCTAGAGCACTCAAAACAAGATGAAACACCAAGAGAGGCTAGAAAACTCACCAAAAGCCCAAGTCAAAAGAGGAGGTCCCCATTTTTCTTATGCAGAAAGAGGGGTGTTTGTGCAAGGCACAATATGTCCTCTTTAGATGACCTCCATGCTCCATTTATTATTTACAAACTCTATTATCCTCCATTCTATCTCCCACTTTACATTTTCTTAATGTTGATAGTTTCATCCACATCCAAAATTGTCACATATGTTTCTTAGTTTAATTAGCACTTCTAACTATGGTTGACTTATGATCTCCTTTAATTAGATTCATATGTAAATTGGTAAATATTTAGTGCATCCAATCCAACCAATCTAATTCTAGCATGTCTTGCATACTCTATGCTTTTCTCCTAATTTTTGGTACAAACTTTTGAAGGACTAGTGGTGCAGGAGCACCCTCGAAAATCTAAAAGTTCCTATGCAGGGGCACCTTGTAAATCTAAAAGTTCCTCACATTTCAAGAAATGTTATGTCTGTTTGTAAAGGTTTTCGAGCCATGTTGAATGAATGTAGGTACGTGTCATGAAGGATTAATGTAATGTAACCGAACTGTCTGTTTTATAAATAGTGGTCGATTGGTGGTTCACCTCCCACCACGTAATGTAACTGTTCGCATAGGTGTCATTCTCTAGCAAAAAGCCTGTATCTATAAGAGAGAGTGGACAGACCGAAAAGATAGAGGTGTATGTGTGTGTATGGAGAGGTAGATGTGGAAGAAATTGTATTTTAGTTTGAATCAGAAGAATGAAAAAGATTTTGTGTTTTCTAGTCTAATTTCAATGGATCTCGTTTGGGGTCATTCCACTGTAGGATTTCTCCGAAATCAGTGGAATGACCCCCCCCGGTTGTTAGTTTATTTCCAATTCAGTGCTAGATTAGTAGTTTTTCTGTGTTGTTTGAATTATTAGTTTTTTTGTGTTGTTCGGTTACGAATTGTTGCAAAGGAGGTTTTATGTGTATACAACAAGTGTATATGGCAAACAATGTGTGTGCATAGCGCAATTGCATGTGAGGTCATTCTGTGTATATCCTGCATTTAGATGTCAGATTGTGATAGTCTTGAAATCAAGCGTTTTGTGTGTATGGTTAATATTTCATGTGTATTCTGCATTAGGTATGTGAGACTGGCTGTAGAGAGTCAAAGAATGCATGTGCGAAGTCTCATTGGCGTAAGATGGCCGTCGGAGAACAGGAAGCAAAGTCTTGCCGAAGAAGCAAGTCTTGCCGATGACAAAGTTGGTATGCAGCCCATTGGCACGAGTTACATTTGTGTTGCCGACAGAGAAGGTATCGGCGTTGAACCTTTTGATTGAACCTCGCTGTTGAACCACCGAATTGAACCAGTTCATTGGTTCAATGGATTCATGGGTTCAACCGAATGGTTCACGGGTTCAACCGAATGGTTCAAGACAACGGTTCAATGAAATGGTTCAAGGCAATGGTTCAAGCGAATGGTTCAACCTGAAAGTTAAAAGTCTCGCCGAAGGAGAAGCAAGTCTGCCCGATAAGGAAGTTTTTTTTGTATCGGCATGAGAATTACGTCGGCAGAAAGAAAGGAAGTTGCGTCGACAATGGGTGTCTTACCGATGGAGTATTTTCGGAAGCCGCCCATCGGAATGACTAAAAGGATCGGCGAAAGAGTTTTGAGCTTGACCGACGGGGTAGTGTCTTGCCGATAGGCAAGAGTTTGTATGTTTCGGTGAGACAATTCAAAGGTCTTGCCGATGGACTCTACCATGGCTATTTTGTGGGCTTCAAAGGATTCTTCAACCTGTGTTTATGTTCAACTGGGTTCCTCTCTGCATCAACTAGGCTTTTGACTATGCTTGTAAGGCCACTATTCCTTCTTTCTCAAAATCCATTGTAAACTTCATAAAAGCAGTATGTTTTAAATACAATGTCCATTTATTTTTTGACCTTAATCATACTCATTAAACCTATTTAAACTAAGACTAAATTGATATGATTGATTTGTGTGATCTAACATAGTATATTTCCTAGTTACTTCCTTGATAAGTGATCATTCTTGGTTCATCTCACCCATTTGTTAGATAGTTATAGTACATGGTTTTGGGCACATAGTGCCAAACCTAGGTAGGACATGATCTCCTAGATGTTTCTTCTTACATTGTGCACCATCTAGATAAATAATGTATTAGTGGTGGATCTTAATTAATCATAAATAAGTCATTCTAGTTGTTGTTGCTTTGCTATTACACCCACTTGATGCATAAGCCAGGTGCATCCTATACCCATTCCACACATGGAATGAAACAATGGGAAGTCTTTTGAATGATTAGATTTGAAACACATTACAACCTCTATGATTGAAATGATGGATCCTCATAAGATTTTCAATGTATATCTCACTATTTGCTTGTAAAGAAAAGGGAAAATAGATAAAAACATGAAAATGAAATCCTAATCTATAGGGGTGATGCACTAAGATTTAAGATATGATTTCCAAGACGCATGGATTATAATACATGGTTTATTAGTCAACAAGGGAAGAGGAAACATCTATAGTGGTGGAAGGCAAGAGAAGCATATTTGCATGATCATCTACACAAAAAAGGCTAGAAACTACTCACGAGAGATCAACAAGTCTTAGACACATAGATCAAGGCTACTTGAATATAGATCATGGAAAATATAAAGAAAGAAGATTTTTCAAATGAAACCAATTAGCATAAAAGGAAAGTATTTCATTTACAAGAGTAAACACACTTAACAGAAACACAAAAGGAAAGAATAGATCACATATTGGTATTAGCTATCAGAGGTTTAAAGTAAAAGAATATAACTACACTAAGGGTTGAATCTGCAATTACAAAATGGTAGGGATTCACCCAAAAATCCCTCTTAGCTCAAAGGAGATCATACCATATATATAACCCAAAATAAGAATAAAAGAAGAGGGAGGGAGGTTGAAAAGATACAACAATGAATGTTATCAACTATAATAAATCTTAAATCAAAAGTTTTCTAAACATGCCTTAGACACACATCGCAATCCTACAACTCAATATGATTTTTTCCATTAAATTTGGTGTAACTACATTTCCTTAGCATTGAATTATCTGCAAACAAAGGGCGCACACTCAATTAGATTTACTCTTTGTTGTACAAGGATAAAAATCCTATTTGTGTTGGACTCTATAGGAAAAGGGGAATTTCTCCTTCTTTCATGCACACACACATCTTGTATTACTAAATCTGTTAGTCTCTACACTTGAATTTAATGATAGGACATTACCCATATCTCAAGGAGCTAGCTCTCTTTTGTTTCTTGCACATCGTAATGGCCTTATCACTTTTCATTTAGTTCCTATTTATATATACTTTTATTGTTATGAATGGAGGGATTTTATGACTTTACCAAAGGACTATAAATTCATTTGATGAAAGGCAAACCTTGATCAATATATGTACTTATTTACAATTGAACTATTGATAACTGAGAGGGGGGGGTGAATCAGTTATCCTAATTATTTCTTCTTTTGAACTTTCTTATTAATCAATGCAGCATTGAATCAAACAAACAAACATTACCATGAAATGAAAAACACATGACACAGTATTTTTGACGTGGAAACCCTGTTAAGGGAGAAAACCACGGGGTGATTAACCCAAAGATTATTCTCTGTTAGAAGAATAAGGAATTACAAAATGGCACTTGCCAATTAGGGCTCACTGCCCGAGCACACTGCTCACAAAGAGGCCCACTGCCTACAAGGAGACACATTGTCTACAAAGTGATAAGAATCACAGTCTTGAACTGATTGGAAGCATCTACATATGCTGGAGTTCAGTTCTGGTTAGGCTCAGTACACTGATCTGCTGCACTTCATCTTTTCCTCTGTTCTTTATTCTGCTATTTTTTCACATACCGGATCTTTCTTACTGCTTCTGCTCTGCTCTGTATTTATTCGCATACACCTTCACACCATTACAACTTTCACAACTAAATCCATCCTCTATATATATCCGCACTAGTGATTTCATTATCTTTCTAGTCGGCACCAGGAATAATCTATCTTCTCACAAACTCTGTTCTGTCGGCTAAATCCTTGCATATCAAGTAATGCGGATCAAGCATATACTTGTAGATATCATTAATCATGTCGGCCAAAAATGATTCATGCCTTCACAACCTTTACCATCAATAGTAACACATCCAGAAAATAGTCTGATACTCTGTCAGTCAGTTCTTCCTCTGTTCTCACTGTCTCTCAGGAATCCGGTACTCAACTATTCATATCTTTTTCTTTGTTCATCACCGGAGGCTAAATCCTTGGAATATACTACTCAAGGTAGTCCTCTTGACTTCCCCAAATCCGCACTGCACCAAGACACTTCCTCTGAGAGATCCAGACCAATCTATCGGACCTTGCCACATGCTCTGTTCTTGTTCACCGAACCACAACAATCTTCATTCTGACTTCCGGTAGAGACACACCATGACTTGCGGATATGTGGGATGACCTTTGTTGCCATCAATGACAACAACCATGAATCCATATAGTGTCTCTTGCCAACAATCTCCCCCTTTGGCATTGATGGCAACACTTAGTGAAAAATGACTAAGTGTTTACACTATGCTCCCCCTTGGCTGATGCTCTATCTTTATATACAATTTCCGAAACTCCCCCTTAGTTGGATTCCTCATTTTTCACTGCTCCTCACTCCCCCTTTGACATCAATGGCAAAGGGTAGGGTCCGCACACCAAAATTTTCAAAAATTTTCTATACATAGCCGCATATTTACATACTCACATATACTGAAGAATGTCTACAAAAGATGTCTTCAGTTGGATCAGTTCTGTAGCCCAACTTTGCTTCATTCTATCCAAAATTGAAATGTGACCACTCAACAAAAATGCAAATGCATCTGCCCTTTTTAGATCTTTCGGATCACTTGTCTGGGCTGTGATTTGAGCTTCTGCTATGGCCTCATGCATGGCCTCTAGCTTAGGGACAATTAACCCCCTGAGCTCACTCAACCTGCTTATTCTATTTTTCCTTTCCTTCTCCAATTTCTTGATTTCACTCAAGACTGCAATAGTCTGACATTCTTGATTTGTTATAGAGGAAGAAAGAGGATCAAAACTTTGAGACAAGCTGAGTAGTGTGTCCTCTTGCTCTTTTATTTTCTTCTCAATGTCCACTGTTACCTTGGACCAGGAGATACAAAATTTGTATATTTCACCGCCATCCTTAAGAGCATTTTCTAAGCTCTTTATCCCAATGTTCATGTTTCTCCTATCATTAATGATCAAACCCTGAACCTCGGAGAACCTTTTATCCAAAAACTCCTTCCGGACCTTTTCTTCAGCTGATTTTTCTAGAGATTCAAAATGTGTACTAACACTGCTGACTAAGGTTTTGAGATTACCGGAAGAGGAGGCTGTGGGATCCTTCTGAAAAGATGGCATGATCTTTTCCAGCACTCCAGATGCTACCTCCATAATCTCACAGTCTTCCATGTGAGATTTCAGTAGTTTCTCTTTGACTTTCTCATTTGCAAATGAGGCTATTTTCATTGTTTGTACTGGTGACAAAGAGTCAAAATCTAATGGTCCTTTTAGCAGGTCCGGTTCATCAATTTCTATAGTGGCTTTTGTCAAGAATTCTTGAACAGTTTGTGCAGTGTCTCTTGCCGGAGATAGATGTTTCTTCTCTTCTGCAGTTTTGTCCTTTGGAATCTTTTCTCCTTCCTTACTCTTGCCACTTTCAGTTGTGGTTTTCTCTGTTGGGATCTTCTCTTTCTCTGCATCCTTGGTGCTGTCAACCTCTTTTTCTTTAACTGCTGCTTCTTTCTCCTGTAGTTTCTCTTCTTCTTGGGATCCGGAGACTGTAGGGGAAACCGGAGGAGAGATGTTAGTCTGTTCAAGGGCCACTTCTTCCGGAGCAGATGATTCCAAGTCCACAGCTATTTCTGCACCTAAGTCCTCTACAACAGGAAGATTAAACCTTTTGAAGGTTTTTCGGAGAATCTCTTCAGTGTCCTTGGCTACCTTGTCGGTCTCACCAAGCATAAGCTAATTCATCCTTGCTTTGCTCCTGAATTCATCCTTGCAGTCTTTGAATACCATGTTCATTGTTTTGTGATCAATTGAAGGATATAGCTGAATAGCTATCTGTTCCCTGATCTCAAGGTCTTTTGCCATGGCATTGTTCTTTCTTATCTCTAATTCCATCTCTAGGCTCTTTGGGATTTCAGAGATAATCTCAATAAAAGCTTTATTGTAGATGTTCAATTACCTTATTATAGCTTCTTGCAGGATCTTTTGATCTGCCTCATTGTAGTCATCATAGAATTCAGCCACCGGTTGAAGGTTCCCATCCATAGTGACTGATTTGACTACACTGTCTAGAGACAGAGTGGGCTTTTCAGCAAATTCCTCTGCCATTTCTTCCTTGTCTTGGCCTGTGGAGGGTTTCCCGGATCCTTTCTTCTTCTGCTTCTTTATTTCTTTTACTCCCTCATCTGACTCAGTTTCCTCTTCATCCTTTTGGCTTTCATAAGCCCTTGTGGCTTTTGTCTTAGATCTTTTACCGGATGCCTGGACTTCCGGTTTTGAACTTTTGGTTGTGGGAGGTGCAGATCTTTTTGATAATCTGGTCCGGGTGGAAGTTTCAACTGGAACACTTTCTTTACTTTTCTTTTCTTCCTCAGCCTTTCTCCTCTTTTCCCGGCTGGCATCAAGTGCCTCTTTTGAGATGCCTAGGCCTTGAGCAATATGCTCTACTTCTTTTCTCACCTTCCTCTTTATCTCAGGTTCCCTGAGTTCTACATGGATCTTTACACTCAGCTCCTCAAAGGTTCCAAACCTTTCTGCCTTTGGATCTTTGGGCTGACTTAGCATGTGTTGAACATGCAGCTCCACTATCTGTTCATCCACTTCATACCCCATGGGCATGATCCAGACAGTCCTTGGCTCCACTGCCTCCATTAGGCACTGATCAGTGTCCACCATAAAGCACACTGAGTCTTTGTATTTTTCAACAAGAGACTGGGGAATTCTTTCTCTTGCTTGCATCATGCTTTGGAAGTTTTTGAAGTATCCCCATAGGGCCGTATTTCTTGCTTTGGCATCCCCAAGCCCATGTAGATAGTCTCTTATCTGGACTACAACAGGTTTGTCATTCTGCCATGCCCATCCACTTGATCCGGGCAGCTCATTCATGAAGTAGAAAAATAGACATAATATAAGAGTACCATACTTAAAGGAATTCTTTTTGTCCTTCTTGATTTTCTGTATATTTTCCATTAATTGGCTTAAGAGCAGTTCGCAGAGATCATATTCTGCATTCTTCCTTAGCATTTCATAGGCAGTATACACTGCAGTTCCGGATACAGAATTCTCCCTGCTGGAGTGATAGATCTTGTATCCTATTATCATGGATGCATACTTGATATTTGGATCAGAAATATCTTCAATGGTCATTGCCCTCTTATCAAATTTTGATCCGGTGGCCTCAGTTACAATGTTATTTTTGACAGATTTGAGGATAGGTATCCCTCCAGAAGAGTATAGACCAGTTACTGCCCTAATTGCCTCTTTTCTGATCTTGCAGGGTCTATCCAGCCATAGGAAGTTGTCATGCATCCTGCTCAGTATATACCGGACCCATTCATCTTCTTCAAAACAGGGGAAATGAATGAATTGATCAAATTGTTTCTTCTGGATACCCTTATACTCTGGTTTAAGCTCAAAAGCATTGTCTATCAGTTGTTTGTGATAGAGATCTCTCAATTTGAATTCCCCAAATTCCTCAATGCTTGCATGTATGTAAACCCTAATGTCTTCTGTATGTAAAACTCCATGAGGAACACTGGAAAATGCTCCTAAGGGATCTACCTCCAATGACTTGTATGGATGTTTCTTAAATTCAGGTCGGGGCCTATCTAAGATTTTTACTATATTTGGAGTAGCCATTTCTTCAAAAGATTTGTAGCAAGATATCGTAAGTGGAAAATACCTTTTGCGTCCTCGGTTGCACGGAGTGGCTGGATTGATTTCTGTATGTAATGACTTCGGCAGGAGATCTTCGGTGAACTTGATGAATTTTGTTTCAGATCTCCGCTTTTCGCTTCTTCTTGGATGTGGAATGATCAAGTGATTGTTGAGAAATCCCTTATATCATTTTGCAAACCCTAATATCTGTTTGCAATAAATGCTTCACCTATATTATTCCAGTTTGCCTTGTCCGGATAGCTTGGAGTATCCCAGATCAGTCCTGATCTATGAACATCATGCTGATCATTCAATCATGAATAAATCATGATGACACATTACAAGAACATCCCCAACATTCTGTCCAGTCCGCAGAGTAAAATAATGTACTTCCGGATCTCTTCGGACCCTTTTGTAGTCCTCTGTCATTCCGGAGCATCTCCCGGAACAGGTCTTTACTTGATCGATCACAACTTCTTTACATCTTCATGCGGACCTCTGAAATCTTGTCTGGATCAATCTTCAAACCCTTTACTCCGCATCTTGTGTCACATCCAGCACCACTTGATTGGTTGGGGGAACAGGATTTTCTTTGAGTCTCCCCCTGAGCCAGAGCTCACTTTTTAATTTCTGAAGAAATATCAGCACTGGTGCGGATCCAACCTCTACATTCTCTGAACTTTTCTTCACCCAAATCTTGTTCATCTGATTCCTAACTTCATCCGCATTCATCTTTTGTTTACCCTTGTCTTGATTCTGATTATACACCGGACCTCTTTTGTCCTGATTCTTGCTTCTGCAGACTTTAGCATTATGACCGGACCTATTACAGATTTGGCAAATAACATTTCTTTGCATATTTGACTGATAACCTCTTGATCTGCATTGATTAGCCATATGACCTACTCTATTGCATGTAAAACATCTACCATTGAATGATTTGTTTACTTGCATATTTCTGCATTCATGAGACTTGTGTCCATACCTTTACAGTTAAAGCACTGTCCGGGAGAAGGATGGATTAGTTATGATTCATCCTTTTTCTGCACTGATTAGCTTTGTGACCAAAGTGATTGCAGCTGTGGCAGTATCCATTGAAAGATGGATATCTTTGAGCATTGGGCTGTCTTACCAAAGGTCTTCTAGGCCTATTCCTTGGATTTTCTGATCCAAAATTCTTTTGACCGGATCCGGAGCTTTCTCCTTTCTCATATCCCAAACCATACTTGTCATCTGTCCTCTTTTGACTTCCAAGAAGTACTTCAAGTTGGCAGAACTTATCTTGAATTTTTCTTTATATTCATTTGCTGTTTGAAGATCTCTTTTGAGAGAGACAATTTGATCCTCAAGTTTTTCTTCATTATCTTTGGCATCTTCAAGATCAGATTCAAGATGTCTGATAATCCTGTCCATCTGGTGGCATTCTTCTGATTTCTCTTTAAGAGATTGTCTTAGATTGTCTTCAGCTTTTCTTTTTTCTTCAATCTCTTGAGTAAACTTTATAGTTCCTAATTCCATTTCATGTCTTAACATAATGACTTCTTTTGAATAATTTTTCACATATCTTGGTTTTCTCAGTCAATTCTTCATCTGTATTGCTTTCTTCACTTTGTCTTTCAATTGTTGGAGCAGCTCCTTTCTCTTTTTCATAGAGAGACTTAATTTGTCCTTTAATTCTCTCATGAATTCATCAGCCTGTTTGAGTCTTTCCTTTAATTCATTGACTTCAGAATTTGACTGTTCAAGATCCTCAAGGGCAGTCTTGAGTTGCTCCCTTAAACCATATGCATCCATTTGAACTCCCAGATCTTCCTCAAGCTGTTAGGCTCTATTAGGAGGACCCTGGCTCTGATACCAATTGTTGATAACTGAGAGGGGGGGGTGAATCAGTTATCCTAATTATTTCTTCTTTTGAACTTTCTTATTAATCAATGCAGCATTGAATCAAACAAACAAACATTACCATGAAATGAAAAAACACATGACACAGTATTTTTGATGTGGAAACCCCGTTAAGGGAGAAAACCACGGGGTGATTAACCCAAAGATTATTCTCTGTTAGAAGAATAAGGAATTACAAAATGGCACCTGCCAATTAGGGCTCACTGCCCGAGCACACTGCCTCACAAAGAGGCCCACTGCCTACAAGGAGACACACTGTCTACAAAGTGATAAGAATCATAGTCTTGAACTGATTGGAAGCATCTACATATGCTGGAGTTCAGTTCCGGTTAGGCTCAGTACACTGATCTGCTGCACTTCATCTTTTCCTCTGTTCTTTATTCTACTATTTTTTCACATACCGGATCTTTCTTACTGCTTCTGCTCTGCTCTGTATTTATTCGCATACACCTTCACACCATTACAACTTTCACAACTAAATCCATCCTCTATATATATCTGCACTAGTGATTTCATTATCTTTCTAGTCGGCACCCGGAATAATCTATCTTCTCACAAACTCTGTTCTGTCGGCTGAATCCTTGCATATCAAGTAATGCGGATCAAGCATATACTTGTAGATATCATTAATCATGTCGGCCAAACATGATTCATGCCTTCACAACCTTTACCATCAACAGTAACACATCCGGAAAATAGTCTGATACTCTGTCAGTCAGTTCTTCCTCTGTTCTCACTGTCTCTCAGGAATCCGGTACTCAACTATTCATATCTTTTTCTTTGTTCATCACCGGAGGCTAAATCCTTGGAATATACTACTCAAGGTAGTCCTCTTGACTTCCCCCAAATCCGCATTGCACCAAGACACTTCCTCTGAGAGATCCGGACCAATCTGTCGGACCTTGCCACATGCTCTGTTCTTGTTCACCGGACCACAACAATCTTCATTCTGACTTCCGGTAGAGACACACCATGACTTGCGGATATGTGGGATGACCTTTGTTGCCATCAATGATAACAACCATGAATCCATATAGTGTCTCTTGCCAACATGAACTACTTTTAGTTCAGGTTTATTCAAATCTGTCAAACAATAGAAATGCCAGAAATAGTGATGGAAGCCCATGTGAAGAAATATAAATGAGCAAGAGTGAGCAGGTGACCATTCCTCAAGATGACTCCTATAGTGCTAGTAGATTCTCAAGAAAGGATGAAAATGAAGATCCACAAACATCGAACAACATTCCTCCCCTTGGGAAGAAATATCACTACATATGTGTGCATAATTTCTTCCCAATTTTGATAGGAATATGTAGGAAGAAGGATGAATGTCTTTGAACTTTTCACATGATCCAAAGACAATAATGAATCTCCTAAAAACTCCTCAAATATCTCCAATCCATTATCAAATTGTGATTGAATAGGAGGATGAAGAACAATCTCTAAAGAAGATGATGGTGATGCAACTCCATTGAAGCTATCATCAAAGAGGAACTAAATAACCTCCAAAATATCTCCCAAATCTACATTATGGGGACTCTTCAAACAAGAAAGATATATCTAGTAGATATGTGTCCCAATGAGCTATCTCTGGAAGATTGATAATGTCCTCCTGCAAGGAATACATTGGAAGCTCTTTGTGAAGCAACCATAGACTTAGATGGAGTAATAGGTGATGAATATGTGATATCAATAAGAGGATAAGGAGAAGCAAGAGAAGTATTTGTGTCATCTAAACTATCAAGACCTGTCAAATATGCAAGATCCTTTATTGTATCATCATCAAAGGGTATATGATCTACATCATCAAGGGGTATGTGGCAATCCATAGCAAAATCATCTGGGACTAGAGAGATATGTGGGTCTCCATAGATCTCCCAAATTCTAGTCCAAAGAGTGCATGTGTACTCAATATGTAAGATGGAACACATAGTCTCAATCGACACTAGAACCAATCAATCCTATAATATGATCGATATTACTTCCCCATGCAAATTTCCTACCAAGTGTATCTGGTTG